>JALGPY010000017.1:0-1268655 GCA_023055425.1 Linanthus parryae
GGGGGGGGGTAGAACTGTGTGACAACGACTAGTGGTCTTCGATTGTAACTCTCAAAAGTGGATGGATGTCCCCTTCAGAAAGTAAAAGAAGGATAAGCAATTTTTTTGTTTTGTTATAAATATCTTGTTCTTTCTTGTTATTAAAGATGAACCCTTTTTGAAGTTATATAATTGTTGGATTTTGTCTTGATTCTGCGTTTTGAAAATAAATAGGAAATTATTATTTTTGAAAAGTAGTAAAAATATGGAATCTATTAGTATTCCTAATTAGAGTTATTTCCTAATATTGGTGTTAATAGTCGGCTCTACAAGAGTTCTAATTGAGGAGGAGTCGAGTTGAGTAGAGTAGATGATTGGTGAGAGATATCTTTGAGAGGATGTGTGAGTTTTTGATTTCATGGTTGTAGTCCATGAGCTATATATGAGGTGTCTTGTTGACTTGGTCCACGGATTGAGCTGCCTTTCCCTTATGATGTATCCCCTCATTGATATAGTGACATTCTCTAGTGTTGTAATTTTCTTCTCCTATATTGAGTGTGTGATTGTGTGACATGTTTTTGCTTCCGTCGCGGCGGGAATGCGGGGACGACGGGTAATTCCCCAACAAAAACGCAATAAGCAACTCCGTGTCAAGTTTCAAAATTATAGTGTCTTGCGTTTTTCCTAAAGCATTAATTTAGTAGCACTTTTATTGAGACCATGACACTTTATCTCGAAAACAAACAACGGAGCTGGAATCTCTATTAATTCTAAATCTTGTATTTTATGACGACTCAGTTACCAATTCCATCAAATATGTAATGATTGTTTCTTCCTCCTATTTATCTAAATCTAGTCATTAACGTACGTCGCTGCGCGGATTATGCTCATCCTGCTGGTTGCATAACATATTATTTTTATTTTGGCAATTTCTTAGCTCCACATTAGAGGGAAGAATGGGGTTGCAGATGTTCAAAATTTGAGCATATATCGAGTATGGGATCTTACGCTTATATAGTAGTGTCTCCTCTTCTCACCTGATAGCACGTGCTCTGATTTGGGTGCATGGATGATAACAATTACAACCCCGTGGATTTTTTTACTTGTGCTTCATCGTTTCTTCAGCGGCTAAGGAGGCACTCGGGAGCTTCACAGGAGGACTAGTTAATGCTGATTGTTGGAAAGTGCCTTGAAGGCTTGAGGAGACTTGAAGGAGCACAAAGGAGGACGTCACATGGGTCTTCACACGAAGAACAATGAGTCTTCACACGAAGACACCTCACAGGAAGACAATTACAGGAAGAGCTTCGTGGAACAGCTTGCTGTCTCAATGTTGAGTTGGTGCCTTGAACTGGTCAAAGGCGGCCAAACTCTTTGTTTCCGACTTTGATTAGGAAACATTGGAAGTCAAAGGCGGTGGAGGATTAGTTAGGAAACAAGATTTGAAAACTTTAGGTATTTCCTAGCACTATATAAAGAACCTAGTAGTCACATTATTAGGTATGCAAAAACATTCTTATAGTCTTGTTCCTCTTAAGTGAATAAAGGGTGCTTTTCCGCCGTGGGAGGTAGTTAGCAAATATTTGCTAGCGAACCACGTAAAATTCTGCGTTCTTCTTTATTCGTTCTTCGTTTGTGAGGTGGTTTGTCATAACAAACTGGTATCAAAGCCTGGTTTGGCGGTGTCTCAAGATCAAGACCAAGGCGGAGCAAAGCTAGGGTTTCACAACTTGGTGAAATCAAAGCTAGCGATTTGCGATCTAGGTGGAGCACGCGACTAGGGAGGCATGAATGTTGCATCATCGTAATTCAAGGTGATGGAGGAGAAGACACATTCAAACATTATGTTGTGCTTATCAGATGACGTGATCATCGAGGTAGCAGATCAGAAGGAAGCAGCAAAGCTATGGCTCAATTTGGAGAGTCTCTACATGACGAATAGTCTCACTAGCAAGTTGATGCTAAAGCAAAGGCTCTCCACTTTGGGGATGCTCGAAGGTACGGGCTCTCAAGGACCATCTTGATAAATTGAACTCAATTCTTTTATATTTGCGTAATATTGGCGAGAAGGTGTGGGCGATGAGGATGCTACACTTTTGTTATTGATCTTGTTACCTCCATCATATGAGAACTTCGTGCAGTCGTTCATTGTGAACAAGGACGACTTATCCCTAGTGGAGGTCAGATCGGCGCTCCATGCTAGGGAACTGCGCCATAAGGGTGCAGCAGGTACATAGGACCATGCTTCCTGACTGATGGCGACGGGGGAAGCAAGAAGGGTTAGAAGAAAAAGAAAAAGCAGTTTTCTGGTTCTAAGTTGCCCAAGGATGTCTGTTCTTGGTGCAAGGAAAAGGGGCACTGGAAGAGAGATTTCCCGAAACGAGGTCAACAGGGGAAGAATGGATCCGCAGCCGTAGCAGAACAAGGTAACTCGTCGAGGATGATTACGTTCTAATGGCGGATGTTGTCACGCACTCTCAAGATGCATGGGTCCTTGATTCCGGAGCTTTCTATCATATTTGCTCTAACAAGGAGCTATTCTCGACGTACAACCAAACGGATGGAGGGTTTGTCTACATGGCAAACAGAGTTGTCTGTAAGGTGATTGGGAGCGGCTTAGTTAGATTGAAGACGAATGAAGGAAGTTATGTACTTTGGAGCAAGTCAGGCATGTACCACTTATTAAGAAGAATATGATCTCCTTGAGTCTACTCGACAGACAGGGATACAATTTCAAAGGTGAAGGTGGAGATCTACAAGTCTGCAAGGGTTCTAAGGTGATACTCAAGGGAGTAAATAACGGTACTTTGTACATGTTGCAAGGTTTGACGATCACAGGTTCTGCTGGAGTTGTCTCAGCCGAGATTAAGGAAGCTGATCTAACTAAGCTGTGGCATATGAGGCTCGGTCAAATGAGTGAACGTGGAATGCAAGAACTTCACAAGAAGGGGTATCTCACCGGGCATGTGCCCCAGAGCCTAGGGTTTTGTGAGCACTGCGTGTATGGGAAGCTACAGCGTAGCAAGTTCCCTAAGGCGGTTCATAGAACGAAAGGTACTCTTGATTATATTCACTCGGATTGCTGGGGTCCATCTCGAGTCGAGGCGATTGGCGGGTACAAGTATTTTTTGAGCATCATAGACGATTACCCAAGGATGACTTGGATATTTGTGATGAAGCACAAGAGTGAAGCCTTCGCAAGATTGGAGTGGAAGACGCTAATAGAGAATCAGGTGGGAAAGAAGGTGAAGAGGGTGCGCACGGAAAACGGCTTAGAGTTCTGTTCATCAGAGTTTGATGGATTCTGCAAGGATAAGGGAATATCACGCCATCGCACTGTTCATCACACACCGCAACAGAACAGTGTAGCCGAGAGAATGAATCAAACAGTTCTAGCGAAATCAAGGTGCATGCTTTCGAATGCAGGTCTTTCTAGAGGTTTTTGGGGAGAGGCAGTTTCCATGGCATGCTATCTCATAAATCAGAGCCCGCACACAGGTATAGGATGCAAGATTCATATGGAAGTCTGGTCCAGTAGAGCAGTGGATTACTCGGATTTAAGAGTCTTTGGTTGTGTTGCCTATTATCACGTTGATGATGGAAAACTAGAACCAAGAGCTAAGAAGGGAGTATTCATGGGTTTCAGAACATGTGTGAAGGGATACAAGATATGGGAAGACAACATGATTATACTTAGGAGAAGTGTAGTCTTTGATGAGAGTCGGATCCTATTGATCATAAGGATTCCGAAATCCCTACACCGCCGCCGGAAGCCGAAGAGGAAGAAGCAGAAGAGTCTGATAGTGAAGATGCGTATCTACCAGAGGAACCAGTTCATCAAAGTATTGTCGAAGGAAGACCCAGGAGAGTCATAAAGCCTGCGGCAAGATACAAGGATGATGGTATGGTGGTATATGCATTAAAGGTAGCGGAAAAGGTAGAGGATAAGCCATCCTCCTACAAGGATGCTATATCTAGTTCTGAGTCAGCACAATGGATTGCCGCGATGGGAGAAGAGATGGAGTCTCTTAGCAAGAACTCGACTTGGGAGGTTGGTAAATTTCCTGTGGTAAGGAAGATAGTCAATTGCAAGTGGGTTTTCAGAAAGCCATCCTCCTACAAGGATGCTATATCTAGTTCTGAGTCAGCACAATGGATTGCCGCGATGGGAGAAGAGATGGAGTCTCTTAGCAAGAACTCGACTTGGGAGGTTGGTAAATTTCCTGTGGTAAGGAAGATAGTCAATTGCAAGTGGGTTTTCAGAAGAATGGAAGGAACTACATCTGGAGAGGGCATCAAGTATAAGGCAAGGCTAGTTGCAAGAGGGTTCAGCCAGAAAGAGGGAGTTGACTACACCGAGATCTTCTCACCGGTGGTCAGACATACTTATATCCGAGTGCTAGCAATGGTGGTACACCACGACCTAGAGCTTGAGCAATTGGATGTCAAAACAACTTTTCTACATGGAGAGTTGGAAGAGGAGATATACATGAGCCAACCGAAAGGGTTCCAAGTTCCTGGAAAAGAAGAACACGTGTGCAAACTGAAAAGATCTCTCTATGGACTTAAGCAGTCATCGAGGCAATGGAAAAGAGGTTTGACAGCTTCATGTTGAAGATTGGTTACCACATGTGCAAGTATGATTGCTGCGTGTATCACAAGTTGTTGCGAATTGGATCACGTGTCTACCTAGTTCTATATGTGGATGATACTTTGATCGCAACTCATAATATCAAGGGCATTTGAGTACTGAAGAGGTCTATCAGTGCGGAATTCGAGATGAAGGATCTGGGGGATGCTCGGAAGATATTGGGAGTTGAGATCTATAGAGACAGGAAGAAGAAAAAGCTTTTCTTGTCACAGCAGGGATACATCAAGAAGATCTTGGCAAGATTCGGGATGTTATCAGCTAAAGCGATAGATACTCCTATGGATACTAACAACAAGCTGGGAATGTACACCGTTCAGACTGATGAGGAGAAGGAGTACATGTCCAAGGTTCCATATGCTAGCGTAGTTGGAAGCCTTATGTATGCTATGGTTTGTACTCGACCGGACATAGCATGCGTTGTTAGTGTGGTTAGTTATTTTATGGCTCATCCAGGAAGGGACCATTAGCAGCTGGTGAAACGGATATTGAGGTACCTTAAGGGTACGTCAGACATTGGCCTATGCTATGGGTCACGTGAAAACATTTGGTAGCTGGTTTCTCGGATTCGGACTATGCAGGGGATATTGATAGTATAAGATCAATGATAGGCTATGTGCTTGCTCTGGGAGCATCTGTTGTGAGTTGGAAGGCTACACTACAGCCGACGGTGACTTTGTCCACCACGGCGGCAGAGTACATGACTCTAACGAAAGCAGTAAAGGAGGCAATATGGCTCAAGGGAATGGTCAATGATCTAGGGCTACATCAAGATCAGGCGATAGTCTACTGTGATAGCTTGAGTGCAATCTGCTTGACTAAGGACCACGTTCATCATGAAAGGACCAAGCATATTGACGTCAGGTATCATTTTCTGAGAAATGAAAACAGGATCAAGGTGATGAAGGTGGAGACTGCTGACAACCACGCAAATATGTTCACCAAGCCGGTTCCAGAGAGCAAGTTCCAGCATTGTCTGGAAATTGCTCAACATTATGAGCCAGTGAGCCCTTCGGGGCATGTCGGACCCGGTGGGGGTCCAGTGAGTCTCTGTGACGAGAGGAGAAGACGTAGTTTATTTACGAGAAGAGGAGCATCTGCTGTTGACGAGACAATTCAAGTCAAGGTGGAGATTTGTTGAGTTGTTGCCTTGAATTGGTCAAATGTGGCCAAATTCTTTGTTTCCAACTTTGATCACGAAACATTGGAAGTCAAAGGCGATGGAGGATTAGTTAGGAAACAAGTTTGTTTCCAAACCGGATTTGGACACTTTAGAGATTTCCTAGCACTTTATAAAGAACCTAGTAGTCACATTATTAGGTATGCAAAAACATCCTTGTAGTCTTGTTCCTCTTAAGTGAATAAATGGGGCTTTTCCGCCGAGGAGGTAGTTAGCAAATATTTTGCTAGCGAACCACGTAAAATTATGTGTTCTTCTTTATTCGTTATTCGTTCGTGAGGTGGTTTGTCATAACACTCAAAGACCGAAGACTGTTCGCACGAAGAGGTAGAAGCCTTCGCACGATGGGATCGTGGCTTTGCACAAACAAATCCTGGAGGCGACAACTAAGAATCAGAAACTTTCCTTATGACTTCGGGGCGGTTTTGGGGGTATAAATCGATCCTTATAACTGTATGTAAGCATTGTGAAACGTTCTCCTAAGTTGAATCAAGGTCTTTCTTGTCCGTGGACGTAGTTAGCATATATTGTGCTAGCGAACCATGTAAATTGTGTGTTTTGCATCGTTTATTCATCGTTCGTGAGTGATCGTGAGAGTTATACCATCGATGGATGTGGAGCAGATGAACTCATTTACCTAAAATATGTGTGGTTTTTCCTTGTTTCGGTAGCTTGTCTGATGAAATTTGCATGTTGTTTGGTTAATGTTTTCCTTGTTTGGTCAAAGAAATCATAGTTAAGTTTGATCAATCAGTATCTCTAGCAATGAAAGAAATCACAGTAAGGTTAAAATTAGAGAAATCTAACCAAATATTGTACATCAGCTAGCGAGGTTCAATTACGGAAACAGTAAATTCATCAGGCACGGATCCATCAGACGTGTATTGACTACCAGACAGCGGTCCACCACTTGATGATGACGTGTATTGACTACCAGACAACGATCCGTCACTTGATGATGACGTGTATTGACTACCAGACAGCCATCCAAAATTTGTTGATGAGGTGTATTTACCGTCATAATTCCTAATGATAAAAGCAGGTTGCTTAGGAGGTGGCAGGGCTATTCCATTAGACAACATCAAAGCTATTTCAGACATGGTTGGTCGATCAACGGCCTGTTCTTCCACGCTCAAAAGTCCCACATGAATGCATCTGAGAGCTTCTTTAGCAGAATAAGCATACAACATTGAATCAACTATTTCGAGAACACGATCTTCTCTCCATAAGCGCCAAACCTGTTGCAAAAAACGTCATTTTGTTTCAATCGTTCCAGTTAAATTCAGTTTCAGCATACATTTTACTTACACGCGCAATTAAATTCAGACACCTTCCGTGATAGAAGCTGTTGTTCTTCCTGCCACTGATGATTTCCAATATTAATACACCAAAGCTATAAACATCAGATTTTACCGAATAAAGCCCATCCATTGCATACTCCGGTGACATATACCCACTGCAGTAGAAAAATGTCACACAGTATTATTCTAGTAAAGAGCAAAACTTTCTTCTTCCAGAAACAAAATGGCTGGACAAGAAAGTTAGACTGTTAGTGTACTCATTCATCACAAGGTGCGATAGAACGGTACGATATATATTCTTCTTCCCAAATCTGATTATTTTGTATACCTATTAATAGAGATTGAACTAAGACGACAGTTGTTATAGAGTTGACAATGTTATGTGA
Source organism: Linanthus parryae (assembly GCA_023055425.1). Lineage (NCBI taxonomy): Eukaryota > Viridiplantae > Streptophyta > Magnoliopsida > Ericales > Polemoniaceae > Linanthus > Linanthus parryae. The sequence continues at coordinate 7,495 of JALGPY010000017.1, forward strand.
TCATATTCAACCTATGAAAAATTTGTAAATGAACCTTCTAACAGTAAGAGTCGCTCGTAACATATGCTAGCTTGAGGTTAAGATTAAATTTGATGCTCGACGTAGCACACTAGAAACTTGAAACTTGAAACTTACTATGTTCCAACAATCTTATTTGTATTGGCTTCATCCTGATCGCCTACGAAAGGTCTGGCCATTCCAAAATCTGAAATCTTTGGGACCATCTCAGCATCCAGCAAAACGTTGCTGGCTTTGAGATCTCTATGGATTATTTTCAATCTTGAGTCTTCGTGAAGGTAGATCATTCCTCGAGTGATTCCCATGATAATACTGAAACGTTGTGCCCAATTTAAACGGGCACTTTTTGCTTTATCTGCACAAAATGAAAATATAGTAATGTGATTTAACCATTCACAAGGAAGTAAAACTAAAAGAATGGAAGTAGACAATGACCAGATACCGAAGATCAGAGAGTCTAAACTTTTGTTAGGCAAGAATTCATAGATCAACATTTTCTCTTCTCCTTGAGCACAATAACCCAATAGCTTCACTAAGTTTCTATGCTGGAGTTTGGCGATCAATGTAGCTTCATTCTTGAATTCTACAGCCCCTTGTCTTGAATCATCTGATAGCCTTTTGACTGCTATTTCTTGTCCGTTCTTTAGGATACCCTGAAATTAATACCGGTTTAGCTGATTTTGCACCCTTTATATTTGGTTTAATAGCACAAAAATAGAGCATTTTTTTTAATTGTCATCTTTGGAAGAAATAATACTTTGTACACTGAACCAAATCCACCCTCACCAAGCTTGTTGTTGTCTGAAAACCTATTTGTGGCTTCGGCAAGAGTTCTCAGATCGAAAAATGGTACAACTGCACTTGTTTGCCCTTCATCAGACTGTTCTGTTAAGGATGTTTGACTTGGAGCTGAATTGTTTGGACCGTATAATATCTGTTCTGCCCTGGAGCGCAATCCTAGGAAGTAAGACATTGCTTTACCTTCATTGCATTTCAATTGGGAAATTGCTGGGTATCTGGTGCTTAGCATTTATTTTGATTGATGCATAGTACTGCATAGATAGATCTGCATACGCATATGCGTAAACTGAAAGATTGATGTTACCTTTTCTCTTATGTGTACGCCAACAGAATATGGAAATTGCAATCAAACCAGCAACAACACTAACAGAAGTCACCACAGCTGCCACAGTGCGTTGCTTCTTGGAGGATGAGTAGTATTGTTGTTTATTCCCATCCTGTGCTGCAAAGATTGATTACAAAAGAATTAGTGGAGTTTTACATAAATTAAGAAGAGCAAAGCTTTCAAAACATAAAAGTTACAACCATTTAGCTATCGTTCATAATGAGAGAAGTAAGTAATGCCCCCTAAGTTCCTACGATTTTGAGTCTCAGTCCGAGTTTTTGTCTGGAAATTGAATAATGAAATAACAGAATTGAGGAGTAAGTAACAAAACATATATAAGAGGTGATCAAGAAGAGCTCTTTAACTTCATACATGTATCAGTGCGTACATATAATTCTACTCCACCGATTCCATACTGTTTTATATCCATTAGGTCTCCATACCACATGACACAAGCACTTTTCATTTCTGGAACATTAGCGTGTGCTGTGCAATTGCAGTCTTTCAAACACTCCTCTTCGCATTCTTTTGATACTACCCGTACCCTATCCACACGTGCTGTTGTAGTGTCAGGCATCTGTGTAACCGACAATTTTATGAATCCCTCCCCGTTTTGACAATCATTGCGGTCTCGCTTCCGTACACACCCAGCTCCTAACTTCTTTTCCGAGTTCCAGTCACGCGGGGACTTGGGTTCCGAACCGGGCAAGCAGAAACAATCGTTCTTCGGCGCTGTAGTATTTGGAGCATAACAGTTGCTGTTCGAACCACACATGCCATACTCGTCACACAAGGTATTGGGGGCCATCCAGAGCAGCTGCCATTGACGTGAACTGGGTATCGACATCATCCTAACAGCAGCCCCATAATTGTTCACCACCATTACTGAATAAACTCCCGGATTAAACATACCATACATCAAAGAAACCTCATCTTCGTCGTCCACATATGTATAACTGAGAATGTAATCGAGTGACTTATCTGATGTAAGTTGGGGTCCTCCGTTCAGGGGTCCAGTTCTCCATATCCGATCCGGCCCTTCGTACAGGCACAACTCCGATAACTCATGAATGCTGTCCATTCTTAATGAGTACTTTCCAGTTGCCGGGTCATCAAATGATGCCCAAGATGTTAGGAACCAGCTCAACCCAGTTTTGCGATTCATCCCAAGTTTCATCTTGGGAAGCCAAGTGTCTGTAGGGTGGTCAAAGCTTTGCCATGCAATGACTCCCTTCTTGTTTTCTTCAAACACTACCAAATTTCCTGTATCTAGTAGCTGAGCTGAATAATTCTTCCCCTGGCCCAAGAAATTCGTTGACCATATCGGGGTTTTCAGATCAGGTCCATATATGACAAGGTTTTTGGACTTGTGAAAAGACAGAACTCCAGATGTATGGTTGACCGGGTTTTCTCTGTTGGCAACCCAAACAACTTTTTTTTCCGACACCTTGTAGTACCATATCCCGATGTAACGGTTCTTGGGCATTCCATCTGGGCTGAAGAATCCAAGAGCGAAAGTTTCATTGGAAGATATTAACAATCCATCACCTTCAAGTGTTTGGCCAGTTGACAGGGTATCTCTTCCTGAGGAAAACTGAATGAAGAGAAGGAGAATGAAGAAAATTAGGAATTTTCTCAAGTGATGCATTGTGATCGGCTCAATATTTTTCACCACCACCCAAAATCTTCTGCAATCGATAGTGAGGTTGAATTCATTTCAAAAGTAAGTTGAATTATAACTTAGAGTTAATTCAATGAAGAAAAATTCGGAATATTCTAGCTGTTTTCAGATAATTCTTAATTAAGTGTACAATCCATAGCATTCTGATGCTCAGTACGTATCACGTGTAAAATAAAATGAAACAAAGAATCACGCTCTAAAGTCAAAACCTTAGATATGATGTGAATTCAAGAGATCCAACATTTAATTAGACAACATGACATGCTGTAGAACTGGTGGAGATCTGGAGCCTGTAAGAATATTAGAAGTTTTTTTTTTTTTTTTTGCCAGAAAAAGAGAATATCAATTAAAGGTTCAATTAGGTAGCTTCTAATGCTGAAAAAACAAAGTCAAAACCCTATATATGAAGTGTATGCAACATCTAAGAAGACAACATGACATGCTCTTGAACTGGTAGACGTCTAGTGCCTCCTTTGAGTGTAAGTAAGAAGATTAGAAGTTAGCAGGTTGAGCATGTCTTTTATTTTGTTCCATCAAACCTAAATATTAGTTGTTACAACAAAACCGGAGTTGTAGATTCTAGTCGTTCAAACCTGAATATTTAATTGTGAAAGCAAATCCAGAATTCTTGCTTTGTAGTGTCATGCTATTGATTTGTGAACTCTCGGTACCCCTTGACGGAAATAAAAACATGGTTGTGACTTGTGATAACAGTCAAGGGAAAGAGTAGGTTCCATTAGAAAAATGAACTAGGGCTCTATGTCCAAACCCAGATTGGGGCAGGGAAGGCTGAACAGTCTTTTCCAGCTTAAGCGTGAGTTTGGGAATGCTTCTGCTGCCTGCACAACTACTTTTCAACAGCAGAAGTAGTTTTAGTAAGTTTGGTACAAATAAAATTTCTGGTTTTTCGGACATATGTTGTCCCACAACAGTTTTCAGGAAGCAAGGGGGAGATGTTTTCCAGAAAGTGTTTTTGTTTAATTTATCTACAACCGATTTTAATCTTACAATTTTTAATAATATCAATAGTCATCTTTCAGAAATGACACGTGTCATATATATTTGTCATTTTACCCTCTCACACCAAGTTCACAGTTAATTTTACCAAACATAAAATTACCACATCAATATTCACAGCAGCTTTTACGTAATATTTACCAAACAACATTTTATCTAGAATTTACAGCAGCTCACAGTGTTTTTCACATAGTAGCTTCTAACACCGCCACGACATTACCAAACTAGACCTAAGCCGCGGACGGTACGCTCATTTCACAAGATAAGGTGCCCGTTCAATTCCCGTTACAAAGAGGCCACATGGAGGGCATTGATTGAACAAATTGGCCGTAGTGGAAACGGTTGGAGGAAGGCTACAAATAAAAAATAACGCAAGTCACTGAGCAATTCTTAGGTGCTCATACAACACATCACACGTGGTGCTCACATTTAACAAAAAAGTGGTGTGAGGGGGAGAGAGAAAATAAACAAGTAGGATTTTGATTTTTTTACTATAACCCATAGCGTCGTGGTGAACCCTAGTGGGTATTGATGTCAGTTATTGAATGGTGTAGAGCACCACGTGGTATGCCGACGTGGTGTTCTTGGAGCAAATAAAAATTTCTCCAAGTCACGAGCCAAGCGAGTCACGTGCAATTTGTAGCAGAATGGTTTATTCGAAGTTATTTAACTTGTTCTACCATGTAAGTGGAAGAAACATAACCTTTTGTAAGAAAGGAATTGTAATGGGTATTAATCAATGATATTCAACGGTTACGATTGTTCTCACTGAAATACCTCGGAGAGATCTAAGTGTGCACCTCAAGTAGAGAATAAGGACACAGAGAGAGAGAGAGAGAGAGAGACAGAGAGAGAGAGAGAGAGAGAGAGAGAGAGAGAGAGAGAGAGAGAGAGAGAGAGAGAGCTTAATGGCAGAGCTTTGGTAAGTCCAGAAGATCTTGTGTAGCTGGGTTGCACTAGAGATGAACTCGTATCGCAACGGAGGGCTAACGATCCTATATATAGTGGGGAAGTGACCGTTGTGAGGGGGTTAATGCACCATAAATGGCGGCTTAATGGTAGCTCCCGTAACGGCACGTCGACCGTGTATATAGGAATTGTTAGGCACCTGACCTTACATACCGGAGACCGTTATGAGGTCAAGCCGGGTTTATAGAACTTGGCCATTAAGTCTCTCAAAGCAGTTACAAAGGGCCGTGCGCGAGCTTGGTTGTCGCAGGCGCGCGACGGGCCTTACCCTAGCCTCCAAACCATTAAGTACCTACAAGTCCCGTGTTGGTACGCGAGGGCCCTGTCTCGTAGCCCCCACGTGGACAAGCATAGGTAGTTATCAGGTGTGTATGGAGCACAGTTGGGTGTGCTGGATTGCTGCCACATGGCTGTGATCTGTCTGTTCAGAAAGCACCATCTACATTAGCCCCCTTTTCCGCGAATGTCACTCTCACATCCGTTGTGCAATCGCGCAAAATCAGCCATGCGTGGGCTCCACGCAGATGCTTTGAATTTTAAATAAAATTCAAATTCCTAGCCCCCGGTCATAGCCATGATTGCCTAGGGGTTAGAAGCACCGTTTGATTTCTGACGAAGCTTGGTCACTGTGAAGCTAATTAGACGCCATCCATGATTTTTCGCCTATTTTCGAGGCAAGAACAACTCAGAAGGATTTGATGGGTCGCCAATCTCGTCGGATATCGAAGCGTTGCTGACTCGACAGACGTCAGCAGTCGTGACTCTTCGATCTGAAGGCTATTTAAACCCTTTGGTTGTTAGAACTTTTCCATTGTTGTTGCTTCCAAGTTTGTAAGCATTAAAGAGAGAATTCTCAACAAGAAGCCGAAACTTTCAACCAAGTTCTTGAACAGATTCTTCATACATTCTGTCGAGCAGTCCAAGAACTCAATTTTCAACAAGGTGAGTGAATCTATTTTAAAATTTCCCAGTCAAAATTTGCGGATACTCTTCTCCCACTCCTTTTCTTTCCTCTTGCATGCAACCGACTTGTGAAATCTGGTGTTCTTTGTGTTTCTCAGTAATGCCCCCTGTGCACAAGAGATTCCGACGGGGAGACCTCCGTGTACACCGTATGTATAGGATTAGAGATCGCACAGGAAGAGTGGGGTTGTGTGTAGGGAGAGAGCAAGGCAGTAGTAATGTCTGAGAGAGAGACAGAGGTTTGACAGAGCTTCCGCGTATGGCAAGTGTGTTCTCCTTCGTATGGAAAGGTTAACGTCCTATATATAGCAGAGAACATGACCGTTGTAGTGTGGTTAATGCGCCCATTGATGGCGGCTTAATTAGCTTAACCATAACGACACGTTCGTCCGAGTATATAGGGACCGTTACAGCACGTGGTGCGCGAATACCGGAACCGTTACGAGGTTGACCGGGTTTGACCGGATTGACCGGGTTTATGGAGCTCGTGCCATAGATCTCTCAAAGCAGTTACTAAAGGTCGCGTGCGAGCTTCGCGACATGACTTACTCTAGCCTCCAAACCACTAAGTCCCTACAAGTCCCGTGCGGTGGTATGCGAGGGCTCTGTCTCGCAGCCCCCACATGGATCAGCTCGGCTGGTGATCCAGTGCGTGTGGAGCACAATATGGTGTGCTGGATGGTTGCCACGTGGCCAAGATCTGTCAGCTCAGAAAGCACTATCTACATTAGCCCCCTTTCTGCGCGTGAAGACTCATAGCTGTATAGACTTCCATGCGCGGAAACCAACATACGCGTCGTCGCCACGCACCAATTCAAATACGGGTAAGTTCAGCCCCCGTGCGTGTCATTATGACCTAAAACCGCTAGAGTCGTGCCGTTTGGCCTTTAGGGTTTTAGGCGTGACGTCAGCTTGTCCTGTGATTGCGCGATTCGACGGTGACGGTTGCGATTCGACTACTGAAAGGATGCAACCCTTCATTGTTTTTGGATAAATACTTTGTATCCTCCATTGTTGCAAAGCATCACTTCTTTCTCTAAAAGTGAATGGTACCCGGAGATCTTCGAGAGCAGATTCAGATAATCAATCACCAGTTCAGAACTGCAAATCTTGTTCTTCAGTTGTGCATATCCAAGCGGGCTTCAAGAAAACAAGGTTGGCCTTGTTCAATTTTGATTTAAGATACCAGCGTTTGCCTTGAACTGCGTTGAATCTGTAAGCCCAGAACATATAATCTGTTGAAACTTGCGAAGAAGCTTTGATCTTTGAACCCACTTTTGCTTTAATCCTTCAATAATAAGGGCTTCGGATGTGAGATCTTGAAATCACTGATAATGCAACCTCCTAATTTCTGAAATTGATACCAGAAACTGTTCATCTTTCTTTTCATAATAGATCTTGAATTTCGAAATTCAAACTGAAGTGTGGTATTTCTCCCCCCTTTTTCTTGCTCTTCCGCAGGAATGGCCAAGACAAAAGGAACCAAACCCGTCAAGGATGATGAAGAGATACCCGACCTTCCGCAGGCCTTGTGGCGAAAAGCCCCCTATCTAGGTGGCAAAGATTTTTACCATGCGAGGGTTAAGGCGAAGAGGATGCCTGCTCCTGTCCCGGTTGAGGGATTGCTAACACTGACTCGCCCGGTTAACTCAGCCTTGCTCGAGTTGATTGGTTCCGAGGATGTAGTTCGATTGGGAATCGAAAACGGGTACTTCCCCTACACTGCGATTTCTACCCAAGCTTTTGTCCAGAAATTGGACTATATGGACGAGTGGATTGACCACGTGTTGACCAATCATGCTGCGACTCTTGATGAAGCCGGCGTATACTTCGCTGTTCGTGCTATGAAGGGTGCTGCCGTGAAGCTGGATCAGTCCATGCTTCTAGACCTTCTTTCCCGCTACTCGCCTGCGACTCACACATTCCACTTTGCTGAGTTCGAGGCTGCCCCCACACTCGAGGACGTGCATATGCTGTACGATCTTTCTCCCATGGGTGAGGTGGATCCTTTGAGTCCTTTGTGGACGGCTGCGGAGATTGCCTTGTACACACAGATGGAGGAATGCCTGGCAGAGGTAAAGAAAATCTCCACTCGGTGGACTAGTACCAAGGCCCTTCCAAACTGGCAGTTGGTTGATACGTCTGCGAAGAACACCTGGAACAAATGGTTGCAGTACTTCTTTCGAGACTATGCAAACAGCAGCATCACTAAGAAGCTTCTGAGTGAGAACCCAGAGGCCGAGAATTATGTAGAGGGTAAAGGCTATCACTTGACCCTTTGTGCTTTCCTCTGTGCATGGCTGTCAAGGTACTTAATTGACGGTCACCCACATGATGGGGTCTTTTACCACGTTTTGCCACTTGCTGTGAGGCTCGCCCTTGGCCAGAGAGTCGCACTCGGACCCTTGGTCTTGGGCACGCTGTACTATAGGCTTGATCAGCTGGTTCTAGCCATGAAAGAGTCGCGTGGCCGCCTCGATGTACTGACTTTTGTCAAAATTTCCTTTTTGACAATGTGGGTTTTCGAGTGATGGCCATCCTATGCTCCAACTGCTCTCAAACCCGACAAGTGGTGTCCCCAGGCGAGACGGAAGAGCGTAACAGCGGCAGGGCTGCGAGGTGGTTTGGAGCGAGCAACACCAAGTACGTTTGGAGCTTGATATGCGACAAACGGAAAGAGTTTACTGCCAGGCCCTATGCCACACGTATTGATAACGTGCGATGGTTTCCAAAGCTATACCCCTCTAAGGGTGTTGTCTTCTCAGAAGAGCTTCTCTTTGAAGAGGGATCGCATTTCCATGAGCGCTATCGCGAGTTCTTTTGCTGGTGTCTACGAGGTTCCCTTCCTGCCCTCGCAGAGCATATTCGTGAGCTTGCGCCAAGGTACGAGAGGATTACCGTGGATGTTGACCCCACTCGAGTTTCTCCCCAGTTCGGCTTCGATGCAGTGGCACCATCAATCTGGCCCCAGTCCATTATCAGAGGTTGCTATAAGCGCTTGCTAACAAAGGAGTGCAAGACAGTATTCATGAACAACCTTCCCTTTGAGCAGCCTGCAGGGACCCGCGAGGGTGGTTGTTCTCAGAACTGGCTCGCATACTGGGTCGCCCAGCAGACGAGGATTGAGACGCAGTCGGCCGCGCAGCCAAGTAGAGCTCCTTTGATCAAGAGAAATTCTTTTCCGTTTCGCCCCAATTGCAGCCTGAGCGAGTCTGAATATGGTTGCTACTCACTGTTGGATCGTGAGAACCATTTGTGTCCTGACATCATTCTGAAAGAAAAGGTCGCCGCAGTGAAGAAGGGCGACACGCATGTCGTCAGATATAGCAAGGCATTTGCTGAGGTAAGCAATTTTTTTTCCGCGTGCGTAAGCTTCTTGATTTCCTTATGCTGACGCCTTTATTCTGTACTGTTTGCTGTAGTGTCATGTGTGGAGATTCGCATCTGGTGATCGCTCCAAGTCATTGGTTAACACCATTGTTGCCACCAGAAGACAAAAGCAGCCGTTTCTGCTAGCATGGAGGATGGACCCTGAGCTTGAAACCAAGATTCGCTCAGTCATGAATGCTTTTGCTGACTCGCTGATAGACAATGCTCCGGCCTCGTCTCCTCCCGGCGATGATCCGTCCCTTCCAACGACTGCGGCGCCGAGAGTGAAGAGACCCAGGCAAAAGGGAATTACGATTTCTTCCCCCAGAAGTGCTCCAACTTCTCCTCCGGTGAGATCCCTTTCTGTCAAGAACAAAGGCAAAGGTCGCATGCCCAGCAAAGTGCGAAAAGATCTCGCAGTTGAGACTTTCGTTCCATTCAACCAAGAGGAAGAAGGAGAGAGACAGGAGCCCAGAGAAAGTGATGAAGAAGAAGAAAGAACAGTGGTGATGCATGGGGAAGAATCAGGAGGTACCTCCGTCGCGTCTTCTTTCTCATTATCGTAATTCTCTTGCAATTCTTTCTTAAACCAATCATTTCTTCGCAGATGATGATGATGATGAGATCATCGGTGGATTTTTGGCCAAGAGACAAAGGAGAGATACCCATTCTGGTGTTCCAGACGATCCCATCAGCGAGGACGTTCTTGCTGAGTCCAGGAAGACAGCCGCGGAGGCTGCCGAAAGAAGAAGACAGCGGGAAGAGGAGGAGCTCGAGCGTGTGAGACAGTGGAGCCTCGAAGAGCAACATGTTGACGACTTAGTGCGTCCAGCTACCGAGGAAGACGAGCTTCCCGAAGTAGTGGCTCCTCAGGCGGAAGAGGAGGATGCGATTCCAGAAGAGGATGCAGCAGCCCTGGAGCAAGCCCAAGCGGACTTTGAAGAAATCGCAGGCGACGATAAAGGTGAGATCTTCAATCTCGCAGTAACTTATAGAGATGTTATTGTGGGTGCGTTAAAGCATGGTGTGTCAAAGGCTGACATTCGCCGTTGGCTAGTAGACAAGTGCGGAGAACCTTCAGGTAACCATTTAAGCGATATACATATGCTAGACCTGAGCAACTTGAAACAGAATCATGACTGGTTTCTTCGCATCCCAGGTCACGCTCCTTTTAAAGACTTGCTTAATGAGGACACACTAATAGGGCATGGTTCCACGTCTTTAGTGTATGACGAAGATACTTCAATCCCACCTTCGCGTGGAGGTGCTTGCTCTTAGCTTTAGTAAATATAGCAAAATAACTTATAACACGAGTTACCTCATACTATCGCATTTAATATCGCAGGCGATGCTGAGGAACCTGTGCTGGAGCAGAGAATTCAGCCTTCTGCGTCTTATATTCCGATTCCGAGCTCCCATACCGAGAAGCCCGTCGCAGCTGCTGAGTACGCAGATGAGCCTCTCGAGGACATCATCGAACTTTCCGATGATGCTGAAGCTGATGCTGTGCTAATGGATGAAGATGCCCATACTGGCGCTGAGGAAGTAAGAACAAGTGCTGCTGATGCTTCCGCATCTGAGAACGTCCCCGCCAAGCGGCTTCGGCTGTCACTTCGCCTCCGGCGATGACTGAGTCAGTGGCGCCTATTCCTGCGTGGAGCTTTTGGGGCTCGCAGGTTGGGAATGCAATCGCAGCTGGTGCGGCCTATACTCTTCCTCCTGACTATGAGAGGTTAGAGCTCGCAGCTGACAGGAGAGCTATGGAGCGAGGACAGTCTTCGACCACCCCGGCAGCGCGCATTCCTTCTCTTCGTGATATTCTGGAAGGAACTGGTAAGTAGAGCTTTACTGTTTGCATCTCGCATTATTCACTTGCGAGTTTGACATCATGACTTGGCTTTGACATTGCTTTATGTTTGAAGGAAACTGATGTGGACTGGGTGGTTCGGATGCGCCTCACCTACCCCCAATCATTTGTGAGATCTCTGGAGATAGGGCCCTTCGACAGGAGGCTGTTTCTTACTGAAGCCATTTGGATTTTGGAGCAGCTGTCTGCGGCTACGCCTGCGACCATTTCTGTCCAGAGTGCTGAATTGCTATGTGGCATGTGCCAAAATCTCCTGACCAAAGTTCAAGGCAGGCTGGGTTTCAGATTTCTTATGAAAAGAGTTACTCTGATTCGCGCAGCCGTAACTTTGAAGCTCGGCCACCAGAACCTCGCAGCCGAGAAGCAAAAGGTGGAGCAGCAAAAGCAAAAGGTTGACGAAGCTCTGAAGCTCTATCATGAGATGAATGCCAGGTGCGAGCAACTGAAGCAAGAAGTGGAACAGGTAGAGAAGCTGAGCCATCAGTTCGCGCCCCATGACTCCTTGATCAAGAAGTTGCTTTGACTTTTCGAATTTTGAAAAATAGCAAGGAAATAGCTGGAATATTAATGTAATGTTTGAAAACATTAATGTAATGTTGCTAGGGTTTCTCCCCTTTTTTTTTTTTTTTTTTTTTTTTTTTTTTTTTTAAAAAAAAAAAAAAAACAACAAGAATCAACTTGCCCGTTTTGCCCTTTCCGGGATTTGATAGGATATCTCTGTGCATATCCAATTATGACATCAGCAATTGATGCTCTGCTTGATTTTCACGCTAATTTCTCGGAAGATAAGCACGCTTTCGTTGGGAAGTCCATCCGAATCATGACCATCCGTCATTTATTAGGATACGCAACTGAATCGTCGTAGCCTTTAGTAGGGTAATTGATCGTTACCGCTTTTCAAGGCGTAAGTGATTGACCTTACCCTCTTTTCGAATTCTGCTGACTCATCTTTTGGCAACTGAAGAGTCTCCACAGGGTCTATATAAACCCTGTCTTTGCCATTTGGGTTCTTCATCCCAAAAATGTGTTTTGCCGTGAGTCCTTACGACTGCTGGCTTCAGCGCTTGTTTTTCGTTGATTCATGGCAACTTCAAGTTGTGAATCCTGAGTTTGCGCTTTGTGCTATAGAAATAGTTTCCAAGATCCACTTTATGAGGAATATTGCTCTTTATAACCATCATAAAGAAGATGAAGACGATATCTCATGTGTATTCGAAGAATTTTCTTCGTGTATTATGTTTGCAGGTCATGTTTCCGGCCGCTTCCCGGTGAGGTGCAGCGCCGAAGTGACCGCGCTACCGTCTCGTAATGAACGGCGGAATTCTCCTCCAGCATCCCTGGAGGAGAACTTATTGCCCCCACGTTCGTGAGCTCAGGGTGGTGAACCGCTGCGTTCATCCCCGTCTACAAGGAGCCCTTACCCTTTGGAGCTTCTGCTTGCCTGTTGATCGCCGGAACCGGTGGTTCCTCTGGCAAATCTCATGGGGTATTGATCTGACAAGGGCCTTGTCAAATACTGGGATCTTGAACGTATGGCTTCATGTGGCTCTTTGGAGCAAGATCCCACTTGCGACAAATGTCCGTTCACAGATCTGTGCATCGCACTGACGGTGTTAGGACCATTGGGTTCATCCTTTTCAGTCAGGATTCCGGTGGTGTGTCTCTGCTGGCTTGTCAGCTACTTTTCGAATGTATTGTAAGCCATGTTGGCTGTGTAGTTAGATTTGAGCTTTTGCGCTTGTAAGCTGCTATCTAGACAGATAAATTGTAAGTCTTTCCGACTGATAATGATAAATAGCTTTTGTATTATCTGCTGTTTTGTTACAACAAAATACAATTTCGCATGCGCTTCGACATATTTCGCCTGGCATAATGCTACATACATGTTTCGCATTAGCTATCTGCCGTATAGATTCGCAGATGTTTCACTAGATCGTTCGAGATCGTATTTTCGCAGCTGTGCCACCTTGGCGGATGGGCTTGTGATCTGCTTTCAGATAAGTGCTATCATATCAGATAGACCTTTGTAGATCACTTAGGATCATTTTGCACAATATTGCTATCGTGGCAGATAGGCTTTAGTAGATCAATTAAGATCGTTTTTCGCATGAGTTGCTATCGTAACAGATAGGCTTTAGAAGATCAATTAAGATCGGTTTTTGCATGAGTTGCTATCGTAACAGATAGGCTTTAATGATCAATCAAGATCGCATTTGCGTAGGCTGCTATCGTAACAGATAGGCTTAGATGATCAATTAAGATCGCATTTGCATAGGCTGCTATCGTAACAGATAGGCTTAGATGATCAATTAAGATCGCATTTGCATAGGCTGCTATCGTAACAGATAGGCTTAGAAGATCAATTAAGATCGCATTTGCATAGGCTGCTATCGAAACAGATAGGCTTAGATGATCAATTAAGATCGCATTTGCATAGGATGCTATCGTAACAGATAGGCTTAGATGATCAATTAAGATCGCATTTGCATAGGCTGCTATCGTAACAGATAGGCTTAGATGATCAATTAAGATCGCATTTGCATAGGCTGCTATCGTAACAGATAGGCTTAGATGATCAATTAAGATCGCATTTGCGGATTGCTATTGTAGCGGATAACTCATTGTTAACAGTTATAACAAACTGAAATAAAGTAAAACGGACATCCAGAAATATGAAGTTTCTCATTTGGGAGAATTTTCTTATTATAACGCTCTCATATGGGAGAGATGAGATTACAATCCTCTCATATGGGAGAGGAGATTGTGTAAATCGTAGCCATACAAGACATTAAGCGACGTTATAATAAAACGCATGAAATGAAAGAAGTCAGGGATAGTACTTCTTAATCCAGCGCATGTTGACTGAACTCGGGGTCGAAATTGTGCCGTGCAACCTTTGTATGCTGCAGTAGCCACTGTCGAAGACTTCTGTGACTTCGAAGGGTCCTTCCCAATTGGCTGCGAACTTCGGGTGAGTTGCTTCTCGCATACAGTGGTCAGATGCGCGCAAGACCAAGTCTCCAACTGCGAAATCTCTTCGCTGGACCGTTTTATTGTAAGCGCGAGCGATTCTTTCTTGATACCGCTTGTTGGTCCTCTTGGCTTGTTCTCGCTTTTCCTCCAGCAAGACTAAGTCATGATCCCGTTGATTTTCGTAGAGTGCATGGAAGGCCAGTCTTGCCGAATTGACTCTCACCTCCGCAGGTACCAGGCCTCAGCCCCATAGCATAGTAGAAACGGTGAGGCCCCCGTGGGTGTCCTTGGAGAAGTTCGGTAGGCCCACAGAGCTATGCTTAGAGAGTCAGCCCACTTCTTGTGGTCATCTGCGACCATCTTGCTTAAAATTCTTAACAGCGTTTTGTTGGTTGCTTCGGCTTGCCCGTTCCCCTTCGGGTAGTAGGGAGTAGAACATATTTGCCTGATATTGTACTCTGCTAACTTCGCAGCTACCTGGCGATTAACGAAAGGAGTACCGTTATTTGAAAGAATGGTGTTTGGGATTCCGAACCTGCATATAATGTTTTCTTGAATGAAGTTGACCACAGCTAGCGCATTTGCCGTCTTGAGTGGTACTGTCTCCACCCATTTGGTGAATAGCTCAGTCGCAGTGAGAATAAAATGATTCCCGTGTGACGTTGGTCGGATGGGACCGATGAAGTCTAGAGCCCACGTGTGAAATGGCCATGGCGTCCCTAATGCATGTAGATCCACGGCGGGAGCGTGCACTAGGTTTCCTTTGAACTGGCACTCCTGGCAGCGTCGTAATTTGGTGCGGCAATCGACCTCCATCGTGGGCCAGAAATATCCAATTGAGAGGAGCTGCCTACATAATTTCGCACCTCCTTGGTGTTCCACCTGATGAGAGAGATCCATGACTTCTTGTGCTTCTCTGCCGTCTAGACATCGCCGCAAGTTGCCCTCGTGACCTCTTCGCCAAAGCAGGTTTTCCAGTACTACGTATCGAGATGCTTTCCTTTTCAATTTCTCGGCTTCTTTTCTCGATTCGGGCACGATGCCCTGGGTGAGAAAATCAAAGAGTGGCTTCCTCCAATCTGTGTCATCATCAGTCAGAGCGATGAGTAGTGAGTCTTTGATTAGTGCGCAGCTCTCGCACTTCCCTTGTATCAGGGCCGCGGCTGTTGACATGTCTGGCCAATGAATGCCATATCTCTGAGCCTTGCGGTAGATTGACACCTCACTTTCTCCGCAAGCATGTTGGTGAATCTTTTCTAACAACAGTTGTCCCTCTCGCTCGGAGACGCATCGCATGAGTATTCCGCCAGGACCCTTGTATTAAAGGGTGTTGTCATGTATGCAGTACCCTTTTGTGAGTGCCCAGCTTTCACTGCTTGTGCCTTCCGCAATAGCTTGTAGGATTGCTTTTCTCCAATCCGTGTCATCCATGTGTTCGTCGTCGCACGCATCCTCTGTCAATGCCGACGACGTTCGCACTTCAATGGAGATCCTTGCGGGACATTTGTCTGTGCTGACCTTAGATCCCAAGGTTGCCAAAGCGTCCGCATGCCTGTTGTCTGCTCGGGGCTTGTGCTCGTACCTCACATCGCAGAATTGCTGTACCAGCTTTTGTACCAGAGTCCGATAAGACAGAAGGTTGATCTCCTTCAAACCGTACTCGCCCGAGGCTTGCTTGACGATCAGCTTGGAGTCTCCCATAACCGTTAAATTGCTTACTTCTAGAGCTTTCGCTGCACGGAGCCCCGCGATGAGAGCCTCATATTCCGCTTCATTGTTTGTGACTGCGAAGTGAGCTTTGCGGACATCTGTATGACCTCCCCATCTGGTTTGGTCAAGACTATCCCAATGCCTCCGCCTTTCCTTGTTGACGAGCCATCGAAGTGGAGCGTCCAATAGGGCACGTCGATTTCATAGATTTCAGGGCCTTCGAGCTCTTCCTCGATCACGGGCTCGTGGCTGTTATCGGGGAACTGTGCCAACAGATCCGCTACCGCCTGCGATTTGATCGCTCGCGGTCTCACGCATGTGATATCATATTGAGAGATGGTCATGTACCATTTCGCCAATCTCCCGCCAGGAGTAGTGTGAGTTCGCAGATATCGTATGGGATCGCTCTTGGTGACCACTACTACTTTGTGTGATGCAAAATAGTGTTTTAACTTTTCTATCACAAAGAACAAGGCAAGGCAATGACGTTCGATGTCTGTGTACCTTGATTCAGCAGGCTGCACGATGCGAGAGATGTAGTAGATAGGCCTCTCTTGGCCTTCGTACTCCTGAGCCAAGAGTGCTCCTATGGATCTCCTTGTGGACGTTAGGTATAACAGAAGGGGTGATCCCAGTTGGGGCGCGATCATTATTTTCGAAGATGTCAACAGGTCCTTCAGCTTTTTGAACGTAGCTTCGTGCTCTGGAGTCCAGCTGTATACGGCGTCTTTCTTGAGAAGAGCACTAAAGCAGCAGGTGATTTCTGCGATCGCTGGGATGAATCTTCGCAGATATGATAGCTTCCCCAAGAATGTTTTCAAGGCACTCTGGTTATGGGGCGGCGTCATGCCAGTGATAGCTTACACTTTCGCAGGGTCAGGTTCGATTCCTTGGCGATGAACTACGCATCCCAAGAACTTCCCTGACGTTACCCCAAATGCGCATTTCATGGGATTCATCTTTAGTTGAAAGCATCTGCATCTATTGAACACCTTTCGTAGATCTGCGAGGTGATCTGCTTCGTGTTTGGATTTAACCACCAGGTCATCCACATAGAATTCCACTTCTTTATGCATCATGTCGTGGAATAGAGCCATCATGGCTTGCTGATAGGTTGCACCCGCGTTTTTAAGACCAAACGGCATCACTGTGTAGTTGAACACCCCCACCGGAGTGATGAATGTAGTTTTCCGCGCGTCTTCGGGGTCCATCTTGATCTGGTTGTACCCGCTGAAACCATCCATGAAACTGAACATGCGGTGGCCCGCTGTTGAATCGATAAGCAAATCGATGTTGGGCAGTGGGAAATCGTCCTTGGGGCAGAAGCGATTGAGATATCGGAAGTCCACGCAGATGCGGAGCTGTCCGTTCTTTTTCATCACTGGCACGATGTTGGCCAGCCATGTGGGATGATAATTCGGCTCTATGAATTTGGCATCCAGGAGTTTGACAATCTCCTGCTTGATTTTCACGTTAAGCTCCGGCCTGAAGCTCCTTGTGCTCTGCTTTACCGGCTTAGACCCTGGAATGATGTCTAAGCGGTGCATAGTGATGCTTGTATCCAGTCCCGGCATCTCATCATACTCCCATGCGAACACATCCTTGTATTCAGTTAGGAGTTGTAGCAGTCCTTGCTCCTCTTCGCTTGTGAGGTCTGCACTTAGAAAGACTAGCCTTTTCTTTTCCTCGTTCGGGCTGAGGAACACTTCCTTTAGCTCTTGCTTTTGTGGTCTGGGCCTGTCTTCCATGCATTCATGTGCTTCTTTGAGTTTCTCGTCTGGAGCGCCCTGTGTTGGCTTTTCCGTCAGCGCGATTTGCTCGATTTGATTGATTTGCCCAGGGATTTCCCCATGTCCGTGTGAGGACATCCCCGCGCACCTTCATATGCGATAGCATTTCTTCCCATTGGCGTAGAAGCTTTCTATCTCCTTGCCTTCGGGGTCATGCTTTGCGATTCTCTTCAGAGTATACACATTCTTCCGATGGTATGCGATGCGCGGCGCCTCTTCGCGTGTAGGCGGCTTTTCCTTGGCATCTTCCCTTGTCACCATTACTCCCGCAGGTGACTGGTCCTTGATGTCCTCCCAGAGAGGCAAAAGAGTAGGGTTGAATGGTCCCGGTGTTTGCTCGTCCGCCATTTAGGTGAACCACACTGCCTCGCTAAGATGTGCTTCATCCAAGTTAAATGGGTTCGTCGAAGCCGGTATCTCAACTATCCTGTCGTTCCAGATAGCTTTCATAACCTGGTGAGCCGTTGAAGGAACTTCGTCGAAGCGATGAATCCAGGCTCGACCTATGATCATGTGATACGTGGTGTTCGCGTCTATGACATAGAACTTTGCTGAGCACTTGATTCTGCCAATCTGAACGCCCAGGCGATCCATCCGATCGTCATTCTCGAGTCGCTTCCGAATCCCATCAGTGGAGAAGGATGCCTGACGATCTTGTGCTCGGGGATCCCTGCTAGCTTCAGTGTGTGGAGCGAAACGACGTTGACCGCTTCCCCTCCATCGACGAATGCTCGTTTGAACTCGACGCCGTTGATGATGGCCGTCACGTACAGAGGCCTCTGGTGGCTCGCATCTGTCTTCTTGTCGCTGGCAGAAAAGGTCATAATCCTTTCTGTAGAGCAAGACGCCCTGATGACTTTCCCGTTGGAGACTACAAGATCCTCCTCATAGTCCTCTGCTATCCTTAAGATCGCCTTCGTCATTTCTGTCCAGCATTTCTCCGAGAAATTCATCTCGTCGAAAAATCTGCTGAAGCAGTGCGACCCCTTCATCCGGTCGGCACGCTCATCTTCTGTGTCCATGCTGTAGTCTCCGTCTTCGTGGACCTCGGCAATGATGGGTAGACAATCCTCTGCGACTTCTTCCAAGTCTACGATCGAGATCATGGCGACCTCTTTGCCTTTCGAGCCTTGCTCCGCATGAGCAGGAAGTGGGTTGTTGCGCACATCCTTCCTGTGATCACTGACGATCAGCTCGCCGTTCTTCATCTTCTGGTCGAATGCAAACCTGAGCTTCTTGCATTCAGCCGTGGGGTGCATGACCTTGTTGTGGTACTCGCACCACTTAGGGTCCCTCACCATCTCCTTGGAGGGTATCTTCTCGAGCGGCGGTAGGACACCGTCCTTACGCCACTGCCTGCAGAGGTCGCTTGCCTCCTCTACCGAGCATGGTAGGGGTGGTACGTCGAAGTTCACAACCTTCGCTTGCTTCTGGGGTGAAAATGTATTAACCTCAGCTTCGCGTCCCCTCTTGTAACTGAATCTCCCGATCTTGTAGGTGGCGCCGCTCGAAGATCGCTCCGGAGCGTTCTTCTTTTTCTGCCTCTCGACTATAGGCTCAATGTTCTTCGTGCATTCGATTAGCTTTGAAAACGTAGGTGTTTGCAAATTGATGAGCATACCTTTGTATTCATCTCGCATGCACTGCAGGCATATCTCTACGAGCCGGATTTCGAGCATTGGATCTTTGCACTCCAAGGATTTCGCCCTGAATTTCTTGATGAAAGTGATCCCGTCCTCCTCGCGCTTCTGATACATCCGCGAGAGATGGATCATCGTCACCTTTTCTTCCATTTGGAAGATCTTGGTGTAGAACTCTGGACCATGTCGTCCCAAGTCTTCACGGATCCGGCTTCCAACGTTCGGTACCATTTGTATGCCACATTCCCTAAGGATTTCGGGAACTCTCGCATCAGCAGTTTGGGATCAGCTCCGTACGGCCCCATGACATCAATGAAACGCATGACATGCTCATGAGCGTTTCCGTTGACATCTTCGAACTTGTCCCATTTAGGAGCCTTGTACCCCGCCGGGTTAGGCATGAGATAGATCTCTCGTGGAATAGGTGGATCGTTGTCTAACTTCGCGATAATGGTATCCGCGAATGACTGGTGAGCCAGAATAGTGTCCATGCGCTTCTGCAGAGACGTCATGCACTCTGGAATGCTTCCTTCGGTAGCTGAAGGAGGGGTTGCTGCAGGCGGGGGCGACACATACGCCGTCGAAGGATTGGGGACATAAGGACTACTCGCATTGCCCCAGATCGCCGTCGGAGGAGGCAAGGGGTACTGCAGAGTCGGGTTAGATGCCAAAGCCGAGGGCTGAGGAGTGTGAGCAGTGAGAGGCAACATCTGAGCTGTTGACCCCTGGATCGAAGGCAGCTGCGTAGTCGCCGGTGGATTCTGCAGATTAGGGTTGGGAGGTGTGGTTGACACTCCCAGTCCCGGAGCAGTAGGGGCTCCTCCTCCTTGAGGGACGGCAGTGGATGATGAAGGGTTTTGCGCAAGGGTGCCCAGAACGGCCAATATCCGCTCCAATTGCGCAGACTGAGCTTTGAGAGCTTTCGCCTGACTTTGGACAGTGGCGTCCAAAGATTCTAGCGTCGGTGTCTCGCCGGGAGTGGTAGGAGTACGTCGGGTTTCCTCTCCCGAGGCGGTTTCGGTGGAAGGCGATCTGTTGCTGATATCATCCTCCTGAGACATGGTTGCTTTTGCTGGTAAGTTCACGTCGGATTCACCAAAATGTGCACAAGAGATTCTGACGGGGAGACCTCCGTGTACACCGTATGTATAGGATCAAAGATCGCACAGGAAGAGTGGGGTTGTGTGTAGGGAGAGAGCAAGGCAGTAGTAATGTCTGAGAGAGAGAAAGAGGTTTGACAGAGCTTCCGCGTATGGCAAGTGTGTTCTCCTTCGTATGGAAAGGTTAACGTCCTATATATAGCAGAGAACATGACCGTTGTAGTGTGGTTAATGCGCCCATTGATGGCGGCTTAATTAGCTTAACCATAACGGCACGTTCGTCCGAGTATATAGGGACCGTTACAACACGTGGTGCGCGAATACCGGAACCGTTACGAGGTTGACCGGGTTTGACCGGATTGACCGGGTTTATGGAGCTCGTGCCATAGTTCTCTCAAAGCAGTTACTAAAGGTCGCGTGCGAGCTTGGCTCGCACGCGACAGGACTTACTCTAGCCTCCAAACCACTAAGTCCCTACAAGTCCCGTGCGGTGGTATGCGAGGGCTCTGTCTCGCAGCCCCCACATGGATCAGCTCGGCTGGTGATACAGTGCGTGTGGAGCACAATATGGTGTGCTGGATGGTTGCCACGTGGCCAAGATCTGTCAGCTCAGAAAGCACTATCTACACCCCCCAAGAAAACAACCATGAAAATTGTCGTGGCCCCTGAGCTGCCCAGGGAATTGTGGTTCAAGGCACCCTATTTGGGTAGTGATGAATTTTATGTGGCTACTATTAAGGCAACCACTCTCCGGGCGTCTCCAGTAGTCGACATTCTTCAAATTGTGCCCGGGCCTTCAAGTTCAGAATGGGATGTGGGTAATACCCAAGACGTCCACAGGCTTGGCATCGAAGCTGGTTTGTTTGGCTTCACTGATATCCTTCCACAAACTTGTATAGAAGGGCCGGACTGGATGGAAGAATAGACGGAGTTCATTCTCACGAATTATGCGAGGGAGTTGAAGCAGGCCGACATTTTCCACGCCGTCCGTTCCACAAAGGGGTTGCGTATCAGAGTTGACAACATCATGCTCAAGACCCTTTTTTCCAGGTACTCCAAGAGTACGCACACCTTTCACTTTCCGGATTTTGAAGCTACTCCTACCCTGGAAGACACTTATGTTTTGCTGCATCTCTCGAGTATGGGGGTCGTTTATCCTCTGGCCGCCTTGACCGATCCACAAGAGCTTTAACTTTTCAAAGATATGAAGGTCTGCATAGCAGATTTGAAGAAAGCTACTTCGAGATGGAAGTCAGGCGTGACCAGTGCTAGCGAGGAATTCGCATACATGCCTTGTAGTTCTAAAAACAGCTAGTCGAAGTGGGTGATGTACTTCTTCATGGATTACGTCGAACCACATGTAGCTTGTGAGTGGCAGGACAAGGACGCAGAGGCTGTTATCAGTTTTGACGGTAAGGGACTGAATTTTACCCTCTGTGGCTACCTGTGTGTGTGGTTGTCGCGCTACCTAATAGATGGGTTTCCTCGCGATAGAGTTTTTACCCATGTACTCGCCCTTGCCGTGAGATTGTCACTTGGCCAGAAAGTAGCCTTAGGGCCCCTTGTATTAGGGTCCCTATATTACCGCCTTGATGGAGCATGCTGAGCAGTCGAAGGGGAGGTTTGATATTACTACCTTTGTTAATATTGCATTTCTATCTATGTGGGCTTCCGAAAGATGGCCTGCATATGCCCCGGACCTTGTTGCTGTGGATTTGTGGAATGCGCCTAATGCCAAACTCCTTTACCCTTCTCCTCGACCGTGGATTTGGTACAATACAAAAGCTCCCCAACGCTCTTTGCTCTCATATGTGACGACGTTCGTTATTTCCAACCTCGCCCGTACGTTACTAGTATGGAAGACAAAAACATAGATTTCTGGGAAGAATTCTATCCCGAGGAAGACCGTGAAATCACTGATGATCACATTACCAAAAGAGATTGGGTCTTCAGCAGGTTCGTTAACTGGGTACGAAGGTCTACCTGCTTTATCTGAATATGCGCCTGGCCCTGAGACCTCCAGTTATGAGAAGTTGTCCGTGTTCCATGATCCCGTTTGTGTGAGCCCCCAGTTTGGGTATGATGCTGTCACCGTTCCGTTGTCGTCTGATTCTATTGTCAAATAATGTTATGACAGTGTCATACATGACCGGGGTACTTCCCTTCTCCTTGCTGAACTCCCTCTAATTCATCCATCGCGTAGCAGGAGAGGTAAAAATAGTCATGGCTGGGTTGATTTCTGGAACTTTCAAACCCATCGTCTCATCAACTTTCAGAACAGTCATAGTCATGCTTTTCTCCAACCTAGCAAGGTGTCTGCACTCTCAACGAAGGAGTAACCCTTTAAAACATCCCGAAATCGTGATGATTCGCGTTACGGCTTTTACTCTTTTTTGGCTAAAGATGGACACTTGTGTGCTCAATTCATTCTGGAGGAAAATATTGACGTTCTAAAACAAAAATCTTTTACAGCCAAAGTTAGATATGCTGACTTGTTCATCCAGGTTTGCTCGCACCTCCTTCCCTTTGTCTCTATGTTTTCATGTGCCCTGTCTCATTTTGCCTTTTCCTTTGTATCAGTTTTGTTTGAGGCGTTTCACCTCTGGAGACAGTAGCGCGAGTTTCATCAATCGCTTGCGCGAGGAGAAGGCCATTTTACAGAAGTCCTCCATTCCTGACTGTCGTATTGACTCAGCCAGGCCTATGACTCCCGAAGTCCAACAACTGGTTTCTAATTCTTTAGAAGCTTTTCTGTCTTCAATTGGTGAAAGCTCAACGAGAAAAAGAACTAGTGGCGAGCCTGAAGCTAGCAACATAGCTTCTCAGCAATCGATGTGTTCTCGCAAGGCAATCACCATGTGGTCTGCTGCTAATCCAGTTTCTTCTGCCACATGGAATAACTCCGATGAGGGGGTGCGGAAGAACTTCTCCTTGTTTCTGGTGCAGGTTCTACAGGTCAAACTGATATGGAAGGAACTCCCACGGGCGAAGGTTTGCCTCATGGGGAGCATCTCAAGTCCCAAGGGCAAGAACACGATGCTAGTCCTGGTACCCCATCAATACATATTTCTTCGGGCAAAGAAAGTGCTGGAGAGCCTGAGCCCCGTGATCATAATATCAGGTCGGGTGAGCGTTTCATTCCTGCTGTTTTGGCCGGACCCAGCCTTTCTTTTAGTCATAATGCCAGGACAACTGAGTTAGCCAGGCGCAGAACTGAGTCAACCGGCCGCGACGCCCCTCCTGCGCTAATCACTTCGAGAATGCTGCCTCCGTGGGAGGTTTAAACTTGGATTTGGATGCTCTCTTCTCCGAGAACCTGTTTGAGGTATGGGGTTCGCAGGCTGCAAATCCTTCTGAAATTGATAGAAGTTTTGTAATTCCCGAGTCGTAATTCGCGCGAGAGTCTCAAGTAGATCAAATTCTGGACGAGGCGGTTGGTTCTAGTTCGCAAACTTTTTTACCTGCCGCCCGTCTCCGTCAGATAGTCGAAGGGACAAGTAAGACCTTTTTACTTTTGTTCGCGATCTTTGATTACTGAACTCATGTTTCTGATGAATATATTGTCCTTACTTTTGCGCACGCAGGTATCGATCATGCTTGCCTTGAATGGCTAATGAAGGTGCGCTTGTCTTTCCCAACTGCATTCGCTAGGGTGCTGGAGATGACCCCGAAAGACAGAGGGGAACTCTTAAGAAAGATGGTTTCTCTCTTGGAGAGAATTCACGCAAATACGCCTGTGAGTACCACGGTTGATAGTGCCAAGGCTCTCCTTGCTAGTGCAGAGGAGCTTCAGCAGATCGCGACAGGGTGTTTGGATTAAAGCTTCCTTGTGCAGAGGTTGATAAGGATCCGTAATTCTGGGCAACTTAGATCCGAGTATGCCGCCTATAGGGAGGAGACAACCGCTCTTGACGTGCGCAAGGCGGAGTTGGAGCGAATGACCCGAGAATTTGAAGCAGCCACTAAACGCCATGCAGATGACGAGGCTCGCTTAGAGGAACTAACTTCTAATAGCATTATGTTGTCAGCAGGAGATTCCCTCTTCAAGGATCTTTTTGAGAAGTGAGATTTTCTAAAATTACTCCTTCGAGCTCTTTACTGTAGAATTTTGTGTTCCTTGTGATCGTGATCCTTGGATAGTCTGCTTATGTTTTGTGCGTATTGGCTCCGCGCATTATTGAAATGATACTTCCATGCTTTTGATTGGTTAATGTTTTTACTTTCATGATTACGAGGTCTTATGTGTTTTCTCCTTTGAGTGATATCGACGTCAGGCTTAGGCCCTTGTGAGCTATGACCATCTAGGCAGGTGAATTCGCGCGTGGCTACGCATAGCTGCCCGTATGAGACGGGTTTATTTTTGCACACGGTTGAGCTCGGGTTTTTCCATATGAGACAGGCTTATGCACGCGTCTTGTTGCAACCTAGACAGGCATACTTACACTTGACTTTTTATGAGTTTTGCCGCTTTCGTAGAAAGATAGGCTTTGGTTGCATTTGGATGCTATCTAAATAGATAGGCTTTGAGTTTGTAATACTGCTACCATATGAGGCAGGCTTACGTTTATGTTTGTTGCTACCATATGAGGTAGGTTTTGAGTTTATGTTTCACTGCTATCTAGGTAGATAGGCTTTTAAGTTTGCAATCCTTCTACCATATGAGGTAGGCTCTTAAGTTTGCAATCCTGCTACCATATGTGGTAGGCTTACGTTTATGTTTGGCTGCTATCTAGACAGATAGGATTTATACTGCTATCATATGAGATAGGCTTACGCTTTGGAATGATTTGCGAAAGATATGCAATGCAAATATTTGATCAAAGTAGAAAGGGGAAGCTAGGGATAATACTTTTTCAGCCACCGCATGTTGACCAGTGTTGGAGTGGTGGTCGTTCCGTGGAAGCGTAGGATGTTGGAGTAACCACTTTTGAAGAATTCCTTGACTTCAAAGGGTCCTTCCCAGTTAGCCGCAAACTTGGGATGAGCTGCCTCACGCATGCAATGGTTAGAGGCTCGTAGGACTAGGTCACCTACTGTAAATTTTCTATGCTCGACTTTTTTGTTATAGGACGCGAGATATTTTCTTTGTATTTTGTGTTCGCTCTTTTTGCCTCCTCGCGTCGTTCCTCTAGTAGGACGAGATCATGGTCACGCTCGTTGTCATATACGGCACTGAAAGCTAGTCTTGCCGAATTTACCTTAACTTCAGAAGGGACAACTGCTTTAGCCCTGTAGCATAGTAAGAACGGAGAAGTTCCTGTAGGAGTCCTGGGCGATGTGAGATAGGCCCAAAGCGCTGTTCCCAAGGAATCTGCCCATCCTTTGTGATCATCCGTGACCAATTTGCTCAATATCCGCAGTAACCTCTTGTTGGTGGCTTCTGCTGGCCCATTTCCCTTTGGATAATAGGGTGTGAGCATATTTGTCTAATGTTGTACTCCATTAATTTTTCGGCCACCTGGCGATTGACGAAAGGAGTCCCATTGTAAGATAATATGGTATTAGGGATACCAAAGCGATGGACGACGTTTTCCTGTATGAACTTGACCACGACCTCTGTGTTTGCCGTCTTGAGTGGGATTGCCTCAACCCATTTATTAAATTGCTCTGTTCTTGTGAGCATATACTCATTTCCGCGCGAAGGGGGTCGTATCAGTCCGATGAAATCCAGTGACCAAGTATGGAACGGCCATGGAGTGCCCAACGCGTGCAAGTGGACGGCAGGAGCATGAACTAAATTTCCATGGAATTTGCATTGCTGGCATCTTCCGACTTTTACATGGCAATCAGCTTCCATGGTTGGCCAGAAGTATCCGACTGTTAGGAGTTGTATGCATAACTTTGCATCTCCTTGATGCTCTACTTGATGAGAAATTTCCATGACTTCCTGGGTCTCTTGTCCGCTTAAAAATCTGAGCAAGTTTTCTTTGTGTCCTTTTTGCCATAACAATCCTTCATGCAAGATGTATCAAGTTGCTTTCCTTCTCATCTTATCAGCCTCCTTTCAGTCAGTAGGCAGGGTCCCTTCTCGCAAGTAGTCAATTATGGGCTTTCGCCAATCTTAGTCCTCGATTGTGGAAATTTCCAGAGAATCTTTAACCAAAGCGCATTTTTCACAGCTGCTTTGTATGATGGCTGCGAAGTATGACATCTGCAGCCAATGGATACCATATCTCTGGGCCCTCCTGTAAATAGAAATCTCATTGTCTCTGCATGAATGTTGATGGATCTTTTCCAACATTTCTCGACCTTCTTCTTCCGTCACGCACCACATACGAATCCCCCCGGGTCCTTTGTAATATAGTATACCATCATGTATTCTAAATCCCTTTACAGACACCCAAGTTTCTTTGCTGGTTCCATCGTCCATCGCGCTAGGATATGCTTTCTCCAATCTTCTTCGGTAAGGGAATCCTCCTCTTCTAAGTCCTTTACCGAAGACGGAGTCGTCTTGACTTCGATCGAGATCTTTTCCGGGCATTTATCAGAGCTGATTTTTGATCCCAGGGTAGCCAATGCGTCCGCATGTCGGTTATCGGCCCTGGGGGTATGTTCGTATCTGACAGATTGAAACTTCTGAACCAACCTCTGCACCATTGACCTGTATTTTAGCAAGTTAATCTTCTTGAGCGCATATTGTCCAGAGGCTTGCTTGACGATTAACTTGGAATCCCCCATGATGATGAGTTTCTGAACTTCCAAAGTCTTAGCTGCCAGCAATCCCGCAATCAAGGCTTCGTACTCGGCCTCATTATTAGTCACTGCGAAGTCTAATTTGGTTGACATCTAAATGACTTCTTGGTCTGGCTTGATCATCACTACTCCGATCCCTCCACTTGTTTTTGTTGATGATCCATCAAAGTGTAGCTTCGAGTACTATTCATTAATCGCGTATATTTCTGGCCCCTCATGCTCCTTTGCTACATGCTCATAGTTGTTATCCTGGAACTGGGCCAATAGATCCGCCAACGCCTGGGACTTGATGGCCTTTGGTTGTGCGCAAACAATTTCATACTGTGAAATGGTCATATAGCATTTTGGCAGCCTCCCGCAGGGTGGTGAATGACCCAGCAGATAACATATAGGATCATTATTTGTTATGATGACGACTTTATGGGACGCAAATTAGTGCTTCGATTTCTCAATAGCGAAAAATAGAACTAAGCAATGGCGTTCAATATTGGTGTACCGGGATTCTGCGGACTGAATCATGCGCGAGATGTAATACACCGGTCTTTCTTGGCCCTCATACTCCTGGGCCAAAAGTGCTCCGATAGACTTCTTTATTGAGGTCAAGTACAACAGCAGAGGTGATCCTAATTGAGGCGCGATCATTGCCCAAGGAGTTGCCAAAAGCTTTTTTAGCTTCTCGAATGCAGCTTGGTGCTCTTGTGTCCATAAGAATACCGCGTTCTTTTTTAGCAAATTTTCGAAGCAAAAGGTCAGCTCCGCAGCTGGTATAAATATCCTCAGGTAGGACAATTTTCCTAGAAATCCCTTTAACTGGGTCTGGGACTGTGGTGTTGGTAAGCTAGTGACCGCCGATATATTCGCGGGATCAGGCTCAATCCCATGTCTATGAATCACACAACCTCGGAATTTTCCAGAAGTTACTCCGAACGCACACTTCATGAGGTTCATCTTTAGCTAAAACATTCTGCATCTGTCGGAGACTTTCCTTAAATCCTTTAGGTGCCCTTGTTTTAGTTTTGATTTAACTACTAGATCGTCCACATAGAACTCGACTTCCTGATGCATCATATCATGGAATAAATCCATCATCGCGCACTGATACGTGGCTCCTGCATTTTTCAGACCGAATGGCATAACATTGTAGTTGAAGACCCCTACGGGTGTGATAAACGCCGTCTTCTTTGCGTGTTCTGGATCCATTGATGATCTGATTATAGCCACTAAATCCATCCATTGAACTAAACATTTCATGGCCTGCGGTAGAATCTATCAGAAGGTCTATGTTTGGTAGAGGGAAGTCGTCCTTCGGGCATAACTTGTTCAGGTCCCTGAAATCGACACATACGCGAAGGCTCCCATTCTTTTTCAGCACAGGGACTATATTTGCTAGCCAGGTCGTATGGTGGTTAGGTTCGATGAATTTGGCCTTTAACAACTTGACACTTTCTTCCTTGATTTTGACGTTTATCTTAGGCCGAAAGTTCCCCGCACTTTGCTTGATCGGCTTTGATCCTGGAACAATGTCCATCCTATGCATAGTGATGCCTTGATTTAGCCCTGGCATCTCATCATAATCCCATGCGAACACATCCATGTATTCCTTCAACAGTTGAATCAGCTCTTGCTCTTCCCCCTTGCAGAGATCCACACTCAAGAAAACCGGTCTCCTCGTTTCCTCGGTGGGACTCAGAAACACTTCCTTTAATTCTTGCTTCTGTGGCTTTGGGCGATCCTCCATGCATTCGAGGGCTTCCTTGATTTCTCCTGATAACAAATTCTTGTCTTTATCTGGAGCTTCCGCCATCTCATAAACTTGTTCAGGAGTACTTTCAATGGGGCAGGTCGAGGGTGAACTCGTGCATCTTTGGATGCGATAACATTCCCTGTCGCGTTTCTCTTCACTGCCGTGTTGTACAGCTCTTTTCAAGGTATAAACTTTTTTTTCGCTGTAAGCTACTTTGGGGACTCCTCCCTACCTAGGCCACTTCTCCATTGGCTCCTCTCGCATTTTCATTACTCCGAACGTTGCTTGACACTGTATGTTTTCCTCCTTGGGTAGTGGGTGTTGGAATAGATGACCTAGAGGCAATCTAGTTTAGTATGAATTATTTTTGGTTAGAAATTCATTTATTATTTATTGGATATTTAATATAATGAAGTCCTTAGATTTACAATTGTGTTGTTTATCTTAAATATCCCTAGTCAAGTATAATGATTAATAGGACAATCATCTATAGACTAGTATGGGGTTGGATTTATATGGAGATATCACGATCCAACACATAGGTGTGCATTAGGGAATGTTGCACTGGATTGACCCATCTTCAAGAAGGCTACATACACGTTATGTTGAGTCACAAGCGCTTCTCGCGGTGCAATGGTATTGTCATCCTTAGACTTGAAGTCACTAGATATTCTAGTTGTGGATTATTGTGATCTTGGTAGCGTTAAACGCTACACCGTAACTGGGTAGTTATAAAGGCGTGTACTGGATACAATAAGAAGCAAGCTTAGAGATCGTAGTGGACGTAGATAGGATTTGTCCCTCCCACATAACGGGAGCAAATATCCTAGGCCACTCGAGGGATAGTGCTTATAGAATGTCTGGCCAGACTCAAATAAATCAATATGGGATATTGATGTTATTTGCACGAATAAGGCTATTCCCATGGATCGAGAAACTATGGATTGGATATACGAGTGTGACTTGTATTTCTCGTGTCCAATCCGGATATAGAGACAAAGGGATGAGACAATTACTTGTACAAAGGTTGTCAAGATGACTATTCTAGTAGTTGGCTAGAATGGATGTTTTGCTAGAGACCGCTCCATATTAGCAAATAGTTGCTACCAACTAGATAGAACCTATGGGGTCACACGCTATATAGAGTTGAACTAGATTTGGGAATTAAATAATTGGATTAATTAATTAGAAGGATCACTTTCCAAACCCTTGCAAACTTAGTAGGGACTAATTTGCAAGGAAGGGACTAAATTGAATTCTAGTAGGACTAGAATAAGTCCTTTAGGTAGTTAACAAGGAGTTGTTGGACTATATAAAGGACCTTTCCTTCCTTCCTTCCCACAATAACTTATGCTCATAATTTAACATAACAAAGAGTGGGAGAGAACAAAAGGAGAGAGAGCAAGCAACAAGGAGGCCCGACCGCCCCCCTTGCCGCCGCCCCGTCCCCGTCGGCCAAAGGAGGCTGAGACCCTCCTTTTTGGTCTCGTTTTGCGTGATTTCTTCTTCCTCTTCCTCTTCCGGGCTAGCACCAAGGACTTGGGAGATCTAGGATCAACTCTAGGCGTGGATCAACTATAGAGAACGTGACACAATTCGCGTTTGAAGTCATCAAGGAGAACCCAAAGGTGTGTTTATGATTTCTAACCCTTACCATCGTTATGTCTCTTGACTTGTGATCCTTGGAGGGTTTTGCATGGTTTTATGTTTGTTTATGCTTCTGTTGTGCAATCCATGAACAAAACCCTACAGTGGTATCAGAGCCACAGGTCGTAGAGCATAAACGTGGTTTATGTGTTACGTTTTAGTTGTTTTACACCTTAATTTGATTGTTCATCGCGTAAAACAAGAAAAATCAAGCATGGGATGCAATTTGTCAATATTTAATCATAACAAGATCCAATTTTTTGCATTGGATGCATGAATTGGTGAGTTTGAGAAATTTTAGGATCTTAGATCTAGGGTTTGGGCATCCTTGGGGAAGAAGGAGTTCTCCCAAAACAAGGAAACAACCAAACTTGGGCACCAAGCAAGGGAGTTGTTTTGGAAACAACTCCCTCAAGGAGGTTCGGCCCCCTAGGGACCGCCCCCCCTTGCTTGCCGCCCAAGATTGGCCGCCCTAGGGGCCGGGCGGCCCTAACCCGCGGTCCTAGGCTTGTGGGTTTTGGGCCTTGTGGTTCACCTTATTGGGCCCGGGCAATTCGATTGTTGGGCCCATGGACCGTTTTAACCCTAGAAATCCTAAAATCAATTAAAATTGACCAAGCGCGTTAAAATTGGATTTTAACTGTTTATGTGCAAATCGCATGGTGATTGGATATGGCCTTAGGATGTGGTTTGATGTGGATGTTTAATTTCGTGGTTTGGTTTTACGGCCTGCGAGCTGATCAATTAATTGTAATAATTAATAACGGTTTTATGGCCTGCGTGCCATTTTTTTTTCTCAACTTGTGAGATTTATTTTATTTAGTATAGAAGTTAGCTAGTGCTAGATAAAGTAGATTGTTAGCCAAGATTGAAGAAAAGAAGCCCAAAGCCAAAGAAGTCACAAAAGATGGAGCATGGAGCATGGAGCCCTTCCACATGACTATGAAGGATGGACCAAAAGATCAAGACGCATGGAGATGTGTTTGTTTAGGGTTCATAGATAATTCCATTGGCTTGAATTATCTTAGTCTAGAAAAGGCCATATCCACATCACGTTTAATTTCTGTTTTGTGGTTGTTTATTTTATTGTCTTATTATTGTGTGGTTGGTGTATGGATGATGCATGCAATTAGGATAATAAGATAATTAGACAACCCGGATCTATTATTTGGAGTTGTGCCCAAACTCAAATAGATAGATTAGTTGATAATGATCAACAAAACAATTAAAATTGAATTTAAAAATCCCTCAAAATTCAAATATTGTGTTCTTGCCTTCTCGTTATTTAAACACTCATTATCATCATTATTTACCAAGCTCGTGCGTGCCAAAGCATGGCGACTTGGTTCATCATGATGGAATGCGATGGCACGTAACAATGTGCAATTGTTTAGATAAGAGGTTGAACACAACTAGGCTATTAATTTGATTAATAAACCTAGAGGCAATCAATTGGGATTATCCATATGGATGGATAAATAAGGAGTTATTTGCCCAATTGAACCAAGAGTTGCATATGGGATGCAATTGGAATTGTTCCTACCTAAAGTAGTCGAATTATGGGTGACTTGCCAAAGCAAGCTCATAAGGAGATGAAAGATGGATCTTGGCCCACTAGAAAATATAAGGATATTTTCCGCATTAATATCTTGAGGGTTATTAATCCGTAGAAAAATAGTGGGAGCTATATTTGATAAACTAGCCATTATTAAATATAGTCAAAAATTCACAAATACTAAAACTTGCGTATTTTCCTTTTTGTAGAATTCCAAATGGCAAACAACTCATCGAGTTCACAACATTCCCTACGATCTGTCCTTGAGAAGGACAAGCTCTCTGGAACCAACTTTCTTGATTGGTACAAAAACTTGAGAATTGTTCTCAAGCAAGAGAAGAAACTGTACTCAATAGAGGAGCATGTTCCAGAAGGTCCAGAGAACCAAAAACCTGCTGCCTTAAAGGCGTATCAAAAGCGTGTTGATGACGCTAATGATGCGGCCTGCCTAATGCTTTGCACCATGACTTCTGAGCTTCAGAAGCAACACGAAAACATGAATGCTGTTGATATGATCGAACATCTAAAGCAGCTCTTCCAAGAGCAGGCGAGGGTAGAGAGGTATGAGGTCTCAAAGGCACTGTTCAAATGTCATCTGGCAGAAGGGAACCCGGTGGGACCCCATGTACTCCGAATGATCGGGTACTTGGAGAATCTCGCCCGACTGGGGTTCCCGGTCGGCCAAGAGTTGGCAACCGATCTCGTGTTGCAATCGTTGCCCGAGAGTTATGGACAGTTCATTATGAACTATAACATGAACGAGATCGTGAAACCACTGCCAGATTTACTCAACATGTTGCGGACGGCTGGACAGAGCATCAACAAGGGTAAGGGAAAGGCCATAATGATGGTACAGAAAGGAAAGGGCAAAAGGTTTGCCTCTTCCTCCAAGGGCAAAGGCAAGTCAGTTTCCAAGGCCAAGGAACCTGCCCTTAAGCCTGTTGGTGGCATTGCCAAGGCCGTGACTAAATGTGAGTGTCACTACTGCAGTCAGCCTGGACACTGGAGGAGGAACTGCCCAAAATATCTGGAGGACAAGAGGCTTGGAATAGTGATTCCACCACCACCAGGTATTTTTGTTGTAGATGTCAATTTAACTTTCTCTACATCATGGGTATTGGATACTAGATGTGGATCTCATATTTGTCGAAATATGCAGGATCTAAAGAGAAGTAGGAGATTGGCTAAAGGGGAGGTAGAACTGCGCGTTGGGAATGGAGCAAAAGTTGTTGCGTTGGCCATAGGCGTGTGCGAGCTATCTCTGCCTTCAGGATTAGTTTTAGAATTAAATAATTGCTATTTTGTGCCTGCTATGAGCAGAAACATTATTTCTATTTCTTGTTTGGACAAGGATGGTTTTATTATTTCAATAAAGAACAATTGTTGTTCCTTTTATTTAAATAATATTCACTATTTTAGTGCGCAATTATTTAATGGACTTTATGTCCTTGATCTAAGCAATCCTGTCTACAACATTAATACCAAGCGGATTAAAATAAGTGATTTAAATCCAGCTTATTTATGGCACTGTCGTTTAGGCCACATAAATGAGAAACGTGTATCTAGACTCCATAAGGATGGATTACTAGACTCATTTGATTTTGAATCATATGTGACATGTGAGGCTTGTTTATTGGGAAAAATGACTAAGTCCCCTTTCAATAAGAAAGGTGAGAGGACTAGTGAGCAATTGGAACTCATACATACCGATGTGTGTGGGCCATTTGCCACGCCTGCCAGGGGTGGTTATGTCTACTTCATTACATTTACTGATGATTACAGTAGATATGGATTTGTGTACCTCATGAGGGCAAAATATGAATCCTTTGAAGTGTTCAAAGAATTCAAGAATGAAGTAGAGAAGCAACTTGGCAAAAGTATAAAGGCTCTACGATCGGATCGTGGTGGAGAATACTTGAGCCAAGAGTTTGACGACTATCTTAGAGAGTGTGGGATCGTGTCCCAACTCACTCCACCCGGAACGCCACAATGGAATGGCGTGTCCGAGAGGAGGAATCGAACTTATTGGAAATGGTTCGATCTATGATGTGTCAAACCGATCTTCCATTATCATTTTGGGGCTACGCTCTTTTAAGTGCAACTTTCACCATTAACCA
Organism: Linanthus parryae; assembly: GCA_023055425.1. NCBI lineage: Eukaryota > Viridiplantae > Streptophyta > Magnoliopsida > Ericales > Polemoniaceae > Linanthus > Linanthus parryae. The sequence goes on from JALGPY010000017.1 coordinate 41,474, forward strand.
TGTTCCATCTAAATCAGTCATGAAGACACCATATGAGATGTGGAGTGGGAAGCGTCCCACACTGTCGTTCATGAGGATTTCGGGCTGCGATGTCTATGTAAAACGTTTACAATCAGACAAGCTGGGGCCGAAATCGAATAAGTGTAAATTTGTGGGGTACCCTAAGGAAACTAAGGGATACTACTTCTACAATCCAACCGAGAACAAAGTGTTTGTTGCTCGGACCGACGTGTTTCTAGAAAGAGAGTTTGTCTCTAAAGAAGCAAGTGGGAGGAATGTAGAACTTGAAGAGGTTCAAGAACCACAAATCACTGAACCGATTATGGAACATGAACAGGAACCACAAGCAGTTGTGGAGCAACCTGTTCAGGTAACACAAGAGCTTCGTAGATCTAGTAGAGTGCGCCAGGAACCCGAGAGGTATGGACTTCTCGTAACCGATTCCAGTGACACGATGCTCATAGATGATGAGCCTACTACCTATGAGGAGGCCATGAATGGCCCAGGCTCTCAGAAGTGGCTGGAAGCCATGATATCCGAGATGGAATCCATGTATACCAACAAAGTATGGACTTTGGTGGAACCACCCGATGGGGCGCGGCCCATAGGGTGCAAGTGGGTCTTCAAGAAGAAGATCGACATGGATGGTAATGTGATTACCTATAAGGGCCGATTGGTGGCTAAAGGATTCAGACAGATTCATGGTATTGGCTCTGATGAAACCGTTTCACCAGTCGCTATGACCAAATCCATCCGAATCCTACTTGCGATTGCAGCATACCACGACTATGGGATTTGGCAGATGGATGTCAAAACAGCATTCCTTTATGGGAATCTCCTCGAGGACGTGTATATGATACAGCCGGAGAGTTTTGAAGATCCAAAGCAAGCCAACAAAGTCTGTAAGCTGCAACGATCCATTTATGGGTTGAAGCAAGCTTCTAGGAGTTGGAATCGACGTTTTGATGAAGTGGTCAAAGAGTTTGGCTTCATCAGAAACGAAGATGAGTCTTGTGTCTACAACAAGGTTAGTGGGAGCTCTGTAGCTTTTCTGGTCTTGTATGTGGATGACATACTACTCATTGGAAACGACGTTCCCATGCTGCAATCTGTTAAAGATTGGCTAGGAAAGTGTTTCTCAATGAAGGACTTAGGGAAGCAGCCTATATACTCGGTATAAAGATCTATAGAGATAGATCTAAGAGGTTTCTAGGCCTAAGTCAAAGTACATATATTGACAAGGTGTTGAAACGGTTCAACATGCAATATTCCAAGAAGGGATTCTTGCCCATGTCACATGGAATCACTCTTTCGAAGAGTGGTTGCCCCTCCAATGAGATTGAGAAGGAACACATGAGTAGAATCCCCTATGCCTCGACAATAGGATCTATCATGTACGCCATGTTATGTACTAGACCAGATGTGTCATATGCCTTGAGTATGAAAAGCAGATACCAATCCAATCCGGGTGAAAGTCACTGGATTGCAGTCAAGAACATCCTAAAGTACTTGAGAAGAACTAAGGATGCTTTCTTGATATTCGGCGGTGAGGAAGAGTTGCGTGTAAGGGGTTACACTGATGCAAGCTTCCAAACCGACAAAGATGACTTTAGATCACAATTGGGATATGTGTTTTGCCTGAATGGAGCAGCGGTGAGCTGGAAGAGTTCCAAGCAAGAGACGGTAGCTGATTCTACAACAGAGGCTGAGTACATTGCTGCAAATGGCGCAGCAAAGGAGGCTGTTTGGATCAATAGTTTGTTTCTGAACTTGGTGTGGTCCCTAGCATTGCGGATCCAGTTAAGTTGTTCTGTGACAACACTGGGGCGATCGCGCAATCAAAGGAACCCAGATCGCACCAGAAGTCCAAGCACGTGCTCAGGAAGTTTCATCTGATTCGAGACATTATCGATAGAGGAGACGTTCAGATATGCAAGATTCCTACAGATGATAATCTGTCAGACCCGCTTACAAATCCTCTCACGCAGTGGAAGCATGAAGGGCACACTAGGAGTATGGGCATACGAGATGCGCCAGATTGGCTCTAGTGCAAGTGGGAGACTGTTGGAATAGATGCCCTAGAGGCAATCTAGTTTAGTATGAATTATTTGTGGCTAGAAATTCATTTATTATTTATTGAATATTTAATATAATGAAGTCCTTAGATTTACAATTGTGTTGTTTATCTTAAATATCCCTAGTCAAGTATAATGATTAATAGGACAATCATCTATAGACTAGTATGGGGTTGGATTGATATGGAGATATCACGATCCAACACATAGGTGTGCATTAGGGAATGTTGCACTGGATTGACCCATCTCCGAGAAGGCTACATACACGTTATGTTGAGTCACAAGCGCTTCTCGCGGTGCAATGGTATTGTCATCCTTAGACTTGAAGTCACTAGATATTCTAGTTGTGGATTATTGTGATCTTGGTAGCGTTCAACGCTACACCGTAACTGGGTAGTTATAAAGGCGTGTACTGGATACAATAAGAAGCAAGCTTAGAGATCGTAGTGGACGTAGATAGGATTTGTCCCTCCCACATAACGGGAGCAAATATCCTAGGCCACGCGAGGGATAGTGCTTATAGAATGTCTGGCCAGACTCAAATAAACCAATATGGGATATTGATGTTATTTGCACGAATAAGGCTATTCCCATGGATCGAGAAACTATGGATTGGATATACGAGTGTGACTTGTATGTCTCGTGTCCAATCCGGATATAGAGACAAAGGGATGAGACAATTACTTGTACAAAGGTTGTCAAGATGACTATTCTATTAGTTGGCTAGAATGGATGTTTGGCTAGAGACCGCTCCATATTAGCAAATAGTTGCTACCAACTAGATAGAACCTATGGGGTCACACGCTATATAGAGGTGAACTAGATTTGGGAATTAATTAATTGTATTAATTAATTAGAAGGATCACTTTGCAAACCCTTGCAAACTTAGTAGGGACTAATTTGCAAGGAAGGGACTAAATTGAATTCTAGTAGGACTAGAATAAGTCCTTTAGGTAGTTAACAAGGAGTTGTTGGATTATATAAAGGACCTTTCCTTCCTTCCTTCCCACAATAACTTATGCTCATAATTGAACATAACAAAGCGTGGGAGAGAACAAAAGGAGAGAGAGCAAGCAACAAGGAGGCCCGACCGCCCCCTTGCCGCCGCCCCGTCCCCGTTGGCCAAAGGAGGCCGAGACCCTCCTTTTGGGTCTCGTTTTGCGTGATTTATTCTCCCTCTTCCTCTTCCGGGCTAGCACCAAGGACTTGGGAGATCTAGGATCAACTCTAGGCGTGGATCAACTATAGAGAACGTGACACAATTCGCGTTTGAAGTCATCAAGGAGAACCCAAAGGTGTGTTTATGATTTCTAACCCTTACCATCGTTATGTCTCTTGACTTGTGATCCTTGGAGGGTTTTGCATGGTTTTATGTTTTTTTAAGCTTCCGTTGTGCAATCCATGAACAAAACCCGACAGTGGGGTCATCTAATTCGATGCTGGGGTGGTTCTGCCTGCAAACCACGCTGCTTCAGGCAAGTGCGCTTCCTCCAGATCGAAGGGACTCACTAAGGCGGTAATCACGACCACCCTGCCTTTCCAGATAGCTTTCATTACTTGGTGCGCCGTAGAAGGCACGACATCGAAGCGATGAATCCATGCTGGTCCAATGATCATATGGTAAGTCGTGTCGGCGTCAATTACGTGAAACTAGGCGAAACAGCTAATCTGCCCGATCTGGATTCCTAATCGAATCCAGCCGGTCATCATTCTGGAGTCACCTTCAAAGCCTGCCAACAATGATGGCTTATTTAAAATTTTGCTATGAGGGACTCCTGCTAGTTTCAAGGTTTTGAGTGAAACTACATTCACCACAGCTCCACCATCGATAAAGTCTCGCTTGAATTTGACGTTGTTGATGGTGGCCGTCACGTATAGTGGTCTCTGATGTTCGGGATCGGTATTTCTGTCCGAGTCATCGAATGTCATGACCAGACCTCCTGATTGCGCGACCTTCATAACTTCCCAGTTGGAGGCGACCAACTCTTCACCATGGTCCTTAGCCACCTTGAGGATCGTTTTCGTCATCTTATGTCTGCAGTCGTCTGAAAGGTTCATTCCGTCAAAGAACTCAACGCACCTGGCAGAGTCCTTTATCCACTTGGTGCGCGAATCCTCCGTGTCAACACCATATCCTTCACCCTCATAGATTTTCGCAGTGTCTGGGACCTCTAAATCCGCGACCTCTTCAGGGTCCAAGATCGAAATCATGGCTATTTCCTTCCCCTTGGACTTCCTCTGCGCATGAGATGGCAAGGAGTCTCTACGCACCTCTTTGGACTGCTCCTCGGCGACTAGTTGCCCCTCCTTGATTATCCTATTCATAATCCATCTGAGCTTTTTGCATTCTTTGGTAGGGTGCATGACCTTTCCGTGGCATTCGCACCACCTGGGGTCTCGCAGTTGCTCCCCTGTTGGCCTATGTTCTAGCATCGGCAAAATTTCGTCCTTTCGCCATTTCTTGCAAAGACTGATTGCCTCTTCAATTGAAATGGCAAATGTGGTGCTTCCTGGGGCGCGGGGCGCTGCTGTTTATTGGGGGATGATACTGCATGGACGCTGACATCTCGCGTCCGCTTGTAGCTTAGCTTCCCCACCTTGAAGTTGGTACCCGCCTGTGCTCGCTCATTAGCATATTTCTTTTTCATCCTTTCCACCAGAGGCTCCACGTTCTTCGTGATTTCCATCAATCTCGAAAAGGTAGGCATATTTAAGTTAGTGAGCATACCTTTGTATTCCTTGAAGGCATATCTCCACCAGTCAAATTTCCAGGACATCGTCGTAGGACTGCAACTCGGGCGGGCTGGTCGGGTTGGCACCCCTGACCGAGCCCGAGCCCGAGTTCGGTCGAGGCTGTCCAAGCCCAGCCCAGACCGAGTTAAGAGCATCGCCAACCCGCCCGAGCCCAAATTCATACAAATCAATTCGGGTTCGGGCTGAATTCGGGTTAGTACATTAAACTTAATATATTTATTAATACATAAGAGAATAATAAATTGTTGATAAAAAAAGAAAATTAACTTGTTCAAAAACTAAAAATATGATTAAAAGCGATAATAATCAAAATAAAACAAACATATTCATCTTAGATATGCCACATAATTATCTCAAAATGTAATATTTATAGGTAGTTGTCATGCAAATCGGGCAATTCGGGTTAACCCGTCGTTTAATATTTGTGCCCAAGTCCGACCCTAATTGAAATTCGGGCAGAGAATTTATGACCAAGACCGTCCAAATTACTAAAACTATGTGTTCGGTCCCTAATTTATTTCGGGCTGGGCTCAGGTTGGTCGGGTTCAACCCGCCCAAGTTGCACCCGTACATCGTCGACACACTCCAAGGAATTGGCCTTGAAACTTTTAATGAAGGCAACCCCCTATTCTTCATGCCTCCGGTACATGCGTGAGAGGTGGATAGTGGTGACATTTTCTTCAACTTGAAAGAATTTGGTGTAAAACTTCTTCACCATGTCTTCCCATATCTTGACGGATCCCGCTTCCAGGGTCCTATACCACTTGTACGCGACAGCCCCCAGAGACTTGGGAAATTCACGCATCAACAACCTGGTGTCTACCCCATGTGGGCCCATTATGTCAACGAATCTCATCACATGCTCGTGTGCGTTCCCGCCGACTTCATCAAACTTCTCCCACTTGGGTGCTTTGTATCCAACAGGATTCGGCATCAAGTAGATGTCCCGCGGAATGGGAGGCGCGCTGTCAACCTTTGGGATGACAGTATCTGCGAAGCTATGGTTATGGATGATGCTGTCTATGCGTTGTTCCAAGGCGGCAAAGCACGGAATGTAGGGCATGCTTGGATCATAGGGAGGTGGTGGCGGGAGTGCATGGCTGCCTAAAGCCCCACTTGCGTGAAGGCATCGCGGAGTATGACGTAGGGTTTCCCGTTGTCATCACGGAGGATCTCGTCGGGATGCCCAGCGCCTGAGGCCCACGGCTGATGCGCAAACTAACGTCTTGTCGCAAGTGTACGAATCTTGTAATACCGGGTGTATTTTAAACTCGGGTGATCGTTCCCACGAGGACTATTTCGGGTTTACTCACGTTGTCAGTTTTGGTTAACCGAGTGTAGTAACAAGGAGGAGCTGGTTGTGATTGCAGTTTACTAAACTAAAAACAGAGATTAAAAACGTAAACGTAAATAGTTTTTGTGACGTTTTATGGAATAAGTTGAATCGGTTGTTACGATAATAGATGAGAACTAGGCTCCAGGATCCCCTAGGGTTTCTACAGATTTTAGTTTTACGTTCGATTATGAAAACACTCAGCAGTTTCGATATCTGTGCAACGTACCAGTTGTGCAGTGACTTTTCAGATTCCACACATAATCCCGATCCTGCAGACTTTTGGATTCTTGTTAAGATGCCTAAATCTGCAGTCTCGGTCTAAGCCTGTTAGGGTTTCTAACCTGTCCGAATGGTCCGGGTCGAATTCTCTAACAGTTAGTCACACGTTTTTCGATGCTAGCCCTATCATGCATATACGATAATAATCAAAACCAGAATAACACATACAACTTGCTGAATTAAGACAATCATCATGAATCCATAAACGAAGTAGTCATAAAATCTGGATACGAAACCCTAGGTTCACCGAGAACCTAGGTAAGAAGTTTAGCTATGACTAGACATAAAAAAAAAACGCAGTTTCTGAATATAAAGAGAGAGAACGAAACCAAACTAAGTCTTCGAATCTCGAGTCGCGCTTCCGTGCTCTCCGTGAATGCTCTGACTTGCCCTTCGGTTGTGCTGATAATTGTGTTGTTTTTTCAAAACGAGCCTGGACGAGTCTTTAAATAGTGCTGTTTTCCCCGAAACGCGTGCGCCCGAAATTACGGAATCTGCCATCGGTCCACCGTCTTTGACCAAAAAGTTAAATTGGCTGCGTATATACGCAACCAGGGCCTATCCTCCACCTCCCCATCTCCCTCCCTGCCTGCGTATATACGCAAGGCTGCGTATATACGCAGGCAGGGGGTGGAGATGGGGGCCCTGCTTGGTCCTTTGGTGGGCCTGGTTGGGTCCCCTGGGTCCCCTGGGTCCCACTCTTCTGCCTGACGCTCCCGGTTTGCCTCCCTTGGTGTTCTCCTGCTTTCCCGTGTTCCCGTCTTGTCCCGGTCTTGTGCACGTTTCCCGAGACGGTCCCGGCTTGGTCCCGGCACGCTTCCCGATGCACCTTCCGAACCTGTTCCTGAAAAGGCCACACGAACGAAAACCCGCGATCATATCCAAATATAGCAATAAATAAGCAGAAATCCAGGAAGTACAAATAAACGTCTCGTTCTAGATTCCCGAGGCATTCTAAGGCATTTTCCGACAAAAACCGCTATTTCCGACACAAACACTCGTGAAATCAGGCTAAAGATAACCCCTAATTGGGCGTTATCAAATACCCCTGCACTAAACATTGCTCGTCCCGAGCAATCCTGCCAACTCCAGCCTGCATTTCTGTCCTTGTGAGACTGACCCTGTACATACCCTGCCGTTGCATACTCTTTCGACCCGAACCTTTCAACCGGACGACTCGATAGAAAAACTAACTAAGATAGAATATACACAGACTCAAACGACTCAAAACAGACTAATGACAAAAATATTTTTGGTGAGATTGGGCAACCTCAAAAACATAACCAGTGTGTCCTCGTGATCTCATCCTTTTCAGAATGTACTTCCCTGCAGGCGATCGGTAAGTCTGAACAGATTTATATGGTGGAAATAAGCGCAGGACCAAAGTACTATTACTTTAGTTATCAAACGGAGCAAATCCCTAGCTAACTTACCATCCGAGCTATTTCCGAAAGGATCTATGTCTAATCAGGTAGGATATATATATGTGTCAAGGTACGGCATAGTCCTACTTGTTATGACATTCTCACAATTTACCAAACTCACACCCCTCACCGAGATCCCGAAAAACTGCCCGAAACACCTAAGTTCCTGCCTTCCCAATTCTTCTGTCCCCCGGTGTGTCTTCGCCGTGCTCGCGGCCACATATGTGAAGTGGTGTAAACGTCTCGAAAATTGTGCCACTCACTCAGCTTTTTATTTAAATAACAAAAATGCAAAATAAACTAAAAAACTAGACCATGATTTTCCTTCTTTTCCCTTTTCTTTTCTATTTCTTTTTTTTTTCTATTTCCTTTTTTTCCATTATTATATATATATATATATATATTTTTTAATAAAACGACTATATACAACATACACGAATACTGACAATACTAAACTGACTAAAGCTGAGTGAGTGAAAATAAATCTCTGTCGTGGGGTACGTAAAATGTCTGCATGTGTAGTACCCCCACACTAATCCTGAAGCGTTGATCCTGTAGTCAAAACGATACTGTGCAGTCCCACCGAACCTCCTCATCACCAAAGATGTAGAAAAACGGCACAACCACCAATTAACCCTTCAACCCCCCGGAACCCCGTTTTGTGCGAAAAGATGCTCGCACGCGACTAACTCCTCCTGTGGTCACTATGTAATGAAGTGATCCACCTCCGCAAATTAATGCACTGTCGCCACTAACTCACCCTGTCCTTCCCTCGTAAAACGTGTCCATATCAAAACTGTCCAAAACTGATAACTCATGAAGCTCTCCCATCTACAACCTACCCTTCTCACTCCCTCCGTCATAACACGTAGAGTAGCCAACTATCGACTGATGAGGTCTCAAAGAAGGCTGCCTAGGCTAAAGTGGCTACGAAGAAAGATGGTAAATGGCTTCAAACGGGTTGACTAATTGGACCTAGGGGTAAGAAACAGGACGTGAGGTCCCTTGATAGCCAGTCACTCCACCGAAAAACGCGATGACCGTGACGGCGCCCGTGGGAGGGTTGTCGACTACCTATGTGACGGTGGTGTAGCAACTAGTCGGATCTTTAGCTCAGGTGATAATTACTTGCGGATACCAAAGGTCACTGGCTCTCACCTATCTACTATACCTCGGTGCAAGTTTTCTTCTCTTTCAAAGGATTCAAACTCAATTTCTTCACTGTTTCTGTTATCTCGATTGCCCTTTCTCAAAATTTTCTGATTTTAAACTTTTTTTTTTTTTTTTTTGAAAAATAATTTATACTCGCTGTTTGCGTATATACGCAGGTTTGCGTATATACCCAACCAGCAGAATAAAAAATTTTAATTTTTTCATTTTTTTTAAATATATACAATGCACGACCAGAATGTTTGTGGTGGGTTGACTCAAATAAAGAAAATATGCTGACTCAAAAATATAAAATAAAAACTGCAAATAAATATGAAAAAACGTGCAGACCGGGTTAATGCAGACACGACTACCACCCCCACACTAAGAGGTGGCATTCCCTCATGGCACTCACTCGTCCGGAAAAAATGTCGGGTCGGACCCGGTCTCGGACGTACCGGATATGCTACCCGGCGAGGTGCTACCTGAATCAGTCCGATAGACGACCGGCTGACGCGCACGTGCACGAGGCCGGTAATCAGAGGACTGCGACTCTGACCCAGTCCAACTGCTGGGCTGCTGGGATCGCAATGTCGTCCTGCCACTCGAAGGCTGCTGGGTACGGGACCCAGTCTGATGACCAGTGGGCTGCCTGGATCGTGTCCCAGGCTGCCGTCTCTCCTGTCTCGCAGGTGGCGGTGATGGCTGAGTCGGGGGAGGTGGAGCCGAGGTAAACTCGCTAGAGTCCCCGTCATCCGACTAACTCGTGGTGAAACTGCTAGAGTAGGTAGGAGGAAAATACAGCGGGAGTGGCGGTTCTCGGCCTGCGTGCCGAGCTGCCTCCTGCTGCTCATCTCGAATGCTAGCTAGGGCAGCGTGGGTGTCCTTCGTGACCTTCCGCTGAGTCCGGCGGGTATGCGTCAAAGCTCTCCAAAGCTTGCCCACGCTCTCGAGCACTTTCTCCCCTACGGACTTCTGTCCGCCACGACACCCCTCAAATCTCTCGTCAACTTGGGGAAATCTACGTGGCGGGGCTGGTCTAGCTCGCGGGGTCGGGTCGGCTCGTGGGGCCGGCTCACCTCGCTGTCGGGCTGGCTGGGTCGGGGCATTCCTCTCAGTCCCCTGGCGACTCGACTCGGGACGCTCACTCACTCGACTAGTACGGCATCGCCGAAGTCCGACCGATGCCTGGCGACTGGCTGGTCGCTCCTGAGTCGAACGCCTCCTAGGGGCAGGGACAGGTGCAGGTGCAGGAGCCGGGTCCTCATCCATAATATCGTCATCCTCATCGAGGTCAACGACCGGCTCTGGTGGGCCCGGGTTACGGGCCATGATCTTCCTATAAGGTCGTGGCCGAGGAGGAAGTAAATCACCCTCAAGATCGTGCATAGGAACCTCAAACTCCCGCGCCAATTTGGCGATGAGGTTGGCGTACCCCAACCCCTAGTGGATTGCGGAGTTGTTCCGCTCCTGCATGTAAACCCATATGCGACGAGGAATGTCCACCTCTCGTCGGAGAACAAGGCAGTAGACTAAGAGTACGTACTCATAGTCAAGGTGGGTAAAATGCTTGATACCCACTACCCTGTTCACTACCCACTCGGCCCACCACCGTGGCGGCCCGGTAATAAATCGAGAATGCAATTTCTTGCCTATCTCACCAGCACCCTCTCTCTCGAAATGGGCCCCCGGGTACCCACAGGTCACAACCCGCAAAAGCTCAGAATCGCTCGGCGGGTAATCTGCACACTCTGCATATGCGCACGAGAAGTGTCTCAACGGGATCCCATACGCTTGGCGGATACTATCCACCTTGACCAATAAAAACTGCCGCCGACAGTACACCCATCGGACGTCCCCATTGGCCTCACCCGCCCCCTTTATGCATGAGGTTTGCATAAAACTCACGCACCAAGGAGGAACTAGACACCTTCGGAAACCCCGCTAAGGACTGTCCGAAAATTTCCGGACGACTCGCAAAATCTGCCATCTCTGGCGGCATGTGCATGTGGTCGACCTCAAAATGGTAGTCTAGGGGCAGTCTATGACCCATTTTCGTAGCGGTCAAATAAAAATGAGCGTAATGGTTCACGAACCGAAAACTGTCAAACCTCCTAGAGGTGATTTCCTCCGCGTCATAGTCAGTAGGGATCTCGTCCCGGTCTTGGTCTAGTACCGTCACTGTAAACTCCATAACAGTCGCAACCTCGTAAAACGTGCCAACTTGGGAATATAAAGCAAAAAACGTGAAACGTGCACGTAACAAGTGTGTCTCAATAGATAGTCCACCTAAGAGCTACCAGAGGTCCACACGGCAAGTGCCGCTCCAAAATCAAAAATACCGAAAATAACGGGCCCGGCTACGGGCCGTGCCAAAACGGAAAATAAAGAGAGAGATGAAATTTAAACCTTCCTTAAACAGGGGTGAAGACCGGAGATTCTGCCCAGAAAGTCGCCGGAAAAGTCGCCGGCGGTCGCCAGAAAAATCGCCTGAAAACGTAACTTCCCGGAATGGAAATCCGAACCCACCAAATCGAAGCCCTGGATCTCTTTGTTCACGTTCCCTTGTACGGTTTTTGCTAGTTCTTGCTCTAACACCTTCAAATCGGCACTTTTCCTCAAGAACACACCACTTTTAGATGAAAATTTCCCGCTCGATTTTTTCTTGTTTCTGGATTTTGATGGATGAAACTTGCTTCTTGCGACGAGGGGATTCCAGAAATGTGCCCGGATTTTGATTCGGAGGTCCGAGGCAAAATCCTTGTTCTTCAAGTGGGAGAAAATGGAGGAAGAGAGAGAGAGAGGAGGTGCAACAATGGTGATGGCCGGCCTCCCCCCTTTTATAAACCCTAATAGGGTAAAATGACCAAAATACCCCTCGGGTTTTAAAAAATTACAATTTTTATTTTTTTTCTTTTTCTGTTTGCGTATATACTCAATACTGCGTATATACTCAATCAGAAATCAAAAAGTAAACAACAAACAAAAAAAAATAAAAAAATTTAGCCCCTGGTTGCGTATATACGTAGGGCTGCGTATATACGCAGCCAGCAGCTATATATATATATATATATATATATATTTAAAATTGTCTCTCTTCCTCTGTTTTCCCGGTTCTGGCTGTTTTGAATTTTGTTGTAACTGCACATTCTCAAATTCAAAGTCAAAAACCCGCTCATCTCGCCTCTCTCAGAAATTCTGAACTGAACGTAATAACGTAATAAAATAATAAAAATAAATTAATTAACTATTAATTTGGGTTGCCTCCCAAACAACCCCTTGTAATTTACAGTCTACGGCCCGAACTTGTTACCTCTTACGGGTCGACGACTTCGGCGGTCTCGAGATACGGCTTGATCCGATTCCCGTTCACCCTGAAACTGGACTTGTCCTTGGATTTTCCAGCTCGAATGCACCCCATGCAAAAATCTGCTTGATGATGAACGGGCCCGACCAACGAGACCTCAGCTTTCCCGGAAAAAACCGCATCCGGGTATTGTAGAGAAGCACTTTGTCACCTTCGTTAAACTGCTTTGGCGTGATACGGTGATCATGCCACTTCTTTGTCTTCTCTTTGTAAATTTTGGCGCTCTCGAAAGCCGTTCTGCGGAATTCCTCTAATTCCAGCAGCGCCATCTTCCTCTTATCTCCTGCTAGATTCTGATCCAAATTGAGCAGTTCGATGGCCCAATACGCCTTGTGCTCCAATTCCACCGGTAAGTGGCACACTTTCCCAAACACGAGCTGGTATGGTGACATTCCCAGCGGTGTTTTGAAAGCAGTCCTGTAGGCCCAAAGCGCATCGTCCTGTCAGACGGACCAATCCTTTCGGTCGAGATTCACTGTTTTCTCGTGTATGCTTTTGATCTCTCGATTCGAAACCTCAGCTTGCCCGTTTGTCTGCGGATGGTAGGGTAACGAGACTTTATGAACTGACACGCCGTTTCAGAACTTTCTCAAAAACTCGATTGATGAAGTGAGAGCCCTCGTCACTAATCATTGCCCTGGGAGTCCCGAAACGAGTGAAAATGTTACGTTTCAGAAAACGCTCAACGGTAGCTGCATCGTTTTTCTGACACGCGATCGCTTCGATCCACTTCGTCACATAATCTACTGCCAGCAGAATGTAGAGGTTACCCATGGATGACGGGAATGGTCCCATAAAGTCAATCTCCCATAAATCAAAATGCTCTACTTCCTGCCACACGGTCATCGGCATCTCGTCCCGATGTGACGTGTTTCCTGTTCTCTGGCATCTATCACATCCCTGCACATAGTCGTGACAGTCCTTGAAGATTGTCGGCCAGAAAAAACCGGACTGCAGTATTTTATGAGCTGTTCGCGTTCCCCCAAAATTACCCCCACACTGTGATGAGTGGCAGTGTCGGATCACGTTCCAGGCCTCGTGGGTCGGGATACACCTTCTCAGGATGTTATCGGCCCCCTGTTTGAATAGATACGGGTCATCCCAGAAATACTGTCGACTTTCGGAAACGAACTTTTTCCGCTGAGACGGGGTGAGATCCTCGGAAGCATGCCAGTTACCAAGTAATTGGCTATGGCATAGTACCACGGTCTCCTGATTTTTACTGCCATGATGTGTTCGTCCGGGAAGTTTTCCTTGATCGGTACCGGGTCCACCTTCACGTTCTCGAGTCTGGATAGGTGATCCGCTACCACGTTCTCAACTCCCTTCTTGTCCCGGATTTCCACGTCGAATTCCTACATCATTAGTACCCACCTCAACAGTCTCGGTTTCGCGTCCTTCTTGTCCAGCAGGTATTTCAGGGCACTATGGTCGGTAAAAACGATAACTTTTGACCCGACCAAATAGGGCCTGAATTTTTCCAGGGCATACACCACGGCCAGCAGTTCCTTTTCTGTCGTCCCATAGTTGAGCTGGGCATCGTTGAGTACCCGGCTCGCATAATAAATGACGTGACAGACTTTATCCTTTCTCTGCCCCAAAACTGCCCCGACTGCGTAGTCGCTGGCGTCACACATCAGCTCAAACGGGAGTGACCAATCCGGCGTGGTTATAACCGGGGCTGTGGTCAGCTTCTCTTTCAAATGGTCAAACGCCTGCCGACATGCTGAATCGAAATCAAAGGGTACGTCCTTTCCGAGTAAAGCGCAGAGTGGCTTTGTGATCTTGGAAAAGTCTTTGATAAACCTTCGGTAAAATCCTGCATGTCCCAGAAAGCTCTTGATTGCCCTTACGTTCGTCGGGTATGGAAGCTGCTTTATCACCTCGATCTTAGCCCTGTCCACCTCGAGTCCCTTGCTAGAAATTCTGTGACCCAGCACGATCCCCTCGGTGACCATAAAGTGACACTTTTCCCAATTGAGCACCAAATTCGCCTTCTTGCATCGGATCAGAACCTGACCCAAATGGAACAGGCAGTCATCGAAACTGTCCCCGAACAGTGAAAAGTCGTCCATGAAAACCTCCAGATTTTTCTCGATCACGTCGGAAAAAATCGCCATCATACATCTCTGGAACGTGGCAGGAGCGTTACACAACCCGAACGGCATGCGCCGAAACGCGAACGTACCGTATGGGCAGGTGAACATCGTCTTTTCCTGATCTTCCGGGGCTATGCAAATCTTGTTGTACCCGGAATACCCGTCCAGAAAACAATAATAGGCGTGGTGGGCGAGCCGGTCCAGCATCTGGTCCATGAATGGTAGCGGGAAGTGGTCTTTCAGTGTTGCGTCGTTTAGCCTTCGATAGTCCATGCAGATCCGCCAGCCTGTAACGGTGCGCTGCGCGATCTGCTCCTGGTCGTTATTCTGCACCACCGTAATACCCCCCTTTTTGGGCACGCACTGGACCGGGCTGATCCACGTGCTGTCCGATATGGGGTATATGATTCCCGCTTCCAGCCACTTCATGACCTCTTTTCTCACAACGTCCTTCATGTTCGGATTCAGTCTCCGCTGGGGCTAAATCACCGGTTTCTTGCCTTCTTCAATTCGGATCTTGTGCATGCAATAGGAGGGGCTGATCCCCTTGATATCTGCAATCGTCCAGGCGATTGCTTCCTTATGCTCTCGCAATACTTCCAGCAGTTTCTGCTCCTGTTCCTGAGATAAACGAGACGAAACAATTACAGGCAGAGTACTATTTTCACCAATATACGCATACCTGAGATGGCTCGGGAGCGGTTTCAGCTCCAGTGCCGTTGGCTCCTTGAGTGACTGGACCAGAATCATCTTTTGCCCGCCGTATTCGTCCCGGTGCAAAGTGGTCCAGTCCTCGGCTCTCATGGCGTGCTTGCACCGAGTCTTCTCCTTTTCTTCGCCGTACATGCTGTCGATCTCTTCCCACAATTGGTCCATCTCCTCGTTTTCCCAACCTTCGTCAACCACATCGATGGCAAAGATATCCTCGTGGTCGTAGTAATCTGGCAGTTGCAGATTTTTGAAAACGTTGAATTTCACTTTTTCCTCGTTAATCTGCATGGTCAGCTCCCCGCTCTTGCAGTTTATCATTGCTTCGCCCGTGACCAAAAACGGCCTGCCAAGTATGAGCGGTACCTCCCCTGCCTCCATGTCCAGGATGACGAAATCTGCTGGAAAAATCAGCTCGCCGACCTTGACCAGAATATCTTCGATAACCGCATAAGCCTGTTTTACGGACCTGTCTGCCATCTGCAGCATGATTCTGGTGGGTCGGGGTTCACCGACTTTCAAACTTTTGAAAATCGTTAACGGCATCAGGTTGATCCTGGACCCTAGGTCACACAGAGCCTTTCCTGTGTAAGCGTTACCTAAGGTGACCGGTATAACGAAACTGCTAGGATCCTTTCTCTTCCTCGGTAGCCCATTCTTCACACAATTGCTCACTTCTTCCGTCAGGTTTATGGTCTCGAAATCGCTCATCCGCCTCCTCCCATACAAGATGTCCTTGAGGAATTTGGCGTAAGTGGGCATCTTAGCCAAAGCCTCGGCAAAAGGTATGTTAATCTGCAGCTGCTTGAACATCTCGAGAAACCTGGCGTAGTCCTTGCTGTCGTCCCTCTTTCGTGTTCGCAAGGGGTATGGCACCTCCTTGGAGACAGGTACCGTTTCTGCATCTGTCTCATTCTGCACTGCATCCTGCTCAACCGAGCCCTTCGGCTGGGGGCGGTCGACTGTGCTGTTATCCTGGCCCGACAAGTTGCGTTCTACTTCTTTCGAATTTTCTGCACGTGCGTGGCTGGGATACGGTGGATCCTGCAGTGCCAATCCACTCCGAGTGGAGATAGCATTGATCTGAGCCCGTGGATTGTTTACTGTATTCGAGGGTAGGTTTCCTGGCTGTCTTTCCGTTAGCTGCTATGCTAACTGCCCTACTTGTACTTCCAAAGCGCGCAGTGACGTTTTGGTTGTCTGCATGTCTTCCGTCAGGGTGTCCATGTGCTTGAATCGGGACTCCATAGTCTGAAACATGGATTTGATCTCTTTCATCTGGGCGTCGTACTGCTATGCAGATGGGACTGACTGAACCTACTGGGCCGGTGCAGCCTGCTGGGCTGGTGGCCTGTGCTGGAATCCCGGTGCATAAACTGCTGCGTTCGGGTTTCCGTACCGAAACCCGGGATGGTCTCTCGTACCCGGTCGGTACCGGCTCGGGTCCCACTGCTGCTGTACATAATTGGTTTCTTCGGTCCTTAGTTCCTCAATGGCTGTGTCCAGATCAGGTTCTTCGACTGCTGCAACAGTCTTCTTATCCGAGTAGACTTTCTTGACCAAGTCATGAACGATCTTGGCCAGGTTGTCTATCCGGTCATCCTCTGCTGGTTCGGCTCTAGCCGTCATCATGCGATCGTCAAACAGTCGGGTGTCCTGCTTGGCCAACTGCTTCATCAGGTCATACACACCTTCTTTGTCCACGTGATACAAGAAGTTTCCCCCGACCTCTCTGTCAATCCTGTCGGCGTTTTCCCTGTCTAGGGCATGGTAGAAAACATGCAGGATTTTCGCATCTCCGAAACCGTGGTTCGGGAACCGTTTTACTAATCTCATGAGCCTGTCCCATGCATCCACCACCGTCTCCCCCATCTTCTGCCTGAATGACAGAATCTCGCTCTGTAACTGTATGACTCGGGAGGCGGGATAGAATTTTGCCAGAAAATCTGCGACACACTCCTCCCATGTGGTGATGGATCGGGGTGGTCGGGATTCGAGCCAGTCTTTGGCTACTCCGTAAAGACAATATGGAAATAAGATTAGCATGAGTGCCTCTGCTTCTACCCCCTTGTATCTGACCTTGTTGCAGTAATCTTCGAATTTCCCGATAAAATCGTTCGGGTCTTCATCGGCCCTGCCATGAAACGGGCAGAGAGTTTGTACCGTGTGGATGGTGGATGGTTTGATGTCAAAGTGCTCGGCGGTGATCTCGGGCACCACAATAGCTCGCTCATGCCCCCCGGTGGGGACTTCGAAGTTTTCCACCAACGCCTTCCAAGATCGGTTATATGTTCTCTGGTTGCTTCGGGCAGCAAGTCCCGCTGTGACAAGTTCCTCAATGTACCGAGCCATCTGGGCTGGGGTACGTGTCCCTCGTTCCTGTCCACCGGCTTCGGTGTTCTCGGGCGTATCTCTCTGGTTGGT
Source organism: Linanthus parryae (assembly GCA_023055425.1). Classification (NCBI taxonomy): domain Eukaryota; kingdom Viridiplantae; phylum Streptophyta; class Magnoliopsida; order Ericales; family Polemoniaceae; genus Linanthus; species Linanthus parryae. The sequence continues at coordinate 59,089 of JALGPY010000017.1, forward strand.
TGCCATCCTGCTTTCTCGGTTTCTGCGGTTCTGTTCGGTATACAGTTTTTCCGGGTTGTCGAGTGGTGACACCAAATCGCGAGGCAATCTGGGCATCAACTGAACAGTCCTGAAAACGCAGATTCAAAAACGCAGTGAGATAAAAAGAAATATAACAAAACTGAAAATAAACAAAGACTCAGAAAACTAAATAGACCCTAAAAAGTCCCCGACAACGGCGCCAAAAACTTGATGCGCAAACTAACGTGCTGTCGCAAGTGTACGAATCTTGTAATACCGGGTGTATTTTTAACTCGGGTGATCGTTCCCACGAGGACTATTTCGGGTTTACTCACGTTGTCAGTTTTGGTTAACCGAGTGTAGTAACAAGGAGGAGTAGGTTGTGATTGCAGTTTACTAAACTAAAAACAGAGATTAAAAACGTAAACGTAAATAGTTTTTGTGACGTTTTCTAGAATAAGTTGAATCGGTTGTTACGATAATAGATGAGAACTAGGCTCCAGGATCCCCTAGGGTTTCTACAGATTTTAGTTTTACGTTCGATTATGAAAACACTCAGCAGTTTCGATATCTGTGCAACGTACCAGTTGTGCAGTGACTTTTCAGATTCCACACATAATCCCGATCCTGCAGACTTTCGGATTCTTGTTAAGCTGCCTAAATCTGCAGTCTCGGTCTAAGCCTGTTAGGGTTTCTAACCTGTCCGAATGGTCCTGGTCAAATTCTCTAACAGTTGGTCTCACGTTTTTCGATGCTAGCCCTATCTCCCTTTCTCTGGTCGGTCTATCAGGGTAAGGTACTAAATTCTGGTTTTTCTTCCTATCCCTAACTTGACGTTTTCACCTACAAGCTCGGGTCTATAGCAATCCTGGGTGATCAATCCTATCATGCATATACGATAATAATCAAAACCAGAATAACACATACAACTTGCTGAATTAAGACAATCATCATGAATCCATAAACGAAGTAGTCATAAAATCTGGATACGAAACCCTAGGTTCACCGAGAACCTAGGTAAGAAGTTTAGCTACGACTAGACATAAAACAAAACGCAGTTTCTGAATATAAAGAGAGAGAACGAAATCAAACTAAGTCTTCGAATCTCGAGTCGCGCTTCCGTGCTCTCCGTGAATGCTCTGACTTGCCCTTCGGTTGTGCTGAGAATTGTGTTGTTTTTTCAAAACGAGCCTGGACGAGTCTTTAAATAGTGCTGTTTTCCCCGAAACGCGTGCGCCCGAAATTACGGAATCTGCCATCGGTCCACCGTCTTTGACCTAAAAGTCAAACTGGCTGCGTATATACGCAGGGTTGCGTATATACGCAACCAGGGCCTATCCTCCACCTCTCCATCTCCCTCCCTGCCTGCGTATATACGCAGGCAAGGGGTGGAGATGGGGGCCCTGCTTGGTCCTTTGGTGGGCCTGTTTGGGTCCCCTGGGTCCCACTCTTCTGCCTGACGCTCCCGGTTTGCCTCCCTTGGTGTTCTCCTGCTTTCCCGTGTTCCCGTCTTGTCCCGGTCTTGTGCACGTTTCCTGAGACGGTCCCGGCTTGATCCCAGCACGCTTCCCGATGCACCTTCCGAACCTGTTCCTGAAAAGGCCACACGAACGAAAACCCGCGATCATATCCAAATATAGCAATAAATAAGCAGAAATCCAGGATGTACAAATAAACGTCTCGTTCTAGATTTCCGAGGCATTCTAAGGCATTTTACGACAAAAACCGCTATTTCCGACACAAACACTCGTGAAATCAGGCTAAAAGATAACCCCTAATTGGGTGTTATCAACGGCCACCAAAGACAGAGGATTGGGCAACATACGTATGCACTATGGATGTAGTTGCCGCCACTGGTAGAGGCAACGGGGTTGTCGATGGTGGAACCGAAGCCTCTGTAGTGGTGTTTTGAGCAATCCTTCCCAAGATTGTCATGATTTGAGCAATCTGGGCTGACTGGGCCTGCATCATCTGCGCTTGACTCTGAATTGTGGCTTGGAGTGCCACTAATGAGGGTCCACTACCGTTAGCTGTCTTGGCACGAACATTAGTGTTAACAATGGTTTTGAGTGCTCCTTCGTCCCTTGAGGTTTCCTTGTCGGAAGGGGACCGATCACCATCACGAATAATTCCTCCGGACGAGATTTTCTGTAGGTTTCGAAGGATTGAAGCTCTGAAGATGGGTGTTCACGTCGGGTTCACCAAATTGTGCTCACTCAAATCCTTCAGAGAGATCTAAGTGTGCACCTCAGGTAGAGAATAAGGACACAGAGAGATGTAGGGTGTGTGTAGGGAGAGGGTGAGCAGTTGCAACTGAGAGAGAGAGAGACAGCTTAATGGCAGAGCTTCGGTAAGTCCAGAAGATCTTGTGTAGCCGGGTTGCACTAGGGATGAACTAGTATCGCAACGGAGGGCTAACGATGCTATATATAGTGGGGAAGTGACCGTTTTGAGGGGGTTTATGCACCATAAATGACGGCTTAATGGTAGCCCCCGTAACGGCACGTTCGACCGTGTATATAGGAAGCGTTAGGCACCTGACCGTACATACCAGAGACTGTTATGAGTTCAAGCCGGGTTTATAGGACTTGGCCATTCAGTCTCTCTAAGGAGTTACAAAGGGTCGCGCGGGAGCTTGGTTTTCGAACGCGCACGACGGGCCTTACCCTAACCTCCAAACCACTAAGTCCCTACAAGTCATGTGTTGGTACGCGAGGGCCCTGTCTCGCAGCCCCTACGTGGGCAAGCACAGTAGTTATCCGGTGTGTATGGAGCACAGCTGGGTGTGCTGGATTGCTGCCACGTGGCTGTGATATGTCTGTCCAGAAAGCACCATCTACAACGATCTAACGATGAAGTAAGAAATATGAAGCATACAGACGAAAACAAAGACATTTGGAGCAAATGGGATGGATATATTCATACATGCCAAAGAGGAGAGAGATAGTTGTACGACTTGTGTTGTCCAATTGTGTACCTTGAATGGAAGGTAACCCTCTATTTACACAAGTCCATTTAGGTCAGCCAATGAAGTTTACGTGGCTATACAGTCCGACCGATATGTTGAATGTGCGACCGTCACACGAATATATGGGCAGATATGTTTATCTAGTATGTTCGTGAGCTAGGAAGAAAAAAAGTTTCGGAAAGAATACGAAGAAGATGCGATTTCTTTTTCGCTTCATCCCTTGGTTAAATACCTCATTCAAGAATTTTTTTTTATGGAATTCCTAAAAATCAATAGAAAATACAAATTGTAACAACCCGTGATCTCGGTTTAGGGTTAATGTAACAATCTATGACCAAATTTAGAATATTACTTAGAGAGATTACATTTCGGTTAAAGTACACAAAAAATATTTCGAAAATAAGTACGATTTGAAAAAAAAAATGTTTGTGATCTACTAAGTGATATAACTTGTTCTCGGCATACTCTTTTCGATCCGCGATCCCATCGTGAAACACACTAACCTATGGTGGTTTTAAAATAAAAAAAGCAGACACCACAGTTTGAAAACAATCAGTAAAAACTGCGTAAATACACACTACGACATGTAAAGGAATGAGTGACACATAAGCATAAGTTTTAATAAATCAAGATATTTGAAAGAATTATAAGCAATAGAGTTGGGAAAAATTTGGAACAATTATAATTAATCGCGCAGCAAGAAACTCTCAACTTTAATAAACCACGAGTACTCAGGATATTCTTAATCAAGTAAATTGAACTGATAAAGATATTAAATAACGAGTATCCAATGCTTTTCAACTCATTTTTTTTTATTAGGGCATATCCAGAGCCACAAACAACATCTATAGAGTAGTCAACTTTCTTTCAAGTCCAATTAACCATTAAGTGTAGCTGAGACATGTCCAGAGCCACCAGAAGGATCGATGTAGACAGAGGGATCACAACGTAATCATAAAGGGTTCCTTATAGGGTCTGTCAAACCCTGTTTCACTCAGGTGTTAAGGAAGATCATGCGTCAATTCCCACTCACAATTCATAGCTAAAATGCTTTAAGTGTCGACACCCCTATATTGTAGTGACCCTTACAAGCATAAGTAGCACTCTATAGCTCTACGAAACCCCTTCACCGCAATACCTTGGTACATTTTGGCTCGTGTGGGCGGATTGGTGAACATTAAAGTTCTATCCTATAATACGAAGCATTCCTTCAATGGTCGTAGCCGTAAGTAATTGGAGGATCACTTAGCGCCTACAGCCGGAGCCATAAATAAACACAACTCTGTACATCGTACTAAATTTATTAGAAGTGTTTTGATTCTTCTCTTTTCTATAACGAAATCAGATTTCACAAGTAATTTTCAAGAGTTCTAATAAAGGATTCATGAATATCCAAAAAACTTTTGAGTATAAATCACGATTTTCATACTTTTTCAATAAACAAAATATTCATTTGAGAAATCACACAAACACTCACATTTTGATAAGAGTCGCACATATGTACTTGCCACAAAGGTGAAGCACAACCAAAAGCAAGAAAGTAAGTCGAGCACTCCAACGACAATCACTCTCTCCTACGAGGCCGATGTCTACAATTACATGTATAACACACCCGTTACAACCAATTTACACATCCATAATCCAATGAAACCCTACATCCTATATGTAACAAATTAACATATAATGATAATTCATTTTCTCTGTCTTGATATGAAGTATGAACTGTGGAAGTTTATAAGAAGACGATGAAAGACAGTGGTAAAATATGTTCAAGGCTCCAACCCATGAAGGTCTATGTCTGCATTTGAATTGATTAAGTTTGTTTAACAATCTTGTGTATGCAGGCTTAGCATTGGATCAGTTGTTGGTTAAATATGTCTTACAAATATTCATGGACTATATCTATGTATTTCTAACACTCACATGTTTCACAGCTTGATTGAATCAAGGATTAGAAAGCTATTAGCTTAAAACTGTGAAGAATGTCACAGAGCTCCAAGGCCGTGAGATTTGCCTTGAGCTGCTGACAGTCTTATTTAGCTTAATTGTTTCTTTCTTGCAGGATGCTATCTGTGTTAATGTGATGGTTACTGACTTGCTATAAGTCTTAATCATAATTTTATCATTATCATATACATATTGATGATCTGGTATTTTTCTTGTTATCAAAATTTTGGTCTAGTTTATTGCAGAAACTGTTGTTGGCTCTCTCTCTCAATTCTCTTCTTCTTATCAAAACCCTAAACCTGAATGGAGCGCAAATCAGCAAGACTTCAACAGAAGACAGAGCCTTCAACAATGACGAAGAAGAAGAGAGCCAACAAGAAAATTGGGGTCACCATATCTGATTCTGGTTCAGATGGGACACAGAGCATGCAAGACGCATCTCCTCCAGCCAAAAAGATGAAACTAGTTAAGGATGTGGAGACTTCAAGGGCAGAATCAGAATAAGTTTAGCAAAGTCAAGAATATAGGGAAGAAGTACCAAAAGCAGAGCAACAGAGGAATGATCAAGAGGGTAAATCTGAATCAAAGAAGAAGAAAGGGGGAGAATAGAAGAAGAAAGCTGAGGAAGACAAACAGAGGGATCAGACATCAGATAAAGAAGCTCAAGAAGCAGAGTCAGAATCTAGCATGAAATCTGGAAGAAAATATCATGAGAAAAAATTTTCAGTAAATAAGAAAAGGATATTTGTGAAGAAAAAACTGAAGCAAGGACATATTGTATTAGAAGGGTAAAACTTCTTGTTTAATAGTGTGATCAAAACTATAAGTTCAATCATTTTCGAAACTGAGAATGCAGAAGATCAAGTTGAAGAACAAGAAGACTCAGATGGAAATGAAACAACTGAAGATGAGCAAGAGCAAGATGGAGATGATAAAGGCAAAGGAAAAATCAAGGTTTCAGAAGGAAAGGAGCCTGCCTAGTGGGATGCTGCTGAGTGAAGCCAAAGATTTGAACCCTTTTGTCCCTTCTATTTCTTCTTTTCATCTAGTTCTTTCTTTTTTCTTCAAAGCCTTAAAGTTCAGTAAACTGTGTTTCAAAAACTCTGAGTATGATCCTATATACCTTAAACTATGTTTGATGAAAGTAAAAAAGGGGGAGACTAATATATATGGTTATGTGTAATAAGTTTGTAGGATTGTTTTGGGTTTTTGTAGGATTATCTATGATCTATGACAGTTTATGTGGTTTCATACTTGTTGTTCTTTTTGCTATATGTTACTATACTTGCAGTTTAACTTTGTTATCAAGTTGCGGGGTCCTGAGTACATAAGAATATTTGTTTTGTCTCTCATCAAGGGGGAGATTGATATTTCAATTTCTCTGTCTTGATATGAAGTATGAAATATGGAAGTTTATATGAAGATTATGAAAGACAGTGGTAAAATATGTTCAAGGATCCAAGGCCTTGAAGGTTTAGGTCTGCATTTGAATTGACTAAGTTTGTTTAACAATCTTGTGTATGCAGGCTTCGCATTGGTTCAGTTGTTGGTTAAATGTGTCTTACAAATATTGTTGGACTATATCTATGTGTTTATAAAACTCACACGTTTCATAGCGTGATTGAATCAAGGATTAGAAAGCTATTAGCTTAAAACTCTGAAGAATTTCACAGAGATCCAAGGCCTTGAGATTTTCCTTGAGCTGCTAATAGTCTTATTTAGCTTAACTGGTTCTTTCTTACAGGATGCTATCTGTGGTAATATGATTGTTTACTGACTTGCTATAAGTATTAATCATAATTTTATCATTATCTTATACATAATGCTGATCTAGTATCTATCTTGTTATCAAAATTTTGGCCTAGTTTATTGAAGAAACTGTTGTGTCAAACAGTCAGTAATATGTTGATATATTTTATGGATTTTTTTAATCTTGAAATCATGTTTGTTGCAGGGTTATTCGTTTTTCAAACTCCTCACAATAGTATCTAGTGTCTATCCACTCATAGCTGTTGAAAGAAGCATGTTTGGGAGAGGATTTCTAGGGAGGCGGTTCCTAAAATTTCTCTTTCAGATACTGCACCTTGTTATAAGCTCCAATTTGAATTTCAAAGAAGAAGTGAGACGGTGAGAGGATTGAATTTTCAGTAAGAAGAGTTTTATTGTCGTGGAGGTCATACAATCAAATCTTCAATCAAATCAAGTTCTCAACATTGTCAAACAAGGATATCAATCATTTAGAAATCTAAAAAACACATCCAAGCTTCACTGCTTACGTTTTTTTTCTGTTTTCTTCAATACTTGTACTTAATTTGTGTTATATTTATGATTTCTTAAACCTCACAAACTTAGAAGTTTAGTTTTTCAAGTTAACAACAAGAGGTTCTTATTTTTTCAATAAATTGTAGCTGTTACTAGATAAGTTGGGAACCACAAGCTGTATAGGTGTAAGAGAGTTCACTTATGCTTGAGATCTAGGGTTAAATCTGGGTGATTAATAAGAAGTGTTTTACAAATCCTGGAGGGATTAGATCCCTCAGGTAGAGACTACGCCCAATTGTGATTGAAATCTGTAAATCCTTGTGTTCTTTACTTTACAATACTGTTCTTTATCACTGTAAACTATATACCTCAAAACATGTTGTTTAAAGGCTTGAAGTATTTTACAGCTCAAGGCCTTGAAGTTTTCACTAGATCTTAGAAAGCTTATGTCTTTAATTAAAACTCCTCCAAGGCCTTGAGATTCAACAAGTGGCTTATCTTATTTTTTCAAAAGACTAAGCTTTAGAAAAAGTTTCCATACTCTATTTACCCCCCCCCCCCTCCTAGAGTATTTGATCTTGTGTTTATACTTACATTACAAAATTTCAATTGGTATCAGAGCTTGGGTCACTTCTAAGTATCTAGCAATCTTGTGACAATGAGTAATGTAGGTGATGGTGGATTCTCACTTGGAAGGGCATCCAATAGACCTCCATTGTTCTATGGTGACAATTTCATGCATTGGAATGAATTGATGAAGATGTTCATCATAGATCAAGACATGAAATTGTGGTCTATCACTCTTAATGGTCCTCATGTGTATTACACCACTACTGATGGGATTAGAACCATCAAAACTGGAAAAGAACTTTCAGTCAAAGAGCTGGAAAAGGTATCCAAAAATTACAAAGTCATGAACCTGTTATATTGTTCTCTTAGTGCATATGAGTTCTATAGAGTTTAAAACTGCAAAAGTGCCAAGGAGGTTTGGGACAAGCTGGTTGTAACCTATGAAGGAACCACTCAAGTTAAGCAAACTAAGATCAACATTATTCTGAGGCAATATGAGTTATTCGAGATGAACTCAGATGAATCTATCAAGGAGATGTTCAAAATTTTCACAGATGTAGTGAATAATCTGGAATCTTTGGGAAAGACCTGCTCAAATGAAGAGAAAGTCAGAAATATTTTGAGAAGTTTGCCAAAAGCCAAGTGGGAGCCAAAGAAAACATCTATTGAGGAAGCTCAGGACCTTAGTCTTCTTGAGCTAGATGATCTACAAGGAAAGCTGCTCACTCATGAAATATCTATGAATGAGGTAGATGGTGACATGAGTGAACATCAAGAACCTGGCACTCAAGGCAAAAGGCAATGACAAATTCCAAAGCCTTGAACAGGATGATGATGATGATGAAGAGGCTTTAGCCTTGATCTCCAAATCTTTGGCCAAAATCTTGAAAAAGAACTTTGGAAACAAGGACTACATCAAGGAAAAATCCAGATCCTCAAGCAGCATGGATCACAAAGGTAAGTCTTCTTCACATTCACATAATTCTAAAGTGATGAATTGTTTTGAATGTGGTGATGCAGATCATTTAGTAAGGGACTGTCCTGAAAACAAGAAAAGCATGAACTTTCAAAAGAAAGAAAGTGACAACAGAAGGAAGAAAGCTATGGTTGCTTCATGGAGTGATTCTGATCCATCAACTGACTCAAATTCAGATGTAGTGCAAGCAAGCATGTGCTTAATGGCTGAGCATGAAGAAGAAAAGAGCTCAGACAAGCATATTGAAGAAATGGTAAAAAATTACTTGCTAGTCCTTCTGATGTACTTCCTAAAATCCTCAAAAGTATGTTTTTGAACGAGGAAAGTTATATAAATGAGAGTGATTCTTTAAAAGTGAAGTTTTATGAGCAAGCCAAGGAGAACTTAGACTTGATTTTTCAGAACCAATGTTTTGAAGCTACTAAGTTGAAATTTGACAGTGACTTCAATGCCTTGGAAAGTAGGTTCAAAGATTTGAAGGCACAAGTCAAGGAAGTTGTTGATCAAAACTCTCTTTTAACTAATAAGTATGTTGATCTAAAGAATCATTCAGATGATTTAGAGCAACAGAAAACTTCATTGACTTAGAAGCTTCAAGAATCTAAAATGATTTTATCGACTTTTGCTGGCTCAGAACATAAGCTCAATCTCATGCTTGGAGGAAGTCTGCAGCCTATGCATAAAAGTGGAATTGGCTATAATCCAAAATTTCCAAAGAAAAGCCAAACCACTTTTGTGAAATCTTGAAGCAAATATTCTCAAAAATGTCACTACTGTGGAAACATTGGTCATGTAAGATTAATTTGCCCCTTCAGAAGATCAGTTGCTCACATTTTGAGGAACACCTATCCTTATCTGCTCAAGGGACAAGTTAAACAGATTTGGGTTCCTAAAGGAATTAGACTACTAAACATGGTTGATTCTGAGTATGAATCAAAATTCTACACTTGGTTTAATGGCCTGTTGAGGCATTGATTTATTTGTTGCAGGATGTCACCAAGGCCTTGAAGGATCAGAAATGGATTGTGGAAAGTGGTTGTTCCAGACATATGAGTGGAAAGAAATCTTTGTTCACTGAAATTAAAGAGAAATATGGAGGAACAATTACACTTGGTGAAAAAGTCAAATGCAATATAATTGGTATAGGTAGTATTGGTAATGGTTCTACTGATGTCTATTTCAGATGTTTATCTTGTTGATGATCTTAAGTATAATTTGCTTAGTATATCTGAGCTATGTGATAGGGGTAATAAAGTTATTTTTGACAAGGAGAAATGTGTTTTGCAAGATGAGAAATCTGGAAGTTGCATACTCACTACTCCTAGATCATACAATGTATATGCTTTGAGTACTAACAAATTTGCTAGTGAAAAGCTAAAGTGTCTCAAGGCCTTGAAGGAAGACTCAAAACTCTGGCATAGAAAGCTTGGGCATATAAGCATGCATTCGATGAACAAACTCATCTAAAAAGACTTGGTAAGAGGATTACCAACCCTGAAATTCAAAGATGATGAGATTTGCAAGACATGCACTCAAGGTAAACAGACAAAAAGTTCCTTCAAGCCAAAGAACTTTGTAAGTACTTCTATACCTTTAGAGCTGATGCATATGGACCTGTGTGGTCCTATGAGAGTTCAAACTCCAAGAGGTAAGAGGTATATGCTTGTTGTGGTAGATTATTATTCTAGATTTACTTGGGTTATGTTCATTAGAGACTAAACTGAAGCTTTACCTGAATTCTCAAAGCTTTGAAAAGAGCTTCAAACTTTTAAAACTTGCCTGTTGCATCTATTAGAAGTGACCATGGTAGGGAATTTGATCAGTGTAGATAGTGCTTTCTGGACAGGCAGATCTTAGCCACGTGGCGATCACCCAGCACACCTAGCTGTGCTCCACACACACTTGATCACCAGCCGCGCTGATCCACGTGGGGGCTGCGAGACAGGGCCCTCGCATACCACCTCACGGGACTTGTAGGGACTTAGTAGTTTGGAGGCTAGAGTAAGTCATGTCGCGTGCGAGCGACAACAAAGCCCGCGCGCGACCCCTAGTAACTGCTTTGAGAGATTTATGGCACGAGCTCCATAAACCCGGTCAACCCGGTCAAACCCGGTCAACCTTGTAAGGGTTTCGGTATACGCGGGTAACGTGCTGTAACGGTCCCTTTATATGCGGACGAACATGCCGTTGTGGTTAAGCTAATTAAGCCGCCATCTATGGGCGCATTAACCACACTACAACGGTCACATTCTTCGTTATATATAGGATCGTTAACCCTTCCATACCGGGCAGACTCACGTGAACTACGCGGAAGCTCTGCCAAAATCCTGTCTCTCTCTCATACAGTGCTATTGCCTTACTCTCTCCCTACACACAACCTTACACTTCCTGTGTCTTTTCTATCCCATACTCTTGGTGTATATTGAATTCTCTCTGCAGGATTCTCTCGTACACATTTGGTGAACCTGACGTGAACTTACCACTGCAAGCAACCATGTCTCATGAAGATGATGTCAGTAACAGATCGCCCTCCACGGAGACCACCTCCGGAGAGGAGACCCGCCGCACTCCTACGGCCGCCGGTGAAGCTCCGACGCTAGAGGCCTTGGACGCTACCATCCAGAATCAGGCGAAGGCTCTCAAAGCTCGGTCTGCGCAGCTAGAACGGATAATGGCCATCTTGGGGACTCTCGCCCCAAATCCCGCATCAGTCACTGCCGTCTCTCAGGGAGGAGGAGCTTCCACCACTCAGGGGTTGGGAGTATCAACCACACCACCTAACCCTAACCTTCAAACTCCACCGGCAACGATGCAGTTACCCTTGTTCAGGGCCAAACAGCTCAAATATTGCCCCTTGCCACTCACACTCCTCAACCGCCAACTCTGGTATCCAATCTGACTTCACAATACCCCTTGCCTCCTCCATCGGCAACGTGGGGAAACGTGAATTCACAGTACGCTCCTAGCCCGACCGTGGCATATGTGTCGCCTCCACCTGCAACAACTCTTCCTCCTGCTGCTGAGGGAAGTGCACCGGAGTGTATGACGTCGCTGCAGCGGCGCATAGAAACCATCTTGGCTAATAAACCGTTCGCAGATACCATAATCCCGAAGGTAGACAATGATCCCCCTATCCCACGCGAGATCTACCTCATGCCTAACCCTGCCGGGTACAAGGCTCCTAAATGGGACAAGTTCGTAGACTTCAACGGAAACGCCCACGAGCATGTCATGCGCTTCATCAATGTGATGGGGCCATACGGGGCTGATCCCAAGTTGCTGATGCCCGAGTTCCAGAAATCCCTGGGGAACGTGGCCTACAAGTGGTACAGGACGTTGGAAGCCGGATCCGTGAAGACCTGGGACGACATGGTCCAGAAGTTTTACACTAAATTCTTCCAGGTAGAATAAAAGGTGACGATGATTCATCTCTCTCGCATGTACCACAAGCGCGAGGAGGATGGAGTGACATTCATCAAGAAGTTCAGAGCTAAGTCCTTGGAATGCAGGGATGAAGTACTTGAGGGCAGGCTCGTGGAAATATGTCTGCAGGGCATGTGAGACGAGTACAAAGGTATGCTTATCAACCTACAAACTCCTACATTTTCAATGCTGATCGAATGCACAAAGAACATAGAGCCTACAGTGGAAAGGCAGAAAAAGAAGCACGCCCCTGAGCGATCCCCGAGCGGGACTACCTTTAAAATTGGGAGGTTCAGCTACAAGAGGGGACGTGAGGCTGAAGTGAATACGGTCTCGCCCCAAAAGCAGCCAAAGGTCGCAAACTTTGATGTGCCACCTTTACCATGTTCAGTAGAGGAAGCGAGTGACTTGTGCAGACAATGGCGTAAAGATGGTATCTTGCCACCGCTCGAAAGGATACCCTCAAGGGAGATGATGAGGGACCCAAAGTGCTGCGAATGCCACAGAAAGATCATGCATCCCACGGCTGACTGCAAGAAGCTCAGAAACATGGTGAGCCGAAAGATGAAGGATGGCGAGTTGATTGTCAGTGATCAGAGGCAGGATGTGCGAAACAATCCAATGCCTGCCCATGCGGAGCAAGAACCGAAAGGCAAAGAGGTTGCTATGATCACAATAATGGACCTCGAAGAGATTGCGGAGGATGGTCTACCCATCGTTGCTGAAGTCTGCAATGAGGAGGACTACAGCGTAGACACGGAGGACGAGCGTGCCGATCGGATGAAAGGGTCGCACGTGTTCAACAGGTTCTTCGACGAAATGAACTTTTCGGAGAAATGCCGGAAAGAGATGACAAAGGCGATCCTAAGGATAGCGGAAGAATGCGAGGAGGATATCGTGGTTCCCAATGGGAAGGTTGTCAGAACATCTCGCTCCACGGAAAGTTCATAACCTTCTCCGCAAGCGACAAAAGGACATATGCGAGCCACCAGAAGCCTTTGTATGTGACGGCAGTAATCAATGGTGTCGAGTTCAAACGAGCATTTGTCGACGGCGGAGCAGAAGTTAACGTGGTCCCACTACACACTCTGAAGCTGGCAGGAATCTCGGAACAGAAGATTCTTAGACGTCCATCCCCGTTGATGGGGTTTGGAAGTGACTCCAGGATGACAATAGGATGGATTCGTCTGGGTGTCCAGATTGGCAAAATCAAGTGTTCAACCAAATTCTATGTGATAGATGCGAATACTACGTATCATATGATCATTGTTCGGGTCTGGATTCATCGCTTCGATGCAATCTCCTCGACAGCTCACCAGGTAATGAAAGTTATCTGGAACGATAGAGTGGTTGAGATACCAGCTTCGGTAAACCCTTTCAATCTGGATGAAGCGCACCTCTCCGAGGCAGTATGGTTCACCGAAATGGCAGATGAGCAAACGCCGTGGCCGTTCAGCCCCACTCCTTTGCCTCGATGGGAGGACATCAAAGGTCAGTCACCCGCAGGAGTGATGGTGACAAGGGAGGAGTCCAAGGAAAATTCGTCTGCGCGAGAAGAGGTACCGCGGATTGCCTACCAAAGAAAGAATGTTTACACCCTGAAAAGGATAGCAAAACATGATCCTGAAGGCAAGGAGATAGAAAGCTTCTACGCTAACGGTAAGAAATGTTACCGCATATGAAGGTGCGCGGGGATGTCCCCACGCGAGCATGGGGATATCCCTGAGCAAATCAATCAAATTGAGCGGGTTATGGAATTAGACAAACCAACACCAGGCGTTTTAGAGGAGAAGCTAAAAGAAGCGCTCGAATGCATGGAGGACAAGCCCAAACCGCAAAAGCAGGAGCTGAAGGAGGTATTCCTAAGCCCAAACGAAGAAAAGAAAAGGCCAGTCTTTCTGAGTGCAGACCTCACAAGCGAGGAGGAGGAAATATTGCTACAACTTCTGACTGAGTACAAATATGTGTTCGCATGGGAATACGATGAGATGCCTGGCCTAGACGCGAGCATCACTATGCACAGGTTAGATGTAATCCCAGGGTCTAAGCTGGTAACGCAGAGCACAAGGAGCTTTAGGCCGGAGATCAACGTGAAGATCAAGCAAGAAATCGTCAACCTATTGACTGCTGTGCACAAGAGATTCCGGCGGGGAGACCTCCGTGTGCACCGTGTGCAGTGGATCAAGGATCGCACAGGAAGAGTAGGGGTGTGTGTAGGGAGAGAGTAAGGCAGTAGCAATGTCTGAGAGAGAGACAAAGGTTTGGCAGAGCTTCCGCGTATGGCAGTGTGTTCTCCTTTGTATGGAAAGGTTGACGATCTATATATACTGGAGAACGTGATCGTTGTAGTGTGGTTAATGCGCCCATTAATGGCGGCTTAATTAGCTTAACCATAACGGCACGTCCGTCCGAGTATATAGGGACCGTTAGAGCACGTGGTGCGCGAATACCGGAACCGTTACGAGGTTGACCGGGTTTGACCGGATTGACCGGGTTTATGGAGCTCGTGCCATAAATCTCTCAAAACAGTTACTAAAGGTCGCGTGCGGGTTTGGCTCGCACGCGACAGGGCTTACTCTAGCCTCCAAACCACTAAGTCCCTACAGGTCCCGTGCAGTGGTATGCGAGGGCTCTGTCTCGCAGCCCCCACATGGATCAGCTCGGCTGGTGATCCAGTGTGTATGGAGAACAATATGGTGTGCTGGATGGCTGCCACGTGGCCAAGATCTGTCATGTCAGAAAGCAGTATCTACATTAGCCCCCTTTCTGCGCGTGAAGGCTCATAGCCGTATAGACTTCCATGCGGAAACCAACATACGCGTCTCCGCCACGCACCAATTCAAATACGGGTAGATTCAGCCCCCGTGCGTGTCATTATGACCTAAAACCCCTAGAGTCGTGCCGTCTGACCTTTAGGGTTTTAGGCGTGACGTCAGCTTGTCCTGTGATTGCGCGATTCGACGGTGACGGTTGCGATTCGACTATCGAAAGGACGCAACCCTTCATTGTTTTGGATAAATACCTTGTATTTCCCATTATTGCAAAGCATCACTTCTTTCTCTTAAAGTGAATGGTACCCGGAGATCTTCGAGAGCAGATCCAGATAATCAATCACCAGTTCAGAACTGCAAATCGTATTCTTCAATTGTGCATATCCAAGCAGGCTTCAAGAAAACAAGGTTGGCCTCGTTTACTTTTGATTTAAGATACCAGTGTTTGCCTTGAACTGCGTTGAATCTGTAAACCCATGGAATTTGTGAAGAGGCTTTGATCTCTGAACCCGCTTCGTTTTAATCTTTCAACAATATTGGATCTTGCAACTCCCCAATTTCTGGAATCGGTACCGGAACTGTTCGTTTTCCTTTGCATAGATCTCGAATTCCAAAATTCAAACTGAAGTGTGGTATTTCTTCCCCCCTTTTTTTTTGCTCTTTCGCAGGAATGGCCAAGACAAGAGTAACCAGACCCGTCAAGGAAGATGAAGAGATACCCGACCTTCCACAGGCCTTGTGGCGAAAAGCCCCCTTTTTAGGCGGCAAAGATTTCTGTCATGCGAGGGTAAAGGCGAAGAGGATGCCTGACCCTGTTCCAGTTGAGCGATTGCTGACGCTGACTCGCCCAGTTAACTCAGCCCTGCTCGAGTTGGTTGGTTCCGAGGATGTAGTTCGATTGGGGATCGAAAACGGGCACTTCCCATACACTGCGATTTCTACTCAGGCGTTCGTCCAGAAATTGGACTATATGGATGAGTGGATCGACCACGTGTTGGATCATCACGCCGAGACTCTTAATGAAGCCGGCGTATACTTTTCTATCCGTGCTATGAAGGGTGCTGCCGTGAAGTTGGATCAGTCCATGCTTCTAGACCTTCTGTCCCGTTACTCGCCTGCGACTCATACGTTCCATTTTGCTGAGTTCGAGGCTGCCCCGACACTCGAGGACGTTCAAATGCTGTACGAGCTTTCCCCCATGGGCGAGGTGGACCCTCTGAGTCCCTTGAGGACATCTGCGGAGATTGCCTTGTACACGCAGATGGAGGAATGCCTAGCAGAGGTGAAGAAAATTTCCACTCGGTGGACTACTACGAAGCCTCTTCCGAACTGGCAGTTGGTCGATACGTCTGCGAAGAATACCTGGAACAAATGGTTGCAGTACTTCTTCCGAGACTATGCGAACAGCAGCATCACTAAGAAACTTCTGAGTGGGGACCCAGAGGCCGAAAATTACGTAGAGGGCAAGGGTTATCACCTGACCCTTTGATATGCGATAAACGGAAGGAGCTTACTGCCAGGCCCTATGCCATGCGATGGTTCCCAAAGCTGTACCCCTCCAAAGGTATGGTCTTCTCAGAAGAACTTCTCTTTGAAAAGGGACCGCATTTCCACGAGCGCTATCGTGAGTTCTTTTGCTGGTGTCTGCGAGGTTCCCTTCCTGCCCTTGCAGAGCATATTCGTGAGCTCGCGCCAAGGTATGAAAAGCTTACAGTGGATGTTGACCCCACTCGGGTTTCTCCTCAGTTTGGTTTTGATGCGGTGGCCCCATCAATCTGGCCCCAGTCTATCATCAGAGGCTGCTACAAGCGCTTGCTGACAAAGGAGTGCAAGACGGTCTTTATGAACAATCTTCCCTTTGAGCAGCCTGCGGGAACTCGCGAGGGTGGTTGTTCCCTGAATTGGCTCGCATACTGGGTTGCCCAGCAAACGAGGATTGAGACGGAGGCGGCGGCGCAGCCAAGTAGAGCTCCCTTGATCAAAAGAAACTCTTTTCCGTTTCGCCCCACTTGCAGTCTGAGCGAGTCTGAGTATGGTTGCTACTCACTGTGGGACCGTGAGAACCATTTGTGCCCTGATTTCATTCTGAAGGAGCAAGTCGCTTCAATCAAGAAGGGCGATACGCATGTCGTCAGATATAGCAAGGCGTTTGCTGAGGTAAGCAATTTCTTCGCGTGCGTTAAGTTTCTTGATTTCCTTATGCTGATATTTTCATTTTGTACTGCTTTAGTGTCATGTGCGGAGGTTCGCAGCTGGTGATCGCTCCAAATCGCTGGTTAACACCATTGTTGCCACCAGAAGGCAAGGGGAGTCGTTCCGGCTAGCATGGAGGATGGACGCCGAGGTCGAAACAAAGGTTCGCGCAGTCATGAAGGCTTTTGCCGACTCGCTGATAGACAATCCTCCGGCTCCGTCTCCTCCTAGAGATGACCCGTCCCCTCTAGCGACTGCGGCGCCGAGAGTGAAGAGACCTAGGCAAAAGGGAATTACGATTTCTTCCCCTAGAAGTGCTCCAGCTTCTCCCCCAGTGAGGTCCCTTTCTATCAAGGACAAAGGCAAAGGTCGCATGCCTAGCAAAGTGCGAAAAGATCTCGCAGTTGAGACTTTCGTTCCATTCAACCAAGAGGAAGAGGAAGAGAGGCAGGAGCCCCAAGCAAGTGATGAAGAAGAAGTAACAGTTGTGATGCATGAGGAAGAGTCAGGAGGTACCTCCGTCGCATTTCTTTCCCGTTACCGTAACTTCTTTGCACTTCTTTTCTTTAAACCAATTGGGTATTCGCAGATGATGATGATGAAACCATTGGTGGCCTTGTGGCCAAGAGACAAAAGAGAGATGCCCATTCTGTCATTTCAGATGAGCCCATAAGCGAGGACGTTCTTCCTGAGTCCCGGAAGACAGCCGCGGAAGCTGCTGAAAGAAGAAGGCGGCGAGAGGAAGAGGAGCTCGAGCGTGTGAAACAGCGGAGCCTCGAAGAGCAGCATGTTGATGACTTAGCGCGCCCAGTTGGCGAGGAAGATGAGCTTCCCGAAGAAGTGGCTCCTCATGTGGAGGAGGAAGATGAGGTTCCCGGAGAGGATGCAGCGGCCTTGGAGCAAGTCCAGGCGGATTTCGAAGAGATCGCAGGTGGCGATAAAGGTGAGATCTTCAATCTCGCAGTAACTTATAGAGATATTATTGTGGGTGCGTTAAAGCACGGTGTGTCAAAGGCTGACATTCGCCGCTGGTTAGTAGGCAAATGCGGAGAACCCTCAGGTAATCATTTGAGTGATATGCACATACTAGGCTGTAGCCACTTGAGGCAGAATCATGACTGGTTTACTCGCATCCCAGGTCACGCTTCTCTTAAAGACTTGCTTAGTGAGGACACACTGATAGGGCACGGTTCCACGTCCCTAGTGTATGATGAGGATACCTCAATCCCACCTTTGCGTGGAGGTGCTTTCTCTTAGCTTTAGCAAAGATAGCAAAATAACTTATAACGCAAGTTACCTCATGTCATCGCATTTAATGTCGCAGGTTATGCTGAAGAACCAGAGTTGGAGCAGAGAAGTCAGCCTTCTGCGTCCTATGTTCCAATTCCAAGCTCCCATACCGAGAAGCCCGTCGCAGCTGCTGACCACACGGGTGAGCCTCTTGAGGACATCATCGAGCTTTCCGACGATGCTGGAGCTGACACCGTATTGATGGATGAAGATGTCCATGCTAGTGCTGAGGTAGGAAGGACCAGTGCTGCTGATGTTCTCGCATCTGAGAGCGTCCTTCGCCAAGCGACTTCGGCTGCCCCTTCGCCTCCGGCGACGGCTGAGCCCGAAGCACCTATTCTTGCGTGGAGCATTTGGGGCTCGCAGGCTGGGAATGCAGTCGCAGCTGGTGCGGCCTACACTCTTCCTCTTGACTACGAGAGATTGGAGCTCGCAGCCGATAGGAGAGCTATGGAGCGAGGGCAATCTTTGAACAACACGGCAGCCCGTATTCCTTCTCTTCATGAGATTCTGGAAGGAACTGGTAAGTAGAGCTTTACTGTTCGCACGTCGCATTACTCGCTTGCGAGCTTTGACATCATAACTTATCTTTGACGTCTCCTCAGGTTTGAAGCAAACCGATGTAGACTGGGTGGTTCGAATGCGTCTCAGGTACCCTCGCTCGTTTGTGAGATCTCTGGAGATCGGGCCTTTTGACAGGAGGCTGTTCCTTACTGAAGCCATTTGGATTTTGGAGCAGCTGTCTGCGGCTACACCCGCGACCATTTCGGTCCAGAGTGCTGAATTGCTATGTGGCATGTGCCAAAATCTCGTGACCAAAGTCCAAGGTAGAATGGGCTTCAAGTTTCTCAAGGACAGAGTTACACTGATTCGCGCAGCTGTAGCTTTGAAACTCGGTCACCAGAATCTCGCAGCTGAGATGCAGAAGGTGGAGCAGCAGAAGCAAAAGGTTGATGAAGCTCTGAAGCTGTATCAGGAGATGAATGCTAGATGCGAGCTACTGAAGCAAGAAGTGGAACAGGTGGAGAAGCTGAGCGAGCAGTTCGAGCCCCAAGACTCCTTGATCAAGAATTTGCTTTGACTTTTCGAGTTTTGAAAAAAATAGCAAGGAAATAGCTGAAACATTAATGTAATGTTTTGAAACATTAATGTAATGTTGCTAGGGTTTCTCACCCTCTTTTTTAACAACGAACAATGAATTTGCCCGTTTTGCCCTTTTCGGGATTTGACAGGATATCTTTGTGCATATCCAATCATGACGTCAGCAATTGATATTTTGCTTGATTTTCGCGCTAATTTCTCGGCAAATAAGCACGCTTCTGTTGGGAAGTCCATCCGAATCATGACCATCCGTCATTTATCAGGATACGCAACTGAATCGTCGTAGCCTTTAGTAGGGTTGATTGTTACCGCTTTTCAAGGCGTAAGTGATTGAACTTACCCTCTTTTTGAATTCTGCTGACTCATCCTTGGCAATTGAAGAGTCTCCACAGGGTCTATATAAACCCTGTCTTTGTTATTTGGGTTCTTCATCCCAAACATGTGCTTTGCCGTGAGTCCTTACGACTGCTGGCTTCAACGCTTGTTTTTCGTTGATTCATGGCAACTTCAAGTTTTGAATCCTGAGTTTGCGCTTCGTGCTATAGAAATAGTTTCCAAGATCCACTTTATGAGGAATATTGCTCTTTATAACCATCATAAAGAAGATGGAGATAGCATCTCATGTGTGTTCGAAGAAATTTCTTCGTGTATTATGTGTGCAGGTCATGTTTCCGGCCGCCTCGCGGTGAGGTGCAGCGCCGAAGTGACCGTGCTACCGTCTCGTAATGAACGGCGGAATTCTTCTTCAGCATCTCCGGAGAAGAATCCGTCACCTTCACGTTTGTGAGCTCGGGATGACGAACCGTCGCGTTCATCCCCGTCTACAAGGAGCCCTTGCCCTTTGGAGCTTCTGCTTGCCTGTGGATCGTCGAAACCGGTGGTTCCTTGGGCAAATGTTATGGGGTGCATATCTGACAACGGTCTTGTCGGATACCGGGATCTTGAGCGTATGGCTTCATGTGGCTCTTTTAGAGCAAGATCCCCCCTGCTACAGATGTTCACCCGCAGATCTGGGCGTTGCGTAGCCGGCGCTAAAACCGGTGGGTTTATCCTTTTCTAGTCGGAATTCCCGTAGTGTGTTTCTGGCTTGTTAGCCATTTTTCGAATGTATTGTAAGCCATGTTGGCTGCGTAGTTAGATTTGAGCTTTTCGCTTGTAAGTTGCTATCTAGACAGATAAATTGTAAATCATTTGACTCGTAATGATAAATAGCTTTTTGTATTATCTGCTGTCTCTTTACAACAAAATACAATTTCGCATGCGTTTCGGCATATTTCGCCTTGCATAATGCTATGTAATTGTTTCGCATCTGCGATATATTGATTCGCGGGTGTTTCGCTAGATCGTTCGAGATCGTATCTTCGCAGCTGTGCCATCCCGGCAGATGGGCTTGTTGGTTAGCCATTGCGGATCATTTAAGATCGTTTTCACAACGTTGCTATCGTAGTAGATAGTCTTTAGCAGATCAATTAAGATCGTTAAGTGGTGCGAATTGCTATCATGGCAGATAGGCTTTATTAAAGAATCGATTGAGATTATTTCTCACATAAACTGTTATTGCAACAGATAGATTCTTAGAAGATCTGATAAGATCATCTTGCGCATGCGTTGCCATCGTAACAGATGGGCTTGGACGATCAACTAAAATCGCTTTGCATATAAGTTGCTATCGTAACAGATAGGCTTGAGAAGATCAGGTAAGATCGTTTTGTGTATAAGTTGCTATCGTAACAGATAGGCTTGAGATCGCACTTGTATAGACCGCTATCGTGAGAGATAGGCTTAGATGATCAATTGAGGTCGCACTTGTATAGACCGCTATCGTGAGAGATAGGCTTAGATGATCAATTGAGATCGCATTTGCGTTTGGCTGCTATCGTAAGAGATAGGCTTTACATGATCAATTAAGATCGCATTTGCGCTTGGCTGCTATCGTAAGAGATAGGCTTTAGATGATCAATTAAGATCGCATTTGCGTTGGCTGCTATCGTGAGAGATAGGCTTTAGATGATCAATTAAGATCGCATTTGCGTTGGCTGCTATCGTGAGAGATAGGCTTAGATGATCACTTAAGATCGCATTTGCGTTGGCTGCTATCGTGAGAGATAGGCTTAGATGATCACTGAAGATCGCATTTGCATTGGCTGCTATCGTGAGAGATAGGCTTAGATGATCACTTAAGATCGCATTGCATTGGCTGCTATCGTAAGAGATAGGCTTAGATGATCACTTAAGATCGCGTTTGCATTAGCTGCTATCGTGAGAGATAGGCTTAGATGATCACTTAAGATCGCATTGCATTGGCTGCTATCGTGAGAGATAGGCTTAGATGATCACTTAAGATCGCATTGCATTGGCTGCTATCGTAAGAGATAGGCTTAGATGATCACTTAAGATCGCGTTTGCATTAGCTGCTATCGTGAGAGATACGCTTAGATGATCACTTAAGATCGCGTTTGTATGGATTGCTATTGCAGCGAATAAACCATTGTTAACAGTAATAACAAATTAAATAGAGCAACATAAACAGCTAGAAATATGAACTTCTCATTTGGGAGAATTCTTTTATTATAACGCTCTCATATGGGAGAGATGGGATTACAATCCTCTCATATGGGAGAGGAGATTGCGTAAATCATAGCCACATGAGACATTAAGCACGTTATCATAAAACGTATGAAATGAGAGAAGTCAGGGATAGTACTTCTTGATCCAGCGCATGTTGACTGAACTTGGAGTCGAGGTTGTGCCGTGCAACCTTCGTATGCTGCAGTAGCCACTATCGAAGACCTCTGTGACTTCGAAGGGTCCTTCCCAATTAGCTGCGAACTTTGGGTGAGTTGCTTCTCGCATACAGTGGTCAGATGCGCGCAAGACCAGGTCTCCGACTGCGAAATCTCTTCGCTGGACTGTCTTGTTGTAAGCGCGAGCGATTCTTTCCTGGTACCGCGTGTTGGTCCTTTTGGCTTGTTCTCGCTTTTCTTCCAGCAAGACTAAGTCATGATCGCGTTGATTTTCATAGAGTGCATGGAAGGCCAGTCTTGCCGAATTGACTCTAACCTCCGCAGGTACCACAGCTTCGGCCCCATAACATAGTAGAAATGGCGAGGCCCCTGTGGGTGTCCTTGGAGAAGTTCTGTAGGCCCACAGAGCTATGCTAAGAGAGTCGGCCCACTTCTTGTGATCATTTGCGACCATCTTGCTCAGAATTCTCAACAGCGTTTTGTTAGTCGCTTCGGCTTGTCCGTTTCCCTTTGGGTAATAGGGGGTAGAGCATATTTGCCTGATATTGTACTCCGCTAATTTCGCAGCTACCTGGCGATTAACAAAAGGAGTACCGTTATCTGAAAGAATGGTGTTTGGGATTCCGAACCTGCATACGATGCTTTCCTGGATAAAATTGACCACAGCCAGCGCATTTGCCGTCTTTAGTGGTATTGCTTCCACCCACTTGGTGAACAGCTCGGTTGCGGTGAGAATGAAATGGTTCCCGTGCGACGTCGGTCGGATGGGACCGATGAAGTCCAGAGCCCATGTGTGAAATGGCCATGGCGTCCCTAGTGCATGTAGATCCACGGCAGGAGCGTGCACTAGGCTCCCTTTGAATTGGCATTCCTGGCAGCGTCGCACTTTGGTACGACAATCGACCTCCATCGTGGGCCAGAAATATCCGATTGAGAGGAGCTGTCTGCATAATTTCGCACCTCCTTGGTGTTCCACCTGATGAGAAAGGTCCATGACTTCTTGTGCTTCTCTGCCGTCTAGACATCGCAGCAAGTTGCCCTCGTGACCTCTTCGCCAAAGCAGGTTTTCCTGTACCACATATCGAGACGCTTTCCTTTTCAATTTTTCGGCTTCTTTTCTCGATTCGGGCACGGTGCCCTGGGTGACTTGCACTCGGCGGTGGGATGCATGACCTTGCCGTGGTACTCACACCACTTAGGGTCCCTCACCATCTCCTTGGAGGGTGTTTTCTCGAGCGGTGGCAGGACGCCGTCCTTGCGCCACTGTTTGCAGAGGTCACTTGCTTCCTCTACTGAGCATGGCAGAGGCGGTGCATCGAAGTTCACAACCTTCGCTTGTTTCTGGGGCGAAACTGTATTCACCTCAGCTTCGCGTCCCCGCTTGTAGCTGAACCTTCCGATCTTGTAAGTGGTGCCGCTCGCAGGTCGCTCTGGAGCGTTCTTCTTTTTCTGTCTCTCGACTATGGGCTCGATGTTCTTCGTGCATTCGATTAGTTTTGAAACGTAGGTGTTTGCAAATTGATGAGCATACCTTTGTATTCATCTCGCATGCACTGCAGGCATATCTCCACGAGACGGCTTTCGGGCATTGGATCTTTGCACTCCAAGGATTTCGCCCTGAATTTCTTGATGAAGGTGATTCCGTCCTCTTCGCGCTTCTGGTACATCCGCGAGAGATGGATCATTGTCACCTTTTCTTCCATCTGGAAGAACTTGGTATATAACTTCTGGACCATGTCGTCCCAAGTCTTCACGGATCCGGCCTCCAATGTTCGGTACCATTTGTATGCTACGTTCCCAAGAGATTTTGGGAACTCTCGCATTAGCAGTTTGGGATCAGCTCCGTACGGACCCATGACATCAATGAAACGCATGACATGCTCATGTGCGTTTCCGTTAACATCTTCGAACTTATCCCATTTAGGAGCCTTGTACCCCGCCGGGTTAGGCATGAGATAGATTTCCCGTGGAATGGGTGGATCGTTGTCTAGCTTTGGGATAATGGTATCCGCGAATGACTGATGAGCCAGAATAGTGTCCACACGCTTCTGTAGAGACGTCATGCATTCTGGAATGCTCCCCTCGGTAGTTGACGCGGGGGTTGCCGTAGGCGGTGGCGACACATACGCCGCTGGAGGATTGGGAGCATACTGACTACCCGCATTTCCCCAGATCATCGTCGGGGGAGGCAAAGGGTATTGCAGAGTTGGGTTGGACGCCAAAGCCGAGGGCTGAGGAGCGTGGGCGGCAGGAGGCAGCATCTGTGCCGTCGATCCTTGAACCGAAGGCAGCTGCGTAGCCGACGGTGGAGTCTGCAGATGAGGGTTGGGAGGTGTGGCTGACACTCCCAATCCTGGAGCGGTAGGGGTTCCTCCTCCCTGAGTGATAGCGGTGGCTGGCGGAGGATTTGGCGCAAGGGTGCCTAGAACGGCCAAGATTTGTTCTAATTGCGCAGATTGGGACTTGAGAGCTTTCGCCTGGCTTTGGACAGTGGCGTCCAAAGACTCTAACGTCGGTGCTTCGCCGGGAGTCGTCGGAGTACGGCGGGTCTCGTCTCCCGAGGGAGTTTCGGTGGAAGGCGATCGGTTGCTGACATCATCCTCCTGAGACATGGTTGCTTATGCTGGTAAGTTCACGTCGGGTTCACCAAAATGTGCACAAGAGATTCCGGCGGGGAGACCTCCGTGTGCACCGTGTGCAGTGGATCAAGGATCGCACAGGAAGAGTAGGGGTGTGTGTAGGGAGAGAGTAAGGCAGTAGCAATGTCTGAGAGAGAGACAGAGGTTTGGCAGAGCTTCCGCGTATGGCAGTGTGTTCTCCTTTGTATGGAAAGGTTGACGATCTATATATACTGGAGAACGTGATCGTTGTAGTGTGGTTAATGCGCCCATTAATGGCGGCTTAATTAGCTTAACCATAACGGCACGTCCGTCCGAGTATATAGGGACCGTTAGAGCACGTGGTGCGCGAATACCGGAACCGTTACGAGGTTGACCGGGTTTGACCGGATTGACCGGGTTTATGGAGCTCGTGCCATAAATCTCTCAAAACAGTTACTAAAGGTCGCGTGCGAGTTTGGCTCGCACGCGACAGGGCTTACTCTAGCCTCCAAACCACTAAGTCCCTACAGGTCCCGTTCAGTGGTATGCGAGGGCTCTGTCTCGCAGCCCCCACATGGATCAGCTCGGCTGGTGATCCAGTGTGTATGGAGCACAATATGGTGTGCTGGATGGCTGCCACGTGGCCAAGATCTGTCATGTCAGAAAGCAGTATCTACAACTGCCAAATTCATCGAGCCGAATCACCATCCTACATGGTTGGCGAACATTGTGCCAGTGGTGCAGAAGAATGGGCAGCTTCACATTTGTGTGGACTTCCGAGACCTTAACCGTTTCTGTCCCAAAGACGATTTTCCGCTTCCCAACATTGATCTACTCATAGATTCGACCGCGGGTCATCGCATGTTCAGCTTCATGGACGGCTTCAGTGGGTACAACCAGATCAAGATGGATCTTAAAGATGCACGGAAAACCGCGTTCACCACGCCGGTGGGAGTCTTCAATTACACGGTTATGCCTTTCGGACTCAAGAATGCAGGTGCGACTTATCAGCGAGCTATGATGGCTCTGTTCCACGACATGATGCATAAAGAAGTAGAATTCTATGTCGATGACTTGGTTGTCAAATCCAAGGAAGAAAGGGACCACTTGGAGGATCTGCGAAAAAATTTTGAAAGATGCAGAAGTTTCAGCTAAAGATGAACCCCATGAAATGAGCATTCGGAGTAACCTCACTAAAATTCTTGGGATGTGTAATACATCGCCAAGGCATCGAGCCTGATCCCGCAAAAGTATCATCCATCACCAGCATGACGGCGCCGCACAACCAAAGTGCTTTGAAGACATTCTTGGGGAAGCTATCTTACCTGCGAAGTTTCATCTCTGCGATCGCAAAAATCACCTTCTGCTTCAGCGAACTTTTCAAGAAGGATGCTGTGTACGATTGGACCGCAGAGCACGAAACCGCATTCGGAAAGCTAAAGGAGTTGCTGACATCGTCAAGGGTAATGATCGCACCACAGATCGGATCGCCACTTTTGCTATACCTTACATCGACAAAGAAGTCTATAAGGGCACTCTTGGCTCAGGAATATGAAGGGCAAGAAAGGTCAATTTACTATATTTCCCGCATAGTGCAACTAGCAGAATCAAGGTACATGGACATCGAGTGTCATTGCCTTGCTCTATTCTTTGTAATAGAAAAGTTGAAGCACTATTTTGCTTCTCACAAAGTGATAGTGGTTTCAAAGAGTGACCCCATACGGTATCTCTTGACTCACACTTCTCCTGGTGGAAGACTAGCAAAATGGTATATGACCATCTCTCAGTACGACATCACATGCGTTCGACCGCGGGCAATCAAGTCGCAGGCTGTGGAGGATTTGCTGGCACAGTTCCCTGATGATATTCATGAGCCTGTAATTGAGGAAGAACTAGAGGGACCCGAGATATACGCAGTTGAATTTCCCTATTGGACGCTTCATTTCGACGAGTCGTCGACAAGGAAGGGCGGAGAGGTCATACAGATGTCCACAAAACTCGACTTCGCAGTCACCAACAACGAAGCAGAGTATGAAGCTCAAGGGCACTAGAAGTAAGCAATTTGACGGTTATGGGAGATTCCAAGCTAATCGTCAAACAAGCCTCGGGCGAGTATGGTTTAAAGGAGGTAAACCTATTGCCCTACCGAACCTTGGTATAGAAGTTGGTGCAACAATTTTGCGATGTCAGGTACGAGCATAAGCCCAGGGCAGATAACCGGCATGCTGATGCTTTAGCCACCCTGGGATCCAAGGTTAGTACGGATAAATGCCCCGCGAGAATCCTAATTGAAGTGCGAACGTCCTCGGCATTGTCAGAGGATGCGTGTGAGGATGAATGCATAGATGATGCAGACTGGAGGAAGCCAATATTGCGCGCCATCGCAGAAGGAACGAGCAAAGAAAACTGGGCATCCACCAAGGGGTACTGCATACATGACAACACGCACTATCACAGAGGCCCAGGTGGGATACTCATGCGATGCGTCTCGCATCAGGAGGGACAAGTGTTGTTAGAAAAGATTCACCAGCATACTTGCGGAGAAAGTGAGGTGTCAATCTACAGAAAGGCCCAAAGGTACGGGATTCACTGGCCGGACATGTCAACGGCTGCTGCGTTAATTCAAGGGAACAGCGAGAGTTGTGCACTGATCAAGGACTCTTTAGCAATTTCTCTGGTCGATGACGACATGGATTGGAGAAAGCCACTGTTCGACTTTCTTACACAAGGAATTGAGCCTGAGTCGAGAAAAGAAGCCGAAAAGCTAAAGCGGAAAGCATCCCGGTACGTGGTACAAGAAGACATACTTTGGCGAAAGGGTCACGAGGGTAACCTACTTCGATGCCTAGATAACAAGGAAGCACAAGAAGTGATGGACCTCTCTCACCAAGTGGAACATCAGGGAGGTGCGAAGTTATGGAGACAACTTCTCACAGTCGGTTACTTCTGGCCCACCATGGAAGCAGATTGCCGCGCTAAAGTAAGAAGATGTAAGGAGTGTCAGTTTATGGGCAACCTTGTACATGCCCCTGCCGTAGATCTACATGCGTTGGGAACACCATGGCCGTTCCATACTTGGGCTCTGGATTTTGTTGGCCCTATCCGACCAACCTCGCACGGGAATCAGTTCATTCTCACCGCGACTGAGCTGTTCACTAAATGGGTAGAAGCAATACCACTCAAGACAGCAAATGTGCTCGCTGTAGTCCATTTCATCCAAGAGAACATCATATACAGGTTCGGAATTCCTAACACAATTCTCTCGGATAATGGTACCCCCTTCGTCAATCGCCAAGTAGCCGCAAAGTTAGCGGAGTATAACATCAGGCAGATATGTTCTACTCCTTATTATCCAAAAGGGAACGGTCAAGCAGAAGAAACCAACAAAACACTCCTAAGGATTTTGAGCAAGATGGTCGCAGATGATCACAAGAAATGGGCTGATTCTTTAAACTTGGCATTATGGGCGTATCGAACTTCGCCGAGAACTCCTACGGGGGTTTCCCCATTTCTTTTATGCTACGGAGCTGAAGCTGTGGTACCAGCGGAGGTGAAAATCAATTCTGCAAGGTTGGCCTTCCATGCACTATACGAGAACCAGCGCGATCATGACTTGATCCTATTGGACGAAAAGCGAGAGCAGGCCAAGCGGACTAATAAGCTGCACAAGGAGAGGATCGCTCGCGCGTACAATAAGACAGTCCAACGTCGAGATTTCGCCGTTGGGGACCTGGTCATGCGCGCATCGGATCACTGCATGCGGGAGGCAACTCACCCAAAGTTCGCAGCCAACTGGGAAGGACCTTTCGAAGTCAGAGAGGTCTTTGATAGTGGCTATTGCAACATACAAAAACTCCATGGGACGGCCACAACCCCAAGCTCGGTCAACATGCGCTGGCTTAAGAAGTATTATCCTTAACTTCTCTCATTACATGCGTTAGATTACAATGCCTACTTTATGCTTTGTATTGCCATAGACTCATGCGTCTTCTCTCCCATATGAGGGAATTGTAATCTCAACTCTCCCATATGAGGGTGTTTATAATAAAAGGCTTCTCCCAAATGGGAAGAATTTTATCATTTCAGCTGTCTTTATCGCTTCGTTTACTTCTCCATTTCTCAACAGCAAAAGCCTATCTGCCGAGATAGCAGCATTAATTGAACACGATCTTAATTGATCCTAAGCCTATCTGCCGCGATAGTAGCACTATGCGAACATGATCTTAATTGATCTCAAGCCTATCTGCCGAGATAGCAGCCATACTTGAATCTGATCTTAATCGATCCCAAGCCTATCTGCTGAGATAGCAACACTAAGCAAACGCGATCTTAATTGATCCCAAGCCTATCTGCTGAGATAGCAAAACTAAGCAAAAACGATCTTAATTGATCCTAAGCCTATCTGCCGCGATAGCAGCACTATGCGAATGCGATCTCAAATGATCTGAAAACTTACCTGCTAAAGATAGTAGATCTAAGGTATGATCTTTATGATCTGCGAATCTATCTATTAGATAGCCAACTATGGTGACAACGCATCTCGCGAACGCAAAGTTTTTCAAGCACACATTCAAGTACAAAGGGCAAAGTTTGTCAACGTGCATGGAATATTACAATTTGTTGTGACAAGAACAGCAAATGATACAAAACGCTTTATTATGATTCAAAATGACTTACAATTTATCTGTCTAGATAGCAGCTTACAAACGAAAGCTCAAACTGAGCTAATTACATGGCCAACATGGCTTACAATTCATCTAAATAGCGGCCTACAGGTGAAAGTTACACAGAAAGGAAATCCTTACTGTAAAATGATCGTCCTACTGGTCCTACCAAAGGCTATGCGACATAATAGTCCGCGACCAAAGATCTGTAGCAAGTAGGGCCTTTCTATAAAACGAACGGCCTACAAACGCTACAAGAGCTATGCGACGCTATCTTCAAGATCCCAGGATCTGACAAGGCCTCTATTTGGTCTTCTTCCCAAGAGATGTGCCAGAGAAACCACCTGTTCAGGCGCATGCGGCGGTGAAGAACTGGCAAGCAGCAACTCCGGGGGCAGGAGGCTCCTTGTCCACGGAGACGAGCACAATGGCTCGCCACCCCGAGTTCAAGAACGTGGAGGCAAGAAGTTCTCCTCCGGGAAAGCTAGAGGAGAAGCCCCCTGTTCATTACGAATCGGTAAGAAGGTCAGTACGGCACTGCACCTCGTCGGGAGGCGGCCGGAGACACGACCTGCAAACATAATAGCCGAAGAAAATTCTTCGAGCAAGCATGAGGTATTATGTGCATCTTCTTTACGATGGATATGAAGATCAATAAGCTTCGTAACGAAGATATTGAAAGCTATTTCTGTGGCACAAAGCACAAAATCAGGTTTCACAACTTGAAATTGCCATGAATCAACATGGCACAAGCGTTGAAGCCAGCAGTCGTAAGGACTCATGACAAGCCACATTTTGGGATAAAGAACCCAAGCAGCAGAAGGCAGGGTTTATATAGACCCAACGGAGACCCTTCAGTTCTCTACCTGAGTCAGCAAAGCTTGGAAAAGGGGTAAGAATCAATCACTTACGCCTTTATAAAGGCAACATTCAATTACCCTATTAAAGGCTACGACGATTCGGTGGCGTACCCGAATTAATGACGGAAGGTCATGATATGGATGGACTTCCCAAGGAAAGCGTTCTTATCTGATAAGCAATTAGCGGGAAAATCAAGATGGACATATCGCTAGCTGACATCATAATTGATACGCACAAAGATATTCGAGCAAATCCCGGAAAGGGAAAAACGGGCATTCAAGCCTTGAATAAAAAAAAGGGGGGGGGGAGAAACCCTAGCAACATTACAATAATGTTTCAACATTTTGTTCAAAACAAATACATGCTTTTTTTCTCAAAATAAATCTTTGATCATGGGGTCATCAGGGGAGAACAAGAGTGACACATTTGTTACTTGCTCCACTTCTCGATTCAACTGCTCGTAGTTGGCACTCATCTCATGGAAGAGCTTGACAGCCTCTTCAGCTTTCTTCCTTTGCTTCTCTACCTTTTGCCGCTCAGCTGCGAGGTTATGAAAGCCGCGCCTCAAATTCACAGTCGTGCGAATCTGGATGACTCTGTTGACAAGATACCCGAAGCCCAGCTTTCCCTGAACTTTGGCTT
The DNA here is from genome assembly GCA_023055425.1 of Linanthus parryae. Taxonomy (NCBI): domain Eukaryota; kingdom Viridiplantae; phylum Streptophyta; class Magnoliopsida; order Ericales; family Polemoniaceae; genus Linanthus; species Linanthus parryae. The sequence goes on from JALGPY010000017.1 coordinate 90,101, forward strand.
CAAGGCCTTGACACATGCTGAAAAGCAACTGCGCACTCTGAGGAGAGATGGTCGCAGGTGTAGCCGTAGACAGCTGCTCCAAAATCCAGATGGCCTCGGTCAAAAACAGCCTCCTGTTGAAAGGCTTTAATTCCAGGGACCTCGCAAAAGATCGAGGATAGGAGAGACGCATCTGAACCAGCCGATCCACATCAGCTTGCTTCAAACCTAACAATCTTGATTCAAGTTTAGAACATGAAGCTTGTAAATGAAGAGTGCAAGATGCAAACAACAGTAATGGTAACACATACCAGTTCCCTCAAGGATCTCGCGCAAAGAAGGGATGCGCATTGCTGGGGTAGCTGAAGACTGTCCTCGCTCCATTGCTCTTCTGTCAGCTGCGAGCTCTAGCTCCTCATAGTTAGCAGGAAGGGTATAGGCCGCACCAGGTGTGATTGCAGCTCCTACTTGCGAACTCCAAAAGCTCCATGATTGAGGAATCTCTGGAGGCTCAATCCCTGCTGAAGGAATGGCAACAGTAGAAGCTGTTGCTCGATCAGGAACTCCTTCAGGCGCGTGGGGCTCGTGAGATTCAGGCACACTCATTTGAACATTCACATTCGCATGTGATCCTACATCTTCCACGATCTACTCACGAATCTCAGCCTCAGCAGCATCTGCTTCCATCTCCTCAGCCGAAGCATTAGTATCTTCCTCCATCAGCACGGTGTCAGCTTCGGCATCATCAGAAACTTCGATGACATCCTCCAAGGGCTCTCCTGCATACTCAGCAGCTGCGACAGACTTCTCGACATGAGAACTTCGCTCTGGGACATAAGATGCAGAAGGTTGACCCCTCTGTTCCAGCATGGCTTCACCAGCATTACCTGCGATACAAGACAGGACAATATGAGGTAACTTGTATCAAACAATATTTTATTATTTTGATAAACCAAGAGCGAGCACCTCCACGCGTAGGTGTGATTGTAGCATCTTCGTCATATGCTAAGGACGCGATACCATGCCCTACTAATGTGTCTCCGTTAAGCATGTCCTTAAGGTGAGCGTGACCTGGGGTTCTAAGAAACTAGTCATGATGATGATTGGGTTACTAAGCCTAGTTCACAAGCGCTGTTCAAATGATTACCTGAAGGTTCACCGCACTTGCATACTAGCCAGCGGCGAATGTCGGCTTTCGACAAGCCATGCTTTAACAATCACGTCTCGGTAATTTACCGCAAGATTAGAAATCTCACCTTAATTGCCGCCTGCGATCTCCTCAAAGTCCGCTTGAGCTTGCTCCAGAGCAGCCGCATCTTCTTCTTGAACCGCATCTTCCTCATCAACTTGAGCAGACGCATCTTCTTGAACCCGCATCTTCCTCATCGGTTTGACGCACCAAGTCGTCAACATGTTGCTCTTCCAGGCTCCTTTGCATTATGCGTTCAATCTCCTCTTCTTCTCACTTCCTTCTTCTTTCAGCAGCCTCCGCAGCTGCTCTCCTAGACTCAGCAAGGATGTCCTCGTTTATGGTTTCGCTGGAAACACCAAAGTGAGAACCCCTCTTCTGCCTCTTGGCCAGAAGGCCACTAATGGTCTCTGCATTGTCATCTGCAAAGGAACAAACTGTTCAGTAAAGACTGCGAGAGTTGAGATAATGAGAAGATGAGTACGTTTAAGATACCTTGTAACTCCTCCTCTTGAATCTCACCTCTCTCTTCTTCTCTTTCGTCTTCGACACTCTCTTCTTCTTCATCATCATCTCTTTCTCTCACCTCCCTTCTCTCATCCTCCTCTTCCTTCTGACCAAATGGAACAAAGGTCTCCACCGTGAGCTCTTTCCGCGCCTTGCTTGGCATGCGACCTTTGCCTTTGTCCCTGGATGTAAGGGACTTCGCAGGGGAGGAAGCAGGAGCACTCCTAGGGGAAGAGATTGTGATTCCCTTCTGCCTTGGTCTTTTTGCCCTTGGAGCCGCAGTTGCTGGAGGAGACGGATCGTTCCTGGGAGGGGACAAAGCCGGAGTGTTGTCTATCAGCGAGTTAGCAAATACGTCCATGACCTCGCGAATTCGGGTCTCGATTGTGGGGGCCATTCTCATTGCTAGGCGAATTGGTTCACCCTGCCTTCTCGCAGCAACAATGGTGTTAATCAGCGACTTGGAGCGCTCACCAGATGCGAACCTCCTCACATAGCACTACAACAGAAAATGGAGCATAAGTTTCGACACATCGGAGTAAAGAAACTCAACGCGTGCAAAAGAGATTGTTTACCTTGGCGAAATCTTCACTGTATTTGATGACATGCGAATCACCTTTCTTAACTGCGGCCATCTTTTCTTCAAGGATGGTGAAACGACCCGGGATCTCGGTTCAGGGTTAAAGAGAAAATCGACAACCAAAAGTAGAAATATACTATTAAGATTACATTTCGCTTAATGTACATAACAAACTTTCGATAATAAGTACAATTTAAAACAAATTGTTTGTGATCTACTAAGTGATCTGACTTAAGCTAAACTTCTTCATCTCGATCCGCGTTCCCATTCCCCAAACTTGATTGACGACCTGCGGTTTTAAAATGGCAAATGCCGACGCAGTTTTGAAGAAATAATCAGTAAAAACTGAGTAAATACATACTACGACATGTAAAGCAACGAGTGGCACGGAAGCATGAGTTGAAACAAATTAGAAGATTTAGACAGTAAAGATATCATTTTGGAGACTTTGCAACAACTTGAAGTAAACGAGTAACAAAAACCTTTCCATTTAATAACATTGAGAAACCACGAGTAGTTGGTAACATACCCAGAGTAAACAAGTCCATTTAAGAGGATAACGTAGTTCATGAGTAGCCAAAGCATTTCAAATCATTCCAATTGATTAGAGCAATCCAGAGCCACAAACAACATTAATAAAGTAGTCAATTTTTAATTTCGACTTCAATCAACAATTTAATTTAGTTGAGGCGTGTCAAGAGCCACCAGCAGGATCGATGTAAACAGAGGGATCACGAATAATCACTAAGGGTTCCTTCTAGGTTCTATCAAACCCTATTTCACCCGAGCGTTAAGGGAGCCCATTCGTCAACCCCGCTCACAACATTAGCTAAAAGGCCTTAAGTGTCGACACTCCTATACCGTAGTGACCCTTACAAGTATAAGTAGCACTCTATAGCTCTATAAACCCCTTGGCCTCAATATCTTGATACATTTTGGCTCATCGGGGGAGGATTTTTGAACATTTACGTTCTATCCAATAATAAGAAGCATTGCTTCAATGGTCTTAGCCATAAGAAAATGGAGGATCGCTTGACGCCTCCCATTAATAACAGTACTCTGTACATCGTCCTAAGTCTATTAGAGGTATTTTATGTCTTCTCTTTCACATAACCAGAATCAGAATATCAACATTTCACAAGTAATTTTCCGAGAGCTCTCAAAGGAGATGAATAAAATAGTTTAACAACGTTCGAGTGGAAAACATGCATTCTCATACTATTTCATATAACAAGCATTCATTTGAAACATCAAACACATACGCACATTTTGATGTGAAAAGGCCGTACATATGTACTTACCACTGAGATGAAGCACAATCAAAAGAAAGAAACTAATCCTAGCACTCCGACGACAACTGCTCTCTCCTACGAGGTCGATGTCTACAATCACACGTATGACGTACTCGTTATAACCAATTTACACATTTATAATAGAAATGCAAACCTACATGTCACATAGTCCTAAATGTCACTAATGCACATATAATGATGTTTAATTATCAAAATAAATCCAACAAAACACCTAGAAGTTTAAAAATTCAAGTTTTCTAAAAAATGTGAAACTACAATTCTGGACAGAATTGTAGCTCTGACTTTGGAGCCATATTTACCATATAAAATCATCTCCTAAAATATTGAAATTAATATATGATGAACCTATATGTGTCTACTTTCACAAACATCAAGAAAATCATGCATAGCTATTATAAAACTCAAGTTACAAAAATAAAAAACACTGCTATGCAGAGACAAGTTTGGCAGATAATTTCAACTTTGAAGACCAATTAATACTACTTGGAGAATAGTAAAAATGCCCATATTCTCTAGAATGAATCCCTTGTGTGTCTAGTCTCATCACAAGAAATATTGGGTGCCATATGTTTCTGTAAATGAGATTTTTAACAAAAATAGCAAAACTTGTCCAAAAACAGAGTTTCAGAAAACATGCAACTTAAAATGAGCATATCTCCCTAACCATAAAGGCTATGGAGTTGAATTTTCTTTAAAAATGACCCTATTTGAGTCTAGTTTCAGAATATGAAAGATTTAAAAATTCCACAGAGACAAAATTTAGAGATAATATATGTTTTTCACAAACTGGTCAGATTGTATGAACATGCAATTTTCACCTAGAGCACTTAAAACATGATCAAATCAATTATATGACACATGCAATTTATGGAGACTTGATTTTCACCAAAATAACATCATTTTAGGCATTAACTAAGATTTTTACATGCTCTTGACACAAATGATCAAAACCCTCTTGGGTAACAATGCAAATAAGATGACATTCACAACATGCATGTGGGTTCTAGTGTGGGTTTCATGAAATAGAGAACAATCAAGTGTCAAACACATGATCAAGCCAAGAAAATGGAGAATCAAGTTTGGAAATGAAGAAATCTAAGATGAATTTTCATAAATCAATTCTAAACATAGACATGCAACCATGAATTGAAGGCTAGAAGAAAACTTTACCAAAAGATTCAACAAGATGGTGCATGAAAGAGTGAAATTGGCCTTGAATTCTTGAGTGGAGTGATGAAATAACTCCCCTCCATGATCATACTATGCTTGGACTAAAGTTTTTCATGTTTTGGAGGCTTGAAAATGAAGATTTGATGGTGTTTTGTGAAGGTGTTCCTCCAAAACCGGGAATGGAGTTTTTGGAGAGAGATGAGAGCATGTGTTGATGTTCTTGAAGAGAAAAAGATGAAGGAAAATGAGTATGAAAGAAATGTAGTTGATGGTGGAGGTTGGTGGTGAAGGAAAACACATGGTAAGGCCATACATGAAGGTAGGTATTAATGAGAGTTGGTGTATTATTAGAGAGAAATATGAGATGTTTGTAAAAAAGATCATCTCCATAATTTAGATGAGTTGACCAAAGATAGTGGAGGGGCTTGAAGAGAAGTCATAAGTTTCCCAACAAGCTAGTTGGGGATATAAATGTAAAATTGATAAATGAGATACTTATTTGTGAAAACTAAAAGTTGAGGGGTGAAAATATAATTTCCAATTAATAGGTAACACTTGACAATATAACTTTCATAAATTGTAAAAAATCCCCATATTATTTAAAATAAAACACTTTGTACAAATCACTTTTAGAAAACTACAAGTACCTCCCAAGTATACAAAATAAGTTTCATATAGTATTTTCCAAATTTTAAAAACTACAAAATAATCCCGAAAAAAAAATATATCATCATAGATGTCAAATGACACACATATTTTAAAACTAAGAAGAAGTCAAGGACAAGTTCGAAATATAAATTTCTTAAAATTCTCAAATAGTTTTCGAAATTACTAAATAACCCCCAACTAAAATACGGGGTATTACACTATATCCCCCTTAAAATGAAGCTTCGTCCCCGAAGCTTAAGAAAACTTTTGAGAGAACTTACAAACATACTTGAAGAGAATGCAACTAATGCACATGAGACTTGTATGCAATGCTAATGCACATGCAACACTAAAATTAACGGAAAACGCGCTCTTGCTAGGTTTCGTCTCTTCTCACTCGTGTCACAATAGGAATTCATATAAAAATAGCTCAAGTAAAAGGTCGCACCAAATTTTGAAAAGTTAGACCAAAATGCAAGTTTTCACGTTTACAAAGTAATTCGAAAATTTTCTAGCATTTAAACAATCACGAAACTTTTAGAAAAATAATTTGATCAAAACTAACATGCCATTTTGCTTTGCTCATCTGCGTTAAAAATATTGTCTTACCTTCATAGGATTAGATAAACCAATCACCTCAAGTGTTCCACGGATACGAGGGAGAAAAGAACACTATGTGTCGTCACACAACGTGTCTCTCCATCACAGCTCGCATGTGTTTCACAAGTTCCAACTTAGTCTACACAGCGGGTACAACTCATAGTACCGTCGTACTAAGAGTCACGCCAGCGGACTGCTAAACAAAGTGGTACATATCACTTGGCGTTTGGTATCTCCGCACCATATCATTTTTTTTCAAATTTTGTTTTTAAAGAATACATTTTTTTGTCAAAACTTTCCAATTTTGGGAACAACCATGTCAAATTAACTCAAATGAAATAAAATAAAATAAAGTATTATCTTAAAATTCGCTCTCATAGGTAGGAAAATAATGGTCTCATTGTCTTCTAAGTCAAAGCGTCGTTACTCTCTCGTCGACAAAATAAAATAACCAAGAAAGGGAACGCGGATACGGATCACACGATAATGATAAACTATTTCTATATAGCAATTAAGCATGCTCATAGGATAATAAGCAAGTAGTTTTAACATAGATCACATACATAAGAAAATAACAGTTAATTAAAAAGTAAGGTACAAATCGAGTTTAACTATACGTAAGTACCCAAATTTCCTCGAAGGCTTGTTTACTTCATTTATTATCAAATTGGGTTATCCTAATCAATTTTAACTTCCAAAAGCATTTTCAGTTTCTTAACTATCTACTTAAGGAAATCGAAAAGTCTCATTAACCGGAGAACCGATGCTCTGATACCATGTGAAACGACCCGGGATCTCGGTTCAGGGTTAAAGAGAAAATCGACAACCAAAAGTAGAAATATACTATTAAGATTACATTTCGCTTAATGTACATAACAAAATTTCTATAATAAGTACAATTTAAAACAAATTGTGTGTGATCTACTAAGTGATCCGACTTAAGCTAAACTTCTTCATCTCGATCCGCGTTCCCATTCCCCAAACTTGATTGACGACCTGCGGTTTTAAAATGGCAAATGCCGACGCAGTTTTGAAGAAATAATCAGTAAAAACTGAGTAAATACATACTACGACATGTAAAGCAACGAGTGGCACGGAAGCATGAGTTGAAACAAATTAGAAGATTTAGACAGTAAAGCTATCATTTTGGAGACTTTGCAACAACTTGAAGTAAACGAGTAACAAAAATCTTTCCATTTAATAACATTGAGAAACCACGAGTAGTTGGTAACATACCCAGAGTAAACAAGTCCATTTAAGAGGATAACGTAGTTCATGAGTAGCCAAAGCATTTCAAATCATTCCAATTGATTAGGGCAATCCAGAGCCACAAACAACATTAATAAAGTAGTCAATTTTTAATTTCGACTTCAATCAACAATTTAATTTAGCTGAGGCGTGTCAAGAGCCACCAGCAGGATCGATGTAAAGAGAGGGATCACGAAATAATCACTAAGGGTTCCTTCTAGGGTCTATCAAACCCTATTTCACCCGAGCGTTAAGGGCACCCATTCGTCAACCCCGCTCACAACATTAGCTAAAAGGCCTTAAGTGTCGACACCCCTATACCGTAGTGACCCTTACAAGTATAAGTAGCACTCTATAGCTCTATAAACCCCTTGGCCTCAATATCTTGATACATTTTGGCTCATCGGGGGCGGATTTTTGAACATTGACGTTCTATCCAATAATAAGAAGCATTGCTTCAATGGTCTTAGCCATAAGAAAATGGAGGATCGCTTGACGCCTCCCATTAATAACAGTACTCTGTACATCGTCCTAAGTCTATTAGAGGTATTTTATGTCTTCTCTTTCACATAACCAGAATCAGAATATCATCATTTCACAAGTAATTTTCCGAGAGCTCTCAAAGGAGATGAATAAAATAGTTTAACAACATTCGAGTGGAAAACATGCATTCTCATACTATTTCTTATAACAAGCATTCATTTGAAACATCAAACACATACGCACATTTTGATGTGAAAAGGCCGTACATATGTACTTACCACTGAGATGAAGCACAATCAAAAGAAAGAAACTAAGTCTAGCACTCCGACGACAACTGCTCTCTCTTACGAGGTCGATATCTACAATCACACGTATGACGTACTCGTTATAACCAATTTGCACATTTATAATAGAAATGCAAACCTACATGTCACATAGTCCTAAATGTCACTAATGCACATATAATGATGTTTAATTATCAAAATAAATCCAACAAAACACCTAGAAGTTCAAAAATTCAAGTTTTCTAAAAATGTGAAACTACAATTCTGGACAGAATTGTAGCTCTGACTTTGGAGCCATATTTACCATATAAAATCATCTCCTAAAATATTGAAATTAATATATGATGAACCTATATGTGTCTACTTTCAGAAACATCAAGAAAATCATGCATAGCTATTATAAAACTCAAGTTACAAAAATAACAAACACTGCTATGCAGAGACAAGTTTGGCGGAAAATTTCAACTTTGAAGACCGATTAATACTACTTGGAGAATATTAAAAATGCCCATATTCTCTAGAATGAATCCCTTGTGTGTCTAGTCTCATCACAAGAAAGATTGGGTGCCATATGTTTCTGGAAATGATATTTTTAACAAAAATAGCAAAACTTGTCCAAAACCAGAGTTTCAGAAAACATGCAACTTAAAATGAGCATATCTCCCTAACCATAAAGGCTATGGAGTTGAATTTTCTTTAAAAATGACCCTCTTTGAGTCTAGTTTCAGAATATAAAAGATTTAAAAATTCCACAGAGACAAAATTTAGAGATAATATACGTTTTTCACAAACTGGTCAGATTGTATGAACATGCAATTTTCACCTAGAGCACTTAAAACATGATCAAATCAATTATATGACACATGCAATCTATGGAGACTTGATTTTCACCCAAATAACATCATTTTAGGCATTAACTAAGATTTTTACATGCTCTTGACACAAATGATCAAAACCCTCTTGGGTAACAATGCAAATAAGATGACATTCACAACATGCATGTGGGTTCTAGTGTGGGTTTCATGAAATAGAGAACAATCAAGTGTCAAAAACATGATCAAGCCAAGAAAATGGAGAATCAAGTTTGGAAATGAAGAAATCAAAGATGAATTTTCATAAATCAATTCTAAACATAGACATGCAAGCATGAATTGAAGGCTAGAAGAAAACTTTACCAAAAGATTCAACAAGATGGTGCATGAAAGAGTGAAATTGGCCTTGAATTATTGAGTGGAGTGATGAAATAACTCCCCTCCATGATCATACTATGCTTGGACTAAAGTTTTTCATGTTTTGGAGGCTTGAAAATGAAGATTTGATGGTGTTTTGTGAAGGTGTTCCTCCAAAATCGGGAATGGAGTTTTTGGAGAGAAATGAGAGCATGTGTTGATGTTCTTGAAGAGAAAAAGATGAAGGAAAATGAGTATGAAAGAAATGTAGTTGATGGTGGAGGTTGGTGGTGAAGGAAAACACATGGTAAGGCCATACATGAAGGTAGGTATTAATGAGAGTTGGTGTATTATTAGAGAGAAATATGAGATGTTTGTAAAAAAGATCATCTCCATAATTTAGATGAGTTGACCAAAGATAGTGGAGGGGGCTTGAAGAGAAGTCATAAGTTTCCCAACAAGCTAGTTGGGGATATAAATGTAAAATTGATAAATGAGATACTTATTTGTGAAAACTAAAAGTTGAGGGGTGAAAATATAATTTCCAATTAATAGGTAACACTAGACAAGATAACTTTCATAAATTGTAAAAAATCCCCAAATTATTTAAAATAAAACACTTTGTACAAATCACTTTTAGAAAACTACAAGTACCTCCCAAGTATACAAAATAAGTTTCTTATAGTATTTTCCAAATTTTAAAAACTACAAAATAATCCCGAAAAAAAAATATATCATCATAGATGTCAAATGACACACATATTTTAAAACTAAGAAGAAGTCAAGGACAAGTTCGAAATATAAATTTCTTAAAATTCTCAAATAGTTTTCGAAATTACTAAATAACCCCCAACTAAAATACGGGGTATTACAGATGGTGGAGGGGCACAAGTGATTCTCATGATCCAGCAATGAGTAGCAGCCATATTGGGAGTCATCCAACCTGCAGTTAGGACGGAAAGGGAAGGAATTTATCTTGATCACAGGAGCTCTGCTTGGCCGAGGGGTCAACTGTGTCTCAAACCTTGCATGTTGGGTAGTCCAATAGGCAACCCATTCTTGGAGTAGCCACCTCCGCGGTTACCTGGGGGTTGCTCGAAGGGAAGGTTGCTCCTTAAGATCGTTTTGCAATCGCCAGACAGTAGTCGTTTATAGCAGCCTCTTATGATGGACTGCGGCCAGATTGATGGTGCCACCGCATCAAAGCCAAACTGGGGAGAAACGCGAGTGGGATCGACATCCACCGTGATTCTCTCGTACCTAGGAGTAACCTCGCGAACATACTCCGCAAGGGCAGGAAGAGAACCCCTTAGACACCTGCAGAAGAATTCGCGATAACGCTCATGGAAACGCTTATGACCCTCGAAAAGAAGATCTTCCGAGAAAGCAACAGCCTTGGAAGGATACAATTTTGGGAACCATCGCACATTCTCAATGCGCGTGGCATAAGGCCTAGCTGTAAACTCGCTGCGATCATCGCATATCAGGCTCCAGGTACACTTAGGAAAATGAGTTCCAAACCATCTGGCAGCCCTTCCACTAGAAAGTTCCTCCTCCGCACCAGGGACACACCACTTACTGGGCTTAGAAGGAACAGGAGCATAAGAGGGCCATCGCTCGAAGACCCACATAGTCAGGAATGCAATGTTGACATATGTCAACACATCGAGGCGGCCGCGAGAGTCTTTGGTTGCCACAACCAATTGGTCCAATCTATGGTACAGGGTGCCCAAGACTAGAGGCCCGAGTGCGACTCTTTGACCAAGGGTCATTTTCACAGCAAGAGGTAGGACATGGTAGAAAACCCCATCATGAGGATGACCATCGATTAAATACCTCGATAACCAGGCGTAGAGAAAAGCACACAAAGTCATATGGTACCCTTTCCCGTTCACATAATTCTTCGCCTTCGGGTCCTGGCTCAGGAGTTTCTTGGTGACGCTACTGTTCGCATAATCGCGAAAGAAGTACTGCACCCACTTGCCCCAAGTGTTCTTCGCAGATGTATCAACCAGTTGCCAGTCGGGAAGAAGCTTCGCAGGTGTCCACCGGGTGGAAATTTTCTTTACCTCTGACAAGCATTCCTTCATCTGCTTGTACAGAGCAAGTTCTGGATCAGTCCTCAAGGGACTCAGAGGATCCACCTCACCAACAGGAGAAAGATCATACAACATGTGTACATCTTCAAGAGTGGGAGCAGCCTCGAACTCAGCAAAGTGGAATGTGTGAGTCGCATGCGAGTAGCGCGAGAGAAGGTTTAGAAGCATGGACTGGTCCAGCTTCACGACAACACCCTTCATAGCACGGACTGCGAAATATATGCCAGCATTGTTCAATGCGATGGCATGGTGGGTCAATACATGGTCAATCCACTCATCCATAAAGTCCAATTTCTGAACAAACACTTGAGTGGAAATTGTAGTATGCGGGAAAAACCCATTTTCAACCACCAATCGAACCACATCCTTGGAGTCGATCAATTCGAGCATGGCTGCGTTAACAGGAGGGGTTTGTGTTTGCAACCCTTCAGCAGGAATGGGGGTTGGCATGTTCTTCACCTTAACCCTAGCATGGTAAAAGTCTTTTCCGCCCAAATAGGGGCTTTCCGCCATAAGGTCTGGGGAAGATCAGGTATTTCTTCGACCTCTTTAACAGGTTTTGTTCCTTTTGTCTTTGCCATTCTTGCGGAAAAGCAAGAAAAAAGGGGGGAGAAACACACATACTTTAGTTTGAATTTCAAGAATCAGTTTGAATCTCAGCAACGATGCTTTGTCAAAGGAAAGATGAACAGTTCAGTGTCAATTTTGGGGTTTGAAAGTTCAGAATCGTTTAAATTACTGGGAATTTCAGAAACCCCACATTCAAAATCTTTACAATCCGGGGATTAGATCAGTTCTGAGTTTAAAGAACAAGGTCTCCTTCGCAGTTTCCAATGGATGGCATGTTTCAGATAGTCATGGGTTTGGCAGATCCAATACAGTTCAAAGCATATATCAGTACATTAAAGGGAATTGAGCGAAGCCAACCTTGTTTTGGTAAAGCTTGCTTGGATGAAGCTAGTTGAAGAAGTCGATTGACAAGAAAGAATTGATGATTAATCACTTGGATCTACTCTTGAAGGCTTCCGGGTATCATTCACTTTAAGAGAAAGAAGTGATGCTTTGCAAACAATGGAGGGTACAGAGTATTTATCCAAAAACAATGAGGGGTTGTGTCCTTTCAGTAGTCGAATCGCAACCGTCACCGTCGAATCGCGCAATCACAGGACAAGCTGACGTCATGCCTAAAACCCTAAAAGACCAGACGGCACGACTATAGGGATTTTAGGTCATAATGACACGCACGGGGGCTGAATTTGCGTGTATTTGAATTGGTGCATGGCGGCGACGCGTACATTGGTTCCTGCGCATTGAAGTCTATCCGGCCATGCGTCTTCACGCGCAGAAAGGGGGCTAATGTAGATAGTGCTTTCTGGACAGGCAGATCTTAGCCACGTGGCGATCATCCAGCACACCTAGCTGTGCTCCACACACACTGGATCACCAGCCGCGCTGATCCAAGTGGGGGCTGCGAGACAGGGCCCTCGCATACCACCTCACGGGACTTGTAGGGACTTAGTGGTTTGGAGGCTAGAGTATGTCCTGTCGCGTGCGAGCGACAACCAAGCCCGCGCGCGACCCCTAGTAACTGCTTTGAGAGATTTATGGCACGAGCTCCATAAACCCGGTCAACCCGGTCAAACCCGGTCAACCTTGTAACGGTTCCGGTATACGCGGTTAACGTGCTGTAACGGTCCCTATATACGCGGACGAACGTGCCGTTGTGGTTAAGCTAATTAATCCGCCATTGATGAACGCATTAACCACACTACAACGGTCACATTCTCCGTTATATATAGGATCGTTAACCCTTCCATACAGGGCAGACTCACCTGAATTACGCGGAAGCTCTGCCAAAATCCTGTCTCTCTCATACAGTGCTATTTCCTTACTCTCTCCCTACACACAACCTTACACTTCCTGTGTCTTTTCTATCCCTACTCTTGGTGTATATTGAATTCTCTCTGCAGGATTCTCTCGTACACAATCAGCATGATTTTGATTTATTTTGTGCAAAGCATGTCATTTCACACAACTTCTCTTCACCTAGAACTCCTCATCATAATGGAGTTGTTGAGAGGAAGAATAGGACACTTGAAGATATGTCTAGAACCATGCTACTTGAAAGTAATTTGCCAAAATTTTTGTGGGCATAAGCTGTTAACACTGCCAATTATGTTCTCAATAGATTCTTGATTAGGCCTATTTTGAAGAAAACTCCATATGAATTGTTTAAAGGCAGAAAGCCTAGTGTTTCTTATTTCAAACCTTTTGGTTGTACTTGCTATTTGCATAATAATGGTAAAGATAATCTTGGCAAGTTTGATGCTAGAAGTGACGAAGGTGTATTTCTTCGTTATTCTCAAACTAGCAAGGCTTATAGAGTTTTCAATAAGTGAACTAAGATAATAGAGGAGAGTACTCATGTAATTTTGATGGAAGTACTGATGATTTTCTGAGTGAAATTTTTCGAGATCTCAACTTGAATAAGTATGAGGCAGTTGATGATTATGAGAAAGAGAAAAGAAGCAAAACTAAGTTGCAGGGTCAGTCAGAAGAATCTCAAGGCCTTGAACCTCGTGCTGAGCAAAAATCTCAAAGCCTTGAGACTGAGATTGACAGAACATATGATGATCCATCTACTGTATCGAGATCTCAAAGCCTTGAAGGACCATATACCTGGACACGAAGGAAGAAGTTCAAATACCTATCAGATCATCATATAGACAACATCATCTTAGATCCAACCACGGGAGCTCAGGCAAGAGGCCAGCTGAAGAATTTATGTGCTTTTCGTGCCTTTGTACCACTTATTGAGCCTAAAAATACAAAAGAAGCACTATAGGATGCAGATTGGATCATTGCAATGCTGAATGAGCTGAATGAGTTTGAGAGGAACAAAGTATGGAATTTGGTTCCTGGACCAAAGAGTCAATCAGTGATTGGAACCAGATGGGTGTTCAAAAAAAAACTTGATAAAAATGGCAAGGTTGTGAGAAATAAAGCAAGACTTGTGGCACAGGGATACGCTTAAGAAGAAGGTATTGACTATGAGGTGACATTTTCTCCTGTTGCTAGGTTAGAGGCTATCAAAATACTTCTTGCATTTCCATCTCATAAACATATAAAGCTTTATCAAATGGATGTCAAATGTGCTTTTCTAAATGGTTATTTACAAGAAGAAGTATATGTTGCTCAACCACCTGGTATTGAAGAATAAAGTTTTCCTGATCATGTTTACAAATTAGAAAAAGCTCTCTATGGCCTTAAGCAAGCTTCAAGGACTTGGTATGACAGACACTCAAATATTTTACTTGACAATGGTTTTAAGAGAGGTCTTGTAGACAAAACTCTTTTCATTAAGAATCATGAGAAGGATATATTAGTAGTACATATTCATGTTGATGATATACTATTTGGTTCTACTAGTGATGCTATTTTAAAAGAATTTCTCGTCTATGTGCAGGGAATTTGAGATGAGCTTAATGGGAGAATTAAATTTCTTTCTTGGACTTAATGTTCATCAAATGAAGAAAGAAATTTTTATGCATCAAGGGAAATATAACGAGGACTTGTAGAACAAGTATAATATGTCTTAGTCCAAGGTAATTAAGACCCCCATCAGTTCATCACTATCCTTAGATACGGATTCAAATGGTATGAGTGTAATAAAGAGATATGAGTGGTTCTCTTATGTATTTAACTGCTAGTGGACCTGATATTATGTTTAGTGTATGTATGTGTGCAAGATTTCAAGCTGATCCTAAGGAAAGTCATTTGATTGCTGTTAAAAGGATTTATGATATTTGAATGGAACCAAAGACTTGGGGATTTGGTATCTAAGAAGAACTAATTTTATGTTGAGTGGTTATTCAAATGCAGACTTTGCATGTTACAAAGTGGATAGAAAGAGTACTCCAGGGTGTTGCCAATTTCTTGGTTCTTCATTGAATAGTTGGCACTCAAAGAAGCAAAATTATATAGCCTTATCAACTGTAGAAGCTGAATACATTGCAGCTGGTGCTTGTTGCTCACAAGTATTATGGATTTTTCAACAATTGAGAGATATTGGATATGAATTTAGGAATGTGACAATCAACTGTGACAATAAAAGTGCCATTTCAATCTCTAAGAATCCAGTACAACATTCAAGAACTAAGCACATAGATGTGATGAAACAACCCGGACCCTACGGTTCCAGCTAGTATAACTTAGCGATATTCCAAAGTGCTTTATTATAAAAATAAAAGGAAAAACATTCCTTACATTATTGCACGGGAATGATAAAACAACGTTTGAATCCAAAAGATACAATTACTAAAAGATGTTTGCTACTCATGATTCTAATCCTTAGCTCGTGCGCGTTCCACCCCCGCTAGCTTATTCAGACCTGCGGTATTAAAATAGCAAAAGCCGACGCAGCAAAACATTTTATCAGTAAAAACAGAGTAAGATTATATCACAACACGTAAAGACAGAGTTTTTGGCTAACATGAGAATATACACAATAACAATAAGCAGTAACCACATTTTTATTCTTTTATTTGGTTGAAGCATATCCACGAGCCCCAACAGGTTCGGTGTGGGCAGAGAGGTCACGATGGAATAATAATAAAGTAGGGTACTTCTACGGGATATCAGAGTCCATCCCAATTCTCCCTAAAAGAACTAGTGAGACCTTAAGTGTCGACACCCCTATACAGTTGTGACCTAAACATGTATAGGTAGTACTCCTAGTTTTCACAATTAATAAGAGGATACAATGCCCTAGGGAAATCACACATAGGTGTTCCCGGCCTTAGCCTTCAC
Organism: Linanthus parryae; assembly: GCA_023055425.1. Taxonomy (NCBI): domain Eukaryota; kingdom Viridiplantae; phylum Streptophyta; class Magnoliopsida; order Ericales; family Polemoniaceae; genus Linanthus; species Linanthus parryae. Next base: position 106,179 of record JALGPY010000017.1, read on the forward strand.
GCGCATCCTCTGTACACCGTTCCCAATTCTATTATCGTACAATTATTGTTCGTTATTCCACGAGAGTAATAAATCAAAATTTGAAATAGTGACCACATGCTTCTCAAACCGTTTAAAATAAACCGCTAGAAGAATTCAAAGTATTGTAAAGCGGAAATTGAATTTGAAGTTTGAGATAACACACACGAAACAACACATTTTGATATTTAAAGATGTTGTGCATATAACTTACCTGATAATGGAGAGAGATTCACACACAAGCAAGTATGTAAGCTAGTAGTAGGGGTCCTCAACGAATTCGTCTCCTGCGAGTTCTGAATCTACAATAATCAAACAGTCCTACATTAACACGAATTCGCCACACGACAATTTACAATTAAAGACCCTGTATGAATGCAAGTGCAACCCCCAAGTAATCCCCCAAACAAATTATAAAAGTTACTAGCTATAAATTGCAAGTCTAGGGTTTATTCAATAAGAGAATGGTGGTTTAAAATTACGAAATAAAGAATCGAGAAGAAAATACTTTACTTAGTATTTTAGAACATTCATTTGGTTTATGAAAATACATGTATTTTATATAAACAAAAAAGGTGCGGCTATTTTAGTTTGATGATTATATTATTAGATGTATACCTTTTATTAAAAGCTAAAAACTCAATTATTTTTATTGTAACATGAAAAAGTTATTTAAATAGGGAAAAAAACCATTCTCTTTAATAGTGCAAAAACAATAGTTATAAATGTCAAACGATACGTAACAGTTTACCCACTCTATACGCATAATTAACTAAAAATAAAACTCATCTTTTTTTTTAAAAAAAAACTTTTGATAAAAATAAAAGTAGTACAAATAATAATAGTAATAATAACTATAACAATAGCAATGGGAATTGTAATAGGAAGGAAGAATATTTAATAAAAGAAAAAAAAAATACTTTTTGGTAAAACTAATAATAATAATAATAATGATGATGATAATAATAATAATAATAATAATAATAATAATAATAATAATAATAATAATAATAATAATAAAGAAAACTATTAAATAACAGAAAGAAATTACTTTTATAATTTCAAATAGTGACCCAAAATATTCGCTAAACTCCCAAAATACCCCCTCAAAATACCGGGGTATTACATGTGAGACATCATTTCTTAAGAGATCATGCTGAGAAAGATGATGTGTCTCTTACTTTTATTTCAACTACTTTGCAAATAGCTGATATTTTCACTAAACCATTGCCAGATGAAAGGTTTGCATCTCTAAGGCTTGAATTGGGAATGCTAAACAAAGATGCATTGGTTTAGAGGGAGTATTCGATCTTGTATGTTCTTATATGTTGAAATCTCAAATCCTTGAGATCGTTGAAATCTCAAATTCTTGTATGTGCTTATATGTTGAAATGCTTCAAAGCTTTGAAGTTTCTGAGTAACTGCAGTATTCTTCAAGGCCTTGAGATTGTTCTGAAAAGGCTTTGATAAATTCGTGCAGATGTTGTTCAATAATTGGATCTCCAAATATTGTGCATTATCTTATTAGATAATTGTAGAATATTTGATTTACTCAGATATTTACTTAAAATACCACAAAATATCTTGAAGTATCTTCTCATATTCGATTTTTGCATGCAGTTCAAAAAGAGTCATTGTTATACTATTCTTCTTTAACTTATAAGCAGAACTTCAGGGCTTCTCTTCTCAACTCTCTCTCAATCTCTTCGTTCTTTTCTCTCTCAATTCTCTCCTTATTCTCAAACCCTAAACCTAAATGGAGCGCAAATCAGCAAGACTTCAACAGTAGACCGAGCCTTCAACAATGAGGAAGAAGAAGAGAGCCAACAAGAAAATTGAGGTTACCATATCTGATTCTGGTTCAGAGGGGACACAGAGCTTGCAAGACGCATCTCCTTCAGCCAAAAAGGTAAATCTAGTGAAGGATGTGGAGAATTCAAGGGCAGAATCAGAAGAGGTTTAGCAAAGTCAAGAATAGAGGGAAGAAGTACCAGAAGCAGAGAAACAGAGGAATGATCAAGAGGGTAAATCTGAATCAAAGAAGAAGAAAGGGGGAGAAAAGAAGAAGAAAGCTGAGGAAGACAAACAGAGGGATCAGACATCAGAGAAAGAAGCTCAAGAATCAGAGTCAGAATCTAGCATGAAATAAGGAAGAAAAGATCATGAGAAAAAGTCTTTAGTAAATAAGAAAAGGATATTTCTGAAGAATAAACTGAAGCAAGGACAAATTGCATTAGAAGGGTTAAACTTCCTGTTTAATAGTGTGATCAAAACCATAAGTTCAATCATTGTTGAAACTGAGAATGCAGAAGATCAAGTTGAAGAACAAGAAGAATCTGATGTAGATGAAACAGCTGAAGATGAGCAAGAGCAAGCTGGAGATGATAAAGGCAAAGGAAAAAAGCAAGGTTTCAGAAGGAAAGAAGCCAGTCTAGAGGGATGCTGCTGAGTGAAGCCAAAGCTTTGAACCTTTCTGTCCCTTCTATTTCTTGTTTCCATCTAGTTCTTTCTTTTTTCTTCAAAGCTTTAAATTTCAGTAAACTGTGTTTCAGAAACTCTGAGTATGATCCTACATACCTTAAACTTTGTTTGATGAAAGTCAAAAAGGGGGAGACAGATATATATGGTTATGTGTAATAAGTTTGTAGGATTGTTTTGGGTTTTTGTAGGATTATATATGATCTATGACAGTTTATGTGGTTTCATACTTGTTGTTCTTTTTGCTTTATGTTACTATACTTGCTGTTTAACTTTGTTATTAAGTTGCAGGGTCCTGAGTACATAAGAATATTTGTTTTGTCTTTCATCAAGGGGGAGATTGGTAATTCAATTTCTCTGTCTTGATATGAAATATGAATTGTGGAAGTTTATATGAAGATTATGAAAGACAGTGGTAAAATATGTTCAAGGATCCAAGGCCTTTAAGTTCTATGTCTACATTTGAATTGATTAAGTTTTTTTTAACAATATCGTGTAGGCAGGCTTAGCATTGGACCAGTTGTTGGTTAAATGTGTCTTACAAATATTCTTGGACTATATCTATGTGTTTCTAAAACTCACACTTTTCACAGCTTGATTGAATCAAGGATTAGAAAGCTATTAGCTTAAAACTGTGAAGAATGTCACAGAGCACCAAGGCCTTGAGATTTGCCTTGAGCTGCTGACAGTCTTATTTAGCTTAACTGATTCTTTCTTGTAGGATGCTATCTATTGTAATGTGATTGTTTACTGACTTGCTATAAGTCTTAATCATAATTTTATCACTATCTTATATATATTGCTGATATGGTATATATCTTGTTATCAAAATTTTGGCCTAGTTTATTGCAAAACTGTTGTGTCTGACAGTCAGTAATATGTTGATATATTTTCTGGATATTGTTTGATCTCAAGTTTGTTGCAGGGTTATTCGTTGTTCAAACTCCTCACAATAGGATCTAATGGCTATCCATTCATAGCTGTTCAAAGAAGCATGTTTGGGAGAGGATTTTTAGGGAGGCAGTTTTCTAAAATCTCTCATTTAGTTTTTGTAGCTTGTTATAAGCTGCAGTTTGAATTTCAAAGAAGAATAGAGACTGTGAGAGGATTGAATTTTCAGTAAGAAGAGTTTTACTGTCGTGGAGGCCATACAATTAACTCTTCAATCAAATCAACCTCTCAACACTGCTGAACAAGGAGATCAATCATTTAGAAATTCGAAGAACTCATCCAAGGTTCTCTGCCTACTTCTTTTCTATGTTCTTCAATACTTGTCCTTGATTTTTGTTATCTTTAGGATTTCTTAAACCTCACGAACTTAGAAGTTTAGTTTTTCAAGTGAACAACAAGATGTTCCTATTGTTTCAACATATTTTAGTTGTAACTAGATAGGTTCGAAACCACAAGCTATATACGTGTAAGGCATTTCACTTATGCTTGAGATCTAGGGCTAAATTTGGGTGATTAATAAGAAGTGTTTTCCAAATCCAGGAGGGATTATATCCCTCAGGCAGAGACTAGGTCCAATTGTGACTGAACTTTGTAAGTTCTTTACTTCACAGTATTGTTCTTTATCACTGCAAACTATATAGCTCAAAATAGGTTGTTCAAAGGCTTGAAGTATTTTACAACTCAAGGCCTTGAAACTTTCACTAGTTCTTAGAAATCTTCTGTCTTTTATCAAAACTCCTTCAAGGCCTTGAGAATCAACCAGTGGCTTATCTTTTTTTTCAAAAGACTATGTTTTAGCAAAAGTTTACATACTCTATTCAAGCCTCCCCCCCCCCCTCTTCCAGAGTATTTGATCATGTGTTTATACTTACATTACAAACTTTCATATAATGATCACCAAATTTCAAAATAAATCCAACATAACACTTAGAAATTCCAAAAACCTGTCATCAAAAAAAGAAATTCCAAAAACCTAAGTTTTATTACAAAATGTGAAACTAGGATTCTGGACAGAATTGTAGCTCTTAATTTGGAGGCATATTTACCATATCAAAACATCTTTAAAATCATGAAACTAATCTATGATCAACCTACATCTGTATACTTTCACAAGCATTAATAAAATCATTCATATATATTATAAGACTCAATTTAGAAAATTAACATACATTGCTGCTCAGAGAAGAGTTAGATAGAAACTTTCAAATTTTGCAAGGTGATTACCACCACTTGGAGAATAGCTACAATACTCATGTTCTCCAGAATTAATCATCAATGTGTATAGTTACAAAAAAGAACGAGGAGGTGCCAAAACTTTCTAAAAGTTGGGGGTTTAATAAAATGCCAAGGCAGGTCCAGAAACAGAGTTTCAGAAAACATGCAAGTTCAAATGACCATATCTCCTTAAATAAGAATGCTATGAAGATGATTTTTTTTCTCATAATGACGCTCTTTGAGTTTGATTTTATAAAATATAAGATCTACAAATTTTAAAGAGACAAAATTTGAAGATAGACCATGTATTTTACAAATTGGCCAGATTGTAAAGACAAGTAATTTTCACCTAGGACACTCAAAACATTATCAAATCAACTCTATGACATATAACACTTGAGATACTTGATTTTTCACTTAGATAAAACTAATTTAAACATGCAATAGAGATTAGACCTTTGAAATTGAAGTATCAAGTGATGCATTTGAGACTTTTATACTAAAAATTGTTATCCAATACAAAAAAGACACATGCAAGTAAAGACGGAGATTTTTTTTATCATAATGATTAAACTAACATAAAAATTGCACAAATGAAAAGAGAAAAGAGATGCTTACAGGACCTTAAAAACCTTAAAATCGTGAAGCTTGTGAAGGAGATGGCTCCCCCATGCATATCATGACCTTGGACTTGAGTTTTTCATGAATTTGAAGGTGGAAAAGAAGTTTTGGAGGTGTTTTTGAGGTCAACACTCCAATCCAGGAAATGAGATTTTTGGAGAGAGGATCGAGCTATTGAGTGTTCTACAATGGAGGAAAAGTGTGAAGAGGAAGATGATGATGATGGATTGAGAGGAGAGGTAGTGTGGTAGTGTGGGAGTTGATTGTGATGGTGATGAGTATACTGTGTGTGTGTGTACAAGCACATACAATATATTACTATGGTTGACTTAATTAGTGGTTGAGGGGTTGGATTGAAATTAAAAGTCTCCCAACGAGTTAGTTGGGGTAGGAATTGGATTACCAAGAGAAAGATGGTTGATATGCAAATACTAGAAATTGAGGGTAACTACAAGATTTCCAAGTAAAAGTGAGGTATTTGTTTTGAATTAAATTCTAACTAACAACATTAACATAAGATATTATTTTTCACTTTTAAAAATTAAATTAATAAATACACAAATATCTCAAAACTTTTCAAAATTACAAAATGACCCCAAAATGGGATACGAGACAATCATAAATGCCACATAATACCCCTATTCTTTAGGAACTAAAAATAAGTCAAGAATAAGTTTGAAATATTAATATCTTGCAATCGTCAAATATTTTTCTAATATTATAAATAACCCTTAACTGAAATACGGGTTATTACACATGCCTTATGATACACCAGATCCGGCTCAGTTATTGATATAGTTAATAGGTTTGCCATTTCTTAAAATCTCTCTTCTGATTCAAAAACGCGATGGAGCGTGTGGAATAGTACCAGAAGGAGAGATTATTTCACGAGACCAATGAAGCCGCTACTTCGAGTTAGGTTTTTTCTTCGTACAAGATCATATTTCAAAGAAAGCGAAGGTTCAAGGCGATGTCGGTTAATGCGGAGCACCACCACCAATGTAAGACGGTTGTGGCCCTGATCTTGGTATATCGCTATCAGCAATACCTGACTTGTCTATACAGATGGTCGGGCAAGTCAACTCCACAACACATATTGGTCACAGATGGGACGACAACCAATCTGCGACGAGCCTTATTCTAGCCTACAAGCCACTAATTCCCTTGGTTCCCGTGCGAGCTGTAATATGTGAGGGGACCTGTCTCATGACCCCCATATGCTTACGTAGCATTATTTGGTGTGCATGAAGCACCATAGGGTAAACAACTGCAAGCTACTGATATGTCCATGTAGCTGAGGACTAGGACAATGTTTTGGATTATCTACATTAGCCCCCATGCGTCTGAATCCTCTTGTGTGGGTGATAACTCTGTATTAGAGTTATATTTCTTACGCGATTAGCTATTGTTTTGTGTGATTTTCGGGTACTTCATGTTAGAAATACACTATGATCTTGAGGAATTGAATAAGTTTAGCTTTGAGCGATAGATTGTTAATCCATACTTTTGTTGCATTAGTTTATGCTTCTTTTGTCACGTTTGATCGCACGAGTTTGTTTCGTGTTGTTTTGACATGAAACGGAGCTTGGGATATTTAGCGAAAAGAAAAAACAAAATTCCGAAATTGAGACAAAACTTGGACAATTGTCAAGAAAAGACGGAAGAGAGGTTAATGCAATTGCGAGAACTTTTGGAAAGATGCATTTGCTTCCCAATTTCACCACCATTGCCACCAATATAAACCGAACTCAAACCTCTTAGCCATTAAGCCTCCATAGTACAGCCACCATCACCAGCACCTACCATCAACCATCATAAAACCCACCATTTCTCCACAATCATCCAACTTAACAACCTGACTATTCCCCCAAACAACACTAACAGGTACCACTACAACCTGCCTTCAAATCACCTGTACTCCAAATTACACCACAACGTCACACTATCATTCCCCTCAACTACCTAGTCCAAACTCCACCATAATCACCATAACTAGCTCCAAACAACCTGCTATATCTCCATCCATCCCATTAACACCATTACCATTACCCAACAACCACCATAGCCATGTCCTACCTCTCTGCAAATCACCAGACTTTCACCATTAAACCAAATCAACCTTCAACTCACTGTTTCCACTGCCATCACCTGATGTAAATAAACCACCTCCTGGCCAGTACATCACCATCTCCACAGTTAACCGATTCATGCACCTCCACCTTCTACTTCAATCACTTAACAACCTGCAACTCCACCTATAAACCAAACTACAAACTCCATCCTCATAAAAACTCAAATACCAATAAATCACCATTACAAACCAATTGCTAAACCCATCAGACCTCCATTGTCACCAAAATACAACTCACCCATTAAGCCAAGTTCATGAACCGTGCATTAACCTCTTCCAATTCAACCCAGTAACCAACTGACTTTTTTTTGGAGAGGGAATTGCAACTTGTTATAATCAAGGAACGACCATTACATTCGAGGAATCCTTTCTAACACAGTCTTTGAGCCAAGAATGAACATTCAAAACTGTAAAATGAGTTGCAATATTATCTTCTTTCGCATGGAGAGCCAAAAGATAACCAGCTTAGTTCGGTGTCCGGTGACGAAATTGTTGAGTTTTAGTTGATTCAAAGAAAAAAGAAAGAAAAAAAAGAAAAAAAAATAGCTTTGGAGAGAAGTAAGCATCAAAGCAAATGACCAACTTGAAGCACTGACGTGTTTTAGTAGGAGTCATGTTCACATGCGTGGATTTGTACAATGGCAATGAATCACGTCAGTTTGGGGTAGTGGCTTTAGGATGGCTTTGTTTGCTAGCTTTAGGACTCTGAATTGGTTTTGGTCAAGAATTGTCAAAGTCTATGTGGAAGTGGTAGTCGGCTACTGTTATTGTTTGGGTAATACTTTGTTTCTAACTTAGAAACAAATTTTGGACAGATTCACTCCTAATTCGTTTCGGATTGTTTTGGTAGTAACTTTGGCCCCAAGTTTGGTACTAGTATAAATAGATGCTAGGGTCATGATTTTGGGGTGTGCTTGTAATTGGGTTGTCTTCTAGTCTCAAAACTAGTGAACCACGTTAAATTTCTTGTGTTCTTGATCTTGCTTTTGTTTTTATTGCTTTCTCTTGCTTTCTCACGTATCGGAATCCTAACAGAAATTGATGTGGAGCTCAGCGATGAGGCTACCTAACTCTGCGATGTAATCGACAACACTGCCCACTTCTGAGATATCTTATTCCTTGCGTCCTCGACGAGCCCGTGTAATCTGGTCGATCACCACCTTCGCATCACCTTCCGAGATCATCGAACTGCATTGGAGAATTAGACCCATTCAGACGGCTTCCTGAACGGCAAGGACTTGAACGTGTTTAGCAGAGAGACCACAGTGAATTGGCAAACCAAATCTCTGAACAATCATGCCGCTGGAGTCCCTGAAAAATACCCCAATGCTTGCACGTCTAGTTTCTTCACACCAAGCCCCATCAAAACTGGATTTCAGCCAGCCACTCGGGGGTTTAACTAACTGTTTTTGCATCGGTACAGCAGGGGGAGTACAATTTCTTGGAGGTTGACCGAGCAAGCTCATCTCAACAATGGAGGAGGTGATATCCTTAGTTACAAATCTGATCCGGTTGGGACTGCTTGCTTCGAAACAGCGAGCTGTTCCGCGCCCTCCATAGCGACCATACCAAGGTTTTCAGGATCGTGATCCTAGGTAGGATCGGAGAGTGTCCCACAGGATCGAGGATCGTAGGATCGGATCGGATCGTAAGATCCTACCAAAACTGTGTATATATTTTTTTATTAATTCTGTGACTACTTATACTACTTATTCTCAAGTTTTTAATGTTATGAAATGTCAATATACAAGCTCAAGACATAATATACCATAGGCACATCATCACCATAATTAATCTCATCATAAATTCATAACATAAAGCATAGCATTACTAGTTTGCGACAAAACACACATCCATGATAACCTAGATAGAAGGCCGACAGGAGCCCGACAACCTTGCTGTAGGCCGGTAATGGTGGATGCGTAGTCGTCGTAGTCGCCTGACGCCTCTGCTTCTTCGTCGTTCCCTTTTCTTCTCACTTTCTCAGCTGTAAGTAACAACAAATCTTATCCAGATTGAGAAATATTTAACCTAGGGTAAGTTATGTTTTTCTTTGACTTTTGGGTCAATTATTATTAGTATAAACAACTAGGCTAAGCCCTAAAATTTATTATTTTTCAATAAACTGACCCAACAGAACGGCCTAAAAGGAAAAAAGGATGGGATCGTCAGGATCGGTGGGATCGTAAGATTCTATCTGATCCTACGATTTTGCTCGTGATCCCAAATGATCCCACCAGAAAAGGATTTTTCAAACGATCCGAATCGCAGGTCCCCTCCTGGATCGTAGGATCGTAAGATCCCACGATCCGGATCGCGATCCTGACAACATTGGACCATACAGTAACTGCAAAAGGCACAAGTTCAGTCGGACTCAAGGTCTCCAACCAGTGGCAAGCCCAAACAGTGAAGTTATCGGGCTGTATTGTGAGGAAAACCCCATGCTCGATCTTTTGCCATACCACTTGAGCCACTGTACATAAACCAAAAACATGGGTGGTTTATTTACCTAGGTGACCGCAAGCTGTGCAGAAAATAGGGACATAAGTATTTCTTTGACGCAAGTTATCAATTGTGGGAATGCCTTTATGAATGCTTCGCCAAAGATGGTGTTGTATTTTGGTGGGCTCTTTAATTTGAAGTACCCTCCACCATTTCAAGCGCATTGAGTCGTTGAGGTTGAAGATAACCAGTCTTTACCGTATAATGACCCAAGTCCGAGAAGTGCCAAATGAGTCTATCTTGCGCATCATGTATGGGGAAGGAAATACGGCTCACCTCAATCGCATCAATAAAAGCAAGTTGCTCGTTCAAAGCTTGGAAATTCCACGATTTATCCTCATTGATGAAATCTTTAACCCTTAACTCTTGGTTGACCGGTTGAACATAGAGCTTTAACGACGGTTCTCGTGGGATCCACTTCTTCCACACGCGGATTTTGCTGCCATGCATAAGAGTGTTCATAACCTAACTCAGTCTGCAAACATTCTTAATTTTTGAAGTATTTAGCCTTAAGTACCTTACTAAGAAGTGAGTTCAGGTACCTAAGGATCTCCAACTTTTTTTGTCCAACATAGCATTGTTGAAAAGCTTGAGATCCTTAAAATCTAGACCACCTTGATTCTTTTGTTCCTTAATACCCTCCCATTTTATCCAGTTGATACTGCTTCTATCGCCTGCTTTGCTCCACCAAAATTGTCAAATAGATTGCTCAATTCGATCACAGACACTGTGAGGCAGTTTAAAGCAACACATGGCTTGAGTTGGGAGAGCTTGAGCAATTGCTCGAATGAGTACTTCATTACCATCCGTAGATAGGGAACGTTCCTTCCACCCATTAAGCTTCTAAATAAGTCTCTCAATCAAGTGAGAAAAAGTAATCGCCTTCTTTCTCCCCATTTTAGTAGGGGGCCCCAAGTATTTTTCATATTGGGCAACCTCATTGACTCCCCGATGTTGCATAATATCCTATTTGACCGCAACTGGAGTATTTTTAGAGAAGACTAGAGCTGACTTGGTGAGATTTAACTCTTGACCCGACGCTTTGCCATATAACTCAATAATATCCATGAGGGTTGTTATGCTTTCCCTGTTTTCCTGTATAAAAAAGAGACTATCGTCAACAAAAAATAAGTGGGAGAACATTGGACCTCACCCAGAACCCGTTACACCGCCTAACTCTCCGTCACTGACACCGTCTGTAATGGCTCTAGAAAGCATCTCACTGCAGAGGAGAAAGAGATACGGTGAAAGAGGACATCCCTGTCTCAAACCTCCCTCAGGGTCCACTTGACCCGATATTGTGTCATTTCTGACGAAGCTATATGACACTGTAGAGACACAGTTCATAACAGAGGAGATAAAAGCGCGGCTCGAACCGCATATGGAACATTGTTTCTCTGAGAAACTTACACTCAACGTGTCTTAAGCTTTGCTCATATCTACGTTGAGAGCAAGACACCCCTCTTTTCCTTTTGTCCTCGTCTACAGAGAATGAATCATCTCGAAGTCGGTGAGAATGTTGTCCGAAATGAGTCTACCCGGAATGAAGGCACTCTCATTCTCTACAATGAGACCACTGTTTTAAGACGATTTGCAATCGCCTAAGAGACAATCTTGTAAATTACATTAAAGAGACTAATCGAACGATAATTACTAGCCTTACAAGGGTGTTTTAAATCGGAATAAGAGCAATAATAGTATAATTGAAAGCTTCAATACTTTAACCTTCATTGAGAATACCAAGACATACCTGAGTAACATCATCTCCAATAGCATCCAAATGTTTGTGGTAGAAGCCAGCTGTAAACCCGTCAACTCCAGGGGCCTTGTCAGGACCCATTCGAAATAGAGCACCACAGATCTCCTCAGGGGTATAATCTTGGTCAATACTTGCTCTCTCATCACCTGACACCATCTCAACCGTGTGGTGAAGGAGGGGACTGATTTCCTCCATTGCGAGGCTCGTGGACTTGAAAATTAAGGAGAAGTAATCCTCAAGGCTACAGATGATGTCATCATCTTCGGTCACCCAAACACCATCACTGTTTTGAATTCAGTGATGGTATTTTTGGCTCGTCTAACCGTGGTTTTCAAATGGAAAAAGCGCGTTTTACGTTCCCCATGTTTCAACCAATCCATTCTAGATCTTTGTCTCCACATAACTTCCTCTCTAGAAAAGATCTCATTGAGCTCGCTTGTAAGGATCCTGGTCTGAGCAATACGTTCGGCTAAATGGACTTGTTTGCCAAGACTCTCCAGATTTTGAGGCAAATCATCTTTCTGACGAGCAAGGGTGCCAAATTGGGTTCTTGCCGAACCAGAGAGGTGAGAAGCAAGCTGGTGAAGCTTCTCCTTCTTTGGAGAGACCTTAGATTTGGACCACTGAGTCAGAACAGTTTGTTGATAATCTTCATGTCTCCACATATTCTCTTAGCTGAACCGTCTTTTGTCGTTACCCCTCTTCTTCTTTTGAAACCACTCAATTAAGAGTGGGTTGTGATCGGAATTCGGCCCTACTAAATGGGTCACTTTTGCGCCTCTATAATGGTCAAGCCGTTTGATGTTACCCACTGCACGATCTATTTTTTCACGGATATTTTCATCCTCCGCCTGATTATTAGACCAAGTGAAAGGGTTTCCTTAAAAGCCGAGGTCAAAGAGCTCAAGATCATGCAAAACATCGTTGAAATCTTTTACCTGACTATAACTAATTGCTTGTCCTACTTCTTTATCTGCTTGAAACTTAATTGCTTTAAAATCACCCAAAACAAGCCAAGGAACTTCCTCCCTGGGAGCCATTCTGCGAAGAAGCTCCCAAGAGTGTATGCTCTCCTCTTTGACTAGGTCTCCGTAAATACACGTAAATTTCCAAGCTTGTTTCGTATCACTATCATCAATTGTGACATCAATGTGATGGAGATTAGAACTGTGTAGGGTTATATTCACCATGTCTCTCTAGATGATCGCCAACCCTCATTTCCGTCCATCCGCATCCACATAAACACCACGAGAAAAAACCATCATCTTCCTCATGACGCGATTTCTTAACGCGTATGCGCAAGTGCACGGTCAAGTAATATAGGGGTGGTATTTCAACCCCGAGTTATCGATCCCACGAGGACAGGCTTGAGATTATTTAATTAGTTATTTAATTTAGAGTACGGTGCAGGAGGAAAGATTTGATTGATTTCTAGAATTGAAATAACAACTAAGCTAATATTTTTGGATTTTTATATTTAATAAATAAGTTTGGAGAAACTGGGCAATCTCTAGATCACCTAGGGTTGTAGACGATTTCCGGATTATCTGAGCAACACGCTAACTATATTCTAACTAAGCCGGGTAACAGCACTGACTATCTCCTATCGGTCTCAAGTCATTCTACTTCACAGCACACTACAATCTCCTATCGGTCTCTTGTGTCTACCGGTCCGTTCTAATAGGCTAACGACATGCACGAAAACGGGTTCTGTCGGTCCACCGTTTCACGAAACAGTCGATTTCACCTACCGAATCTACCCACACTAGCCAATCCTAACACGTCTCTTCTCAGTCTCAGTGATACGGGATTGATGTTCAAGTTCTCTACACAATTAGGTTGAGTCACTGTCGTGCACTCATCTAATTAGCTAGCATGTCCGGGTAGCTACTCCATTCATACTAAAGATTAAGCATAGAACAAGAACAATTGAATAAAAATAAGCTAACTTTAAGAATGAATCAACTATTGAGTGAAACCCTAGTTCTTGAACCCTAGTTTTATCTCCTAATCGTGTCACTCAATTAGGATTACTAACATAAACAAGAAACTAGAATTGATTCAAAAGAAGAAATCAAGAAATCATGAAGCAAAGATCAAATCCGGAAAAATATCATCGTTTACATAAACCCTAGGCTCTTAAAGAGATGCCTAGCAAAACGTCTAGCTAATACTAATAAACCAAACAAGACTTACTAGTTTCTCCATAGAAAGATTGAGAGAGAAGAAGAAGAAATCAAGCTTAGAGCTTCAATAGAGGAGGAGTCCTCCTCTTGTTGCGTTGTCTCTCTTGTTGCGTCCTCCCCTCTTCTTCCCTCACGTTCGTTGCCTTTTTTCTTCCTCTCACGTCTCTTTTTATTTTGTTTTTATCTCTCTCTTTAATCTTCAATTAGGGTCCATTAATTAATAATCAAGAAATATTAATTAATAACCCTAATTTCTAGCTTTTCCCCCGTGCGTTGCTGGGTCTGCTAGCAGATCGTACGATCTGCTACTTGATCGTGCAATCTGCTACTTGGTCGTATGATCTGCTACTTGATCCTATAAGTCAGTGAGTTCTCCCCTAGCAGATCGTACGATCACGAAAGTTGATCGTGCGATCTGCTTTGATCCTAGGATCAACTTTTGATCCTACACTTCAAACTTTCTCAAATGACACTTTGACCCCCTTTTTCCATCTTTGTCCTCTTTTCTTCCAATTTCTTTCTCTCCCAAGCTTCCGCATATGTTCCGAAGTTCGTTTTCCTCCTCCTCTTGATCCATGAGCTCCGTTTCCTGTCCAACACAACACGAAAACACCCCGTGCGATCAAAAGTGACAAAATAAATGTAAATAATGTGAAAAACGCCCGGATTAATAATTTATCACTCAAAGCTAAACTTATCCAATTTCCTCAAGTGCATAGTGTATTTCTAATATATTCAACCCGGAAACTACACAAAACGGTACAAAAACGTAGAAGAAATATAACTCTAATATAGAGTTATCAAATCCCCCCACACTACCTTTTTGCGCGTCCCGAGCAAAATCAAAAACACTTCTCACACTATGATTTTCAATCTACCGAATTGCATTTAAATTCACTAGCCATGTGACACAAACAACACACACACCCATGCAATCTACATGACTATACAATGCAACTCGATTATTTCACAATGCAAATATTGAAACAACACCAAAAATTTTCCTTTTTAGTTAGAGATTGGGCAATCTCAAAAAGTAAACCGGCAAGTCATAAGGCTCTCATATTCCCTCGGAAGTTCTATAACTTTTGTGATCGGTAGAACTTGTGGCCAGTTTCGTTAGACAGAACGGGCACGAACACAAAAAATGTTGCTTCCGCACACTCATCAAACGTATCCCTAGCACTTACCTTCCGAGCTATTTATCCACGGGTTAAATTGCTGACGATTTAGGACGGGTAGGATAGGATATTTAGAAGCGTAGTCCTAGACGTCATGATCTAACTCACAAAACCCGATTCTCACACTCCCTCACCAAAATCCAAGGAACCACCCGAATCTCACTACTCCGGCCCTCATTCCCTCAATCTTGGTGCGACGCCGTTCTCGCGGCCACAAATGTGAAGAAGTGATCTCGAACAATAGCTAATCTCCCCGGTCTTCAATTTCAAGCTTGCTCCTTTATTCCCTTTCAATTTCACTTTCTATTTTACTCTCTGTTTTTTTTTTTTCATTTCCACACAATAATAACATTAAGCACATGGAGACGACAATACGATAGTAATATCCGAGGAGATCAAATGTCAAAATTAGATAACATGGGGGTGGAATGTGTCAAATTAGTGATGTAACATAGATGTCGACACCCCCACACTTGATGCAAAGCAAATCACGAACCCAGTGGTCAATGTGTACACGTGCTTTTCCAACCGATCCTCCTCATCACCTAAGATATAGAGAATATAAATAAAGCATAAGCACGACCTCCAATAAAATCAACCAACCCCCACCCCATGACGTGCGGAAGAAATACCACGCACTACGGTACTCCACCTGTGATCGTGGTGTAAGGACACGACTCACCGCCACACCGAAGTGTGCTACCGTCTCTAACTCACCCTCACATCCCCTCAAAAGACGACATGTAAGAGAATCCACGTAAGATGTATCAAATCAGCTCACCCTCATCAAACCTCCCTAACTCAACTCCCTCTATCATGACGCATAGGAAAGGACCATTCTAACAAGTGATGAAAGTCACAATGAAAGGCTTCCTAGGCTAGAGGCTGTGAATAAAAGGGGTAAACGGATCAATGGGGGTAACTAGTGGACCTAGGAGATGGAGACGGGACGTGAGGCCCCCATAAACATCACTCGCACAGCTGTTCCGTTGCCACTACGAGGAGGGTTGACGACTACCTAAGTGACGGTGGTGTAGCGCTAGTAGGATAACTAGTCTGAGAGGCAGCTACTCACAGTTCTAATGTGCATTAGCCCTATAAGTCTTCCTACTCCAGATTATCGCGTCTACCTCACCTCAGATTTTCATATTCCTAAGGAATTCTATCATTAAGCCCTCTCCACATTCACTCTCTTCGATTGCCCTTTCTCAAAAGTTATCAATTTTATGATTTTTAATAATTTATTTTTAATATTTCCTAACTCTATATGCTTTTGGCCAACTCGATTAACCACACGTTTTGGGTAGGGGACTCAATAATGTAAAAGTGCAGAAAAAAATGCATACTAACAATCCTAACACAATACGACACAACTGCATGTAGCTGGCGATGCATAACTGACATGGCTAGCAAAATATACACAAGACCCCCCCCCCCCCCACACTTAAGCGTTTCGTTGTCCTCAACGAATTTAGAGATATAATAAGAGGACTCATCGCTTAAATGTGTAGGCGGTGGATCTCCACAATTACCGCTCAAAACGTAGAAACAAGAGAGAGAGTTAAAGGTACCTGGGGTGCCCGGACCTACATGGGCACCGTTTCCGCGAAACTGCAACAAGTAGGGGTCTTGTGGACCGTTGACAGTTTCCGGAAAAGTCTCACCTCGCGTCCGAATTCCGATGCGCCTCCTCACATTCTCTATCACACGCATCAAGAAGGGGAACCCGGAGCGTCTTTTGTACCTGTGTCCCTGCACACTGATTGAAAGTATTAACAGAACTCTCTCTCACCCCTCAAAATCAAATATGGAGAACTAAAAGCAAAAACAGAAACAAATTGCATCCTAATCTACATTGGGTTGCCTCCCAAGCAGTGCTTGTAATTTAAGGTCGACAGCCCGACCCGGTTACCTCAACCGAAAAGGATAGTGGAGACTGCTTTATCCCTCCACTTCTTCTTCTTCCACCATCTCTTCTCAAGAACTTCACGTGCACCCCTGTGCTCTGAAGATGGCGGAGAGTTGTAGAAGCTGACTCCTTTCATTTTGCAATTGATCTTCTTGAGAAACTTCCACCAAGTACCACTGGGCTCAAATGAATCTCTGGCCATAAAATCATCCCAGTAGTACTTCCTTGATGCTATATGCTCTTCAAATGACCCATGCAATTCATCCACACCCCCACACTTGCTGACTTCCAACACCTCGACTATGGCATATGGATGATCAATAGAATCGCCCATAGAACAAGAGATTGGGAGTTGCTCATCACATTCTTCCCCATACGAATCCCCATACAGTAATTGTTCCAGCTCATCGCAGACTTGCGTGACATAGGATATGGAGAATTCATCATTAATAAGAGTTGGGGCTTTTACCTCAATAGCACTGAGCACAAGTGTTTCACCAGCTTCATCGTCGGCACACCACAGACTTCCAATTTCGGTGTCTTCCCATTCATACCAAGGATGTGAGGGAACTTGCGGTCTTGGCTCGCAATACGGCAGATCTTCCCATCTTCGGCACACAGGTCCACCCCAGTCTGAATCAGAGTCTGAGTCCTCATATATGGCAGAGTCCACCAATGGTTCCTGGACACTGCAGTCTTCGTTCGGCTCAGGTATCTCCTCTTCCACTTGTGGTGGGGATGATGAAGGTTCAATGTGAGGCTCACTGTCATGTGGCAAGGGCTCCTCTTGTGGCTCTTGAATGCTTGATTCCCCTGCTGTTGACAGTTTTTCTATTCGTTTCTTTATCCTTTCCAACATCTCCCTCACGTATTCCCTACCTGTGGCTGAATGCTCTTGTGGTAATTGCGCATCTATGGACAAAAATTTGGCGCAAACTTCCATGTCATTCATAATACTACGCCGTTCTGCCATATACGCTGATGAGTCTTCATGGTGCTGATGAAGCAGGGGGGCATGTACTCGACATGAGTCTCTACGTTCGTGCCAAATGCCGCATACGTAGCACCAAGTTATGCATGCTTCCTCTTCTTCATGGTTACCCCTGCAGTGGAAACAGTAGGGGGGACCCGAATAACAGTCTTCGCTCCACATGCTTAAATTGTCTCTTGCTCCCTGCGTTCCTGAGAAAAACTCACAAGACACCCGTGAAGCACTGAGATATAGAATAAAAATATTAAAAATAAACTAAAATAAAAGTACTCTAAACTAACTCCTAACAAAATAATCTACCGCTGTCCCCGGCAACGGCGCCAAAAACTTGACGCGATTTCTTAACGCGTATGCGCAAGTGCACGGTCAAGTAATATAGGGGTGGTATTTCAACCCCGAGTTATCGATCCCACGAGGACAGGCTTGAGATTATTTAATTAGTTATTTAATTTAGAGTACGGTGCAGGAGGAAAGATTTGATTGATTTCTAGAATTGAAATAACAACTAAGCTAATATTTTTGGATTTTTATATTTAATAAATAAGTTTGGAGAAACTGGGCAATCTCTAGATCACCTAGGGTTGTAGACGATTTCCGGATTATCTGAGCAACACGTTAACTATATTCTAACTAAGCCGGGTAACAGCACTGACTATCTCCTATCGGTCTCAAGTCATTCTACTTCACAGCACACTACAATCTCCTATCGGTCTCTTGTGTCTACCGGTCCGTTCTAATAGGCTAACGACATGCACGAAAACGGGTCCTGTCGGTCCACCGTTTCACGAAAAAGTCGATTTCACCTACCGAATCTACCCACACTAGCCAATCCTAACACGTCTCTTCTCAGTCTCAGTGATACGGGATTGATGTTCAAGTTCTCTACACAATTAGGTTGAGTCACTGTCGTGCACTCATCTAATTAGCTAGCATGTCCGGGTAGCTACTCCATTCATACTAAAGATTAAGCATAGAACAAGAACAATTGAATAAAAATAAGCTAACTTTAAGAATGAATGAACTATTGAGTGAAACCCTAGTTCTTGAACCCTAGTTTTATCTCCTAATCGTGTCACTCAATTAGGATTACTAACATAAACAAGAAAATAGAATTGATTCAAAAGAAGAAATCAAGAAATCATGAAGCAAAGATCAAATCCGGAAAAATATCATCGTTTACATAAACCCTAGGCTCTCAAAGAGATGCCTAGCAAAACGTCTAGCTAATACTAATAAACCAAACAAGACTTACTAGTTTCTCCATAGAAAGATTGAGAGAGAAGAAGAAGAAATCAAGCTTAGAGCTTCAATGGAGGAGGAGTCCTCCTCTTGTTGCGTTGTCTCTCTTGTTGCGTCCTCCCCTCTTCTTCCCTCACGTTCGTTGCCTTTTTTCTTCCTCTCACGTCTCTTTTTATTTTGTTTTTATCTCTCTCTTTAATCTTCAATTAGGGTCCATTAATTAATAATCAAGAAATATTAATTAATAACCCTAATTTCTAGCTTTTCCCCCGTGCGTTGCTGGGTCTGCTAGCAGATCGTACGATCTGCTACTTGATCGTGCGATCTGCTACTTGGTCGTATGATCTGCTACTTGATCCTATAAGTCAGTGAGTTCTCCCCTAGCATATCGTACGATCACGAAAGTTGATCGTGCGATCTGCTTTGATCCTAGGATCAACTTTTGATCCTACACTTCAAACTTTCTCAAATGACACTTTGACCCCCTTTTTCCATCTTTGTCCTCTTTTCTTCCAATTTCTTTCTCTCCCAAGCTTCCGCATATGTTCCGAAGTTCGTTTTCCTCCTCCTCTTGATCCATGAGCTCCTTTTCCTGTCCAACACAACACGAAAACACCCCGTGCGATCAAAAGTGACAAAATAAATGTAAATAATGTGAAAAACGCCCGGATTAATAATTTATCACTCAAAGCTAAACTTATCCAATTTCCTCAAGTTCATAGTGTATTTCTAATATACTCAACCCGGAAACTACACAAAACGGTACAAAAACGTAGAAGAAATATAACTCTAATATAGAGTTATCACCTCACGTATTAGATGTCACTGGAATTCAAATTTTTCTCGTGAGAAAGACAAGCTGAGGGGCATGAAATTTCATATCGTCATGGAGAGTACGGACCAGGTCGAGTTTCCCCAATCCCCGCATGTTACAGCATAAAAGACTCATTGTGTCCGGCAGTGCTGCAAAGCAGGCACTGCCGATGTCGCATTGGGATTTTTAAAGGAATCACTATCCTCACTCGAGCCTATCATATTACCTCCAAACACCGCTACCAGATTCTTCACAGCAACACCATTTGTCTTCTTTTCATTCATAACGTCTTGGTGGATCTTCGAAGGAGGGGTGATAATAGACTCAAAATTCTTTTTTTCTTTGTGATTTGGGGCCCTAGATCTTCCTCCATGGAGTTTGAATAAGTCCTAGTACCCACAGTACCATCCTCAGCCCCCCCCCCCCCCCCCGTGATAATTGCTTCTTCATCCATCGAGTCCACTGTACTAGAGTGAGCTGAG
Source organism: Linanthus parryae (assembly GCA_023055425.1). Classification (NCBI taxonomy): domain Eukaryota; kingdom Viridiplantae; phylum Streptophyta; class Magnoliopsida; order Ericales; family Polemoniaceae; genus Linanthus; species Linanthus parryae. Next base: position 126,656 of record JALGPY010000017.1, read on the forward strand.
GCTTTTGCAGAGTGCGTATAGAACTCAAAGAGCCCCCGGCTGACCCCCTTGTTGTTCTTCATACGGTCGTCAGACTCGTTGGTGGGGAATGTCGGAGGGGGAGCCCTAGTTCTGGGCTTTTTGGGCGAGCTTGGTCTCGAGTTTTTTCTTGGTCGGAGGCTGGTGGAGGAGCCACTTGTTGAACCCCGACTGTTCTCCCTGATTAATCATATCACCCCGTTCTTCGCAACCGCCACTATGGTGATTAAAACTTCCTCCGACAGCCTCTCGTATGAAATCGATTTTTATTCTCCACCTTAGTGAAAACCCCACGAAGAAGGGGTTTGTTCACCGAAAGGCAAACTCTTGACCTAACATACGGTGTATCATCCCCGAAGGAAACCAGGGGATGTGTGTCAATAACATCACCCAACACACAAGTGGCCTTCTTTCCTGTGTCGAGTTTGATCAAGTGAATGGGTAGATTCGAAGCCTGCACCCATACATCAATGGTATCCAGCCTTCTCCACCTCATCACTGATCTTCCCGTCTTTCCACACCAATACAAGCCCGTCAAAAACCCATGGGCCGCCTTCAATAATCCTCTGTTTGACCTTCCCATCAGTGAACTTGAAGAGAAAAAGGCCCTCAACAACTTTGATGATATCAACTAGGTCACCATTGTTCCATATCCTTCTGAAGAATACGTGCATAGCGAATGAGTTTACCTTGCCTCCAAAGAATCTGCCAATCATATAGATATTGCACTCGTCCTAAGCCTTGTCGCAGAAATCATCCTTAAACTCTACCAGATCAATCTCCTCCTTCGACATGAGACTTAGTTCAAACCTCTCAGTGATCGTGTCTGCCATTAGAAGCATCTAGGGTTGTTTCCGGCAAATTTTGGGTTTTTAGGGGTTACTCTCTCTATAGAGAGAGACTTTCATTTGAATCCAACTGACTTCAACGAAACAGAACAACAAACCACCATTAAACACCGGAGTCCAGAACCAAGCCATGGCCGGAGAAAACTTCACAACAGACCACTCTAGCAGCAAAAGCGAAACAAAGCGCAAAGAAGGGAAAGAAAGCTGCGCAGTAAGAAGAAGAGCATCGGAGATCACAGAGAAGAATCAAGGCAATCGTGCGATTGGAAAATTTCAACTGTACGAATGAGGAAAGTTAGAATAATCATAGTTTGAGCTGAATTTCAATTGTATACCATCTCTTAGGCACTCGTACGATTGTGCACAATGTACTCGTACGATTTGTGCTTGGCAATTGTTGGATGCGTTCTCCAGGCGGCTATTTTATGATTTGGGACAGATTGATATAAAGAGAATTTAAGAATAAAAGAGACACATGGTTTTGTTTCCTAAACAAGCCCTAGGGTTAAAGGAAGAGTTTCCAACATTCTTGGAGGGGTTATTTATGCAATTGGCTTTTTACTCCATCAAGTATTATGGAGCCCGGGGGCTGTTTTAGAGAGCGTCTACACTATTCATGTAACACCCCCAAAACGTCCAACACGGAGGCACAGAGGTGTCACTCCGTACCCGAGGTTAAACCCGGATACAAGGAGGTTTAGAGATAGAAAATCCAAACAAAACTTCCATAAACTTTAAAGTAATAATTTATTGACAATTCAAAACCTTGTGCCACTGACATGGGCAAATCTAGCTAAACAGAGTTCTATGATACTAAATGAAGGTTCTAAGAATTTAAATGTCATCTACTACTTGTATAAGTGATGATTCACGTGCCCGCTAAGCTATGCTCCCATCATATATACCTGTGGTGCAGAAAACAAAAGAGAACGCCACACTTTCCAAAGTTAGCGGAAATACAGAGTAACACCCAAGCATGTAAAATGATGAAGAAGTAATTTGCAAACTAGTTTGTAGTAGTTTTGCTAAAACAAAGTGAAAGTAAAATCTTTGACCAAAGTTCACTCATATTTTTCAAATCACATCCATTATCCAAGTAATGGGATTCCAAAACTCATAATATTTCATTTTCCATTAAAAACATCCAATCCAATAAAACCAATTTGTTAATTTGTTGATACGGGGAAAACCAACCATCTCGCAAGCATCCAAGACCTTAAGTGTCGACACCCCCCAAAGACTCTTGCGGCCAGAGGAATGAGTACAGGGAGCTATCCGGAGACTTGCAACCGGATTAAAATAAAATAAATTGGACAGAAGACCGAAGTCAACACGCCCAATGCCAATAGTAACCAAAATAAAGGCCCCCGCACAACTCTTCCACTTTACGTTGTCATCGATTATTATACTACAGTGATATTTTCAGAGAAACATTTCCACAATTTGAAACAAGTATTCATGTAGCACATATTCGACGAAAAATCATTGTGAGACAAATAAGAATGAAATCGTTTGACACGGAAAGAGGAAAGGGAACTAGGCCTGGCATGATTACTTACCTTGAATCTCAAGCCAAAGCAATTCACTTCCTAATTATACTTGATGTATCCTTCGTCAACGAAATTTGTCGCCTACAAATTTAATAGTATCCTAATCAACACATTGCACACGAATTCCTATAGGTAAATGAAATAAATCCCGTACTAACTCTCCCCAACCTTGCTAACGTGAACAACCTCTTTTATAATACGCTTTATAAATCTAACGTTTATTATTTGTAAAAACATACTAAGCTACATTTATATAAATATAACTTATAAGATTAGATTAACTATCATTTTATTATTTAGAGTGTAGAAACATATTATTTTACCCCCAAAACACTTTTAATTCAAATAGTAGTTTCTCCCAATCCAAACAAGCCTTAGTAGAGAATATAAGTTATAAACTAACTAACTTTCATTTAAAAAAAATAACAAATTTATTTATAGAAAATAACTTATTCTAATTTGTTAGAAACTTATAAAAATAAGTAAGAAAAATATACTTTTATCATCCTTATTCTACACTTTTATTTTGGAGTGAAGATGAGTACAAAAATATTACTTTAAACTTGTATAGAAAGAATTGTCTTCTGTAAGATTGGAACCTAGAACCTCAGATCCACATCAAGCCTTAAGTGTTAGCATTTAACCACTGGGCCAAAAACCACTTTGCACTCTCTTCCTTCCCAACTAATAACATTAACTAATAGTAAAGAGAGAACAAAACAAAACAATAAATAATAGAGAAAGAACCCAATCGGGTTGTGTACCCGAGAGAGAGAGAGAACGGGAACGACTGTTGAGGCAGAAGGTGGCGAGGACGTCGGAGGTGGCGGGGTCAGTTAGGCGCGGCGGAGGCGGCGGAGGCTGGGCCCGGCGCACAGCGGTGACGCGGTGGCGGCTCCGGCTCCGGTCGGGGCTCGCGAAACCGAACGGAGAGAGAGAGAGAGAGAGAGAGAGAGAGAGAGAGAGAGAGAGAGAGATCAAAGGAGAGATTGAGAGATGAGGGATTGAGATTGTGGGTTAACAAAAATCTGAGAATTGATGGGTTTATATAGGTAGAGAGGTGAGAAATTCAACCGGAAAGAGGAGACCCACTTCGAATTTTATGATTCCGAATTGGACTATGTTTTGGGCAAAATTACTTCTCTTGGTGAACAAGATTGGGTCGCTACTGAAATAGGAGTGTATTGGGACGAAAATCAACGAGTTTGATGAAGATTTGGAGTGGTAGTGGTGGTGTTCGGGTTGGAGATGGAGTCTCCCTTCCATGGAAGTGTTTGAGGAAGAAGATGACTTCTTTTAGGGTTAAAGACACTTTCACCCCCACTATTTTGGATAAAGGTCACTAGCACACCCCGAGTTAAATAAAAGACTCTTTAAAAAGTTGGGAAAGTACATAATAACCCCCCAAGTAGTTATTAGTAATAAAAATTAACTTCCTACCAATACAATTAGCTCTCAACACTTATACTAGTGTCATATTGACACCAAATAACATCATAAAATATAATAGTAGCATATTAATACCCAATAATTATAATAATATTATATTAACATTCAATAATTATAGTAATATCATAAATGCCCATTTTCACAAAATGGGGTATTTCATATTTCCCCCCTTAAAGAGAGCTTCGTCCTAGCAGCTTAAACCAACCTCTCAACACCCACTAAGGTATGGATCTCCACTTTAGGGTATAACTACCAAATGCAACCTAATGCCATGCACGATGAGTAACATTCTATAGGGATGTACTAAAATGACTTGCTTCAAACCGATTCTTCAAAACAGCGATATAACATTACGTGAGTAGCCTCACCCGTCCGCCCCCTCTACCCGCCGGCCACAAAGAGGGCCCGAGCCCCTCTTTGGCGATTAGTTGTGTGATTTATTCTTCCTCTTCCATCGTTCCTGGCTAGCACAAGGAGTTTGAGGATCTAGATCTCAATCCTAGGCGTGGATCAACCGTAGAGATGTGACACTATTCACGTTTGAAGTCATCACAGGAAACTTACAAGTTGACTATTACAAATCATTTACTATCGTTATGAATTATCTTCCTGTGATTCTTGGAGGGTATTGATCGGATTAATTGTTGTTTATTCTGCTGCGTATCCATGATCAAAACCCTACAGTGGCATCAGATCCATATTTTATAGAGCATAATGTAGTTTATGTGTTACACTTCATGTCTTTTACACTTTAATTGTTTGATTATCGCGTAAAACGGAAAAACTAAGCATATTAGATGCGAGTTGAAAGTTATTCAACCAAACAATAACTAATTTTACATGGGATGTAGGAATTAGTGAGTTTGAGAAATTTTAGGATCTTAGATCTAGGGTATGTGCACAAATTGGAAATGAGTTTTCAATTTGGAAATGTTTTGGACTTGGGGAACAAGGAAGAAATTGTTTTGGGAACAACTACCAAGAGGATCGGCCCCCTAAGGGACCGCCCCTTTGCTTCCTTGCCGCCAAGCCAACGAGCCGAAGGCCTAGGCGGTTCGCCCGACCCCACGGGTGGGGCCGACCGGCCTAGGCGGCTCCAAGGAGTTCGTACACTATGTTGGTGAGCCCCTTGACCATTTTTGACATGAGTAATCCTAAAATCATTTAAAATTGACCAAGCACGTTAAAATTGGATTTTAACTGTTTATGTGCAAATTGGCGTGGTGATTGGATATGGCCTTAGATGTGGTTTGTTGTGGATGTTTTAATTTCGTGGTTTGGTTTACGGCTTGTGAGACGATAAATATTGATGTAATAATTAATTAGGGTTTACGGCCTGCGAGCCGGTATTTTTTCTCAACTTGTGAGATTAATTTATTTAGTTTAGATTCTAGCTAGTACTAAATAGAATAGATAGCCAAGATTGGAGAAAAGAAGCCCAAAGAATTAAAGGAGCCACCACATGGAGCATGGAGCATCCCACAAGGCTATGAAGAATGGACCAAAAGATGGAGGAACATGGAGATGAGTTTGCTATTTTTAGGTTCATAGATACTCTCATTGGGTTGGGGATATCTTAGTCTAGGAGGCCATATCCAAATCACGTTAATTTTTATATTTTGGTAATTTACTTTATTGTATTATTATTATTGTTGGTGTATGGTTGATGCATGCTATTTGATAATAAGATAAGAAACAACCCGGGTCTTTTATTTTGAATTTTTCCCAACTCAAATAAGTAGATTAGTTGATATGAATCAACAACAAAATAATTAATTGAAAGAAAATCCCTCAAAACAGAAATATTACGTTTGCCTTCTCGTTTCTTAAACACTCATCACAAATCGATTAATCAAGCTCGTGCATGCCAAAGCAGGGCAACTTGATTCAGCGTTATGTGGTGCGATGACACATATAATGTAAAACTGTTAGAGTAAGAGGTTGGACGTAGCTAGGTATTTTAATAAAGATTAAAATCCTAGAGGCAATCAATTGGGATTATCTATAGGATAGATTAATAAGGAGTTATTAGCCGAATTGAACCAAGAATTGCCTGGGATGCAATTGGAATTGTTCCTACCTATATCACTAACATTTGAGTTACTTGCCAAAGCAAGCTCAAAAGGAAGTGAAATATGGATCTTGGCCCACTAGAAAATATAATGATATTTTCAAAATAATGTCTTGAGGTTTATTAATCCGTAGAAAATTATTGGGAGCTGTATTTAATAATCTATCCATTATTAAATATAATTAATTGTTCACAAATACTAAAACCTGCGTATTTCCTTGTGTATAATTCCAATGCAAACAACTCATCTTGTTCAACACACTCCCTACGCTTTGTCCTCGAGAAGGACAAACCTTCTGGAACCAACTTTCCTGACTGGTACAGAAACTTGAGAATCGTTCTCAAGCAGGAAAAAAAATTGTATGCTCTAGTGGAGAAAGTTCCAGAAGGTCCGAAAGATAATACTCCTCCAGCCCTAAAGTCGTATCAAAAGCGTGTTGATGATGCTATGCGACATGCCTAATGATTTGCACCATGTCCTATGAAATTCAGAAGCCACATGAGAACATGAATGCACTCGATATGATCGAACACTTGAAGAAGCTCTTCCAAGAGGAGGCTAGGGTTGAGAGGTATGAAGTTTTCAAGGCATTGTTCAAATTTCATATGGCAGAAGGAAACCCTGTGGGACCTCATGTACTCCGTATGATCGGGTACTTGGAGAATCTCGCACGTGTATGGTTTCCGGTAGGTCATGAGTTGGCCACAGATCTCGTGTTGCAATTGTTTCCTTAGAGTTATGGACAGTTCATCATGAAATATGACATGAACGAGATAGTGAAACCACTACCAGATTTACTCAATATGTTGAGGACAGCTGAACAAAGCATCAACAAGGGTAATGGCAAAGCCATAATGATGGTGCAGAAAGGAAAGGGAAAAAGGTTTGCCTCTACCTCCAAGGGAAAAGGCAAAGCAGTTGCCAGGACCAAGGCGTCTGCCCTTAAGCCTGTTGGTGGCATAGCCAAAGGTGAGACTAAAGGTGAGTGTCACTACTGCAGTCAGCGTGGACACTGGAGGAGGAACTGCCCAAAATATCTAGAGGATAAGAGGCTTTGAATAGTGATTCCACCACCACCAGGTATTTTATTATATATGTCAACTTAACTGTCTCTTCTTCATGGGTATTAGATACTGGATGTGGATCTCACATTTGTCGAAATGTGCAGGATATAAAGAGAAGTAGAAGATTGGCTAAAGGGGAAATAGACCTACGCGTTGGCAATGGAGCAAGAGTTGCTGCATTGGCCGTGGGCATGTAAGAGTTGTCTCTGCCTACATGATTAGTTACAGAATTAAATAATTGATATTTTGTGCATGCTATGAGCGAAAACATTATTTCTATTTCTTGTTTGGACAAGGATGGTTTTACTATTTCAATAAAGAACAATTGTTGTTCAATTTATTTTGATAGTATTCACTATTCTAGTGGGCAATTATTTAATGGATTTTATATCCTTGATCTAAGTAATCCTGTCTATAACATTAATACTAAGATGATTAAAATGAATTATTTAAATCCTGCTTATCTATGGCACTGTCTTTAGGCCATATAAACGAGAAACGTGTGCTAAGACTCCATAAGGATGGATTCCTAGACTCAGTTCTGAGTACAGATGTTTTTGAAGGGTAATTATTGTATTTTCTCTTCCAGCGCCAAGACTCCATTCTCTCCAGGTGAAATTTCTCCATTCATGGTCATGGGGAGAGAGAGAGAGAGAGAGCTGGCGGTGTTGGCGACTGTGGAAGATGAGCTAGCTAGGGTTCATGGATAGATCGACATTCAATAGAGGCCGAAAGGGGGGAGTAATGGCGGGGGAAATTGTTAGTTGTGGAGAAGATAGGTGAATTTAATTTTTTGGTATTATTTGATTTTGCCTCCAACTTTTGGTGAGATTTCATTTCCCTCCCCAAAATTTAGCGAACTTTGATTTCCCGCCCAAAAGATTGGTCAAAATTGTGTTTAGATCCACTGACGGCAATAGTACACGTCGTCAATAATTTTAGATTTCGGATGACTAGTCGTTTTCACTTGATAGAATCACAGTTGGTCTTAAAAAATATGAAAGACGATCATCATGAGGACAAACAGGAACATGACTGTTTGTACTGCTTTTAAAGACAATAATTCTTGTTGTCGGAATGAAACTTGTCGCTAAAAGCAGGATTTGTTGTAGTGGATGTTTAAAAGGCTCTACCACTTGAGCTAGCACCCATTTGCATTTAAAATTTTGTTTGTGTCCACAGCCTATATATTACATGTATAGTGTTCTTGTTGGTACAAAATGTCTATCATGAGAGCAGTATCGTGATGCATAAAGTCTATGTGGCAAAGAATGTCGAAAATAAATTAAATTGTCAATATTGTTTTGTAACTCATGTTTTGCATATGCAGGCTGTATTACTTTCACGCCAAGGCGGAATAAATAGCGAGTTGGCATCACCTTAATTTAAATTGAAATAATATATCAATATTTTATCTTATTGAATTTAACATTTGGTAATTTTTCTGCTTGGTTTCTTATAAGTTGCAAATAGTTATCCTTCAATTGAAAGTAAGACAGATGAGTTATAACATTGCATATTTCTAAATCCATGTCATGTATACTAAGCTGCTTCATTTATCAAGTTAGAAAAAGTAAAAATACGAACCTCAAGAAGATCTGATAGTTTAAATCATTATGGGTACTAATGATTCGCTCCAATGAATATGATAAAAACAACAAAATTGTGATTTAAAGTCTTGTAATTGCAAACCCTCTTTTTATGTGGAAGAAGTTTAGTAACTCCGCCAAATTAAAAAATGTATTCAAAGTTGTACAAAAAACTTTCAGCAGAATAGATTTTAATTGAAAAGCATATATGAGAAGTTTGCCGCTGTTTGAGTAATTGAAAAAGAAATGGCATGATAGTTTACAAGATGCTTTGCTCTTACATGTGAAATGTCAGAGTACGCACGCGGAAGCACAATATCAGTTGTTGGGGACCAAGAAGAGTATGGGATGAAGAAGAAGATGAAGAACAACACAACGATATAACGGGGTTCACTAGTTTTTAGGCTAGCTACATCCACGACCAAAACGAACCAATTTATTGATGAGAAAGCCAATTACAATCCAAGACACACCACACATGTCAATAGAAGAGTCCTACACCCATATATAGGCCTAAACTAGTGACTTGTGCCCAAAGCAACGTCCAAACGTTGTCAAAACGAACAAGGAAATAATTCCAAAACGAATAAGGAAACAATCCTTAGCCGCCTTGGACCAAGTCAATTTTCTATGCTAGGTTTGAATCACCAAAATCTAACATGAAATAAATGTGATATATAATATATGGTGAGCAACTCTATAGTCGGAATAGATCAAAAGACGACTAAAAGGACAATAGATGAGCAAATAATTAATCAATAAAAATTTAATTGATACATGCTATCAAACCTATGGTTTGAAACTTTATTCGGACATTGCATGCCTTTTTCATGTTTCACTTTTGAACATATGAAATGTACGGAATGAGTTTGTATTTCTTGAAAGATCGTGGAAAACTGTTGAAAGAATTACACGTGCAATGGCCTGGTGTTAGAAAGCGCAAAAGAGAGAAGCCTTTTTTGCTAAAGTATGGAATTGAAAAGAAAGATAATGTGGCTTTGTGGCCACTTTTCACTGCTCCTATAGGTCCTGTCACCTTAAATTAAGGGTGAACCCTATCCTGGGTACTTCACATGAAAGGCCTGCCCCTCTTGTTTGTCCATCCATCTCGAGCTTTTAGCCTGCTAACGATAGGGAAACCCGTTTCATGCTTTTTTTTTCCTGTCGGCTGAATTTGTACGTTGATGTTGCTTTGAACTCAGCTGCACGGCGATCAAGTGCAGGTGAAGATATGACCGGTTTGAATGGCCAATTTGCTGAGCCATTGCAGGTCTATAATTCATCTATGAAGGTTCTATCGTTGTAGAAGTTATGGCTCCCAAGGATGTTTAGTTAAAATCTATATAATAACACTTAGATATTCAGGGAACGGAATCAGATTGGGAGTCTATTCATTCATCTGGTTGGGAAACAATAAATCCAGGTTGCTAATTGGACTTTGATTGCAGGAACGTGAATCGCGGAGTTGCATTTATAGGTACATTTTGTTAATTGGTTCAATGACCATCTAATTTGCAAATTTTTGTCGTACCCTAACATAAACTCCTATTGATTTCTCTACATAATAAAGTCAACTTTTTTTTTCAAAAACACACATAGGGGATATAGAGATGGACAAAGGAATATGAGGATCAGTGGAATCCGGGTTAATAATGACATACTAATGATTGTTTAAAGACACATCAAATTTCTTAAAATCTAAAATTTATTGTTTAAAGACATGTGAAATTTTTGAAAACTCGGACGATGTCATTTGATCATCTAAAATTTAGGACCAATATATGTTGAGCAAATTATTTATGAATTTCAATGAACAAGAAAATCTCCTTGAACATGTATACATACTGAGCTTGTTTGGATAGGAGGGTTGAGGGGGTTGGGTTTCAAAAATTGGTTCGTGTTTGGTTAGGCGGGTTGAGGTTTGAGTAAGTACGGTGGCCGGCAAATTTGTAGCCGGTCACCGGTTTTTTTACCGAAAAAGGGGGTATGGCCGTCCACCGATAATATTTGCGGTGGCCAGCTTTGAAGTAGGCGGTGCATGGCATTTTTTACCGATGCATGGCATTATTGCACAAATTGCTTTGTTTGTTGGAGTGAAACATGAATGGACGTGGACAAGTATGCATCCACCGGTTCTGATGTTTTCAAAAAAAAAAAAAAAAAAAAAAAAAAAAACTACCACAATGGCCGTACATCCTTCACTGTCCACCGGTTTGGGCATCTTTGAACTACAAAGCCGGGCACCGAGCAAGTCATTGCAGTCCACCGGTTTTGTATTTAACCGGTCACCGACTATAAAACACAATTCACCGGACTTTTGGTGGGTTGGGTTACAGTCGGGGTTAACCAAACCCCGTTATCCAAAAAACAATACTGACTTCAAAAATTTGGGTTTTAATCCATTGATATGTTGACAATTATTAACTCAAGGCATGCAATCATTGTATATTATAGATATGTATATGCATGTGTATATTTTTTTCTTCCTCATATTTTCTAACCAAATTGAGTTTAAATATCACGTAATTTCTCTGACAATTGTTAACTTGCATAGTTTCTCCAAAAATAAGAATGAAATACTCTTCACAAAGAGTAAAGATATTTTCCTGGGCATAAATTCGAAAATTGACATTATATTTAAAAATTTAAGAGGTTGTGAGCCTACTTTGTGTCACCGAAATATGGAATTACATATGAATATTAAATGTTGTCAGGTTTAATTAGAATTTTGGTTACTATATTTTTTTTTCTTAAATTTATAGTCCATGGACTTTTTTTGAGGTAATGATCAACTTCTCGTTAATGTAAAAATTTCGGGTTATGGATCTCAATTACATCTTTATCAAGAAGCTGTTGGGCCCAAGCAGGGTGAATGCCTAGCGGAACAAATTTGTTTGGTAAAATAATCCCAAACTGAGCAAAACATGGGCTGCCATGTTTGTTTGGCGGTGGCTAAAATTAAAACAGATAATATTGAGATAGCTAGCTCAAACCCTAGCTACGAACACCAGAAGAAGAGAAAAAGAGCATCAAGCTCTGCAAAAACTGGATCCAATCGAATTGACAAAAGTCACACAGAGGAAGAGAGGGAATTCCCTTTTAAACTCTTCATTACATCATCAACCAATCAGAATCGAGATTAACTAACGGTTTAGCTAATTAAACCACTTAAACAAAACGACATCGTTTTGAATAAAAGAAATGAAGGGCTGAGATTACAAGCAGAGAACCCAATCGAACGGTAGCTGCTCAACCTGATGTTCATGTCATCAGTTTGGCAGTGAGTTCAAAAAGGTCCACCTGCATTTCTAATTTGATCACTTAGAGAGCAATGTAGCTCTCTAATACGCCCCCTCAAGGTGAAGGGGGGTTGCAGCACAACACCTTCAACTTGCAAAGTAACTTCTGAAAGAGGGGCTGAGCTAGAGGCTTGGTAAGGAAGTCTGCAAGTTGGGCTTCACTTGACAGATGCTGAAGATTCACTTCTTGAGCTTGAACCAAGTCTCTAATAGTATGACAATCAAGCTCAATATGCTTGGTCTTGTCATGAGAAATGGGATTGTGAGCCATCTGGATTGCAGAAGAACTATCTGAATACAAAAGAGGAATCCCTGAGATGGTAACATGCAATTCCTGAAGAAGTGACAAAATCCACTTCACTTCACACACCAAATGAGCTAAACTTCCGTATTCAGCTTCAGCTGAGCTCCTAGCCACCACAGTTTGTTTCTTGGACCTCCAAGAAACCAATGCAGAACCAAGAAATATCATATAACCAGAAGTTGATCTTCTAGTGTCTAAACAGCCTCCCCAATCTGCATCTGCAAAAGCTGTAATAGAAAGACAAGAATCTCCATCACAAGAGAACAGAAGGCCATAAACTGAAGTGTTCTTGAGGTATCTGAGAATATGATGTGTTGCAGACAAATGATCTCTTGTAGGATGAGCTACAAACTGAGAAAGCTTATGAACTGAGAAGGTGATATCAGGTCTAGTATTGCAAAGATACAGCAACTTCCCAATAAGTCTTCTGTAACCACTAGCTGCTTCTTCACTAAGAAGATCACCAATGCTTTGACTCAACTTACAAGCAGGAACCATAGGAGTATAAGCCACCTTACAGTTGTCATAACCAGTTTGAGCAAGAATTTCCAAGAGAAACTTGTGCTGACTCAGAAAGAGGCCTGAGGGTAATTTTTGCACTTCAAAACCAATGAAATATGCAAGATGTCCCAAATCTTTGAGTTTAAACTGTTCATTCAAAGAGAGCTTGAAATGGTCTAGAGCTGTGACATTGTTGCCTACCAACAAAATGTCATCAACATAAACAAGCAGAAACATCATAATATCACTTGAAACCTTCACAAACAAAGTATAATCTGACTTGCATTGTACAAATCCAAACTTCAGAAGAGTAGTGGAGAATTTAACAAACCATTGTCTATAGGCTTGCTTAAGACCATATAGAGATTTCTGCAACTTGCAAACAAGTGGTTCTGAACCAGAGTTCTGCACATGATATCCATCTGGTAGTTTCATGTAGACTTCTTCATGTAAATCTCCATGCAAGAAGGCATTGTTCACATCTAGCTGCAGAATAGTCCAGCCATGAAAAACTGAAAGTGCCAACATAACCCTGAATGTAACAAGCTTGGCAACTGGGGAGAAAGTCTCAAAATAATCCAAACCCTCTGTTTGTGTAAATCCTTTAGCAACTAGTCTGGCTTTATATCTCTCAATGGTGCCATATGCTCTATATTTGATCTTGTAAACCCACTTACACCCTACAGCTGTATGTGTAGAAGGTAAAGTAGTCACAATCCAAGTGTTATTAGCTTCAAGTGCTTGAAGTTCTAAATTCATAGCTTGAACCCAAGCTGGATCCTGAGCAGCTTGTTTGTAAGTAGATGGTTCTGTGAGTGCACACACACTGCTCAACACAAAACTATTACATACTGGTAAAGCTGAGTTCTTTCTAGGCCTTAGAACATAGTCTTGGAGGTGAGTTGGAAGTTTTGAAATTCTGGTACTTTGTCTGAGAGGAACTGGGTGCACCAACACTTCTCTATATGATCTTTGGACTGAATTAGAAGGTGAAACAATTGGTGGAGCAGTAGTTGATGGAGATGCATAAACAGTGTCATCACTAACATTATGAGGCAAACTCCAAATATCAAAGAGATCCTCAGAGCTTGCACCTTTTTGTGAAAATGGAAATGAATCCTCATGAAACACAACATTTCTAGAAATGAGGAATGTGTGTGTAGCAAGATCATAAATCTTATATCCCTTAACTCCAAAAACATAACCCACAAATACTCCTTTTATAGCTCTCTGATCAAATTTACTTCTTCCTTGAAGTATAGTGGATGCATAACACAAACACCCAAAAACCTTGAACTGACTGTAATCAGGCACCTTTCCATGAAGTAGCTCATAAGGAGACTTGCCACCAGTCTTAGGTGAAGGCAATCTATTTATTAAATAAGCTGCAGTGAGCACACAATCTCCCCAAAATCTAATTGGCATCTCTGATTGAAATTTGAGTGCTCTAGCCACATTTAAAAGATGCTGATGTTTTCTCTCCACCACTGAATTCTGTTCTGGGGTTTCAACACAGCTATGTTCATGTAATATACCATTTTTCCCATAAAATTCTTGCATATTCAATTCTGGAGCATTATCTGATCTTATCCTCTTGATCTTGAGCTGATATTGAGTTGATACCATATGATAGAATTCTGGTATAATAGTGCTAACTTCTGACTTGTGAATCATGAGATACACCCATGTAACTCTAGTAGCATCATCCACCAAAGTGAGAAAAAATCTATGACCAGAATATGTTGGGACTTTGTAAGGACCCCAAGTGTCACAATGTACTAAATTAAAAGGTGCAGAAGACATGTTACCATGAGCTATAAATGGCAATTTATTCTGTTTGGCAAGTGGACAAATATGACAATGCAGATGCTCTTCATGAGTGTTAATTCCAGCTATATGAGGAGATAACATTTTACCTTTCATGAAAGATGGATGTCCTAGTCTTCTGTGCCATAAAGTAGTAATTTGTGTCCCAGAAACAGCTAAACTTCTTGACTGAGTAGATAGAAAATAAATCCCTCCAACTTACTGTCCCACACCAACCACTTGGTTATGCTTCTTGAGAACACAAGTGCTGTTTTCACAAATGCATGTGCAACCTGAGATAGTGGTAAATTGTGAAATAGAAACAAGGTTGAACTGAAAAGTAGGAATGCACAGGACATTATGCAAAGTGAAATTAGGAGTAAGCTGAACAGTTCCAACATGAGTCACTTGTGCAGTTTGACCATCAGGTAGATGCACCACAGTATTGATCACTGGTTTAGCTTCTGTAAACATCTGCAAATTAGTACACATGTGATCTGTTGCTCCAGTATCCAGAATCCATGAATTTGGTGGAAAATTCTCACTGATATCAGCATAAGTCTGCAATGAACAAGAACTAATAACACCTCCCATAAAGTGAGCATGATCAAATGGTGAATTGGCATGATGTGAAGGTGAATCAACTGAAATTGCTGAATATGAAGAAACTGAGCCTGCATCACTAGCTAAACCTTGTCCACCATTCTTTGGACCCAAATGCGTGTTCAGAAGAGTCATGAGTTGCTGACACTGATTTTCTGTCAAAGTGACACTTTTAGCAGAAGATGTGTCACTAGCTGCATTACTAGGAAGCTGACTATTTGGTGAAGAGGAGCCAGAAAGAGTCACATAATGAGCTCTTGACTTTGTAAACTTAAAATCAGGTGGAAAGCCATGTAACCTATAACACTTGGCTTTCACATGTCCTTCATGTCCACAATGATGACACACTAACTTGCCATTAGGACCTCTTCCACCAAAACGTTGACCTGATCCTTGATCCATCACATTTCCACCAGAATTCTTAGAAAAATGAGCTGAATTAGAACCACCAGAAGTGTTAGCATACATAGCCATATTTGGTGACACATGAGACACATTCTTGAGCTGCATTTGCCTCTCTTGTTGTATGAATTTAGCAAAAACAACATTAAGAGGAGGAATTGGTTCTGTGAGCAGCAATTGATCTCTAACTGTCACATACTGCTCATTAAGTCCCATCAAAAACTGCATTACTCTAGTTTCTTCTTGATTTTGTTTTAGTTTACCATTGACATTGCAGCTACATCCAAGACAAGTACAGCTAGGCAATGGCTTATAGTTATTCAGCTCATTCCAAAGTGTCTTCAATTTTGTGAAATAAGCTGTGACAGACAAATCTGATTGCTTCAAACTTGAAATTGACAGTGAAATCTGAAATAATCTAGGCAGATTTCCTTGAGAGAACATTTCCATCAGATCTAACCAAACTTCTCTAGAACTAGATCTGCCAATCACACTACAAGCAATATCCTTAGAAATTGAATTAAAAAGCCATGACATGATCATCCTATCACATCTCCTCCACAAGGAGTACATCTCAGATCCAACCTCAGGTGCCAAAATAGTTCCATCAACAAATTCCAATTTATTCTTTGCCTCTAAGGCTACTATCATAGGCATGTGCCAGGAGTAAAAATTATCACCAGTGAGAGGTACAGTGACTAGAACATTACCAGGACTATCTCCATGATGAAGATAGAAAGGAGACTGCGGATTTACCGAAGCCATTGATGAGCCAGACGAATCCGATCTATGCGATGTCTGCGCCATGAATCTCTGAAATCAAACAACTCCACAAACTGAGATCTCTGAAGCAACGAGGCTCACAACAAATCAGCAGCCCTCGGAACCAGGCTATGATACCATATTGAGATAGCTAGCTCAAACCCTAGCTACGAACACCAGAAGAAGATAAAAAGAGCATCAAGCTCTGCAAAAACTGGATCCAATCGAATTGACAAAAGTCACACAGAGGAAGAGAGGGAATTCCCTTTTAAACTCTTCATTACATCATCAACCAATCAGAATCGAGATTAACTAACGGTTTAGCTAATTAAACCACTTAAACAAAACGACATCGTTTTGAATAAAAGAAATGAAGGGCTGAGATTAGAAGCAGAGAACCCAATCGAACGGTAGCTGCTCAACCTGATGTTCATGTCATCAGTTTGGCAGTGAGTTCAAAAAGGTCCACCTGCATTTCTAATTTGATCACTTAGAGAGCAATGTAGCTCTCTAATAGATAATATCAAAACGTCTAGCGAGGGAACGTATATGATGGATATTGTCCCCGGTTTCCGATCGATCCGTCTGCCTTCCAGCTCAATTAATTGCATCGATAACTCATTTAGCGTCTGCTTCAACAATTAATCTTCGTTTGTCGCGCCGTATGGCTAGGAGCAAGCCGTCCCTAATAGCAAAAGTTTCAGCTTCAAATGCGGAAGTTACTGAATGTAATGGTGTTGCAACAATGGCCAAGAACTGACCCATATGCTCACGTTGTACTGCTCCACCTGCTGCTCGACCTTTTGTCGGGGACCACACACCATCTGAGTTGAGTTTGACGAACCCAGCTTCCGGTGGGCGCCAACAAGAGGCAGGGGTGATGGATACCGCCCCCAACGATGTGCTCGGCTTGGCTAGAACCGATAGCAAGGATCTCTGGATTGACAAAACAATCTCAGAAATTGGAGTCGCATCATTGTTAAAAACCCGAGCATTCCGATAATACCAAATGTTCCAGAGAATCGTACAAAACGTGGCCCGCTCACTGGCAGAAAGCGAAGATAGACGGAATCCATTGGCTGATATCTCCCATCATCTTTGAACAAAACCCATCTCCAAAGTGCTTCCAAATAGTTCTTGAGATTGAACACTCCATGAACAAGTGAGTTGTCGTATCCGGAGCTTTGTGGCAAAGAGGACAAGCAACTGACATATTCTTTTTAAACTTTGAAACTTTCATCCTTGTAGAGAGCGATTCTTGAGTAGCCCTCCAAAACGTGTATATAATATTTGGTTGAACTTTAGCACCCCACAAAAGCTTGTGCCATGAAGTAGAAGCCGCCGACGAGGAAAAGCGGTGAACCTCGTTAGGTTTCAGCCATTGTAACATTGCATAGCCCCAGGATACAGAGTAATTCCCATCTGCCAAAAAGTGTCACCGAATAGTATCAGGGCCATTAAAGGGGGAAGGAACTATTTTCAAAATGTCGTCGATGTCCGAAGCGAGACCCACGGCAGTGAGTTTTGTCGTGTCCCAAGAACAGGCAAAAGGAACTCCGCCACCCTCATATTTACAGTCCCTGCCGGGTGGAGAATTGTACGGAACGAGGGTTCACGTTTAAGCCACGGGTCACTTGTGATTAGGATGCTTTGCCCGTCCCCAAGCTTCCACCTCATACCACTTCTAACAAGTCTAGCGGAGCTAGAAATAGAACGCCAAGCATAGGAACAATTATTTTGTATTTGGATAGTCAAACTGTTAGGAATGATAGGGTATTTGTGCTTATAAACTCTACTCACCAACGAATCCGTAGTGAGAATACGCCATAATTGTTTCGCTAGAAGAGCTTAATTAAAATCTTCTAAGTCTTTGAACCCAAGGCCACCATCTACTTTTGAGGAATTTAAGTAATCCCACGCTATCCAATTACCCCCACGTTGGTTATGATGATTTCCCTAGAAGAAATTGCAGGATAGTCTTTCCAGCTTCTGACACAAAGTAGACGGAATCTTAAAACAACTCATGGTATAAACCGACATGGACTGCGATACCGCTTTGATGAGGAATTCCCTTCCACCTAAAGAGAGATTATGCTTCCATCCCTTGAACTTGTCTGCCAATTTTTCATACAAGCCGCTAAAGGTACCGATACGCTGTTTCCCAATGGTGGTAGGGAGGCCTAGGTATTTTTCATGGCTAGCGGATTCATTTACACCCAACATGTTACTAAGTGCTCCTCTAACCTACAAAGGGACATTAGAGGAAAACACAGCAGGTGATTTATCAAGATTAACTTTCTGCCCCGAGGCTTTCTCGTACCAAACAAGCAAATCACGCAGAAAATTAATCTCCATTGTATCAGCTTTAAGAAACACCATGCTATCGTCAGCAAAAAACAAATGTGAAATAATCGGTCCTCCTCTAGAAGACGCTACCCCTAAGATAAGACCATTATGACACGCATCTGTGAAAGCTCGTGAAAAGAATTCACAAACAAAAAGGAAGAGATAATGGGATAAGGGACATCCATGCCGCAAACCTCGCTCGGGTTTGATGTATCCTCTGGTTTCTCCTTGTACAACAAAGGAGAAAGACAAAGTGGATATGCATTCATGGATAAGCCGAATCCATCTTTGGCTAAAGCCCATTTTGCACATAGTTGCTTCCAAGAAGCACCATTCAACTCTATCATAGCTTTTGCCATGTCAAGTTTGACCGCCATAAAACCTTGTTTACCTTTTTCTGGGTTCTCATCGTATGTTGAAGCTCAAAGGCAACTAAAATGTTGTCAGTAATCAGACGCCCTGGGACAAAGGCACTCTGAAACTCCGATATAGAACTGTCAAGAACAGCTTTGATACGATTGCCAACACTTTCGTAACGAGTTTATAGACAACTGAACATAAACTCATAGGTCTAAGATCACTAGGTAGAGGTACCCGCTTGACCTTTGGAATGAGAGCTATCACACTGTCATTGAAACTAGTTAAGGAAGCATGTTTGTTAAGCACTTACAAGCAAGTGTTGGAAACTTCGTCTCCCAAAATGTTCCAATTCTCCTGAAAGAATATAGGTGGAAAGCCGTCCAAACCCGGAGCCTTTGTAGGCCCCATTTGAGCTAGAGCCATCTCAATCTAATCTCTGGTGAACGGCACATCAACCTGTGCACATTGGGAGGCGGAGAGCATAGGCTGAATGAAGCGAGTCATCTCCTCCATCTCGCTGGACGAAGGCCGTTGGGATGTGAAGATGTGACGGAAGTGTTCATCAAGAACATTAACCACCTCGTCGGAACACGTATGCGATATCCCCTGACTGTCGGCTAAACCACTGTGTGATTACGCGTTTTCCGGATGGACCCTTTGCGGTGGAAGAAACTGGTATTACGATCACCCTCTTTGAGCCACAGAACCCTAGAACGTTGTCTCCACATTACCGCTTCGTTAGCAAGGAGGACATTAAGCTCCAATTTGTGCCAAGAAATTTCATCATATACCGAATCTATATCCATGCTGCCTTGAAGCTCTTAAATTCTCTTGCGAATATTACCAATTTTCTTTCTCACATTACCGAAGGTGGAACGATCCCAGAGTTTCAAACGCTTACCTGTGGCATCGAGTTTGAACCTGAGTTTTAGTGCTCTGCAATTCGGTCCAAGAATAGCGAATAAACGGCTTACAATCATCATGACTAAGCCACATAGCTTCGAAATGGAATCGAGGTTTCTTCTTCTGCAAAGGAACCCAACAAAGCTCAATAGGGACATGGTCCGAAACTGCCGCTTTTAGGTGGGATACCGTAGCTCCTTGTAGATGGGGCTTTCCAGACGGACATATCACAACCACGTGACAGCCATCCAGAACATCTAGATGTGCTACATGTACACCGGATAACTACCTATGCTTATCCACCTGGGGGCTGCGAGAAAGGGCCACCCGCGATGCTAACCACACGGGACTAGTAGGGACTTAGTGGTTTGGAGGCTAGAGAAAGACCCGTTGCGCGAGAGCGACAACCCAGCTCGCGCGCGACCTCTGGTAACTGACTGAGAGGTTTAAGGCTCACTTATCCCATAAATGCGGACGATCTCATAACGGCCTCCGATATATGCGGGCAGGTGCATACGGTCCCTATATACACGGTAGAACGTGCCGTTACAGGGGCTATCATTAAGCCGCCATTTATGGTGCATTAACCCCTCTACAACGGTCACTTCCCCGCTATATATAGGATTGTTAGCCCTCCAGAAGACTCTCTCTGACTCTCTTGGACACCTTAATCTCTCTCAGACCTCTTGTTAGTCCACTGTCGCACTTTCGAGAGCAGTTACCTTTGCTTACTCTCTCCCTACTCACTCCTACTCTTCCTCGTGTTCAAATCTCCTACTTGAGGTGTACTCTTGGATCTCTCTTGAGGATTTCCTTGTACACAATTTCGTTAGTCCACTGTCTCACTTTCGAGAGAAGTTACCTTTGCATACTCTCTCCCTACTCACTCCCTACTCTTCCTCGTGTTGTAATCTCCTACTTGAGGTGTACACTTGGATCTCTATTGAGGATTTCCTTGTACCCAATTTGGTGAACCCGACGTGAATTCATCCACCTTCAAACTTTTTAAGCCAATCAACCGAGATACACGTCTCTTGAAGCCAACCGCCCTAAGGTGGGCCAATCTCCTCTGAGAGATGACACCCAGGGGGAAGAGACCCCCAACACCAACAAAAACACTCAAACAGTTACGGGAAATCGGCCCTCTTTAGAGGCGTTGAAAACCACAATTCAGAGCTAGGCGGAAGCCATGCAGGCTCAGTCCGTTCAGATCTTCCAGATCATGGCAATCTTGGGGGGCGTTGTTCGGAACCGACCAAGGAGCATCGGTTCCATCACCGGCAACTCAGTTGCCTCCATCAGGGGTACCCGCCACCTCCGTTGTGCACACTCCCCTCCCGCCAAACCCGCAAGCTTTCCTGCCCAATGGCTCTACGCCCCAGGCACCAAGGCATCAATCAAGCTCGTCCCTGACGTCCACTGGGAATCCTTCTACGTACTCAGTGTTGCCTCCGCACGTGAACGGAGCTCAAGGGAGTTATGCACTCCGATTTCCGCCTCCCTACGATCCAAATATGCCCTACATCCCGGGCTTCGCCGCGACACCGTCATTAACTTCTGGGGGAAGTACTCCCGCCATCTTCTTAGCCCTGGAACAGCAAATAGATAACATCATCGCAAATCAGAGCTTCGCAGACACTGTTATCCCAAAAGTGGACAGTGCACCTCCCATCCCGCTGGATATATACTTAATGCCCAATCCTGCTGGGTACAAGACGCCCAAATGGGAGAAGTTCGATGAAGTCAGTGGGAATGCACACGAACATGTGATGAGGTTCGTTGATATAATGGGCCCACATGTTGTTGCCACCAGGCTGCTCATGCGCGAATTCCCCAAGTCTCTGGGGGCTGTCGCGTACAAGTGGTACAGAACTCTCGAGGCAGGGTATGTCAAGACGTGGGAAGACATGGTGAAGAAATTCTACACCAAATTCTTCCAAGTAGAAGAGAAGGTCACCACTATCCACCTCTCCCGCATGTACCAGAGGCATGACGAAGAAGGGTTCGCCTTTATCAAGAAGTTCAGAGCCAGATCTTTGGAATGCATCGATGAGGTCTCAAAAGGCCGCCTCGTGGAGATATGCCTTCAGGGCATGCGTGATGAATACAAAGGTATGTTAATAAATCTGAATATGCCTATGTTTTCAAAGTTGATTGACTACACCAGGAACATTGAGACACTGGTGGAGAAGATGAGGAAGAACACTCACGACCGCGCGCCAGCTAGCTCTGGTTTCAAGATCGGGAGATTCAGTTACAAACGAGGACGGGAAGTTGAGGTACATGCAATGTTGTCCCCTCACAAGCAGCAGCGACCCGCACCACGCGAGGCACCACCCTTGTCGTGCTCAATTGATGATGCAATAACTCTTTGCAAGAGATGGCGAAAGGATGGAATTTTGCCTACACTTGAACATAAAGCCACCAGAGACCAACTACAAGACCCCATATGGTGTGAATTCCATGGGAAAGTCACACACCCCACGAGGGAGTGAAAGAAGCTTAGGTGTTTGGTAGACAGAAATGTCAAAGAAGGACAGCAGGTCATTGACGAACCATCCAAAGATGTACGCGACAACCCCTTGGCGTCCCATGCACAGGAGCCAAAGGGGAAAGAGATAGCCATGATTTTGATCATGGATCTCGAAGAGATTTCAGATACGAATATCCCAGTGGTTGCCGAAGTCTGTCAGGAAGAGGAATACAGTGTCGATAAAGAAGATACACGCGCCGAACGCATGAAGAACTCTAACCAATTTGAGAAATTCTTTGATGACATGAATTTCTCAAGTGGATTCAGACATGATATGATTAAGGCCATCTTAAGGGTGGCAGAATATTATGGCGAGGAACTGGTCACCTCAAATGGCAGAGCGAGATTGAAAGGCCTAGTGATGACTTTCGATGAGTCGGACAAGAAGACGGACGCGAGTCATCAGAGGCCACTGTATGTGACGGCAGTAGTCAACAATGTTGAGTTCAAGAGGGCCTTCGTTGATGGCGGAGCCGCAGTGAACGTGATCCCGCTCAGTACCCTGGAGCTCGATGGAATCCCCCAAAGCAAAATCCTTAAGAAACCATCACCATTGATGGGTTTCGGAAGTGACACCAGAACGACTATCGGTTGGATCCGACTAGGGATTAAGATTGGTCAGATCAAATGCGCTGCTAAGTTTCACGTGCCAACACTACCTATTACATGATCATAGGCCGGGCATGGATCCACCACTTCGATGCGGTGCCTTCCACGGCTCATCAAATTATGAAGGCAATATGGAGAGACAGGGTGGTTGCCATACCTGCTTCGGTGAACCCTTTCAACTTAGAGGAGGCGCACTTGTCTGAAGTGGTTTGGTTCACAGAGATGGCGGACGAGGCCACTCCAGCACCCTTTTGACCAACTACCTTGCCCAAATTGGAGGACATCAAGGACCAATCACCGGCTGGGGTGATGGTAATGCTCTAGGAGCCGAAGGAGAAACAGCCCATACGGGAAAAACTCCCATGGTGAGTTACAACAAGAAAAACATCTACACCCTAAAGAGATTTGTCAATTAGGACGGCCAGGTAAACAGGTGGGCAACTTCTATTCTAATGGAAAGAAGTGCCACCGCATCAGAATTTGCAAGGAGTCGTCTTCGACCCGTCCCACCGAAGGTGTCCCCGAGCAAGTTTGAAAACTGGCAGAGGCTCTTGGCGAGAATAAAGGGGAAACACTGAGCGAAGAATTAAAGGAGTCCCCTGATTGCATGGAGGACCGTCCGAAACTTTAGAAACAAGAGCTAAAAGAGGTATTCTTGTGCCAAACCGAAGACAAGAAGAGGCCAGTCTTCATAAGTGCGGATCTTAGTGAAGAAAAAGAGCGAGAATTTCAGGAAGAACTGAAGGAATACAGGGATGTTTTCGCATGGGACTATGACGAAATGCTAGGTTTAGACCAAGGCGTTACCATGCATAGACTTGATGTTGTCCCAGGATCGAAGCCGGTAAAACAAATCGCAAGGAAATTCCGTCCCGAAATAAATGTCAAGATAAAGGAAGAGATCATGAAGTTGCTGAATGCAAGTTCATTAAGACAAATCATTATCCCACCTGGCTCGCCAACATAGTACTTGTCTTGAATAAAAATGGCAGCATCCGAGTTTGTGTTGATTTCATGGATCTGAACAAATTATGCCCAAAGGATGATTTCCCACTGCCAAATATAGACCTCCTGATCGAATCTACCGCATTCCACGAAATGTTCAGTTTTATGGACGGTTTTAGCGGCTACAACCAGATTGAAATAGACCCAGAAGACGCGAAGAAGACAGCGTTCATCACGCCTATGGGAGTCTTCAACTACACGGTTATGCCGTTCGGTCTAAAGAACGCGGGCGCTACTTATCAGCGCGCAATGATGGAATTGTTCCACGACATGATGCATCAGGAGGTCGAGTTCTATGTGGACGATTTTGTGGTCAATTCCAGACAGAAGGGTGATCATTGGAAAGACTTAAGGAAAGTATTTTAAAGATGTCGAGCGTACTAGTTAAAGATGAACCCCATGAAATGCGCGTTTGGGGTGACCTCAGGAAAATTCCTAGGTTGCGTGATTCATCGGCACGGAATTGAGCCTGATCCTGCGAAGATCTCTGCAATCACTAGTCTACCTATGCGAGAATATCAGAACACCTTGAAGATATTTCTGGGAAAGTTTTCCTACTTAATAATATTTATACCAGCAATTGCAGAACAGACGTTTTGCTTTGGCAGCTTGCTTAAAAAGAATGCGACATTCTTGTAGACGGAGGAACATCATGTTGCGTTTGAGAAACTAAAGAAGTTATTAACATCTCCAAGAGTCATGATCGCACCCCAACTGGGATCGCCGCTATTACTATACTTAAATTCAACAAAGAAATCTATTGGGGCATTGCTAGCTCAGGAGTTCGAAGGACAGGAAAGACCTATGTATTACATCTCGCGCATGATCCAGGCTGCGAAATCCATGTACACAGATATCGAGCGCCACTGCCTTGCTTTATTTTTTTCCATTGAAATGTTAAAGCACTATTTCGCTTCACGCATAGTGGTCATCATTACAAAGAACGATCCTATTCGATATCTGCTGGGACATTCACCTCCTTGTGGGAGATTTTCCAAGTGGTACATGACTATCTCCCAGTACGATATAGTCTGCGTGCGACCAAAGGCCATTAAATCACAAGCACTGGCGGACTTGTTGGCCCAGTTCCCGGATGAAAGCTGTGAACCTTTAGCGGAGGAGGAATTCGAAGGATCGGAAATATACGCAATCAACAACCTCTATTGGAGGCTTCAATTTGATGGTTCATCCACTTGGAGGCGGAATTGGAGTGGTGTTGGTCAAGCCTGATCAGGAAGTCATCCAGACCAATAATGAAGCTGAATGCTGTGATAGCAGGATTACTTGCAGCAAAGGGCCTGGAGGTTCAAAATCTCATCATAACGGGGGACTCCAAGCTCATAGTGAAGCAAGCTTCAGGGGAGTACGCCCTGAAAAAAATTAACTTGCTAAAATACAGGTCAATAGTGCAGAAGCTGGTCCAGAAGTTCGAATCTGTCAGGTACGAACACACTCCACGATCTGATAACCGACATGCAGATGCACTGGCTACTTTGGGACCCAAGATCAGTTTTGAAAAGTGTCCAATGAAAATCTCAATTGAGGTTAAGACAACACCATATTTTTTAAAAGATCTATGCGAAGAAGAGTCTGCAGAGGAGGCAGACTGGAGAAAGCCCATAGTGCGCGCGATAGCTGAAGGCACGAGAAAAGAAAGCTGGGTTTCCACAAAAGGATTTTGCATACATGACACTCTGGTGTACTACAAAGGCCCTGGGGGAATTCTGATGTGTTGCGTGTTAGAGGATGAAGGACGATCAACCTTAGAAAAGATCCATCAGCACTCGCGCGGAGAAAACGAGATCTCCATCTACAGAAAGGCGCAGACATATGGAATTCATTGGCCTCATATGGCATATTGATAACTCTCTATTAGAGTTATATTTCTCGCATATTTAATATATTTTTGCGTCATTCCGGGGTTGAAATATGAGTTTTACACTATGAATGTTGAGAAAACGTAGAAAGTTGAGTTTTTAGCACTTTATTGTTAATCCGGGCGTTTCGATGCATATTTCGATGTTTTTTGTCAAATATAATCGCTTGGTATGGTTGTTCATGTTGTCTTGACAGGAACGGATGCTAAACGATGACTAGGAGGCATGAAACGAACTTCGGAAACAAAGCAAACTCAAGAGGAAGCAAGAGAAGCAAAGTCGGAGGAGCAAAAGTGACCAATCTCCACTATTTTGATTGTATATCGAGTTCTACAATATATTTTGGAGTGAGCAGTGGAAAATGAAATTGGAATCAAAGAGCTTTCCAACTATAGGTCACGGAGCTATAACGGAGATCGGACTAGAAAGTTAAGGTTTGTCGAAGAAGATGAAAATCTGAGTTCATCTCCTGGGGTGTTCGGGCGAACACTTTTGTGTTCGTGCGAACAAAAACACTTAGAAAAATTTCGGGACAGCCAATAAAAGGTGAAAAACAAGCTGAAAATTTGTGGGAACAAAAAAAGTGTTCGTGCGAACACCCGTTTGTTCGTGCGAACAGAGGGCTAAATCGCAATTTTTTGGGTTGTTTTGTAATTTTAAAAGATTTTGAGCTTTGGGGACTTCTTCTAACCTAGGATTCCGTCCTAAAGGGTGTATTCACACATATTTGGAGCAGGAAACAAAGGGAGGACGACAAGGACGAAGACGGGAAGAAGAGAACACAAAAGCCACCATTGGAGAGCTAGGTTTTTGATTTATTCTTCTTCGTTCTCAATCTTTGTATGGAGAAACTATTGCACCGTGTTTGGTTGATTATTCTTAGCTAAATACTTTTCTAGGCATCTCTACGAGAGCCCAAGGTTCATGTAAACGATGATATTTTTCCGGATTTGATCTTTGCTTCAGGATTTCATGATTTCTTCTTTTGAATCAATTCTAGTTTCTTGTTTATGTTAGTAATCCTAATTAAGTGACATGATTAGGAGATAAAACTAGGGTTCAAGAACTAGGGTTTGTTCAATAGTTGATTCATGCTTTAAGTTAGCAATATTTTAATTGGATTGCTCATGTACTGTGCTTACTACTCAGTGTTAATGGAGCAGCTAACCGGAAACACTGCTTAGTTAGCGAATGCACGATAGTGATTCTAACTAACTAGGATGAGACTTGAACATCAATCCCGTATCACTGAGACTGAGAAGAGACGTGTTAGGATTGGCTAGTGTGGGTAGATTCGGTAGGTGAGATTCGATTGTTTCGTGCAACGGTGGACCGATAGGACCCGTTGTCGTGCATGTCGTTAGCCTACTAGAACGGACCGGTAGACACAAGAGACCGATAGGAGATTGTAGTTTACCGTGAAGTAGAATGACTTGAGACCGATAGGAGATAGTCAGCGCTATTACCCGGCTTAGTTAGAATATAGTTAACGTGTTGCTCAGATAATCCGAAAATCGTCTACAGCCGTAGGTGATCTTGATATTGCCTAGTTTCTCCAAACTTTTTTCTTAAATATTAAAAATAAAATACAAAAATATTAGATTAGTTGTTATTTCAATTCTAAAATCAATCAAATCTTTCCTCCTGCACCGTACTCTAGATTAAATAACTAATTAAATAATCTCAAGCCTGTCCTCGTGGGATCGATAATTCGGGGTTGAAATACCACCCCTATATAACTTGACCGTGCACTTGCGCATACGCGTAAAGAATCGCGTCAAGTTTTTGGCGCCGTTGCTGGGGACAGCTGTAGATTATTTAGTTAGGAATTAGTTTAGATTACTTTTATTTCATTTTAGTTGTATTTTTTATATTATCTATCTTTGGGCTTCACTGGTGTCTTGTGAGTTTGTTTTTCAGGAAAGCAGGAAGCAAGAGACAATATAAGCATGTGGAGCGAAGACTGTTATTCGGGTCCCCCCTACTGTTTCCACAGCAGGGGTAACCATGAAGACGAGGACGCATGCATAACTTGGTGCTACGTATGCGGCATTTGGCACGAACGTAGAGACTCATGTCGAGTACATGCCCCCCAGCTTCATCAGCACCAGGAAGACTCATCAGCGATTATGGCGGAACGGCGTAGTATTATGAATGACATCGAAGTGTGCACCAAATTTTTGTCCATAGCTCCACAAGTTTCACAAGAGGATTTTGCCACAGGTAGGGAATACGTGAGGGAGATGATGGAGAGGATTAAGATACGAATAGAAAAACT
This sequence comes from Linanthus parryae, assembly GCA_023055425.1. NCBI lineage: Eukaryota > Viridiplantae > Streptophyta > Magnoliopsida > Ericales > Polemoniaceae > Linanthus > Linanthus parryae. The sequence continues at coordinate 154,834 of JALGPY010000017.1, forward strand.
GTCAGCAGTAGGGGAATCAAGCATTCAAGAGCCACAAGAGGAGACCTTGCCACATGACAGTGAGCCTCATATTGAACCTTCATCATCACCACCACAAGTGGAAGAAGAGATACCTGAGCCGAGTGAAGACTGCAATGTCCAGGAACCATTGGTGGACTCTGCCATTTATGAGGACTCATACTCTGATTCAGACTGGGGTGGACCTGTGTGCCGAAGAAGGGAAGATCTGTCGTATTGCGAGCCAAGACCGCAGGCGCCCTCACAGCCTTGGCATGAATGGGAAGGCACCATCATTGGAAGCCTACGGTGTGCTGATGATGAAGCTGATGAAGCACTCGTGCCCATACCTATTGAGGCAAAAGCCCCTACTCTACTTTCGAAGAATTCTCCGTATCTCATATTAATCAAGTCTGTGATGAGTTGGAAAGACTTGTGTATGGAGATTCTTATGGGGAAGAGCATCATGAGAAATTTTCAATTTCGTGTCATATTGGCTATTATATTAATGATCCAAACGCCATAGTCAATGAGTTGAAAATAAACAAGTGTGGGGGTGTGGATGAATTGCATGGGTCGGGTGAAGAGCATCTAGCACAGATGAGGTATTACTGGGATGATTTTATGGCCAGAGATTCGGTTGAGCCCAGTGGTACTTGGTGGAAGTTTCTCAAGAAGATCAATTGCAAAATGAAAGGAATCAGCTTCCACAACTCTCCGCCATCTGCACAGCACAAGGTTGCACGTGAAATTTTGGAAAAGAGATGGTGGAAGAAGAAGAAGTGGAGGGATAAAGCAGTCTCTACTTTCCTTTTCGGTTGAGGTAACCAGGTCCGGCTGTCGACCTTAAATTACAAGTGCTGCTTGGGAGGCAACCCAATGTAGAGTAGGGTGCTATTTATTTATGTTCTTTCTTTTAGTTCTCCATATGATTTTGAGGGGTGAGAGAGAGTTGCTTTAATACTTTCAATCAGTGTGCATGGACACAGGTACAAAAGACGCTTCGGATTCCTCTTCGTGATGTGTGCGATAGAGAATGTTGAGAAGGCGCATCGGAATCCGGACGCGAGGTGAGACTTTTCCGGAAACTGTCAACGGTCCACAAGACCCCTTCTTGTTGCAGTTTCGTGGAAACGGTGCCCATGTAGGTCCAGGCACCCAGGTACCTCTAACTCTCTCTCTTGTTTCTACGTTTTGAGCCATAATTGTGTAGATCCACCGCCTACACATTTAAGCGATGAGTCCTCTTATTATATCTCTAAATTCGTTGAGGACAACGAAACGCTTAAGTGTGGGGGGGGGGGTTATGTATACTTTTGCTATCCATGTCTGTTTTGCATAGCCTTGTTACATGTAGATTGCGTTATTATTGTGAGTAGTGTGGTTAGTGTAGTGTGTTTTAAATATATTGACGTTTTGTGTTAGATTGCGTATTTTATGCATTGTTAGCACTTTTACATTATTGAGTCACCCTACCCAATGTTATGTGATTAGTAGAGTTGGTCATTTCATATAGAGTTTAGGAAAATATGAAAAAACATGAAAAAAAGAAAGAAAAAAAGTAAAAAAGCAGAAAAATCAGAAAAATTAGAATTTTTTTTGAGAATAAGGGCAATTGATGAAGCTAGAAACCGAAGAGAGTTTAGTGAAAGAGTCTCTGAGAATAGGAAGCGCCGTAGTAGGGATGTGTTTAATTTTTAGTATCTTGCACACCTGTTTCACGAAAGGAAGTCCCGGGTATTCAGGGAATGTGGAAAGTAGACGAGGGCATACCTTTAGTTTCTTTATTGTGCTAGGAGGATTTAGTCCTAATGTAGTTGAATAGTCCGTTTTCGAGTGGAAACTTGTGGCCTCTTGAAAACTGGGGTGGACCTTCGTGTTGAGTCAGTTCCATGTGGTACTGTTTCCTCTGCCTAAGCGAAGTCGGGGGGTGTACACCACCATCCCTTAAGGCGGTTTCAAGAGCTAACCAAAAAATCCCACACTTAGTAGCTCTAAATGCACGGTCGAAAAAAAATAGAAAAGAATGAAAAAGAAAAAAAAAAGAATCAAAATCTTCTCTTGGATTAGTTACGGTGAACAACCTAATGTGCCTCCGCTCGCGCGGGGAATTTGTACTCAAACAAATTATAGCGTCTAAGGAAAATTAAATTCAAGTCGTATTACAAGGAGTTGTGTCTCCCATCACTAGGACAACTTGCATTCAATGCAATAACGGCTAAGAGGGTCTGAAAACCTCAAATGACTTGGCAACGAAAGACTACTATAGGATTATGGATGCCTAGACCCTCTGAGCTAAAGGACGTGCCCGAGTCTTGGATTGTTTATGGTGGATGTTTGGGTACCCCTTAGTGAGCTTGTGCGTATGATCACATTATCTCAATTTCTTGCTATTGGTTGTGAAATTTCGAAAGAGACTAGTGAGAACTTGAGGATTCTGATTAGTGATAGCGAGATTGCCCCATCTCTAACGAAAAAGAAAAAAAATATTTGTGTTGTTTCAATTTTTTCATTGTTTGATGATCGATTTGCATTGTTTATAGAGCATGTAGATTTCATTGGGTGTGTGTGTTGCTTGTGTCTTATGGCTAGTGTAGTTGTATGCAATTCGGTGGATTTAAACGTAGTGTGAGGATTGATTTTGCTCGGGACGCGCAAAAGGGTATGTGGGGGAATTTGATAACTCTCTATTAGAGTTATATTTCTCGCATATTAAATATCGTTTTGCGTACTTCCGGGGTTGAAATATGAGTTTTACACTATGAATGTTGAGAAAACGTAGAAAGTTGAGTTTTTAGCACTTTGTTGTTAATCCGGGCGTTTCGATGCATATTTCGATGTTATTTGTCAAATATAATCGCTTGGTATGGTTGTTCATGTTGTCTTGACAGGAACGGATGCTAAACGATGACTAGGAGGCATGAAACGAACTACGGAAACAAAGCAAACTCAAGAGGAAGCAAGAGAAGCAAAGTCGGAGGAGCAAAAGTGAACAATCTCCACTATTTTGATTGTATCTCGAGTTCTACAATACATTTTGGAGTGAGACCAGTGGAAAATGAAATTATACTCAAAGAGCTTTCCAGCGATAGGTCACGGAGCTAAAACGGAGATCGGACGAGAAAGTTAAGGTCCGTCCAAGAAGATGAAAATCTGAGTTCAGCTCCAAGGGTGTTCGTACGAATACTTTTGTTCGTGCGAACAAAAACACTTCGAAAAATTTCGGGACAGCCAATAAAAGGTGAAAAACAAGCTGAAAATTTGTGGGAACAAAAAAAGTGTTCGTGCGAACAGAGAGTAAATATCTGTTCGTGCGAACACCCGTTTGTTCGTGCGAACGGAGGGCTAAATTGTAATTTTTTGGGCTGTTTTGTAATTTTTATAGAGTTTGAGCTTCGGGGACTTCTTCTAACCTAGGAGTCCGTCCTAAATGGTGTATTCACGCATATTTGGAGCAGGAAACAAAGGGAGGACGACAAGGACGAAGACGGAGAATAAGAGAACACAAAATCCACCATTGGAGAGCTAGGTTTTTGATTTCTTCTTCTTCTTTCTTAATCTTTGTATGGAGAAACTATTGCACCGTGTTTGGTTGATTCTTCTTAGCTAAATACTTTTCTAGGCATCTCTACGAGAGCCTAGGGTTCATGTAAACGATGATATTTTTCCGGATTTGATCTTTGCTTCTTGATTTCATGATTTCTTCTTTTGAATCAATTCTAGTTTCTTGTTTATGTTAGTAATCCTAATTGAGTGACATGATTAGGAGATAAAACTAGGGTTCAAGAACTAGGGTTTGTTCAATAGTTGATTCATGCTTAAAGTTAGCAATATTTTAATTCAATTGTTCATGTACTGTGCTTAATACTCGGTGTTAATGGAGTAGCTAACCGGAAACACTGCTTAGTTAGCGAATGCACGATAGTGATTCTAACTAACTAGGATGAGACTTGAACATCAATCCCGTATCACTGAGACTGAGAAGAGACGTGTTAGGATTGGCTAGTGTGGGTAGATTCGGTAGGTGAGATTCGACTGTTTCGTGCAACGGTGGACCGACAGGACCCGTTGTCGTGCATGTCGTTAGCCTACTAGAACGGACCTGTAGACACAAGAGACCGATAGGAGATTGTAGTCTACCGTGAAGTAGAATGACTTGAGACCGATAGGAGATAGTCAGCGCTATTACCCAGCTTAGTTAGAATATAGTTAACGTGTTGCTCAGATAATTCGGAAATCGTCTACAGCCCTAGGTGATCTAGAGATTGCCTAGTTTATCCAAACTTGTTTCTTAAATATATAAAAAAATACAAAAATATTAGATTAGTTATTTCAATTCTAAAATAATCAAATCTTTCCTCCTGAACCGTACTCTAAATTAAATAACTAATTAAATAATCTCAAGCATGTCCTCGTGGGATCGATAACTCGGGGTTGAAATACCACCCCTATATTACTTGACCGTGCACTGTCCTCGTGGGATCGATAACTCGGGGTTGAAATACCACCCCTATATTACTTGACCGTGCACTTGCGCATACGCGTAAAGAATCGCGTCACATATTTTGCCGCCATCATACGGAAGAACTGTGAAAAGTGTGCGCTGATAAAGGACTCCTTAGAAATTGCTGCAATTGAAGACGAGGATTGGGGGAGATCTATAATAGACTATCTGCAGGATGAAACATTGCCGAGTGACAGAAAGGAAGCTGACAAGTTCAAAAGAAAGGCAGCTCGGTATGTCTTGAAAGAAAATTTACTTTGGCGAAAAGGACACAATAAGAATCTGCTAAGATGCCTAAATGGGCAAGAAATCCAGGAAGTCATGGAGATATGCCATCAAGTGGAGCACCAAGGAGGCGCGAAGTTGTGCAGGCAGCTCCTAAATGTTGGTTACTTTTGGCCAACCATGGAGGCTGACTGTCGCGCAAAGGTCAAGAGATGCTGTAGATAGTGCTTTCTGGACAGACAGATCTTAGCCACGTGGCGATCATACAGCACACCTAGCTGTGCTCCACACACACTGGATCACCAGCTGCACTGATCCACGTGGGGGCTGCGAGACAGGGCCCTCGCATACCACCTCACGGGACTTATAGGGACTTAGTGGTTTGGAGGCTAGAGTAAGTCCTGTCGCGCGCGTGCGACAACCAAGCCCGCGTGCGACTCCTAGTAACTGATTTTGAGAGATTTATGGCACGAGCTCCATAAACCCGGTCAACCTCGTAACGGTTATGGTATACGCGGGTAACGTGCCGTAACGGTCCCTATATACGCGGACGAACGTGCCGTTGTGGTTAAGCTAATTAAGCCGCCATTAATGGGCGCATTAACCACACTACAACGGTCACATTCTCTGTTATATATAGGATCGTTAACCCTTGCATACAAGGAGAGAATCACCTGAACTACGCGGAAGCTCTGCCAAAATCCTGTCTCTCTCTCATACAGTGCTATTGCCTTACTCTCTCCCTACACACAACCTTGCACTTCCTGTGTCTTTTCTATCCCCTACTCTTGGTGTATATTGAGTTCTCTCTGCAGGATTATCTCGTACACATTTGGTGAACCAGACGTGAACTTACCACTGCAAGCAACCATGTCTCATGAAGATGATGTCAGTAACAGATCGCCCTCCACGGAGACCACCTCAGGAGAGGAGACCCGCCTCACTCCCACGGCCGCCGGTGAGGCTCCGACGCTAGAGGCCTTGGATACTACCATCCAGAATCAGGCGAAGGCTCTCAAAGCTCAGTCCGTTCAGCTGGAATGGATAATGGCCATCCTGGGGACTCTCGCCCCAAGTCCCGCATCAGCCACTACCGTCTCTCAGGGAGGAGGAGCGTCCACCACTCAGGGGTTGGGAGTATCAACCACACCACCTAACCCTAGCCTTCAAACTCCACCGACAACGGTGCAGTTACCCTCAGTTCAGGGGCAAACAGCCCAAATATTGCCCCTTGCCACTCACACTCCTCAACCGCCAACTCTAGTACCTAATCCGACTTCACAATACCCCTTGCCTCCTCCATCGGCAACGTGGGGCAATGCGAATTCACAGTATGTTCCTAGCCCTTCCGCGGCATATGTGTCGCCTCCACCTGCAACATCTCCTCCTCCTGCTGCTGGGGGAAGTGCACCGGAGTGTATGACGTCGCTGCATCGGCGCATAAAAACCATCTTGGCTAATCAACCATTCGCAGACACCATAATCCCGAAGGTAGACAACGGTCCCCCTATCCCACGCGAGATCTACCTCATGCCTAACCCTGCCGGGTACAAGGCTCCTAAATGGGACAAGTTCGAGGATGTCAACAGAAACGCCCACGAGCATGTCATGCGCTTCATTAATGTGATGGGGCCATACGGGGCTGATCACAAGTTGCTGATGCGCGAGTTCTCGAAATCCCTGGGGAACGTGGCCTAAAACTGGTACAAAACGTTGGAAGCCGGATCCGTGAAGACCTGGGACGACATGGTCCAGAAGTTTTACACTAAATTCTTCCAGGTGGAAGAAAAGGTGACGATGATTCATCTCTCTCGCATGTACCAGAAGTGCGAGGAGGATGGAGTGACATTCATCAAGAAGTTCAGGGCTAAGTCCTTGGAATGCAGGGATGAAGTACTAGAGGGCAGACTCGTGGAAATATGTTTGCAGGGCATGCGAGACGAGTACAAAGGTATGCTTATCAACCTACAAACTCCCACATTTTCAAAGTTGATCGAATGCACAAAGAACATAGAATCTATAGTGGAAAGGCAGAAAAAGAAGCACGCCCCTGAGCGATCCCCGAGCGGGACCACCTTTAAAATTGGGAGGTTCAGCTACAAGAGGGGACGTGAGGCCGAAGTGAATACGGTCTCGCCCCAGAAGTAGCCAAAGGTCGCAAACTTTGATGCGCCACCTTTACCATGTTCGGTAGAGGAAGCGAGCGACTTGTGCAGACAATGGCGTAAAGATGGTATCTTGCCGCCGCTCGAAAAGATACCCTCCAGGGAGATGATGAGGTACCCAAAGTGGTGCGAATGCCACGGAAAGATCATGCATCCCACAACTGACTGCAAGAAGCTCAAAAACATGGTGAGTCGAAAGATGAAGGATGGCGAATTGATCGTCAGCGATCAGAGGCAGGATGTGCGAAACAATCCACTGCCTGCCCATGCGGAGCACGAGTCGAAGGGCAAAGAGGTTTCCATGATCACAATAATGGACCTCGAAGAGATTGCGGAAGATGGTCTACCCATCGTTGCCGAAGTCTACAACGAGGAGGATTACAGCATAGACACGGAAGACGAGCGTGCCGATCGGATGAAAGGATCGCACGGGTTCAGCAGGTTCTTCGACGAAATGAACTTTTCGGAGAAATGCCGGAAAGAGATGACAAAAGCGATCCTAAGAATAGCGGAAGACTACGGGGAGGATATCGTGGTTTCCAATGGGAAGGTTGTCAGAGCATCTCGCTCCACGGAAAAGGTCATAACCTTCTTCGCAAGTCACAAAAATACAGATGCGAGCCACCAGAAGCCTTTGTATGTGACGGCAGTAATCAATGGTGTCGAGTTCAAACGAGCATTTGTCGACGGCAGAGCAGCAGTTAACGTGGTCCCACTCCACATTCTGAAGCTGGTAGGAATCTCGGAACAGAAGATTGTTAGACGTCCATCCCCGCTGATGGGGTTTGGAAGTGACTCCAGGATGACGATAGGATGGATCCGTCTGGGTGTCCAGATTGGCAAAATCAAGTTTTCAGCCAAATTCTATGTCATAGATGAGAACACTACGTATCATATGATCATCGGTCGGGCCTGGATTCATCGCTTCGATGCAATCCCCTTAACGGCTCACCAGGTGATGAAAGCTATCTGGAACGATAGAGTTGTGGAGATACCAGCTTCGGTAAACCCTTTCAATCTGGATGAAGCGCACCTCTCCGAGGTACTATGGTTCACCGAAATGGCAGATGAGCAAACGCCGGGACCGTTCAACCCCACTCCTTTGCCTCGATGGGAGGACATCAAAGAGCAGTCACCCGCAGGAGTGATGGTGACAAGGGAGGAGTCCAAAGAAAAGTCGTCTGCGCGAGAAGAGGCACCGCGAATTTCTTATCAGCGAAAGAACGTGTACACCCTGAAAAGTATAGCAAAACATGATCCTGAAGGCAAGGAGATAGAGAGCTTCTACGCCAACGGGAAGAAATGTTACCGCGTATGAAGGTGCGCGGGGGTGTCCCCACACGAGCATGGGGATATCCCTGAGCTAATCAATCAAATTGAGCAGGTTATGGAATTGGACAAACCAACACCAGACGCTCCAGAGGAGAAGCTAAAAGAAGCACCCGAATGCATGGAGGACAAGCCCAAACCGCAAAAGCAGGAGCTGAAGGAGGTATTCCTAAGCCCAAACGAAGGAAAGAAAAGGCCAGTCTTTCTGAGTGCAGACCTCACATGCGAGGAGGAGGAAAGATTGCTACAACTTCTGACTGAGTACAAAGATGTGTTCGCATGGGAATACGATGAGATGCCTGGTCTGGACACGAGCATCACTATGCACAGGTTAGATGTAATCCCAGGGTCTAAGCCGGTAAAGCAGAGCACCAGGAGCTTTAGGCCGGAGATCAACGTGAAGATCAAGCAAGAAATCGTCAAACTATTGACTGCCAAATTCATCGAGCCGAATCACCATCCTACATGGTTGGCAAACATTGTGCCAGTAGTGAAGAAGAATGGGAAGCTTCGCATTTGTGTGGACTTCCGAGACCTTAATCGTTTCTCTCCTAAAGACGATTCTCTGCTCCACAACATTAATCTACTCATCGATTCGACCGCGGGTCATCGCATGTTCAGCTTCATGGACGGCTTCAGTGGGTACAATCAGATCAAGATGGACCCTAAAGATGCACGGAAAACCGCGTTCATCACGCCAGTGGGAGTCTTCAATTACACGGTTATGCCTTTCGGACTCAAGAATGCAGGTGCGACTTACCAGCGAGCTATGATGGCCCTGTTCCACGACATGATGCATAAAGAGGTAGAATTCTATGTTGATGACTTGGTTGTCAATTCCAAGGAAGAAAGCGACCACTTGGAGGATCTGCGGAAAGTCTTCGAAAGATGTAGAAGTTTCCAGCTAAAGATGAACCCCATGAAATGCGCATTCGGAGTAACCTCGGGGAAATTCTTGGGATGTGTAATACATCGCCAAGGCATCGAGCCTGACCCCGCAAAAGTATCAGCCATCACCAGCATGACGGCGCCGCACAACCAAAGTGCTTTGAAGACATTCCTGGGGAAGCTATCCTACCTGCGTAGGTTCATCCCTGCAATTGCAGAAATCACCTTCTGCTTCAGTGATCTTCTCAAGAAGGATGTTGTGTACGATTGGACCGCAGAGCACGAAACCGCTTTCGGAAGGCTAAAGGAATTGCTGACATCGTCAAGGGTTATGATCGCACCACAGCTCGGATCGCCATTTTTTCTATACCTTACATCGACAAAGAAGTCTATTGGGGCACTCTTGGCTCAGGAATATGAAGGGAATGAAAGGCCAATTTACTATATTTCCCGCATAGTGCAACCAGCAGAATCAAGGTACACGGACATCGAGCGTCATTGCCTTGCTTTGTTCTTTGTAATAGAAAAGTGGAAGCACTATTTCGCTTCGCACAAAGTGATAGTGGTGAAAAAGAGTGACCCCATACGGTATCTCTTGAATCACACTTCTCCTGGTGGAAGATTAGCAAAGTGGTATATGACCATCTCTCAGTACGACATCACATGCGTCCGACCCCGAGTAATCAAATCGCAGGCGGTGGCGGATTTGCTAGCACAGTTCCCTGATAATAGTCATGAGCCTTTGATTGAGGAAGAACTGGAGGGACCTAAAATATATGCAGTCGAGTTGCCTTACTGGACGCTCCATTTCGACGGGTCATCGACAAGGAAGCGTGGAGGCTTCGGAATAGTCCTGACCAAACCAGATGGAGAGGTCATACAGATGTCCATAAAGCTTGACTTCGCAGTCACCAACAACAAAGCAGAGTATGAAGCTCTCATAGCAGGTCTTCGCGCAACAAGGGCACTAGAAGTAAGCAATTTGACGGTTATGGGGGACTCTAAGCTAATCGTCAAACAAGCCTCGGGCGAATACGGTTTAAAGGAAATAAACCTATTGCCCTACCGAACTTTGGTACAGAAGCTGGTGCAACAATTATGCGACGTCAGGTACGAGCACAAACCCAGAGAAGATAATAGGCATGCTGATGCTTTGGCCACCCTGGGATCCAAGGTCAGTGCGGATAAGTGTCCCGCGAGAATCTCGATTGAAGTGCGAACATCCTCGGCATTGACGGAGGACGCGCGTGAGGATGAATGCATAGATGATGCAGACTGGAGGAAGCCAATATTGCGCGCCATCGCAGAAGGAACGAGCAAAGAAAACTGGGCATCCACCAAGGGGTACTGCATACACGACAACTCTCTTTATTACAGAGGCCCAGGTGGGATACTCATGCGATGCGTCTCGCATCAGGAGGGACAAGCTCTGTTAGAAAAGATTCACCAGCATACTTGCGGAGAAAGTGAGGTGTCAATCTACAGAAAGGCCCAAAGGTATGGGATTCACTGGCCGGACATGTCAACGGCTGCTGCGTTAATTCAAGGGAACTGCGAGAATTGTGCATTGATCAAGGACTCTTTAGCAATTGCTCTGGTCGATGATGACATGGATTGGAGGAAGCCACTCTTCGACTTTCTTACACAAGGTATCGAGCCTGAGTCAAGAAAAGAAGCCGAAAAGCTAAAACGGAAGGCAGCCCGGTACGTGGTGCAAGAAGACATACTCTGGCGAAGGGGCCACGAGGGTAACTTACTGCGATGCCTAGACAGCAAAGAAGCACAAGAGGTGATGGACCTCTCTCACCAAGTGGAACATCAGGGAGGTGCGAAGTTGTGTAGGCAGCTACTCACAGTCGGTTACTTCTGGCCAACCATGGAAGCAGATTGCCGCGCTAAAGTAAGAAGATGCCAGGAGTGTCAATTCAAAGGCAACCTAGTACATGCTCATGCCGTAGATCTACATGCGCTGGGCACACCATGGTTGTTCCATACTTGGGCCCTAGATTTTGTTGGCCCTATCCGACCAGCCTCGCATGGGAACCAGTTTATTCTCACTGCGACCGAGTTGTTCACTAAGTGGGTAGAAGCGATACCACTGAAAACAACAAATGCCCTTGCTGTAGTCCAATTCATCCAAGAGAACATCATATACCGGTTCGGAATTCCTAACACAATTCTCTCGGATAATGGTACCCCCTTCGTCAATCGCCAGGTAGCTGCGAAGATAGCGGAATACAACATAAGGCAGATATGTTCTACCCCCTATTATCCGAAAGGGAATGGTCAAGCGGAGGCAACCAACAGGACGTTGTTGAGAATCTTGAGCAAGATGGTTGCAGACGATCACAAGAAATGGGCTGATTCTTTGAACATAGCCTTGTGGGCGTATCGAACTTCTCCGAGGACTCCCACAGGAGTCTCCCCATTCCTTTTATGTTATGGAGCTGAAGCTGTAGTACCTTCGGAGGTAAAAATCAAATCTGCAAGGTTGGCCTTTCATGCACTATACGAGAATCAACGCGATCATGATTTGGTCCTGTTAGAAGAAAAGCGGGAGCAGGCTAAGCGGACTAACAAGCGATACCAGGAAAGGATCGCCCGCGCGTACAACAAAACAGTCCAACGTCGAGATTTCACAGTTGGAGATCTGGTCTTGCGCGCATCGGATCATTGCATGCGGGAGGCGGCTCACCCAAAATTCGCAGCCAACTGGGAAGGACCCTTCGAAGTCAAAGAAGTCTTTGAAAATGGCTACTGCAATATACAAAGGCTACATGGGACGGCCTCGACCCCAAGCTCAGTCAACATGCGCTGGATTAAGAAGTATTATCCTTAACTCCTCTCATTACATGCGTTACATTACAATGCCTACTTTATGCTTTGTATTGCCATAGACTCATGCGTCTTCTCTCCCATATGAGGGAATTGTAATCTCACCTCTCCCATATGAGAGTGTTCATAATAAAAGACTTCTCCCAAATGGGAAGAACTTTATAATTCCAGCTGTCTTTATTGCTTTTTCTCCAATTCTTAATAGAAAAAGCCTATCTGCCGAGATAGCAGCATTAATTGAATACGATCTTAAGATCCTAAGCCTATCTGCTGAGATAGCAGCACTAATCAAACATGCTCTTAATTGATCCTAAGCCTATCTGCCGCGATAGCAGCACTATGCGAATGTGATATTAATTGATCTCAAGCCTATCTGCCGAGATAGCAGCCATACTTGAAAATGATCTTAATTGATCCCAAGCCTATCTACTGAGATAGCAAAACTAAGCAAAAACGATCTTAGTTGATCCAAAGCCTATCTGCCGAGATAGCAGTAATACTTAAAACTGACCTTGAGTGATTCTCAAGCTTATCTGCCAGGATAACAAAACTGTGCAACTGTGATCTCAAGCGATCTGAAGGTTCATCTGCTAAGACAGCAGCTCTCATGAATGATTTTTTATAATCTGCGAATCTATCTATTGGATATCAAATCATAGCGACAACGCAAAGTGCGAATTGTCACGCCCGTAAATCGGGGTATTTTTTTTTTTTTTGAAATAATACAAGGAACTTACTGAACAAGTGGTGAACTGAACAACTCCAACTTTTATTTCACAAACTAAAATATATTACAGAGTAGTCAGAGCTACTAACGGTTCCGAACCCAACTATATTACATAGAAAACAAGTTGAGACTCGTCTCAAAAGCTATAAACAAGCTAGCACTCCAAACAGCTAAGACAACTCAGAGACTGAACCGTCATCACCACTCTAACTCGTTCCTGCAAAATGTTAGAGCTTACTGCAAGCTCAGTAGAGAACATCAAAGGAACAGTCCAAGCACGTATTGTTTCATGGTACACATATCACGTAATCATGCTATCACAGTTCAATATAAACATGTATATGTCAAGTCATGCATATGCAACTCTTTCATCATTTTATTATCTTCATGGAACCTGGGGTGCTCACATACGCGCTCGCAGCTAGGAGTGAGTCAGCCTACCTCCGCATACGCGCTCTCAGCTAGGAGCGGAGTACCTATCTGCCATCAAGCCGGCAGTGCTTTCTGCACCAGGCCTCGGGTGCAATCAGGGTCTTTGACCCAAGGGATGTACAATCCCTAACCCCGTTCATTTATCTTTCCACTTTCATATTTAATTTCACATGCAAATCATGCATGAACAGCAATATTGACAATATCATCATGCTAACAGCATATCAACAATCAACACAGTTGATAGCATGTATCCAGCATAGTCACGAATATCAAGAGCATATTCGAATAGCAATTTCAGCAGTATCTATGTATGATTCAAATACTCAAATAACAATTTGACAGCATCTCCACATAAATCATATATCAATTAACAAATTCACAGTAATCATGTATAACATCGACACACTAATGGAAATTCGTCAATTATAATGAGAATATCTAAGCAGTACAACGACTAGCATATAAACATACAACGCAATACATTTAGGGCTATAACGTTGAGATTCCCTACCTCGGTGAGCAACTAGGTCTAATATATCCCCGATCAGATAAGTCTTGGATTTGGACCTTAAGCTCTTTCAACTCAGCCGTAGCCATACGATAAGGGGTAATGGAGATAGGTTGAGTTCCAGGTTGCAAATCAATAAAGAACTCTACTTCCCTGTGAGGAGGTAAACCGGGTAACTCCTCAGGAAATACGTCAGCAAACTCGCTAACGACACATGGCAAGGCAATGACTTGTCCAGACTCATCTGAACCTGATAGGCTAGATAACCACTCATCCCGATAATCACGCCACTGAGAGTGTCTCAATGACGAAGGCAATATGTCTCTAAAGTTCCCAGTGAACTGAAAACAAGTACCATCTGGGGTAACTGCCGTCACCCGCTGCTCATGAATATCTAATACGACAAAGTGAGCAGACAAATAGTCCATGCCCAAAATGATGTCAAACTCGGCCATGTGAAGGACTCTCAAGTCAAAAGTGACTCGAGCATTAGAAATAACTAGCTCACAGTCTCTACATACTTTATCAACACGATTTTTCCCACCCAATGGTGAGTTCACTCCCAAAGTAGCATATAGAGGTTCCGCAGATAAGCCAAGTAATGAAACACATGAAGCAGATATAAAGGAATGCGAAGCGCCATAATCAAAAAAGACATCTACCCATGTATTGTGCAATAAAAATGTACCTCGAATCACTGAGTGATCAAAAGAGGGCTCCTCAACTGGATAAAGTGAAAAGCTCTGCCCTGAGACCCTTGATTATGTGCACCAACTTTCCCTTTACCTCGACCATAGCCCGTCTGCTCGGATCCTCCAGATGCCTGTGAAACTGGTGGCCTAATAGACTGCTGAGAGTGCGGAAGACGAGACTGCGGTTGTTGGTTCAAACTACCCTGCTGAGATCCTTCACCATAACCTGTAGTATTCGCTTGAGGAAAATCAGAGCGATAGTGGCCTGACTGACCACACCCCAACATACAACGCTTCTCCTCTCATGAAAACCACTACCTTGTGGACGAGGAGGTCCGAAGATTGGCTCGGGTAAGAAAATGTCTTCTGCCTCTTCCCCGAGTAATTATCCCTGTGTTCTGGATGTCTCCCCTTACTTTGATAACCTCGATTCTGACCTTTAGTCTCCCACATGCCTTTGGAGTCAGCCAACTCCCTTTCAGCAACTAAAGCAGACTCTACAACCTCAGAATAAGACTCCAAGGGTAAAACAGCTATCTTGCCTCGAATAGATGGAGAAAGGCTCCACTCAAACAACCTAGCCTTCTCGTTATCGTCACATACCATATTAGGGGCATAACGGGCAAGCTCGGTAAACTTTGCCTCATACTGCATAACAGACATACTACCCTGCTTCAAGTTCAAAAATTCACGAGCCTTAGCTGCCCGAACCACCTCTGGAAAGAACTTCTTCAAAAACATAGTCTTGAAGGTCCTCCACGAAATAAGTGATATGTCTAGGTTAGAGGTAACCAAATACCACCATTGATCAGCCTCATCTTCCAACTGAAAAGTAGCTAACCTTACCTTGACCTCGTCCCCAAAGATTCCCATAACATTAAAAGTTTTCTCAATCTGCCTCACCCAATGCTCAGCTGCAACCGGGTCAGGAGTACCTCGAAAAACAGGTGGATTCTGCCTCTTAAAATCCTTAAGGGCCTTCATAGTATCAGGTTTAGCACCCTGATTAGAAGAACTACTCTCTCCATTCGTCCCATTCCCCAAGTTTGCTGTAGCCATCTACAACAAAAACATCTAGAATGTCATATCTATAAACTTATAGGGTAGGATCAAGTCTAGCACATAACACATAAGATTCCTAAACCATTACCCCAAGCCCGAGGTGTCTCGTATACCTAAGCTCTGATACCAAGTTGTCACGCCCGTAAACCGGGGTGATTTTTTTTTTGAAATAAATACAAGGAACTTAGTGAACAAGTGGTGAACTGAACAACTCCAACTTTTATTTCACAAACTAAAATATATTACAGAGTAGTCAGAGCTACTAACGGTTCCGAACCCAACTATATTACATAGAAAACAAGTTGAGACTCGTCTCAAAAGCTATAAACAAGCTAGCACTCCAAACAGCTAAGACAACTCAGGGACTGAACCGTCATCATCACTATAACTCGTTCCTGCAAAATGTTAGGGGTGAGCTTACTGCAAGCTCAGTAGAGAACATCAAAGGAACAGTCCAAGCACGTATTGTTTCATGGTACACATATCACGTAATCATGCTATCACAGTTCAATATAAACATGTATATGTCAAGTCATGCATATGCAACTCTTTCATCATTTTATTATCTTCATGGAACCTGGGGTGCTCACATACGCACTCGCAGCTAGGAGTGAGTCAGCCTACCTCCGCATACGCGCTCTCAGCTAGGAGCGGAGTACCTACCTGCCATCAAGCCAGCAATGCTTTCTGCACCAGGCCTCGGGTGCAATCAGGGTCTTTGACCCAAGGGATGTACAATCCCTAACCCCGTCCATTTATCTTTCCACTTTCATATTTAATTTCACATGCAAATCATGCATGAACAGCAATATCGACAATATCATCATGCTAACAGCATATCAACAATCAACACGGTTGATAGCATGTATCCAGCATAGTCACGAATATCAACAACATATTCGAATAGCAATTTCAGCAGCATCTATGTATGATTCAAATACTCAAATAACAATTTGACAGCATCTCCACATGAATCATATATCAATTTACAAATTCACATTAATCATGTATAAGATCGACACAGTAATGGAAATTCGTCAATTATAATGAGAATATCTAAGCAGTACAACGACTAGCATATAAACAGACAACGCAATACATTTAGGGCTATAACGTTGAGATTCCCTACCTCGGTCCGACGAAGCTGCTAATAAAATAATAAGAACCTCCAAAACCTCCAAGGAATATATCGAGAATATCCTCCGCAACTCTCACTATCTCTCTCTAGTACTTGACTGAATTTTGGAATGAGAATAACTCTAACGACAAGTTCTATTTATAGGGGAAGGCGACCAATCACGTCGCGATGATTCGCGGGACACGTGGCATCCATGCAGGGAAGGAGTTCCCAGGACATGACACGTGTCAGACACATGTCAACCATGCACAAGGAAGGTGCCACGCGATGACACACAGCAGGGGCATGTGTCAAGCATGCAAAGCACGTCACCGAATCGCGACACATGTCCTCCTGCGTGTCACGCATGCATAGAAGTACACCAGACTGTGACACGTGTCCACCAGTGTGTCATTTATGTAAGGATAATGCTCCATAGCGTGACACGTGTCCCCCGACGTGTCGCGCATGCAAATGCAGGAGGCTATGACGGTGACACATAGGGAGGTTATGTGTCAGAAGCATCTGACTTGCAGTAGGACACATGTCGCGTATGTAACAGAAGCTACCACACGATGACTCGCAGTAGGGGCGTGTGTCAAGCATCTGGGACAGGGGCTAAGGTAGTGACACGTGTTACCCTACGTGTCAATCATGCAGTAACTCATATACAAGCTAACATACTACATGTCATTATGTACTAATCATGATTAATTAAGCTAATTAACACTTAAATGATATGATTAGTACTAATTATTCCCTAAATATTTTTATCCTTAATTTAGCGATTAGAGAATATATTAGGACTTCTGGTGTCTTTCTGGACGAGCTTAACTATTATAGTTTGGCATATATGGATACAACAAAATACTAAGTGCTTAGTCATGAGATTCACTGAAGTAATATAAGCTTCACAAAATGCGGTCATTACACGAATACAACACTACAAAAGGCGATGTTTGCAAACACGCATGCGAAATTGAAATTTGTTGTAACAAAAACAGCAAATGATACAAAACGCTTTATTATGAGTCAAAATGACTTACAATTTATCTGTCTAGATAGCAGCTTACAAACGAAAGCTCAAACTGAGCTAATTACACAGCCAACATGGCTTACAATTCATCTAAATAGCAGCTTACAGGCGAAAGTTACAAAGAAGGGAAATCCTTACTATAAAAGGATCGGCCTACTGGTCCTATCTGCGACCAAAGATCTGTAGCAAGTAGGGTCTTTCTATAAAACGAACTGCCTACAAACGCTACAAGAGCTATGCGACGCTATCTTCAAGATCCCAGGATCTGACAAGGCTTCTGTCTGGTCTTCTTCCCAAGAGATGTGCCAGAGGAACCACCTGTTCCGGCATATGCGGCGGTGAAGAACAGGCAAGCAGCAACTCCTAGGGCAAGAAGCTCCTTGTCCACGGAGACGAGCACAATGGCTCGCTACCCCGAGTTCAAGAACGTGGAGGCAAGAGGTTCTCCTCCGGGAAAGCTAGAGGAGAAATCCACCGTTCATTACGAATCGGTAAGAAGGTTAGTACGGCACTGCACCTCGCCGGGAGGTAGCCGGAAACACGACCTGCAAACATAATAGACGAAGAAAATTCTTCGAACAAGCATGAGGTATTATGTGCATCTTCTTTATGAAGGATATGAAGATCAATAAGCTTCGTAACGAAGATATTGAAAGCTATTTCTATGACACAAAGCACAAACTCAGTTTTCATAACTTGAAGTTGCCATGAATCGACAAAGTACATGCATTGAAGCCAGCAGTCGTAAGGACTCATGGAAAGCCACATTTTGGGATGAAGAACCCAAGTAGCAAGAGGCAGGGTTTATATAGACCCAATGGAGACCCTTCGGTTGCCTAGCTGAGTCAGCAAAGCTTGGAAAAGGGGCAAGAGTAAATCACTTACGCCTTGATAAAGGCAACATTCAATTACCCTACTAAAGGCTACGACGATTCGGTAGTGTATCCTAATTAATGACGAAAGGTCATGATACAGATGGACTTCCCAAGGAAAGCGTGCTTATCTAATAAGCAATTAGCGCGAAAATCAAGGCAGACATATCACTAGCTGATGTCATAATTGATACGCATAAAGATATTCGAGCAAATCCCAGGAAGGGCAAAACGGGCATTCAAGCCTTGATTAAAAAAGGGGGGAGAAACCCTAGAAACATTACGATAAGGTTTCAACTTTTTGTTCAAACCAAATACATGCTATTTTTCTCAAAATAAATCTTTGGTCAGAGGGTCATCAGGGGAGAACAAGAGTGACACATTTGTCACTTGCTCCACTTCTCGCTTCAACTGCTCGTAGTTGGCACTCATCTCATGGAAGAGATACAGCCTCTTCAGCTTTCTGCCTTTGCTTCTCCACCTTTTTCCCCTCAGCTGCGAGGTTATGAAAGCCGCGCCTCAAATTCACAGTCGCGCGAATCTGGGTGACTCTGTTGACAAGATACCAAAAGCCCAGCTTGCCCTAAACTTTGGCTTGAAGGTTTTAACACATGCTGAAAAGCAACTGCGCGCTCTAAGGAGAGATGGTCGCAGGTGCAGCCGCAGACAGCTGCTACGAGATCCAGATGGCCTCGGTCAAGAACAGCCTCCTGTTGAAGGGCTCTATCTCCAAGGACCTCGCAAATGATCGAGGATAGGAGAGACGCATCTGAATCAGCCAGTCAACATCAGATTACTTCAAACCTAACAATGTTGATTCAAGTTAGAACATGAAGCTCGTAAATGAAGAATGCAAGATGCGAACGATAATAATGGTAACATACCAGTTCCTTCAAGGATCTCGCGCAAGGAAGGGATGCGCATTACTGGGGCAGCTGAAGACTGTCCTCGCTCCATTGCTCTCCTATCAGCTGCGAGCTCTAGCTCCTCATAGTCGGCAGGAAGGGTATAGGCCACACCAGGTGCGATTGCAGCTCCTACCTGCGAACTCCAAAAGTTCCATGCTTGAGGAATCTATGGAGGCTCAATCCCTGCTGAAGGAATAGCAACAGCAGAAGCTGCTGCTCGATTAGGAACGCCTTCAGGTGCGAAAGGCTCATGAGACTCAGGAGCACTCATTTGAACATTCACATTTGCATGTGATCCTACATCTTCCGCGATCTGATCACGAATCTCAGCCTCAGCAGCATCCGCTTCCAATTCCTCAGTAGCAGCATTAGTAGCTTCCTCCATCAGCACGGTGTCAGCCTCGGCATCATCAGAAACTTCGATGACATCCTCCAAGGACTCTCGTGCATACTCAGCAGCTGCGACAGGCTTCTCGACATGAGAGCTTCGCTCTGGGACATAAGATGCAGAGGGTTGACTCCTCTGTTCCAGCATGGCTTCACCAACATTACCTGCGATACAAAACAGGACAATGTGAGGTAACCTGTATTAAACAACATTTTATTATTATTTTGATAAACCAAGAGCGAGCACCTCCACGCGTAGGTGGGATTGTAGCATCTTCGTCATATGCTAAGGACGCGATACCATGCCCTATTAATGTGTTTTCGTTAAGCATATCCTTAAGGTGAGTGTGACCTGGGGTGCGAAGAAACCAGTCATGATGATGATTGGTTTACTAAGCCTAGTTCACAAGCGTTGTTCAAATAATTACCTGAAGGTTCACCGCACTTGCTTACTAGCCAGCGGCGAATGTCGGCTTTCGATAAGCCATGCTTTAATGCACCAACAATCACGTCTCGGTAAGTTACCGCAAGATTAAATATCTCACCTTCATTGCCGCCTGCGATCTCCTCAAAGTCAGCTTGAGCCTGCTCCAGAGCAGCCGCATCTTCTTCTTGAGCTGCATCTTTCTCATCAACTTGAGCAGCCGCATCATCTTCTGGAACTGCATCTTCCTCATCGGTTTGACGCACCAAGTCATCGACATGTTTCTCTTCCAGACTCCTTTGCTTTATGCGTTCAATATCCTCTTCTTATCGCTTCCTTCTTCTTTCAGCAGCCTCCGCAGCTGTTCTCCTAGACTCAGCAAGGATGTCCTCGTCTATGGTTTCATTGGAAAAACAAGAGTGAGAACCCCTCTTCTGCCTCTTGGCCAAAAGGCCGCTGATGGTCTCTGCATCGTCATATGCAAGGGATTAAACTCTTCAGTAAAGATTGCGAGAGTTAAGATAATGAGAAGATAAGTACGTTTGAGATACCTTCTGACTCTTCCTCTTGTATCTCATCTCTCTCTTCTTATCTTCGACTCTTTCTTCTTCATCATCATCATCTCTTTCTCTCACCTCCCTTCTCTCATCCTCCTCTTCCTCCTGACCAAACGGAACAAAGGTCTCCACTGCGAGCTCTTTCCGCGCCTTGCTTGGCATGCGACCTTTACTTTTGTCCCTGGAAGTAAGGGACCTCGCAGGAGAGGAAGTCGGAGCACTCATAGGGGAAGAGATTGTGATTCCCTTCTGCCTTGGTCTCTTTGCCCTTGGAGCAGCAGTTGCTGGAGGAGACGGATCGTTCCTGGGAGGAGAAAAGGCTAGAGTGTTGTCTATCAGCGAATCAGCAAATACATCCATGCCTCGCGAATTCGGGCCTCAACTGCGGGAGCCATTCTCATTTCTAGCCGAATTGGTTCACCCTGCCTTCTCGCAGCAACAATGGTGTTAATCAGCGACTTGGAGCGCTCACCAGATGCGAACCTCCTCACATAGCACTACAACAGAAAACGGAGCATAAGTTTCGACACATTGGAGTAAATAAACTCAACGCGTGTAAAGGAGATTGTTTACCTTGGAGAAATCTTCGCCGTATTTGATGATATGCGAATCACCTTTCTTAACTGCGGCCATCTTTTCTTCAAGGATGGTGGAGGGGCACAAGTGATTCTCATGATCCAGCAATGAGTAGCAGCCATATTGGGAGTCATCCAAGCTGCATTTAGGACGGAAAGGGGAGGAATTTCTCTTGATCACAGGAGCTCTGCTTGGCCGAGGGATCAACTGTGTCTCAAACCTTGCCTGCTGGGTATTCCAATAGGCAACCCCATTCCTAGAGTAGCCACCGGCGCGATTACCTGGGGGTTGCTCGAAGGGAAGGTTGCTCCTTAAGATTGTTTTGCACTCACCAGAGAGTAGTCGTTTGTAGCAGCCTCTTATGATGGACTGCGGCCAGATTGATGGTGCCACCGCATCAAAGCCAAACTGGGGAGAAACGCGAGTAGGATCGACATCCACCGTGATCCTCTCGTACCTAGGAGTAAGCTCGCGAACATACTCCGCAAGAGCAGGAAGAGAACCTCTTAGGCACCAGCAGAAGAATTCACGATAGCGCTCGTGGAAACGCTTTTGACCCTCGAAAAGAAGATCTTCCGAGAAAGCAACAGCTTTGGAAGGGTACAATTTTGGGAACCATCGCACATTCTCAACGCGCGTGGCATAAGGCCTAGCTGTAAACTCACAGCGATCGTGGCATATCAGGCTCCAGGTACACTTAGGAAAATGAGTTCCAAACCATCTGGCAGCCCTTCCACTGGAAAGCTCTTCCTCCGCACCTGGGACACACCATTTGTTGGGCCTCGAAGGAACGGGAGCATAAGAGGGCCATCGCTCGAAGACCCACATTGTCAGGAATGCAATGTTGACATAGGTCAGCACATCGAGGCGGCCGCGTGAGTCCTTGGTCGCTACAACCAGTTGATCCAATCTGTGGTACAGGGTACCCAAGACTAGTGGCCCAAGTGCGACTCTTTGACCAAGGTTCAGTTTCACAGCAAGAGGAAGGACATGGTAGAAAACCCCGTCATGGGGATGGCCATCAATTAAATACCTCGATAACCAGGCGCAGAGGAAGGCACACAAAGTCAGATGATAGCCTTTTCCATTCACATAATTTTTAGCCTTCGGGTTCTGGCTCAGGAGTTTCTTGGTGATACTACTACTTGCATAATCGCGGAAGAAGTACTGCACCCACTTGCCCCAAGTGTTCTTTGCAGATGTATCAGCTAGTTTCAGTCAGGAAGAGGCTTCGCAGACGTCCACCGAGTGGAAATTTTCTTAACCTCTGACAAGCACTCCTCCATTTGCTTGAAGAGAGCAAGTTCCGGATCTGTCCTCAAGGGACTCAGAGGATCCACCTCACCAACGGGGGAATTATCATACAGCATGTGTACATCTTCAAGAGTGGGAGCAGCCTCGAACTCAGCAAAGTGAAAAGTGTGAGTCGCAGGCGAGTAGCGCGAGAGAAGGTTTAGAAGCATGGACTGGTCCAGCTTCACTGCAGCACCCTTCATAGCACGAACTGCGAAATATATTCCAGCATTGTTCAATGCGATGGCATGGTGGGTCAATACATGGTCAATCCACTCATCCATGAAGTCCAATTTCTGAACAAACGCTTGAGTGGAAATCGCAGTATGCGGGAAAAACCCGTTTTCCACCCCCAATCGAACCACATCCTTGGAATCGATCATTTCGAGCATGGCTGCGTTAACAGGAGGGGTCAATTTTTGCAACTCTTCAGCAGGAACAGGGGTTGGCAGGTTCTTCACCTTAACCCTAGCATGGTAAAAGTCTTTTCCGCCCAAATAGGGGGCTTTCCGCCATAAGGTCTGGGGAAGATCAGGTATTTCTTCGACCTCTTTAACGGGTTTGGTTCCTTTTGTCTTTGCCATTCCAGCGGAAAAGCAAGAAAAAAGGGGGGAGAAACACATATACTTTAGTTTGAATTTCAAGAATCAGTTTGAATCTCAGTTCAGTTTGAAGCAACGATGCTTTGTTAAAAGAAAGATGAACAGTTCAATGTCAATTTTGGGGGTTTGAAAGTTCAGAATCGTCTACATTACTGGGAATTTCAGAAACCCCACATTCAAAATCTTCAGATCAATTCTGGGTTTAAAGAACAAGGTCTCCTTCGCAGTTTCCAATGGATGGCATGTTTCAGATAGTCATGGGTTTCCAGATCCAATACTATTCAAAGTATATATCAGTACATTAATAGGGAATCGAGCAAGGCCAACCTCGTTTTGGTAAAGCTTGCTTGGATGCGCACATTTGAAGAAGACAATTGACAAGAAAGAATTGATGATGGATTATTTGAATCTGCTCTTGAAGGCTTTCGGGTATCATTCACTTTAAAAGAAAGAAGTGATACTTTGCAACAATGGAGAGCACAGAGTATTTATCCAAAAAAAATAAAGGATTGCGTCCTTTCAGCAGTCGAATCGCAACCGTCACCGTCAAATCGCGCAATCACAGGACAAGCTCACGTCATGCCTAAAACCCTAAAAGAACAGACGGCACAACTCTAGGGATTTTAGGTCATAATGACACGCACAGGGGCTGAATTTGCGTGTATTTGAATTGGTGCGTGACGGCGACGCGTACGTTGGTTCCTGCGCATGGAAGCCTATTCGGCTATGCGTCTTCACGCGCAGAAAGGGGGCTAATGTAGATAGTGCTTTCTTGACAGACAGATCTTAGCCACGTGGCGATCATCCAGCACACCTAGCTGTGCTCCACACACACTGGATCACCAGCAGCGCTGATCCACGTGGGGGCTGCGAGACAGGGCCCTCGCATACCACCTCACGGGACTTGTAGGGACTTAGTGGTTTGGAGGCTAGAGTAAGTCCTGTCGCGCGCGTGCGACAACCAAGCCCGCGCGCGACCCCTAGTAACTGCTTTTGAGAGATTTATGGCACGAGCTCCATAAACCCCGTCAACCCGGTCAACCTCGTAACGGTTATGGTATACGCGGGTAACGTGCCGTAACGGTCCCTATATACGCGGACGAACGTGCCGTTGTGGTTAAGCTAATTAAGACGCCATTAATGGGCGCATTAACCACACTACAACGGTCACATTCTCTGTTATATATAGGATCGTTAACCCTTCCATAAAGGATAGAATCACCTGAACTACGCGGAAGCTCTGCCAAAATCATGTCTCTCTCTCATACAGTGCTATTGCCTTACTCTCTCCCTACACACAGCCTTGCACTTCCTGTGTCTTTTCTATCCCCTACTCTTGGTGTATATTGAGTTCTCTATGCAGGATTCTCTCGTACACAGATGCCAACAATGCCAGTTCCATGGAAATCTAGTCCATGCCCCGGCTGTTGATCTGCACGCGCTAGGAACTCCATGGCCATTTCATACTTGGTCCCTAGAGTTCATTGGTCTCATTCGTCCACCATTGCATGGAAATCAGTTCATCCTCACTGGGACAGAGCAATTCACCAAATGGGTTGAGGCAGCCCCGCTCAAGGCAGCCAATGCAGCAGCTGTGGTTAAGTTCATACAGGAGATATGGAACCCCCTTTGGAATCCCCAACACTATCCTATCTGACAATGGAACCCCCTTTGGAAATCGAAAGGTGGCTGCAAAATTAATGGAGTACAATGTAAGGAAGATATGTTCGACGCCTTATTATCTGAAGGGGAACGAAGAAGATGAGGCCACAAACAAAATGATACTCACAATACTGATTAAGATGGTCACAGATGATCATAAAAAGTGGGCGGACTCACTGGGAACAGCACTTTGGGCATATCGAACATCACCAAGAACTCCTACTGGGACTTCCCCATTTTTGCTGTATTATGGAGCTGAAGCAGTGGTCCCCGCTGAGGTGAAGATAAACTCTGCAAGGCTAGCCTTCAGTGCCTTGTACGACAATGAGCACGATCACGACCTCATACTGCTCGAGGAAAGGCGCGAGCTAGCTAAGAAAACAAACACCAAGTACAAAGAAATAATTTCGCGGGCCTACAACAAAACTGTCCACCATCGGGACTTCGCAGTGGGAGACCTGGTCCTACGAGCTTCCGACCATTGCATGCATGAGGCAACTCATCCCAAGTTTGCTTCCAATTGGGAAGGACCTTATGAAATCAAGGAGGTGTTTGATAGTGTCTACTGCATCATCTTGCGATAACATGGGACTGCCACCACGCCCACACCAATCAACATGCGATGGCTCAAAAAGTACTATCCTTAGCCCTCTATTTTTGCTTTAGCTTTGCATCATACATATGTCCCTATATCCTCCCATATGAGGACTAAATTAATGATAATAACTCTCCCATATGAGAGCTCTTTTATCAGTTGATAAGCTTCATTCCATTATTGCTTCTTGTAGAGTGACAATTGATCACACTGCAAATACCAACTTTAAGCCTATCTGTTTACATAGCAGCGAATGCCAAATTAAAAAGCCTATCTGTTAAAATAGCAGCAAATACTAAATTAAAGCCTATCTGTTTAGATAGCATCACACGCAAATTCAAAGCCTATTTGTTTAGATAGCAGCAAACACGAATGAAAGCCTATTTGTTTAGATAGCAGCAAATACAAATTAAAAGCCTATCTGTTTAGATAGCAGCAAACGCGAATTAAAGCCTATATGTTTAGATAGCAGCAAACACAAAGTACAAGCCTATCTGTTTAGATAGCAGCAAATGAAAGCCTATCTGTTTAGATAAGCAGCGAATACAAGTTCAAAGCCTATCTGTCTAGATAGCAGCAAATGCGAACTAGAGCCTAACTATTTAGATAGCAGCTAAACGCGATGCTTACAAGTAAGAAAAATTTGGAAAAATAAATCCATACATCGAAAAGCGCTCTCAAAAGAACAGCCTAGACTCCTACACAAGACTCTAAATTGCAAAATTAGCCACTACTAACTAGCTGCTGTCATCGACGTCCTAGATCAAAATAGAGCTCTTGTTGTTGCCTCTGACATGGTGAAATGCCAGATAACCTTCAAACAATGAAGTCTGCTAATGTGAAGAACAAATTGGAGAACAGCTCATGGGGAAGAAAGCTGATTGTGCACCCCGTTCATTACCCTCGAGATCAAGCACTAGCGGCGAAGTATCTCCCGACGATGATCCACCGGGGACAGTGTCCTCGAACATAATTAGAGAAGAAACGTTCCAACTCTGGTAAGAGAACTGACGCCACTGGTCTTTGAAAATCTTAGGTGAATCAAAGGTTTCTCTCGTGGATTTTTTGGGAGTCATTTCTAGAGCAAAATGGATACATAAAGAATGAGAGATCCGGAGACGTTGAAAAAAAAATGCCAAGGAGGCCAAGAATTCAAAAGAGGTCGCATGATTGTTGGATCACGGTATTGAATCGGGGAAAGAAGGAAGGTGAAGTATTATCTCTCAATGGCAAAATCAAGTAGATATGAATGGTGAACAACAAGAAGTAAGAAAGAAGTTTATATAGGGAACATAAAGGGGTGACTCTTCAGTTCCTGGCTGAGTCAGCCATGCCTCGGAAATAGGCAAGCATCAAGAACCCTATTAAAGCCTATGACGCTACAGCAGCCCTAGGAAATGATGAGGCTTGGCTTATCGTATAATGGGCATACCCTATTTAAGCCTATGAAGCTAAAAAAGCCTAAGCAATAATGACGGATTATGGGGAATAGGGTTTTTCAAGCATTAATTATTCAAGGGTTTCCCAAGAGCCGCATGAAGATACTTGGTTCTCAACGCAAATAGCACATATGGAATTCCGCGCGGATATTAGCCATGATATGCGCGCATAAGCCTATCTACCTAAGATAGCGTCAAGGAAGCTTCTGTTTACATAAGCAAAACCATAAAGTGTAAGCCTATTTGTCTAGATAGCAACGATATATGAGCGTAAGCCTATCCTTCCAGATAGCAATATTTTAATCAAGCCCATTTATGAATAATGGCAAAGCCTAAGCAGTTTACCCATTAGTGCTAAACACACTAATCAAATAGCAATCAAAGATGCAAGGCAAAAGCAGCAAAGCAATGTTTAAAATGCGCGAGTCAAAGCGCGCAAAACCAGGCAGAACATTGTTCAAAAAAATTCCAAAAGCTTACAAGCTGTAGAAGATAGTTCAAAAGCAAAAAAATATCGCGGTGCTAATTTACTGATCTTCGAATAAATCCTTGAGAATGGAATCGCCGGCACACAGCTTAATGCAGTTAGAAACTAGTTGCTCCAGGCGAGCCTTGTCATTTTCATTACGCCTTACAGCTTCTTCATACTCCCGGATAGCTTTCTCGAGCTCCGCCTTACGCGCCTTGAGAGAAGTCCTCTCCTGGGCATAGATAGAATACTCAGACCTGATGTGAGTAGAATTGCTTATCCTAGTCAACCTCTGCACAAGGAAGTCCAATTTCAGTCTTCCTGCTGCCATTTGCTGAAGACTATTCGTGTCCGAAAGGAGACTTTGAGCACTAGCAACTGAGGTACTTGCTGGGGTTGCCTTTTGAACCTTATCTAGCAGAGCAGTCATCTTCTTGAAAAGATCATATATATCCTTTGGTGCAAGCTCCAGGACTCGCGCAAACGCAGCCAGGTATGACACGCGCACCCTCATAAGCCATTCAAGACAGGCTTGATCAATACCTGCACGCGTAGGAACAAAAGTAGAGTACTTAGAAAAATATCAGGTCGCGTGTTGCGCATCAGAAAAGTAAATACTTACCAGTTCCTTCAACAATCTATCGAAGTTAAGGGTTGGTAGTCGTCTCTGAGCCACCACTAGAAGCGCTCGCCTCAGCTAACCTGCGATCCACTAAAGCTTCGCGAGCAAAGTACTCCTCTGGAATGGCATAACTCCTTTCACCAATAGCTGGCTCAGCGATTTTCGAGCGCCATGCAGCCCATTGATTGTCAGCAAAAATCGTATCCAAGTCAAAGACTAAGTTGGAAGTGAAAAATCGCCGCGTGGGCCCTCTGAAAATGCACCAATTCTTGGAGTATCCTGCACAATGGGGGAGGATTTTGCTGGTATCTTAGCCGCGACCACATGTGCGCTATCCGTGGAAGTCACGCCTTGAGGTGGTCGAGACATGACTACCTGCCCATTCCCTTCCCCCGCCTCATTCACATTTGGGGCAGACTTTGGAGCTTCAAGAGTTGCAATATTGTCGCGTTGCACCCCAGGAGTTGCAGTAACATGAGCATTGGTAACGGAGGGTTGAACATCTGTAATGGCCTCGTCAGATGCGATGTTACTCACATCAGACTCATCCTTAATATATCTTCGGCTAGTTGTTGCATCTGGGGGCGGTGGATCTGAAGTCCTAGCCTCATCAGTAAGCCCAACTTGCTTGACCATCTCAACAGGGGTCTCAGAGGACAGTATAGGAGATGCAATAACTCTCTGGTTAATCGCAGTTGAAGATATATTGATCACGGTAGCATTAACTACGGGAGAAGCTTTTTCAGCAGTGCGACAATCAGTTCTTGGGGGAGAAGGGAGTCTATCTTCTTCTTGCCCAACTATGAATTCGGGCCTCCCCGTCAACATTATCTTCATCATCGACTGTGATGGCGGCCTCCCTGGAAGGCTGGGCAGTCAAAGTTGTTGACAAAGTATTTTCAGAGGTCCTGGAAGTAGTCTTTGGGACGCGAAAAACGACACTTCGGAGGCGAGATTGTATCAGCGTAGGGGATTGCTCTGTTAGGAGTACAAGAATCAGATTCAGATTGTCTGGGCAAAGTGAGGTTTATAATGAACAAAAAAAAACAAATCTCCACAATCATATGGGATATCTGTGTATATACTATGACTCAGATTATCATTGGTTCCTTTAAAAGGTGTGTGCCCTGATTATATGCGAAAATGATTGTTATTACTAGCTGGAAGAAATGGAGTCACCCATAACAATCCTAAGAAAACTGCTTACCTGATGCCTCGCCACATTGGTTCACTAACCAACGAAGAATGTCGCTTTTAGACAATCCATGATCTAAGGCATTTTAGATAAGGTCCCGATGACATAAGGCGAATAAATATATAGTACCTTCTTCATCGCTGTCGCCAACAATCTCTTGGAAATCCTGCTGGGCACGCTCTAGTTGCCCCACGAGGGACTGAGAACGATGAGACTGCTCCTCAAGGCTCTCCTTCATGGCTCTGGCTACATCCCGATCTTCTTTCATCCCTTCCTCTTCCTCAGTTGGCTCCGGTGTAGGAACAGAATCCGCGATTGCATCTTCCTCATCAGGACCTTCCGGAGCTTCTTCAGCATCATCATCTGCAAATACGCTTATATTAGCGCAAGTATTAGACGGCCAAAACGCGACGTAATATAGAAAGCTGTTACCCTTCCGCCTGGTTAGAGGGTTCCCTGGGACGAACTCGACGAAGTCTTCTACACTAGTCTACTTTGAGTTTCGGCCTCTCCGGGAAGCTATTTGCTTCTGACGAGTAGGGTTCCTCCGTGCGCGCTTCGTTGGCTTAGGAGCCGCCTCATCCGTTGAAGGTTCTTTGGAAGCTTTGTTTTTTGTGGTATGTAACATCTTGCTCTGCAAGCGATGAGATAAAAAATGCAAGAGAAGCCCAGATTAAGGCCTCGATCTCTTGATTCATTGGTGCGGCAGGTTCAATGGCAACGTTAGACGCGTCCCTTGAATGCAACATGGCGATAAGTGCATTTGCTGCGATCGCCGGAACCAAATCTCCTAAAGACACACTGAAAAGAAAACAAGAGGACAAATTTTATCATCAACTTTCGCAAGCTATTTTAAACAGTAGCAAGGGGACAACACACCTTGTTGAACTCATCCGCGCACTCTTTTCTTGCTTTGAAAGGATCTTTCTAAACTGCTTCAATTTTCTCCGAAAGAACCAGTTCCGCGCACAGATGATGATCTTTATCCAGTGGCAAGTAGAATCCATACTGTTTCGCATCCCTAGAGGCTTTGGATTTGAAAGGATAGTCTCCTATCCTGAGTGCAAGAGCTACTGATGGTTGAAGCTGGAGGCGGGATCTAGCTTGGAGGCGAGTTTGGGCATTTCAGAAAGCAGTCCATTCCACGGTCGCTTCTCCCACCCTAGTTCTGGACGGTTACGTTAATGGGTGCATACCAGTCAACATGTCGCTACACTCTTAATACAGCAGCCTTTTATAGTAACCCTTCACGACTGAGTCAAACCATAACGAAGGGACTACGGCGTCAAAGACAAATTGGGAACTTACCCTCTCCGGGTCATAAGGAGTAGTGATCAACGGGTAGCTGATACACTCTATTCCATCTTCGCCTAAAGCGGGTAGATACCCTCTCGTACACCAATTGATAAATCTGTAATAGCAGATCACTCCTGAAATGATGTGTTTACGGGTGTACTTCACACTCCGATCAGGATACATAGTGTCTCCGAAAATAATATTGTCTAACTGTTGAACATATGGCCGGGGATTAAAGAAGCGGGCATCATCGCATACCAGAGAGAACGAGCGACGAACAGCCTTGGTTCTAAACCAACGCCACGAGCGAGGGTACTAGAGCTTCTTTTGGTACTTAGGTGCATCTCGCAAAGTCACAGATGAAGGGACTGGAGCGTACAAAGGCCATCGTTCGAATGCCCACATTGATAGGAATGCGACATTGACATACGTCACTACATCGACCTGACCCTGAGATTGCTCTATATGCAGCATCGCTAAATCCTGACGGTGGTACAGAGAGCCAAGGACCAAGGGACCTAGTGCTAATTTGTGACCAAGATATAGACGAACTGCCAGAGAAAGAACATGACAGAACACACCATCGTGGGGGTGACCGTCAATGAGATATCGGGACAACCATACACAGAGAAAGCCGCACAGAGTATGTTGAGAACCTTTTCTTTCAAAGGAGGTTGGGGCATTTGGGTCCTTCGCAGTCACTTCTTGGGCAATTTCCTTACTGGCAAAGTCTGGGTAGAAATAAGTCACCCACTTGGACTGTAGGTTTTTCGCGCCTGAAGCAACTGACACGTACGTCTTCGCAGGCTTGCATGATGCCCATCTAGTGGAATTCTTCTTTAGATCGCCGATACAGTCCTTCATCTCTTGAAATATCAAAAGGTCTTC
The DNA here is from genome assembly GCA_023055425.1 of Linanthus parryae. Classification (NCBI taxonomy): domain Eukaryota; kingdom Viridiplantae; phylum Streptophyta; class Magnoliopsida; order Ericales; family Polemoniaceae; genus Linanthus; species Linanthus parryae. The sequence goes on from JALGPY010000017.1 coordinate 186,139, forward strand.
ATCAGTACTTAAAGTATCCAGAGGATGCACCCATACTAGGAAGCTCTAGCAGTTCCTCGACATCTTCGAGTGTTGGTCCAGCCTCAAAAGTTGCAAAGTTAAAGCTGTGAGTTTTCTTTGAATACCATGAGAATAAGTTCATCAGCATGTCCTTATCGAGCTTCACGCTTAACCCCTTCATCGCGCGCACCGCTCCATAAATCCCCGCACGAGTTAACTCGATTTAAAAGTGGGTATGAATGTACACCGTCCACTCATCCATGTAATCTAGCTTCTCGGTGAAATTCTGGTGAAGAAGATCTGTAAAAGGGTAGAGTCCAGCTTCGAGGCCAAGTCTGTAAATGTCACTTACATTGGCGAGATCCCAATCGTCTCGTTCAGGCTCGGAGGTCAATTTCAAAGCATTCTTTGGGGGAGGTGTCTCAATTGAAGTACCTCTGATAGTGGCCAGATAAAAATCATCCCCTCCTAAGTAAGGGGCCTTACACCATAACTCTTTTGGAACCTCTGGGAGGGCAACTGCCTCTTTCAAGCTTTTATTTCTAGCCATTTCTGTTTAAAAAGAAACAATGAGGTCTGCACGAGAAGCACTTTCTAGTATAAACGAGAAAAGGGGGGAGAAGAATCACTAACCTTGTTGACGATAGAGCGTCTGAACTGCCTGAGAAAGTTTGTCAAGAACTTGGTCTAAAGTCTCTGTTTCTTGCTGCTGATTCTCTCTGTGGTTCATGTAACCTCGGAAGCAATGAATGTGGAAAAGTCCCAATTGAAGAAGTAAAAGGGTTTAAATATCCCTTAAGGACTGAAGGTTCGCGACTGCTGACGATTGATGAGTCAGCAACGCTTCGATATCCGGCGAAATTGGCGACCAATCAGATCTTTCTGAGTTATTCTCGCCCAGAAAATCGGCAAAAATATGTGGGTGGCGTCTGATTAACTTCACAGTGGCCACGCTTCGTCAGAGGCTAAACGACGCTTCTAAACCCCAAGCAATAATGGCTATGACTGGGGGATAGGAATTTGAATTTTATTCAAACTAGGACGAGGATCCAAGTGGGGACCACGCACGGCTGGTTTTACGCGACTGCAAGGCAAACGCGCACGTGACATCCGCGTAAAATGGGGCTAATGTAGATGGGGCTTTCCAGAAGGACAGATCACATCCACGTGATAGTCATCCAACACACCTAGTTGTGCCCCATGTACACCGGATAACTACCTATGCTTATCCACCTGGGGGCTGCGAGACAGGGCAACCCGTGATGCTAACCACACAGGACTTGTAGGGACTTGGTGGTTTGGAGTCTACAGTAAGGCCCATCGCGCGAGAGCGACAACCAAGCTCGCGCGTGACCTATGGTAACTGACTGAGAAGTTTAAGGCTCACGTATCCCATAAATGCGGACGATCTCATAACGGTCTTCGATATATGCGGGAAGGTGTGTAACGGTCCCTATATACACGGTTGAACGTGTCGTTACAGGGGCTATCATTAAGCCGCCATTTATGGTGCATTAACCCCTCTACAACGGTCACTTCCCCACTATATATAGGATAGTTAGCCCTCCAGGAGATTCTCTCTGACTCTCTTTGACACCTTAATCCCTCTCAGACCTCCTGTTAGTCCACTGTCTAACTTTCGAGAGCAGTTACATTTGCTTACTCTCTCCCTACTCACTCCCTACTCTTCCTCGTGTTCTAATCTCCTACTTGAGGTGTACACTTGGATCTCTCTTGAGGATTTCCTTGTAAAAAATTTTGTTAGTCCAATGTCTCACTTTCGAGAGCAGTTACCTTTTCTTACTCTCTCCCTACTCACTTCCTACTCTTCCTCGTGTTCTAATCTCCTATTTGAGGTGTACACTTGGATCTTTCTTGAGGATTTCCTTGTACACACTCCTCCAAATATATCCATCCAAGGGGGATTGAAAACAACCCTGTCAATTCTCTCTCGGATTCGTACACCATTATGTGGGTTGCTAACCTAAGTAAACTTGTTTCCGTTGTACCCGAGATCAAAAAGCTCATTTGAAGATAGGGCCAATCTGAAATCTTCCATAAGTTGTTTAACCGCCGGTCTACCTCCCTGTTTTTCTTCTTCCGAAACATAGGCGTTGAAATCGCCCATAACATACCACGGAACTCTATTAGGATTACGCAAACGTCCTAAAAGATCCCATGAATTTCTTCTTTCACTGCTATTTGGATCACCGTAGAACCCAGTAAATTTGCACTGAATCTGCAGACTGGAGTCAGAAATCAAACAATTGATAAAGAACTTGGAACTATTAATAACAGTAAAATCCATATTGTGCCATAACAATGCCAACCCACCACTGCGTCCTTCAGATGGGACAAGTCCCATAGCTGTAACCTAATCGGGCTTTCACCTGATCAAGTTCATCTGAGGAGAGACGGGTTTCCATAAGGAACACCAAATTAGAAGAACGTTACGGAGGTTCCCAAGCCCCCGTGCGTTCTAGCTGATCACATTCATTGCGATTGGCGGGACTACATCGCAGTCTCCGCCACTGGGTTATTCGGCTTCTTTTGGGCATTCTGGTTCCCTTCTGAAACATTACTGTCCACAAACACACCACCAAGACCTGTAGAGTTCCTTCCGAACCTTATACAACTCAAATGACGGTCAATATCTTTCATTCTTGGATTCGGGCTTAGCACAATCTGGCCGATTTTCCACTTTGTTGCATTATTTTCCCCAGAAGGATCAATGTCGGCTCTGGGAGAGCTAGCATGACTCAAAGATGACACAGAATGAGAAGTGTCCACTGTTTTGTTTCCAGTATCATCGAGGTTCATCTCCGAAGTAACAGGGGGGTTGGAGTAGATGGTTGGATTTTCCTACCGCTTTTCTGCAATTTCCATCGATGAATCAGACTCCCCACCCATCGAAGACCGTGGAGAAGCCCCCGTAGATGTCTGCTGAGAATTCATCAGTGTCTTGCCCTTTCTGCCATGGCGAGGGCCACTGTTTGGAGGCTTAGCCGTCTTCTTCTCTTCCTCCGGTGGTAAGCGCTATCTGTGTTTATCCCCGCCGTCAGCTTTCAGAATATGATCTTTAACCCCGGTGTCAGGCATTCCATTATTTATTGATTGTTTACGTCTGGGGGGGGGACTTGAATAAAATATATTCACCAAAACCTTCTTCCTCTGTTATCTCCCGTTCTTCACTTTTCTTGTCACAACGATCAGTGAAATGCGTGCACCTTCCACACCACCCACATACCGAAGGAATGTTCTCATAAACAAAGTCGATCCACTGTTTATCATCGAGCACTTGGATGTATCCGCCCCTTTTCAAAGGTTTGGTAATGACCAGGTTGATTCTTGCTCTCATGTAATCGCCACCATATTTTGTGAAGACTCTATTCTCGATTCTTACTACGTCAATATCAGGGCCGATAGCCTTCTTGCAATCCACTGGGTTGTACATGAATTGGGGGAGGTTCTTAACTTGGATCCAAATTTTAGTGTGAGTAAAAACTGCTAAGTCCATACGTGGACCACCAATCCATGGCTTCAATACGAGAATATTTCCGTCGAACACCCGAAAGACCCCGTCAAGGGCTTTTTCCATGGATGTCTTCGAAGGGAATTCAAAAACAAATAGGTTCGCTGTTGATTCCCTGATTTTTACCTTGTCTGCTTCCTCCCAGATCTTCTTAAACAAGGCCTTCGTCCCCCAGTTGTTAACACTAGATGGTAGAAGAAAGCATCCAATAAGGCATGGGCCTAGACTCTGCATCGCCTCTAAGCAGTAATCGGGGTTAAAAACGACCACATGTTCTTCTTCTTCAGACATGACAGGTAGCTTGCGAGTAGTAGGGAAAGCCATAATGCCGGATCAAAGGGAATACAACCGCCGACGAGCCGGGGGAGATGGACTTGTTTTTAAGAATTAATTGACTTCCACAGATTTCATTGAATATGAGTCATGACCATAAATTTATCAGATGTAAATGGAGTGAGGAGTGTTAGTGCTAAAAAGTTTGAACAGTGAAGAGCTAAGATATTTTTTATGGGCAACTCATTATTTTTGAGGCATTACCTTTTAATTTACTTTTAGAAGTTCTCTCTTTTTTTAGGAAACTTTTGGAAGTTCTCTAAAGTCAATTCATTGTATTAAAGTTTACTTTTATTTCAATGTCATTGAATCTCATTGAATATTAAATTTTGTCTTGATTTTGTAAACATTTTGGTGTTAATGAAGTGTCATTCTCAATGTAAAATTAAATGTCATGAAAATCAAGATTCCACTTATTATAATTTCCAAAAAAAACGATTCCACCTATTAAAACTACATGTCACCAAAAAAAAAAGTCTAAGTGGCAAGATTTGATTGGCTATGTATGACATGTGAATGTCAACTAGAGTAAAAAAGCACCCAAGTAATGGAGTAATTATTGCTTGCTCCAAGAGCAAATATGACGTGGTGTTCTAATCAATACATCACAGGACACGTCAGAAACACGTAAAAATCCACTTTCTTTTGTCTGCTACTCATTATCTTTCTTCCTGACGTGCCATTTGCTGTATTGATTAGAGCACCACGTGTATTTGCTCTTAGAGCAAACAAAAATTTCTCCAAGTAATGAGTTTTAAATCACATGCGGCGCAATGATGTCATTTTCTCTCTGCGTGCTGACGAGACGTGCTCTAATTTTTTTTCTCCCTTAAAATAGTGTTCAATCATTTCCCTTCACATCTCAAGACTCAACCTTTATCCAACTCTTTACGGCCATCTGCACATAGCCACCACAAATTCTTCCATCACACCCAGTCACCCATCATAGCCTTAACATCTATCCCCCATATCCACGCCACCAGCCATAATATTCCAAAAAATAAGCAGAGCCACTGGTTGAAGTCTCAATGCCTATCACATCCACGAAGATCACGACATGCTCTGGTAACCAAATCATCAGATCCCTAATCTTCGTCAAACACAATGAAATGAATTGAATCAGTCTTTCTTCACCATCTTAATAGCAAATATCAGAACAAATTAACTAAACAACTTCAACAACATTTATAACTTCTATTCAATCGACTTGGGGGTGAAACAATTATCCAATTTTTAGAAGAGTATGATACGGATCACGTATCAATATTGTCTATTTTTTTAGAAAACAATATTATCTATGTAGTTATTAGTTTATTATTATTATTATTATTATTATTATTATTATTATTATTATTATTATTATTTACTATTTATTTAGTTAGCACGTAAGATAACACCGTTAGGTTAAGGTTAGGTTTACTAGTTTTTATCTATTTAAGCACTGTAAGCTTTCATTATTAATCAATCAATTAAGAAGAATACTTAAAGTGTTTTTTGTTTTAGTATGTGTTTAGTGTTCGTGTGGAGACTTGATAGTGTCTAAAATTAGAGTAATGATAAGTAGCCCACTCCCGTAGCCAGAACCGTAGCCCGAATATGATGTGGCATGCCACATCAGCACATTGATGAAGGAAAAGAAAAAAAGAACAACAAGAAAAGGTAAGAAATCAAAACAAATTAGAATGAAAAGGCATGTAATTAAAAACAAATGAAAAAATAATATTTTTTCTTCTTCTTTTCCTCTCTCAATGTGTTGATGTGGCATGCCACATCATATTCGGGCTACGGTTCTGGCTACGGGAGTGGGCTACTTATCATTACTCCTAAAATTACTATCACGTTAGGTAAATTCTAACAATTGGTGCTTTCATTAAGAGGATGGCGGATATGAGTGATCTCCCATGCGCCGTTCTCGATCTCAGTCACGAAATTATCCAACTGGTGCTTATCTATGACGTCGACGAGCTCTACTAGCAAGTCAATGAAACGATTAATTATCTCACCCTGGTAGAAATGGAAGACCAACAAGCAAATGGATATTTCATCATGGTAGATCTGGAAAACATCATAGCAAGTTGGAAACAATTCTGATTGATTTCCACCGAGGAACTTTAGTCAGAGCCGAAGAACAGCAACCACCCACCCAGCCGCTGCAAATTTTGCCGAAAACGCAGATTCCGGTGCAACACCAGCCGGCGAAAATGCGAAGTCCAACCGAAGCTTCCGACAACCAGAAGGACGACCATAGCTTCGCCGGCAAACCCAACAATCAGCCCCAATAGTAGTAAAAGTCGAGTCCCCAACTGGCTGGAAACACTAAGGCCGCCACAAGCGACCACCATCCAACCAACGGCGACATCCACCACCTCCATCCTACCGGCGACCAACTCGAGTACACCTCGGTGCGATTCCGACGTCAGGAGAGAAGTAGCGATCGCCGTTTCCAGCAACACGGCTCAATCCAGCCGTCGTGGTGAATATGGCTCTTATTCGGCTCGATTTAGCCGATAATGGGACCACCGTTGGTCACGGCTTGAGTTAGCCGACCTCTGAAGTCGGCTTGGCATGAGTATTCTTCTTAATCAATCAAGAAGAATATTCAGAGTGTCTTTTGTTTTAGTGTGTGTTTAGTATTTGTGTGGAGAGAGAGAGGTTAACCTAGATTGTGGAAATTTATTTTAAATATCCTTTTTTTAATTTATTTTAAATATATTTTTTGAGGAAATTTATTTTAAATATTTTGACCAACTAATTGATGGAAAACACACTGCATACAAACTGATAGTTTATGGTACGCACTAGTCCATACCCGGAAAAAATTTGGTAGGTAGATTATTTTATAAATTTATTCAGAAAAAGAGCTCTTGGGATATCGCGAGAACTTCTTGCATTCTACCCTCCAGACATTGTTATGGTACGCATAGTCCATAGCCGGAAGAAATTTGGTAGGTAGATTATTTTATAAATTTATTCAGAAAAAGAGTTCTTGGGATATCGCGAGAACTTCTTGCATTCTACACTCCAGACATTGCTTAGGCATTACAAAATATTAGGAGCAAGTGTGCCAACACATGCAAGCAACTTTCCCCACCTCTGGATAGAACATACACCGTCCTATCGGACTACGGGGAGCTTTCGCGCATCCAGCGATGCACTCATCTTTAATACAGAATTTGTCATCATACAATTTTTCAACACATCCCCCGTTTTTGTAATCTTTAGCATTCACCTTCATCATAGTTGCAACTGCATGAGCACACACTAGGTAAGAAATCAATTACAGAAAGCTTGTTTTGCTTTTATTCTTGAAAGATTTTTGTAAATAGTTGAATAGAGAAAATTGAGAAACATACCTGATATGAAAATCAAGAGAGACAAGAAATTAGAAGAGATATTCATCGTCTCCAGATTTATGGAACTTTCTTTTGGGAAAACTGAATAGTGCACGGTCGTTCATTTATAGTTACATTTTACGATTTTTTAAATTTGTATTGAAACAAGATCAGAATTTTAGGGGGTAAGGCAACTATAGCTTCACTCAGAAATGGAGCTGTCAATTCCATAAAAAAATAAATGGAGCTGTCAAAGTGTTTAACCTTCTTTTTCGCTCATTAGTTTAATCATTCAAAAGAAGCAGAAAAGTAGGTTATTCTAAAACCATATCAATTTACCTTTTCTCATTCTAAAAAACGAATATATTAATATGAAATCATGAGATTTGTTTTTAGGGAATATGAAATCATGAGATTGATTTGGTGAATATTCACCATATATTCTATCCCTACATTCAAATTATGTTTTCTTTAGAGAAGAATTCAAATTATGTTTTTTTTTTTTGAGAAACAATTTAAATTAAGGTAAAAGACATAAATCATCCTTCATTTATGAGGAAAATACATTTTTCCCCCTGATTTATGGGGAAAATACTTTTTGCACCCCTGTCCGTGGATGGAGGGTGGACATATACCACCCTTCTGTTACAATCTGTTAGTGGAGAGGTGCAAACTGACTTTTTGTGACCATTTTACCCTTACAAATTGTGGACAATTAACACCATTTTTTTTGTTTAATACAATGTTCATCATGTTCTTGATGTTCTTGAACACCACCACCAACAACCTGAATATCACCCACATACCAAATCGAAACCACCACCAACACCTCCACTACCACCAAATTAAAACCACCACCACCACCACCACCAACACCTCCACTACCACCAAATTAAAACCACCACCACCACCACCACCAACAACAACAACAACTGAATTTCAATTAAACTAAAACCAGAAAAACAAATCAAATCAAAAAACAAGTTCAATAATAAACAAAACTCAAATTCCCAACCGGTATGCATTGTTCGTCAATTCGAGTATAATACCAGAAATCCCCAAATCGATCAGCAACCAACCAGAGTAGTAGGAGGAAATCATTAGCAGATCTAGTCTCGTTCATACCTGTTTGAGAACTCAAGTATGCAGCTGCGGGCTGCGGCTATGGAATCGAACGATGAGGGCAGAGCATATTTTTATGAGAACACAAAATCCTAAGACCAGTATATATTTAAGGCAGAGGAAGGAAGGAGGGGTCGCTGTTCTGTTCTTGCATTTCTTGGCTCCCCCCTTCAATCTCCTTTGTTATCACGAGTTCACAAGATCACAAGTTCCACTTTTTGCTTCAACAAAAGCCAAATACAACGCTTGACTGTATTACTACTCCTCATCCATCTATCTCTCTCTGTGTTTATCTAGCAGTAGTTGCAGAGAGACATAGAGAAAGACAAAATCCAACCCAGATTTGCCTCTCTGTTACACATCTGTTTCTTCTCAGTCTCAAATGTTGAATCTTTCCCATTCAATTTTCGGATTCCCTGATCTGTTTGACGAAACTTTGCGTGAATTTTACTGGGTAGGTCTCGATTTATCAATCGGAAGATTCTGCAACTGTGGCGCGCACTCGGAGGGAAGAGGACACCATATCCAACCCTGATGAGGGCAGAGGGCCCGTTTCCGACCGTCGAACCGAGAGAAAGCAAGAAGAGGGGAACACCCTTGGATCGGAAAACGAATGGGCATAACGGATTTTTGCGGCGGCGCTCAATTTCCCATCGGACCTGGGTTCCGCCGGTTCTTGGTCTTCGGCTGGGTTCGCCGAATGTGGGCGAGGGAGAGGGATTTGCCGGAAACTTCAGTGGCCTGGGTTTCAACAGAGAGAGGCCGATCGAGAGAGGGAATTGGGTTTCTGGTTGGACAGGGATTAGCAACGGTGGTGGAGAGGAGGAGTGTGTCCGATGGTAGAGAGAGAGAGAAAGAGGAGGCTGGCAGGGTTGAAGGAGAAGAATTGGTATTTATAGTGGTGTCATTTCTTGAAAAACTTGAGGGTAATTATGTCTTTTCACTCCGTTAGTGAGGTGTTAGTTTTTAACTTTGATAGGGGTGCAAAAGATATTTTCCCCATAAATCAGGGGGCAAAATGTATATTTCCTATAATGGAGAGTGGTTTTTGTCTTTTACCCTTCAAATTATGTTGATGAGCCATGGTAAGGGGACAAAAAACGAAGAGAAATTTAAAAGAAAAGTGATATGCCACATCATTAGATGTTATAATATCGCCAACTTTTTTTTTCTATATCTTCATAATCTTCACGCCACACCGAATTTTATTAATGGCATGTTGTCATACACGTCACTTTATGTTCAATTTTTGTAGGAAGTTTTGTACACTGATTGACCACCACATCCTATATAAATTGTACTTTTCTATGGAATAATATTCACTCTTCCATGTTTGTACCTTCTCTCCATATTTCTCGTGACACTACAAATCCTCCGTACGCATATTACGTTATCAACACGAACTGCATTTGAAGACAACTTATAAAAGCTTGAAGAATTCTTAAAAACTTTCGTTAGGTTATTTTTTCTCCGGAAAAAACGGAGCAAACGGGGGCAAAATCTTGAAGTAACAAGCAAACTAGGGTTCCGAGCAGATTCTAGTAGTCTGGGTCAATCTCTTCAGCGTAGCTTTCCGCATATTCGTAGGCAAACAGAAGGTTAATGGCGTTGGCTCTAGGCTCTGCTCTGGACTTTGGGAGATTGACTCTCGAGGAAGAAGAAGCAGAGGTTTTCGATAATGAGTACTGTCGGGCGGCAAATTAGAGCGAGAGGACCTTGTTTGATTGGAAAGTTTCTTCAGCCTATAAAGTTCAACCGGTGGGCGATGAAGTTGTTATTCAAGAAAATATGGCCGGAGGGGGATGAGATTAGCATTCACGAAACGGGTTCGAATCGATTTGTGTTTCAATTCCCGTCCAAGAAATCAATGGAGATTGTATTGTTTGGAGGACCATGGGTATTTGATGAAAACATGCTGCTCCTTCAACCATGGGAGATGTCAGTTGATACGGAAGAAGTGTTCTTTGACTCGATAGAAGCTTGGGTACAGGTTCGTAATCTTCCTCTTTTTTTCCAAACAGAGGCTGATTTACGTAGAGCGCTCCGAACAGCGGGCATTGTAATCCAAACAGATCCAAAAATCTCTTCAGGCCCTAGAGAAGGAGATTATATGCGTGCACGAGTTCGGTTGAGCTTAGACAACCCACTTAGAAGAGGAAGAAACATTATTGAAAGCTCAGGTTGTTCAAGGCTTGAAAGAGCCTCACTATTTCAAGGCCTGGAAACAGCTTCAAAGCCTTGAATCAGTTTCAGAGGCTTGAAAATAGTGTTAGCTATTTTCAAGGCCTTGAAACTGGATTCAAAGCCTTGAAACTGTTAAACCTGAACGCCTATTCTCAGGGGGAGTTTTTCTATTAAATCTCTGATCTATTTTATCATCTCTCTTGCATATGTTTGATTATCTGTTGTTAGATGAAGAAAGACAAATTGTTAAACATGTTTTGAATCGTACTATATCAGCTGTTTGACCATGATAATGCGGGAAATATTGTTTTTAAGTTTGCAGGATTGTTTCCTAAACTGGATTGCTGCAGATTTGGAAACACTTGAAGACTTTGATCCTGTGATCAATCAGATGTGTTTGACAGCTTCTCATGATGGTTAAATGAAGGATTACAACAATATCTCAGAAGATTACAATCATTTAACCGTTGGAGAAGATCTCAACATAGTCAAACTCTGTTACCTACTGTAGATACTGCTTTATGACATGGCAGATCTAGGCCACGTGGCAACCATCCAGCACACCATATTGTGCTCCACACACACAGGATCACCAGCCGAGCTGATCCATGTGGGGGCTTGCGAGACAGAGCCCTCGCATACCACTGCACGGGACTTGTAGGGACTTTGTGGTTTGGAGGCTAGGGTAAGCCCTGTCGCGTGCGAGCCAAGCCCGCGCGCGACCTTTAGTAACTGTTTTGAGAGATTTATGGCACGAGCTCCATAAACCCGGTCAATCCGGTCAAACCCGGTCAACCTCGTAACGGTTCCGGTACTTGCGCACCACGTGCTCTAACGGTTCCTATATACTCGGACGAACGTGCCGTTACGGTTAAGCTAATTAAGCCGCCATTAATGGGCGCATTAACCACACTACAACGGTCACGTTCTCCAGTATATATATATCGTTAACCTTTCCATACAAAGAAGGACACGCTGCCATACGCGGAAGCTCTGCCAAACCTCTGTCTCTCTCTCAGACATTGCTACTGACTTACTCTCTCCCTACACACACCCCTATTCTTCCTGTGCGATCCCTGATCCACTACGCACGGTGTACACGGAGGTCTCCCTGCCGGAATCTCTTGTGCACATTTTGGTGAACCCGACGTGAAACTTACCAGCAAAAGCAGCCATGTCTCAGGAGGACGATGTCAGCAACCGATCCCCTTCCACCGAAACTCCCTCGGGAGACGAGGCTCGCCGTACTCCGACGACTCCCGGCGAGGCGCCAACTTTAGAGTCTTTGGACGCCACTGTCCAAAGTCAGGAAAAAGCTCTCAAGTCTCAATCCGCGCAGTTAGAACGGATCTTGGCCGTTCTGGGCACTCTTGCGCCAAATCCTCCACCTGCCGCCGCTATCCCTCAGGGAGGAGGAACCCCTACCGCTCCAGGATTGGGAGTGTCGGCCACGCCTCCCAACCCTCATCTGCAAACTCCACCGTCGGCCACGCAGCTGCCTTCGGTCCAAGGGTCAACGGCACAAATGCTACCCCCTGCTGCTCACGCCTCTCAGCCCCCGGCTTTGGCGTCCAACCCAACTCTGCAGTACACTTTGCCTCCACCAGCGACAATCTGGGGAAACGCGGGTAGTCAATACACTCCCAATCCTCCGGCGGCATATGTGTCGCCACCGCCTACGGCAACCCCTCCGCCAACTACCGAGGGAAGCATTCCAGAATGCATGACGTCTTTGCAGAAGCGCGTGGACTCCATCTTGGCTCATCAGTCGTTCGCGGATACCATCATCCCGAAGCTAGACAACGATCCACCCATCCCACGAGAGATCTATCTCATGCCTAACCCGGCGGGGTACAAGGCTCCCAAATGGGATAAGTTCGAGGACGTCAACGGAAACGCTCATGAGCATGTCATGCGTTTCATCGATGTCATGGGTCCATACGGAGCCGATCCCAAACTGCTGATGCGAGAATTCCCAAAAACTCTTGGGAATGTAGCATACAAATGGTACCGAACATTGGAGGCCGGATCTGTGAAAACTTGGGACGACATGGTCCAGAAGTTCTATACTAAGTTCTTCCAGATGGAAGAAAAGGTGACAATGATCCATCTCTCACGGATGTATCAGAAACGCGAGGAAGATGGAATCACTTTCATCAAGAAATTCAGAGCGAAATCCTTGGAGTGCAAAGATCCAATGCTCGAAAGCCGGCTCGTAGAGATATGCCTGCAGTGCATGCGAGACGAATACAAAAGCATGCTGATCAATTTGCAAACGCCTACGTTTTCAAAGCTCATCGAATGCACGATGAACATCGAGCCCATTGTCGAGAGACAGAGAAAGAAGAGCGCTCCAGAACGACCTGCGAGCGGCACCACCTACAAGATCGGCAGATTCGGCTACAAACGGGGACGCGAAGCTGAGGTCAACACAGTTTCGCCCCAGAAGCAAGCAAAAGTTGTAAACTTCGAGGCACCACCTCTGCCATGCTCGGTGGAGGAAGCGAGCGATCTCTGTAGACAGTGGCGCAAGGACGGCGTCCTGCCACCGCTCGAGAAAGCACCCTCCAAGGAGATGACGAGGGACCCTAAATGGTGCGAATACCACGGCAAGGTCATGCACCCCACAGCCGAGTGCAAGAAGCTCAGATTCGCGTTCGATCAGAAGATGAAGAACGGCGAACTCATCGTCAGCGACCACCGGAAGGATGTGCGCAACAACCCGCTGCCTGCCCATACAGATTCAGGCTCAAAGGGCAAAGAGGTCGCCATGATCTCGATAGTGGACTTGGAAGAAGTCGCAGAAGATGGTCCGCCCATCATTGCTGAAGTCCATGAAGATGAAGACTACAGCATGGACACGGAAGATGAGCGTGCCGACCGCATGAAAGGGTCGCACGGCTTCGACAAATTCTTCAACGAGATGAACTTCTCCGAAAAATGTCGAGCGGACATGACAAAAGCAATCTTAAGGGTAGCAGAGGATTACGAGGAGGACCTCGTGGTCTCCAACGGGAAAGTCGTCAGGGCGTCCCGTTCCACAGAAAAGATTATGAGCTTTTCTGCCAGCGACAAGAAGACAGATGCGAGCCACCAGAGGCCCCTGTACGTGACCGCCATCATCAACGGCGTCGAATTCAAGCGAGCATTCGTCGATGGAGGAGCAGCGGTCAATGTTGTTCCACTCCACACACTGAAGCTAGCAGGGATCCCCGAGCACAAGGTAGTCAAGCGTCCATCCCCGCTGGTGGGATTCGGAAGCGATTCTAGAATGACGATCGGATGGATCCGCCTGGGCGTTCAGATCGGCAAAATCAAGTGCTCGGCGAAGTTCTATGTCATAGACGCGAACACCACATATCACATGATCATAGGTCGGGCCTGGATTCATCGCTTTGACGCAATCCCTTCGACGGCTCACCAGGTGATGAAAGCTATCTGGAACGACAGGGTTGTCGAGATACCGGCCTCAACTAACCCGTTCAACTTGGACGAAGCACATCTCAGCGAGGCGGTGTGGTTCACCGAGATGGCGGACGAGCAAACACCCGGACCATTCAACCCTACTCCCTTACCTCTCTGGGAGGACATCAAGGACCAGTCACCCGCAGGCGTGATGGTGACAAGGGGAGATGCCAAGGAAAAGCCGCCTACACACGAAGAGGCGCCGCGCATCGCATATCATCGGAAGAATGTGTACACTCTGAAGAGGATCGCAAAGCATGACCCCGAGGGTAAGGAGATAGAGAGCTTCTACGCCAACGGGAAGAAATGCTATCGCATATGAAGGTGCGCGGGGACGTCCTCACACGGGCATGGGGGTGTCCCTGGGCAAATCAATCAAATCGAGCAAGTTGCGCTGACGGAAGAGCCAACACAGGGCACTCCGGACGAGAAACTCAAAGAAGCGCCCGAATGCATGGAAGACAGGCCAAGACCACAAAAGCAAGAGCTAAAAGAAGTGTTCCTCAGCCCGAACGAGGAAAAGAAAAGGCCAGTCTTCCTGAGTGCGGACCTCACAAGCGAAGAGGAACAAGGACTGCTACAGCTCCTAACTGAATACAAGGACGTGTTCGCATGGGAATACGACGAGATGCCGGGTCTGGACACGAGCATCACCATGCATCGTTTAGACATCATCCCAGGGTCTAAACCGGTCAAGCAAAGCACCAGAAGCTTCAGGCCAGAGCTCAACGTGAAGATCAAGCAGGAGATTGTCAAACTCCTAGACGCCAAGTTCATAGAGCCAAATCACCATCCCACATGGTTGGCCAACATCTTGCCGGTGGTGAAGAAGAACGGACAGCTCCGCATCTGCGTGGACTTCCGAGATCTCAATCGCTTCTGTCCTAAGGACGATTTCCCACTGCCTAACATCGATTTGCTCATTGATTCAACGGCAGGCCATCGCATGTTCAGTTTCATGGACGGCTTCAGCGGGTACAATCAAATCAAGATGGATCCCGAAGATGCAAGGAAAACTGCATTCATCACTCCCGTGGGGGTATTCAACTACACGGTAATGCCATTTGGTCTTAAGAACGCAGGCGCAACCTATCAGCGGGCCATGATGGCTCTATTCCACGACATGATGCACAAAGAAGTGGAATTCTATGTGGATGACTTGGTAGTCAAATCCAAGCATGAAGCAGATCACCTTGCAGACCTGCGAAAGGTGTTCAACAGATGCAGGAGCTTTCAGCTGAAAATGAACCCCATGAAATGCGCATTCGGCGTGACTTCGGGGAAGTTTTTGGGATGCGTAGTCCATCGCCAAGGGATCGAGCCTGACCCTGCGAAAGTGTCAGCCATCACCAGCATGACGCCACCTCACAATCAAAGTACCTTGAAAACATTCTTGGGAAAATTGTCATATCTGCGGAGATTCATCCCGGCAATCGCCGAAATCACATGCTGCTTCAGCACTCTTCTCAAGAAGGACGCCGCGTACAACTGGGCTCCTGATCACGAAGCCGCATTCGAAAAGCTAAAAGAGCTACTCACATCCCCAAAGATAATGATCGCGCCTCAACTGGGATCACCGCTTCTGCTATACCTTACATCGACAAGGAAATCTATAGGAGCACTCTTGGCTCAGGTGTATGAAGGCCAAGAGAGGCCCATCTATTACATCTCTCGCATTGTGCAGCCTGCTGAATCAAGGTACACAGACATCGAACGTCATTGCCTTGCTTTATTCTTCGTAATAGAAAAGTTGAGACACTATTTTGCATCGCACAAAGTAGTGGTGGTCACCAAAAGCGACCCCATAAGATACCTGCTAACTCACACTACTCCAGGCGGGAGATTGGCGAAATGGTACATGACCATCTCTCAATACGATATCACATGCGTGAAACCAAGAGCGATCAAGTCGCAGGCAGTAGCAGATCTGTTGGCACAGTTTCCCGACAACAGTCACGAACCTGTGATCGAGGAAGAGCTCGAAGGCCCTGAAATCTACGCGATTGACGTGCCCTATTGGACCCTCCACTTCGACGGTTCGTCAACCAGAAAAGGCGGAGGCATTGGGATAGTCTTGACAAAGCCGGACGGGGAAGTCATACAGATGTCCGCAAAACTCAACTTCGCAGTCACGAACAACGAGGCGGAATACGAGGCTCTGATCGCGGGGCTCCGTGCGGCGAAAGCTTTGGAAGTGAGCAACTTAACAGTCATGGGAGATTCCAAACTGATCGTTAAGCAGGCCTCGGGCGAATATGGTTTAAAGGAGATCAACCTCCTGCTATACCGCACCCTAGTGCAAAAGCTGATGCAGCAATTCTGCGACGTGAAATACGAGCACAAACCCCGAGCGGACAACAGGCATGCAGACGCCTTAGCAACTCTGGGATCTAAGGTCAGCATAGACAAATGCCCCGCAAGGATTTCCATCGAAGTGCGAACATCGTCGGCATTAACAGAAGATGCGTGCGACGATGAACACATGGATGACGCAGACTGGCGAAAAGCAATCCTGCAAGCTATTGCGAAAGGCACCAGCAGCGAAAGCTGGGTACTCACGAAAGGATACTGCATCCACGACAACACCCTTTACTACAAGGGTCCTGGAGGAATACTCATGCGATGTGTCTCCGAGCAAGAGGGACAACAGCTGTTAGAAAAGATTCACCAACACGCTTGCGGAGAAAGCGAGGTGTCAATCTACAGGAAAGCTCAAAGATATGGCATTCATTGGCCAGGCATGTCAACAGCTGCAGCCCTGATACAAGGGAAGTGCGAAAGTTGCGCACTAATCAAAGATTCTCTACTCGTCGCTCTAACCGATGACGACGCAGATTGGAGGAAGCCATTGTTTGAATTCCTTACCCAGGGCACCGTACCCGAATCGAGAAAAGAAGCCGACAAATTGAAGAGGAAAGCTTCTCGATACGTGGTTCAGGAAAACCTGCTTTGGCGAAAAGGTCACGAGGGTAACTTGCTGCGATGCCTAGACGGCAGGGAAGCACAAGAAGTCATGGACCTTTCTCATCAGGTGGAACACCAGGGAGGTGCGAAACTATGCAGACAACTCCTCTCAATCGGATACTTCTGGCCCACGATGGAAGTCGATTGCCGCACCAAGGTGCGACGCTGCCAAGAATGCCAATTCAAAGGGAACCTAGTGCACGCTCCCGCCGTGGATCTACATGCATTAGGGACGCCATGGCCATTCCACACATGGGCTTTGGACTTCATCGGACCCATCCGACCAACGTCACATGGGAACCATTTCATTCTCACCGCAACCGAGCTGTTCACCAAATGGGTGGAAGCAATACCACTGAAGACGGCAAACGCGCTGGCTGTGGTTAACTTCATCCAGGAAAACATCGTATGCAGGTTCGGAATCCCAAATACTATTCTTTCAGATAACGGTACTCCTTTTGTTAATCGTCAGGTAGCTACGAAACTCGCGGAGTACAATATCAGGCAGATATGCTCTACCCCCTATTATCCAAAGGGAAACGGACAAGCCGAAGC
Source organism: Linanthus parryae (assembly GCA_023055425.1). Taxonomy (NCBI): domain Eukaryota; kingdom Viridiplantae; phylum Streptophyta; class Magnoliopsida; order Ericales; family Polemoniaceae; genus Linanthus; species Linanthus parryae. Next base: position 203,626 of record JALGPY010000017.1, read on the forward strand.
GACTAACAAAACGCTGTTGAGAATTCTGAGCAAGAAGGTCGCAGATGACCACAAGAAGTGGGCCGACTCCCTTAACATAGCTCTGTGGGCCTACAGAACTTCCCCAAGGACACCTACAGGGGCCTCGCCATTTCTGCTATGTTATGGGGCCGAAGCTGTAGTACCTGCGGAGGTCAGAGTCAATTCGGCAAGGCTGGCCTTCCATGCACTCTATGAAAATCAACGCGATCATGATTTAGTCTTGCTGGAAGAAAAGCGAGAACAAGCCAAAAGGACTAACAAGCGGTACCAAGAGAGAATCGCTCGCGCCTATAACAAGACAGTCCAGCGACGGGATTTCGCAGTTGGCGACCTGGTCTTGCGCGCATCTGATCACTGCATGCGAGAAGCAACTCACCCAAAGTTCGCAGCTAATTGGGAAGGACCCTTCGAAGTCACAGAAGTCTTCGATAGCGGCTACTGCAGCATACAAAGGTTGCACGGCACAACCTCAACTCCAAGCTCAGTCAACATGCGCTGGATCAAGAAGTACTATCCTTGACTTCTCTTATTTCATACGTTTTATGATAACGTTGCTCAATGTCTCATGTGGCTATGATATTCGCAATCTCCTCTCCCATATGAGAGGATTGTAATCCTATCTCTCACATATGAGAATGTCATAATAAAAGAATTCTCCCAAATGAGAAGTTCATATTTCTAGCTGTTTATATCGCTCTATTTAATTTGTTATTGCTGTTAACAATGATTTATTCGCTGCAATATCAGCCAATACAAATACGATCTTAATTGATCATCCAAGCCTATCTCTTACGATAGCAAATGCGATCTTAATTGATCATCCAAGCCTATCTCTTACGATAGCAAATGCGATCTTAATTGATCATCAAAGCCTATCTCTTACGATAGCAAATGCGATCTTAATTGATTATCAAAGCCTATCTCTCACGATAGCAACAAACGCAAACGTGATCCTAATAGATCATCAAAGCCTATCTCTCGCGATAGCAGCAAATACAAGCGCGATCTTAATTGATCATCAAAGCCTATCTCTTACGATAGCAAATGCAATCTTAATTGATCGTCAAAGTCTATCTCTCACGATAGCAGCAAACGCAAACGCGATCTTAATTGATCATCAAAGCCTATCTCTTACGATAGCAAACGCGATCTTAATTGATCATCTAAAGCCCATCCCTTACGATGGCAGCAAACGCAAATGCGATCTTAAGTGATCCTCAAAGCCTATCTCTCATGATAGCAGCCAACATAAATACGATCTTAATTGATCATCTAAAGCCCATCCCTTACGATGGCAGCCAATGCAAATGCGATCTTAAGTGATCATCCAAAGCCTATCTCTCACGATAGCAGTCAACATAAATACGATCTTGATTGATCATCTAAAGCCCATCCCTTACGATGGCAACCAATGCAAATGCGATCTTAAGTGATCATCCAAAGCCTATCTCTTACGATAGCAGCAAAATACAAAAACGATCTCAATCGATTATCAAAATCCTATCTCTCACGATAGCGGTTTACGCAAGTGCGATCTTATATGATCTTTTTTAAGCCGATCTCAATCGATCATCAAAATCCTATCTCTCACGATAGCGGTTTACACAAATGCGATCTTATATGATCTTCTCAAGCCTATCTGTTACGATAGCAATTTATACGCAAAGTGATTTTAGTTGATCACCCAAGCCCGTCTGTTACGATGGCAACGTAACTGCAGAACCATTTTGCTAGACCTTCTAAAGGTCTATCTGCTGCGATAGCAATTCATGCGAGAAACTATCTCAAGCAATTCTATAATAAAGCCTATCTTCTATGATAGCAATTCGCACCACTTAACGATCTTAATTGATCTGTTAAAAAACTATCTGTTACGATAGTAAAGTTGTGAACATGATTTCATATGATTTACAACGACCAACTGCAAGCCCATCCGTCAAGATGGCACAGCTGCGAAATTACGATCTCGAGTGATCTAGCGAAACATCTGCGCATTGACATCGCATATGTGAAATCATTACATGGCACTATGCAAGGCAAAACAAGCCGAAACGCATGCGAAATTGTATTCTATTGCAAAGAGAGCAGATAATACAAAGGCTATATATCATTATGAGTCAAATGACTTACAATTTATCTATCTAGATAGCAGCTTACAAGCGAAAAGCTCGAATCTAACTACACGGCCAACATGGCTAACAATACATTCGAAAAATGGCTGGTAAGCCAGAGATGCGCCAAGGGAACTCTCGACTAAGAAAAGAGAGAATCCACCGGTCCTGATACCGGCAGCACAGCACGCAAGTCTGCGGCCAAAGATCTATAGCAAAAGGGATGCTGCCGCGAAGAGATCAACTCGTCATTCGCTACATCCCTAGCAGCAAGATCGGAGATCCGATATGCCCAAGACCACAAGGAATGACAAAAGCCTCTGTCTAATCAAGATAGGCGCCGGAGGAGCTTCCTGTGACGACAGATGTTACTCTGCAGAACAGGCGAAGCAGTCATTCCTCTGGTGATGGATTCCTTGTCATGTTGGACAAGGGCATTGACGAGCACCCCGACCTCACAAATGTGAGGGCAACGGATTCTTCCCCGGAGATGCTGGAGGAGAATTCCGCCGTTCATTACGAGACGGTAGCACGGTCACTTCGGCGCTGCACCTCGCCACGAGGCGGCCGGAAACATGACCTGCACACATAATACACGAAGAAATTTCTTCGAATACACATGAGGTATTATCTGCATCCTCTTTATGATGGTTATAAACAGCAATAAGCCTCATAAAGTGGATCTTGGAAACTATTTCTATAGCACAAAGCGCAAACTCAGGATTCAAAACTCCTAGTTGCCATGAATCAACGAAAAACAAGCGTTGAAGCCAGCAGTCGTAAGGACTCATGGCAAAGCACATGTTTGGGATGAAGAACCCAAATGGCAAAGACAGGGTTTATATAGACCCTGTGGAGACTCTTCGGATGCCTAAGATGAGTCAGCAAAATTCAAGAAGAGGGTAAGTTCAATCACTTACGCCTTGAAAAGCGGTAACAATCAATTACCCTACTAAAGGCTACGACAATTCAGTTGCGTATCCTTATAAATGACGGATAGTCATGATTCGGATGGACTTCCCAACGGAAGCGTGCTTATCTGCCGAGAAATTAGCGCGAAAATCAAGCAGAAAATCAATTGCTGATGTCATAATTGGATATGCACAGAAATGTCCAATCAAATCCCGAAAAGGGCAAAACGGGCAAACTCATTGTCTGTTGTTAAAAAAAAAAAGGGGGAGAAACCCTAGCAACATTACATTAATGTTTCAAAACATTACATTAATGTTTCAGCCATTTTCCTGTTTTCTTTTCAAAATTTGAAAAGTCAAAACAAATTCTTGATCAAGGAGTCTTGGGGCTCGAACTGCTCGCTTAGCTTCTCCACTTGTTTCACTTCTTGCTTCAGTTGCTCGCACTTGGCATTCATTTCATGATACAGCTTCAAAGCTTCATCAACCTTTTGCTTTTGCTGCTCCACCTTCTGCATCTCAGCTGCGAGATTCTGGTGACCGAGATTCAAGGTTACAGCTGCGCGAATCAGTGTAACTCTGTCCTTGAGGAATTTGAAACCAAGTCTGCCTTGGACTTTGAACAGGAGATTTTGGCACATGCCACACAGCAACTCAGCACTCTGGGCCGAAATGGTCGCAGGTGTAGCCGCAGACAGCTGCTCCAATATCCAGATGGCTTCAGTAAGGAACAGCCTCCTGTCAAAAGGTCCGATCTCCAGAGATCTCACAAACGATCGGGGGTATCTGAGACGCATTCGAACCACCCAGTCTACATCGGTTTGCTTCAAACCTGAGACATCAAAAATGGTTATAATGTCAGAACTCGCAAGCAAATAATGCGACGTGCGAACGGTAAATCTTTACTTACCAGTGCCTTCCAGAATTTCATGAAGAGAAGGGATGCGGGCCACTGGGTTGTTCGAAGACTGCCCTCTCTCCATAGCTCTCCTATCAGCTGCGAGCTCCAACCTCTCATAGTCAGGAGGAAGAGTGTAGGCCGCACCAGCTGCGACCACATTCCCAACCTGCGAGCCCCAAATGCTCCACGCAGGAATAGGTGCTTCTGGCTCAGTCATCGCCGGAGGCGAAGGGACAGCCGAAGTCGCTGGGTGGGGGACACTCCCAGATGCGAAAATGTTAGCATCACTTGTCCTTTCTTCCTCACCACCGGTACGGACACCTTCGTCCATCGGCACAGCATCAGCTTCGACATCATCTGAGAGTTCGATGACATCCTCGACATGCTCACTTACGTGTCCAGCAGCTGCGACGGGCTTCTCGGTATGGGAGCTCGAGATTGGAACATGGGATGCAGAAGGCTGACTTCTCTGCTCCAGCTCGGGTTCCTCAGCATGACCTGCGATACCAAATGCGATAATATGAGGTAACTTGTGTTATAAGTTATTTCGCTATCTTTACTAAAGCTAAGAATAAGCACCTCCACGCGAAGGTGGGATTGAGGTATCCTCATCGTACACTAGGGACGTGGAACCGTGCCCTATCAGTGTATCCTCACTAAGCAAATCTTTAAGAGAAGCGTGACCTGGGACGCGAGTAAACCAGTCATGATTTTGCCTCAAGTGGCTACAGCCTAGTATGCGCATATCACTCAAAATAATTACCTGAGGGTTCTCCGCATTTGCTTACCAACCAACGGCGAATGTCAGGCTTTGACACACCGTGCTTTAACGCACCCACAATTACATCTCTATAAGTAACTGCGAGATTGAAGATCTCACCTTTATCGCCACCTGCGATCTCTGCGAAGTCCGCTTGGACTTGCTCTAGCTCTGCTGCCTCCTCTCCAGGAACCTCATCTTCCTCCTCCACATGAGGAGCCACTTCTTCGGGAAGCTCGTCTTCCTCGCCAACTGGACGCACTAAGTCGTCAACATGCTGCTCCTCGAGGCTCCGCTGTTTCACACGCTCGAGCTCCTCTTCCTCTCGCTGCCTTCTTCTTTCAGCAGCCTCCGCGGCTGTCCTCCGGGATTCAGCAAGAACATCCTCGCTTATAGGATCATCTGAAATGCCAGAATGGGCACCTCTCTTTTGCCTCTTGGCCACAAGGCCACCGACGGCTTCATCATCATCATCTGCGAATACATATTTGGTTCAAAGAAAAGAACTACAAAGAAGTCAAGGTAAAAGGCAAGGAGATGCGACGGAAGTACCTCCTGATTCTTCCTCGCACATCACAACTGTTGCTTCTTCTTCATCACTTGCTTGGGGCTCCTGTCTCTCTTCCTCCTCTTGGTTGAATGGAACGAAAGTCTCAATTGCGAGATCTTTTCGCACTTTGCTGGGCATACGACCCTTGCCTTTGTCCTTGATGGAAAGGGACCTCACTGGGGGAGAAGTTGGAGCACTCCTAGGGGAAGAAATCGTAATTCCCTTTTGCCTAGGTCTCTTCACTCTCGGCGCCGCAGTCGCTGGAGGGGACGGGTCATCTCTAGGAGGAGACGGAGCCGGAGGGTTGTCTATCAGCGAGTCAGCAAAAGTGTTCATGACTCCGCGAACCTTTGTTTCGACCTCGGCGTCCATCCTCCATGCTAGCCGGTATGACTCCCCCTTCCTTCTAGTGGCAACAATGGTGTCCACCAGCGATTTGGAGCGATCACCAGCTGCGAACCTCCGCACATGACACTGAAACAGCACAGAACAAAAAGCATCAGCGCAAGGAAACCAAAAAGCCTAAAGCACACAAGGAAATTGCTTACCTCAGCAAACGCCTTGCTATATTTGATGACCTGCGCGTCACCCTTCTTGATTGCGTCGACTTGCTCCTTCAGAATGAAATCGGGGCACAAATGATTCTCGCGGTCCCACAGCGAGTAGCAACCATACTCAGACTCGCTCAAACTGCAATTGGGGCGAAACGGAAAAGAGTTTCTCTTGATCAAGGGGGCCCTTCCTGGCTGCGCCGCCGCCTCCGTCTCAATCCTCGTTTGCTGGGCAACCCAGTATGCGATCCAGTTCTGGGAACAACCACCCTTGCGAGTCCCCGCAGGCTGCTCAAAGGGAAGATTGCTCATAAGGACCGTCTTGCATTCCTTTGTCAGCAAACGCTTGTAGCACCCTCTGATAATAGACTGGGGCCAGATCGATGGGGCCACTGCATCAAAACCAAACTGAGGAGAGACCCGAGTAGGGTCAACATCCACTGTAAGTCTTTCATACCGTGGCGCGAGCTCACGAATATGCTCTGCAAGGGCAGGAAGAGAACCTCGCAGACACCAACAGAAGAAGTCACGATAGCTTTCGTGGAAATGCGGCCCCTTTTCAAAGAGAAGGTCTTCTGACAAGACCATACCTTTGGAAGGGTATAGCTTTGGAAACCACCGTACATTCTCAACACGTGTGGCATAGGGCCTGGCAGTAAACTCCTTTCGTTTGTCGCATATCAAACTCCAAGTGCACTTGGTGTTGCTTGCTCCAAACCATCTCAGCCCTTCCGCTGTTGCGCGCTTCCGTCTCGCCTGGGGGACACCACTTCTCAAGTGGGAGGGGAGTTGGAGCATAAGACGGCCAGCGCTCGAAAACCCACATTGTCAAAAAGCTGATATTGACAAAGGTCAGAACATCGAGGCGGCCACGCGATTCCCTCATCGCCAGAACCAGCTGATCAAGCCTGTAATATAACGTGCCTAAGACCAAGGGTCCGAGTGCGACTCTCTGGCCAAGAGCGAGCCTCACAGCAAGTGGCAGCACATGGTAAAAGACCCCGTCATGGGGATGACCATCAATCAGATACCTCGACAGCCAAGCACAGAGAAAGGCACAAAGGGTTAAATGATAACCCTTGCCCTCTACATAATTCTCGGCCTCCGGGTTCTCGCTCAAAAGCTTCTTAGTGATGCTGCTGTTCGCATAGTCTCGGAAGAAGTACTGCAACCACTTGTTCCAGGTATTCTTCGCAGACGTATCCACTAGCTGCCAGTTCGGAAGAGGCTTTGTAGTGGTCCACCGAGTGGAGATTTTCTTTACCTCTGCTAGGCACTCCTCCATCTGCGCGTACAAGGCCATTTCAGCAGATGTCCTCAAGTGGCTCAAGGGGTCCACCTCGCCCATGGGGGAAAGCTCATACAGCATTTGAACGTCCTCAAGCGTGGGGGCAGCCTCGAACTCAGCAAAATGAAACGTGTGAGTCGCGGGCGAATAACGGGACAGAAGGTCTAGAAGCATGGACTGATCCAACTTCACGGCAGCACCCTTCATAGCACGGATAGCAAAGAAAATGCCGGCTTTATCAAGAGTCTCGGCATGATGATCCAATACGTGGTCAATCCACTCATCCATGTAGTCCAATTTCTGGACGAACGCTTGAGTAGAAATCGCAGTATACGGGAAGTGCCCGTTCTCGATCCCCAATCGGACTACATCCTCGGAACCAACCCACTCGAGCAGGGCTGAGTTAACTGGGCGAGTCAACGTCAGCAATTGCTCAGCAGGAACAGGATCAGGCATTCTCTTCGCTCTTATCCTCGCATGATAAAAATCCTTCCCACCCAAAAAGGGGGCTTTACGCCACAGAGCCTGCGGAAGCTCCGGCATCTCTTCGTCTTCCTTGACGGGTCTGGTTACTCTTGTCTTGGCCATTCCTGCGAAAGGGCAAGAAAAAGGGGGAGAAATACCACACCACACTTCAGTTTGAATTTTGGAATTTGAGATCTATGCAAACCAAAGCAAACAGTTCCGGTGCCGATTTCAGAAATTGGGGAGTTGATATTGTTGAAAGATTAAAACGAAGCGGGTTCAAAGATCAAAAGCCTCTTCGCAAATTTCATGGATTTACAGATTCAACGCGATTCAAGGCAAACACTGGTATTTTAAATCAAAAGTAAACGAGGCCAACCTTGTTTCCTTGAAGCTTGCTTGGATATACACAATTGGAGAATACGATTTGCAGTTCTGAACTGGTGATTGATTATCTGGATCTGCTCTCGAAGATCTCCGGGTACCATTCACTTTAAAGAGAAAGAAGTGATGCTTTGCAATAATGGGATACAAGGTATTTATCCAGAAGAATGAAGGGTTGCGTCCCTTCAGTAGTCGAATCGCAACCGTCACCGTCGTGTCGCGCAATCACAGGACGGGCTGACGTCACGCCTAAAACCCTAAAGGTCAGACGGCACGACTCTAGGGGTTTTAGGTCATAATGACACGCACGGGGGCTGAACCTACCCGTATTTGAATTGGTGCGTGGCGACGACGCGCATGTTGGTTTCCGCGCATGGAAGCCTATACAGCTATGAGCCTTCACGCGCAGAAAGGGGGCTAATGTAGATACTGCTTTATGACATGGCAGATCTAGGCCACGTGGCAACCATCCAGCACACCATATTGTGCTCCACACACACAGGATCACCAGCCGAGCTGATCCATGTGGGGGCTGCGAGACAGAGCCCTCGCATACCACTGCACGGGACTTGTAGGGAATTTGTGGTTTGGAGGCTAGGGTAAGCCCTGTCGCGTGCGAGCCAAGCCCGCGCGCGACCTTTAGTAACTGTTTTGAGAGATTTATGGCACGAGCTCCATAAACCCGGTCAATCCGGTCAAACCCGGTCAACCTCGTAACGGTTCCGGTACTTGCGCACCACGTGCTCTAACGGTTCCTATATACTCGGACGAACGTGCTGTTACGGTTAAGCTAATTAAGCCGCCATTAATGGGCGCATTAACCACACTACTACGGTCACGTTCTCCAGTATATATATATCGTTAACCTTTCCATACAAAGAAGGACACGCTGCCATACGCGGAAGCTCTGCCAAACCTCTGTCTCTCTCTCAGACATTGCTACTGACTTACTCTCTCCCTACACACACCCCTATTCTTCCTGTGCGATCCCTGATCCACTACGCACGGTGTACACGGAGGTCTCCCTGCCGGAATCTCTTGTGCACACCTACAAAGTAGGAAGGTTGTTGCTAAAAATCTGGAGAGATTTGCAGAGCTGTTTGAAGTATTTAAAGAGATCAAATTCGAAGCAAAAACAACACAATTCTCAACGGGAAAATACAGAGAAAGCATTCGGAATTGAAAAGCATCAAAGAAGTTCTTCATCTCTTCCAATCCATACACAGAAGTTCACTGCATTTCACTGCAGTTTTCTACTCTTAAGTGATCTTCTGTATAGAGCTATATTGGTACATCATTTATGTATTATTTCTACATTCATTCTCAAGGATTGTTCAAGGTGAACAATAGAGAATTCTTAGTTAATCAGTTAGCTAGAGCAGGTACTAGACATGTTAGGGAAAACCACAAGCTGTAACAGAGTAAGGGAACCCTCTGTGCTTGAGTTCTAGGGCTTAGCTTTTGATTAATAAGAATTGAGTTGAAAATCCTGCAGGGATCTAATCCCCGAGGTAGAGACGTAGGTCCAAGTGGACTGAAATCTATAAATCACTTGTCTTGTGCATTTTGAGTTCATCTACTTTCAAAAATTTTGCAGCATACAAAAACTGTTTATTTATCGAGGGTTTGAACTTGTTTTGAAGGCCTTGAAAAAGGGTTACTTGTTCTAAAACTTTCTGCTACATTTCAAAGGCTTGAATATGTGTTCAAGGCCTTGAACTTTATTATCTACACTAGTTCTTCTACTTGTTAGCTAGTTTTGCAAAAAGTTGGCATACTCTATTCAACATCCCCCCCTTCTAGAGTATCTTAGTTGCTTATACATATGCATACTCACACTTTAAATTTGTATCAGAGCTTGTATCACTGTATAATATTTAACCATCTGGTGATCATGAGTACTGCAGGTGATGGTGGCTTCTCACAAGGAAGAGTTGCTAACAGACCTCCTCTATTATGTGAAGAAAATTTTGCTCACTGGAAAGCTCTCATGAAAATGTTTATCATTGATCAAGATCTAGAGCTTTGGACCATTATTCAAAATGGACCTCATACTTTCTATACAGAGAAAGATGTGATCAGAACTCCTAAAACAAAAGAATCACTCTCCTCTTCTGAATTAGAGCAAGTTTCTAAGAATTACAAGGCTATTAACATTTTGTATTGTGCTTTGAGTACAGATAAATTCAACAGGATCTCTGGATGCACAACTGCTAAAGAAATCTGGGATAAACTTGTGGTTACCTTTGAAGGAACCAGCCAAGTCAATAGACCAAGATAAACATTTATCTCAGACAGTATGAGCTGTTCAAAATGAATTCAGACATCAGAGATATGTTCAAGAGATTCATTGATATTGTCAACAACCTTGACTCACTGGGAAAACACTTTTCCAATGAGGAAAAGGTGAGGAAGATACTTAGAAGTCTTCCAAAGACGAAGTGGGAACCAAAAACCACAGCTATTGAAGAACCTCAGAATATCTCAACTTTACAACTTGATGACCTCCAAGGGAAGCTCCTAAAACGTGAGATATCCATGAATGAAGTTGATCGAGAACTCCCAGAAGGTGTCAAAAATCTAGCCCTCAAAGCCAAAGAGAATGAGAGAATTCAAAGCCTTGAAACTGATGATAGTGATCATCAAGATCCAATTTCCTTGATTTCCAAATCCTTGACAAGGATCCTCAAAATGAAGAGAAACTCTGGAAACAAAGAGTTCAACTGAGAAAGGCATAGACCATCCAGCAGCAAGGACTACAAAGGTAAGCCCTCTTCACAAAGCAAGTCAAAAGTTATGAACTGCTTTAAGTGTGGTGATGCACGACACTTGATAAGAGATTGTCCATTCAAAAAGAGCAAGAAATTTCAGAAGAAAGATCATGACAGGAGAAATAAAGCCATGATAGCCTCATGGAGTGATTCAGACAGCTCCAGTGAATCTGATTCTGAAGAAGAACATGCCAATCTTTTCTTCATGGCCAAGCATGCTGATAGTTCTGAAAAGAACATTGAGGTAATGGTTAACTGTTTAATTTCAAATCCAAAAGAATCTCTTTCAGAATATCTTAAAACTATGCTTTTAAATGAGGAAGATTATCTGAAAGAGATCAGGCTTTTGAAAGAGAAAGTACATGAGCAAGTAAAAGAAAATTTACAACTTGTTTGCCTAAATAAGAATCTTGAAATCTCTCAGAAGAAAACTGAAAGTGATTTCAAGGCCTTGAAAATCATTTTCAAAGCCTTGAAAACACAAGTCAAGGAAGTAGTCACTGAAAACTCCTCTATGAATGACAGCCTTGTTAATCTAAGACATCATGTTGATGACTTAGAAAGACAAAAGACTACTCTTACTGAGAAACTTCACAAATCTGAACTAGTCAAAATCAAGCTTGTTGGATCAGAACAGAAGTTGAACTTGATTCTTGGAGGAAGTTCACAGTCTGTTCACAAAGCTGGTATTGGATTCAACCCAAACTTTCCAAGGAGAAACAATACCAGATTTGTGAAAGTTGGAAACAAAACCTCTCCTACTTTTCAATACTGATGTAAAACTGGTCATGTTGAAATGACTTGTCCTTTTAGAAGAAGAGACCCTCACATAATGAGGAACACTTTTCCTTTCCAACTTAAATGACAAGTTAAGCAGATTTGGGTTCCTAAAGGGGTTAGACCACCTAACATGGTTGATCCTGAATATGAATCCAAATTCCACACTTGGTCTAACAGTTGGGTAAGACAGTGATTGGTGCTTGCAGGTCGTCACCAAGGAACAGAAGTGGTTCATGGACAGTGGTTGCTCAAGACATATGAGTGAAAAGAGATCTCTATTCTCAGAATTAAAATAGCAATCAGAAGGTTCAATACACTTGATGATAAAGGAAAGTGCAATATTCTTGGTATTGGAAAAGTTGGTACAAATTCTGAAAACTCTATTTCTGATGTTTATCGAGTTGAAGGTTTGAAGTTTAATTTACTTAGTGTATCTCAGCTTTGTGATAATGGTAACAAAGTTTTCTTTGATAAAGAGAAGTGTGTGGTGCAAAATGAGAAATCAGGATATTGCATTCTCACAGCCTCTAGATCAAACAATGTTTATACTTTTCAGACTAACAAAGTTGCAGGTGAAAGTTTGAAGTGTCTCAAGGCCTTGAAAGAAGACTCAAAGCTTTGGCATAGGAAACTTGGTCATATCAGTTCGCATACTCTGAACAAACTGATTTCCAAGGACTTGGTAAGAGGATTGCCATCCTCCAAGTTCAAAGAAGATGAGTTATGCAAAGCCTGTGCACAAGGAAAGCAGACCAGAAGCTCCTTCAAGCCAAAGAAGTTTGTAAGTACAACTAGACCTATTGAATTACTTCATATGGATCTCTGTGGTCCTGTGAGGACTCCTACTCCAAAAGGTAAAAGGTATATGCTAGTTGTTGTAGATGATTTCTCTAGATACACTTGGGTCAAGTTTCTCAAAGAAAAATCTGAAGCTCTCTCTGAATTTTCAAAGCTTTGCAGAGAACTTCAAAACTTGAAAAGCCTATGATAGCACCTTTTACGGGCTATAATTCTTTAGCTTTTACCACATGATAATATGTATTTGGACAGTGTTTTGAGGCCAATGTTAGAGATTCTAGGTCATTTTTATCACTTGTTGCTACCATGTGCTATATTGTTAGTCCGGACATTTTCTATGCATATTTTATCGTTATTTGTCAAATATAATCGCTTGGTATGTTTTTTCATGTTTTTTTGGCAGGTACGGATGCTAATCGGTTGATAAGAGGCATGGAACGAACTTCGGAAACAACGGGAGCTCAAGTGGAGTCAAGAGAAGCCGAATTGGAGGAGCTTGGATGACCAGTCTGAACTATTTTGATCATATCTGGAGTTATACAAATAATTTGGAAGTGATACCAGTGCAAAATGAAATTAAACTCAGAGAGCTTTCCACCGATAGGTCACGGAGCTAAATCCGAGTTCGGACGAAGAAGATATGGCCTATTGAAGTCAGGAGCAGATTTCAGGGGGCTATTGTGCAATTACTGAAGACTTATGTGGGTTATGAAGGAAGGATGACCTAGGGACGGAAATAATCACCATTCACGCCTATTGAGAGCCACGATCAAGGAGGAGAGCAGAGAAACTCCATTGGGATCAACCTCAAGCAAGGAGAAGAGCCCGGATCGCGCCAATCTTCACGATTTCTAGCATTTGATCTCTTCTTCCCTCTTTTAATCACTTGTATGGAGAAACTCTATTGCTTTGCTATCATTTCAAGTAGTATCTAGACATTTTGCTAGGCTTCTCTAGAAAGTCTAGGGTTTATGTAGACAATATGTTTTCCGGATTTGAGACTTTGTTTCATGCTTTTGGATTTAGATTCATTGAATCAATGTTTAGTTTATTGATATTGTTATTGAATCCATTCTATTGACAGGGCTAGATTATGATTTGATAATCATGAGACTTTGGATTTATTCGTGAATCAATTTCTTGCGTAATGTTAATTTCAATCTAGTTATTGTTCATATGCTATGCTTAATTCTTAGTAAGAACGGAGTGATCAACCTGACTTGTTAATTAACTAGCAAGTGCGTGAGAGCGACTTAGACCTAGCTGTGATGAGATATGAACAAGAATCCTTAATCACGGAGAATGAGAAGAGAAGTGTGTAGGATTGGCCTTAGTGGGTAGATTCGGTAGGAGATAGTGAGGTGTTCATGTGGTGGTGGTCTGAGAGGACATCATTCCGTGCACTGTCGTTAGCCTACTAGAATGGACCGGTAGATGTAGGTGGACCGAAAGGACACCAAGTAAACTGTAACGTAGAACGACATGAGACCGAGAGGAGATTGTCAGTACTATTACCCGGCTTAACTAGAATAGGATTAACGTGTTACTTTGCTAATCCGGAAATCGTCTACAGCCCTAGGTGATCTAGAGATTGCCTAGTTTCTCCATATTTGTGTAATAAAATAAAAAATACAAGAATATTAGTTTAGTTGTTATTTAATTTCAGTCACTTGTTTGTGGGTGACGCATTAGTTAATCACAATTCCTCCTCATGTTACAATACTCTAAGTTAATAACTAATTAAATAGTCTCAAGCTTGTCCTGGTGGGATCGATAACTCGGGGTTGAAATATTACCCTATATTACTTGAACCGTGCACTTGCGGTAACATGTAAGAAAGCGTGTCAAGTTTTTGGCGCCGTTTCCGGGGACAGCGGTTGATTATTTAGTTAGGAGTTAGTTTAGATTACTTTTCTTTTAGTTTGTTTTATTTTGTTTCTATCTCTGTGCTTCACTGGTTTCTTGTAAGTTTGTTTTTGCAGGAACACAGGAAGCAGGAGACGTAATGAGCATGTGGAGCGACGAGGATTATGTGGGGATCTCTGATTACCCCTACTACTGTGCTAAATGCGGAGTTTGGCACAATGATGACACATGCTCAATGATTTGGTGCTACAAATGCAAGAATGATCACAAGTATGAAGACACAAGCATATTCGATCCACTGCAGCTTCATCAGCATCAAGAGGACTCATCAGCAAGCATGTAAGACTTGCACAATATTATGGGGGAGATCCAAGCGCGCATCACAAGGATGTCCCTTATTACAGATGAGCCACAAGAGGAGCCTCTGCCACATGCCATTGGGATGCGGACACTCGTGATTGTTGTTATTGAGGCTTTGGAAATCAGCAAGTGTGGGGGTATAGATGAGATGCATGTGTCTAATGAAGATCATTTGGCACCGAAGGAGTACCACTGGGATGATTTCTTGGAGAGAGATTCATTTGAGTCTAGTGATACTCTATGGAAGTTGATCAAGAAGAAAAAATGCAAGATGAAGGAGTTTAACTTCCAAAGCTTTCCACCATGTCCAAAGAGCTTGTGTGCTCGAGAGAAAAAGCTTATCGAGAAAGATGGTGGAAGAAGAAGAAGTGGAGAGTTAAGCATCGTTCAGTATCCTAGACGGTTGAGGTAACCGGCTAGGGCCGTCGACCTTAAATTACAAGCGCTTCTTGGGAGGCAACCCAATGTAGAGTAGAGTTTGATATTTTGTTTCATTTTTGTTTTTGAGTTCTCCATATCGGATTGTGAGGGGCGAGAGAGAGCTGTTTTAATATTTTCCATGAGTGTGCAGGACAAAGGTACCGAAGAACTCTCCAGATTCCCATTCTTGATGCATGTGCACGATTTTGCACGCAAAATGATGAACAACTAGCTAACCGGGAGCATTGATCTTGATAAAGAAGCTACTCGAGTTCGAGGAGTAGCCAATTAGTCATGAGGAGCATGGTAGCGAGTTGGAGTATCGGGGTTGCACGCATCGGAATCCGGAGTGAAAACAGAGTTCAAGAACTTTAAAGGCGCGTTTCTTTGCACAAGAGAGATAAATTGAGAAGAAATGAAAAATTTATTGGTTTGGGAAATTTCTATTAAAAAATAGATTCCTCGTCGAATATCAAGTCCGTCGGTGAAAGAATCGCGCGAAACGGATGTCGCATGAAGAAGATAGAGCAAAAACAAGTTGGAGAGTTCCAGGCATTTCGGGCACCATTTCAGGCCAAAATGCCCCTATTTCGGCCTGAAATGAAAAGGGCATTCTGCATCAAAAGATCCCATTTATTTCGGCTTCATTTCGGGCCGAAATGGCCCGGGCTGGTCACTTTTTGGGGGTATTTTTTGACTTTTTGGGGGGTGTTTTTGACATTTTTGAGGATAGTAAAGGCTAAAAACCGACCAACAAGCCTCCTAACACCACACACTTGGATCAAACACCTCCCAACTTCATCTTCTTCCTCTCCAAACCCTCAACAACACCAACACACCCCTAACCCAAAATGCATCCAAATCGCAAAATTTACAAGATCAACTCTTGAGCTTTTGAGATAGTGAGCGGATTGAGTGTGGGGGAATTCAAAGAAGAAGAGCTCCAAGAACTTAAATCTTCCAATTCTTGCTTTGGAGGGGGATTTGGTCAAAGCTCAAAGAGGAACTTAAGACGGGGACACCGAGGAGGTTAAGGAGGTACTCATGCCTTCACTAGCTCGTGTTTCCGAAAAATTTGGTACAATTTTCTCGCTCTCGGCTTTAATTCTTGCTTAGGCACTCTTAGGGCTTAATTTCTTGAAAAATTTTACTTGCTCATACTTGGATTATTGGATACTTGTTTAGCTCACTACGACTAGACCTCACGTGCACTCACTCTGACTAGACCCACCGGCCCTACGCTTGAGCAGCCGAGTCCTCTTTATTTCACCTCATATTTCGTTGAGGAAAACGAAGAGCTTAAGTGTGGGGGAGTTTTTAGTTATCCGCTAGTTAGCCATTGCATAGCCTTGTTACATGTAGTTTAGAAAGTCGCGTTTGCATGTAGATGTCGAGTCGGTCAGTTTTGCATGTGCAAGTTTATTTTATACATTGTATATTATTGTTGCACTTTTATTTATTGAGTCCACCTACCATACTTTGTTGGTTATTCGAGTTGGCCAGTTACATATAGTGTCGGAAAAAAAATTAAAAATAAGAAAAATCCTAAAAATTGAATTTTTTTGAGAAAGGGCAATTGAAGAGAGTAAGCGTGGGGAGGGCTCAATGATAGTATTCCCTAGGTAGTATGAAAATCTGGGGTGAGGTAGACACGCGAGAATCAGGAGTAGGAAGACTTATAGGGCCAATGCACTTGAGAGTTGTGAGTAGTTGTCTCTCAAACTAGTTATCCTACTAGCGCTACACCACCGTCACTTAGGTAGTCATCAACCCTCCTCGTAGTGGCAACGCAACAGCTGTGCGAGTGATTTTTATGGGGACCTCATGTCCCGTATCCATCGCCTAGGTCCACTAGTTATCCCAATTTGATCCATTTACCCCCTTTATTCACAGCCTCTAGCCTAGGAAGCCATTCCTTGTGGCTTCTATCACTAGTTAGAATAGTCCATTCCTATGCGTCATGATAGAGGGAGTTGAGTTAGGGAGGTTCGATGAGGGTGAGCTGATTTGATACATCTTACGTGGATCGTCGTACATGTCATCTTTTGAGGGGATGTGAGGGTGAGTTAGAGATCGGTGTGGCGGTGAGTCGTGTCCATACACCACGATCACAGGTGGAGTGCCGTAGTGCGTGAAACATTTTTCCGCACGATATGGGGTGGGGGTTGGTTGATCTTATAGGAGGACGTGCTTGTACTTCATTCATATTTTCTACATCTTAGGTGATGAGGAGGATTGGTTGAAATTTAGCACATTTACATGTTGACTACCGGGATTTGGATATGCTTTATATTAAGTGTGGGGGTGTCGACATATATTTGATTTCATCATTTGATTTGACACATTCCATCCCCACATTATCTATCTTGATATTTGATCTCCTTGGATATTACTATCGTATTCGTGGCTCCATGTGTTTATTGAGAATGAAATTGAAAGAAAAAAAAAATAGGAATTGAAATGGAATAGGGAGCCGGAATTGTACTTCATGAAGACCAAGGAGATTAGCTATTGTTCGAGATCACTTCTTCACATTTGTGGCCGCGAGAACGGCGTTACACCAAGATTGAGGGAATGAGGGTCGGAGTAGTTAGTTCGGTGGGGTTCCTTGGATTTTGGTGAGGGAGTGTGAGAATCGGGTTTTGTGAGTTGTATCATGACGTCTAGGACTGCGCTTCTAAATATCTTAACCTACCCGTCCTAAAGCCGTCAACATTTTAACCCGTGGATAAATAACTCAGATGGTAGGTTGCTAGGAATACGTTTGATGAGTGTGCGGAAGCAACTTATTGAGTGTTCGTGTCCGTTCTGTTTGACGAAACTGGCCGCAAGTTCTACCGATCACCAAAGTTATATAATCTTCTAGGGGATGTGAGAGCCTTATGACATCCTGGTTTGTTCTTTGAGATTGCCCAATCTCTACTAAAAAGAAATAAAAAATATGTTCTTTAATTCCTAGCATTGTACATACTTGAGTTGCATTGTGCATATCATATTAGTTTGCATAGTCATGTCTTTGTATATTGAGTCGTGAGTCGTGTTGGCTAGCGGAAAGTTAAGTATGCAAAGTGTTGGGGTATGCATTGGTTTGGTTTTGGTATGTATGCAATGTCTCAAGTGTGGAGGTTTGTGCTTCATTGTTGCTCGGGACGAGCAAGAGAGTAAGCGTGGGGGAGTTTGATAGAACCTTTTAGGGGCTATAATTCGTTAGCATTTACTACATGATAATATGTATTTGAAGAGTGTTTTGAGGCCAATGTTAGAGATTCTAGGTCGTCTTATCACTTGTTGCTGCCATGTGCTATATTGTTAGATCTGGCTTTTTCTATGCATATTTTATTGTTATTTGTCAAATATAATTGCTTGGTATGTTTGTTCATGTTATTTTGGAAGGGACGGATTCTAATCGGTTGATAGGAGGCATGGAACGAACTTCGGAAACAACGGGAGCTCAAGTGGAGTCAAGAGAAGCCGAATTGGAGGAGCTTGGATGACCAGTGATACGATTTCTTACGTGTATACGCAAGTGCACGGTCGAAGTAATAAAGATAGAGTATTTAAAATTAGGTTGTCGAACCCACATGGACAGTCTCTAGATTATTTAGCTAAACGATTAAATTTAGAGTTGAAGTAACCAGTAAGAAAAAAATGTGATTTAAGAGTTCGTCACCCTGAAACAAGTGACTGAAATTAAAAAACAAGTGACTGAAATTAAATAAACGAACTAACATTTTTTGTTATTTTCTGATTAATACGACGATGGAGAACACTAGATAGTTTTAGGGTCCCTAGGGAATTTAGATATTTCCTGACTATGATTTGAAACACTCTACCTACGTCTAGTTATACCGGGTCACACTCATTACGATATTCTGTCGATCTCACGCAAATCTGCGTTCCGGTCTACTTCGGGTCCTGTCGGTCCACCTCCGTCTACCGTTACGTTCTATTCAGCTAGCCAAGTTCACTTACCGGGTCCTGTCGGTCCACCGATTACGCTAAAACTAACTACGTCTAACTGAAACAACCCACACACAGTCATTCAAGTCTCTATCTCCTATCGGTCTCAAGAAACTACAAGAATGTCAACAAAGTTCTTCACGAATCCGGGCTCGTTCACTGTCGTGCAACAACCTAGATAACTAGCATGTACTGGGTGATCCAACCAAACAAACTAAGAATTAAGAACAAGAACTTGTTGAATTAACTGGAACAGTACGTATAATTGAGTTCAAGACATGAATCAAATACACAAATCCGAAAATTCTAAACAAACCTTAGTTCTCCATAAACTATCTAGCACGAGAGGTTTAGCTACTCATAGAGTAGACAAACAATACAAAGGAATTGATGGAATTCATGATAAAGGAGAAATAGAGAGGGTCAAGAAATCAAACGAAGTATCCGTGTCGAAACTCTGAACCGAGCTCTAGCTCTTCCTTCAATGGCGTCTCTCCCAAATTGTCCTCTTTTTTTTCTGTCTCCTGCTTCGTCGTCTTCTCTTTTTTTCACGTTCTCTTAGAATAAAATCAATCGAAATCAGCCCCCTTTTTCTCTTTTGCAAATCTGACCCGTACCAAGCTAGGAGTACAAATCCATCCTTTTGCACTTTTACCCCTCCAAGTTTGGCTTTTTAATCAACAAACCCTAGGGCTGTTTTAAAAGACCCGTTCCTCTTTCTTTTCTTCTACTCTAAATTGCACTCTGACCCCAACTCAAATCAGCGCCTGACAAGCAGAACGGTGTTTCTATTCGTACGAAATCCAATGAAATCCCCTGGAGATAGCTTCGATTCTTTCTTATCTCTGACCTTCTTCTTGCTTCGCACTGTCTTGCTGGGTTGCTGCCGATCGCAGCTTCTTCTCTTCCTTCTCTGTTCTTGATCGGGTTTAGGTCTCAGGTGGGTCGCGTTTTTGATTATTGTCGGAATCAGAGAGGGCTTCTTCTCTTCTTTCGGGGTTTATTGCTTCTGTAATTGGCTCTGTTTCTCCTTGATTCCGCTCTTTTCTGCGCAGCTGCTGGTGTATGTTACAAATGGGTTTAAGGTCATGGTTATGGAGGTCGGGGTTTGTTGGTGATTGGTGAAGGTTGTGGATTTGTGGGTCTGAGTTGCAGGTGGTTTCGTCAGTGATGAGGTTGGGTGATTGCAGGTTCTTTGGTGAATTGGTTTGGGTGTTGATTGCAGATTGCTTTCGTGATGGTTGTTGGACGGTGTGGTGTGAGTAGTTGCTGGGTTTAGGTGGTGGTGTTTGTGGTTGTGATTGAAGGTGGTAATAGGTAAAGGTTTATGTAATTGGTATTGGTATTGGCTTTGTAATTAGAGGTGGAGGAATAGGTGATTGCTTCGGGTGATTTGGTACTGGTTTTGATGGTGAAAATGGAGAAGATAGGCAGGATGGTGGAAGTGTAAATGGTGATGGTTTAGATGGTGGTTAATTAGGTGGTTAGAGCTTCATGTCCGCTACAGTGTTATGTAATGGTGTTAGAGATGAAGTAGAGGTTTCTGATAATGGAAGTGATGTTGGCAGTGGGTTATTTTAGTCGTTGTAATGGTGTTGTTTAGATGGATGTATTTAGGAATTGGTAGAGGATGGTTGTAGGCTTGTAGCTAGGTAAGGTTGGTTATTGTGCTAATGGTGGTTTGAGCTGGTTGATTGGCAGGTGGAATTGGTTGGTTATGGTCTAGGATGGTGCTGTAGTGTATTGGTTTGGTGCAGCAGCTTTGTTATTTTCTCTTCTCATTTTCCTCCAACCAATTTCTTGGGCTTCTTCGTTTCCGAAGTTCGTCTTCAATTCCGTTTTACTCTCATGAGCCTCCGGTACCTGAAAATAAAACAGTAACCAATGCCGGGCATAAAATATAATAAAAATAGCTCAAATCTACTAGAAAACGCCCAGACTTTTCAATTACGCACAAATAGCTCAAGTACTAACATACTTCAATATCATAGCCTATTTCTCATGTATTTTGCCCGGGAATCACTCAAAACAGTAAGCTTTTAAGTGTAAATATAACACCGTAAACGGGGTTATCAACCAGTCTGCTTTATTTTGATCAGAGCTGGAGTTCTACAAATAATTTGGGACTTAGACCAGTGCCAAATGAAAGTAGACTCATAGAGCTTTCCAACGATAGGTCACGGAGCTAAATCCGAGTTCGAACAAAGACGATATGGCCTATTGAAGTCAGGAGCAGATTTCAGGGGGCTATTGTGGAATTACTGAAGACTTCTGCGGGTTATGAAGGAAGGACGACCTAGGGACGGAAATAATCACCATTCACGCCTATTAAGAGCCACGATCAACGAGGAGAGCAGGGAGACTCCATTGGGAGCAACCTCAAGCAAGGAGAAGAGACCAGATCGCGCCAATCTTCACGATTTCTAGCGTTTGATCTCTTTTTCCCTCTTTTAATCACTTGTATGGAGAAACTCTATTGCTTTGCTACAATTTCAAGTAGTAGCTAGACGTTTTTCTAGGCTTCTATAGAAAGCCTAGGGTTTATGTGGACAATATGTTTTCCGGATTTGAGACTTTGTTTCATGCTTTTGGATTTAGATTCATTGAATCAATGTTTAGTTTCTTGATATTGTTATTGAATCCATTCTATTGACACGGCTAGATTATGATTTGATAATCATGAGACTTATGATTTATTCGTGATTCAATTTCTTGCTTAATGTTAGTTTCATTCTAGTTATTGTTCATATGCTATGCTTAATTCTTAGCAAGAACGGAGTGATCAACCAGACTTGTTAATTAGCTAGCGAGTGCGTGAGAGCGACTTAGACCTAGCTGTGATGAGATATGAACAAGAATCCTTAATCACGGAGATTTAGAAGAGAATTGTGTAGGATTGACCGTAGTGGGTAGATTCGGTAGGAGATAGTGAGGTGTTCGTGTGGTGGTGGTCTGAGAGGACATCATTCCGTGCAGTGTCGTTAGCCTACTAGAACGGACCGGTTGATGTAGGTTGAGCGACTGGACACCAAGTAAACTGTAACTTAGAACGACATGAGACCGAGAGGAGATTGTCAGTACTATTACCCGGCTTAACTAGAATAAGATTAACATGGTACTTTGCTAATCCGGAAAATCGCCTAGTTTCTCCATATTTGTGTTATAAAATAAAAAATACAAAAATATTAGTTTGGTTGTTATTTAATTTCAGTCACTTGTTTGTGGGTGACGCCTTAGTTAATCACAATTCCTCCTCTTGTTACAGTACTCTAAGTTAATTACTAATTAAATAGTCTCAAGCTTGTCCTCGTGGGATCTAACTCGGGGTTGAAATATTACCCTATATTACTTGAATCGTGCACTTGCGGTAACACGTAAGAAAGCGTGTCAACCTACATGTAGCTTCAATCAGAAGTGATCATGGTAGAGAATTTGATCAGTTAGAGTTTGATCTATTCTGTGATAAGCATGGTATTTCTCATAACTTTTCTGCTCCAAGAACTCCTCAACAAAATGGTGTTGTTGAAAGAAAGAACAGGACTCTGGAAGATATGTCAAGGACAATGCTTCTTGAGAACAAGTTGCCAAAACACTACTGGGCCGAAGCTGTGAATACAGCAAACTATATTTTGAACAGGTGCTTGATTTGACCCATTCTAAAGAAGACCCCCTATGAATTATTCAAAGGGAGGAAGCCAAACATCTCTTACTTCAGACCCTTTGGATGCACTTATTTTATCCATAACAATGGAAAAGAAAATCTTGGTAAGTTTGATGCAAGAAGTGATGAAGGTATATTTCTTGGTTAATCTCTGAATAGCAAAGCTTATAGAGTGTACAATAAAAGAACCAAACTGGTTGAAGAGAGCATTCATGTTATTTTTATGAAAGCTATGATGGTTCTTTGATGAAAGTTTTGCAGATTTGAATTTGAACAAGCATGAATCAGAGGAAGAGACTGAGAATCCACTTGAATTCAAGAAAGGCTCAGAATAAAATAGAAGACATTTTCAAGACCTTGAAAACAGTTCTCAAGGCCTTGAAAATACAGCTCAAAGCCTTGACAAAGATGATCAGAAGGATTCAAGTGACAAAGCTACTACTTCAAGACCAGAGAAGATCTATGGTGATCCTGAACCATGGTCTCCAAGGAAGAGATTTAAATATCTCTCATCTCATCCAGCTGACAATATGATATCAGATCCAACCACTGGTACACAGACTAGATCACAGTTGAAGAACTTATGTGCTTTTAATGCTTTTATTTCTCTTGTAGAACCAAAAACTGTGAAGGAAGCTTTGCAAGAAGCAGACTGGATTATTGCTATGCAAAGTGAGCTCAATGAGTTTGAGAGGAATAAGGTTTGGAACCTGGTTCCTGCACCAACAAACCAGTCCGTCATTGGTACCAGATGGGTATTCAGAAATAAGTTGGATGAAAGTGGCAATGTAATCAAGAAACAAAGCAAGGTTAGTTTCTCAAGGTTACAATCAAGAAGAAGGTATAGATTATGAAGAAACATTTGCTCCAGTTGCCAGGTTAGAAGCAATTAGAATTTTACTTGCATTTGCATCCTACAAGAACATGAAACTCTTTCAAATGGATGTAAAATGTGATTTCTTGAATGGTTATTTACAAGAAGTAGTTTATGTTTCACAACCTCCTGGTTTTGAAAGTGACAAATTTTTTGATCATGTTTACAAACTTGACAAAGCTCTTTATGGTTTGAAACATGCTCCAAGGGCTTGGTATGAAAGACAGTCAAAGTTTCTACTTGAAAATGATTTCAAAAGGGGTTTAGTAGACAAGACTCTTTTCATCAAGACTCATGAGAAAGATTTACTTGTAGTCAAGATATATGTTGATGATATACTGTTTGGAGCTACTAATGATCAATTGTGCACAGAATTCTCAAGTCTTATGAGCAGGGAGTTTGAAATGAGCATGATGGGAGAATTAACCTTCTTCCTAGGACTTCAAATACATCACCAAAGCAAGTATACAAGAGACTTGTTGAATAAATACAACATGGCTCAATGCAAGGAAGCTAAGACCCCAATGAGCTCCACTCTATCCTTAGACAAGGATGAATCTGGTAAGAGTGTCAATGTTAAAGAGTATAGAGGCATAATTGGATCATTATTCTATCAGACAGCAAGCAGACCAGATGTCCATGTTTAGTGTATGCATGTGTGCTAGGTTTCGAGCTGATCCAAAAGAATCACACTTAACTGCTGTGAAGAGAATATTCAGATATCTCAATGGTACCAAAGACTTAGGGCTTTGGTATCCAAAACATTCTAACTTTTCTTTAAGTGGTTTTTCAGATGCTGACTTTGCAGGCTACAAAGTTGATAGAAAAATCACTTCTGGAACCTGTCAATTCATTGGATCATATTTGATTAGCTGGCATTCCAAGAAGCAGAATTCAGTTGCTCTATCAACAGCTGAAGCTGAATATATAGCTGCAGGAGCATGTTTCTAACAAGTACTATGGATTGCTCAACAGCTAAGAGACCTTGGATTTGACTTCAGAGGCATACCTATTAAGTGTGACAAAACTAGTGAAATTTCAATTAAAAAGAATCCAGTACAACACTCAAGAACCAAGCACATTGATGTCATACACCAGTTCATCAGAGATCATGCTGAGAAAGGTGATATTGTTCTTGAATCTGATGCTACTAATATGCAAATTGCAGATATCTTCACCAAACCATTAGCAGATGAGAGATTCTCAGCTCTAAGATTGAAATTGGGAATGCTAAATAAGACAGCATTGGTTTAGGGGGAGCTTAAGGTAAGAAATGTAAGTTATTTGTGTTTACAAAGGTTTGAACTGAATTTCAAAACCTTGAAAATCATTTCAAAGCTTTGATATTTTATCTGTTGCAGTGTTACAGTATTTCAAGGCCTTGAAAGCCTTTTCAAAGCCTTGAAAATGAATCTGTTACACTAATAGTCAATAAACTTGGATCACTCTATGCTGGGTGATATCTCTGTAGATATTTGCCTAGTATAGCCCCTACCTCTTTCAAAAAATTATTTTATCCAAAAATAGTATTAGTATATTCTTTTTCCAATGGCACATTAGTTTGAAATTTTTCTGATCTTTGCAAATCTTTTTAGAATCATAGAAATTCTAGTTTCCTTTTGAAACTCAAACTCTTTCTGTATTTATCCTATTCTCTTCTCCTTCATTCCGTATCATTCCATCTCTCTCTTTTCTTCTCCCTAACCCTAATTAGCACAAGAATAGCCTCAGATCGAATCAAGATGGCTGGTGGTTCAAAACCTGTCTCAGAGAAGAAGAGAAAAGCAGCAGTGGAAGAGGTTCAAGAAGTCAGTGGAGACTCTAGCTCCAGAACTCCTAGTGTAGAAGCAGTTCCAGATCCTCCTCCACCAAAGAAGAAGATCAAGAAGCCTACAACCTCCTCTTCAGAAAAGCAGAAGAAGCAGAAGGCCATTACAGAAAAGCAACCAGAAAAAAGCCTACCAGTTCAAAGAAGGTGAAGAAGAAGGCAACTCAGGCAGAAAAAGGGAAAGGGAAGGTGACTGAAGCACAACCAAAAGGTCAATTGGAGAAGGATTTTCAGATCTATTCTCAAGTCTCAACAAATAACACAGCTCCAGATGAGACATGGTTTGTCTCAAACATTTCTAAAGGTAAGGGGTTAGATGGTTTTGCTTCAAGATCTATTGGTTTCTGCAGTTTGGTTAATAAGTATGCAGTGGAACACATGAAACTCAAGTGAATCTCTATGTTAAAGAAGAGCTATTTGTGGTGTATGCTAAATCCTAGGGATATTGCCTACCCCAGACTCACCAGACTCTTCTATCTGAACCTCACCCAAGTAAAGAGATCTGCACACTTAGTGATCACATCTAAAGTTGCTGGGATAACAATTGAACTTGATCACTCTGAGTTTGCCAGTGTGTTAAGTTGTCCAAATAGGTATGACACTAGCAACCATCCTCCAAAGTCAGAAACTTTGAAGCTAGCCAAAGAAGAATTCTTTCTTCCAAATGTCTCAACCTTAGCCAAACAATTAACACACTCTGTGTTAAATGTTGACGCCAAAGTTCTTCATACTATTCTGGTAAGATGTGTCTTTCCTAGAGAGCACTCAAGAGAGTTGGTGACTGAGAGAATGCTGCACATCATGTACCTGATTATGCATGGCTATGAGATTGATCTCCCAAAACTAGTCATTGAACACATGCTCTTCAACTCAACTAGTAAGAGAGTTCACCCTCTGCCATATGCAAACCTCCTTAACATGTTCTTTGAGATCCCTTTTGCTAGAGAAGAATCAGTCACATCTGGTTTTGGGGAACTCAATGAGAAAGCCTTTGAGAAAATTGGAGTTGTGAAAACTAAGGAGATAGTTTGGAAACTTTAATCGGATCTTACTGAAGCAGAACTAGGTGCAAATAAGTTTTCTACGACCAAGACCTTGACTCCCACTTCAATCCAGACCTCTCAGCCTACTTACAATCAAAGACTTGATGGTTTGGAACTGGACATGGAGGATGTCAAAGCTACTGTTTTTGGACTAGAAAGTGATATGGTACAAGTCAAGTATATCTTGGAAAGTATCTTCAGAAGCATGACCTTGCTTGATGTTCCTGAGGAGCCTGAAGTAACAAAGAAAGGAAAATAAGACAAGGAATTGCCTAGTGAGCATTCAGAACAGGAAGAAGCTACTCCAGGTTCAGATAAGGGAAAGCAGGCAGCAGAACAGGGAGAAGATGAAGCTGATAGTCCTGATTCAGATGAGCTACTGATCACTTTGAAGAAAAAGAAGAAATCTCCAAGGCAGCTGAAAAGGACAAGACTGGTGAGACAGCTACTGCAGAAGAAGTTGCAGAGGAACAGGAGGACCAAGACAAGACTGATGAAGAAGACAATGAGAAAGAGGAAAGACAAAACCCTTAATCTTGCCTATTCTTTCTTCCATATTCTCTCTGCTTTATTTCTTTAAGTTTTCAAAATTTTCCAGACACTTGATCCAACATCTTCTATATTTTTGATGAAAGTAAAAAAAGGGGGAGAAAAACTCTAGGTTTTCAGTTTAGGATCTTAGGTTTATTTGATGTTATCTGCTGAACTTTTTAGGTGTTTTGTTAGTATTTAAATAAGTTGGATTTTTTTGGAATAACTGTGTCTTTAAATTGCAGACTAATCAGTTTATTTTGCAGAGATTAAGGATCAAACAAAATTTTGTTTTGTCTTTCATCAAGGGGGAGATTGAAAGCTCAGGTTGTTAAAGGCTTGAAAGAGGTTGACTATTTCAAGGCCTTGAAACAGCTTTCAAAGCCTTGAATCAGTTTCAGAGGCTTGAAAATAGTGTTAGCTATTTTCAAGGTGTTGAAACTGGATTCAAAGCCTTGAAACTGTTAACCTGAAAGCATATTCTCAGGGGAAGTTTTTCTATTAACTCTCTGATCTAACTTATCATCTCTCTTGCATATGTTTGATTATCTGTAGTTAGATTATGAAAGACAAATTGTTAAACATGTTTTGAATCGTACTATATCAACGGTTTGACCATGATAATGCTAAGTTTGCAGGATTGTTTCCTAAACTGGATTGCTGGAGCTTTGGAAACACTTGAAGACTTTGATCATGTGATAAATCAGATGTGTTTGACAGCTTCTCATGATGGTTAATTGAAGAATTACAACAATACCTCAGAAGATTACAATCATTCAACCGTTGGAGAAGATCTCAACATAGTCAAACTCTGTTACCTACAAAGTAGGAAGGTTGTTGCTGAAAATCTGGAGAGATTTGCAGAGCTGTTTGAAGTATCAAAGAGCTCAAATTCGAAGCAACAACAACACAATTCTCAACGGGCAAATACTAGAGAAAGCATTTTGGATTGAAAAGCATCAAAGAAGTTCTTCATCTCTTCCAATCCATACACAGAAGTTCACTGCATTTCACTGCAGTTTTCTACTCTTAAGTGAAATTCTGTATAGAGCTATATTGGTAGATCATTTCTGTATTATTTCTACATTCATTCTCAAGGATTGTTCAAGGTGAACAATAGAGAATTCTTAGTTAATCAGTTAGCTAGAGCAGGTACTAGACAGGTTAGGGAAAACCACAAGCTGTAACAGAGTAAGGGAACTCTTTGTGCTTGAGTTCTAGGGCTTAGCTTTTGATTAATAAGAATTGAGTTGAAAATCCTGCAGGGATCTAATCCCTGAGGTACAGACGTATGTCTAAGTGGACTGAACTCTATAAATCACTTGTCTTGTGCATTTTCAGTTCATCTACTTTCAAAGCTTTTGCAGCATACAAAAACTATTTATTTATCAAGGGTTTGAACTTGTTTTCAAGGCCTTGAAAAAGGGTTACTTGTTTTTAAACTTTCTGATACATTTCAAAGGCTTAAATTTGTGTTCAAGGCCTTGAACTTTATTATCTACACTAGTTCTTCTTCTTGTTAGCTAGTTTTGCAAAAAGTTGGCATACTCTATTCAACCCCCCCCCTTATAGAGTATCTTAGTTGCTTATACATCTGCATACTCACACTTTCAATTATAGCCATGGAGAAGAAGGTATGGTTAAGTATGAAAGGATTACGAGTATTTGTGGTTGCTGTGGTATGATAACTCATGCTAATGAAGATTGTATGATGAAGTCTGATCTTAATAAGGCACAAAACCGACCGGGATATGGTGAGTGGCTCCTCTATCGGCTACCACCAAGAAAGAAGCTCTTTGATGTTTTCCAAGATGACACCCCTGCCGAAGGTCAGAGCAATAAGGCCGATGTCTCTATGAGTGACACAGAGAAGAAAGATGAAGGCAATAACAAAGAAGACGAGGGGGAGGATTGGGGTTTTAGTGAAGGTGAAGAGGAAGAAGCCAAGTCAAGTGAATCCGTGGTAGGGACGACGAAGTGATGAAGGAAGCAACAGTGACCACGTTTGATAATCCCTTAGCTGAAGCGACGAAAATTTCCGGTTTTTCGGCGACTGAAAAGGCTAAGGAATTGTTCATGACACTATCCATGCAGTACCGGGTAGTAACGTTAAAGGTTCTCATATGTAATCGTCTAACCACACTACTACAGGATCCATGCGCAAGCTTAGTGATGCAAATTTAAGTCCGCGACAAAATGCTAAGGCAATGCATCGAACTCAAGAGCTGGAAAAAGGATCGGGTGGACGCTTTAGAGGAAGAGGTGTTGGACGTTTAGGCGGCAGAAAATCAGGCCGTGGCCCACGTAGGGGCGGTAGAGAGGTGATTAACCCGCCATGGGGTCGACATGTTACACAAGGAAGCAAGCCGTTCGTATCAGCTA
Source organism: Linanthus parryae (assembly GCA_023055425.1). NCBI lineage: Eukaryota > Viridiplantae > Streptophyta > Magnoliopsida > Ericales > Polemoniaceae > Linanthus > Linanthus parryae. The sequence continues at coordinate 232,842 of JALGPY010000017.1, forward strand.
CCCACCTGGCCCATAAGAATCCCTTAGCAGAAAAGAAGCAACTTGAAGTTCCACAACAAAGTGCTGCAATCCAGGTTTCTGTGAAACATATTCCGAACCCGGACGGGGGCGCCGTAAAGACTCCAACCATTGTATTGGCTGAGGCTTGCTAGCTATCTATTTGATAGCTATTTTAGGCCTTATTCGGTATAAAAATCAGTATAATTATTCAATAAACGACGCATGTTCTCACTTATTTTGGTTTACCTGCTCTTATGCTCACATTTTAGAGAATTGTAATATTTGGTGCACTTGTGTTTTTTTATTTGAGTAATGTGGGGGAATCGTGTTTGGAATATTTATTGATGTATTGTGTAGCAGGATATTGTTGAGTGCCGCGTCACGAAGCAGTTTAGACTCAGGGCGAGCTTGGGATCGAGAAGTGCACGCGAGTAAAGAGGCCTTTATGCAAACAAGAGAAGGAGTAGGGCTGTTTTGTGATTGCTTAAACTCAGGGGGGCTGTTTTGCTCTTTCACAAATCTGTTTGGGGCTAAAATAAGCCCTGATCTGGACAGCAAGAGAGGGGGCACGAACATACGAGGAAGAAAGGAAGTCAGAAAGAAAAAAAACCCTAGAGAAAAATCGAAAGAGAAGAAAAAGAAGAGAAAGGAGGCAGCGAAGAAGAGACGGGAAAGGAGGACGATCAGACCTTGGCTTTCTGTGGACGAAACCAGACCTGGACAGCGGCTATTTAATACCTGGGCAGCGGCTTTTGGGAGTGAAGAACGCAGAAGTAGCAGCGGCGAAGAGCAGAGAAAGAAGAAGGAGAAGAAGGGGCTGCTGGGATTGAATTTCACGAACATCAAGCACGCTAAACTTTCTGGACAATGAGCAATTTCTTCCCTTCTTCTTCTTCTCAATTTAGCTTTGCTATTGCTTTAATTTCAATGTCTCTTAACTAAACTCATCTGGGTTTAGGGTGTTTGATGAATTTTTGAGTTGAATTGGGTTGATGTTCAATCTTGATTTCGATCAAACCATAGCAATTGCAGATTTGATTTTTTGACTAGTTTCAAAATGTGTGATTGGAATTCAAGTATTTTGAGCCCAATTTGAGAAGTGTTTGTGTTGAATAATGCAATTGAATGATAGTAATATACTTGTTTTGATTATATAGTCATTCTGCGAGATGATTTATGCAGTCAAAAGGGTTTATTCAGCTTATACATGAATTGTTTGTTAGAGATTACATGATTTATTGTCTGTGAGATAGATTAATCTGATTTCTATTAGTTAATTTATGCCGTTGACATAAGTCATTGTGCTCTCGACTAATTGGACTGTGAATACTAGTCCGGATTGAAGTCTTGACTTGAGCATCGACCTGAGAAACTCAAAGAGGATTCAATACCCTTACCCATTGATCTCTATTATTTCTTAATCTCAACTCAATTTGCTTGCACTCTTCTATCACTTGTTCTCTTAAAATAGTTCAGTAGTTTACAATAGGATTTAGGTAATTAGATCAAATCGCCCAAAAAATCAATCACTCTTACTCTTGCATCTATATAGGATATCTAGCTTCGTGTATTTGCAATTGCCCCGATCCCTTGGGTTCGACTCTCAAGTCACATTAACGTGTGATAGGAGAATATTTAAAGTTGGTTATTTCGCACATTTATTCACACTATATCATTCCGATCAACTTTTTGGCGCCGTTGTCGGGGATTGGCACACATTTGCATATAGACTAGTTAGTTATCTTTACTTGAGTAATTTAGGACTTTTTTTAATCTAGTTAAAAAATAGCAATAGTTTGTTTGTTTCAATACTTGTTTCTATCCTGCTCTTTATACTGTGTTTCATCCTTTCATGTTTGGTCGACGTTCACTGAAACTTGCATTACTTCTCGTTGATCCTGAGTTAGAGCGAACTTTGCGTAGACTTAAAAACTCTCGGACACCACAGATAATCACCATGGCTAATAATGGTATTCGACCCATGGCTGACCACTTTACCCTCTCTTCATACACTTCACCTAGTAGTATTGTTTTTCCTGACCTAGGCGAGACTCACTTCAAAATTAAGCCACAAGTCTTGGCCATGCTTCCTATATTTAGGGGTCTTGTCTCTGAAAATCCTTATACACATATAGACGGAGTTGCAGAAGTATTCATGAGATATAAGGTGAGGGGAGTGAGTGATGATAATTTGTGCCTTCGAGCTTTTCCTTTCTCTTTGAGGGATGAAGCGAAGGAGTGGTGTACCTCTCTACCTGCAGGAAGTATCGCATCATGGGAGGATATGAAAAAGAAATTTCTTGCACAGTTTTTCCCAATTGCCAAGACCTCCCAAGTTAGACACGCAATCAGCCGCTTCCGCTAATTAGATAGTGAAAAATTACATGAGAGTTGGAAGCGATTCAAAAATCTAATTAAAAGTTTCCCTCACCATGAGATTCCGAAGTGGGCACTATGTAATATTTTCTATGATGGGCTCTCAGAGCGTTACCAAACTGTAGTAGACTCTGCATGTAAGGGCCAGTTTTTACAAATGAATGAGAATGAAGCGTGGACCTCTTTGAAAGCCTAAGTCGTAATTCTAAACAACGTTCTGTGACAATGCAAGTAGAAACTGGTAGAAATGGGAGTATGGTACTGAAAAGAGATGTTAATGAGGTTGCTCATTATTCTCATTTAGAGGGGAAGATAGACGCATTAACAGAGAGATTTGATAAGATGTTGGCAGCTAAAAGTTCCCCAGTAAACTCAATTGCATCTTTTGCATCTTCACTTGATAGTTGTGCAACTTGTTCTAGCAATACGCATGTCACTAATGAATGTCCTTCAATGTACTCAGGTATGCAGGATCGAGCGTTCGCGACTCAAGGGTATAATAGGAACAACAACCCTTATTCGAATACCTACAATCCAGGTTGGAGGAACCATCCAAATTTCTCATGGAAACAACAAGGACAGGAGGCTCCATTGCAGCAAATGCAGCAAGGTAGTAATGTGAGTGGTATGTTATATCCACCCGGTTTTTCAACTGGGCCCAGGTATGATCCTTCTACTCAATATGCGCAACACAACCCCATGCGAGAGTCACCTAAGTCTAATTCTGATTTTGAGGAGAAAGTTCTAAAAGCACTAAGTAGGTTAGATGAGACCAGCCAAATTGTCAATAGTCACACTCATGCTATAAGTAGGCTAGAGACCCAGCTAGGATAGTTAGCGTCCACATTGAGTCGTAGGGAGGAGGGCACCTTGCCTTCCCAACTCCAAGACAATCCTAGGGGTCGTAATGGTGCCTCAACGAATGAGGTAAACCATGGGCAAGTTAAAGCGATGACAGTTCTAAGAAGTGGTAAACTTGTTGATAATGGAGTCGGTGTAGACGAGAACAAAGTTGTAGAATCTGAGCACGAATCTGATTTGCCCGAGACTTCTAGTTCTAAAGCTGATTCTCCATTGCCTCATTTGATTGACCAATTCCAGGAACTAAGTACGTCCCAAAAGTTCCCTTTCCTAATGCTCTGAACGAATCTAAGCCATCAAAAGAGGGAAAAAGGGAAGAGTTCATGGAATTACTTAAGCAAGTTAAAATAAATTTACCATTACTTGATGTTATTAAACAAATCCCTGCATATGCTAAATTTTTGAAGGATTTGTGTGTTCAAAAGAGGCGTATTCAATCTCATGTCCCAAAGAAAGTGCGCTTAACCGAAAAAGTTAGTTGTATTTTGACTTCTAACACACCTCCAAAACTGAAAAGTCCAGAGGCTTTCACAATATCATGTGTCATAGGAGAACATTGCATTGATAGGGCACTTCTTGACCTAGGAGCTAGTTTTAATTTACTCCCATACGCTTTGTTTGAGAAGTTAAATATAGGAGAGTTAAAACCTACCCCTGTGACACTTCAACTCGCTGATCGGTCAGTTAGAGTTCCTCGCGATATTGTCGAGGATGTCATTCTTAAAGTTGATAAATTTTTCTTCCCTGTTGACTTTATTGTTCTTGGTATGGATCCAGAACATCAAATTCAAACACTCCAGTTATCTTAGGGCGTCCTTTCTTGGCTACGGCCGATGCTACCATTCGTTGTAGGACTGGAGTGATGGAAGTTGCCTTCAGGAATATGAGGGTTAAACTAAATGTGGCTAATGCAATGAAAAGTCTGAACCATTCTAACGATGGTGAGTGCTTCTTTATTGATGCATTTGATTCACTTGTGGAGGAGTCTCTCCCAAGTTTGTTGTCTACAGACCCTTTAGAGGCTATGCTTTCTCTTTTTGAGGTTAATCATTCTGAAGTAGCTTCTTATATTGAAGAGATTCAAGCATTGTTAGGGTCAGAGTGTAAGACGGAATCACATTTTAGGACGCCTAATTTTGAGTCTCTTCCTCCTCTTTCAGCCACCACTATGCCACCGTCGATTAAGGCTCCACCACAGTTGGAACTCAAACCCTTAACCTCAAGTCTTAAGTATGTATACCTAGGTTCAGAAAATAGCTTACCTGTCTTCATAGCTTCTGATTTGAGTTATGATCAAGAGTCTAGGCTTTTCGAGGTTCTGCGTGAAAATAAGAAAGCGATCGGGTGGTCTGTGGCCGACTTAAAAGGGATAGATCCTTCAGTTTGTATGCACACAATTCATATAGAAGAGGGTTCTAAGCCTTCTCGCGAGATGCAAAGAAGACTGAACCCTAACATGAGAGATGTTGTTAAGAAAGAAGTAGTGAAACTCCTGGATGCGGGAATCATATATCCCATCTCGGACAGCCCTTGGGTGAGCCCCATTCAAGTGGTTCCTAAGAAATCAGGAATCACTGTAGTTCCCAATGCACAGGGAGAGTTAGTTCCAACTCGCACAACCACTGGCTGGCGTGTATGCATAGATTATAGGAATTTGAATGCTTGCACTAGAAAGGACCACTTTCCTCTCCCATTCATTGACCAAATTCTAGATAGATTATCGGGACAGAGTTATTATTTCTTCCTTGATGGGTACTCAGGTTACAATCAAGTTGCCGTGTACCCAGAGGACCAAGAAAAAACAACGTTTACATGTCCGTTCGGCACATTTGCGTATCGTAGAATGCCATTCGGGTTATGTAATGCCCCTGCGACTTTTCAACGGTGCATGATGGCCATTTTTTCTGATATGATTGATATATTTTTAGAAGTATTCATGGACGATTTTTCTATTTTTGGTTCATCATTTGATGAGTGTCTTAGTAATCTGTCCCTAGTTTTAAAGCGGTGTCAGGAGTCAGTTGGGAGAAGAGTCATTTTATGGTAAAACAGGGGATTGTCTTAGGTCACATAGTGTCAAAAGAGGGAATTTCAGTCGATAAGGCTAAGGTTGAGTTGATATCTAGTCTCCCACCACCGAAAACCGTGAAACAAGTTAGGTCCTTCTTAGGGCATGCTGGTTTCTACCGGCTTTTCATAAAAGATTTCAGCAAGATTTCACGACCATTATGCTCCCTTCTAGCGAATGACACTCAATTTAATTTTGATGATGAATGCACAAAGGCATTCGAAACTCTAAGGGCTGCGTTGACCACCGCTCCAATCATCCAATCCCCTGATTATTCCCTACCATTTGAAATAATGTGTGATGCTTCAGATTATGCTATCGATGCAGTGTTAGGTCAGAGGAGAGATAGGTTGCCTGTTGTAATTTATTATGCAAGTAAAACTCTAGATGAAGCTCAAAAGAATTATACGACTACTGAAAAAAAGTTGCTTGCTGTGTTATTTTCTCTAGATAAATTCAGGTCATACATTCTCGGTTCTAAGGTGGTTGTTTTCACTGATCATGTCGCTCTTAGGTATCTTTTTGCCAAAAAGGATACAAAACCGCGGCTGATCCGTTGGGTGTTATTCCTTCAAGAGTTCGATGTGGAAATTAGTGTCAGAAAAGGGACTGAGAATGTGGTGGCTGAACACTTATCTCGAATCCTAGATGTCGAGCCTCATGACTCTCCTCCGTTTAGAGAACGATTCCCTGATGAGCAGCTCTTCGCTGTCTCACATTCACAAGTTCCCTGGTTTCGTCACATCGTTAATTATCTTGCAATATGTCAAGTGCGAGCAAGAGAGTATATTGTCTTTTTGTCACTCCTCATCTTGTGGGGAACATTTTGGTGGGCGTCGTACAGCGGCAAAGGTTCTTCAAAGCGGATTCTTTTGGCCTACTCTCTTTAAAGATGCACATGAATTTTGTAAGAGGTGCGAAAAGTGTCAATGTACTGGAAATATGTCTAAGAGGGATATGATGCCCCTGAGCCCCATCCTAGTGTGTGAAATTTTTGATGTTTGGGGAATTGATTTCATGGGACCCTTCCCGCCGTCTTTTGGATTTGTGTATATTCTTGTGGCGGTTGATTACGTTTCTAAGTGGGTAGAGGCTGCTGCCACTAGGACAAATGATCACAAGGTAGTAGTTCAGTTTATGAAAGATCATATATTTAGTCGTTTTGGAACCCCGCGAGTTGTAATCAGTGATGGAGGGAGTCATTTCATTCATAGGGCCTTTGAAGCCTTGCTTAGAAAATACTCTGTCACACATAAATTGGCTGCTCCATACCATCCTCAGACTAGTGGGCAAGTTGAGGTCTCAAATCGTGAAATCAAATCCATTCTAGAAAAAACGGTTAGGCCTGATCGTAAGGACTGGTCCTTAAGACTTACAGGTGCACTTTGGGCGTATAGAACAGCCTATAAAACACCTATTGGCATGTCTCCGTACCGTTTAGTCTTTGGGAAACCATGTCACCTGCCTGTAGAGCTAGAACACCGTGCATATTGGGCAATTAAAGCATTTAATTTTGATGTGCAAGCTACTGGAGAACATCGAAAGCTCCAACTTAATGAACTTGAAGAGATGCGATATGAGGCATATAAAAATTCCAAACTTTATAAAGAAAAGATGAAGCGTATTCACGATAAATGATTTCGAGGAAATCTTTTGAGCCGAACCAGAAAGTTTGGTTGTTCAACGCCAAGTTACGGTTATTCCCTGGTAAATTGAGGTCTAGATGGACAGGGCCATTTGAGATTGTCGAAGCATTTCCTTCAGGAGCAGTTCGTATCCGTAATCCTGGTGATGGTAATGTATTGGTGGTTAACGGTCAAATGCTTAAACCTATTATGGGGTCATTTGAGCAGGCCACAGACATTGAAACACTCCATTTAGTAGACCCTACTTATGATAAGATATGATTCGGCACACGTATGGCTGAAGACGTTAAACTTAGCGCTACCGGGAGGCAGCCCGGAATTTTTAGTTAGTTGGTTATTTATTTAACTATTTTTTATGTGATTTTCCCACTGTTAGAGTTAGTTAGGATTGAGTCATTTAATTTGTTTGAGTTAGTTTCTAACTGTGAATCGAACAGATGCTATTTATTGGTGTGCTCGTGTTGTGTTTGCAGACGAACAGATGAACACGAAGTAAAAAAAAAAAAGGTAAAAAGGAGAAATGATCAAATATCAAGCAGTATGGCATAGGGAGTTGAATCTTAGCTACATGGGCTGTTTAATTTGCTATTTTGGAGTACTGAGCTGGGTACTAGTCCATGAAATCCTGACACGGTCTGCAATACTGAATGCATTGGACGGAGCATGGTGCAGTTAACACATCATCAGATGGTGCAACTATTATCAAGGTCTTGCAAGCATTGAGCTCACTTGTTGCTGCAGTTAATGAGAAAGAGAAAGATCCAAGTTCTTTAAAGAAGAAGTATGTTGCTGTTGGTTCTCTGGTTTATGATAGAAGTGCATAATCAGCTGGTGTTACCATTGTTTCTAATGTGAAGACAGGATGAGTTGTCCGAGCCAGCATAGGGCTGCAGTACATGCTTGAAGAGAGGATGCGAACAACTTGCTTTTATGAGATATTTCTCATTTGTGCTGAAGGTTCTCTGATGCGTTGAATTGATAACAAACTGGTGAACTTTAGATCTATTAAAACAATAGCATGGCCAGCACCAAATTCCTCTCAAAGTTTCAGCCAGAGGTGCTCGCATTCTGGTAGTCATATAGTCAGTTCCGTATGAGGTGAACACAGAACTTAAGAGGGGGGATTGACTGTTCATTTTACGAGGGAGTAAGGGACTTGATGCTGGTTTGATCTTCTGGGAAAGGTCTGATGGCATTTAGGAGGATTTGAATGGATTGCAGAGATTATTTGACGGCCTCGTGCCTCTGCACCGCTACATTCTATTGAGCACCAGCGACGTCTTCAGTCATTTAAAAGGGAAGTCCTGGAACCCTCTCTTACTTTACTGTTATTTATTTATTTATTTATTTCTTTTACCACCAACACACTTGCACTGCAATTGTGCTTCATTTTCTCTAATGCTATGTGTCACGGTTTCATTGGTCGCACACTTGGTTTGGGAGAAAATTATTTGGCAGGATCTATTGATCTTCTTGGTCTCACAACGAGTTTTTTTTTCGTCCTATATAGCAGTGATATCATCCCACTAGTCTGATTGCATTTCCCCATTAAATTCTCATTTCATGTTTGGTTTTCAAACTTTTTATTCCCCCTAGTCATGCAGTTTATTATCATGTTGAAGTAACTTGAACTATTAGGAGAATACGAGGTCAGGTGTGATAAGAGATGATGTAGGATGCTGTCAGGTTAGAAGGTTGATATTTGTTATTGGATTCACTGACCAATCTATTTTAAGGAGAAAAAAAATATGTTGGTGCCGGTGGTTTCCTGCTTGCTTTACCACTGTTGCTGCATTTTTTTTGTTTCTCATTGTTGCTGCATTGTGCACTGTGGACACTGCAGAGTTCCAGTGTGGGGGTGTTGGTATATCTGAAGTTGAAGTGGAGTTTGAAAAAAAATGAAACAAATATCTGGTTAGAAAAAAAATTACAAAGAAAATTGGTAAACAGGAGATGTAAATAAATAAAGTGTTGGAGTTTCCAACAGTGAATTAGGATATTCATTCTATATCATATTGTTACGATTCGAGACATATACAGGATTATAGCAAACTTGAGTAGAGTTCATAAATAAACCCTTGTTTAGGATTAGTCCTCCATGATATATTGTAAGTTTCATTTCATTAACATCACGGTGACATGATTCTATTCGTTAGCTCCCGAGCTTTGTAAAATTTTTCATTTGACTCGAGATTGCTATGAATGTTGTGAAATATCCATTTTTCATTTTTATGCTTGGTTCAATTGTGATATTAAAGTTGAAAAAAAACAGAAAAAAATTAAAAAGAAAAAAAAAAGAAAGAAAGAATAAAAAGTCGCACCAATGTGCTTAAGTGTTTTTAGTCGTTCCAGGGGTACTTAGCTCGGATGCGAGTCGTAGTGAAACTTGAGAGGTGTGTACCTTTCCGGATGCTTGTCAATTTCGAGTCAAATGAGAAGGTTACAAATGGAAGGAGGAGGCAGTTAGACTACTTAAACCTTTTTGTAGATGGAGTGACACTTCGTATTTTGCATGAGGGACTACTTTCAAGAACGGGAGTTGTTAATGTTTTGATACGAGAGTTTGCTATGCACTTGTATATGTTTTGAATCAAGGTGGAAATAAAGAGTGTCTGAGACCACTGTGAAACTCCATCAGTTTGATGAAGTGCATCTCCTGTTGGCTTTACAATTTGAGGATAGGATGTAGTACTGTTGGGTATGGGCTGCTAGCTTAATAAAATATGTTCTGCAATTCTTTCTATTTTATTTTGCTCGAGGACTAGCAAAAGAGCAAGTGTGGGGGTGTTGCTAGATATCTATTTGATAGCTATTTTAGGCCTTATTCGGTATAAAATTCAGTATAATTATTCAATAAACGACGCATGTTCGCACTTATTTTGGTTTACCTGCTCTTATGCTCACATTTTAGAGAATTGTAATATTTTTGTGCACTTGTGTTTATTTATTTGAGTAATGTGGGGAATCGTGTTTGGAATATTTATTGATGTATTGTGTAGCAGGATATTGTTGAGTGTCGCGTCACGAAGCAGTTTAGACTCAGGGCGAGCTTGGGATCGAGAAGTGCACGCGAGTAAAGAGGCCTTTATGCAAACAAGGGAAGGAGTGGGGCTGTTTTGTGATTGCTTAAACTCAGGGGGGCTGTTTTGCTCTTTCACAAATCTGTTTGGGGCTAAAATAAGCCCAGATCTGGACAGCAAGAGAGGGGGCATGAACATAAGAGGAAGAAAGGAAGTCAGAAAGAACAAAAACCCTAGAGAAAAATCGAAAGAGAAGAAAAAGAAGAGAAAGGAGGCAGCGAAGAAGAAACGGGAAAGGAGGACGATCAGACCTTGGCTTTCTGTGGACGAAACCAGACCTGGACAGCGGCTATTTCAGACCTGGGCAGCGGCTTTTGGGAGTGAAGAATGCAGCAGTAGCAGCGGCGAAGAGCAGAGAAAGAAGGGGGAGAAGAAGGGGCTGCTGGGATTGAATTTCACGAACATCAAGCACGCTAAACTTTCTGGACAATGAGCAATTTCTTTCCTTCTTCTTCTTCTTCTCAATTTAGCTTTGCTATTTCCTTAATTTCAATGTATCTTAACTAAACTCATCTGGGTTTAGGGTGTTTGATGAATTTTTGAGTTGAATTGGGTTGATGTTCAATCTTGATTTCGATCAAACCATAGCAATTGCAGATTTGATTTTTTGACTAGTTTCAAAATGTGTGATTGGAATTCAAGTATTTTGAGCTCAATTTGAGAAGTGTTTGTGTTAAATAATGCAATTGAATAATAGTAATAGACTTGTTTTGATTAGATAGTCATTCTGCGAGATGATTTATGCAGTCAAAAGGGTTTATTCAGCTTATACGTGAATTGTTTGTTAGAGATTACATGATTTATTGTCTGTGAGATAGATTAATCTGATTTCTATTAGTTAATTTATGCCGTTGACATAAGTCATTGTGCTCTCGACTAATTGGATTGTGAATACTAGTCCGGATTGAAGTCTTGACTTGAGCATCAACCTGAGAAACTCGAAGAGGATTCAATACCCTAACCCATTGATCTCTATTATTTCTTAATCTCAACTCAATTTGCTTGCACTCTTCTATCACTTGTTCTCTTAAAATAGTTTAGTAGTTTACAATAGGATTTAGGTAATTAGATCAAATCACCCAAAAAATCAATCACTCTTACTCTTGCATCTATTTAGGATATCTAGCTTCGTGTATTTGCAATTGCCCCGATCCCTTGGGTTCGACTCTCGAGTCACATTAACGTGTGATAGGAGAATATTTAAAGTTGGTTATTTCGCACATTTATTCACACTATATCATTCCGATCAAGGCTGCAGCGCAGTCCAGCCAGGAGCAATGAGTCTCCTCAGATGGAATGAGCGGAAGCTTGGGAACCCCCGTAGCGTTACTTCTCTTTGCGATTTAGTAAGGAGACAGAAGCCCAATATAGTCTTCTTGATGGAGACAAAACATTATGCAACTGAGATGATTCGGACTCGCGATCTTCTTGGATTCCGGAACGAGATTTAGTGGGATTGTGAGGATCGTAGAGGTGGTCTCGCGCTTATGTGGGATGATGAGGTTAGTTTTGCTTTAGCAAAATCATTGAAGTATTTTATTCATGGATTCTTTTCTATTCCCAGTGAAGGGAAACATGGTTATTTAACTGGCTTTTACGGAGATCCAGATAGGAGTCAGCGTCACAACTCTTAAATCTTATTGGAGCGATTGTGCCCTATAAGGCAAACTTGGTGTGTTGTTGGTGATTTTAATGCTTTCTTGTCTGTCTGCGATAAGGAAAGGGGTAGAACAGTCTATTTCAGTCAGATAGAGGGCTTCAGTAGCGTTATAAATCGCTTGCAACTACGTGATCCCGGCTTTGCGGGTGTCCGCTTCACTTGAATAATAACCAGGGTGATGATCAGTCTATTAGAGAAAGACAGGACAGATGTCTAGTTACAGATGGGTAGTCTGATACTTTTGGGAGGGGTAAAGTGGATCATCTTGTTGCCGAGGTTTCAGATCATGTACCGGTGCAGGTGGTTTGGCACTCAGGTATTGTGCGTATTGTTAAGGTAGTTAGGTGTTTTCAGTTTGAAACAATGTGGTTTCAGGATTATAGATGTCATAAATTTGTGGGGGGTGAGTGGTGAAATACTGCTGATCCGGTTATTCAAAAGATGGAGCGGCTATCTTCATCCCTTCTGGTATGGGATAGACAAGTTTTCGGTAATGTTAAGTTTCAGCTGAGAAAGTTAAGAGGGCGCCTCCAGACAATAGCAGAAGGGGTTCAAACCGCAGCTGTTGTGGCCAAGACTCGGGTTATTCGACAAGATATTCTCGGGTTGTTGTTCCGGGAAGAGGAGATGAGTAGACAACAATCTAGAGAATTGTGGCTCAGAAAGGGGGATCAGAATTCCAGATTTTTTCACCGTAAGGCTTCTATCCGACGTAATAGAAACCGTAGGGAAGGTCTTGAAGATGCTAATGGTACATGGACGACGGAAAAACAACAGGTTATATCTATCATTGAAGATTACTTTAAGAATATTTTTAATACTACTAATCCATTATGCAGTCAAATGGAACCGTTATTAGTAGGCGTAGAAAATCTTATTTCGCCGGAGCAACGAGCTGAAATCGAGCAGCAGTACTCTGTCACCGAGGTGCGGGCTGCTTTGGCGCAATTGGGCCCGTCCAAAGTTCCGGGGGTAGATGGCTATCCGGCTGCTTCCTTTCAAAACTTATGGAAAATTGTTGGAAGAGAGGTCGAAGCATTGTGTCTGGAGATTCTGAATAGCAATGGTGATGTATCAAAAGTCAATCACACCCTGATTGCTCTTATTCCGAAGGTGAAACAGGTTAGAAATGCTGCAGATTTACTTCCGATCAGTTTGTGTTCAAAAATATATAAAATTGTTACAAAAACGATGGCCGACCGTTTGAAATTGATTCTTGATTCGGTGATTGCTGAGAATCTGTCTTCTTTTGTCCCGGGTCGACTAATTTCTGATAATGTTCTAGTTTCTTTTGAGTTTCTCCACTCTATGAAAAATCGATAGAAGGGGAATATCGGTTATTTGGCCCTTAAAGCAAATATGAGTAAGGCATATGATCGAGTTGAATGGGACTTTTTGAGAGCTGTTATGGAGAGGATGGGCTTTGGTGCGAGATGTATATCCCTGGTCATGAATTGTATTTCTTCTGTGACGTACATTATTATTATTAATGGTGAAGTCCATGGTTTCATTGCTCCGGATCGTGGTCTCGGGAAGGGATGCCCCCTCTCTCCCTATATTTTTTTGCTAGTTTGTGATACTTTATCTATAAGTCTCACTTGTGCAGTGCAGGATGGTCGATTGTCTGGGCTTGCGGCCTCTTGGGGTGGTCCCACAATTTCTCACCTGTTTTTTTGCAGATGATAGTCTCTTGTTCACCAAGGCAACTACGGATGAGATCAATGTCCTTCGTGGAATTCTTGTAGAGTATGAAACTGCTTCTGGTCATGCTCTTAATCTTAAAAAGTCATCTATTATGTTTTGAGATAACGTTTCAGAAGATCAGCGTATCTCTCTTAGTGCCCTATGCGGAGTCCAGCTAGATTTACAGCACGACAGTTATCTGGGCTTCCCAACTCAGATTGGGAGAAGCCGGAATGACAGTTTTCAGTCCCGTAGTGGAAAAAGTTTTTAATAAGCTCAAAGGGTGGAAGGAATCTTCTCTATCAACTATTGGGAAGGAAGTGCTTATTAAAGCAGTAGCACAGGCTATCCCGACTTATACAATGAGCTGTTTCATGCTTCCGGTGAAGATTTGTCAAGATATTGAACGTATTATTCGTCAGTTTTGGTGGGGTGGAGATGTCGAGAAAAGAAGAATTCACTGGATCGCATGGGAAAAATTGAAGAAGAAACGTGAAGAAGGAGGGATAGATTTTCGTGACATTCAATATTTTAATAGGGCAATATTGGCAAAACACACTTGCCGATTTATTCAGAAACTGTGATCCTTGGTTAGTCGGGTTTATCAAGCTAAGTACTATCACAATTCGTCTATTCTTGATTTTGAGTTGAAGAAAAATTCCCAAGTGTCTTATGCTTTTCGAAGTATTCTTGCTGGGTGTGACCTCATAAAAGGCGGATTGATTTGGAAGATAGAGGATGGGCGTAATGTTCGGGTTTTCGGTGACAATTGGGTGGCGAGGCCAGACACGTATGGTGTCATAACGATCTACCCAGCAGGCTCGGAAGATATGAAGGTATGCGACCTTATGACCCCGAATGGGAGCAGTTGGGACGAGGAGAAGATTGCCACTGTTTTGTGGCCTATCGACGTAGCTGCTGTGATTGCAACGCCGTTGGGTGCTAGGGGGTTGGAAGACACGAGGTACTGGGTGCATTCGGATGGTGGGGAATACACGGTGAAATCCGGCTATGGGGCTGCGTGTTCATTATCGGATCCTATAGCATCGCCGTCTAGCACGGTTCCCCACGTGGGATGGCTTCGTAACTTATGGCGGTGCAAACTTCCTAAGAAACTTTTAGTTCCGAGTTGGCGATTATGGCATTCTTCGCTCCCATTAGCTAACAAACTATTACTTCAGGGAGTGGAAGTGCCCCAGGTGTGCTGATTATGCTTGACAGAGCGTGAAGATGCACATCATCTCTTCTGCAATTGTTCTCATAAGAAGAAGGTCTTAAAGGGTATTACGGGTGCTGAGTTTGTTCGGTTACAATAAGGAGATATCCGAAATAGGATTTTTGATGTGTTCACAAAGGACAATGGTGAAATTCGTGAGAAGTTTGCTTTATCGATATGGGCTATTTGGGGGAATATAAACGAGCAGATTTTTAATAACAAAGGTAAAAGCCCGGACGAGATTATTGTTGAGAGTCTTAATTATTACCGCTGGTGCAAGGAGACTTTGATAACAGGCAAGTTGGAAGAGTTGTCTATCCCTCCAGCTCTGTCGTCACTCAAATGGGCAGCCCCTCCGGATAATGCGGTTAAGATCAATGTGGATGCGTCGTGGAAGGAGTATAGTGCTGCGTCGGGATTGGGTATGGTGGTACGGGATGCAGATGGAGGTTTCTTGGCGGCAAGGCAGTGTCGTATTTCTCGGCAGAGGTCGGCACTTATGGCTGAAGCATGTGCCTGCAGAGAGGGTCTCCGTCTCGGGGTGGAGCTTGGTTATCATAACATCGTGGTGGAAAGTGATTGCAGGGGTCTTATCCTCCTTCTCGGCAACAACTACGGAAGTAAACCGAAAGAAACACTTTTTGTGTCCGATCTTGATGAAGTGCTCATGGACTGCAAGGAGTTGGCATCTAAGATTCGGGAAGTTCAGTTTAATTTCGTCCATAGGGAGGGAAATAAATTTTCTCACTTTATTTCCTCTAAATCAATGTTGGAGGATGATATTTCTTATTATTCGCAAACGCCAAACTGGGCTATTGATGTAATGAACGCAGATTTATTGGGGTCACTCCTCAGTAATAGAATCGTTTTTATTCTAAAAAAAAAAAGAGGTTGAAGAAATTTGTTTCACACCATAGGAAATAAAGTTATTGAGTACTTCATACTACCTATGTTTATTTTCTTTCAGCCTACTTCCTTAAACCGAAATTTTCTTCTGTTTTAGTCTACTTTCCATTTTTGGTATGTTTTACAGCTCAAATGAGAATTGTGCCCTTAGCCTATCCCCACCCTTTTAACTCTATCCAACCCAAACCCCATTCCACATACGTCATTTTCTGTTATTTCCCTCTCCCCTCCACTACATACGAACATAAAAGAAAAGATAGAGGACTAGAGAGAGAAGAAGTGAGAGAGGTAGATTACAAAGAGAACCCACCGGTAAGAGTTAGAGAACGCCGAAGCCAACGAGATTGCCATAGACGACAAGATCGACAGAGACGATTAGAATCGTTCAGTGTACGACGAGGAAGAGGCTAGGGAGAGGAAGATTATTTTAACCTCTTCCTTCCAATAGATCGGAATTTGATTTTTGGCAGTAGCAACATCAGATCCGTTAGATCGGAATTTGATTTGAGACTTCCTCTCTTCTTCTTCTTCTTCTTCTTCTTCTTCTTCTTCTTCTTCTTCTTCTTCTTCTTCTTCTTCTTCTTCTTCTTCTTCTTCTTCTTCTTCTTCTTCTTCTTCTTCTTCTTCTTCTTCTTCTTCTTCTTCTTCTTCTTCTTGGCACAAAACTTCGTATTCTTCTACTTCTTCTGCAACGACCCCCTCTGTTCGGCTCGGGACGAGACCGGGAGGGCGATGCTTAATAGAATTGGCGGAGATCAAAAACAATATAATCCACAACACATATTTATAACATTAAACGACTATATTAAACTTTAAGTCTTACACACTAACTGATTACTATTACACACTAATTAACTAACATTTATATATCAACTAATGATGGCGTTCATTTTCTAAGCGAGTCTCGCGCCCCTTCTATTCTATAATTCCCCAGCTCCTATACCTACGGTGGGAAGAAAACAACAAGAACCGCAGTTTTCAAAGTCAACAATAAATACTGAGTGAGATACACCATAGCATGTAAAACAGGAAAGAGAATATAAACTTCTAGGACAAAAGTTAAATAAAGTAAAATTTGACAGAGTATGAGTAAAGCAATATCAGAGTTTGCAGCGTCATAAACGATAGATTTAACTGATTTACGACTGACAATAACCAAATATTTGAACATTTTCAATTTAAATCATTCACAAGTGCCGATTTCCAAATATAGAATCAAAGGAGCCAGTTATTACGCACAGTAACCGAATAATGGTCAACAAAGGACCTCCAAAGTGTTAATGGTCAACAAAGGACCTCCCAAGTGTTAACGGTCAACAAAGGACCTCCCAAAATTTAACAGTCAACAAAGGACCTCCCAAATGTTAATGGTCAACAAAGGACCTCCCAAGTGTTAACGGTCAACAAAGGACCTCCCAAATAATAACGGTCAACAAAGGACCTCCCAAATAGTAACAAATTTCAGTACGTGCGATATTCCACTTTACGTTTTTACGCGTTATTATTTTTCGTGTAACAGTTTCAAAGAAATCTTTTCCAAACGTAACCAAAATCAAGTAAAGCATGTGAACCACAAAATACATTTTGATACAAGACATAAAATCATGTCACGACACGAAAGAATCTAGGCACACAAGGCTAAGCATGAAACTCACAAGTACAGTTTGAGACAAGACATAAAATCATGTTTTGACACGAAGGAAGCAAGGCACACGAGGCTAAGCATGTAATCTCACCTTACACCGAGATAGGGATTCACAATCTTCACGCGTAGTTGAAGTAGCCTATGTATACAAATCAGTCGCCTACAATTTACAAGTATCTAGTCACAAATTATGCTACTTCCAAGTAAACTAATGCATGGATGTTTGTCTAGGTCGGGTACTAAGTGAATCCCGAATTATCCTAATAAACCGGTTTCAAGTGGCGAATTCATGTGTCGGATACAAGATCTACATTAATATCATTCTAAGTGTCACTAATGAACATATAATGATGCTCACATATCAAAATAATTCCAACAAAACATTTAGAAGTTCAAAAATTCAAATTTTCTAAAACATTTGAAACTACAGTTCTTGACCCTCACTTTAGGGCCACATATACCATATCAAAGCATATCCTAAAATTGTGAAATTAATTTATGACGAACCTAATTGTGTCTACTTTCAGAAACATCAAGAAAATCATGCATAGCTATTATAAAACTGAAGTTACAAAAATAACAAAAACTGCTATGCAGAGAAGAGTTTGGCAAAAAGTTTCAACTTTGCAAGGGGATTACTACCACTTGGAGAATAACAATAAAGCTCACCTTCTCCAGAATGAATCCCCTATGTGTCTAGTTTCTTCACAAAAAAAGATTGGGTGCTATAAGTTACTGGAAATGAGGGTTTCTATAAAAATGGAAAGATTGGTCCAGAAACAGATTTTCAGAAAACATGCAACTTAAAATGAGTATATCTCCCTAACCAAAATAGCTATGGAGTTGATTTTTTTCTCAAAATGACCCCCTCTGAGCCTAGTTTTATAAAATGTAAGATTGAAAATTTTACAGAGATAAAATTTGAATTTGTACTACGTTTTTGACAAACTGGTCAGATTGTAACAACATGCAATTTTGCCAAGAACACTCAAAACATTAACAAATCAATTCTTTGATACATGCAACTAAAAATAACTTGATATATACATAGATACTACCAATTAGACATGAAATAAGAGATTCACATCAAGGATTTGAAGAATCAAGTGAGGGATTTTAGAAATTCATGCACAAAAGATACAATTCAAGACCCGAATCACACATGCAAACAAAGATCAAGTAATTTCCTATCATGAATATGAACTATCAACATGATGAGTAGGGTAGATGGAAAAAGAAGAAGTGTAAGATTACATTAGAGCCTAGAGAGCTTGAATTCTTGAAGAATATGAAGAAAAAGACTCCCCAAATGAATACTATAGCCTTGGACTCAAGTTTTTCATGATTTGGAAGGTGAAAAATGAAGTTTTGGGGTTGTTTTGTGAGGGTCAACACCCAAAACCGGGCATAGAGTTTGAAGAGAGAGAAAAGAGCTTGAATGAGTGTTCTTGAAGAGAAAAGCATGTGAAAAATTAAGAGAGGTAGATGTAGGAAGTGATGGAGATGATAGGATGATGGTTAGTGTAATGAGTGAGTGTAAGTTTACATAAGGGTAGTGGGAGTCACTTCCTTTAATTATAAAATGGGTGGTTGACTAGCTTGAGTGGATGAGGATTGAAGCACAATTTAAAGTCTCCCAACAACATAGTTGGGGTAGAGATTAGATTAACAAGAAAATGAGAGTTCCCATGAAAATACTAGAAATTGATGTAAGTACAAGATAACACAAACAAGAGGGGTAAAAATAAAATTTTAATTTACTATCTAGCACATAAAAGATAAATTTTACACTAAAATAAATTTACAAAATAACTCCAAATAAACTATTATGTACTTAAATGTCAAAAATACACTTTAATAAAATCAAAGGAAACACGTGAACAGTAAATTTGAAATAGTACTATTATCATTTTTTTTAAACTCAAGTATTTATTTTATCAAAAATTACAAAATAACCCTTAGCAAAAATACGGGGTATTACATTCTTCCCCCCTTAAGCTTCGTCCTCGAAGCTTGGACGGGTAACTAAAGTCTCAATGGGTTTCCTATATTGTCCTTATCGTCACGCACATACAAATATAATGAATATTTCACAACTAATAAGCATACAGTGTCAACAACCACATAGGATGTCTCGTCGAGACACATAAAAACAAGATTCACATTTACAAAGGACAACCATACGTCTGAAGTAGTGCTAGGACACCAACACGAAACATGATTATATCAAATAACACAAAGCAATCCATCGCACAAGAGGAAGTAAACGAAAACTCCCGAAATACCCGGCTTTCTGTATTTTATCTTTCCCTATGTTCATTTTAGGTTACCCTACAGGTTTTAATCCCATAGTGGAAATAACTGCTCTGATACCACCTGCAACGACCCCCTCTGTCCGGCTCGGGACGAGACCGGGAGGGCGATGCTTAATAGAATTAGCGGAGATCAAAAACAATATAATCCACAACACATATTTATAACATTAAACGACTATATTAAACTTTAAGTCTTACACACTAACTGATTACTATTACACACTAATTAACTAACATTTATATATCAACTAATGATGGCGTTCATTTTCTAAGCGAGTCTCGCGCCCCCTCTATTCTATAATTCCCCAGCTCCTAGACCTGCGGTGGGAAGAAAACAACAAGAACCGCAGTTTTCAAAGTCAGCAATAAATACTGAGTGAGATACACCATAGCATGTAAAACAGGAAAGAGAATATAAACTTCTAGGACACAAGTTAAATAAAGTAAAATTTGACAGAGTATGAGTAAAGCAATATCAGAGTTTGCAGCGTCATAAACGATAGATTTAACTGATTTACGAATGACAATAACCAAAGATTTGAACATTTTTAATTTAAATCATTCACAAGTGCCTATTTCCAAATATAGAATCAAAGGAGCCAGTTATTACGCACAGTAACCGAATAATGGTCAACAAAGGACCTCCAAAATGTTAATGGTCAACAAAGGACCTCCCAAGTGTTAACGGTCAACAAAGGACCTCCCAAGTGTTAACGGTCAACAAAGGACCTCCCAAATAATAACGGTCAACAAAGGACCTCCCAAATTGTAACAAATTTCGGTGCGTGCGATATTCCACTTTACGTTTTTACGCGTTATTATTTTTCGTGTAACAGTTTCAAAGAAATCTTTTCCAAATGTAACCAAAATCAAGTAAAGCATGTGAACCACAAAATACATTTTGATACAAGACATAAAATCATGTCACGACACGAAAGAATCTAGGCACACAAGGCTAAGCATGAAACTCACAAGTACAGTTTGAGACAAGACATAAAATCATGTTTTGACACGAAGGAAGCAAGGCACACGAGGCTAAGCATGTAATCTCACCTTACACCGAGATAGGGATTCACAATCTTCACGCGTAGTTGAAGTAGCCTATGTATACAAATCAGTCGCCTACAATTTACAAGTATCTAGTCACAAATTATGCTACTTCCAAGTAAACTAATGCATGGATGTTTGTCTAGGTCGGGTACTAAGTGAATCCCGAATTATCCTAATAAACCGGTTTCAAGTGGCGAATTCATGTGTCGGATACAAGCTCTACATTAATCTCATTCTAAGTGTCACTAATGAACATATAATGATGCTCACATATCAAAATAATTCCAACAAAACATTTAGAAGTTCAAAAATTCAAATTTTCTAAAACATTTGAAACTACAATTCTTGACCTTGACTTTAGGGCCACATATACCATATCAAAGCATATCCTAAAATTGTGAAATTAATTTATTACGAACCTACTTGTGTCTACTTTCAGAAACATCAAAAAAATCATGCATAGCTATTATAAAACTCAAGTTACAAAAATAACAAAAACTGCTATGCAGAGAAGAGTTTGGCAAAAAGTTTCAACTTTGCAAGGGGATTACTACCACTTGGAGAATAGCAATAAATCTCACCTTCTCCAGAATGAATCCCCTATGTGTCTAGTTTCTTCACAAAAAAAGATTGGGTGCTATAAGTTACTGGAAATGAGGGTTTCTATAAAAATGGAAAGATTGGTCCAGAAACAGATTTTCAAAAAATATGCAACCTAAAATGAGCATATCTCCCTAACCAAAATAGCTATGGAGTTGATTTTGTTCTCAAAATGACCGCCTCTGAGTCTAGTTTTATAAAATGTAAGGTTGAAAATTTTACACAGATAAAATTTGAATTTATACTACGTTTTTGACAAACTGGTCAGATTGTAACAATATGCAATTTTGCCAAGAACACTCAAAACATTAACAAATCAATTCTTTGATACATGCAACTAAAAATAACTTGATATATACATAGATACTACCAATTAGACATGCAATAAGAGACTCACATCAAGGATTTGAAGAATCAAGTGAGGGATTTTAGAAATTCATGCACAAAAGATACAATTCAAGACCCGAATCACACATGCAAACAAAGATCAAGTAATTTCCTATCATGAATATGAACTATCAACATGATGAGTAGGGTAGATGGAAAAAGAAGAAGTGTAAGCTTACGTTAGAGCCTAGAGAGCTTGAATTCTTGAAGAATATGAAGAAAAAGACTCCCCAAATGAATACTATAGCCTTGGACTCAAGTTTTTCATGATTTGGAAGGTGAAAAATGAAGTTTTGGGGTTGTTTTGTGAGGGTCAACACCCAAAACCGGGCATAGAGTTTGAAGAGAGAGAAAAGAGCTTGAATGAGTGTTCTTGAAGAGAAAAGCATGTGAAAAATTAAGAGAGGTAGATATAGGAAGTGATGGAGATGATAGGATGATGGTTAGTGTAATGAGTGAGTGTAAGTTTACATAAGGGTAGTGGGAGTCACTTCCTTTAATTATAAAATGGGTGGTTGACTAGGTTGAGTGGATGAGGATTGAAGCACAATTTAAAGTCTCCCAACAACATAGTTGGGGTAGAGATTAGATTAACAAGAAAATGAGGGTTCCCATGAAAATACTAGAAATTGATGTAAGTACAAGATAACACAAACAAGAGGGGTAAAAATAAAATTTTAATTTACAATCTAGCACATAAAAGATAAATTTTACACTAAAATAAAATTACAAAATAACTCCAAATAAACTATTATGTACTTAAATGTCAAAAATACACTTTAATAAAATTAAAGGAAACACGTAAAGAGTAAATTTGAAATAGTACTATTATCATTTTTTTTAAACTCAAGTATTTATTTTATCAAAAATTACAAAATAACCCTTAGCAAAAATACGGGGTATTACATCTTCTCTGATTTTGGATCTTTCAGATCCGCCGATTTTAGGTTATTATGGCTGCGAGGCGAGGGTGACGATGTTTCTGGCGGCTATGCGACACTGGCAGTGGGATTTTTCTGCATCTTCCTGATCTTCTAATCTGTTACTGTTTTTCGATCTCATTTTTTAGTTTCCGAAATCAGTCTTATACCTTTGTTGTTTGGTCGTTTTGGATCCGTAATCAGTTGGCTACTGTTGTTGTTTGGTGGTGGTAGTGGTGGGGGTGTGATTGTGGTGTCTGTAATGGGTGAGAGGGAGACTGTAAATAATTGACATAGTAGGGGTATAAATGTAAGAGGCACGAGTTTCTTAAAACTTGTGCATATTTTCTCTCAGCTGACACATTAATTAATATTTAATTGAGTTAATATATATATGATTGTCTGTTATTTTATCCCATGAGTTTAAGGATAACAATACTGACAAATGCATATATTCTAAATTTACTGATAGTGATGGTGTTATTATTTGTCTGTATATGGATGATATGCTTATTTATTAGGCTAACATGGAAACAATATTAGGAATTAAGAAGTATTTGACCTCCCAATTTAAGATGAATGATCTAAATGAGGTTGATACTATCTTAGGTGTCAAAGTGAAGAAATATATTGTGGCTTAAACTTTACGTCAATCCCGTTTCGTAGTGATTACTTCTTGAATTTAAACATTTAGGACTTAAAGAAGCAAACTCACCCATGATTCTTCGATAAAGTTGAATGAAAATGAAGGTAGAGTGGTTGCTTAATTAGAGTATGCTGGTTTCATTGGGAGTTT
Organism: Linanthus parryae; assembly: GCA_023055425.1. Lineage (NCBI taxonomy): Eukaryota > Viridiplantae > Streptophyta > Magnoliopsida > Ericales > Polemoniaceae > Linanthus > Linanthus parryae. Next base: position 256,051 of record JALGPY010000017.1, read on the forward strand.
AATGTACACAATGCATTGCACTCGGCCATATATTTCATTCTTAGTTTGTAAACTCATAAGATACACAAGTAATCCTATTGCCATGCGTTGAAAAGTTTTTGGAAGAATCCTTGGATATCTCAAGAGGACTTCTAACTTGGGATTATTTTATAGTAGGTTCCCGATAAAAATAGGGGGTGACAAAGATGCAAGTTGGACTACTACCGCAGTGACAACAAGGCAACCTCTGGATGGATTATCCGGCTTGGAGGTGGACCAGTCTCTTGAGATTCCAAGAAACAAACTTGTATATGCTGTTAAACGATGGAGTCAAAATTCCAAGAAACAATCCGTTATTAGATATAAGTTTGTTGCCAAAACCGATTTCGTCATTTTTCTTGTATTGTGATAGTGATGATATATTCAATCTGTAGTACAATATCTAGAGAATATAATAAAGTTTATAATGAAAAATCTAGACATGTTAGCATACGACATGACTATTTTTGACATTTAACCAATGATGGTGTTGTGACCATAGTATAAGTTCGGTCAAGTAAAAACATGGCTGATCTGTTTACGAACGGCCTTTTCAGAGACTTAGTAAGGAAAAGATCTAGCGGAATGCGATTAAAACCTTTCGAGTTTCGATCATATGTAGCAAGAAATCAACCTTATGCTTAACTGTTAAACAAAATTTAATAGTTAAAAACAAGTTACATTATGATCGAGAAACACTAGTGATTTATGTACCCAATTGTAGGACGATCATTGTAATATGTTATGAGTGAGTTACGTCTCCTAATGAAGATCATCTATTTAACGTAAAAACCTACCACGAAATACCCCGAATTTATATGTGGGAAATTTAGTATTTTAAGTGTTGGGGTCAATTTTGAATTTCATAAAGTAATTTGGTTGCTTGTACATCTTTCTATAATGTAGGGGTAATTTGTGTATTTTCTTAAACACTACAGATGTCTTTGTTAATTCAAAAACGTTGCGCTGCATGACGCATTTTCCAAAAAAACTAATACGTTCATTTTATCTCTGTTTTTTTACTCCCTAAAATTCAATCTTTATTTCTATCTTAATTTTCTAAGATTGTTTCTAGGGTAAAAGACAAAAACCACTCTCGTTAGATGGGTTATATACAAAAACAACCCCGTTGTTCGGGGATATACAAAAACCACCCATGTCAGAGACGGACGTTGGACAAATACCACCCTTCTGTTAAGGTCAGTTGAGAGAGGGGTGCAATATGACTTTTTTATGACCATTTTGCCCTTATTTGTATTTTTGTATTTTTTTTTTTGTTTTTGTTCTTGGTGTTTGGTGTTCTAGGTGTTATTGGCCACGTCTCCGCCCTCGCCAGTGAATCCTTACTAGCAACAGCCAAGCACCACCGCTATTAATTCACTCGAACTCAACACAACCCAGAACACCCAAATTCGCCCTCTGTTTGACGCTCCTAAGCACTACCCCGTTTATAATTAAAACCATTGATTTCTGGAAATTATGTAACCAGTGAAAGAAGTTACTTCAAACAATCACTCAATCACATTTTTCATGGAAAACAGAAGAAGATACAATAGAGAAGAAGAAAATGGAACATTGAATTGAAATCCATCGATTATCCAGAGGCAATCTGAACACCCATTTCCGAATTAAGAACATTGATTTCTAGGTATGACGTACCCAGTAAAAGAAGTTACTTTAAGTTATCACATTCATCAAAAAAAAAAACTTCAAGTTATCACAGTCAGACATTTCTGGAAAACAGAAGAAGTTTCAATAGAAAAGAAAATAAGGGAAGATTGAATTGGAAAACCTACTAAACAGATGGAAAGCATATACCAATGGGTAAAAGACACTTTCCACCCCTGTGTTTTGGTGAAAAGACACTTTGGTCCCCTGACGTTTGGACAATTCATCACACCACCCTTGGAACTAACAGAGGCTGGCGGAGGACTAACAGAGCTCATAAAAGACCATTATACCCTATGTAATCCATCAAAATTACTACACACCCTAACCCACCCCACCCCACCAACTTATCTGTATTCTATTACCTCATTCACCCTTTTTTTTCTCTCTCTCCCTCTCTCTCTACCTTATCTCCTCTTCCGCCAATACTACCATCTATTTCAATTTCAGTCGGCGACACGTTCACCTCCGCATCTACCTCCGGCGCCAGATCCACCTTCAACAACTCCCAACAGTTCCATCCCCATCGCTGACCCAACCCGCCACAACCACCGTCCATATATGGCATCAGGGACGATGGTGGTGCCGACGCCGCCACCAGCTTCCAGATCGGAGTCGTTGAGGTCGACGGTGCCGCCTCTTCTGAGTTTTGTCAACGTCGATTCGCTGTTGGATGACGATTGACTAGTTGTTTGTATTTTGTGTATCTCCAGGCTGTGCCAATCCTCCAAAACAATTTACTGTAACCAAAACCAATCTCTCTCTCCCTCCCCGTCCATGAAACTGAGAACTAAAATACGATTCGTAAAATTGTCCTCAAATTGAACCCTAAATCCCCCACATTTGTCTATATTTGCCTTGACTCCACATCCAATTCTCTTCCCGAACCCCACCACCGATCTCAAATTGAAATGGATATGGGAACTGTGAGGCTTCGACAGAGACCCAAGAACAATATCAAATTTTGTTCCATTTGTGCTGATTGGGTCTGGTTTGTTTGAGAGGAATAGAGATAAAGAGAAAGAGAGACTAATACTCTAGTAAATTCCATCAAATTTTGATTATGCAACTTTTTCCAATTCTTATCTGTTCCAGCTTAGCTCTCCTTTACTATACCTTCGCCGTTTGACTAGGAGTGTTGATTCGGTATTCCCATAACATAATTTGAATTGAAGTTCTTGATTTGAGTTGGGGGTGGCGTTCGTGGTCGATTGTCAGATACAGAAGGTGATATTGGTGAGGAATGTAGTGATGGTAGTAGTTGTGAATTGGAAAGGATTTTGTTGTGGTGATTATGTTATTGTTCATAGATTGGAAGATTGGAAGAAACCAAAAACAAGAACACCAAGATCATATTTTTTGAAATTAAGAAAACCAATAACATCAAAAAACATGGAACATGGGCAAGGGCAAAATTGTCATAAAAATGTGAAAACTTGACGTCATATACGGAACTTGACAGAAGGGTGCTAAGTGTCCTAACATTTTTCCGTTACAAGGAGGGTCAAGGGTGTGATGAATTGTCCAAACGTCAGGGGACCAAAGTGTCTTTTCACCAAAACACAGGGGTGGAAAGTGTCTTTTACCCTATACCAATCCAAGAGACAAATTGTTTAAGAGAAAACTCGTGTTTTACCCACTATACACAAACTGTCCACTAAACCCTAACAAACACCACTTGAAACCAGAGATTTCAGTTCTTTCTCTTGCCTTTCTTCGCTGGAGACTTGATAGACTTCGGCTTCTTTGCTTCTACCTTCACCCACCTCCAATAGCCATAAACCCAACACCAGATTTAACCTCCTCTTCAACGCCTTTCGAATTCCAGAGCTCACGAAGAGTTCTTAATCAAGCACTCCTCAGTCTCTTCCCAAACGGAGGCGTCGGCGAATCGGCCGCAGAGCCGGCAACAGTGTTTGGTGGTGGAAGCGAAAGGGAAGAGAGTGATGATGAATCGCCACTCGGAACGCCCTACGGCTCCTCCTATGCCCAAAATTGGCGAATTCTCTCGATAGTTCAGATTTGTGGGTTTGCAGGTGGGAATCGATGGATTCAGAGAGAGACTTAGGAAACGGTGGTGATACTGGCGGCTCCTACTCCATCTTGGATTCGGGACAGAGAAGGAGGAGGGAGAAGAAGAGGGGGGAGAAGAAGTGTGGGTTGGTGAAGGAGAGAGTGACGGGGAAGGAGGTGGGGATAACAGAGAGAGAGGGGGGGGGGGGGGGAGAGTGTGGCTAGGGTTAGGTAATGAGGAGGAAGGGAGGGAAAGGAAAGGGAATTTATAGTGGATAGTTTCGTAACATTTAAGGGGTATTTTGGTCTTTTTTCCTCTCCGTTAGTGCACCACCATCTCTTAACTCTGACAGGGATAATTTTTGTATATCCCCAAACAATGAGGGTGTTTTTGTATATAATCCAAATTATGAGGGAGAAAATTGTCTTTTACCTTTGTTTCTAATGTAACTCGACCAACCATAGTACACCCGAACCACCTGAAAACTCCCCTTCCCTCCCAACACCAGTGCGTAGTCTCTCCTTCAGTTTCCTTATGACCTTCAAACCATAGTTTTTAAAACCGGACCGGACCGGCCGGTTGGACCGATCGGACCGGTGAACCGGCCGGTGACCGGTTCGGTCCGAGCATCCGACCGTAAATGCAGGAACCGGTCAAACCCGGTAAAAAACCGACCGGTTTTGCGGTCCAACCGGTGAACCGGTCCGCAAAAAACCGGCCGGTTTTCAGAAATTACGCTCCTGGGTAGACGCCGACGGTGATGGAGGCGGTTGGAGATGAGGGTTGCGGCGTTTTTGTTGTCTGCTGCAGCGGAGCTCCGACGAAGAGTTCGGAAAATTCTTGCTTCATCTTTTGTTGACGGAGAGAGAGAAAGAGAGAGGAGGGGAGAGAGAGACGGAGAGGAAGTAGGAGAGGGGAGAAACTGAGAAAGAGATCGGGAGGGAGAGAGAGAGAGAGAAAGTAGCAGAGGGGAGAGAAAAGAGACGGGTGGGTGAGAATTTAGCAGTGGTTGTAGATAAGATTAGATGAGAGAGAGAGGTATGGGGTAGTTACACCTCCAAATAAGTACTACCTCTGTTTCGCCTGTTTCAGCCTACTTCACTTTTTGTCACTATTCACTAGGTTACTTTCATCCGGTGATTTGATTAGCAAAACGTTACAAGAATTTGCTTATCTTTGCATGGTGTTATAGAGGAAAGTTTATTCTAAAATACCATGAAAAAATTATTAAAAAATTACATCGTTTTGGTACCCAAATCACCAAGTCAAAGTGACTCAGTTACGGGTTAAAAAGTCAAACGCAGACGAAACAGACGAAACGGAGGTAGTAATGTTTTTGATTTTTTAGTCTCCAAAAATTATAATCCACCGAGTAATATATCTCAACAATTTTTTTTTGTTTGAAAATATATTTCTACAAATTTTAAGATAACTATTGATGGGACGAGATAATTTGTGTAAGTATATTTTAACAACACAAAATTATTTGTTGTACATATAAATTTATTAAATTTACTAAAATAATTATTTATATAATTATATAAACATGCATTGAACCGGTTGGACCAGTTGAACCACAAATCAGGCTCTCGCCGGTTCGATGACCGGTCCGGTTCTGAAAACTATGCTTCAAACACTCATTTTTCATCCTCTAAAACCGAGACGAGCCCAAAACTCTCTCACGAAACATAGTCGCCGCAAATCCTTCGCACTCTTCGTCCCTCTACTTCGCTCGACCTAAGCAACTACCGCCGTACCTCCACCATCTTCTTCGCCTCCGGTGAAGACTCCGTTAAACACACAGACACCTCCTCCACCGTCTCTCACGCATGTATACACCGCCGACCCACGGCCACAGCCCGTGGGTTTTTTTGTCTGCCACGAGCTCCAACCTACGACAACCCCGTCGGCCTCTCGTGCTCAGTCCGATCAAAACAAGAGGCAACGATAGCAGCGTTACCCCACACAAGCTCGATCAACTCTTTGCCGTCTCTGTCGCTCATCGTTTCGCCATCCCGAACCACTTGTTCGCCCTTCGTCTTGGCAGCTTCTTGTAAGTCCCAAATGTAAAATAACCTTTGAAACATATTTTATATTTCTTAAATTTTCAAGAGTTGTTTTACAATTTTTTTAGGCTTAATTACTTAATGCATATCCTCAATATGCCGAAACTAGCACATTGCAACCCCCATTTTTAGTATGAGCTGATTGCATCCCCATTTGCGATAAATATGTCAACTTGAAACTGGTAAAAAAGTTTCATCCATGACTTAGCGGAATGCTCCTTTAGTTGACGAACAAGTCCATTTATTTGAGGGTAAAACGGACTACTCAATAAAAATAAGAACATCACCACAACCCATCATCGCCGCCGCCGCAGCCACACAGATGCCGGTCAAGTTCATTCCTCCACTTCTCAGTATCTGACTTAAATCCATCAAAGCAGCAACATTTTTATTAAATCCAAACCAACAGCTAAGAACCCTAAAAATCCAATCCAATCCAATCAACCACTAGCATCAACAACAGATTCCAAACGATCTATCAAATCAAAATTGTATAAGGTGAAATCATTTGGTTGTTCAAACCAGGGATTAGAAGAAACCCAGACAGATAGTAATGACATAGAAAATTGCCCTACTTGGCGTTTGTGTGGATGTGATAATGCCACGTCACGTTCTCATGATAGTATCAATGAACACGAGTTTGTGAGATCACCACTCTTTAATATTTTTTTGAGAGGAAATGTAGTTACCCTAAAAGATTCGAGCTAAATACATCGAGCGCCCTACTTGGCGTTTGTGAGTAAATATGTGTGGATGTGATAATGTCACGTCACGTTCTCATGATAGTATCAATGAACACGAGTTTGTGAGATCACCACTCTTTAATTTTTTTTTTTGAGAGGAAATGAAATTCAATTACTGGGTAGTTACCCTAAAAGATTCGAGCTAAATACATCGAGCGCCCTACTTGGCGTTTGTGTGTAAATACTGATATCGTCTTCTTCTATTGCTTTTGAAGCTACTAATCTGCACTCAATAATCCGCTCCTTCAAATCTGATATCGCTTGTAGCTCTTTGATCCTTCCCGCAACTCCATACTTAACAGGTGCACTGCAAGAAGACAATCAAGCTCCAACTGAACTCGTTAGAGACCCAGTTCACGAGCAAATTCCAGGCCCTCTGATGCCGCTGCAAGCTCTGCCATCAGCGACGTTCTTTGCCGGATAATTCTCCTATGCCGAGCTGCAATGAAGTTGCCGTCGACGTCTCTAATCACCGAGCCTAATCCGGGAAGCCGGGTAATATCCCCTCCACGCGGCATCGACATTAATCTTCATAAAATCACTTCTCGGACCACACCACATGCTACTGCTGATAGAATCATGGGGATGATCCTCAAAGTGACCAGCTGCCTTTGCCTCTTTGAACCAGAGTAAAAATTCTTTGCTACTCTTCACACCTTCCTCCGAGTCTCTCCCTCTTCCATTGAAAGTTATATCATTTCAATTTTTTCGTATTGCCCAGATTGTCATAACAAAGGTCTCGCATTTCGACATATCTTCGCTTGATAAGAACAGAAGCATCATGTCTCTGATATTTGTGTATAAACCAATATCTAATTCATCACCCAAAGATAAATTCCAGATTTGTGCGTATGACCACATGCACGAAATTGGTGGTCCATTGTTTCATCCTCACCGTTGCATAGTTTGCACTTACTGGTGTTTAATCCCCGTGCCACTAACTTGCTCGCCACAGGCAGCGAAGAGTGCCAAAGCCGCCAACTCGGCATAATGTATTTCTTGGGTAATTTTAAGTTCCACAGTTTCTTAAGCCATGAGCCACTGGGAACAGGATTAGAAGATGACGGTTGTGTTGCCGAAATCTTCCTCTGCTCTACGTAACCCGACTTGACCGTGTATTGGCCATTTTCCGAATGCACCCAAAAAGAAGTATCCGAGATTTCATTACAACCTATTGGCACCTGCAAAACGTCTTCGACATCAATGGGCCATACAACTTGCTTTATCTTGTCCACATCCCAAGCTCCTGTTTCAGCATCGATTAACTTGTTAACCTTCATGTTTTCACAGCCCAGTGGACAAGTAGTTATAAGGCTAAACGTGTCAGGCCGTTTTAACCACTTGTCATCGAAAACTTTTATTGAACTACCATCCTTTATTTTCCATGCAAATCCGCTCTTTACCAAATCCCTCCCTAATAAAATACTTCTGAAAGTGTAGGAGACCTGTGAGGATTTCTTCATCTCATATTGTAGAATTGATGACTGTCGATAATACTTATCTTTAAACACACGAGCAGCCAAGGAGTTCGGGTTCTTCAAAATTCTCCATGTTTGTTTAGCTAGCATGGCTTTGTTGAAATCTTGGAAGTCACGAAAATCTAACCCACCATTCTCTCTATATTCCTTCAACTTTGGCCAAGTATTCCAATGAATTTTCCTCTTTTGATCATCCTCTCCCCACCAAAATTGCATGACCAATCGTTCAAGATCCTGACAAATCTTAATGGGCAGTAAAAACAGCTCATAGTATAAACATGAATTACTTGAATAACAGACTTGATTAGTACCTCCTTACCAACTGTAGACAGTGACAGCCCCTTCATCTTCTTAGCGACTTTCTCCACTTAAAGGACTAAAAGTGGCCGTTCTACTTCTTCCAACTTGAGTGGGAAAACCCAAGTAATTTTCATGATGAGAAACCATCTGAACACCACAAAGAACACTAAGGGCTATGCGTTCCTCGAGCGGGACATTATCCGAAACAATGACTGAAGACTTCTTGAGATTGAGCATTTGACCCGAAGCCGTTTCATATTCATGCAGAATAGATTTCAGTACTCCTATCTCGTCAACCGAAGCTCTGGTAAACAATAAGCTGTCATCTGCAAAGAAAAGATGGGAGATTTTGGGGCCTCCACGAGATGCGCACATCCCCGTTAGACTGTTATCCTGCACTGAAGCTGTTAGTCTTCGAGAAATAGTTTCACTAACTAGTAGAAACAAGCTATATGTCACAGTGGATATACAGCTCATAACCGAGCTTATCCATCGATTACCGAAACCCATCCTTTCCATCACCTCTCGCAAATATTCCCATTCCACCCTATCATTTGCCTTATCAGCTTTGATAGAAAGAAAACCCTTTTTTCCTTTCTTCCTGTTCTTCATCGAATGCAACATCTCAAAAGCAACCATAATATTATATGAAATCAGTCGACCCGGGACAAAAGCAGACTGATTTTCAGATATAACAGAGCCGAGTAATGTTTTTAATCTGTTTGCCATTGATTTTGTAATTATCTTGTAAACAGTAGAGCATAAACTGATGGGACATAAATCAATAGATTTTCTAACCTGTTTGACTTTGGGAATCAAAGCAATAAGGGTGTGATTGAAAAACAAAATATCCCCGTCTCCATTGAGGAAGTTTAGACATGGATCCTCTATCTCTCCACCAACAATGGTCCAGAATCGCTGGAAAAAACCAGCTGGGAAACTGTAATGTCAAGGTGCCTTTGTCGGTGACAATTGGCGAAGTGCTATCAGGACTTCCTATGGTGTGTAACTCGCATCAAGAGCTGCACGTTGATCCAGAGAAATCAGCCCCTCTACACTACCAATCAGTGTTTCCATCTATGCTCTCACCGGGTTCGACGAGGAAAAAATGTTTTTAAAATAATTCTAAAAATTAGAAGAAATTTGTACCTTATTCGTCACCCAATTTCCTTGCTCTTCCTCTAAGCCATTTATACGATTTCTGTTTCGTCTAATCGAAGCTTTGCGATGAAAGAACCCCGTGTTCCAGTCCCCTTTTCAAATCCACACTTCCCTGCTGCGCTGTCGCCACATATCCTCTTCCATAAGCAGAGTCTGAAGAATTGACTGACGGATGGCTCTTGACTCAGCGATAGCCGCGGCAATTTGAACACCCTCTGCTAACTGATTGAGCCGAAAACATAACTTCTTCAATCGAAGCTTAACGCTGCCAAAAACTTCCCTGCTCCAACCCGCGAGTGTTGTTTCCAATCCTTTTATTTTCGAATTAACCGACCCATTCAGAACCATCCAACTTTCTTCCACAAAACCAGCACAACGCTGGTATTGAAGCCACATAGTTTCGAACTGAAACGCCTGTTGACTTTGACGTTTCGTAAAATACCAGAAGGCCACGAAATCTGAAGAGGAACATGATCTGATACTTCCGCTACAAGGTGATGCACTTTACCCCCAACCGAAAACATCTGTCCAGTTGTCCCTGACAAGACATTTGTCCAATCTGTCTCTAATAGTCGCTTCATCCCCTTGATTGTTTGACCAAGTGAAACGAACGCCAGAAAAACGCAAATCCTTGAGCTGAACACGATTTATAACGCTATTAAAATCCTCTATCTGATTAAAGGAGACAGATCTTCCTCCTTCCTTTTTAGAAGCAGACGTAAAAGCGTTATAATCGCCAATCACACATCATGGTTGATCATGTGGGCGCAACCGTTCCAATAATGTCCACGAGTTATGCCTCTGATTTCTATCAGGGTCGCCATAGAAACTAGTCAAATAACCATGTTTGTCCTCACTAATAATAGTGAAAAACCATGAATATATAACTTTGATATTTTGGCGAGTGCGAAACTGACCTCCTCATCCCACATCAAAGCTGGACCTCCCCTACGGTCTTCACAATCGTAAAAAATGCCATTCCAAAAACCCATTCTATCTCTTATCCTTTCCATCTCTGTTGCATATTGATTTGTCTCCATCAAGAAGACGATATTAGGCTTATGTCTCCTTACGAGATCGCAAAGAGAGATAACGCTACGAGGGTTCCGAAGCCCTCGCACGTTCCAGCTTAGGAGACTCATTGCGAATGGATGGATTGCATCGCAGCCTCAGCCATTGTAAGATTTGGGTTCTTTAATGCGTCCCGATCCTGTGGTGGAATCTGATGCTCAGAAACCTGAGAAACCATCTTTGGTGATGACACATAGTCGTCTTTTTTCCAAGAGGAGAATTTGTATGGGATAAATGAGAATCTTGAATTGAGCTTTTATTACCCTGACTAGCAGCTTGCTTAGAAAGTTCACTGCTAGTTGAGCGACCACCCCGAGAGGGGCCTCTTTCCCTGCCACGACCTCCTTGTCCCCAACCCGGATTTTGCCCAACACGACCATCATTTGCAGGTCCTCTGGCCGTCGAGTTTGGTTGATTCTTGGCCTGCTCCTCTGGAATCGGACTCAGATTTGTGTCGCCTATCTTCCGCTTTGCACCTGCTGCGAAATTACCGGGGTCATTTGTAATTCCTTTTCCCTTTTCCTCCTCAGAAAACCTGTTATGTTTTCCAAAGTTGGCAAGAGGATCATTGATAGTTTTGATGGCTTCCATGGGTTGAGTAACCTCAGTTTCCGGCTCATTCATAACATCTTCAGTGTTTTCCTTGCTCGAGCTATAAGATCCATCAGAAAATTCATCGGATTTCATATCAACATCTCTGCCTTCTACACCATCTTTTCCTTCGTCTGCATTCTCCCCATCAACATGATTGGTTTCAGCTTCTTCTTTGAAAGCATCATACAATCTTCTTCTTAGAGGTGACCTAAATAACAGCCAATCACCGAAACCAGGCTGATTTTTACCCTTTTCAATATCAGACTTGAGCAGAAAATTGTCCCCATGGTGACTGATACGTCCACACCATCTACAAAGACTCGGTACTCGTTCATACTTATAATCAAGCCAGTCTATTATCTCGCAAACAACAATTTACCTTCCACGCATCAAAGGTTTATTGAGATCAATCTGTACTCGCGCACGCATAAAGTCTAAGCCTTCACTAGATTGAATCTTTGGATCCACATATAGAATCTGACCCATAGTCCTCAGCATTCTGCGAAGATCAGCTTCCGTTTGTAGATAGATTGGGATGTTATTCACTTGAACACATACATCAACCGTATCGAAGTTTGCTTTGTCCGTCTAGTCAGCTAAGTCCCAGGGTTTCAAGATAAGCAAGTTCTCATAAAAAATCCACGGACCAACTTTGAAGACAATATCAAGCGAATCCTTCGAAGGAAACTGAAAGACAAAAAGATTCTGCCCTGCTTCATGGATACTGATCGATTCTCCTTCCGGCCATATCTTTTTAAACAACAGTTTCATTGCCCAGAAATTAAAATTGATAGGAAGAAGAAACTTGCTGATTAAACAAGGACCCATACCTCGAATTGCCGCCAAACAGTATTCTGAGTCGAAGACCTCTGCATTGTCTTCTTCTAGAGAAAGCCGACAGAAATCAAGAGTTGAGTACGTCCCTTCCGCCATTGAAGACAGAAAGGTCGCCGGAGAACAAGTTGTCGTAACTATCGAACCCTAGTTTTGCCCTCTGTCGAAGAAAATTTCGCCTTCTACGCCTCCGAACTATTCGGAGCTGGTTACCAAATGAAAGTTTTTTTTGTTATTTAATTAAGTTTTTTATATTCATACTATTAACAAAGTAATTGTAAAACAATTGTTGATTAAAGATTTATTAATTTTCTATATTCAAAAAATAATATTATATTAGGAAAACTGTAGATTACCTTATAAGTTTACAAACATAATTGTTATATAGTATGTTCTTATAGGAAATAATTTTAGTGTTTATAAATCATTTTTTTATATATGAGTCGTATTTTACCTAAAATTTTGGGGGGAGTTTAATAAGGGTTATATATGCATTTCATGTAAGACTTTGTATATCCTATTGCTGTATTGGCAATGTATTGATTAGTAATATTCGGTAATTGTAGATTTTGAATTCATAGGAGGCGAGTTCATTGAGGATTCATACTACTAGTAGTTCGTGCTAAGCTTCCGTGGCAAAAGCTCTCTCTATACCAAGTAAGTTTACAATCACAACACCTTCTGACGCGATTTTTTAACGCGTATGCGCAAGTGCACGGTCAAGCAATATAGGGGTGGTATTTCAACCCCGAGTTATCGATTCCACAAGGACAGACTTTAGATTATTTAATTAGTTGAGTAACTTAGAGTACGGTGCAGGAGGAAAGAGTTGATTGATTTAAGAAGTAAAATAACAACTAAGCTAATATTTTTTTTTGGATTTTTTATATTTTAGAACAAATATATGGAGAAACTAGGCAATCTCTAGATCACCTAGGGCTGTAGACGAATTCCGGTTCAGCTATGTAACACGTCAATCCTATTTTAGTTCAGCCGGGTAATACGCTATGACAATAACCAGTCGGTCTCATGTCATTTAACGTCTCGCTTAACTACAATCTCCTCTGGGTCTCATGTTGTCTACCGGTCCGTTCTAGCAAGTCATCTACTTGTACGATTACGGGTCCTATCGGTCCACCGTTTCACGGAACAGCTGAATAATCCTACCGAATCTACCCACACTAAGGCCAATCCTAACACTTCTCCTTTTCGGTCTCGGTGATTCGGGATTGTGTTCAATTTCTCATCATAATTAGGCTAAGTCACTGTCGTGCACTCATCTAATTAGCTTGTACGTCAGGGTAGCTACTCCATTCATTCTAAAGATTAAGCGTAGAACAAGAACATGTAACTAAAACAAATACTAACATTAAGCAACTATGAACAAACCCTAGTTTTCATGAAGATTAAATCATTATCACGCCGTGTCAATAGGCAAGACTCACTAACTAGTTCAAGAAACTAAATATTCATTCGATAGATCAAAGCATAAAAGCATGAGACAAAGTCTAAACCCGGAAAATCATTCGTCTACATAAACCCTAGGGTCTCTAGAGAAGCCTAGCAATGGAGTTTAGCTAATAGTAATCAACCAAACAAAACTTACAAGTTTCTCCATACAAAGATTGAGAGAGGAAGAAGAATAATAAAAAGAAACCTAATCTTCAATGGTACTCGTCTTCGTTCGTCGTCCTCTTTTTTCTTCTGCGTCCTCCTCTTTTTTTTTTTCTCTCACGTTGATGGTTGTCAATTCATCTCCTGTAATTGTAGTTATATTGTATTACTTACTTCCAAACTAGGTTTAGGAAATAAATAAAACAAAACTACGTAGTTTTGAACCCAAGGAATAAGTTGTGCCTCTATTTTTTTTCTTCTTCACCGTCCGTGTGTTTTTTACTTCAGCAGATCGCACGATCTCCTTTCTCTGATCGTGCGATCTGGGTTGATCCTAGGATCACAGAGGTTATCTTACACTTCAGTGGGTTTTCTTTTTTCCTCTGCCTCTGCCTGGTCGTGCGATCACAGATTTTGATCCTGCAATCTACTTATGATCCTAGGATCAACTTTTGATCCTGCAAGTCAGTGATTTTCCCCTTTTTTTCTTCCGCTCAATTTTTCTAAGTTTTCTCTTCTATTCTTCATTGGGGGTGTTAAGTGTCATTAACCGAACTTATGAAAATGACACTTTAACCCCCCTTTTGTAGGGTTTTGATTCATGGATGCGCAACGGAAATACAAACAATCATAAAACCATGCAAAACCCTCCAAGGATCACAAGTCAAGAGACATAACGATGGTAAGGGAAGAAATCAATAACACACCTTAGGGTTCTCCTTTGATGACTTCAAACGCGAATAGTGTCACGTCTCTACGGTTGATCCACGCATAGAGGTGAGATCTAGATCTTCCAATCCTTGGTGCTAGCCCGGAAAGAGGAAGAGGAAGAAGAATCACACAAAACGAGGCAAGCCAAGGTGGGCGGCACCCCTTTAGGCCGACGGGTGGGGCGGCAATCCCAAGGGGGGTTCGGCCCCTTTGTGGGATTTCCCACTCACTCCTTTTCTCGCCCACTCACTTATGTTATGAGCATTAGTCTGGGAAGGAAGGAAGGAGCATCCTTTATATAGTCCAACAACTCCTTGTTAACTACCTAAAGGCCCTATTCTAGTCCTACTAGAATTCGGATTAGTCCCCTTTTTGCAAAAGTAGTCCTTATCATGTCAATACATGGATTAGTTCTATTTGCAAATTAATCCTAATCATGTCTCTACATGAATTAGGCCACCTTGGCATATCCTAATCATGTCTATACATGGATTAGTCCAACTTACATATTAGTCCTACTAAGTTAGCAAGTTGTTGCGATTTGATCCTTTTAATTAATTATTCATATTAATTAATTAATTTCCAAGTCTAGTTCACCCCTATATGGCGTGTGACCCCATAGGTTCTATTTAGTTGGTAGTAACTATTTACTAATATGGAGCGGCCTCTAGCAAGACAACCATTCTAGCCAACAAATAGAATAGTCATCATGACAAATCTTGTGCAAGTAATTGTCTCATCCCTTTGTCCCAATATCCGGATTGGACACGAGACATACAAGTCACACTCGTATATCCAATCCATAGTTTCTCGATCCTGGGAATAGCCTTATTCGTGCAAATAACATCAATATCCCATATTGATTTATTTGAGTCTGGCCAGACATTTTATAAGCACTATCCCTCGAGTGGCCTAGGATATTTGCTCCCGTTATGTGGGAGGGACAAATTCTATCTATGTCCACTACGATCTCTAAGCTTGCTTCTTATTGTATCCAGTACACGCCTTTATAACTACCCAGTTACGGTGTAGCGTTTAACGCTACCAAGATCACAATAATCCACAACTAGATAATCTAGTGACTTCAAGTCTAAGGATGACAATACCATTGCACCGCGAGAAGCGCTTGTGACTTAACATAACGTGTATGTAGCCTTCTCGGAGATGGGTCAATCCAGTATGCCATTACTTCTAATGCATACCCATGTGTTGGATCTTGATATGTCCATATCAATCCAACCCCATACTAGTCTATAGATGATTGTCTTATTAATTATTATAATTGACTAGGGATATTTAAGAATATAACACTTATATTCTAAGGACTTCATTCATGTTAACATATCTCTATATGGATAACAAAATGAATCGTAAATCCATAAATGTCACAATTAATTGATTGCCTCTTGGGCACAATTCCAACAGTCTCCCACTTGCACTAGAGTTAATCTCCTGCATCATATGCCTATTGGTCTAGCGCGGCCCTCCACGCTTCCGCTGCGTTGGGGCGAGACATCTGTTGGTACCTTGCAAATATTCACATCTCCTCTATCAACAATTTGATTGAGATTGAATATTCTGAGTAAATGCATCTTATGTATTAATTTACTCAGTCCTGTATGTTAGAATCAGTGACTGAATCTTGCCCGGAACCTTTCCAGCTCACAGTCGCTCCCACTAGGGCAAAACATAAAACTTTACTATAATCTAAAATTTTTCTTTGTCAGATTTGAAGTTCGCATCACTGTAACTCTTCCTATCCTCCATTTATCAAAAATTCATCCTTAGTGCTTCTCAAGTACTAAAGGATAATCTTGATAATTTATCCAGTGACTCTCACCCGGATTTGACTGGTATCTTTGTGTAATGCCTTATGACACATCTGGTCTAGTACATTCCATGGCGTATCTCGTGAATCTAATTCATACGGTCCATTCCCAATCTAATTGGAAAGACAACTAGTCTTCAAAAGACCAATTCCATGTGACATAGGTAAGAATCAATATTCTTTTCTCGTTGAACCATTTCAACACCTTTGTCAATTTATGTACTATGACCTAAGCTATACAACCATCTTGATCTACCTCAATAGATCTTCACAAGTTGCTTCGCTTAAGTCTACCATTAGAAAGTCAACTCCCTAATCAATCTGCGTAAGACTGCCAAGTAGGGGCAACATTCCTAATGATTAAGTATGTCTCCACATACAAGACCAGAAAAATAACTGTGCTCCCACTAACCTTCTTGTAAACACAAGTATCATCTTCAATTTTTATGGAACCAAACTCCTTTGATTACATCATCAATTTGAAGAGTCCAACTCCTAGAAGCTTCATCCAATCTATAAATAGATTGCTACAAGCAAGATACGAATGGATTTAAGCATCACCATTGGGGAAAGATTTTGTCATAGTCTATACTATGAGCTCACATGAAATCCCATTCCTACCAATTTTCCCTTAAAGGTAATCATATTACCATCCATGTTGGTTTCCTCATAACCCACTTGCACCCTATGGGTCCTACCCTTCAGGTGGTTCCATCAAAGTCTATACTTTGTTGGTATACATGGATTCCATATCGTGTCTCATGGCTCCTAGCCATTTCTGAGAGTATGGCCCACATGTGGCCATCTCATAGGTTGTAGGCTCATCTCGATGAGCAATATATCACTGGTTATGAGAAATCCTTATTTCTCTAGTCCCTCGATATATCCTACCTGACCTACGAGGTTCTTGTATTTTCTGAGTAGGTTGCTCCACAACACCTTGTGATCCTGCTCATCTTCCATCAAAAGGATCAATGTTTTGTTCTGGTTCTTGAAATTCTTCAAGTTCTACTGTCCTCCCACTATTTCTTTTAGAGACAATCTCTACCTTAGAAACATTGTGGTTCGAGCAACAAACAGTTTGTTCTCGATTGGGTTGTAGAAATAATATCCTTTTCAGGATATCCCACAAAACATTTATCCGACTTGGGTTCAAGTTTATTTTGTAAAATCTTTTACATAAACTTCATAACCCCCAAATCTTTATGAATGACATACTAGGACACTTCCTAGTCCATATCTCATATGGTGTTATTCATATTTCGTTTTTGATGGAACAAGGTTAAGGGCGAAATTTGCTGTAATTAGAACATAGCCCCAAAAAGTAAACTGGAAGTTCTGTTTGACTCATCATGGACCGAACTGTGTTCTACAAGGTTCGAAATCTCCTCTTAGACACGCCAAACCCATGTGGCGTGCTAGGTTGAGCGAGTTTTGGATCATATCCAACACTCCCATGGATTCTTGTCAAACTCTTGGCTCAAGTTCTTTCCTCTATGATCCAATCGTAGAGCCTAAATACTTTTGCTAAGCTGGTTCTCTACTTCATTCCTGAATTCTTTGAACAATTCAAAGGATTCTGATTTGTTTCTTCATAAGATACACAAATCCATATTTCTCTGATCCCATCAGTAAATATGATGAAGTACTGAAAACCATTTTTAGCATTTGTGCTTAGTGGCCTTCATACATCAATATGTATGATTCCCAAATGATTATATCTTTGCCTAATAAGTTTTTCATGTCTCATATGATTCAATAATCAAATGAGTTCCAGAAATCCATCCACATGGTTCTTAGATATGTATCTCTTATTTATGAGGCCTAAACAATAATGCTAAAGATAAGTGAAGTTCATATGAAAACTTCTTGGTATTAATGTTATAGATGAAATTATCATGATCATGGATATAGAATCCACTTAGACAAAATTGCATTACAATAATGCATATCATAATAAATAAGATAACATTTGTCCTTTACTATGATAAGGAGCTTTCTTGTCCAAACAAGAAACTTTGATAATGTTCCTACTCATAGCTAGGACATGATCGTTTTTGTCTAATTCATGAACAATTTCTTAAAGGTAGAAATAATTCCCTACGGCTTATTCTGCAACCCTTTGCTTCATAGCCCCACGTGTAGGATTATTTCTTCCTTATCCAATTGTCTTCATCTCTTGAGATCCTCCACATTTCTATAAATGTGAAATCCTCATCTAGTATCATATACTTATGATGATAAGATAGACACATTGATTTCTATAACAAAATACCCATATTGGAATTCATAATTCCTTACTTACTTCCAGGTACTTTGGGTAGCCTCTCTTCCTCTACACCACCTATGGGACTCTGAGGCAACTTGGTTTTGGCAACAGGCTTGCTTTATACCTATGGGGTCGGCGCAAACCATTTTCCCTTACCCATGTTGTTAACCCTTAACAACTTTGCCCATGCCCATTATTAGTGTTTTGTTTTAGTGATTTTTCAATCATATTGAGTAAATCAATTTTAAAACAAAAATATAATTGCATCCAATGCAATTCTTGGTCAACTTGGGTGAATAACCGTTTATTCTTTATCTATCTCATAGATAATGCCCATTCACCAATGTTTCAATCATATTGAATTAGCTTATTTGCATAACGCAAAGTGGAGCAACACTTCAAACCTTTCATGTTTAGCTTGCTCTTTTGAAAGAGCTTCCTTTAATGTATGATCATATCATACTTCTCCATGTTTCTCTTTTTGCTTCCAAAGCTCAGAGTTCATGGCAGCTAGCATGAGGCAAGTAACATCCAAAAAAACCATTCTTTGATGTTCCTTCCATTAGGTTTTAACGTGTTTTGGTAGTTGGTAGGAAGAGAACTTTATGTTCTACCATGTACAACAATTTTTCTATTATTTGAGAACAATTCTCAATTTTATACCAGTCTAGAAAAAGATAAAGTCACGTTTTTATTTGTTCAATGCCATGGGAATTCAACATAATAGGATTATGAAAAGTTTGTGACGTTTAACTATATTTAACAAGGATTTAATTTGTTAAACATAGCTCACACTATTTTACTACGGATTAATAACCCTCAAGATATTAATGCGGAAAAGATCCTTATATTTTCTAGTGGGCCAAGATCCATGTTTCATCTCCTTATGAGCTTGCTTTGGCAAGTCACCCATAATTCGACTTTTTTAGGTAGGAACAATTCCAATTGCATCCCTTATGCAACTCTTGGTTCAATTGGGAAAATAACTCCTTATTTATCCATCCATATGGATAATCCCAATTGATTGCCTCTAGGTCTCTTAATCATATTAATAGCCCAGTTGTGTTCAACCTCTTATCTAAACAATTGCACATTGTTATGTGCCATCGCATTCCATCATGATGAACCAAGTCGCCATGCTTTGGCACGCACGAACTTGATAAATAATGATGATAATGAGTGTTTAAATAACGAGAAGGTAAGAAACAATATTTGAATTTTGAGGGATTTTAAATTCAATTTTTTTTAATTGTTTTGTTGATCAATATCAACTAATCTATCTATTTGAGTTTGAGCACAACCCCAAATAATAGATCCGGGTTGTCTAATTATCTTATTATCCTAATTGCATGCATCATCCATACACCAACCACACAATAATAAGACAATAAAATAAACAACCACAAAACAGAAATTAAACGTGATGTGGATATGGCCTTTTCTAGACTAAGATAATTCCAAGCCAATGGAATTATCTATGAACCCTAAAACAAACACATCTCCGTGCGTCTTGGTCTTTTGGTCTATCCTTCATAGTCATGTGGAATACTCCATGCTCCATGCTCCATCTTTTTGTGGCTTCCTTTGGCTTTGGGCTTCTTTTCTTCAATCTTGGCTAACAATCTACTCTATCTAGTACTAGCTAACAACTATACTAAATAAAATAAATCTCACAAGTTGAGAAAAAAAATGGCTCGCAGGCCATAAAACCCTAATTAATTATTACAATTAATTGATCAGCTCGCAGGCCGTAAACCAAACCACAAAAATTAAACATCCACAACAAACCACATCCTAAGGCCATATCCAACCACCATGCGATTTGCACATAAACAGTTAAAATATAATTTTAACGCGCTTGGTCAATTTTAATTGATTTTTGGTTTTCTAGGGTTAAAACAGTCCATGGGCCCAACAATCAAATTGCCCGGGCCCAAAAAGGTGAACCGCAAGGCCCTAGGGCCGGCCCGGCCCATAACCCACGTGGCTAGGCCGCGGGCTAGGGCCGCCCGGCCCCTAGGGCGGCCACAACTTGGGCGACAAGCAAGAGGGGCGGTCCCCTAGGGGGCCAAACCTCTATATGGGAGTTGTTTCCAAAACAACTCCCTTGCTTGGTGCCCAAGTTTGGTTATTTCCTTGTTTTGGGAGAACTCCTTCTTCCCCAAGGATGCCCAAACCCTAGATCTGAGATCCTAAAATTTCTCAAACTCAACAATTCATGCATTCAATGCAAAAATTAGATCTTGTTATGATAGATCATTGACAAATTGCATCCCATGCTTGATTTGTCTTGTTTTACGCGATAAACAATCAATTTAAGGTGTAAAACAACTAAAACGTAACACATAAACCACGTTTATGCTCTACGACCTTGGCTCTGATACCACTGTAGGGTTTTGATTCATGGATGCGCAACGGAAACACAAACAATCATAAAACCATGCAAAACCCTCCAAGGATCACAAGTCAAGAGACATAACGATGGTAACGGAAGAAATCAATAAAACACCTTATGGTTTCTCCTTTGATGACTTCAAACGCGAATAGTGTCACGTCTCTACGGTTGATCCACGCCTAGAGGTGAGATCTAGATCTTCCAATCCTTGGTGCTAGCCCGGAAAGAGGAAGAGGAAGAAGAATCACGCAAAACGAGGCAAGCCAAGGTGGGCGGCACCCCTTTAGGCCGACGGGTGGGGAGGCAATCCCAAGGGGGGTTCGGCCCCTTTGTCGGATTTCTCACTCTCTCCTTTTCTCTCCCACTCACTTATGTTATGAGCATTAGTCTGGGAAGGAAGGAAGGAGCATCCTTTATATAGTCCAACAACTCCTTGTTAACTACCTAAAGACCCTATTCTAGTCCTACTAGAATTCGGATTAGTCCCCTTTTTGCAAAAATAGTCCTTATCATGTCAATACATGGATTAGTTCTATTTGCAAATTAATCCTAATCATGTCTCTACATGAATTAGGCCACCTTGGAATATCCTAATCATGTCTATACATGGATTAGTCCAACTTACATATTAGTCCTACTAAGTTAGCAAGTTGTTGCGATTTGATCCCTTTAATTAATTAATCATATTAATTAATTAATTCCCAAGTCTAGTTCACCCCTATATGGCGTGTGACCCCATAGGTTCTATTTAGTTGGTAGTAACTATTTACTAATATGGAGCGGCCTCTAGCAAGACATCCATTCTAGCCAACAAATAGAATAGTCATCATGACAAACCTTGTGCAAGTAATTGTCTCATCCCTTTGTCCCAATATCCGGATTGGACACGAGACATACAAGTCACACTCGTATATCCAATCCATAGTTTCTCGATCCTGGGAATAGCCTTATTCGTGCAAATAACATCAATATCCCATATTGATTTATTTGAGTCTGGCCAGACATTTTATAAGCACTATCCCTCTAGTGGCCTAGGATATTTGCTCCCGTTATGTGGGAGGGACAAATTCTATCTATGTCCACTACGATCACTAAGCTTGCTTCTTATTGTATCCAGTACATGCCTTTATAACTACCCAGTTACGGTGTAGCATTTAACGCTACCAAGATCACAATAATCCACAACTAGATAATCTAGTGACTTCAAGTCTAAGGATGACAATACCATTGCACCGCGAGAAGCGCTTGTGACTTAACATAACGTGTATGTAGCCTTCTCGGAGATGGGTCAATCCAGTATGCCATTACTTCTAATGCATACCCATGTGTTGGATCATGATATCTCCATATCAATCCAACCCCATACTAGTCTATAGATGATTGTCCTATTAATCATTATAATTGACTAGGGATATTTAAGAATATAACACTTATATTCTAAGGACTTCATTCAGGTTAACATATCTCTATATCGATATTATAATGAATCGTAAATCCATAAATGTCACAATTAATTGATTGCCTCTAGGGCACAATTCCAACACTTTTTCCATCTTTGTTAATTTTTCTTCCAATTTTTTTCTCTCCCAAGTTTCCGCATATGTTCTGAAGTTCGTTTTCCTCCTCCTCTTGATCCATGAGCACTGTTTTCTGTCCAACACAACACGAAAACACCTCGTGCGATCAAAAGTGACAAAATAAATGTAAATAATGTGAAAAATGCCCAGATTAACAATTTATCACTCAAGCTAAACTTATCCAATTTCCTCAAGTTCATAGTGTATTTCTAATATATTCAACCCGGAAATTACACAAAATGGTACACAAACGTAGAAGAAATATAACTCTAATATAGAGTTATCAAATCCCCCACACTACCTTTTTGTGCGTCCCGAAAAAAATCAAAAACATCTCTCACACTATGATTTTCAAACCATCGAATTGCATTCAAATTCACTAGCCATGTGACACAAACAACACACACACCCATGCAATCTACATGACTATACAATGCAACTCGATTTTCAAAAAATGAAAAAATTGAAACAACACCAATTTTTTTTTTCAGTTAGAGATTGGGCAATCTCGCCATCACTACCCAAAATCATCAAGCTCTCACAAGTCTTATTCGAAATTTCACAACCAATAGCAAGAAATTGAGATAAGATGATCATACGCACAAGTTCACTAAGGGGTCCCCAAACATCCACCATAAACAATCCAAGACTTGGGCACGTCCTTTAGCTCAGAGGGTCTAGGCATCTCAAATTCTAAGATAGTCTTTCGTCGCCACGTCATTTGAGGTTTTCAGACCCTCTTAGCCGCTATTGTATTGAATGCAAGTTGTCCCAGTGACGGGAGACACAACTCCGTGTAATACGGTTTGAATTTAATTTACCCTAGTTGCTCTAATTGGATTGAATTCAAATTCTCCGCGTAAACGGAGGCACATTAGGTTGTTCACCGTATCTAGTCCAAGAGAAGATTTTGATTTCTTTTTTTTTTTCATTCTCTTCTATTTTTTTTCAGCCGTGCATTTAGAGTAACTAAGTGTGGGCTTTTTCGGTTAGCTCTTGAAATTGCCATAAGGGATGGTGGTGTATACTCCCTAAATTCACTTAGGCTAAGCCAGTGTACCACATGGAACCAACTCTACACAAAGGTCCACCCCAGATTTGCAAGAGGCCACAAGTTTCCACTCGAAAACAGACTATTCAACTACTTAGGATTAAATTCTCCTAGCACAATATAGGAACTAAAGGTATGCCCTCTTCTTCTTTAAACTTTTCCCTGAATACCCGGGACTTCCTTTCGTGAAACTAGTGCGCAAGATACTAAAAGTTAAGGTTTTCCCCACTACGGTGCTTCCTATTCATTGAGACTCTTTCAGTGAACTCTCTCTAGTTTCAAGCTTCATAAATTGCCCAACTCAAAATTTTTAATTTCTCTGTTTTTCACTTTTCTAATTTTTTCTTCGATTTTTTTTTTCATACTTTCGTAACTCTATCTGCTTTTGGCCAACTCGATTAAACACAAGTTTTGGGTAGGGGACTCAATAATGTAAAAGTGCTGAACAATGAAAAATTTAAAACTATCACAATACGACACTGTATCAAACATTCTACACTATCCACACGTACTACAGAAATTATATGTAACATGGCTATGCAAGACAAAACATGGCTGGTGAAATTATACACAAAATCCCCCACACTTAAGTTTTTCGTTGTCCTCAACGAATTTAGAGATCAAGTACGAGGTGTCCTCGCTTAAATGTGTTGGCGGTGGATCTACACAATTATGGCTCAAAACGTAGAACATAGAGAGTTAGAGATACATGTGGTGCCCGGACCTACATGGGCACCGTTGCCGCAAAATTGCAACAAGAAGGGGTCTTGTGGACCGTTGACAGTTTTCGGAAAAGTCTCACTCGCGTCCGGATTCTGATGCGCCTACTCAACATTCTATCGCACGCATCACGAAGGGGAATTCGGAGCGTCTTTTACCCGTGTCCCTGCACACTGATTGGAAGAATTAAAGCAACTCTCTCTCACCCCTCAAAATCATATGGAGAACTAAAAGAAAGAACATAAATAAATAGCATCCTACTCTACATTGGGTTGCCTCCCAAGCAGCGCTTGTAATTTAAGGTCGACGGCCCGACCCGGTTACCTCAACTGAAAAGGAATGTGGAGGATGCTTTATCCCTCCACTTCTTCTTCTTTCACCATCTCTTTTCCAAAACCTTACGTGCACCCTTGTGCTGCAAATACGGTGGAGAGTTGTGGAAGCTGACTCCTTTCATTTTGCAATTGATCTTCTTGAGAAACTTCCACCAAGTACCACTGAGCTCAAATGAATCTCTGGCCATAATATCATCCCAGTAATACCTCATGTGTGCTAGATGCTCTTCACCCGACCCATGCAATTCATCCACACCCCCACACTTGTTTGTTTTCAACTCCTTGACTATGGCGTTTGGATCATTAATATAATAGCCAATATGACACGAAATTGAAAATTTCTCACTATGCTCTTCCTCATAAGAATCTCCATACACAAGTCTATCCAACTCATCACAGACTTGATTAATATGAGATACGGAGAACTCTTCGAAAGTATGAGTAGGGGATTTTACCTCAATAGGTATGGGCACAAGTGAATCATCAGCTTCATTGTCGGCACCCACATGCTTCAAATGCTAGTGTCTTCCCATTCATGCCAAGGACGTGAGGGCGCCTGCGGTCTTGGCTCGCAACACGGCAGATCTTCCCATCTTCGGCACACAGGTCCACCCCAGTGTGAATCAAAGTCTGAGTCCTCATAAATGGCAGAGTCCACTAATGGTTAGTGGACACTGCAGTCTTCGCTCGGTTCAGGTCTCTATTCTTCCACTTGCGGTGGTGATGATGAAGGTTTAATTTTTTGGCTCACTGTCATGTAGCAAGGGCTCCTCTTGTGGCTCTTGAATACTAGATTCCCCTGCTGTTGACAGTTTTTCTATTCGTTTCTTTATCCTCTCCATCATCTCCCTCACGTATTCCATACATATGGCTGCTTCCTCTTGTGGCACTTGTGCAGCTATGGAAAAAAATTTGGCGCACACTTCGATGTAATTCATAAAACTACGCTGTTCAGCCATAATCGCTGATGAGTATTCCTGGTGCTGATGAAGTTGGGAGGCATGTACTCGACATGAGTCTCTACGGTCGTGCCAAATCCCGCATACGTAGCACTAAGTTATGCATGCGTCCTCGTCGTCATGGTTACCTCTGTAGTGGAAACAGTAGGGGGGACCCAAATAACAGTCTTCGCTCAACATGCTTATATTGTCTCTTGCTTCCTGCATTCCTGAAAAACAGACTCACAAGACACCAGTGAAGCACAGAGATAAAGAATAAAAAAAAATTAAAACTAAAACTAAAATATAAGTACTCTAAACTAACTCCTAACAAAATAATCTACCGCTGTCCCCAGCAACGGCGCCAAAAACTTGACGCGATTTCTTAACGCGTATGCGCAAGTGCACGGTCAAGTAATATAGGGGTGGTATTTCAACCCCGATTTATCGATCTCACGAGGACAGACTTTAGATTATTTAATTAGTTGATTAACTTAGAGTACGGTGCAGGAGGAAAGAGTTGATTGATTTAAGAAGTAAAATAACAACTAAGCTAATTTTTTTTTGGATTTTTTTTTATATTTTAGAACAAAGATATGGAGAAACTAGGCAATCTCTAGATCACCTAGGGCTATAGACGAATTCCGGTTCAGCTATGTAACACGTCAATCCTATTTTAGTTCAGCCGGGTAATACGCTATGACAATAACCTGTCGGTCTCATATCATTTTACGTCTCGTTTAACTATAATCTCCTCTCGGTCTCATGTTGTCTACCGGTCCGTTCTAGCAAGTCATCTACTGGTACGATTACGGGTCCTGTCGGTCCACCGTTTCACGGAACAGCTGAATAATCCTACCGAATCTATCCACACTAAGGCCAATCCTAACACTTCTCCTTTTCGGTCTCGGTGATTCGGGATTGTGTTCAATTTCTCATCATAATTAGGCTAAGTCACTGTCGTGCACTCATCTAATTAGCTTGTACGTCGGGGTAGCTACTCCATTCATTCTAAAGATTAAGCGTATAACAAGAACATGTAACTAAAACAAATACTAACATTAAGCAAGACGTTGAACTATGAACAAACCCTAGTTTTCATGAAGATTAAATCATTATCACGCCGTGTCAATAGGCAAGACTCACTAACTAGTTCAAGAAACTAAATATTCATTCGATAGATCAAAGCATAAAAGCATGAGACAAAGTCTAAACCCGGAAAATCATTCGTCTACATAAACCCTAGGCTCTCTAGAGAAGCCTAGCAATGGAGTTTAGCTAATAGTAATCAACCAAACAAAACTTACAAGTTTCTCCATACAAAGATTGAGAGAGGAAGAAGAATAAGAAAAAGAAACCTAATCTTCAATGGTACTCGTCTTCGTTCGTCGTCCTCTTTTTTCTTCTGCGTCCTCCTCTTTTTTTTTTCTCTCACGTTGATGGCTGTCAATTCATCTCCTGTAATTGTAGTTATATTGTATTACTTACTTCCAACCTAGGTTTACGAAATAAATAAAACAAAACTACGTAGTTTTGAACCCTAGGAATAAGTTGTGCCTCTATTTTTTTTCTTCTTCACCGTCCGTGTGTTTTTTACTTCAGCAGATCGCACGATCTCCTTTCTCTGATCGTGCGATCTGGGTTGATCCTAGGATCACAGAGGTGATCTTACACTTCAGTGGGTTTTCTTTTTTCCTCTGCCTCTGCCTGGTCGTGCGATCACAGATTTTGATCCTGCGATCCACTTATGATCCTAGGATCAACTTTTGATCCTGCAAGTCAGTGATTTTCCCCTTTTTTTCTTCCGCTCAATTTTTCTAAGTTTTCTCTTCTATTCTTCATTGGGAGTGTTAAGTGTCATTACCCAAACTTATGAAAATGACACGTTAACCCCCTTTTTCCATCTTTGTCCATTTTTCTTCCAATTTCTTTCTCTCGCAAGCTTCCGTCGCAAGCTTCCGCATATGTTCTAAAGTTCGTTTTCCTCCTCCTCTTGATCCATGAGCACTCTTTTCTGTCCAACACAACACGAAAACACCCCGTGCGATCAAAAGTGACAAAATAAATGTAAATAATGTGAAAAACGCCCAGATTAATAATTTATCACTCAATGCTAAACTTATCCAATTTCCTCAAGTTCATAGTGTATTTCTAATATATTCAACCGGGAAATTAAACAAAACGGTAAACAAAGGTAGAAGAAATATAACTCTAATATAGAGTTGTCACCTTCAACTATGAAAATGTGTTTGGCGTGTGTCACTTGTGTATTG
This sequence comes from Linanthus parryae, assembly GCA_023055425.1. Taxonomy (NCBI): domain Eukaryota; kingdom Viridiplantae; phylum Streptophyta; class Magnoliopsida; order Ericales; family Polemoniaceae; genus Linanthus; species Linanthus parryae. Next base: position 283,709 of record JALGPY010000017.1, read on the forward strand.
TGCAACTGTTTTAAGCTTTGAATTTCGAAAATCTCTTGCAAATATCTCTTCGAAAGTATGCGGTTACTTGTGGTCATCTGATATATTAATGATCGATAAATGATATGGGGCGATGTACAAAAGATGTGTGCGAAGGCTATGGTCGAAGGAACACGTGAGACCAACCTCCTAGGGTTTCATACCCTACCCTATATGGGTTTTTATATTGTGAAAGCTATAGAGTACTACCTATGCATGTGTGGGTCACAACTGTATAGGGTTGTCGACACTTAAGGTCTCATAGTTATTTCAGGGAGAATTGGGATAGATTGTGATATCCTAAGAGGTACCCCATTTATATTTTATTGCATTGTGACCTCTCTGTGGGCATTAGTTACCCGATGGGCTCTAATATGCCTCATCTCAATTAATGATTAAATGTGAAGTTACTTCAGTTATATTGTGATTCATTTTTTTTGCCAGAACTCTTGTTTACACGTTGTGGTACATGCTTACTCAGTTTTTACTGACAAACTTTTACTGCGTCGACTTTTGCCATTTGAAAACCCTCAAGTTATGAATAAAGTGGGGGACGTGCACACGTGGATTGAAGATTAAGATCAGACAACTTGGAAACTATTTTATTAATTAAGAAAGCAGTCTTTTGAGAAATTAGACAATACCATTTTTGTTATTTCAAACGATTGTTGAAGGATATCTCCGGGCTTTTATTCAATAAATGCACTTGGACCTCGTTTGGTTGTGCTAGCAAGGAAGGGTTGTTTCAACTCTGATTTCTTATGTAACCAAGAATGTTATGATGAAGTCAAAGATCGCCAGCAACACTAACCGCGCTGTCAATTTGAGATACAAAAGTGTGTATGTTTTTGTTTGCAAGTTTCATTGTTCCAAGAACAACATCTTTAGTATACAATACTATTGAATGTAAATATTTCATTTCGATATATTTCCACATCAGGCTCCAGAATTTATTATTATACTTTTTTTGCGGGTGTTTAAGGAAGTTATTAACTTACACATTGCCATTCTCTAGTAAAAGTGTTAAAAGTATGGGTGTAAGCGATTCGGTTTGGTGCGGTTTGTGTTCAAAACCACAAACCAAACCGAATACGTTGATCGGTTTACTAACTTTGTAACCAAATCAAACCATTTGAATGTATGAACCAAACCGAACCGAACCGAAAAGCTTCGATTTGGTTTGGTTTGGTGTCGATTTTCCTAAGCATTCTTGTATGGATGTTATAATACTAAGATGTCAACGAATTTCAACTTTTAAGTACGGAAAAATTATGTAGACGTAAAAGCCTTATACTATTATCGTTATAGAGAAAACATGATGAAATGTGAGAAAAATGTAGAATATTAAGATTAATAAGATCATTTTAGTTGAATCTATCCACTTGTGTTTCTTTTTTAATATATTAATTTATATACTTTAGACAATATATATTTTAATAAAATTACATTCGACGCATATCGGGTCGATTTGGTTTGGTGCGGTGTAACTATTTAACAAACCGAAACCGAACCGATTAGACCGGTTTGTAATAAAATTGAATCGTTCGTAAACCAAAAATCTATAAAAACCGTCTAAAATAACGACATTTGGCTTGGTTGGTTTTGTTAGAAAGTAGACTCAGATTTGTTCTGACAAGAAGAAAACATAAAGTGAAATAAACGAAATAAATAATAATAATAATGTAAACATACAAATTAAAAGCCGACTAGAACGGAGATAATTTGAAGGACAGTCTCGTATGACGACGATCTCCGTAAAGCAGTATTCGCCCCCCACAGTTGGTGCGTCTGATGGAATAATACTACGAGGCGAATTGCTCCCCAGGATAAAAGTCCTTCCTGTACTGTAGACGATGCACCAGTATACAGTACACGGCGAACGAAACTATGTTTGAGAAATATTGAGAGAATAAGAAGATGGTTATTGGAATGACTACAATGAGAAGAGAGACTGCTATTTATAGAAATAAGGCACCTCTTACGAATAGTTGCAATTGTTCATTTCAAATTGAAAGGTTACAACTTTTCAATTCAACGTAAAACGCGCAACTAATTTACATTCCTCAATTGAGAGACGTCAACATTCAATGTCTCATTTTTCATTCATCAATCAATGATTTTGACGGATGAGATGAGGAACTAATCTCTCTACTTCTATAATTTTATGTAAACTCTTAAGTGAGCTTCCTTGAACCCGGGTTTGAAGTCGTGTCAAAATCATATTTTCCAACAATCCCCCACATGAATGACAAATTAGCGTTGAAGCTGAAAGTGTCAATCGGTATTCTGGACTCAACTCTCTCAGTAGGTAATTAATTGAATAAAGAGAAATAGCCTTAGGCCTTGAACTTTTCCATTAGTGAGATACTATAGGGTATACTGGCTAGACAGTGTGCGAAGCGCTTTGAACTGTTTTGCCGTGGTGTATACCTAGTCGATAGTAACCACACAATTAATTTCCAGAACATAGTTTGTTCTCATGGTTGTGCTCATTTTGGCCCTGAGACACTTTGCCTGGTTTCATGAGTAGTCTTAGAGGAGTATGCCTATCATCCTCCTAGAACCGGCCCCAGTTCCTACTCACATAGGTGAGACACATTTAAGGGTATCTATCCATACTCGTCTTAACATGTGGTCTCATTAAAAGCATAGCTTACCCTGGCCCTACCACTCATCGTCCTAAGAATGGGGTGGAAACAATGTTTCCTTTGGTGAGTGATTTTGATATTTGCACAAATAGTTAGGTTGTCCCTTTTGAACCTAGTTCTTGGGATCTCTAGTCACCTAGGTTGGGTTTTCCGCTATCGTGAAACTCTTACGAGTTTGGCATAAGCCCCATTCCCCTTAACGAAGATGCAACTCGTTCTCTCGATAAACCTTTGGTCAATGAATTCGTTGTCTTTTGACTTTACACAATCGATCGATCTTATTTTTGTGAGAGAAGTTGCTTAATGGTATCTCGTATTTAAAATAGATGTCTAGACTTACCATTATACATATTACTTTGTGTTTAAATAGGAGACACAAAATTTGGCCGAGTTGGAGTATCTTCGAGGAAGTAATGAAGCCATTTTGCTTCTTCCCCTGCCTTGTCTGACTCTAGGAATTATGCTTCCATAGTAGACCTTGCAATGCACGTCTGCTTTGAAGATTTCCAACTAATTGCCATTCTACCGAGAGTGAATACAAATTCACTTGTGGATTAGTGATCTCTTAAGTTAGAGATCCACTTGATCTTTGTTAGTGATCCTTATTTGGTAAGGAGAATAATTAAACTTTCTATGATGAGGCTTACTAGTACACCATCACAAGGATTGCCAAAAAATGTTTGCAAACCCACGCATGAACTCATATTTCATGAGTTGCATGCTTCTTGTTCTTTGTATTATTTACAACAATTATTGTCCCTCTTCTAGGATTTATATTGGAACAAGCCTCATTGTTTGCTTGTAACTGATGCATCCTTGTAAATGCATCCTAGTCGAGACTTTAACTGCTTCACAATGTTAGCAATTCACATATCATCCCGTTAGAGCACAAATGCAATCCATATTGTGGGACATCCCCCACAATTATAACTATAATTCATTTTCATTCTTTAAGAAGGATATGTCAAATTAATTGCTCATTCTCCGCTTATTATCTCTACAAGATAATAATAGAGTCAATATGGCACTCTCTCTATTCATGAAACTTTGGATCATGAATTCCATCGAGATGTTTAAATGACCTTTGTAATTTATTGGCTCAAAATACCAACATGAATTTTATGTTGTCCAAATTATGCAATAGTAAACAAATCATAAGTACTATGAAACTCCTAATTTGCGTTATACTAATTGCATATCCACGAGTGCTTGAAAACTCTTGGAATGATGTGTGAATTAATCACAATGACAACTTTAAATCGCATATCCATGAGTGCTTGAAAACTCTTGGAATATTTACAAGGTACATGTCACATATCGATCTTCTAAGCCTTCTTATAGAGGCGCATATGAATGTCAAACTTCTATAAGTTTCATAACAACAATTTACTCAATTCAGGAGTTATAAAATTATTTCTCTATAAGACAAGAGAGTTTCCAATCAAGTACACGATCAAAGAATCATTAGTTCCTGACGGATTCACCACATGGGGCAACCATTATGTACACGTCAGCAATTCGTTGGAATTATATTACTTGATCATGTTTACTATATAGCGTGATTAAGATTGTCAAGATAAAATTAACCCACCTTAAATAGGTTCAGTAATGGGAGTCATTACGACTACCTTTAAGACACCATATGACGAGAACTTTGAGAACGTATATCAGAAAAACATATTCTCCTTCCTTGATCACCATGATGGAATTAATATTTCATTCTATTTATTTGTTCCCTCGACTTGTGTTTCTTAAAGGTGTCCAAAGCTTTTTCCCGATTATGCAATAAATATCGAAATTATTGCACACTTATTTTCATTTAGAACACGTATGTCAGCATGAAATAATTCGAGGGTCGCACTAAATCCATCACACATATTTCATACTTGTGATCCAAATTTATCACATATTTTGAGAAGGTGGTCCAAAATTATCAATTTACGAATGTAATCGTAATTAGTATATGACCAAAACGTTTATGTCATACCTAAGACATAGAAGACTTTCTCAAAAGCGTTTTTTTTTTTTTTAAAAAAAAAAACTTTCCTATACGCAGACAATAGAGACAAAGTAATAAACTTTCCTATACGAAGACTTTCTCAGAGACAAATTTCTGAGAAGGGTTGTCAAGAAGTGACAACATGACTTGTTCCTCGAATCACACACATACCAGTATCATAAAGGATACTTGTATGTTGGATTTTTTATTATTAATTGATTCAAACAATAGATTGGTCAAAGAACGAATTATTATTTTTTGGAAACATTGAATTACTTTGGCAACAAGTAATTCACATGTTTTCTTAGCAGTGTCCTTATTGGATTAGGAAACAATTCCTTGTTTGTCTAGGATTAGTTTTGGTCGTTACTTTGTCTCCAAGTCTTGTACTAGTATATAAGTAGATGCTAGGGTCATGACTTGGTGTGTGCTTGTAATTGGTATTAGCTTCTCATCATTAAATTGGTTGGTTTGGCCGTGGATGTAGCTAGTCTCAAAACTAGTGAACCACGTAAATTCTTGTGTTCTTGATCTTGCTTTTGTTTTTCTTGCTTTCTCTTGTTCTCTCTCGTATTGGAATCCTAACAAGTGGTACCAGAGCCAGGTTTGTTGAGACTCAAGAGGAGCAATGGCGTTGGTTCGTGATCAAGATCTGGGTTTGATGGGAAGATTGGGTTTCCGCTGGTTGGCCTCTGAAACAGGGGGTGCAAGCACACCAAGACTTTGTTGGGAGGCTATCGGGTTCCTTGTTGGGGGAGCTATGGGGCTCTTGTTTTGGAGCATCGGAATTGTGGATCTAGTTCTAGTACATCTGGCATGCTTTCGGTTCCGGCATGCGTCAATCGATATGGCGAGCTCAACCCGGCAAGTGATCTGGATCTATATCTGGATTTGGCGGCTAGGAGGATTCAAGTTTAGGTGGAGGCGACTCGAATCAACTAGCAAATTGAGGGAGAAACGTCATTGGAAGAGGGAGTGCCCAAAAATTGTTCACCTGTAGATCTCGCTTCAGGTGGAGGAGGAGGGACGCTCAAGGTTGGTGATGATCTCTAGTCCCCTTGAGGGCGGTTTGGGCTCCTGGCATGGAGCATGGGAGCGTGTTATTGGGCACGCGGGGTTGGCGGCGTGTTATCGTGCACGCATTGGTTGGTGGCGCGATTGGATCTTGGATTGGCGCGCATTGGGTTATCGGTTTTGTGCGCATTGGTGCGGGTGGCGGCGCAATTTGGCATGACATTGATTGATGACAGTTTTCATCATTAAGTGTCATTGGAATGATGTTGGGGCATGCATTGTGTCATGGTGCATTAGGTGGACCGTTTGTTGGGACACATTGTCTTTGTGTTTGTTGAAGACACATAGACGCGCTTGTTGGGGCGTATTGGGAGTGTGTTCAAAATTCCGCAAATTGGGAATACAATCGGATTGGGTTCATTGGATTGATGAGAAGAATTGGTTCGGTAGCTATGGAGTTTGAATCAAGGTGGAGGTTTGTTGGATTTTTTATTATTAATTGATTCAAACAATAGATGGGTCAAAGAAGGAATTATTATTTTTTAGAAACATTGAATTACTTTGGCAACAAGTAATTCACATGTTTTCTTGGCAGTGTCCTTATTGGATTAGGAAACAATTCCTTGTTTGTCTAGGATTAATTTTGGTCGTTACTTTGTCTCCAAGTCTTGTACTAGTATATAAGTAGATGCTAGGGTCATGACTTGGTGTGTGCTTGTAATTGGTATTAGCTTCTCATCATTAAATTGGTTAGTTTGGCCGTGGATGTAGCTAGTCTCAAAACTAGTGAACCACGTAAATTCTTGTGTTCTTGATCTTGCTTTTGTTTTTCTTGCTTTCTCTTCTTGTTCTCTCGTATTGGAATCCTAACTTTGTAAACAGCCATGTGTTTTTAAGAAGACCAAAAGGATACTTGTAAACAGCCATGTGTTTTTAAGAAGACCAACCCCAACCACTATACAACTCAGATATACCCATGTAAATATTAAACCAACAAAATTTTCATTTGCATATTAATTAAACAAACTAATGAATCTCTGTGTTCCCCAGGCATACCAACAAAAGTAATCAGTGAGCGTCATATTACTCCACGCTGACAGAGGACATACCAAGTGAAGTTCCCAACAGTTAGATGTGTTGCCCCTAAATTCATCCCAGTTGATCCAAAATTGTTTTGTTTGTTGAAAACTTTCTTTCTACACAACTCCTGATTCAATTACACAAATTCGACTACCCTTACAAACCGTATTCGTCTTTACACATTGTTGGCCGCCCCAGAAAATCTGCCCTTTGCGTCAACTGATGCGACGACGGCCGAATCAACACCGCTAAAACTCTTTTCAACAATTGCCCCTCCACTATACCAATCCTCTTCAGCGAATTCATCGTCGCTTATCTACGCGAGTGCAACCAATTTGAAAGGAAGGACATCGTATCTTGCTTCTTCCGATGGTTCCCGCCCTCATTCTTGTAAGGACTACATCGGAACGAGTGTGGATGTGTTGTCTGACTACACATACATACCGGTTCTTCTTTCCCAACAATGCCTTATTGCTCTATTTTGGTCCATCGAAAGAGGACGGCTCGGAGACATCGACCGGTATTTTGAAAATCGAACCGACGGCAACGAGGAGGCGTAGGTAGAAGACGATTGATGAAGAAAGCCAGCCGAAACCGAATTGCGTTGGAGGAAGACGAAATTGACGATGAACAGAGGCGGCCTATGGAAGAGTACGGCCTCTGGAATCTACTCCAAAGCCTCGATTCGCTTAGTAAGGAAGGAGGTCGCTGTATTGACGCACAAGTAGAGAGATAGTGCAAGAAAAATTTTCTTTTCCACTGGGGTAGTGGGGTGTGCGTTTTCGTACATGAACACATTGTACGTCTGAGAGGCCCGGAGTTGTCCTTGGCGTACGCGTACGCGTGGATCGTTTGTGACTTGAATAAACTCAAGGTACTTCAACCTCTGTTCTTCCTCAATCTCAATCTTTTTGTGTGAGTGAGATTCAACGCTAGGGTTTGATTCCGCCATAAACGACGCTTGACATGAATAAGAGTCCAAGTAGAGAATCGCGGTGTTGCTGATGCAAGAATGTGAAAGGTTGCAGAGAAAGAGCGAGAGAGATAGAGGGAGGGAAATGGTGGGAATGTAGCGTTCCTGTTTCTTGAATATACGTGGTCCACAAACCCTCTCCCATGTCTGTGAACCCAAAAAGGTCTCTTCAATGGTTGGTGGGATCTGTTCCTCAAATAAACGTTTGGCTATGCAACGTTTGGTGAAACGAGTCAAACGACTTTTCTCAGTCTACAACTATGAACATCGTATCAGACGTGAAGAGACCCTTCTATCGCTTCTGGATCTATTGATCATCGTCCACTGCGATCATCGTTCACTGCAATCCATTGAAGAGAGTACTAGACAAGGAGATTGCCTTCATGGGGTTGAATTTGGCCTCAAGTAGTGCATATCATTAAGAGCTTACAGGGATGATTTCACCACGTTGGTAATTTTTCAATCATAATCAGAAAAAAGACCAGTTGAATTTGAACAAAAAAAAAATTACCCGTGAACTATAATCTGTTTACAGAAAAATTAATCACATGATACCAAATTGGACGGGTAGTTTTCACAAACTGTTTTCAGAGAATTAAAGAGAACAAAAAGAATCGAATACTGCTTTAGGATTGTTAGAAAGTAGACTCAGATTTGTTCTGACAAGAAGAAAACATAAAGTGAAATAAACGAAATAAATAATAATAATAATAATAATGTAAACTTACAAATTAAAAGCCGACTAGAACGGAGATAATTTGAAGGACAGTCTCGTATGACGACGATCTTTGTAAAGCAGTATTCGCCCCCCACAGTTGGTGCGTCTGATGGAATAATACTACGAGGCGAATTGCTCCCCAGGATAAAAGTCCTTCCTGTACTGTAGACGATGCACCAGTATACAGTACACGGCGAACGAAACTATGTTTGAGAAATATTGAGAGAATAAGAAGATGGTTATTGGAATGACTACAATGAGAAGAGAGACTGCTATTTATAGAAATAAGGCACCTCTTACGAATAGTTGCAATTGTTCATTTCAAATTGAAAGGTTACAACTTTTCAATTCAACGTAAAACGCACAACTAATTTACATTCATCAATTGAGAGACGTCAACATTCAATGTCTCATTTTTCATTCATCAATCAATGATTTTGACGGATGAGATTAGGAACTAATCTCTCTACTTCTATAATTTTATGTAAACTCTTAAGTGAGCTTCTTCGAATTCGGGTTTGAAGTCGTGTCAAAATCATATTTTCCAACAGGTTTGACCGATTTATTCGGTTTTCCTTGCAGCCCTAGTTAAAAATGTTTTGTACCTGTTGGTAAGAATGTTTAGTGCCGTCACGCACTGGCAATACGACATGTGTTTGTGTGTGTGTCTGTTTGAGAAAGAGAGAGCGAGAGAGCATATTTCCGCTTTCCGCTTCTTTTGAAAGACTAGAACAAATGAGCGGAAAAGAAGGTTAATCACTTTCTTTCCTTGTTTTTAGGATGAATTTATGGTTCCCTTACACTGTTAAAATTAGTCCGCGTTTTCACATAAACTGTATAATGTAACTATAAATGAACAAGTTTGCTCTATTCATTTTCCCCAAAAGAAAGTTCCCACGAATTGGAACCATGAATCCCACTTCCATTTCCCGTTGTCTCCTGATTTTCGTCGTTTTCATGGCAGGTAGGTTTGTAAATTTTTCTATTCAACCATTGTTAAATATTTTTAAAAAACAAGCAAAAAAGTTCCCAATCGATTAATTGGAGCATTTTTTTTAATCGATTTCTTACTAATCTTGTGTGTGCAGTTGTAACTATGACGAAGGTGGATGGTCGAGATTCCAAAATCAAGTTATGTCATGAAAATTTGGGTGGTGGCCCAACATGTGATCCACCTAAGTGTGAGGCTGACTGCGCGAAGAAATACCCGAAAAGCTTCCCATCGTGTCGGCTTGTAGGAAGAAACAACAATACCTGCATTTGCTCGCGCCTTTGCCCCTAATATTATGGAATGTCTAAGCATTGTTTTGGGGGAAGACAACTAGAAGTTCTCTTAAGGTCCCTATAACAATTTTTTCAGAATAAATGTGTGAAATAATCTTCATATGTGAAGAAATATGGGCTGGTTTGTTGGTGAATATACACCATATGTTCTAAGCTCATGCATTTATGGTTATTGGCACATTAGTCCATCACAATGTCTAAATAAAGAAGCTTAGGGTCAAAAATTGATTACAGAGTGCTACTATTCACTCTATATTATTGTCTCTTTCTTCATCGTCTCTCTCGAATCTCGACTTGTAACACATCATCAAGACGACAATGCACTTAGAAAACATATAGGACACATATGAAAAGTGAAGATTATTTTATGATAATCAAAGAGGACAAACACCCATAACAGTGCTAGCACTACAACAAATCCTGCTTTCAGTGGTCAGTTTTATTCCGACAACCAGGATTCTTATCGTTGATAGTAGTACAAGCAGTCGTTTTTCTGTTTGTCTTCTGGGTTGTTGTCTTTCAGATTTTTAAAGACCAACTGTGATTCTGTCATGGGAAAACGACAAGTCATCCGAAATTCAAAATTATCAAAGACATGCAGTATTTTCAAAAATAGATCTAAATACAATTTTGACCAAACTTTTGGGTGGGAAATTAAAATCTTGCTAATTTCTGCGAAGGGAAATGAATTCTCACCAGGTGTTCGAGGCAAAATCAAATCATACCAAAAAAATAAATTCATATATCCACTATAACTAACAAATACCCGCCATTACTCCCCCCTTTCGGCTTCCATATCGATCGAATTACCCTAACTCGTCTTCAACTCGCCGCCATCGCCGGCACTCTCTCTCCCTCCCCCCCCTCTCTCTCTCTCTCTCTTCACACGATCGTGGTCCTCTTGCCACCATCGTCTTTCCCGAATCGATTGTTCCTCATTTCGATTGACTCGCTCGGCCGCCAGGTGGTTCAAATCGGCCACAAGCTGACTCAATCGGCCGCCAGCGATGGCGCTGCCCCCGAACCCTCGCAGTCGTCCTGGAGTTCGTTGTCCAAGATATTATTATAGTTGTGTACACGCGTGAACTCCCACCTCCTAACGTGTACAATGTATAGGCCAATGTCTATTTTGTCGTAAGTAAATCCAATTACTTAAAATGGCCGATGACACTAAAATGACCAACAAAGAGTGGACGGCTTGATAAACGTTACACCAGAATTGGGGAATGTTTCAGAAGGACAACTACAATGAAAGATTTGGATCCCTTTGGAAAGGAAACACTGATAATGCCATATGTTACTTCCCTACCTAGGCCCTGAACTTCGCATTTAAAGGTTACTTCAGGAAGTTTTTCAACTTCAAGAAATACTTTGATGGCTACTGGAAATGGTTTGATGGTAAATTGGTATCTGGTGTTACCGCTTGTGCATCTGGCCTATTTTTTGTGTACTACCTAGACTATGCAAGAACTCGTCTTGCTAATGATTCCAAGTGTGCAGAGAAGGGAGGAAAGAGGCATTTCAATGGGTTGGTTGATGTTTACAAGAAGACATTGAAGACTGAGTGTATTGATGGGCTTTATCAGCTTGCAGCGGTAGCTTTCTTCTTATTATATGCTTGGTCTAATGACAAACTTGACCTTAACTTTGAGTTGGCATCATTTGTTGCTAGTGTCATGATTCAAACCACTAATCTTTCACATCGTATCTTAGATCAGGTCGAACTAATTTGTAAGTTTTTGGCTGCTCTCTTATTTTCAAGTATCGGAATACTCATACATGTACAGTTCACTGCTACTGTTGGATATGACTACAAGGGAAGTAGCAATGTCTTGAAAGGTTTTGGGGTATTTCAGCCTGAAGCTAAGATTTATCGGAACCTCCCGTCCTTTCGGGAACACATGTGATCCTCCTCTTCTTCAAAAGGTTGGAATAGTTAAAAGGATACAATTTAATGGAGAAGTGTCTGTATTTGATTGTAGCAAGCACGCGGTGAATCAGCAAGGGGATTGTTGTGACCCTTATGTGAAATGAAGAGTCATGATAAAGAAGGATATGGATTGTCGCGGTCTCCCTTTAAAAGGGGTACCTTTTGAGTGGGTCGAATGATTGCAGAATATGTTTGTGGGATGTTCTTGCACTTCTAGGAAGTAAAGTCCTTGATGCAATTTGTGTACATGAAGCTCATACCAGTTTCGTTGAGGGTGTTTCCTGTCACTCGAAGAATGATAACTCTTTCAGGTCTGTTGCGGATGATGTTCTCTGAACTCAACCCCTATATTCTACATTTTTTCATTTTCTCTTGATGAGATCATACACACTCCAACTTGAGAGGAGATATTGAAGTATATAGATATTTGAGGGGCTTTCTTTTTTTTTCTTACTCTCCCTAAGGCTGCTATGTAAGTCAAATTTTTTACTTTACATTACCTTATAAGTTTACAAACATAATTGTTATATAATATGTTTTTACAGTAAATAACGTTAGTTTTTATAAATCATTTTTTTTTATATATGAGTCGTATTTTACCTTAAATTTTGGGAGGAGTTTAATAAGGGGTATATATGCATTTCATGTAAGACTTTGTAAGTCCTATTTCCGTAATAGCAATGTATTGATTAATAATATTCGGTAATTGTAGGTTCCGAATTCATAGGAGGCGAGTTCATTGAGGATTCATACTACTAGTAGTTCGTGCAAATCTTCCGTGTGACAAGCTCTCTTTATACCAAGTAAGTTTAAATGCAAAACACCTTCAACTATCAAAATGTGTTTGGCGTGTGTCACTTGTGTATCGTGCAACTGTTTTAAGCTTTGAATTTCAAAAATATCTTGCAAATATCTCTTTCGAAAGTATGCGGTTACTTGTGGTCATGTGATATATTAATGAACGATAAATGATATGGGGCGATGTACAGAAGATTTGTGTGAAGGCTATGGTCGGAGGCACACGTGAGACGAACCTCCTAGGCTTTCATACCCTACCCTATATGGGTTTTTATATTGTGAAAGCTATAGAGTACTACCTATGCATGTGTGGGTCACAACTGTATAGGGTTGTCAACACTTAAGGTCTCATAGTTATTTCAGGGAGAATTGGGATGGACTGTGATATCCCAAGAGCTACCCCATTTATTTTTTATTGCATTGTGACATCTCAGTGGGCATTAGTTACCCGATGGGCTCTAATATGCCTCAGCTCAAGTAATGATTTAATGTGAAGTTACTTAACTTATATTGTGATTCAATTTTTTTTTTGCCAGAACTCTTGTTTACACGTCGTGGTACATGCTTACTCAGTTTTTACTGACAAAATTTTACTGCGTCGACTTTTGCCATTTGAAAACCCTCAAGTTATGAATAAAGTGGGGGACGTGCACACGTGGATTGAAGATTAAGATCAGACAACTTGGAAACTATTTTATTTATTAAGAAAGCAGTCTTTTGAGAAGTTAGACAATACCATTTTTGTTATTTCAAACGATTGTTGAAGGATATCTCCGGGCTTTTATTCAATAAATGCACTTGGACCTCGTTTGGTTGTGCTAGCAAGGAAGGGTTGTTTCAACTCTGATTTCTTATATAACCAAGAATGTTATGATGAAGTCAAAGATCGCCAGCAACACTAACCGCGCTGTCAATTTGAGATACAAAAGTGTGTATGTTTTTGTTTGCAAGTTTCATTGTTCCAAGAACAACATTTTTAGTATACAATACTATTGAATGTAACATATTTCATTTCGATATATTTCTACATCAAGCTCCAGAATTTATTATTATACCTTTTTTGCGGGTGTTTAAGGAAGTTATTAACTTACACATTACCATCCGCTAGTAAAAGTGTTAAAAGTATGGGTGTAAGCGGTTCGGTTTTGTGCGGTTTGTGTTAAAACCACAAACCAAACCGAATATGTCGATCGGCTTACTAACTTTGTAACCAAATCAAACCATTTGAATGTATGAACCAAACCGAACCGAATCGAAAAGCTTCGATTTGGTTTGGTTTGGTGTCGATTTTCCTAAGCATTCTTGTATGGATGTTATAATACTAAGATGTCAACGAATTTCAACTTTTACGTACGGAAAAATTATGTAGACGTAAAAGCCTTACACAATTATCGTTATAGAGAAAACATGATGAAATGTGAGAGAAATGTAGAATATTAAGATTAATAAGATCATTTTAGTTGAATCTATCCACTTGTGTTTCTTTTTTAATATATTAATTTCTATACTTTAGACAATATATATTTTAATAAAAGTACATTAATTCGACGCAAAACGGGTCGATTCGGTTTGGTGCGGCGTAACCATTTAACAAACCGAAACCAAACCGATTAGACCGGTTTGTAATAAAATTGAATCGTTCGTAAACCGAACATCTATAAAAACCGTCTAAAATCAAGACATTTGGTTTGGTCGGTTTGACCGATTTATTCGATTTTCCATGCAGCCCTAGTTAAAAGTGTTTTGTGCCTGTTGGTAAGAATGTTTAGTGCGGTCACGCACTGGCAATACGACATGTGTTTGTGTGTGTGTGTGTTTGAGAGAGAGAGAGCGAGAGAGCATATTTCCGCTTTCCGCTTCTTTTGAAAGACTAGAACAAATGAGCGGAAAAGAAGGTTAATCACTTTCTTTCCTTGTTTTTAGGATGAATTTATGGTTCCCTTACACTGTTAAAATTAGTCCGCGTTTTCACATAAACTGTATAATGTAACTATAAATGAACAAGTTTGCTCTATTCATTTTCCCCAAAAGAAAGTTCCCACGAATTGGAACCATGAATCCCACTTCCATTTCCCGTTGTCTCCTGATTTTCGTCGTTTTCATGGCAGGTAGGTTTGTAAATTTTTCTATTCAACCATTGTTAAATATTTTTAAAAAACAAGCAAAAAAGTTCCCAATCGATTAATTGGAGCATTTTTTTTAATCGATTTCTTACTAATCTTGTGTGTGCAGTTGTAACTATGACGAAGGTGGATGGTCGAGATTCCAAAATCAAGTTATGTCATGAAAATTTGGGTGGTGGCCCAACATGTGATCCACCTAAGTGTGAGGCTGACTGCGCGAAGAAATACCCGAAAAGCTTCCCATCGTGTCGGCTTGTAGGAAGAAACAACAATACCTGCATTTGCTCGCGCCTTTGCCCCTAATATTATGGAATGTCTAAGCATTGTTTTGGGGGAAGACAACTAGAAGTTCTCTTAAGGTCCCTATAACAATTTTTTCAGAATAAATGTGTGAAATAATCTTCATATGTGAAGAAATATGGGCTGGTTTGTTGGTGAATATACACCATATGTTCTAAGCTCATGCATTTATGGTTATTGGCACATTAGTCCATCACAATGTCTGAATAAAGAAGCTTAGGGTCAAAAATTGATTACAGAGTGCTACTATTCACTCTATATTATTGTCTCTTTCTTCCTCGTCTCTCTCGAATCTCGACTTGTAACACATCATCAAGACGACAATGCACTTAGAAAACATATAGGACACATATGAAAAGTGAAGATTATTTTATGATAATCAAAGAAGAAAAACACCCATAACAGTACTAGCACTACAACAAATCCTGCTTTCACCGACCAGTTTTATTCCGACAACCAGGATTCTTATCATTGATAGTACTATAAACAGTCGTTTTTTTTGTTTGTCTTCTGGGTTGTTGTTTTTCAGATTTTTAAAGATCAACTGTGATTCTGTCATGGGAAAACGAAAAGTCATCCCAAATTCAAAATCAACGACATGCAGTATTTTCGGCAATAGATCTAAATACAATTTTGACCAAATTTTTGGGTGGGAAAGTAAAATCTCGCTAATTTTTGCAAAGGGAAACGAAATCTCACTATATGTTGGAGGCAAAATCAAATCATTCCAAAAAAATAAATTCATATATCCACTATAACTAACAACTGCCCGCCATTACTCCCCCCTTTCGGCTTCCATATCGATCGAATTACCCTAACTCATCTTCAACTCGCCGCCATCGCCGACTCTCTCTCTCTCTCTCTCTCTCTCTCTCTCTCTCTCTCTCTCTCTCTCTCTCTCTCTCTCTCTCTCTCTCTCTCTTCGCACGATCGTGGTCCTCTTGCCACCACCGTCTTTCCCGAATCGATCGTTCCTCATTTCGATTGACTCAATCGGCCGCCAGCTGACTCAATCGGCCGCCAGCGGGAGCCCTGCCCCCGGACCCCCGCAGTCGTCCAGGAGTTCGTTGTCCTAGACATTAGTATAGTTGTGTACACGCGTGTACTCCACACCTCCTAACGTGTACAATGTATAGGCCAATGTCTATTTTGTCGTAAGTAAATCCAATTACTTAAAATGGCCGATGACACTAAAATGACCAACAAAGAGTGGACGGCTTGATAAACGTTACACCAGAATTGGGGAATGTTTCAGAAGGACAACTACGGTGAAGGATTTGGATCCATCTAGAAATAAAACACGGATAATGCCATATGTTACTTCCCTACCAAGGCCCTGAACTTCGCATTTAAAGGTTACTTCATGAAGTTTTTCAACTTCGAGAAATACTGTGATGGCTACTGGAAATGGTGTGATGGTAAATTGGTATCTGGTGGTACCGCTTGTGCATCTGGCCTATTTTTTGTGTACTACCTAGACTATGCAAGAGCTCGTCTTGCTAATGATTCCAAGTGTGCAGAGAAGGGAGGAAAGAGACATTTCAATTGGTTGATTGATGTTTACAAGAAGACATTGAAGACTGAGTGTATTGATGGGCTTTATCAGCTTGCAGCGGTAGCTTTCTTCTTATTATATGCTTGGTGCAATGACAAACTTGACCTTAACCTTAGTTGGCATCATTTGTTGCCAGTTTTATGATTCAAACCACTGATCTTGCACATCGTATCTTAGATCAGGTAGAACTAATTTGTTAGTTTTTGGATGCTCTCTTCCTTTCAAGTATCGGAATACTCATACATGTACAATTCACTGCTACTGTTGGATTTTACTACAAGGGAAGTAACAATGTCTTGAAAGGTTTTGCGGTATTTCAGCATGAAGCTAGGATTTATCCGAACCTCCCTTCCTTTCGGGAACACATGTGATCCTCCTCTTCTTCCAAAGGTTGGAATAGTCAAAAGGATACAAGTTGATGGAGAAGTGTATGTATTTGATTGTAGCAAGCACGTGGTGAATCAGCAAGGGGATTATTGCGACCCTAATGTGAAATGAAGAGCCATGATAAAGAAGGGTATGGATTGTCGCGGTCTCCCTTTTAAAGGGGTACCTTTTGATTGGGTCGAATGATTGCGGAATACGTTTGTGGGATGTTCCTGCACTTCTAGGAAGTAAAGTCCTTGATGCAATTTGTGTACATGAAGCTCATACCAGTTTGGTTGAGGGTGTTTCCTGGCAATCGATGAATGATAACTCTTTCAGGTCTGTTGTGGATGATGTTCTCTTAACTCAACCCCTATATTGTATCTGTTATGTTTTTCATTCATTGAATTAACAATCAGTTTCCTTTCTACTTTTCAAAAATTCGACTATGGGATCTTCAAAAAGCTCTGTGATCTTCAAAAAATATAACGGTGTCTCTGTTCTCACATATTAGTGCGTCCTTTATTGTGGGTGCATGATTACATTTACAACCACGTGAATTTTCAGACTTGTTCTCCATCGTTTCGTAAGTTGATAAAGATGAAAGGAGCTTCGCAATGTTGACAAATTTTCACTTTATTAAACAAAAAATAATAAATATTGAATTGGAAAGGTAACTAGAACAATCAATAATTTGGCCAAACAAATCTCATATTATGTATCGTCAATTATCTTAGCATAAGCGATGTGAAACGATATGACTCGAATCATCTGATTTGATTTCGACAGATTAGATCCAAATATAATCGCTTGTAAATCTTGTGAATCAGATTCAAATATAGGTTGATTAAACACAAACCTGATTTGTGCCATCCTAATCGTCCACGAAATTAAATATTTTGAAAAATACTCAATTGAAAATTACCTATATCTTTGTTTATTGGCTAAATTGCATCGGTGGTACCCATACTTTCGATTTTGTGTGGATTTAATACCCACAGTTTAAAATGATGCACCGGTGGTACCCATAGTTTCGTTTTGTTGCAACGGCGGTACTCTCCGTTAACTTCCATCCATAAATTGGACGGAAATGCGTAAAATGATGTACCCCTCATATTTAACAATATTAAAGTTTATTTAAATCACAACTTTTAATCATAGATTTAAAATCTTTAAAAATAGTATATCATCTCATTTATTTATTTAGATATAATAATAAAAATCAGTATTTTTTTACTCAAAATTTGCAAAAAAAAAAAAGAACCGAAAAATGCTACTCCAAAAAAAGGTGTTCGATTTGTCAAATTTACAAATCTTTACAATCTGTTGTGTTTATGAATTTATTTTGAGGGGCGCTATGATTCACCATTTCTTCTTCACTCTTCAAGTTCACCTCCTATGTGTCAAGATATGATTGTTAGGAATATTTATTTTAAGATATTTCTATAATTACATCACCAATAAAAAACATCCACATAGGAGGTGAAATTAAGGGGTGAAGAAAAAAGGGTGACGTTTAGCATTTTCTATTTATTTTATATTACAAATATATTCAATTTACAACAATATAAGTATGTGCAAGTTCTTGCCAAAAAAAACTGCAAGTTAATCTCTCATACTTCCTCACCATCTTCAATTGTTCCCACCGACCACCACTCTGCCATCAAGAACACCGTCACCACCGTGACCAGATCCATCGCACTACAAACTAGAGGAAGAGTGCGAAAAGCACTTCGTCCACCTTCGACCACTAGACGCATAGAATTCAAGATCCAGTGAACCCATTTTCACCCCTGAATCACATCCAGCCCTAACCCACTACCGAGCCGCACAATGGTAACCGAGACCTAAGGCTCTAACTGCTGCTAGGATCGAGAGGAATTAATCGGCCTTCAAAGTTCTTCTCTCTTCCCTTTCTTCGATTGATCGATCGATCTGTTGATAGCACTCTCTCTCCCTTGATATGTTGGAAACTGATGGTGGTGGTAAGGGGTGGTCGGTGGTACGAGAGAGAGAGAGAGTAGTTGGACCGGTGCTTCCTCAATCTGGAGTGCTCGATTACTGGGTTAAGGGTCGGTTGTAACGACGACGGCTGTGCTAAGGTGGTTGTGGTGGCGGCCACTGTGCTAGGTTGGTTAGTCGGATCAATGGTGGTGGTAGTGGCCGCAGTGGCAGCGGTGCCGATGGGTTTTGGGTTGATTGTGAAGTTCCTGTAGACACGTAAATTTTTAGCCATTTAGACAATGACACGTTGACACGTTCCAACTGCAAGTGCACAGCCGTCGTGTGTAGTAATAAACCGGAAATCCGGGTTGTCGAACCCAAGGGACTTTATTTAAATTAATTACTATTCTAAACCTTATGTGGGCAAGTCGCAAGTTGTGTTTTTATCTAATTCTAAGAAAATAAATGCAATAATCTCAATTAACCAAGTGAAATAATTCACGATTAATAAAGAATGAATATTTGGGGGTTTTTATCAATAAGAGAAAAGCACCGGGAATTCTCTAGGTTCACTAGGTTGATCTAAATTTATGCTTTGATTTGTAAAACAACCACGTGTTATTCACTATTAATCAAGCAACATTGAACTTACCGAGTTACCAAGCAAATCCACTATACTTAAACTAAACCAAACCGAGTTACCAAGCCTAATTTAGGTTTAAGTATGCATTAAGATTATAATTCTACTCTAACGATCCTAGTTAACAATGCCGAGTTACCAAACATTGATACGACTAGGTGGATTATTCAATTTACCGACTAATTATCACGAAGTTACCACGTGAAACTAATTGATTCTATCTCTACGTTAGCTACTCGCAAAGATAATAAGATTAAGAACGCAAATAATCCATAATAGTGAATAAACACGAGAGATTAAGCTAAAGCATGCATTACAATCATCAAAACATCAACTTTAGATCAAACCCTAGCTACACCAAACGAGAATTCCCAGCAAAAGGTGTTTAGCTACTCATATTCATAATCAAAACGACGATTATAATGAGTTTAAACATAGAAATCAAGAAAAACGAGAGTTTAGAATTCAAACGAATGATCCAAAAGCTCCTAAGCTCTCTCCAAGGCTTCTTGATCTCCAAAGATGTCTCTAATCTTCAAAAACTACTGAAAAAGACGACCTAAAAGTCTTAAATACGTCCCCATAATAATATTACAAAGTTTGGAAATAATACGGAAAAGCCCCAAAAAACTGCTGCTGTCCCACGACCTCTTCGCACGAAGACAGTTGTCTTCGCACGAAGAGTCTTCGTACGAAGACTTCTGCCTCTTCGTGCGAAGATCTTATTATGTAGATACTGAGACTGTTTTTGAGAAGAGAATGCTGCAGAGCTAATTTTTGGCTAAGTATAATGTCTTCGCACGAAGACAACTGTGTCCAGCCCTCTTTTTGCCTCCTTTGACTTTTTTCTTCCCTTCTTTGACTTTCTTCTTCCATTCTTTCTTTCCTTGATCTTCCTTTGACTTTCTTTGACCTTTCTCTTCTGTTTGACTTTCCTTTGACTTTCCTTTGACTTTCTCCTTCCTCTTGACTTGCCTTTGAGTTCCTTGTTTCCGAAGTTCGCTTCCAACTCCCGCACGATCCTCCAAGCCCTGTTTTCCTGCGAATCACAACACGAAAACACAACCCGCGATCATATCACAATAAAAAGCTCACAAATCTAAAGAAACGCCCGGATTTAACAAGTATTGCACATGAACTCGTATTTTCACATTTACGCTCAATTTACTCAAAAGACGACAAATTCTCCATTATAAGCACGCAAAATGTAGAAATAAAAGGCATAAAATAACTCCTAAAACGGAGTTATCAACTACCCCCACACTACCTTTTGCTCGTCCCGAGCAAATCTCCCAAGTCAATTCCATCTCTCTCAAGTCAAAACTCCTCTCGCTTTTCCGCAATTCATCCAACTTTGCATACTAAACCAATTACTCATTGCATAACTTCCCTACGCCAATTGCATACTATCACCTGACATTGCATACAATACCAAGAACTCTTGCATACTAATCCGAGTAGAACCATTCACCAACCATCCTTCCTACTAGTCGACACGACTCGATTATACACAATGCACCTATATGCAAATGCAATATTCACAATGCAAGTATTGAAATACAATTTTTTTCTTTTTCTTTTGTGAGATTGGGCAATCTCCATTAGCTTAAACCGATTCACACGAAGCGATGAGAAATCTAGACACAAGGAATGATTCGAAATCAAATTCGTCAACATGAATTCCCCCTAGCTAGTATAGAGAACCTAACTTTACTAAGTACAAGAATGCAATACCTTTTCATGTGTGCCACAAAAATAAAAGGCTACGCTAGGCTAAGCCACGTTCAAGGTCCGAGCTCCTAATCCGCTAACGGGTTTAAAATGATGAGGCTTTAGGGACAAATAGGATAAGAATCAAATACAAGTCCTAAAGCGTCACATTCTCACAAATACCATAGCTCACACACCCTCACAACAATGATGGAAACCAAGCCCGAAACTCACCATCTCCGGCCCTCGATCCCCTCACACCCCGGTACAATTACGATCTCCGCGGCCATTGTCATGGATGATGCATAAGCCAAAATTTCCCGTTCGTGAACTAGTCGCTTCTCCACTCGTTCTTCCACAAAGCTTCTCATTCTACCTTTATTCATCTCTCCTTTTTTTCTCTCTTTTCTTTTTTTTTTTCTTTCTTTTCTTTCTCTGATTTTTTTTTTTTTTTTTTTTTTTTTTTTTTTTTAGATCTCTCAAAATCCTACATAACTCCTTCAATATCTTTCACGAGTGGTCTTCCAATGAATCAAGCTAACATATAATCGTAAGGAGAGACAATATCCAAAATCAACACGTATAAATCACAAATCAATGTCTCTCCCTATCTCAATAAAATCCTCGGTGTAACCAACAAAGCCGCTAACATAAAAGAGCATGTGTGGGGATGGAGTCGTCGCAAACGCAATCTCGATGTCCGAAGTCAAATGTCGACACCCCCACACTCGAATGTAATCCTGTCCCCTCTCAAATAGTCGATCAAATGTCTGTCTCGTGCCTAATCCAACCAAACCTCCTACACCATGATGAGTAAGATCCGGTACCTAGCACGATCCACCAATTAAATTCCCCCAACCCAAGTTTTGTGTGCATTAGATGGTACACACTCACGGCTCTCCTCACTTGTGTCCATGTTGTAATGCCATGGAACACCGCCACACCGAAGTGCGCAAGCCTACTCTCACTCACCCTCGCATTCCCCTCGAAGATCACAAATGAAGTGCATGCGATATGTAAGACTCACACAAATATAGCATGAAGTACTCCCTCATCGAACCCCCTCAACTACAACACCCTCGTGACGCACTAAAGCGGTGATTCTAACCAATCAATGCTGAAAGCCAAGAATCGTCACCCTAAGTCCAAAGGCTGTCAAAGAATCCATGGTTCAAATACGGGTTTACTAGTGGTCCTACAAGGTAAGTTCTATAAGCAGTGAGTGCTCTAATACACACCTCGCACAGCTGTTCTGTGTGCCACTACGAGGCGGGTTGGCGACTACCTAAGACGTACACAAGAACGTTCGGCTTGTTTAGCTCACACCTAGCTCAACTCTTGTAAGAAAATTAGGCACACACTTTAAATTTGAAAGAATTAAATTCGTGTGTAAAATAGGCACGCATTCCCGTAAAGAGAGTTTCTCTATACTTACTAAGGGATTCTCACATTGTCACTCTCGATCGCAATTCACGCCCTACGCCTAAAAGTCTCACACTTCTCGATTTTACCGAATTTTCAGCTTTTTTCAATTGCCCTTTCTCAAATTTTTAATTTTTTTTTGGTGTTTTCACATTTTTAGTTTTTTTTTTTTTTTTTTTTTTTTTTTATACCTACACTATATGCAAGGCCAACTCGACTAACGACTCAACAATGGTGGGTTGACTCAAAAATACCAAAATGTGCAAAAAGATGAATAATAAAAAGAAAAATAAGGACATAACAAAAAATCTCTAACTACATGCAGACACTGGCGATGCAAAGACACGACACTGACTAGTAAAAAGGATTCAACCACCCCCACACTAGAATGCATCGTTGTCCTCAACGATAACACGAGGACTCAACAAGTCTAGCATGAGGGCACACTCCACTACTCGTCATCTTCCTCCTCATCTTCCTCTTGTTCCTCATCATCTTCTTCTTCCTCATCCTCACTCGGCGGAACCTCATATTCAAAGTCATCCTCCTGGAACCACGGATCCGCCGTCGGGACCGGTGGAACAAACTCCCCCGCCGCCTGACCACTAGACTGTTGTGCACAAGAGATTCCGGCGGGGAGACCTCCGTGTACACCGTACGTAGTGGATCAGGGATCGCACAGGAAGAATAGGGGTGTGTGTAGGGAGAGAGCAAGTCAGTAGCAATGTCTGAGAGAGAGACAGAGGTTTGGCAGAGCTTCCGCGTATGGCAGTGTGTTCTCTTTTGTATGGAAAGGTTAACGATCTATATATACTGGAGAACGTGACCGTTGTAGTGTGGTTAATGCGCCCATTAATGGCGGCTTAATTAGCTTAACCGTAACGGCACGTTCGTCCGAGTATATAGGAACCGTTAGAGCACGTGGTGCGCGAGTACCGGAACCGTTACGAGGTTGACCGGGTTTGACCGGATTGACCGGGTTTGACCGGATTGACCGGGTCTAGGGAGCTCGTGCCATAGATCTCTCAAAACAGTTACTAAAGGTCGCGCGCGGGCTTGGCTCGCACGCGACAGGGCTTACTCTAGCCTCCAAACCACAAGTCCCTACAAGTCCCGTGCAGTGGTATGCGAGGGCTCTGTCTCGCAGCCCCCACATGGATCAGCTCGGCTGGTGATCCTGTGTGTGTGGAGCACAATATGGTGTGCTGGATGGTTGCCACGTGGCCTAGATCTGCCATGTCATAAAGCAGTATCTACATTAGCCCCCTTTCTGCGCGTGAAGGCTCATAGCTGTGTAGGCTTCCATGCGCGGAAACCAACATGCGCGTCGTCGCCACGCACCAATTCAAATACGGGTAGGTTCAGCCCCCGTGCGTGTAATTATGACCTAAAACCCCTAGAGTCGTGCCGTCTGACCTTTAGGGTTTTAGGCGTGACGTCAGCCCGTCCTGTGATTGCGCGACACGACGGTGACGGTTGCGATTCGACTACTGAAGGGACGCAACCCTTCATTCTTCTGGATAAATACCTTGTATCCCATCATTGCAAAGCATTACTTCTTTCTCTTAAAGTGAATGGTACCCGGAGATCTTCGAGAGCAGATCCAGATAATCAATCACCAGTTCAGAACTGCAAATCGTATTCTCCAATTGTGTATATCCAGGCAAGCTTCAAGGAAACAAGGTTGGCCTCGTTTACTTTTGATTTAAAATACCAGTGTTTGCCTTGAATCGCATTGAATCTGTAAGTCCATGAAATTTGTGAAGAGGCTTTTGATCTTTGAACCCGCTTCGTTTTGATCTTTCAACAATATCAACTCCCCAATTTCTGAAATCGGCACCGAAGCTGTTTGCTTTGTTTTGCATAGATCTCAAATTTCAAAATTCAAACTGAAGTGTGCTGTGGTATTTCTCCCCCCTATTTCTTGCCCTTTCGCAGGAATGGCCAAGACAAGAGTAACCAGACCCGTCAAGGAAGACGAAGAGATACCGGAGCTTCCGCAGGCTCTGTGGCGTAAAGCCCCCTTTCTGGGTGGGAAAGACTTTTACCATGCGAGGGTGAAGGCGAAGAGAATGCCTGATCCTGTTCATGCTGAGCAATTGCTGACGTTGACCCGCCCAGTTAACTCGGCCCTGCTCGAATGGGTTGGTTCCGAGGATGTAGTCCGATTGGGGATCGAGAACGGGCACTTCCCGTATACTGCGATTTCTACTCAAGCATTCGTCCAGAAATTGGACTACATGGATGAGTGGATTGACCACGTATTGGATCATCATGCCGAGACGCTTGATAAAGCCGGCATTTTCTTTGCTATCCGTGCTATGAGGGGTGCTGCCGTGAAGTTGGATCAGTCCATGCTTCTAGACCTTCTGTCCCGTTACTCGCCCGCGACTCACACGTTTCATTTTGCTGAGTTCGAGGCTGCCCCCACGCTCGAGGACGTTCAAATGCTGTATGAGCTTTCCCCCATGGGCGAGGTGGACCCCTTGAGTCACTTGAGGACATCTGCTGAAATGGCCTTGTACGCGCAGATGGAGGAGTGCCTAGCAGAGGTAAAGAAAATCTCTACTCGGTGGACCACTACGAAGCCTCTTCCGAACTGGCAGCTAGTGGATACGTCTGCGAAGAATACCTGGAACAAGTGGTTGCAGTACTTCTTCCGAGACTATGCAAATAGCAGCATTACTAAGAAGCTTTTGAGCGAGGACCCGGAGGCCGAGAATTATGTAGAGGGCAAGGGTTATCATTTGACCCTTTGCGCCTTTCTCTGCGCTTGGCTGTCGAGATACCTGATGGATGGTCACCCCCATGACGGGGTCTTCTACCATGTGCTGCCACTTGCCGTAAGGCTCGCTCTTGGCCAGAGAGTCGCACTCGAACCCTTGGTCCTGGGGACGCTATATTACAGGCTGGATCAGCTGGTTCTGGCGATGAGGGAATCGCGTGGCCGCCTCGATGTTCTGACCTTTGTCAATATCAGCTTTTTGACAATGTGGGTTTTCGAGCGCTGGCCGTCTTATGCTCCAACTCCCCTCCCACTTGAGAAGTGGTGTCCCCCAGGCGAGACGGAGGCGCGCAACAGCGGAAGGGCTGCGAGATGGTTTGGAGCAAGCAACACCAAGTGTACTTGGAGTTTGATATGCGACAAACGAAAGGAGTTTACTGCCAGGCCCTATGCCACACGTGTTGAGAATGTGCGGTGGCTTCCAAAGCTATACCCTTCCAGAGGTATGGTCTTGTCAGAAGACCTTCTCTTTGAAAAGGGGCCGCATTTCCACGAACGCTATCGTGACTTCTTCTGTTGGTGTCTGCGAGGTTCTCTACCTGCCCTTGCAGAGCATATTCGTGAGCTCGCGCCACGGTATGAAAGACTTACAGTGGATGTTGACCCTACTCGAGTCTCTCCTCAGTTTGGTTTTGATGCGGTGGCCCCATCGATCTGGCCGCAGTCTATTATCAGAGGGTGCTACAAGCGTTTGCTGACAAAGGAGTGCAAGACAGTCCTCATGAGCAATCTTCCCTTTGAGCAGCCTGCGGGAACTCGCAAGGGTGGTTGTTCCCAGAACTGGATCGCATACTGGGTTGCCCAGCAAACGAGGATTGAGACGGAGGCGGCGGCGCAGCCAGGAAAGGCCCCCTTGATCAAGAGAAACTCCTTTCCGTTTCGCCCCAATTGCAGTTTGAGCGAGTCTGAGTATGGTTGCTACTCACTGTGGGACCGCGAGAATCATTTGTGTCCCGATTTCATTCTGAAGGAGCAAGTCGACGCAATCAAGAAGGGTGACACGCAGGTCATCAAATATAGCAAGGCGTTTGCTGAGGTAAGCAATTTCCTTGTGTGCTTTGAGCCTTTTGATTTCCTCGCGCTGATGCTTTTCGTTCTGTATTGTTTAGTGTCATGTGCGGAGGTTCGCAGCTGGTGATCGCTCCAAATCGCTGGTGGACACCATTGTTGCCACTAGAAGGAAGGGGGAGTCGTACCGGTTAGCATGGAGGATGGATGCCGAGGTCGAAACAAAAGTTCGCGGAGTCATGAATACTTTTGCTGACTCGCTGATAGACAACCCTCCGGCTCCGTCTTCTCCTAGAGACGACCCGTCCCCTCCAGCGACTGCGGCGCCGAGAGCGAAGAGACCTAGGCAAAAGGGAATTACGATTTCTTCCCCTAGGAGTGCTCCAGCTTCTCCCCCAGTGAGGTCCCTTTCCATCAAGGACAAAGGCAAGGGTCGTATGCCCAGCAAGGCGCGAAAAGATCTCGCAGTTGAGACTTTCGTTCCGTTCAACCAAGAGGAGGAAGAGAGACAGGAGACCCAGGCAAGTGATGAAGAAGCAACAGTTGTGATGTGCGAGGAAGAATCAGGAGGTACTTCCGTCGCATCTCCTTGCCCTTTGTCTAGACTTATTTGTAGTTCTTTTCTTTGAACCAAGTATGTATTCGCAGATGATGATGATGAAGCCGTCGGTGGCCTTGTGGCCAAGAGGCAAAAGAGAGATGCCCATTCTGGCATTTCAGATGATCCTATAAGCGAGGATGTTCTTGCTGAATCCCGGAAGACAGCCGCGGAGGCTGCTGAAAGAAGAAGGCAGCGAGAGGAAGAGGAGCTCGAGCTTGTGAAACAGCGGAGCCTCGAGGAGCTGCATGTTGACGACTTAGTGCGTCCAGCTGGCGAGGAAGACGAGCTTCCCGAAGAAGTGGCTCCTCATGTGGAAGAGGAAGATGAGGTTCCTGGAGAGGACGCAGCAGAGCTAGAGCAAGTCCAAGCGGACTTCGCAGAGATCGCAGGTGGCGATAAAGGTGAGATCTTCAATCTCGCAGTTACTTATAGAGATGTAATTGTGGGTGCGTTAAAGCACGGTGTGTCAAAGCCTGACATTCGCCGTTGGTTGGTAAGCAAATGCGGAGAACCCTCAGGTAATTATTTTGAGTGATATGCGCATACTAGGCTGTGGCCACTTGAGGCAAAATCATGACTGGTTTACTCGCGTCCCAGGTCATGCTTCTCTTAAAGATTTGCTTAGTGAGGATACACTGATAGGGCACGGTTCCACGTCCCTAGTGTACGATGAGGATACCTCAATCCCACCTTCGCGTGGAGGTGCTTATTCTTAGCTTCAGTAAAGATAGTGAAATAACTTATAACACAAGTTACCTCATATTATCGCATTTGGTATCGCAGGTCATGCTATGGAACCTGAGCTGGAGCAGAGAAGTCAGCCTTCTGCATCCCATGTTCCAATTTCGAGCTCCCATACCGAGAAGCCTGTCGCAGCTGCCGGACACGCACGTGAGCATCTCGAAGATGTCATCGAACTCTCCGATGATGTCGAAGCTGATGCTGTGCCGATGGACGAAGGTGTCCGTACTGGTGGTGAGGAAGAAAGGGCAGGTGATGCTAACATTTTCGCATCTGGGAGTGTCCGTCCAGCGACTTCGGCTGTCCCTTCGCCTCCGGCGATGACTGAACCAGAAGCACCCATTCCTGCGTGGAGCATTTGGGGCTCGCAGGTTGGGAATGTAGTCGCAGCTGGTGCGGCCTACACTCTTCCTCCTGACTATGAGAGGTTGGAGCTTACAGCTGATAGGAGAGCCATGGAGCGAGGGCAGTCTTCGAACAACCCGGTGGCCCGCATCCCTTCTCTTCATGAAATTCTGGAAGGCACTGGTAAGTAAAGATTTACTGTTCGCACGTCGCATTATTTGCTTGCGAGTTCTGGCATTATAACCATTTTTGATGTCTCAGGTTTGAAGCAAACCGATGTAGACTGGGTGGTTCGAATGCGTCTCAGATACCCCCGATCGTTTGTGAGATCTCTGGAGATCGGACCTTTTGACAGGAGGCTATTCCTTACTGAAGCCATCTGGATACTGGAGCAGCTGTCTGCGGCTACACCTGCGACCATTTCGGCCCAGAGTGCTGAATTGCTGTGTGGCATGTGCCAAAATCTCTTGTTCAAAGTCCAAGGCAGACTTGGTTTTAAATTCCTCAAGGACAGAGTTACACTGATTCGCGCAGCTGTAACTTTGAATCTCGGTCACCAGAATCTCGCAGCTGAGATGCAGAAGGTGGAGCAGCAAAAGCAAAGGGTTGATGAAGCTGTAAAGCTGTATCATGAGATGCATGCTAAGTGCGAGCAATTGAAGCAAGAAGTGAAACAAGTGGAGAAGCTGAGCGAGCAGTTCGAGCCCCAAGACTCCTTAATCAAGAATTTGTTTTGACTTTTCGAATTTTGAAAAGAAAACAGGAAATGGCTGAGACATTAATGTAATGTTTTGAAACATTAATGTGATATTGCTAGGGTTTCTCCCCCTTCTTTTTTTAACAACAAACACTGAGTTTGCCCGTTTTGCCCTTTTCGGGATTTGATTGGACATTTCCGTGCTTATCCAATTATGACATCAGCAATTGATTTTCTTCTTGATTTTCGCGCTAATTTCTCGGCAGATAAGCACGCTTCCGTTGGGAAGTCCATCCGAATCATGACTATCCGTCATTTATTAGGATACGCAACTGAATCGTCGTAGCCTTTAGTAGGGTAATTGATTGTTACCGCTTTTCAAGGCGTAAGTGATTGAACTTACCCTCTTTTTTGAATTTTGCTGACTCATCTTAGGCGACCGAAGAGTCTCCACAGGGCCTATATAAACCCTGTCTTTGCCATTTGGGTTCTTCATCCCAAACATGTGCTTTGCCGTGAGTCCTTATGACTGCTGGCTTCAACGCTTGTTTTTCGTTGATTCATGGCAACTTCAAGTTTTGAATCCTGAGTTTGCGCTTTGTGCCATAGAAATAGTTTCCAAGATCCACTTTATGAGGCTTATTGCTGTTTATAACCGTCATAAAGAGGATGCAGATAATACCTCATGTGTGTTCGAAGAAATTTCTTCGTGTATTATGTGTGCAGGTCATGTTTCCGGCCGCCTCGTGGCGAGGTGCAGCGCCGAAGTGACCGTGCTACCGTCTCGTAATGAACGGCGTGATTCTTCTTCAGCATCTCCGAAGAAGAATCCGTCACTTTCATGTTTGTGATCCCGGAGTGACGAACCGTCGCGTTCATCCCCGTCTACAAGGAGCCCTTGCCCTTTGGAGCTTCTGCTTGCCTGTAGATCGCCGGAACCGGTGGCTCCTTGGGCAAATGTTATGGGGAGCCTATCTGACAACGGTCTTGTCGGATAGCGGAGTGTCGAGCGTACGGCTTCATGTGGCTCTTTTTAGAGCAAGATCCCCCTCGCTACAGATGTTCACCCACAGATCTGGGCATCGTGTAGCCGGCGTTTGAAGCCAGGGCGGTTCATTCTTTGCAGTCCGGGTTTCCGTACCGTTTCTCTGCTGGCTTATCAGCCATTTTTCGAATGTATTGTGAGCCATGTTGGCTGTGTAGTTAGATTCGAGCTTTTCGCTTGTAAGCTGCTATCTAGATAGATAAGTTGTAAGTCATTTGACTCATAATGATATATAGCTTTTGTACTATTTGCTCTCTTTGCAACAAAATACAATTTCGCATGCGTTTCGGCTTGTTTTGCCTTGCATAATGCCATGTAATGATTTCACATATGCGACGTCAATGCGCAGATGTTTCGCTAGATCATTCGAGATCATAATTTCGGAGTTGTGCCATCTTGACGAATGGGCTTGCAGGTGGTCGTTGTAAATCGTATGAGATCACGTTCACAACTTTGCTATCATAACAGATAGTTTTTTTTTTTTTAACAGATCAATTGAGATCATTGAGTGGTGTGAATTGCTATCACAGAAGATAGGCTTTATTAGAGGATTGCTTGAGATAATTTTTCGCATGAATTGCTATCGCAGCAGATAGACCTTTAGAAGGTCTAGCAAGATGGTTCTGCAGTTACGTTATCATCGTAACATACGGACTTAGGTGATCAACTAAAATCACTTTGCGTATAAATTGCTACCGTAACAGATAGGCTTGAGAAGATCATATAAGATCGCATTTGTGTAAACCGCTATCGTGAGAGATAGGTTTTTGATGATCGATTGAGATTGGCTTAAAAAGATCATACAAGATCGCGCTTGAGTAAACCGCTATCGTGAGAGATAGGATTTTGATAATCGATTGAGATCGTTTTTGTATTTTTGCTGCTATCGTAGGAGATAGGCTTATGTGATCCCTTAAGATCGCATTTGCATCGGCTGCCATCATAAGGGATGGGCTTTAGATGATTAATTAAGATCGCGTTTATGTTGACTGCTTATCGTGAGAGATAAGCTTTGGATGATCTTTTAAGATCGCATTTGCATTGGTTGCCATCGTAAGAGATGGGCTTTTAGATGATCAATTAAGATCACATTGGCTGCCATCGTAAGAGATGGGCTTTTAGATGATCAATTAAGATCGCATTTGCATTGGTGGCCATCGTAAGAGATGGGCTTTTAGATGATCAATTAAGATCACGTTTATGTTGACTGCTATCGTAAAAGATAGGCTTCGGATGATCACTTAAGATCGCATTTGTATTGGCTGCCATCGTAAGAGATGGGCTTTTAGATGATCAATTAAGATCGCGTTTGCTATCGTAAGAGATAGGCTTTGGATGGTCGATTGAGATCGCGTTTGCTATCGTATGAGATAGGCTTTGATGATCAATTAAGATCGCGTTTGTGTTCGGCTGCTATCGTAAAAGATAGGCTTTAGATGATCGATTGAGATCGCGTTTGCTATCATATGAGATAGGCTTTGATGATCAATTAAGATCGCGTTTGCGTTTGCTGCTATCGTAAGAGATAGGCTTTGATGATCAGTTAAGATCGCGTTTGCGTTTGGCTGCTATCGTAAAAGATAGGCTTTAGATGATCGACCAAGATCGCATTTGCTACCGTATGAGATAGGCTTTGATGATCAATTAAGATCGCGTTTGTGTTCGGCTGCTATCGTAAAAGATAGGCTTTAGATGATCGATTGAGATCGCGTTTGCTATCATATGAGATAGGCTTTGATGATCAATTAAGATCGCGTTTGCGTTTGCCGCTATCGTAAGAGATAGGCTTTGATGATCAGTTAAGATCGCGTTTGCGTTTGGCTGCTATCGTAAAAGATAGGCTTTAGATGATCAATCAAGATCGCGTTTGCTATCGTAAGAGATAGGCTTTGATGATCACTTAAGATCGCGTTTGTATTTGTTACTATCGCAGCGAATAAATCATTGTTAACAGTTATAACGAATTAGATAAAGCGATATAAACAGCTAAAAATATGAACTTCTCATTTGGGAGAATTCTTTTATTATGACATTCTCATATGGGAGAGATAGGATTACAATCCTCTCATATGGGAGAGGAGATTGCGAATATCGTAGCCACATGAGACATTAAGCAACGTTATCATAAAACGTATGAAATAAGAGAAGTCAAGGATAGTAATTCTTGATCCAGCGCATGTTGACTGAGCTTGGAGTTGAGGTTGTGCCGTGCAACCTTCGTATGCTGCAGTAGCCGCTATCGAAGACTTCTGTGACTTCGAAGGGTCCCTCCCAATTAGCTGCGAACTTTGGGTGGGTTGCCTCTCGCATGCAGTGATCAGATGCGCGCAGGACCAGGTCGCCAACTGCGAAATCCCGTCGCTGGACTGTCTTGTTATAGGCGCGAGCGATTCTCTCTTGGTACCGCTTGTTAGTCCTTTTGGCTTGTTCTCGCTTTTCTTCCAGCAAGACTAAATCGTGATCGCGTTGATTTTCATAGAGTGCGTGGAAGGCCAGCCTTGCCGAATTGACTCTGACCTCCGCAGGTACCACAGCTTCGGCCCCATAACATAGTAGAAATGGCGAGGCCCCTGTAGGTGTCCTTGGAGAAGTTCTGTAGGCCCACAGAGCTATGTTAAGGGAGTCGGCCCACTTCTTGTGGTCATCTGCGACCATCTTGCTCAGAATTCGCAACAGCGTTTTGTTAGTCGCTTCGGCTTGTCCATTTCCCTTTGGATAATAGGGGGTGGAGCATATTTGCCTGATATTGTACTCCGCGAGTTTGGTAGCTACCTGACGATTAACAAAAGGAGTACTGTTATCTGAAAGAATAGTATTTGGGATTCCGAACCTGCATACGATGTTTTCCTGGATGAAGTTAACCACAGCCAGCGCGTTTGCCGTCTTCAGTGGTATTGCTTCCACCCATTTGGTGAACAGCTCGGTTGCAGTGAGAATGAAGTGGTTCCCATGTGACGTTGGTCGGATGGGGCCAATGAAGTCCAGAGCCCATGTATGAAATGGCCATGGCGTCCCTAATGCATGTAGATCCACGGCAGGAGCGTGCACTAGGTTCCCTTTGAATTGGCATTCTTGGCAGCGTCGCACCTTGGTGCGGCAATCGACTTCCATCGTGGGCCAGAAGTATCCGATTGAGAGGAGTTGTCTGCATAATTTCGCACCTCCCTGGTGTTCCACCTGATGAGAAAGGTCCATGACTTCTTGTGCTTCCCTGCCGTCTAGGCATCGCAGCAAGTTGCCTTCGTGACCTTTTCGCCAAAGCAGGTTTTCCTGAACCAGGTATCGAGAGGCTTTCCTCTTCAATTTGTCGGCTTCTTTTCTCGATTCGGGTACGGTGCCCTGGGTGAGGAATTCAAACAATGGCTTCCTCCAGTCTGTGTCGTCATCGGTTAGAGCGACGAGTAGAGAATCTTTGATTAGTGCGCAACTCTCGCACTTCCCTTGTATCAGGGCTGCAGCTGTTGACATGCCTGGCCAATGAATGCCATATCTCTGAGCTTTCCTGTAGATTGACACCTCGCTTTCTCCGCAAGCGTGTTGGTGAATCTTTTCTAACAGCTGTTGTCCCTCTTGCTCGGAGACACATCGCATGAGTATTCCTCCAGGACCCTTGTAGTAAAGGGTGTTGTCGTGGATGCAGTATCCTTTCGTGAGTACCCAGCTTTCGCTACTGGTGCCTTTCGCAATAGCTTGCAAGATTGCTTTTCGCCAGTCTGCGTCATCCATGTGTTCATCGTCGCACGCATCCTCTGTTAATGCCGACGATGTTCGCACTTCGATGGAAATCCTTGCGGGGCATTTGTCTATGCTGACCTTAGATCCCAGAGTTGCTAAGGCGTCTGCATGCCTGTTGTCCGCTCGGGGTTTGTGCTCGTATTTCACGTCGCAGAATTGCTGCATCAGCTTTTGCACTAGGGTACGGTATGGCAGGAGGTTGATCTCCTTTAAACCATATTCGCCCGAGGCCTGCTTAACAATCAGCTTGGAATCTCCCATGACTGTTAAGTTGCTCACTTCCAAAGCTTTCGCCGCACGGAGCCCCGCGATCAGAGCCTCGTATTCCGCCTCGTTGTTCGTGACTGCGAAGTTGAGTTTTGCGGACATCTGTATGACTTCACCGTCCGGCTTTGTCAAGACTATCCCAATGCCTCCACCTTTTCTGGTTGACGAACCGTCGAAGTGGAGGGTCCAATAGGGCACGTCAATCGCGTAGATTTCAGGGCCTTCGAGCTCTTCCTCGATCACAGGTTCGTGACTGTTGTCGGGGAACTGTGCCAACAGATCTGCTACCGCCTGCGACTTGATCGCTCTTGGTTTCACGCATGTGATATCGTATTGAGAGATGGTCATGTACCATTTCGCCAATCTTCCGCCCGGAGTAGTGTGAGTTAGCAGGTATCTTATGGGGTCGCTTTTGGTGACCACCACTACTTTGTGCGATGCAAAATAGTGTCTCAACTTCTCTATTACGAAGAATAAAGCAAGGCAATGACGTTCGATGTCCGTGTACCTTGATTCAGCAGGCTGCACAATGCGAGAGATGTAATAGATAGGCCTCTCTTGTCCCTCATAGATCTGAGCCAAGAGCGCTCCTATAGATTTCCTTGTCGATGTAAGGTATAGCAGAAGCGGCGAACCCAGTTGAGGCGCGATCATTATCTTTGGGGATGTGAGTAGCTCCTTTAGCTTTTCGAATGCGGCTTCGTGATCAGGAGCCCAGTTGTACGCGGCGTCCTTCTTGAGGAGAGTGCTGAAGCAGCATGTGATTTCGGCGATTGCCGGGATGAATCTCCGCAGATATGACAATTTTCCCAAGAATGTTTTCAAGGTACTTTGGTCGTGAGGTGGCGTCATGCTGGTGATGGCTGACACTTTTGCAGGGTCAGGCTCGATCCCTTGGCGATGAACTACACATCCCAAAAACTTCCCCGAGGTCACGCCGAATGCGCATTTCATGGGGTTCATTTTCAGTTGAAAGCTCCTGCATCTGTTGAATACCTTTCGCAGGTCTGCAAGGTGATCTGCTTCATACTTGGATTTGACTACCAAGTCATCCACATAGAATTCCACTTCTTTGTGCATCATGTCGTGGAATAGAGCCATCATGGCCCGCTGATAGGTTGCGCCTGCATTCTTAAGACCGAATGGCATTACCGTATAGTTGAATACCCCCACGGGAGTGATGAATGCAGTTTTCCTTGCATCTTCGGGATCCATCTTGATTTGATTGTACCCGCTGAAGCCGTCCATGAAACTGAACATGCGATGGCCTGCCGTTGAATCAATGAGCAAGTCGATATTAGGCAGTGGGAAATCGTCCTTGGGACAGAAGCGATTGAGGTCTCGGAAGTCCACGCAGATGCGGAGCTGTCCGTTCTTCTTCACCACTGGCACGATGTTGGCCAACCATGTGGGATGGTGATTTGGCTCTATGAACTTGGCGTCTAGGAGTTTGACGATCTCCTGTTTGATCTTCACGTTGAGTTCTGGCCTGAAACTTCTGGTGCTTTGCTTGACCGGTTTAGACCCTGGGATGATGTCTAAACGGTGCATGGTGATGCTCGTGTCTAGACCCGGCATCTCGTCATATTCCCATGCGAACACGTCCTTGTATTCGGTTAGGAGCTGCAGCAGTCCTTGTTCCTCTTCGCTTGTGAGGTCCGCACTCAGGAAGACTGGTCTTTTCTTTTCCTCGTTCGGGCTGAGGAACACTTCCTTAAGCTCTTTCTTTTGCGGTCTTGGCCTGTCTTCCATGCATTCGGGCGCTTCTTTGAGTTTCTCCTCTGGAGTGCCCTGTGTTGGCTCTTCTGTCAGCGCAACTTGCTCGATTTGATTGATTTGCCCAGGGACATCCCCATGCCCGTGTGAGGACGTCCCCGCGCACCTTCATATGCGATAGCATTTCTTCCCGTTGGCGTAGAAGCTCTCTATCTCCTTGCCCTCGGGGTCATGCTTTGCGATCCTCTTCAGAGTGTAGACACTCTTGCGATGATATGCGATGCGCGGCGCCTCTTCGTGAGTAGGCGGCTTTTCTTTGGCATCTCCCCTTGTCACCATCACGCCTGCAGGTGACTGGTCCTTGATGTCCTCCCAGAGAGGTAAAGGAGTAGGGTTGAATGGTCCGGGTGTTTGCTCATCCGCCATCTCGGTGAACCACACCGCCTCGCTGAGATGCGCTTCGTCCAAGTTGAACGGGTTAGTTGAGGCCGGTATCTCGACAATCCTGTCGTTCCAGATAGCTTTCATCACTTGGTGAGCCGTTGAAGGGATTGCGTCAAAGCGATGAATCCAGGCCCGACTTATGATCATGTGATAGGTGGTGTTCGCGTCTATGACATAGAACTTCGCCGAGCACTTGATTTTGCCGATCTGAACGCCCAGGCGGATCCATCCGATCGTCATTCTAGAATCGCTCCCGAATCCCACCAGCGGGGATGGACGTTTGACTACCTTGTGCTCGGGGATCCCTGCTAGCTTCAGTGTATGGAGTGGAACAACATTGACCGCTGCTCCTCCATCGACGAATGCTCGCTTGAATTCGACGCCGTTGATGATGGCGGTCACGTACAGGGGCCTCTGGTGGCTCGCATCTGTCTTCTTGTCGCTGGCAGAAAAGGTCATAATCTTTTCTGTGGAACGGGATGCCCTGGCGACTTTCCCGTTGGAGACCACGAGGTCCTCCTCGTAGTCCTCTGCTACCCTTAAGATTGCTTTTGTCATGTCCGCTCGACATTTTTCGGAGAAATTCATCTCGTTGAAGAATTTGTCGAAGCCGTGCGACCCTTTCATGCGGTCGGCACGCTCATCTTCTGTGTCCATGCTGTAGTCTTCATCTTCATGGACTTCAGCACCGATGGGCAGACCATCCTCTGCGACTTCTTCCAAGTCAACTATCGAAATCATGGCGACCTCTTTGCCTTTTGAGCCCGAATCTGTATGGGTAGGCAGCGGGTTGTTGCGCACATCCTTCCGATGGTCGCTGACGATGAGTTCGCCGCTCTTCATCTTCTGATCGAGCGTGAATCTGAGCTTCTTGCACTCGGCTGTGGGGTGCATGACCTTGCCGTGGTATTCGCACCACTTAGGGTCCCTCGTCATCTCCTTGGAGGGTGCTTTCTCGAGCGGTGGGAGGACGCCGTCCTTACGCCACTGTCTGCAGAGATCGCCTGCTTCCTCCACCGAGCATGGCAGAGGCGGTGCATCGAAGTTTGCAGCCTTCGCTTGCTTCTGGGGCGAAACTGTATTGACCTCAGCTTCGCGTCCCCGCTTGTAGCCAAATCTGCCGATCTTGTAGGTGGTGCCGCTCGCAGGTCGTTCTGGAGCGCTCTTCTTTCTCTGTCTCTCGACGATGGGCTCGATGTTCATCGTGCATTCGATGAGCTTTGAAAACGTCGGTGTTTGCAAATTGATCAGCATGCTTTTGTATTCGTCTCGCATGCACTGCAGGCATATCTCTACGAGCCGACTTTCGAGCATTGGATCCTTGCATTCCAAGGATTTCGCTCTGAATTTCTTGATGAAAGTGATTCCATCTTCCTCGCGTTTCTGATCCATCCGCGAGAGATGGATCATCGTCACCTTTTCTTCCATCTGGAAGAACTTGTTATAGAACTTCTGGACCATGTCGTCCCAAGTTTTCACAGATCCGGCCTCCAATGTTCGGTACCATTTGTATGCTACATTCCCAAGAGTTTTTGGGAATTCTCGCATCAGCAGCTTGGGATCGGCTCCGTATGGACCCATGACATCGATGAAACGCATGACATGCTCATGAGCGTTTCCATTGACGTCCTCGAACTTGTCCCATTTGGGAGCCTTGTACCCCGCCGGGATAGGCATGAGATAAATTTCTCGTGGGATGGGTGGATCGTTGTCTAGCTTCGGGATGATGGTATCCGCGAACGACTGATGAGCCAAGATGGAGTCCACGCGCTTCTGCAAAGACGTCATGCATTCTGGAATGCTTCCCTCGGTAGTTGGCGGAGGGGTTGCTGTAGGCGGTGGCGACACATATGCCGCCGGAGGATTGGGAGTGTATTGACTACCCGCGTTTCCCCAGATTGTCGTTGGTGGAGGCAGAGTGTACTGCAGAGCTGGGTTGGACGCCAAAGCCGGGGGCTGAGAGGCGTGAGCAACAGGGGGCAGCATTTGTGCCGTTGACCCTTGGACCGAAGGCAGCTGCGCGGCCGACGGTGGGGTTTGCAGATGAGGGTTGGGAGGCGTGGCCGACACTCCCAATCCTGGAGCGGAAGGGGTTCCTCCTCCCTGGGGAATAGCGGTGGCAGGTGGAGGATTTGGCGCAAGAGTGCCCAGAACGGCCAAGATCCGTTCTAATTGCGCGGACTGAGACTTGAGAGCTTTTGCCTGACTTTGGACAGTGGCGTCCAAAGACTCTAAAGTTGGCGCCTCGCCGGGAGTCGTTGGAGTACGGCGAGCCTCGTCTCCCGAGGGAGTTTCAGTGGAAGGAGATCGGTTGCTGACATCGTCCTCCTGAGACATGGTTGCTTTTGCTGGTAAGTTTCACGTCGGGTTCACCAAAATGTGCACAAGAGATTCCGGCGGGGAGACCTCCGTGTACACCGTACGTAGTGGATCAGGGATTGCACAGGAAGAATAGGGGTGTGTGTAGGGAGAGAGCAAGTCAGTAGCAATGTCTGAGAGAGAGACAGAGGTTTGGCAGAGCTTCCGCGTATGGCAGTGTGTTCTCTTTTGTATGGAAAGGTTAACGATCTATATATACTGGAGAACGTGACCGTTGTAGTGTGGTTAATGCGCCCATTAATGGCGGCTTAATTAGCTTAACCGTAACGGCACGTTCGTCCGAGTATATAGGAACCGTTAGAGCACGTGGTGCGCGAGTACCGGAACCGTTACGAGGTTGACCG
This sequence comes from Linanthus parryae, assembly GCA_023055425.1. Classification (NCBI taxonomy): domain Eukaryota; kingdom Viridiplantae; phylum Streptophyta; class Magnoliopsida; order Ericales; family Polemoniaceae; genus Linanthus; species Linanthus parryae. The sequence continues at coordinate 322,338 of JALGPY010000017.1, forward strand.
GGTTTGACCGGATTGACCAGGTTTGACCGGATTGACCGGGTCTAGGGAGCTCGTGCCATAGATCTCTCAAAACAGTTACTAAAGGTCGCGCGCGGGCTTGGCTCGCACGCGACAGGGCTTACTCTAGCCTCCAAACCACAAGTCCCTACAAGTCCCGTGCAGTGGTATGCGAGGGCTCTGTCTCGCAGCCCCCACATGGATCAGCTCGGCTGGTGATCCTGTGTGTGTGGAGCACAATATGGTGTGCTGGATGGTTGCCACGTGGCCTAGATCTGCCATGTCATAAAGCAGTATCTACAACTGTATAACCCACTGGCCCACCATCTGGATTAATCCCCCCAGCTTTGCCTGATTGTCCCGAGTGTGGGCAAACTGGCGTCTCCTCTCGAGTCTATCCCGGGCCATCTCCTCTCTCAGGTGGTCGTAGGCAACCTGGTTGTCAAACCTAGAGGTGTTCATCCTCCTACCCTTGCCCTTCTTCCTCGCTGTCTCATCAAACCTATGCCACTTCCTAGCAGTAAACGGTTTCAAGTCCATATCTCTCCCTATGACTACTTCAGCAGTTTTGGCCAGGTGAGTGATCAAGCAAGTATGACCGGGGCCCAATTTGTTCGTCCTCGACACCCTCTCAAGACAGTTCTCCCAAATCAGTTTGGGGATATTAATTCTAACCCCGGTGTAAAGACAAAGGGCCCAAACAGAGAGGCGGAAAGTATAACTCGGGTTTCGTGTGATTCCCAAAACCCAGTTTTCTAACACTTCACAGCACCACCTAGCCTCCGGCCTATAAAACCTCTTCTCGGCCTTCCAATGAATCACCTCTCCCTTCCTGTCCCATGGGTCAACCCCCTTCGCAAAGCAAAAAGCATTTAACCGAGACCAAAGGTTCTCACTACGAAGAACCGTCTCTAACCCACAACCGTCTTTCAATGCGGGAAAACCCATGGCGAGTGCGATAGTCTCTGGCGTGAAGACTATCCACTCGTTCCGACAGTAAACGAGACGAGGATCTTGACTCTCACCATCCTTTGCATAACGCAAATTGAACAAAAACTCTCGCGTAATATGTGAACTCGACTGCCCTACTAGCTTAAACCAATTGTCAAGCTTCTCGCGCTCATAAATTTCCTTAATTGCTTGAGGCATGTCCTCGTGCAATGGAAATGCCTTTTCGGGCTGTCCGTTCTTAGTCAGATAAGTATCTCTTCGAGAGTCAAGATGGGCCTCATGAGTGACGAAACGGAAACTATCATAGTATCCGGGCCCAATACTTCTCTCTTTCAAATTAGCCTTGGCCTTTCGTCGGCCGACAATACCCGGTTTAGCCGGGAAAGGGGCATTCAAGATAGCATATTGGGGAGTAGGCGGAATCTCTAATTGAGGATCGCCCGATCCCGATGCTTCTTGCGAAGGACCCTCTCCCGTCTTCCGTTTCTTTCCACCCGCCATTTAAAATTCAATTCCAAGTAAAACAAGCAATTCAACAATTGTGCACGTGAACAAGAAGTGTATACTAAACGAAACACGTAGGCACGTAACAAACAATTCCTAGGACTTTACGCAATCGCCCCCAAATACGCTTCTAAGCGCAACAAAATATAAACGGGCTTTTACTCAATGTGCCTAGAACTCGAATATGAAATTACGAGGTTTAGATAGTACCTACGCGTCCGGAGCAAGTCTTACGGACGCAAAAATTTCACGATTTGACCAACCCCGACTGATTTTGATGGTGCCGGAAAAATTTGTCGAAATCTCGAATTGCTTGCGGCTCCGTACTCCTTGCGTAGTCCCCGTTAGTGTTCCCTTCTCGTCCGAAAGCTGAATCAAGCCCCAACTCGTCCAATTTCTCACTTCTTCTTCAAAACCCTAGCTTCTTCCTCCTCTAATTTCTCTCTTGTCTCACACTCTCTCTCAAAACAACCTCTGGAATCTTGTTCTCCTCTGAATCGCGAGCAAAACCCTAGGTGGGTTGCTGAATTTGGTGAAGAAACAATGGGGGAGGCGATTTTTGAGCTCGTGCGGCTATGGAGAGAATAACTGAGTTTGAAGATGAAGAATGAAGAGAAGACTCGATGAACAGCTGGTTAAGCTTCAATTCCGTGCCAAAAAGTCTAAAAAGCCCCCAAAATATAACCCACAAGCTGCTATCCGTGCTGGCTATTTTTGTCATTCCGCGCGATGTCTTCGTGCGAAGACACTTTTCTTCGTGCGAAGAGTCTTCGTACGAAGACAAGTTGTCTTCGCACGAAGGTCTTCTCAAACAGATACTGCAACTTGTTTTGAGAAGACAATTCAGAGTTTCATTATTTTTTCTAAGTACAAAGTCTTCGTACGAAGACAATTGTCTTAGTACGAAGACAATGCTGAATTGTGCCAAAAACATCCTTTTTGGCGATTTTTCGCGTCTTCGATCGTGCCTTTGCTTTCCGAAGGATCTCCTCGACCTCGAGACTCCCTTTTCACCTTAAAATACTCCCAAAATCCGGGGAATATTTTATTTGTCAATTTCACGCGTTCCAAGGCACGTTTTGCATTTCCGGATGCTTTTGGCCTCGTTTTACTTGCTAAAACATCCTTTTTGGCGTAACTTCTTCATCCGGACTCCGATTTGCGCGATCCACCTGTCTACAGAAAGCTCTCGACCACCCCCACACGTTGGCATTGTTCAATTCTCATTTCAGTCTGTCCTTCAAAATTTCACCTCGTAATCCGTGCCGGCGTGATAGCTTTCTCCGTTCTCCAATCAAATTCTTGCGCAAATCAAGACGGGGAGTCCGGGAACATGATCTTCCCCAGGTGCGTGTGTTGAATAGGTGCAGAAATGGCTTCTATCTTCAACTTCTTCACTTCGGATCCCGATACGCGTATTTAGCTGCAAATCCGGACTTTTTACTCTGTTTCGCACGCGCGCATCAAGAAGGGGGATCCGAAATAGGCCTTTCACCTCGTATTCCTGCACATACTCATTGGAAATATTAAATCCACTCTCTCGCACCTCTCAATAACATCAAACCGAATAAAAATTACAAAACAGTATTAAAATCTATCCTAAAGCAGTAAATAGGTTGGGTTGCCTCCCAACAAGCGCTTTGTAATTTAAGGTCGACGGCCCGACCCAGTTACCTCAGAGATATTTCAAGCTGCGGGAGTTGCATGAAGCCATTCAATGACTCCAATGAAATTCCCGTCCACGTACGGTTTCGCTCTCTGACCATTCACCTTAAACCTGTTCCCATTTGCATCCTCTACCTCAAGAGATCCCCAGGGATAAACTTCAGTAATCGTGTAGGGACCACTCCATCTAGATTTCAATTTCCCTGGAAACAGCTTTAGTCTTGCATTGAAGATCAATACTTTCTGTCCTACCTTGAAGTCTCTCGGGATGATGTGCCTGTCGTGCCACAGTTTTGTCCTCTCCTTATAGATTTTCGCACTTTCATACGCCATCAATCGAAATTCTTCAAGTTCAAGTAGCGCTTGCTTTCGTAGCTCACCGGAGAGCTTAGCGTCCAAATTGATCTTCTTCAAGGCCCAGAATGCCTTGTGCTCGAGTTCCACCGGAAGATGACACGACTTCCCAAACACTAACTGGTAGGGAGACATGCCTAAAGGAGTCTTGTAAGCAGTCCTGTACGCCCATAAGCTATCGTCTAAATGTAGAGACCAATCCTTGCGTCCCGGGTTGACTGTCTTCTCCAGAATCCCTTTTATCTCTCGGTTAGAAACCTCTGCTTGCCCATTCGACTGCGGATGATAGGCCAGTGATATCTTATGCGTCTTTACCCCATATTTGCTCAAGACATTGGCAAAGACTTTATTCACAAAATGCGATCCTTCATCACTGATTATGGCTCTGGGAGTTCCAAACCGTGTAAAAATGCTCTTCCGCACGAATCTCTCTACAGTAGCTCCATCGTTTTTGGGGCACGCCATTGCCTCTACCCACTTGGTCACATAATCCACAGCTAACAGTATATAAAGATTGCCAAGTGAAGACGGGAATGGTCCCATGAAATCGATGCCCCAGACATCAAAGGGCTCTACTTCCAACACAAAATTTTGAGGCATCTCATTTCGGCTGGAGATATTGCCGGTTCTCTGACATCGATCACATTGCTGCACAAATAGATGAGCATCTTTATGTAAAGTAGGCCAGTAAAATCCACTTTGCAATACCTTTGCCACAGTACGCGCTTTGCCAAAATGTCCTCCGCAATTCAATTCGTGGCAGTGTCTAAGGATGTCCAAAGTGTCTGGCTCAGCTACGCATCTTCTCAACACATTGTCAGCTCCCAACCTAAACAAATAAGGGTCATCCCAGAAATAGTGTCGTGCATCTGCGAAAAATTTCTTTTTCTGATGGAACGTCATGTCTTTCGGGACAATTTTGAGCGCCTTGAAATTCGCCAAATCCGCAAACCAAGGTACAGCTGCTACCACTACCATAAGTTGTTCGTCTGGAAAATCTTCTCTAATCGGCACATCTTCTTGTTTTTCGTTATCCAGTCGTGACAAATGGTCTGCAACAACGTTCTCTACACCCTTTTTGTCCTTTATCACTATGTCGAACTCTTGCATTAACAATACCCATCGGATCAATCTAGGCTTTGCATCCTTCTTAGCAAGAAGATATTTGAGGGCTGCATGGTCCGTGAAAATAGTCACCTGAGAACCCACAAGATATGGACGAAACTTGTCCAATGCGAAGATAATGGCCAACATCTCTTTCTCCGTGGTGGCATAATTAACCTGTGCAGTGTTAAGAGTACGACTAGCATAGTAAATAACATGAGCTACCTTGTCTTTCCGCTGTCCCAGCACTGCTCCCACCGCGTTATCGCTGGCATCACACATAAGTTCGAACGGTAGAGTCCAGTCTGGAGTGGCTATAATGGGAGAACTAATCAGCTTTTTCTTGAGCAAATCAAAAGCTGTCTTGCAGTCTTCATTGAAATCAAACACGGCATCTTTCTCAAGCAAACCAGATAAAGGCTTTGTGATTTTCGAAAAGTCCTTAATGAAGCGCCGATAGAAACCTGCATGTCCCAAGAAACTCCGTACCCCTTTGACAGACGTAGGGTAAGGAAGCTTCTCGATCACCTCAATCTTCGCCCGGTCTACCTCTAAACCTTTACTGGAGATCTTGTGCCCCAACACTATTCCCTCGGTCACCATGAAATGACACTTCTCCCAGTTAAGCACTAGGTTGGTGTCAATACATCTGTCCAGTACCCGAGCTAGCTGCTGGAGACAGTCTTCGAACCCATCACCATAAAGCGAAAAATCATCCATGAAGACTTCAAAATTTTGCTCCATCATGTCTGAGAAGATAGACATCATGCACCTCTGAAACGTAGCTGGGGCATTGCATAGCCCAAAGGGCATGCGTCTGAATGCAAACGTCCCATATGGACAAGTAAATGTCGTCTTCTCCTGGTCAGCCGGCTCAATCGCTATCTGATTATACCCAGAATATCCATCCAAAAAGCAGTAGTGTGAATGGTGAGCTAGCCTATCAAGCATCTGGTCCACGAATGGGAGGGGAAAGTGATCCTTCAAAGTGGCATCATTGAGTTTGCGGTAATCCATGCAAACTCTCCACCCAGTAACGGTACGTGTGGCAATTTGATCACCTTTTTCCCCTTCCACCACAGTTATACCTCCCTTCTTGGGAACACATTGTACCGGGCTAGTCCATGTGCTGTCGGAAATCGGATAAATGATACCTGCTTCCAACCATTTAAGCACCTCTTTCTTCACCACCTCCTGCATGTGAGGGTTGAGGCGGCGCTGAAATTGAACTACCGGCTTCTTGTCTTCCATGAGCCTGATCTTATGCTGGCAAACTGTGGGGCTGATCCCCTTAATATCTGCTATTGTCCATCCCATAGCTGCTTTCCTCTTCTGTAGTACCTCGAGAAGCTGCTCCTCCTGTCCCCTGTCCAAACATGCAGATACAATCACAGGTAAAGTATCATTAGATCCCAAATATAAATATTTCAAATGAACAGGTAAAGGCTTTAATTCTAAAACAGGAGCAGTAACAAGAGAAGGAGTAAGAATCTTCCTGCTTCCCTCATTAAAGAGGGGTAATGGTGGGCGCCAATGAACATCCAAGGCTTGCTCTTTCTCGCTGGAATCAAATAGAGCAAGCTCCTCATATAGTTGCTCCAACAAAATATCGTCCTCCTCGTCCAGCGTGTATGCATCCACCCCAAAGCACTGCTCGCTCACCGCGTATGCGGGAAACTTCATAGCCTCAAATACATTGAAGGCCACCTTCTCATCGTTGATCTGCATAGTCAGCTCTCCATTGGCCACATCAATGATAGTTCTCCCAGTGGCTAGGAATGGACGGCCCAAAATAAGAGGAACATCATCGTCGGCCTCCATGTCTAAGATCACAAAATCAGCTGGGAAGATGAGTCCTTCAACTCTCACTAATACATCCTCTAAAACACCCCTGGGGCGTTTTATTGTGCGATCAGCCATCTGCAAGCACATCCTGGTAGGCTTAGGATCTCCCACACCAAGTTGCTCAAAAACCGATGTAGGCATCAAATTAATACTCGCACCGAGGTCACATAATGCCCTCCCATGGAATGCGTCTCCCAATGTAACAGGGATGATGAAACCGCCTGGATCTTTCATCTTCTTTGGTAGCGCTTTTTGCACAACGGCGCTACACTCCTCATTTAGAGTCACAGTTTCAAAGTCATCCATGCGCCTCCTATTAGAAAGGAGGTCCTTGAGAAATTTGGCATATTTCGGCATTTGTGAGATGGCCTCTGCAAAAGGTATATTAATGTGCAGTTTCCTGAAGATATCCACAAACTTCTTGAAATGCTTGGCATCCTCTTGGCTCTTCAATCTTTGCGGGTATGGCACTCGCACACTGTATTCCTCCCTAGGCTTCTGTTTCTCATCCGACTTCCTCACCGTGTCCTTTGATTGGGGACTCACGGTAGGCACGGGAATCTCTTCATCCAAAGCTTTCTCAGTGGCCTTAGTCGCCTCAGCTCGCGCGTGGCTAGGATATGGGGGATCCTCAGTAGTGATGCCACTGCGAGTTGTGATGGCATTTAGCTGCTCGTTAGGAGTGATGGTATTTGCAAGAAGCATGCCTGGTGGAAGCTTGACATTTTGATTGGCGATCTGCCCAATCTGAGTCTCATGGCTTTTTATTGTTGCTTGTATTGAGACAATCGCGCTCTCCATCCTGTCATGATTAGCTAGGAGCTTTCTCAATAGAGCATTTGTCTCTTGCTCTTCTTTTTGTGGAGCCTGCTGTTGTGGAGCTTGCCTCGCTTGATATGGAACATTGGGTCTCTGTCCAGGTGCATATAATCCACTGTTTGGATTGGCGTAGCTGAAGTTGGGGTGATTACGATTGTTGGGATGATAGGTGTTAGGCCATTGCTGCTGTCGCATAAAATTCACATCTTCAACACTGTTATCATATCCCTGGCTTTCATCTGCTAGTAATTCACCCATGGGCTTCTGTGTTGGAGGGTGCATACCGTGAAATGCTGAAGTCATGGATTCCAACTTTTGTTCCATCGATTCAATCTTGTTGACTAAGGATGTATCCCCCGGTTTGGAGTACCTACGCGTTTCAGATCGTGTAGTCTCTCTCTTTGACGCGTTGTTCAGCAAATCTTGAGCTCGCTGTGCTCCAAGTCCCATAAAATTACCTCCAGCTAGCATATCCAACTGGTCAGCTGTCTCCTTGTCTAATGCAGTGTAGAAATAATGGAAGAGCTTGTGCCATGGCTCTCCATGATTCGGACATCTACGGAGAATTTGGCTGAACTTCCTCCATGCATCTCCCAAAGAGCTGTCTTCATCCTGAGTGAACTTTGCGATCTCTGCCATCTGCTGCGCGACTCTGGATGGTGGCAAATACTTCCTCAGAAACTCATGACAACAATCTGCCCATGTCACTATGCTACCAGCTGGCAGCTCCATAAGCCACTTCTTGGCTTTTCCAGATAAGGAGAATGGAAATAGTAAAAGCTTAACTGTTTCATCTGGAACTCGCTGATCGTGCAGGGTTGATGTGATTTGCTCAAATACCAGCAGATGGTGATTGGGGTCATCTCCTGGAGCTCCGTTGAAAGCGCACTCATCACGAACCATGTTGATCATATGTTGGCGCAACTCGAAGTGTTGGGCATTGATCTGTGGCCTTACAATGGTAGGCTGATAACATGCTGGAGTAGTCCTGAAATAATCCACCATCGGGCGTTCTTCATTCTCAGCATTGTTCTGCCTGTTGTTTTCCCCATTATTACCATTGTTGTTCCCACCGATGTTCGCTACTTGTGCCCCCACACCATGACGTGGTTGTGGATTTGGGGGGACCATGCGATCCATCCTTGCCTGCATCTCAGCCATTTGAGCTCTCACCTCCTCAGCTTCTGCGGCTCTTTGTGCAGCCTCCTCTACAGCTGCAACTCTAGCTGCTTCCGCATCCTGCATACCTTTGCGGATCCTCTCAAACTCAGCTCTCGTTTCTTCATCCATACCTACTGAGCTTGAATTCCTCTTGTCTCTACGCTGTGCTTTTAATAAGGATTCCGGGTCTTCAAACGTTGGATACAAAGGCTCGTCTCGAGAACGGGTCATGCACCGAGTAAATCAACCTGAAATCACGAAACACGCAAAACGTAGGTGACTAACGGATATAAACAATAAATTAAAATCCCTAAGGCTAGGAATTATAACTAATTTAGCAGAAGTCCCCGGCAACGGCGCCAAAAACTTGACACGTTCCAACTGCAAGTGCACAGCCGTCGTGTGTAGTAATAAACCGGAAATCCGGGTTGTCGAACCCAAGGGACTTTATTTAAATTAATTACTATTCTAAACCTTATGTGGGCAAGTCGCAAGTTGTGTTTTTATCTAATTCTAAGAAAATAAATGCAATAATCTCAATTAACCAAGTGAAATAATTCACGATTAATAAAGAATGAATATTTGGGGGTTTTTATCAATAAGAGAAAAGCACCGGGAATTCTCTAGGTTCACTAGGTTGATCTAAATTTATGCTTTGATTTGTAAAACAACCACGTGTTATTCACTATTAATCAAGCAACGTTGAACTTACCGAGTTACCAAGCAAATCCACTATACTTAAACTAAACCAAACCGAGTTACCAAGCCTAATTTAGGTTTAAGTATGCATTAAGATTATAATTCTACTCTAACGATCCTAGTTAACAATGCCGAGTTACCAAACATTGATACGACTAGGTGGATTATTCAATTTACCGACTAATTATCACGAAGTTACCACGTGAAACTAATTGATTCTATCTCTACGTTAGCTACTCGCAAAGATAATAAGATTAAGAACGCAAATAATCCATAATAGTGAATAAACACGAGAGATTAAGCTAAAGCATGCATTACAATCATCAAAACATCAACTTTAGATCAAACCCTAGCTACACCAAACGAGAATTCCAAGCAAAAGGTGTTTAGCTACTCATATTCATAATCAAAACGACGATTATAATGAGTTTAAACATAGAAATCAAGAAAAACGAGAGTTTAGAATTCAAACGAATGATCCAAAAGCTCCTAAGCTCTCTCCAAGGCTTCTTGATCTCCAAAGATGTCTCTAATCTTCAAAAACTACTGAAAAAGACGACCTAAAAGTCTTAAATACGTCCCCATAATAATATTACAAAGTTTGGAAATAATACGGAAAAGCCCCAAAAAACTGCTGCTGTCCCACGACCTCTTCGCACGAAGACAGTTGTCTTCGCACGAAGAGTCTTCGTACGAAGACTTCTGCCTCTTCGTGCGAAGATCTTATTATGTAGATACTGAGACTGTTTTTGAGAAGAGAATGCTGCAGAGCTAATTTTTGGCTAAGTATAATGTCTTCGCACGAAGACAAAAGTCTTCGCACGAAGACAACTGTGTCCAGCCCTCTTTTTGCCTCCTTTGACTTTTTTCTTCCCTTCTTTGACTTTCTTCTTCCATTCTTTCTTTCCTTGATCTTCCTTTGACTTTCTTTGACCTTTCTCTTCTGTTTGACTTTCCTTTGACTTTCCTTTGACTTTCTCCTTCCTCTTGACTTGCCTTTGAGTTCCTTGTTTCCGAAGTTCGCTTCCAACTCCCGCACGATCCTCCAAGCCCTGTTTTCCTGCGAATCACAACACGAAAACACAACCCGCGATCATATCACAATAAAAAGCTCACAAATCTAAAGAAACGCCCGGATTTAACAAGTATTGCACATGAACTCGTATTTTCACATTTACGCTCAATTTACTCAAAAGACGACAAATTCTCCATTATAAGCACGCAAAACGTAGAAATAAAAGGCATAAAATAACTCCTAAAACGGAGTTATCACACGTGTTTTCAGATATTTGGAAAAATTTTGATCAAAAAGCACTACTCGATAAGTTATTGTCCTAAAACGACAATTAAACATGGACTAAATTGTAAATGAGACCAAACCTTATTTGCAATTATGGACTGCTTATGGCAACGCCACATCGCTGCATGACACGGTTACACGTCAGCAAGTAAGGCCAATCAAATGGTGCCACTTGTCAAAGTGATGCAGTTATCAAGGCTAGCGAGCCCGACCAATTATGGTGCGCCACTTGTCAAATTGATGCAGAAAATAAATAAATAAATAAATAATATTTATTTTCTACCTTGGCCAACAAGTCGGCCCATGCCTATATAAAGGAGCCATCCCTAGGCATAAAAAATACACAATTCGGTCTTGCAAGAAGTAGAGAGCTCTGAAGATCAAGCTGCTAAAGTCCTGAAGAGTTCATACATCCAACAACAAGATCGTCACCCGGTTCTTCAAGACACTCGAAGATCTTCAAGCAAGTTCTTCGCGTTCTTCAAGACCTTCAACGCGTTCTTCGCCGAAATCGAAGAACGCCTAATCGTTCGATCTGAGATTAAGCTGCGAAGCCCTCGTTCGAAGTTCAGGAGAAGAATCAGAGGATTTGTAATTTCTGTTTAGAAATTCGTTACAGAGTTTGTAATCCGCTACATTTAAATCATCAATAAATATTTGATACTCCGAATTTATCGCTTTTGTTTTCACTAGCATAAAATTTGTGTGTACAAATTTTGGCACGCCCAGTGGGACTTCTCTGCCTCTCATCTCTTCTCCTCAAATCCATTCATCCTCCAAGTATTGTGATGGCTCCCAAGAAAGATTCTCAAGATCCACCACTCAAGATTGGAGGACATAAACCTTCCACCAATGTGGCTGAGACAGGCCTCAAAGACATTGGTCCCGTCACTCGAAGCAGGTCTAAGGCATCAAGTGATGTGATCCTTTCAACAACATTCCCAAGGGTCTCTCCTCTCTTTGGCTCCCAACAGTTAAAGCCTAATGATCCCTCTGAATCAACAGGGGGCAAAGACGATGCTTCGTCACAGAAGTTTGACGTCGGTGCTCTCATAGACGATGGTATAGAAAAGATGAAGTCAGGACAAGCGAAGTCTCAAGAATCTTCTACTGGAAAAAATCCCATTGTAGAAGAAAGTGAAGAAAGTGAAGATAGCTCCGATGAAGCATCGTCCAGTAGTAATAAAGATCTTACATATGATGAGAGTGGCATGCCTGTCATGACAACCAACATCGTTGCCGTCGAAGAACAAGTGATTGAACTCACGAAAGGGTTTGAAGAACTGAAAAAGATTGTGAGTGATCGCGACGTGCAACTCGCAAGGCTAATGAACCAATTGGAGAGTCGTGAAGAAGCGAGTCAAGTCTTCGAACAAGCTCCTAGGCGTCAAGAGGAAGTAAGAGAGACTAACACTAGGCAAACGCCAAGACCAAGTGTGCAGTTGTCAGCAGATGGTTCCATTCCCCTCGACCAGTTAAAGGAGTTCATCCTGGATACAATGAATGGACGGACTGGGTCGTCATTGACATCCTCAAAGTCTTATGTTAAGCCTTATACTGAGCGAATTGAGAAGCTAAGCATGCCTGCTGGTTACAACCCTCCAAAGTTCCAGCAGTTCTCAGGCAAAGGGAATCCTAGGCAGCATGTAGCTCACTTTATTGAAACACGCAACAGTGCAGGAACTGATGATGGTCTTCTCGTCAAACAGTTCGTTAGGACTCTAAAAGATGATGCTTTTGAGTGGTACCGTCAGCTCGAACCAAGGTCGATTGACAGCTGGGAGCAAATGGAGAGCGAGTTTCTTAACAGATTCTACAGTACTCGTCGTACTGTTAGCATGATTGATCTCACAAGCACTCGCCAAAATAAAGACGAGAAGGCCATATACTACATAAATCGTTGGAGGAACTTAAGCCTCAACTGCAAGGATAGGCTATCTGAAGGTTCGGCCATTGAGATGTGCACCCAAGGCATGAATTGGGGTTTGCGATACATACTTCAAGGAATAAAGCCAACTTCCTTTGAGGAACTTGCTACTCGCGCTCACGACATGAAACTTAGTATTGCGTCAAGCGGAAGCTAAGGACCACTTCCTTTCGAAGCTTGGAAAGGAGGAAATAAGCAAGACTCTCGTAAGGCCGGGAAGTTCACCTTTAAATCAAACAATAAGGAGTCCATGGTCGTAACAACTACACCTGTAAAGTTGCCCAGCAAGACAAAGAAAAGTAATACAGACCAAGTCAATTCTACTGTCGAAAAACCACGATCAAGACCTACACTCAAAGAACTGCAAGCAAAAGTGTATCCATTTGCTGATGAAGAAGTTCCTGCAATGCTCGAACAACTTGTGGAACAAAAGATCCTTGAAACTTTGGAGTCTAAACGACCCGAAGAATCTGACAAGGTTAACGATCCTAAGTACTGCAAGTACCATCGTCTTCTTGGTCATCATACCACAAAGTGCTTCATACTGAAGGAAAAGATCATGCAACTTGTTAGGGAAGGGAAAGTCTTGTTAGAAGAGGAATCCGAAACAGCAGCAACAAACATGACCTATGTCTCAGTTAAACTCTTTGATTTGCATGTAACGGAGCCCTTTTTCTCACTGGGGATTGGTTGCAACACAACAACCCTCAAGGAAAAGGATGAAGAAGAACAAGAGTTAGATGCTTCACCAAAGCACCTTGAGAACGAAAGTTTTCAAGGTTACGATGACACTGCCATCGAATTCACCGATGAAGACCTGCTTTTGGGCCTCACACCACACAATCGACCTTTATACGTTAGCGGGTTGACTCGCGAACAAAAAGTGAATAGAATCCTGATTGATGGAGGCTCGGCGGTTAACATTCTACCTCATACCAGAATGAAAGAGTTAGGCATAGCCGTTGATGAGTTGTCACATAGTCTCCTGATGATTCAAGGCTTCAATCAAGGTGGAGAAAGGGCAATTGGGGCGATATCTCTAAATTTAATCATTGATGATATGACTTCAAGAGCGTACTTCCATGTCATTGAAGCAAAGACCTCTTACAAGATGCTTCTTGGACGACCATGGATTCATCAGAATGGTGTTGTACCGTCCACGCTCCATCAATGCCTGAAATACTTTAGAGATGGTGTTGTGAAGAAAATTGTAGCTGATGAAAAACCTTTCGCTGAAGCTGAGTCATATTTCGCCGAGGCAAAACTATACTCAGCGCAGATTATCCTTCGGGAACTCAAGCCCGTCACAACTTATAAGTGCACACCTCATTAGGAAGTTGGATCCTCGATCAGTGTCAAGAAGTCTAAAGAAGAAAAGAAGGAAGCAAGTCCAAAGAATGGTGATACGCTAATCGATGAAACTAAAGACGACAAGAAAGCCATTCCAGTCTTACGCTTCAAGTCAAGGAGGAGCAAAGATCCAGCGTTGAAGAATTTGAACTTACCTCTTACATGCGTGGACAAAGTGAAAGTTGATTCCTCCCTTGAAGGGTTTGTTAGACCAAAAGAAGGACAGGAGCCTGAACATGGAGAATGGCCATCAAGACGGACTGTAGAAGGTTTTGATCCGAATGCTTACAAGTTAATGGCAAAAGCTGGGTTCAAACCGCATGAAGTCCCTTCTTCAGGAACTTTTTCCGCTGAAATAACTGGAGAGAAAACGCTTGTGATTCCAAAACCAAAAGCCGTTTTCATTCCCCGACTCCGCTTAGGTTTGGGTTACACACTGCCGGCTCCAACAAGAATCGTCATTAAGAAGGCGGCTAATCACTATGTCACAGTAGTAGAAGAAGAAGGTGAGCGGCATGTTAATAAAGCACATGTGTCCGTCTTTAATCGACTTGGGAAGATAAAGCCACATACATCGGTGTTCGACCGACTTGGAACGCCACAAGTCCCAAACATCCTGAATTCTCCTCGTAAAGTTGTTCATGAAAGACTTGGCATACAAAAATTCATCCAAATGAAGCGTCGCCGACAAGACAAACATAACTTTTCCACATCTGCTAACGTCAAAGGTATAAAGAGTAAGTTCCCATCCCGGATGAAGAGACGCACAGTTATAATAGTTGATGCTTCTGACGGATTAAAGGTTGAGCAACAAACTATCGTAACCACTAGCGCCACAACAATTCCTAAGCAAATCTCTTTCGATGAGGAAAGCGTTGGTTCATCATTTCACATCACGATTGCGGAAGAGAAGATGCAAGTTGAGGAAGATGCTGAAGAAGCTCCCCCAGAACTTGAGGAAGGCGTGAACTCTACGGTGGATAACCTTAAAGAAGTTAACTTGGGCACAACGGAGGATCTTCGACCAACTTATGTAAGCGCTCACCTCACACCAGAAGAGGAGAAGGCTTATATTGATCTTCTGAAAGAATATAAGGATGTCTTTGCTTGGAGCTACAAGGAGATGCCTGGTCTAGATCCAAGGGTCGCTGTCCATAACCTAGCATTCAAGCATGGCGCAAGGCCCGTTAAACAAGCTCAAAGACGTTTTTGACCTGAGTTAATCCCTCAAATAGAAGCGGAGGTCAACAAGTTGATCGAGGCGGGATTTATTCGAGAAGTTAAATACCCCACACGGATTTCAAGCATTGTCCCTGTTAAGAAAAAGATTGGGCAAACCCGGGTTTGCGTTCACTTCCGTGATCTTAACAGCGCTTGTCCTAAAGACGACTTCCCACTTCCTATCACTGAGCTAATGGTGGATGCCACCACGGGTCACGAGGCTTTGTCATTCATGGATGGGTCATCAGGATACAACCAGATTCGCATGGCTCCAAAGGATGAAGAATTGACAGCATTTCGAACACCAAAAGGCATATACTGTTATAAGGTAATGCCATTTGGGTTGAAGAATGCGGGGGCAACCTACCAAAGGGCCATGCAAAAGATTTTCGATGATATGCTCCATAAGAACGTCGAGTGCTACGTTGACGACTTGGTAGTCAAGACAAGGGTTAGGCAAGACCATCTTCAGGACTTGAAGAGTGTGTTCAATCGACTACGTCGTTATCAACTGAAAATGAATCCCCTAAAGTGCGCATTCGGTGTCACTTCCGGAAAGTTTCTCGGCTTCGTCGTGCGCCACAAAGGAATTGAAATTGATCAATCGAAAATTGAGGCTATTTTGAAGATGCCCGAGCCTCAAAACATCCACGATCTTAAAAGTCTTCAAGGTCGGCTTAGCATACCTTCGAAGGTTTATTTCAAACTTAGCTGGAAGGTGCACGCCATTCAATCGCCTCATAAAGAAAGGTGTTCCCTTTCAGTGGGACGAAGCTTGCAATAATGCCTTTAATAATATTAAGTCTTACCTAATGAAGCCTCCGGTTTTAGCCGCCCCTATAAGTGGAAAACCATTAATCTTGTACATTGCTGCACAAGAGCGTTCGGTTGGTGCTCTCCTTGCTCAAGAGAATCATGAAGGGAAAGAGAATGCCTTATATTACCTAAGCAGGATGATGACTCCATGCGAGCTCAACTACTCTCCGATTGAAAAGATGTGCTTGGCCTTGGTATTTGCAATTCAAAAGTTGCGGCATTACTTTCAAGCCCACACGGTGCATCTTATATCAAAAGCTAATCCTGTCAAGCACATAATGTCAAAGCCCGTGTTGTCCGATCGATTGGCAAGATGGTCTTTATTTCTTCAGGAATTTGAAATCATTTATGTGCCTCAAAAGGCCGTAAAAGGGCAGGCTTTAGCGGACTTCTTAGCTGACCATCCTGTACCGGCTGATTGGGAGTTATCAGAAGATCTTCCTGATGAAGATATTTTCTTCATCAAGCAGCGCAAGCCATGGAAGATGTATTTTGACGGCGCGTCTCACCGTGATGGAGCGGGGGCAGGAGTAGTGTTTGTCTCGCCCGAGGGAGATGTGATTCCTTATGCCTTCACATTGACAGAAAAATGCTCGAATAATGAAGCAGAATACCAAGCGCTTATACTTGGTTTGGAGATAGCAATTGAGGGAAAGCATTGTCAACTTCATGTGTATGGAGACTCCAAGCTCATCGTAAACCAGCTCCTCAACGTTTATGAAGTGAAGAAGCCAGAGTTACTACCTTTCTACAATTATGCATCTCGGATGATAGCATGGCTTGGAGAAGTCGTCTTGCAGCATGTTCCAAGACGGGAAAATAGTCAAGCGGATGCATTAGCTAAACTTGCCTCAAACTTGGCTCTTCCTGAAGTTGAAGGAAAAGTTCCCATATGTCTACGATGGGTGGTTCCTCCAGTCTTTGACGATGATTGGCAAATGGACCACAATTCTTGTGTAGTCTCAGTCTTTGAGATCGAAGAAGAGGACTGGCGAACACCTTTGATCGAATTTTTAAAAAGCGCTAAGTTGCCCGACGATCAACGTAAGAGAACAGACATAAGGCGTCGTGCTTCACGCTTTATATTTTACAACGACACCTTGTATCGACGCTCCTTTGAAGGAGTCTTCCTTGGTTGCCTAGGAGATAGTGAAGCAATGCAAGCTATAGAAGAGGCTCACTCTGGGATATGTGGTGCTCATCAATCAGGTCCGAAACTTCACTTTCGAATAAAGAGGATGGGATACTATTGGCCGACCATGGTCAGAGATTGCATGGATTATGCCAAAAGATGTCAACCATGTCAATTCCATGCAAACTTCATTCATCAGTCTCCCGAGCCTCTCCACCCAACTGTCGCCTCTTGGCCATTCGATGCGTGGGGACTTGATGTTGTTGGGCCCTTGCCATAGTCATCTGGTGGACACTTATACATTTTAGCAGCGACAGATTACTTTTCAAAATGGGCTGAAGCTGTATCATTAAAGGAAGTGAAGAAAGAGACTGTAGTGCACTTCATCCGCAATAACATCATCTATAGGTATGGCGTCCCTCGTTACATCATCACTGATAACGGGAAGCCATTCGACAATAGCTTAGTGAGAAACTTTGTGAGCAGTTTGGTTTTAAGCAACATAAGTCTTCAATGTACAATGCGCCTGCAAATGGTCTTGCTGAGGCATTCAACAAGACTCTTGGTAATCTATTGAAGAAAGTAGTTGCAAAGTCTAAACGGGATTGGCATGAAAGAATTGGTGAAGCCCTTTGGGCATATCGAACGACCTTTCGCACAGCTACACATGCCACTCCTTATGCCTTAGTATATGGAGTTGAAGCTGTTCTACCCTTGGAGCGCCAAATCCCTTCACTTAGGATTGCCATTCAAGAGGGCCTCACCCAATAAGACAATGCGCGGCTGCGCCTTGAAGAATTGGAAGAACTTGATGAGAAGAGGCTTGAAGCACAACAAAGGCTTGAGTGTTATCAAGCTCGTATGTCAAAAGCATTCAACAAAAAGGTCCGAGCACGATCCTTTCAGCAAGGGGACTTAGTACTCGCTGTGAGAAGACCCATCATCACCACGCATCGGACAGGGAATAAGTTTACCTCCAAATGGGATGGCCCGTACGTGGTACAAGAAGTTTACTCGAATGGTGCTTATAAGATTGTTGCACAAGACGGCTTGAGAATTGGTCCCATTAATGGGAAATTCTTGAAGCGCTACTATCCATGAAGATCGCATCACAAAACTCCTTTAGCACGAGTATAAACTGCTTTACAGCTCTCGCACGAGCATAAAATGCTTCACAGCTCTAGCACGAGCATAAAATGCACCACCGCTCCTTTAGTATGAGCATAAACTGCTTCACAGCTCCTAAGGCATGAGCATAAATCGCTTCTGTACTCCTCGAGTATGAGTATAAACTGCTTAACCTCAATGTCGCATGAGTTTAAACTGCATGTCACTCCTTGCACACAAGAGTTAAAACTGTGAATGCATCCAAATTGAACTACGTTCGACTTGATCCTCAAAAGGGTACGTAGGCAGCTTGAGGCCCCCCTCGAGTTCAGTCAAAACCACCAAAACATAACCTTTCAACCCCGGTGTGAAAGGGATTTCCATACGTCTTCCAGGATATTACTAAAAAAAAGTCAGCATATTATCCTGGAAGCATTCGGAAAATCAGAATTCTATTCAAGATATGACCTCAAAGATTAAAGAGTCCATTCGGGATGCTTCCTGGAGTTGAAGGTGCTGTTCGGCTTATTTCCAAGGGTATTACCCGCGAAATCCAGGATTTTACTCAGAAATTCAGGATATTATCCTGGAAATTCAGGATGTCTCTAACCTTGGTGTTTCAAAATGCTACTAGAGATGCTACCTAGAGTTTATGAATGTTATTCAAGATATTAGTAATGAAATTTCTCGGGAAATTCAAAATATTGCCCTGATAAAAATTCAGGATGTTATCCAGGATAGCATCCGGAAATTCAGAGTTTTATTATTGATATTACTTTAAATGTTGAAATTACCATGCGTGATGCTGCATGGTGCTAAATAATATCATTCGGGACATTTCCAAGTAATTTGAAGGTGATGTTAAGGATATTATACTGAAAATTCAGGATATTATCTGGAAAATTCAGGATATTATCTAGGATAACATTCGGAAATTCTGAAAACATCCTGGAATTCTGAATTTTATTACTTTAGAGGCTGGAGACATTATGTAGGATGCTACATTGAGCTCACAATATCATCCAGGATGTATCTAAGGCGTTTCAAGATGCTATTTAGGGCATTATCAAGAATATTACCCATAAATTCAGGATATTATCCAGGATTATATCCAGAAATTCAGAATATTATTTGAGATATGACCTTGGAGGTTGAGGAGCCCATTCAGGAGGCTTCCTAAGAGCTAAAGGTGATATCCGGTATATTACCTGGGGTGTTACCCGCGAAATCTAAAATTTTGCCCATAAATTCGAGATATTTTCAAGGGTAACATCCGGAAATTCTGAAAACATCCGGAAATTCAGAACTTTATTCTTGATATCACCTTAAGTGATTATGATACCATGCGGGATGCCGCCCGGTGCTCACAATATCGTTCAGGATACTTCCAAGGCGTTTTAGGATGCTATTCAAGGTATTATCCATTATATCGCCCAGAAATTCAGGATTTTTCCAAGATAATATCCGGATATTCAAAATTTCATTCATAATATTACCTTAATAGTTGAAGACGTCATTATGGATGCTATCTGGAATGCTTCATAGAATTCAGTTGACATCCAGAAGATTACTAAGGTATTTAAGAAAAAGTCAGGATATTATCCTGAAATTGAGGATATTATCCTGAAATTCAGGATGTTCATTACCTTGGGGTTCCAATATGCTTCTGGGGATGCTATTCAGGGTTCAAGGTTTTTTTTTGGACATTACTAAGGGTGTGACTCCGGAGATTCAGAATATTACAAAAAAAAAAAAAAAAAATCGGGATATTATCTAGGAAAACATCCGGTAATTCAGGAAAACACCCGGAAATTCAGATTTTATTCGTGATATTACCTTAAAGGTTAAAATACCACTCGGTATGCTACCATGTGCCCACATGTTATTCGGAATATTGCCTCGGAGTTTCAAGGAGCTGTTCAAGTTATTAACTGAAGAATTCATGATATTTTCTAGGAAACCCAGGATATTATCAAGGAAATCCAGGATATTATCCAGGAAATCCAGGATATTAAAGGAATTCAGGACGTTTAATACCTTTGGGGTTTCGAGTCGCTTCTTGGGATGCTTTACGGGGTCGGAATGATTCTTTTCGAGATATTATCGGAGGTGTTACTCATGAAATTCAGAATACTCCCCAGGAAATTCATTTTTTTTTCAGGGCGTCACCCGCGAAAATTCAGGATATTATCTATAATTAAGGATGACATTAGGATATTTTTTTGGAAATGAGGGTTTTACTCAGCACTAAAGATAATGTCAGTACTAAGATCAAGACTGAGGAGTTATGAACCTGTCACCTCAACCTATTACACCTAGTTGCGAAAAATGGCAATTAGCGAATTTGGCTTGGGTCCAGGTGCGTGCCCTGGTCATATGGTACCGTTGAAACTATGTCAAGAACGAATTCAGCAAATTGAAATTCACATGTTTCCACCGGGAAAAAAAACTAATTAAGTTGAAGAAACTGCGAAAGTTTATCTGAAAAGAAAAGAAACAAAAAAAAGTTTCAGAATGTTTAGGGAAAGAATTTGAAGTATATCAACTCATCACGGCTTGTTTCCAAGGTCTTCTCCAGGGTTTCTTTAAATTTCAGTTCCTTTTCATTCTCAGCAGAGGCTGTAAGTTGTTCTTGAATGCTCGCGACTTCAACTTGGGTCTGTGACATCTTCGCTTCCTTCTGCAAGTATAACTCCTCTTTATCTTTCTTGCGAGCGAGTAAATTCTCCAATTGAGAATCAATATCTTCAATCTCAGCCTGGAGAATAGTTAAATCCTCTGCATATTGGGCCTGTTTTTGTTGTGCTACGGATAAACGTTGCTTACTTTCTTCCTGGGGGTCAGGTAGATGTGCACCATGGCTTTTCTTTGTGACATTGGCATGAATGACTTCATAGGTCTTGACGTTTTTAAAGAATATGTCAACGAGTCGTCGGGCGGTCACAACGTCAGGGGCATTATGTCCTTCAATATCAGCCAAAATCTCCTCTACTTTTTCCTTCAATGGGCTTAGGCGGTGCAACGGATCTCTAGCTAGTTTCTTTGATATCTCGTTCCACAAAAATGAAACATACATCTTTGTAGCATCATGAACGCATTGCTTTGTCTGAAATATTGATGGCTCAGCACATGAATCTGTCACACGGCGTGGGGAGGATCGTTTTTTGTGCTCCAGTGGTAGCCCTTTGCGGGATGGGGAAGAATATGCTTCACGAGGATGATTTTCCTTACAAGACATCATCACATCTAGGCGATGAGGACCATCTACTGAATGTTCACTTGCGGAAGGCATATTGTCACCATGTTTCTCTGGAGAGCCAGGTTGATTGTCGCCGAAATCCTCAACCTGTGAGTTCACGATATCGTGAATAGGACTGGTGTGTTTCCTCTTTATCCTTTTTGGGTGTCTCTCTCTGCTAACAGAATCACTTTCTTCATCTGAGGGAAGAGATCTTTGAACTTTTCTCTCCATATCGATTTGCGATAGGTTCGGGTTCTTGACAACCAAAGAGGAAACTTTGGGGGCTGAAGTTCTTATCGTTATTTCACCTTTTGTTGCCTGTGTGGTGAGGCTTTTTGGAGGCCGTATGGTTTCTTCAGGATTAGAAACTCTTTTTGGTTGGCCTTCTTTGGATTCCTTCTGCAAAGTATTGTGTTTCTTTGCCTGTGTCGCGCCAAGTTTTGGTTCCGTAGACTCTCCAAGGGAAATACGTGTGTGTCTCGTCCACCAATCAATATATCTGCTCGTGGCATATCGCCTAGACAAGCGTGATGGCAACACAAATTTGGCTTGGGTAGATGTTTGCATACTAGAGCTCCATAAGGCAATAACTTGTTCCAATGTACCGTCTATTATCTCCTTCTTCAACTTGCCTGGTATGTCCTGACAAAAGTTGAATTGTCTGGCAAACCTATGAGGACTATATGCTTCGACAATGAAGTCGTTATTGTTGCGAAGTGTTAAGTAGCTGGAGCGAAGGCTGATCATATAGTCAGTCCTGTAAGGTGATAACTGGCCTTCGTCACGAAAAATTATGTCCTCATCGTAAGACAAAAAGGAGGAAGGTAAGGTCAAGGGGTCAATATCGAGGAAAAGTTGGCGAGCAGGGACGTCGTCGTAGTGCTTTGCCATCCTCTCACCACCAAGCTTAACCATAAAAGCTCGGCTGTTTGAGCGGTCAGGCTCTTTCGAACGCCAATATGTATCCAAGTGTTTTCCGAGCCACCCATACACATAATGAACTGGGAAGACGGCATTACAGGAACTTGGAGCAGCTGAAGTGGAAATCAACCCTAGACCGCGGTAGATGCTGGCGAGTACCGGTACCGCTAGTGAAAATTTCTTCCCACAATCCATCAAGCTCGCTACTTTGAATACGCTTGGACGAATACACATGGATGCATCACTGGGAAGCACAAATGCGCAGATCCAACATGATAAGAGGGCTGCTATATATAGCTCATCCCTCTCATCTTCAGGAGTATCTAGCTCTTTGAAAACAATGTCTTCCTCTGCAGAACGTTGACGAGAGCCTATGATACCTGTCGGGTTGTTGGTAATTTTAGGTACTTGGGTGGTGGCTTTTCGGTAGGATCGTTTAGGAGGCCCTTTATACCTTAACGGTCCCCGGAACCAAAACTTAACCCATTCTTTTATGCTTACTGCGGTTTCATTAAGCTTGCAGCAAATATGATGATACGCAGCAAATAAGGACTTACAACTTGGAGGAAGCGATTCACATCTGTCACCAAGTAGTTCAGCCGTGGCAGGAACAACTTCGTCATAAAATAACCCATGAATCGGCAGGCCACCGATGTCACAAATATCCCAAAGCGAGATGGATAATTCACCCATGGGAAGATGAAGAGTATTTGTCAAAGGACACCAATATTCACAAAACGCTCGAAAAACGCGTCTATTTCGCACATAGGTGAATAAGGAGGCATAAACAGCATCATATATGCTTGCTTCAGTGAAAACATGGTAATGTTGGCTGAGTATTAGCTCTAGCCATTCCCAATATCCCTATGTGAACCAAACTTCCCCATAGTTAGACAAGGTCTTACTCCACTTTGCAGAACCGTGGTTGATTTGTTCGGTTAACAAGCAGGATGCATCACTGCCGTCAATGTGAATCGAAGACTTCAAGAAGAATGCATCAGTAAGAATGGGATCGCGTATTTCTGGAATGACTAATTCTGTTCGAAGAGTAGCATACCACTGCTTAAGATGAGTTGGTTCCGTAAGAGCAGGATTGGGTGCAAAGGATCCGATGGCTGGAGGGTAAACTGGTAGCGTTGTCACTGTACTCAGTTCTTCATCTTCACTAGAAATTGTGAGGTTGGTAAGGCCATGAAGCAAAGAATCCTTGAAAGTCACCATGGCGAGAAAACACAGTGTGGAGTCGGTTTTTTCCGGTATTAACACTGCTCTAGCACAAGTTGAACAAGTGTGGAGTCGGTGTATTCCGGTGTTAACACCCCTCTAGCGCGAGATTGAATAAGTGTGGAGTCGGTTTTTTCCGGTATTAACACGATATACGTGCCGGACCGAGTCGTTAACCACTATAAACAACCTTGCGAAAACAAGAGTGCCGGACCGAGTCGTTAGCCACTATGAACAACCTTGCGAAGATACGAGTGCCGGAACGAGTCGTTAAACACTGTGTGCAACCTCCACTGAAGAAGCACAGGCCGAGCAATGGTGCACCAGTAAAACTTTGACAAGTTCCTGGGATGAACAAGCAATGAAAAGTCAGATTCAAAACAAAGGAAAATAAATTGAGGGTGAAGCAGTAGCAACATTGAGGAAACTGCATGCTACAATAGTTGTTATGTACAATTTTAATTCAATTCGTTGAGTGTAGTTAGTTGCAGTATCTAATCTAGTGTGCTAGATGGGCTTTACTGTCAAGTTGCAGCCAACGGGACCACCTTCCTAGGAAAGGTAGTTACCAATTCATGGAAGATTGTGAGTCAACTACGACTACTACAATGCAAAGTATTTTGCCAATTACAGGAGCTGAACACGGTGAATTAAGATGAATTCTGGTTCAGAAAAAAAGAAAACCCAGATATAAGAACGAACAAATTCAGAACATGAAAGCAGAGAACAAGAAAAAACTCACCCGAAGCAGTAGCGTGCGTCGTTACTGTCTGAAGAGCTTGGTGTTATGAATGATGCAGTTGATGCTCCTGCAGGGTTTATATAGGGAAAAAAATTACTGTCCTAATACGAATAGGACAAAGCTTAAATCCTTTCCGGATTCGGATATGACAAGAAGAAAAATATCATCTTGAATATGGTCACATAATGCCATAGGTGTGTCAATACCATGTTGTGGAGGTTGGCTGCCTGCGATATGATCATCCATCAGTTCCATACCGCAGTAGAATACTTATCATCTTGTACTTCTCCTTTTGGGAGGGAATATGGTTTTACTCTTCACAAGCAGCCAGGAGAGCTAGGAAGGGTGAACAGGTCATACTCAATCAAGTGATAAAAGGAAAAAAAGTTGGATTATACTTTTGAACAAACAAACTGCGTTGTTTGCCATCTATTTTTTTAATTTTTTTTATTTAAATCTGGGGGTTAGTCCAATTTGTTGGTAAATTGGAAGCCTTGGCTTTTTTTTTTGTGTGCTCACTATGCTCACGTGCCAGCCAAATAAAAAAAAGGGGCTTGATTTGGTTTCAAAGACTCTCTGCCCCTTTAAGGACTACACCATGACTTCTTTATGGTGTTTGTTTCTAAAATTTTATTACCTATGGGCTCCAGACATTGCAAAATCACTTCTTGTAAAGGTAATTCACGCAATCTTTTGACTGCGGACGAGACGAAGTGCAAACGTGTCTCAACTCTGTTCCAGGACGGGAATTTATGTTCCATGAAGTATGAAGTTACACTTCCAGGGCTCATGTCAAGGTCGAACTTTTCAAGGCTTATCCACAGCAACAAGCTCAGGAGCCGGTGAACAAGCCTTGAGGGGGCATTTGTAGACACGTAAATTTTTAGCCATTTAAACAATGACACGTGTTTTCAGATATTTGGAAAAATTTTGATCAAAAAGCACTACTCGATAAGTTATTGTCCTAAAACAAAAATTAAACATGGACTAAATTGTAAATGAGACCAAACCTTATTTGCAATTAAGGACTGCTTATGGCAACGCCACATCGCTGCATGACACGGTTACACGTCAGCAAGTAAGGCCAATCAAATGGTGCCACTTGTCAAAGTGATGCAGTTATCAAGGCTAGCGAGAACGACCAATTATGGTGCGCCACTTGTCAAATTGATGCAGAAAATAAATAAATAAATAAATAATATTTATTTTCTACCTACAAGTCGGCCCATGCCTATATAAAGGAGCCATCCCTAGGCATAAAAAATACACAATTCGGTCTTGCAAGAAGTAGAGAGCTCTGAAGATCAAGCTGCTAAAGCCCAGAAGAGTTCATACATCTAACAACAAGATCGTCACCCGGTTCTTCAAGACACTCGAAGATCTTCAAGCAAGTTCTTCGCGTTCTTCAAGACCTTCAACGCGTTCTTCGCCGAAATCGAATAACGCCTAATCGTTCGATCTGAGATTAAGCTGCGAAGCCCTCGTTCGAAGTTCAGGAGAAGAATCAGAGGATTTGTAATTTCTGTTTAGAAATTCGTTACTGTGCACAAGAGATTCCGGCGGGGAGACCTTCGTGTACACCGTAT
Organism: Linanthus parryae; assembly: GCA_023055425.1. Lineage (NCBI taxonomy): Eukaryota > Viridiplantae > Streptophyta > Magnoliopsida > Ericales > Polemoniaceae > Linanthus > Linanthus parryae. The sequence goes on from JALGPY010000017.1 coordinate 348,004, forward strand.
GTAGAGGATCAGAGATAGCACAGGAAGAGTTGGGTTGTGTGTAGGGAGAGATTAAGGCAGTAGTAATGTCTGAGAGAGAGACATAGGTTTGGCAGAGGTTCCGCGTATGGCAAGTGTGTTCTCCTTTGTATGGAAAGGTTAACGTCCTATATATAGCAGGGAACGTGACCGTTGTAGTGTGGTTAATGCGCCCATTAATGGCGGCTTAATTAGCTTAACCACAACGGCACGTTCGTCCTCATATATAGGGACAGTTACAGCACGTTGTGCGCGAATACCGGAACCGTTACGAGGTTGACCGGGTTTGACCGGATTGACCGGGTTTATGGAGCTCGTGCCATAAATCTCTCAAAGCAGTTACTAAAGGTCGCGTGCGGGCTTGGCTCGCACGCGACAGGGCTTACTCTAGCCTCCAAACCACTAAGTCCCTACAAGTCCCGTGCAGTGGTATGCGAGGGCTCTGTCTCGCAGCCCCCACATGGATCAGCTCGACTGGTGATCCAGTGTGTGTGGAGCACAATATGGTGTGCTGGATGGTTGCCACGTGGCCAAGATCTGTCAGCTCAGAAAGCACTATCTACATTAGCCCCCTTTCTGCGCGTGAAGACTCATAGCTGTATAGACTTCCATGCGCGGAAACCAACATACGCGTCGCCGCCACGCACCAATTCAAATACGGGTAAGTTCAGCCCCCGTGCGTGCCATTATGGCCTAAAACCCCTAGAGTCGTGCCGTCTGGCTTTTAGGGTTTTAGGCGTGACGTTAGCTTGTCCTGTGATTGCGCGATTCGACAGTGACGGTTGCGATTCGACTACTGAAAGGACGCAACCCTTCATTGTTTTTGGATAAATACCTTGTACTCTCCATTGTTGCAAAGCATCACTTCTTTCTCTTAAAGTGAATGATACCCGGAAGCCTTCGAGAGCAGATTCAGATAATCAATCACCAGTTCAGAACTGCAAATCGTCTTCTTCAACTGTGTGTATCCAAGCAGGCTTCGCATAAACAAGGTTGGCCTTGTTCAATTTCGATTTAAAATACCAGTGTATGCTTTGAACTGTGTTGGATCTGCAAACCCATGACACATTATCTGTTGAAACTTGTGAAGAAGCTTTGATCTTTGAACCCACTTTTGCTTTAATCCTTCAATAATAAGGACTTCGGATGTGGGGTTTTGAAATCACTGATAATGCAACCCTCTAATTTCTGAAATTAATACCAGAAACTATTCATCTTTCTTTCCATAGATCTTGAATCTCGAAATTCAAACTGAATTGTGGTATACTTCTCCCCATTTTTTTCTTGCACTTCCGCAGGAATGGCCAAGACAAAAGGGACCAAACCCATCAAGGAGGACGAAGAAATACCTGATCTTCCGCAAGCTTTGTGGCGAAAAGCCCCCTATCTGGGTGGCAAAGATTTCTACCACGCGAGGGTTAAGGCGAAGAAGATGCCTGCTCCTGTCCCCAATGAGGGATTGCTAACACTTACTCCCCCGGTTAACTCAGCCTTGCTCGAGTTAATTGGCTCCGAGGATGTGGTTCGATTGGGAATCGAAAATGGGTACTTCCCCTATGCTGCGATTTCCACCCAAGCTTTTGTCCAGAAATTGGACTATATGGATGAGTGGATTGACCACGTGTTGACCGATCATGCCGCGACTCTTAATGAGGCCGGCGTATACTTCGCTGTTCGTGCTATGAAGGGTGCCGCCGTGAAGCTAGACCAGTCCATGCTTCTAAACCTTCTTTCCCGCTACTCGCCTGCGACTCACACATTCCACTTCGCTGAGTTCGAGGCTGCCCCCACACTCGAGGACGTGCATATGCTGTACGATCTTTCTCCCATGGGTGAAGTGGACCCCTTGAGTCCTTTGAGGACGCCTGCGGAGATCGCTTTGTACACGCAGATGGAGGAATGCCTATCAGAGGTGAAGAAAATCTCCACCCGGTGGACTACTACCAAAGCCCTTCCGTACTGGCAGTTGGTTGATACATCTGCAAAGAATACCTGGAACAAATGGGTGCAGTACTTCTTTCGTGACTACGCGAGCAGCAGTATCACCAAGAAGCTTCTGAGTGAGGACCCGGAGGCCAAGAATTACGTGGAGGGTAAAGGCTATCACTTGACCCTTTGTGCTTTCCTCTGTGCATGGTTGTCGAGGTACTTAATCGATGGTCACCCGCATGATGGGGTCTTTTATCACGTTCTGCCGCTTGCTGTGAAGCTCGCCCTTGGCCAGAGAGTCGCACTCGGACCCTTGGTCTTGGGCACGCTGTACTATAGACTGGATCAGCTGTTTGTGGCCATGAAGGAGTCGCGTGGCCGCCTCGATATACTGCCTTTCGTCAACATTTCCTTCTTGACGATGTGGGTCTTCGAGTGATGGCCGTCCTATACTCCAACTGCTCTTAAACCCAACAAGTGGTGTCCCCCAGGCGAGACGGAGGAACGTAACAGTGGCAGGGCTGCAAGGTGGTTCGGAGTGAACAATACCAAGTGCGTGTGGAGCCTGATATGCGACAAGCGGCGAGAGTTTACTGCCAGGCCCTATGCCACGCGCATTGAGAACGTGCGATGGTTTCCAAAGCTGTACCCTTCTAAGGGTGTTGTCTTCTCAGAAGAGCTTCTCTTTGAAGAGGGATCGTATTTCCATGAGCGCTATCGCGAGTTCTTTTGCTGGTGTCTGCGAGGTTCCCTTCCTGCTCTCGCAGAGCATATTCGTGAGCTCGCACCAAGGTATGAGAGGATTACCGTGGATGTTGACCCCACTCGAGTTTCTCACCAGTTCGGCTTTGATGCAGTGGCACCATCAATCTGGCCCCAGTCCATTATCAGAGGTTGCTATAAGCGCTTGCTAACAAAGGAGTGCAAGACAGTCTTCATGAACAATCTTCCCTTTGAGCAGCCTGCGGGTAACCGCGAGGGCGGTTGTTCCCAGAACTGGCTCGCATACTGGATCGCCCAGCAAACGAGGATTGAGACACAGTTGGTCGCGCAGCCGAGTAGAGCTCCCTTGATCAAGAGAAACTCTTTTCCGTTTCGCCCCAATTGCAGTCTGAGCGAGTCTGAATATGGTTGCTACTCATTGTTGGATCATGAGAACCATTTGTGCCCTGACGTCATTCTGAAGGAAAAGATTGCCGCAGTCAATAAAGGCGACTCGCATGTCAGCAGATATAGCGAGGCATTTGCTAAGGTAAGCAACTTTTTCCAAGTGCGTTAAGCTTCTTGATTTCCACATGTTGATGCCTTTATTCTGTACTGTTTGCTATAGTGTCATGTGCGGAGATTCGCATCTGGTGATCGTTCCAAGTCGTTGGTTAACACCATTGTTGCCACCAAAAGACAAGGACAGTCGTTCCTGCTAGCATGGAGGATGGACCCCGAGGTCGAAACCAGGATTCGCGCAGTTATGAATGCTTTTGCTGACTCGCTGATAGATAATGCTCCGGCCTTGTCTCCACCCAGAGACAATCCGTCTCCTCCAGCGACTGTCGCGCCGAGAGCGAAGAGACCCAGGCAAAAGGGAATTACAATTTCTTCCCCTAGAAGTGCTCCAACTTCCCCTCCAGCGAGGTCCCTTTCTGCCAAGGACAAAGGCAAAGGTCGTATGCCCAGTAGAGCGCGGAAGGAGCTCGCAGTTGAGACCTTTGTTCCATTCAACCAAGAGGAAGAAGAGGAGAGGCAGGAGCCCAGAGAAGGTGATGAAGAAGAAGAAGAAAGAACAAATGTGATACATGAGGGAGAATTCGGAGGTACCTCCATCGCGTTTCCCTCATTATCGTAATTCTTTCGCAACTCTTTCTCAAACCAATCGTTTCTTCGCAGATGATGATGATGATGAGACCATCGGTGGCCTTTTGGCCAAGAGACAAAAGAGGAATGCTTATTCTGAAATTCCAGACGAACCCATAAGCGAGGACGTTCTTTCCGAGTCCAGGAAGACAGCCGCGGAAGCTGCTGAAAGAAGAAGGCAGCGCGAAGTAGAGGAGCTCGAGCGTGTGAGATAGAGGAGCCTCGAAGAGCAACATGTTGACGACCTAGTGCGTCCTACTGATGAGGAAGATATGCTTCCCGAAGAGGTATCTCCTCAGACTGAGGAGGAGGATGTGGCTCCAGAAGAGGATGCAGCAGCTTTGGAGCAAGCCCAAACAGATTTCGAAGAAATCGCAGGCAGCAATAAAGGTGAGATCTTCGATCTCGCGGTAACTTATAGAGATGTTGTAGTGGATGCATTAAAGCATGGTGTGTCGAAAGCTGACATTCGCCGTTGGCTAGTAGGCAAATGCGGAGAACCTTCAGGTAATCATTCGAATGATATGCATGGACTAGGCCTTAGCAACTTGAAACAGAATCATGACTGGTTTCTTCGCGTCCCAGGTCACGCTCATTTTAAGGACCTGCTTAATGAGGACACACTAATAGGGCATGGTTCCACGTCTTTAGTGTATGACGAAGATACGTCAATCCCACCTTCGCGTGGAGGTGTTTGCTCTTAGCTTTGGCAAAGATAGTAAAATAACATACAATGCGAGTTACCTCATACTATCGCATTTTGTGTCGCAGGCAATGTTGAGGAGCCTGTGCTGGAGCAGAGAAGTCAGCCTTCTGCATCCTATGTTCCGATTCCGAGTTCCCATACCGAGAAGCCCGTCGCAGCTGCCACATATACAGGAGAGCCTCTTGAGGACATCATCGAACTTTCTGATGATGCTGAAGCTGACGCTGTGCTAATGGAGGAAGATGCCCATACTGGCGCTGAGGAAGTAAGAACAAGTGCTGCTGATGCTTCCGCATCTGAGAGTGTCCCTCGCCCAGCAACTTCGGCTGTCACTTCGCCTCCGGTGATGACTGAGTCGGTGGCGCCTCTTCCTGCGTGGAGCTTTTGGGGCTCGCAGGTTGGGAATGCAGTCGCAGCTGGTGCGGCTTACACTCTTCCTCCTAACTATGAGGGATTAGAGCTCGCAGCTGACAGGAGAGCTTTGGAGCGAGGACAGTCTTCGACCACTCTAGCAATGCGCATCCCTTCTCTTCGTGAAATTCTTGAAGGAACTGGTAAGTAGAGATTTGCTGTTTGCATCTCGCATTATTCATTTGCGAGTTTGACATCATAACTTAGCTTTGACATTGCTTTAGGTCTGAAGCAAACTGATGTGGACTGGGTAGTTCGGATGCACCTCACCTACCCTCAATCATTTGCAAGATCTCTGGAGATAGGGCGAGATTGAATCTCTATCATGAGATGAATGCCAAGTGCGAGCAACTTAGGCAGGAAGTGGAGCAGGTAGAGAAACTGAGCCATCAGTTCGCTCCTAATGACTCCTTGATCAAGAATTTGCTTTGACTTTTGAATTTTGAAAAGTAGCAAACGAATAGATAAAAAAATAATGTAATGCTGAAACATTAATGTAATGTTGCTAGGGTTTCTCCCCCCTTTTTTTTAACAAAAGAATCGACATGCCCGTTTTGCCCTTTCCGGGATTTGATAGGATATCTCTGTGCATATCCAATTATGACATCAGCAATTGATATTCTGCTTGATTTTCGCGCTAATTTCTCGTAAGATAAGCACGCCTTCCTTGGGAAGTCCATCCGAATCATGACCATCCGTCATTAATTAAGATACGCAACTGAATCGTCGTAGCCTTTAGTAGGGTAATTGATCGTTACCGCTTTTCAAGGCGTAAGTGATTGACTTTACCCTCTTTTCAAATTCTGCTGACTCATCTTTGGCAACTGAAGAGTCTCCACCAGGTCTATATAAACCCTGTCTTTGCCATTTGGGGTTCTTCATCCCAAAAATGTGCTTTGCCGTGAGTCCTTACGACTGCTGGCTTCAACGCTTGTTTTTCGTTGATTCATGGCAACTCCAAGTCGTGAATCCTGAGTTTGAGCTTTGTGCTATATAAATAGTTTCCAAGATCCGCTTTATGAGGCTTATTGCTCTTTATAACCATCATAAAAAGGATGGATATGATATCTCATGTGTGCTCGAAGAATTTTCTTCGTGTATTATGTTTGCAGTTCATGTTTTCGGCCGCCTCCCGGTGAGGTGCAGCGCCGTAGTGACCGTGCTACCGATTCGTAATGAACGGCGGAATTCTCCTCCAGCATCCCTGGAGGAGGATTTCTTGCCTCTTCGTTCTTGAACTCAGGAGGCTCGTCAATGCCCTTGTCAATCATGACAAGGGACCCATCACTAGAGGAATGACTGCTTCCCCTGTTTTGCACGACGGCATACGCCGGAACAGGAGGTTCCTCCGGTACATATCTTGATCAGACAGAGGTCTTTGTCAGATCCCGGGGTCTTGGACGTACCGTCACCCAGATCTTGCTGCTAGGGATGTAGCGAATGACAAGTTGATCTCTTCGCAGCAGCATCCCTTTTGCTATAGCTCTTTGGCCGCAGATCTGCGTATCGCATGGCTGGTATTAGGACCGTTGGGTACATCCTTTTCAGTCAGGATTCCCGTGGTGTGTCTCTGCTGGCTTGTCAGTTACTTTTCGAATGTATTGTAAGCCATGTTGGCTGCGTAGTTAGATTTGAGCTTTTTCGCTTGTAAGCTGCTATCTAGACAGATAAATTGTAAGTCTCTTTGACTCATAATGACAAATGTCTTTTGTATTATCTGCTGTCTCATTACAACATAATACAATTTCGCATGCGTGTCGGCATATTTCGCCTTGTATAATGCTATATACATATTTCGCATTTGCTATCTGCCGTATAAATTCGCAGATGTTTTATTAGATCGTTCGAGATCGTGTGTGCGCAGCTGTGCCATCTTTACAGATGGGCTTGCGATTTGCCTTCAGATTCAATAAGTGCTATCACATCAGATAGACTTTTGTAGATCACTTGAGATCATTATGTATGATGTTGCTATTGTTGGAATAGATGCCCTAGAGGCAATCTAGTTTAGTATGAATTTGTAATTGGCTAGAAATTCATTTATTATTTATTGGATATTTAATATAATGAAGTCCTTAGATTTACAATTGTGTTGTTTATCTTAAATATCCCTAGTCAAGTATAATGATTAAATGGGACAATCATCTATAGACTAGTATGGGGTTGGATTGATATGGAGATATCACGATCCAACACATAGGTGTGCATTACGGAATGTTGCACTGGATTGACCCATTACCGAGAAGGCTACATACACGTTATGTTGAGTCACAAGTGCTTCTCGGGTACAATGGTATTGTCATCCTTAGACTTGAAGTCACTAGATATTCTAGTTGTGGATCATTGTGATCTTGGTAGCGTTAAACGCTACACCGTAACTGGGTAGTTATAAAGGCGTGTACTGGATACAATGAGAAGCAAGCTTAGAGATCGTAGTGGACGTAGAGAGGATTTGCCCCTCCCACATAACGGGAGCAAATATCCAAGGCCACTCGAGGATAGTGCTTATAGAATGTCTGGCCAGACTCAAATAAATCAATATATGGGATATTGATGTTATTTGCACGAATAAGGCTATTCCATGGATCGAGGAACTAGGGATTGGATATACGAGTGTGACTTGTATGTCTCGTGTCCAATCCGGATATGGAGGCAAAGGGATGAGACAATTACTTGTACAAGGTTGTCTAGATGACTATTCTATTAGTTGGCTAGAATGGATGTTTTGCTAGAAACCGCTCCATATTAGCAAAGAGTTGCTACCAACTAGATAGAACCTATGGGGTCACACGCTATATAGAGTTGTACTAGATTATGGAATTAATTAATTGGATTAATTAATTAGAAGGATCACTTTGCAAACCCTTGCAAACTTAGTAGGGACTAATTTGCAAGGAAGGGACTAAATTGAATTCTAGTAGGACTAGAATAAGTCCTTTAGGTAGTTAACAAGGAGTTGTTGGACTATATAAAGGACCCTCCTCCTTCCTTCCCTACACACTTATGCTCTAGAGAGAACATAACAAGAGTAGGAGAGAACAAAGGAGAGAGAGAGCAAGCCACAAAGAGGGACGCCGCCCCCTTTGCCGCCGCCCCCTTGTCCCCGACGCCACAAAGGGCCGAGCCCCTTTTGGTGTCTCGTTTTGCGTGATTTCTTCACCCTCCTTTCAATCCGGGCTAGCACCAAGGTGATTGGAGATCTAGGAACAACTCTAGGCGTGGATCAACTATAGAGAACGTGACACTATTCGCGTTTGAAGTCATCAAGGAGAACCCAAAGGTGTGTTTATGATTTCTTACCTTCACTATCGTTATGCATCTAGACTTGTGATCCTTGGAGGGTTTTGCATGGTTATTTGTTTGATTATGCTTCCGTTTGCGCGATCCATGAATCAAAACCCTACAGTGGTATCAGAGCCACAGGTCATAGAGCATAAACGTAGTTTATGTGTTACATTCTTGTTGTTTTACACCTTAATTTGTTGTTTATCGCGTAAAACAAGACAAATCAAGCATTGGATGCAATTTGTCAAAGAATTAATCATAACAAGACCCAATTATTGCATTGGATGCATGAATTGGTGAGTTTGAGAAATTTTAGGATCATAGATCTAGGGTTTGGGCATCCTTGGGGAAGAAGGAGTTCTCCCACAACAAGGAAACAACCAAACTTGGGCTCCAAGCAAGGAGGTTGTTTTGGAAACAACCTCCACAAGGAGGTTCGGCCCCCTAGGGAGCCGCCCCCCCTTGCTTGCCGCCCAAGCTTGGCGCCCTAAGGGGCCGGGCGGCCCTAACCTGCGGGCCTAGCTTGCGGGTTTTGGGCCGGGCCGGCCCTAGGGCTTTATGGTTCACTTATTTGGGCCCGGGCAATTGGATTGTTGGGCCCATGGACCGTTTTAACCCTAGAAATCCTAAAATCAATTAAAATTGACCAAGCGCGTTAAAATTGGATTTTAACTGTTTATGTGCAAATCGCATGGTGATTGGATATGGCCTTAGGATGTGGTTTGATGTGGATGTTTAATTTTGTGGTTTGGTTTTACGGCCTGCGAGCCGATCAATTAATTGTAATAATTAATTAGGGTTTTATGGCCTGCGTGCCATTTTTTCTCAACTTGTGAGATTTATTTTATTTAGTATAGATATTAGCTAGTGCTAGATAAAGTAGATTGTTAGCCAAGATTGAAGAAAAGAAGCCCAAAGCCAAAGAAGCCACAAAAGATGGAACATGGAGCATGGAGCATTCCACATGACTATGAAGGATGGACCAAAAGATCAAGACGCATGGAGATGTGTGTTTGTTTAGGGTTCATAGATAATTCCATTGGCTTGGAATTATCTTAGTCTAGAAAAGGCCATATCCACATCACGTTTAATTTCTGTTTTGTGGTTGTTTATTTATTGTCTTATTATTTGTGTGGTTGGTGTATGGATGATGCATGCAATTAGGATAATAAGATAATTAGACAACCCGGATCTATTATTTGGAGTTGTGCCCAAACTCAAATAGATAGATTAGTTGATATTGATCAACAAAAACAATTAAAATTGAATTGAAAAATCCCTCAAATTTTAAAATATTGTGTTCTTGCCTTCTCGTTATTTAAACACTCATTATCATCATTATTTATCAAGTTCGTGCGTGCCAAAGCATGGCGACTTGGTTCATAATGATGGAATGCGATGGCACGTAACAATGTGCAATTGTTTAGATAAGAGGTTGAACACAACTAGGCTATTAATTTGATTAAGAAACCTAGAGGCAATCAATTGGGATTATCCATGTGGATGGATAAATAAGGAGTTATTTGCCCGATTGAACCAAGAGTTGCATATGGGATGCAATTGGAATTGTTCCTACCTAAGAAGTAATCGAATTATGGGTGACTTGCCAAAGCAAGCTCATAAGGAGATGAAAAAGATGGATCTTGGCCCACTAGAAAATATAAGGATATTTTCCGCATTAATATCTTGAGGGTTATTAATCCGTAGAAAAATAGTGGGAGCTATATTTAATAAACTAGCCATTATTAAATATAGTCAAAAATTCACAAATACTAAAACTTGCGTATTTTCCTTTTGTAGAATTCCAAATGGCAAACAACTCATCGAGTTCACAACATTCCCTACGATCTGTCCTTGAGAAGGACAAGCTCTCAGGAACCAACTTTCTCGATTGGTACAGAAACTTGAGAATTGTTCTCAAGCAAGAAAAGAAGCTGTACGCAATAGAGGAGCAAGTTCCAGAAGGTCCAGACAATCAGACACCTGCTGCCTTAAAGGCGTATCAAAAGCATGTTGATGATGCTAATGATGCGGCCTGCCTAATGCTTTGCACCATGACCTCTGAGCTTCAGAAGCAACATGAGAACATGAATGCTGTCGATATGATCGAACATCTAAAGCAGCTCTTCCAAGAGCAGGCGAGGGTAGAGAGGTATGAGGTCTCAAAGGCACTGTTCAAATGTCATCTGGCAGAAGGGAACCCGGTGGGACCCCATGTACTCCGAATGATCGGGTACTTGGAGAATCTCGCCCGGCTTGGGTTCCCGGTCGGCCAAGAGTTGGCAACGGATCTCGTGTTGCAATCGTTGCCCGAGAGTTATGGACAGTTCATTATGAACTATAACATGAACGAGATCGTTAAACCACTGCCAGATTTGCTCAACATGTTGAGGACGGCTGAACAGAGCATCAACAAGGGTAAGGGCAAGGCCATTATGATGGTGCATAAAGGAAAGGGTAAAAAGTTTGCCTCTTCCTCCAAGGGCAAAGGCAAGTCAGTTGCTAAGTCCAAGGAACAAGCCCTTAAGCCTGTTGGTGGAATTGCCAAGGTCGTGACTAAGGGTGAATGTCACTACTGTAGTCAACCTGGACACTGGAAGAGGAACTGCCCAAAATATTTGGAGGACAAGCGGCTTGGAAGAGTGATTCCACCACCACCAGGTATTTTTGTTGTAGATGTCAATTTAACTGTCTCTACATCATGGGTATTAGATACTGGATGTGGATCTCATATTTGTCGAAATATGCAGGATCTAAAGAGAAGTAAAAGATTGGCTAAAGGGGAGGTAGATCTGCGCGTTGGGAATGGAGCAAAGGTTGCTGCGTTGGCCATAGGCGTTTGCGAACTATCTCTGCCTTCAGGATTAGTTTTAGAATTAAATAATTGCTATTTTGTGCCTGCTATGAGCAGAAACATTATTTCTATTTCTTGTTTGGACAAGGAAGGTTTTATTATTTCAATAAAGAACAATTGTTGTTCCTTTTATTTGAATAATATTCACTATTTTAGTGCGCAATTATTTAATGGACTTTATGTCCTTGATCTAAGTAATCCTGTCTACAACATTAATACCAAGCGGATTAAAATAAATGATTTAAATCCTGCTTATTTATGGCATTGTCGTTTAGGCCACATAAATGAGAAACGTGTATCTAGACTCCATAAGGATGGATTACTAGACTCATTTGATTTTGAATCATATGAGACATGTGAGGCTTGTTTATTGGGAAAAATGACAAAGTCCCCTTTCAATAAGAAAGGTGAGAGGACTAGTGAGCAATTGGCGCTCATACATACCGATGTGTGTGGGCCATTTGCCACGCCTGCCAGGGGTGGTTATGTCTATTTCATTACGTTTACTGATGATTACAGTAGATATGGATTTGTGTACCTTATGAGGGCAAAATCCGAATCCTTTGAAGTGTTCAAGGAATTCAAGAATGAAGTAGAGAAGCAACTTGGCAAAAGCATCAAGGCTCTACGATCGGATCGTGGAGGAGAATACTTGAGCCAAGAGTTTGACGACTATCTTAGAGAGTGTGGGATCGTGTCCCAACTCACTCCACCCGGAACGCCACAATGGAATGGCGTGTCCGAGAGGAGGAATCGAACCCTATTGGATATGGTTCGGTCTATGATGTGTCAAACCGATCTTCCATTATCGTTTTGGGGCTACGCTCTATTAAGTTCAGCTTTTACCATTAACCGTGTTCCATCTAAATCAGTCATGAAGACACCATATGAGATGTGGAGTGGGAGGCGTCCCACACTGTCGTTCATGAGGATTTGGGGCTGCGATGTCTATGTAAAACGTTTACAATCAGACAAGCTAGGGCCTAAATCGGATAAGTGTAAATTTGTGGGGTACCCTAAGGAAACTAAGGGATACTACTTCTACAATCCAACCGAGAACAAAGTGTTTGTTGCTCGGACCGGCGTGTTTCTAGAAAGAGAGTTTGTCTCTAAAGAAGCAAGTGGGAGGAATGTAGAACTTGAAGAAGTTCAAGAACCACAAATTACTGAACCGATTATGGAACATGAACAGGAATCACAAGCAGTTGTGGATCCACCTGTTCAGGTAACACAAGAGCTTCGTAGATCTAGTAGAGTGCGCCAGGAACCCGAGAGGTATGGACTTCTCGTAACTGATTCCGGTGACACGATGCTCATAGATGATGAGCCTACTACCTATGAGGAGGCCATGAATGGCCCAGACTCGCAGAAGTGGCTTGAGGCCATGAGATCCGAGATGGAATCCATGTATACCAACAAAGTATGGACTTTGGTGGAACCACCTGATGGGGCGCGACCCATAGGGTGCAAGTGGGTCTTCAAGAAGAAGATCGACATGGATGGTAATGTGATTACCTATAAGGGCCGATTGGTGGCTAAAGGATTCAGACAGATTCATGGTATTGACTATGATGAAACCTTTTCACCAGTCGCTATGACCAAATCCATCCGAATCCTACTTGCAATTGCAGCATACTACGACTATGAGATTTGGCAGATGGATGTCAAAACAGCATTCCTTTATGGGAATCTCCTCGAGGACGTGTATATGATACAGCCGGAGGGTTTTGAGGATCCAAAGCAAGCCAACAAAGTCTGTAAGCTGCAACGATCCATTTATGGGTTGAAGCAAGCTTCTAGGAGTTGGAATCGACGTTTTGATGAAGTAGTCAAAGAGTTTGGCTTCATCAGAAACGAAGATGAGTCTTGTGTCTACAAGAAGGTTAGTGGGAGCTCTGTAGCTTTTCTGGTCTTGTATGTGGATGACATACTACTCATTGGAAACGACATTCCCATGCTGCAATCTGTGAAAGATTGGCTAGGAAAGTGTTTCTCAATGAAAGACTTAGGGGAAGCAGCCTATATACTCGGTATAAAGATCTATAGAGATAGATCTAAGAGGTTGCTAGGCCTAAGTCAAAGTACATATATTGACAAGGTGTTGAAACGGTTCAACATGCAAGATTCCAAGAAAGGATTCTTGCCCATGTCACATGGAATCACTCTTTCAAAGAGTGGTTGTCCTTCCAATGAGATTGAGAAGGAACGCATGAGTAGGATTCCCTATGCCTCGGCCATAGGATCCATCATGTACGCCATGTTATGTACTAGACCAGATGTGTCATATGCCTTGAGTATGACAAGCAGATACCAATCCAATCCGGGTGAGAGTCACTGGATTGCTGTCAAGAACATCCTAAAGTACTTGAGAAGAACTAAGGATGCTTTCTTGATGTTTGGCGGTGAGGAAGAGTTGCGTGTAAGGGGTTACACTGATGCAAGCTTCCAAACCGATAGAGATGACTTTAGATCACAGTCGGGATATGTGTTTTGCCTGAATGGAGCAGCGGTGAGCTGGAAGAGTTCCAAGCAAGAGACGGTAGCTGATTCTACAACAGAGGCTGAGTACATTGCTGCAAATGGCGCAGCAAAGGAGGCTGTTTGGATCAGAAAGTTTGTTTCTGAACTTGGTGTGGTCCCTAGCATTGCGGATCCAGTGGAGTTGTTCTGTGACAACACTGGGGCGATCGCGCAATCAAAGGAACCCAGGTCGCACCAGAAGTCCAAGCACGTGCTCAGGAAGTTCCATCTGATTCGAGATATTATCGATAGAGGAGACGTTCGGATATGCAAGATTCCTACAGATGATAATCTGTCAGACCCGCTTACGAAGCCTCTCACGCAGTGGAAGCATGAAGGGCACACTAGGAGTATGGGCATACGAGATGCGCCAGATTGGCTCTAGTGCAAGTGGGAGACTGTTGGAATAGATGCCCTAGAGGCAATCTAGTTTAGTATGAATTTGTAATTGGCTAGAAATTCATTTATTATTTATTGGATATTTAATATAATGAAGTCCTTAGATTTACAATTGTGTTGTTTATCTTAAATATCCCTAGTCAAGTATAATGATTAAATGGGACAATCATCTATAGACTAGTATGGGGTTGGATTGATATGGAGATATCACGATCCAACACATAGGTGTGCATTACGGAATGTTGCACTGGATTGACCCATTACCGAGAAGGCTACATACACGTTATGTTGAGTCACAAGTGCTTCTCGGGTACAATGGTATTGTCATCCTTAGACTTGAAGTCACTAGATATTCTAGTTGTGGATCATTGTGATCTTGGTAGCGTTAAACGCTACACCGTAACTGGGTAGTTATAAAGGCGTGTACTGGATACAATGAGAAGCAAGCTTAGAGATCGTAGTGGACGTAGAGAGGATTTGCCCCTCCCACATAACGGGAGCAAATATCCAAGGCCACTCGAGGATAGTGCTTATAGAATGTCTGGCCAGACTCAAATAAATCAATATATGGGATATTGATGTTATTTGCACGAATAAGGCTATTCCATGGATCGAGGAACTAGGGATTGGATATACGAGTGTGACTTGTATGTCTCGTGTCCAATCCGGATATGGAGGCAAAGGGATGAGACAATTACTTGTACAAGGTTGTCTAGATGACTATTCTATTAGTTGGCTAGAATGGATGTTTTGCTAGAAACCGCTCCATATTAGCAAAGAGTTGCTACCAACTAGATAGAACCTATGGGGTCACACGCTATATAGAGTTGTACTAGATTATGGAATTAATTAATTGGATTAATTAATTAGAAGGATCACTTTGCAAACCCTTGCAAACTTAGTAGGGACTAATTTGCAAGGAAGGGACTAAATTGAATTCTAGTAGGACTAGAATAAGTCCTTTAGGTAGTTAACAAGGAGTTGTTGGACTATATAAAGGACCCTCCTCCTTCCTTCCCTACACACTTATGCTCTAGAGAGAACATAACAAGAGTAGGAGAGAACAAAGGAGAGAGAGAGCAAGCCACAAAGAGGGACGCCGCCCCCTTTGCCGCCGCCCCCTTGTCCCCGACGCCACAAAGGGCCGAGCCCCTTTTGGTGTCTCGTTTTGCGTGATTTCTTCACCCTCCTTTCAATCCGGGCTAGCACCAAGGTGATTGGAGATCTAGGAACAACTCTAGGCGTGGATCAACTATAGAGAACGTGACACTATTCGCGTTTGAAGTCATCAAGGAGAACCCAAAGGTGTGTTTATGATTTCTTACCTTCACTATCGTTATGCATCTAGACTTGTGATCCTTGGAGGGTTTTGCATGGTTATTTGTTTGATTATGCTTCCGTTTGCGCGATCCATGAATCAAAACCCTACAGCTATCACAATAGATAGGCTTAAGGACGAATTTTAGATCGCATTCGTACGAGTTGCCACTGTGGCAAATAGGCTTAGGAAGATCAATTAAGATCATTTTGCATAGGCTGCTATCGTAAAAGATAGGCTTTAGAAGATCAATTAAGATCATTCTTCGCATGTGCTGCTATCGTGACGGATAGGCTTTGGAAGATCACTTAAGATCATTTTGCATATGCTGCTATCATGACAGATAGGCTTAGAGGATCAATTAAGATCATTCTTCGCATGAGCTGCTATCGTGGCAGATAGGCTTTGGAAGATCAATTAAGATCGTTTTGCATGGGCTGCTATCATGATAGATAGGCTTAGAGGATTAGTTAAGATCGCATTTGCATAGGCTGCTATCGTGGTAGATAGGCTTAGGGGATCAATTAAGATCGCAGTTGGCATAGGCTGCTATCGCGGCGGATAAGCTTAGGAGATCGATTAAGATCATTTTTCGCATGAGCTGCTATCGTGGCAGATAGGCTTAGAAGATCAGTTAAGATCGCATTTCGCAATTGGTGCTATCGTAGCAGATAGGCTTAGAAGATCAATCAAGATCGTATTTCGCATAAATTGCTATCATAACAGATAGGCTTAGGAGATCAGTTAAGATCGTATTTCGCACAGATTGCTGTTGTGGCGGATAGCCCATTGTTAACAGTAATAACAAACTAAATGAGGCAAAATTAACAGCCAGAAATATGAAGTTCTCATTTGGGAGAACTCTCTTATTATAACGCTCTCATATGGGAGAGATGAGATTACAATTCTCTCGTATGGGAGAGGAGATTGTGTAAATCATAGCCATACAAGACATTAAGCGACGTTATAATAAAACGCATGAAATGAGAGAAGTCAAGTATAGTACTTCTTAATCCAGCGCATGTTGACTGAACTTGGGGTGGAGGTTGTTCCGTGCAACCTTCGTATGCTGCAGTAGCCACTGTCAAAGACTTCTGTGACTTCGAAGGGTCCTTCCCAATTGGCTGCGAACTTTGGGTGAGCCGCTTCTCGCATGCAGTGATCAGATGCGCGCAGGACCAAGTCTCCAACTGCGAAATCTCTTCGCTGGACCGTCTTATTGTAAGCACGAGCGATCCTTTCTTGATACCGCTTGTTGGTCCTTTTAGCTTGTTCTCGCTTTTCCTCCAGCAAGACTAAGTCATGATCGCGTTGATTGTCGTATAATGTGTGAAAGGCCAATCTCGCCGAATTGACTCTCACCTCCGCAGGTACCACAGCCTCGGCTCCATAGCATAGTAGGAATGGTGAGGCCCCCGTGGGTGTCCTTGGAGAAGTTCGGTAAGCCCACAGAGCTATGCTTAGAGAGTCGGCCCACTTCTTGTGGTCATCTGCGACCATCTTGCTCAAAATCCTCAACAGCGTTTTGTTGGTCGCTTCGGCTTGCCTGTTCCCCTTCGGGTAATAAGGGGTGGAACATATTTGCCTGATATTGTACTCTGCTAGCTTCGCAGCCACCTGGCGATTAACAAAAGGAGTACCATTATCTGAAATAATGGTGTTTGGAATTCCAAACCTGCATATGATGTTTTCCTGGATGAAATTGACCACAGCTAGTGCATTTGCCGTCTTCAGTGGTATCGCCTCTACCCATTTGGTGAATAGCTCAGTTGCAGTGAGAATAAAATGATTCCCGTGCGAGGTTGGTCGAATGGGACCAATGAAATCTAGAGCCCATATATGAAATGGCCATGGCGTTCCCAATGCATGTAGATCCACAACAGGAGCGTGCACTAGGTTTCCTTTGAATTGACACTCCTAACAGCGTCGTACTTTGGTGCGACAATCAGCCTCCATCGTGGGCCAGAAATATCCAATTGAGAGGAGCTGCCTGCATAATTTCGCACCTCCTTGGTGTTCCACCTGATGAGAAAGGTCCATGAATTCTTGTGCTTCCCTGCCGTCTAGACATCGCAGCAAGTTGCCCTCATGGCCTCTTCGCCAAAGCAGGTTTTCTTGTACTACATATCGAGATGCTTTCCTCTTCAATTTGTCAGCTTCTTTTCTCGATTCGGGCACGGTGCCCTGGGTGAGAAAGTCAAAGAGTGGCTTCCTCCAATCCATGTCATCATCAGTTAGAGCGATGAGTAGAGAATCTTTGATCAGTGCGCAACTTTCGCACTTCCCCTGTATCATGGCCGCGGCTGTTGACATGTCTGGCCAATGAATGCCATATCTCTGAGCCTTCCGATAGATTGACACCTCGCTTTCTCCGCAAGCATGTTGGTGAATCTTTTCTAACAACAGTTGTCCCTCCTGCTCGGAGACGCATCGCATGAGTATTCCACCAGGACCTTTGTAGTAAAGGGTGTTGTCATGTATGCAATACCCCTTTGTGAGCGCCCAGCTTTCACTGCTTGTGCCTTCTGCGATAGCTTGTAAGACTGCTTTTCTCCAGTCCGTTTCATCCATGTGTTCATCGTCGCACGCGTCTTCTGTCAATGCCGACGATGTTCGCACTTCGATCGAGATCCTCGCGGGACATTTGTCTGTGCTGACCTTAGATCCCAAGGTAGCCAAGGCATCTGCATGCCTGTTGTCTGCTCGGGGCTTGTGCTCGTACCTCACGTCGCAGAACTGTTGCACCAGCTTCTGTACCAGAGTCCGGTAGGACAGAAGGTTTATCTCCGTCAAACCGTATTCGCCCGTGGCTTGCTTGACGATAAACTTGGAGTCTCCCATGACCGTCAGATTGCTTACTTCCAAAGCCTTCGCTGCGCGCAGTCCTGCTATGAGGGCTTCATATTCTGCCTCGTTGTTGGTGACTGCAAAGTCGAGCTTTGCGGACATCTGTATGACCTCTCCATCCGGCTTGGTCAAGACTATCCCAATGCCTCCGCCTTTCCTTGTTGACGAACCGTCGAAGTGGAGCGTCCAATAGGGCACGTCGATTGCATATATTTCAGGTCCTTCGAGCTCTTTTTCGATCACGGGCTCGTGGCTGTTGTCGGGGAACTGTGCCAACAGATCCGCTACCGCCTGCGACTTGATCGCTCGCGGTCGCACGCATGTGATATCGTATTGAGAGATGGTCATGTACCATTTCGCCAATCTTCCTCCAGGAGTAGTGTGAGTTAGAAGATATCGTATGGGATCGCTCTTGGTAACCACTACCACTTTGTGCGCCGCAAAATAGTGTTTCAATTTCTCTATCACGAAGAACAAGGCAAGGCAGTGACGTTCGATGTCTGTGTACCTTGATTCAGCAGGCTGCACAATGCGAGAGATATAGTAGATAGGCCTTTCTTGGCCTTCGTACTCCTGAGCCAAGAGTGCTCCTATGGACCTCCTTGTTGACGTCAGATATAGCAGAAGCGGTGATCCCAGTTGAGGTGCGATCATTATTTTTTGAAGACGTCAGCAGATCCTTCAGCTTTTCGAACGCGGCTTCGTGCTCCGGAGTCCAGCTGTATACGACATCTTTCTTGAGAAGGGCACTAAAACAGCAGGTGATTTCGGCAATTGCTGGGATGAATCTCCGCAGATATGATAGCTTTCCCAAGAATGTTTTCAAGGCACTTTGGTTATGGGGCGGCGTCATGCCAGTGATGGCTGATACTTTCGCAGGGTCAGACTCGATTCCTTGGCGATGAACCACGCATCCCAAGAACTTCCCTGATGTTACCCCGAATGCGCATTTCATAGGATTCATCTTCAGTTGAAAGCGTCTACATCTATTGAACACTTTTCGCAAATCCGCGAGATGATCTGCTTCCTGCTTGGATTTGACTACAAGGTCATCCACATAAAACTTCACTTCTTTGTGCATCATGTCGTGGAATAAGGCCATCATGGCCCACTGATAGGTTGCACCCGCGTTTTTGAGACCGAACGGCATTACTGTGTAGTTGAACACCCCCACCGGAGTGATGAATACAGTTTTCCGCGCATCCTCAGGGTCCATCTTGATCTGGTTGTACCCTCTAAAGCCGTCCATGAAACTGAACATGCGATGACCCGCTGTTGAATCAATAAGCAAATCGATGTTGGGCAGTGGAAAATCGTCTTTTGGGCAGAAACGATTGAGATCTCGGAAGTCCACACAGATGCGAAGTTGTCCGTTCTTCTTTACCACTGGCACAATGTTGGCCAGCCATGTGGGATGATGATTCGGCTCTATGAACTTGGCATCCAGGAGTTTGACAATCTCCTGTTTGATCTTCACGTTAAGCTCCGGCCTGAAGCTCCTTGTTCTCTGTTTTACCGGTTTAGACCCTGGGATGATGTCTAAACGGTGCATAGTGATGCTTGTATCCAGACCTGGCATCTCATCATACTCCCATGCGAACACATCCTTGTATTCAGTTAGGAGCTGTAGCAGTCCTTGCTCCTCCTCGCTTGTGAGGTCTGCACTTAGAAAGACTGGCCTCTTCTTTTCCTCGTTCGGGCTGAGGAACACTTCCTTTAGTTCTTGCTTTTGTGGTCTGGGCCTGTCTTCCATGCATTCAGGTGCTTCTTTGAGCTTCTCGTCTGGAGTGCTCTGCATTGGCTCTTGCGTTACCGCAATCTGTCCAAGTTGGTTGATTTGCCCAGGGATATCCCCATGCCCATGTGAGGACATCCCCGCGCACCTTCATATGCGATAGCACTTCTTCCCGTTGGCGTAGAAACTCTCTATCTCCTTGCCTTCGGGGTCGTGCTTTGCAATTCGCTTCAGTGTGCACACACTTTTTCGCTGATACACGATTCGTGGCGCCTCTTCGCGTGTGGGCGGCTTTTCCTTGGCATCTTCCCTTGTCACCATTACTCCCGCCAGTGACTGATCCTTGATATCCTCCCACAGAGGTAGAGGAGTAGGGTTGAATGGTCCCGGTGTTTGCTCGTCCGCCATCTCGGTAAACCATACCGCCTCGCTGAGATGTGCTTCATCCAAGTTGAATGGATTTGTTGAAGCCGGTATCTCGACTATTCTGTCGTTCCAGATAGCTTTCATAACCTGGTGAGCTGTCGAAGGAACCGCGTCGAAACGATGAATCCAGGCTCGACCTATAATCATGTGGTACGTGGTGTTCGCGTCTATGACATAGAACTTCGCTGAGCACTTGATTTTGCCAATCTGAACGCCCAGGCGGATCCATCCCATCGTCATTCTAGAGTCGCTTCCGAATCCCATCAGCGGAGATGGACGCCTGACAATCTTGTGCTCGGGGATCCCTGCTAGCTTCAGTGTGTGGAGCGAAACAACGTCGACCGCTGCTCCTCCGTCTACGAATGCTCGTTTGAACTCGACACCATTTATGATGGCTGTCACATAAAGAGGCCTCTGGTGGCTCGCATCTGTCTTTTTGTCGCTGGCAGAAAAGGTCATAATCTTTTCTGTAGAGCGAGACGCCCTGATGACTTTCCCGTTGGAGACTACAAGATCCTCCTCGTAGTCCTCCGCTATCCTTAAGATCGCTTTCGTCATCTCTTTCCGGCATTTCTCCGAGAAGTTCATCTCGTCGAAGAATCTGCTGAAGCCGTGCGACCCCTTCATCCGGTCAGCACGTTCATCCTCTGTGTCCATGCTATAGTCCTCGTCTTCATGGACTTCGGCAATGATGGGTAGACCATCCTCTGCGACTTCTTCCAACTCCACAATCGAGATGATGGCGACCTCTTTTCCTTTCGAGTCTTGCTCCGCATGGGCAGGAAGTGGATTGTTGCGCACATCCTTCCTGTGATCGCTGACGATCAGCTCGCCGTTCTTCATCTTTTGATTGAACACAATACTGAGCTTCTTACATTCCGCTGTAGGATGCATGACCTTGCCGTGGTACTCGCACCACTTCGGGTCCCTCACCATCTCCTTGGAGGGTACCTTCTCGAGCGGCGGTAGGACACCGTCCTTGCGCCATTGCCTGCAGAGGTCGCTCACCTCCTCTACCGAACATGGCAGAGGTGGTACGTCGAAGTTCACAACCTTCGCTTTCTTCTGGGTTGAAACTGTATTGACCTCAGCTTCGCGTCCCCTCTTGTAACTGAACCTCCCGATTTTGTAGGTAGTGCCGGTCGAAGATCGCTCTGGGGCGTTCTTCTTTTTCTGCCTCTCTACTATAGGCTCGATGTTCTTGGTGCATTCGATAAGCTTTGAAAACGTAGGTGTTTGCAGATTGATGAGCATACCTTTGTATTCGTCTCGCATGCACTGCAGGCATATCTCTACGAGCCGGCTTTCGAGCATTGGATCTTTGCACTCCAAGGACTTCGCTCTGAATTTCTTGATGAAAGTGATCCCGTCCTCCTCGCGCTTCTGATACATCCGCGAGAGGTGGATCATTGTCACTTTTTCTTCCATCTGGAAGAACTTGGTATAGAACTTCTGGACCATGTCGTCCCAAGTCTTCACGGATCCGGCTTCCAACGTTCGGTACCACTTGTACGCTACGTTCCCCAAAGATTTTGGGAATTCTCGCATCAGCAATTTGGGATCAGCTCCGTATGGCCCCATGACATCGATGAAACGCATGACGTGCTCATGAGCGTTCCCGTTGACATCCTCGAACTTGTCCCATTTAGGAGCCTTATACCCCACCGGGTTAGGCATGAGATAGATCTCCCGCGGGATGGGTGAATCGTTGTCTAGCTTCGGGATAATGGTATCCGCGAATGATTGGTGGGCCAGAATGGTGTCCATGCGCTTCTGCAGAGACGTCACGCATTCTGGAATGCTCCCCTCGGTAGCAGAAGGAGGGGTTGTCGCAGGCGGAGGCGACACATACGCCGCCGGCGGATTGGGGACATATTGGCTGCTTGCATTGCCCCAGATTTTCGTTGGAGGAGGCAAGGGGTACTGCGAAGCCGGGTTAGATGCCAAAGCCGGAGGCTGAGGAGTGTGAGCAGTGAGAGGCAACATCTGAGCTGTTGACCCCTGAATTGAAGGCAGCTGCGTAGTCGCTGGTGGAGTTTGCAGATTAGGATTGGGAGGTGTGGTTGACACTCCCAGTCTTGGAGCGGTAGGGGCTCCTCCTCCTTGAGGGACGGCGGTGGCCGATGAAGGATTTGGCGCAAGGGTGCCAGAACGGCCAAGATCCGTTCTAGTTGCGCAGACTGAGATTTGAGAGCTTTCGCCTGACTTTGGACAGTAGCGTCCAAGGATTCTAGCGTTGGTGCCTCGCCGGGGGTCGTAGGAGTACGGCGGGTCTCCTCTCCCGAGGCAGCTTCGGTGGAAGGCGATCTGTTGCTGATATCATCCTCCTGAGACATGGTTGCTTTTGTTGGTAAGTTCACGTCGGGTTCACCAAAATGTGCACAAGAGATTCCGACGGGGAGACCTCCGTGTACACCGTATGTAGAGGATCAGAGATAGCACAGGAAGAGTTGTGTTGTGTGTAGGGAGAGAGTAAGGCAGTAGTAATGTCTGAGAGAGAGACAGAGGTTTGGCAGAGCTTCCGCGTATGGCAAGTGTGTTCTCCTTTGTATGGAAAGGTTAACGTCCTATATATAGCAGGGAACGTGACCGTTGTAGTGTGGTTAATGCGCCCATTAATGGCGGCTTAATTAGCTTAACCACAACGGCACGTTCGTCCTCATATATAGGGACCGTTACAGCACGTTGTGCGCGAATACCGGAACCGTTACGAGGTTGACCGGGTTTGACCAGATTGACCGGGTTTATGGAGCTCGTGCCATAAATCTCTCAAAGCAGTTACTAAAGGTCGCGTGCGGGCTTGGCTCGCACGCGACAGGGCTTACTCTAGCCTCCAAACCACTAAGTCCCTACAAGTCCCGTGCAGTGGTATGCGAGGGCTCTGTCTCGCAGCCCCCACATGGATCAGCTCGGCTGGTGATCCAGTGTGTGTGGAGCACAATATGGTGTGCTGGATGGTTGCCACGGGGCCAAGATCTGTCAGCTCAGAAAGCACTATCTACAGTTACAGAGTTTGTAATCCGCTACATTTAAATCATCAATAAATATTTGATACTCCGAATTTATCGCTTTTGTTTTCACAAGCATAAAATTTGTGTGTACAGTTTCATTTTTTTTTTCTTAACTAATATGGGAGTTATGTGTTTTTAACCATATCTTTAGGGATAGGTAATTAAATTCAGCAATGAACCTACATTTGTGAAAGACTAAAATACCCTTGAATTCAGTGAATTCCATCCATTGTGTGTAACGGAAGTTAACAGAGGGTACCACCATTGCAACAAAACGAAACTATGAGTACCATCGGTGCATCATTTTAAACTGTGGGTATTAAATCCACACGAAATCGAAAGTATGGGTACCACCAGTGCAATTTAGCCTTGTTTATTTTAACAATTTCGTAATGTACATAGATATTTTCTCGAAACATGCATACAGATGCAGTTGCAATTATGACAAAGGTGCATGCTCGAGATTGATAAATCGTACATTGTCGTGAAAAACTATACCCTGTCAAATTGTGTGATCGAGTTAAGCGCGGTGCTGGCTGCACGAAGGTATACGCGAAAAGCAGAGGAAGGTGTTTCTTTGAAGAAAATAACAAACTTTTTTGCACTTGTTGCCGCCCTTGCCCCTAATTGTTTTGTAATGTCTAAGCATGGTTTAGTAAGAATGCAAGTTCTTCTGAGGTATCAAGAATGATTTTTACTAATAAATGTATGAAATGGTTTAGGACAAAAGACATTTTCCACCTTCGACTATCGATTAAATACATTTTACCCCTGATCTATCGATAAATACGTTTTGCCACCCCTTTTAGAGTTAAAAGCTAATCCCACACTACCATAGGAGCAAAAAGACATAGTTACACACACACACACACATATATATATATATATATATATATGTATATACATATATATATTTATATTCACATATGTATACATACAATATATATATTTTAGAATGAGGAAAAGAAATGTGTATGTGTTATATGTAGCGTAACCTTCTTTTCGCTTCCTTTGAAGGATTCAACAAATGAGCGAAAAACAAGGTTAAGCACTCTGAATCCTCCTTTTCTGGGTGAATTTGTGTTACTCTTATCCTTAAAACTCGGATCACGTTTCCATATTATTTTATTTACATAAAAAGTAAGATCTAACTATAAACGAAGGAGCGTGCCATATACTTTCTCCAAAAGAAAGTTTCCACAAATTTGGATATGATGAATCTCTCTTTCATTTCCAGGTCTCTCTTGATTTTCGTCATTTTCATGTCAGGTATGTTTGTCAATATTATTTTAGAACATGAGCAAAACAAGTTTTCTTTTAATTATTTCTAGCTTTCTTTAATCAATTTCTTACAATGTGTGCACATGCAGTTGCAACTATGAAAAATGTGCATGCTCGAGATTACAAAAGCGGGCTTTGTGAAGACAAATTGTACCAAGACAAATCCTGTAATCGAGTTAAGTGTGGTGCTGACTGCGCGAAGGTTTACCCCAAAAGTACTGGCGGCAGGTGTTACCTTGTAGAAAAGAAAGTTTTTTGCTTTTGTGCAAACATTTGCCCCTAATTGTTTTGGAATGTCTAAGCATTGTTCAGTAAGAATGTAACAAGTTCTCGTTAGCATTCGAGAATGATTTTTATTAATAAATGTATGAAATAATTTACCTATGCTACAAAAGTTTGGTTGGTTTTTTTATGAATGTCCACAACATATATATGTTATAAGACCATATTTATATTGTTATTGGCCTTCCCCATCATTATGCCTGAAGGGCAGGAAGGATCTATCACATACAGATCTACAACATGAATTATAGGGGAAGATTCATGTGTTTACCTTGTCTTCCTAAGCTCCTTAATGCAGCGGATGATCGTTGTGTTGCTTGTTTTCACGCGCCTCCTCCTTGATCTTGCTCCCACCAATCTATTGTGAATCTCGAGGACGAACACTATGTTTCACACCACGTTCCATCTCCTTGGATGAAGTTGGAGAGAGAATAGGGTTCTCTACAACTAGTGTGAATCTAGACGGGTAACTTTATTCTCTGGAATAGCCATTAGCCTTAGCATTATAGCACTCCTTAATGTGTAGGAGGCTGCCTCCTTATATAGGTAAAACTTCTCCTAGGTTTGCACATAAACCCCTAGGGTTTGAGCCTTAGCTACTAACCCCTCTAGGTTGTGCATTAGTGCAACTAACCCCATAAGGTTATGACAATTGCATTGGGCACCCCACATTGGCGCACCAATTGCTAACATCTCCCACTCGCACAGTGGGGTTGCACAATTCATCCAGTCTCTATCAATCTCCAACTTTCTATCAGCTACAAAAGAGTATTGTGTGGCCGTGGCGTGTGACCGGTGAGAGTACCTGCATTTCGGGAGATCCGTACACCAAACTCGTATAGCCAGCATGGGAAGGCACCCTCTCGGGAGATCCACATACCAAACTCGTATAGCTAGCGCAGGAAGGCACCCTTAAAACATATAACAGTAATAATGCTCTCCGTAACTCTCGTATTCCCCAGATTCCTCCGATTGTCATCTCGTGGATCATGAGCACCTGCCTTGTCCCGAAGGCCATGCTCCAATGAGTCCACATCTCCTTTATATTTTCATATCCTACATGATCCCATAAGATCTTGCAGGTGGGCCCAATGAAGATAATAAAGAGCGATGCAACGAGAATCTTTCCTTACATACATGTGTCACTCAGATTCGGCTCAGCTGCTTTCCCAACAGTGTCCGGAAGGCCGAATCATCCATAGCCGTAAGGTGTCACGCCAAAGTAGCACCACCGACCCGTCTCCTCATGACACAGACGTAAGTACAAAGGGTATACAGTGTCAATCACCTTTATGTGATCGACGAGGCTCACACGATGAGGAATCCCAGAGACTAATTCTACTCATCCCCTCATGGTCACTCATAAGCGCGCGTTATTCAAGGGGGAATATGCGCCATAGTGTTTAGACTCTGGTCAGAGCGCATGTCTTATCCTTGCAAAGGACCTCTATGCAGATGACAATCCAGTAGCCCTTATGGCCACCAGCCCGAGTGCTGCCATGTCACACTATTGTGAACAATTATGAGCTCTCGCATCTGGCTTTCTCTACACAGACTGTTCATGGTTCGGGGTAATATCCATGTTCGATTGGCCATAACCAGTCTCACCTTGGAACTTATTTCCAATGCGACAGTTGAATCCGTCTGACAGGCTCCTAGCTCTACTGATAGACATCAAGCTCTTATCATAGGCCATATGCTCATATGAAGAAGGCATCTCATATCATATCGCAAGCTTTCAGCACTTATCGGGATTCTGTCTCATCTTCCGCCACACCCAGACATATCCAGGATATTGCGAAGGCGGTCGCTCGTGTGAGTGAGCCGACCTAGTGTCTGCGTGACATGCTCTATGCTAGTACAGGAAATGTAACATATCATACATGTATCAAAACAACATGCTGCTTAAAACAAATCCAATTAAAATCCAGTCAATCAATGTCTCGTGTGTTCTTCAAGTTATCGACTACCAAGTCCCAATTTTCTAAATCAAACCACAAAGACTATTCTTATGTGGTTTAGGAATGGGATGAGCCAACATCCTGGCTCATAGTTGATCCACTCCAGGATTACTCTTTAGGTAGTTATTTCACCTTTTGTGAAATAGTACCCTCGACTATGTGTTTGTCTTTACCGCAATGTTATAGCCGTATGCTAACACTACTCATGGTAATAGGTTTGTTGATAACGCATAAGCTTACAAGAAACCCTTTTCGGTCAAACACATTTCTGCCCTATGGCAGAACAGGCAATCGTGCTTCGCTTCCATGGTCAATGGAGCGGTCCAATACAATCATGCAACACTTATATTGCATTTGTTCCATGCGAGTCTATCATCGAGCATGGACGATAGCCTGAGTCGGATCCAAGTGCATCTAGGTACCCACCCTAGTTAGCATATGTGGCTAACTAGTCGAAGCATCATCTTCGATAGTCATAGCACGTGATCCCTTATATAGAGCATCCTTGTTACAATCTTGTGTCTTAAATTGGAATATCCTGAAATCCAATTCTTCCGATTGCAACCATAGTGCATATAAGACTCATACTCCATCAGGCGCTCTGGTTGTCTGGTCATTCTTTATATGGTGTCTTTTAGGGCACATGTCTAGGCTCGTAAGTTATTGCGCTGAGCTACAGGAGTATTATTACTCCTTAGGGGACTCGAACAATCCCTAAGCTCCACTAGCCAATAGCGTGTCATCGATATTAAGTGACGTGATCTTCAACTCTCTACTAGTAAGAGTGATACACAGCGGTTTCCATTTGTTATCGTAAACATATAGTAAACGATCCCTGATGAAATACCACTGTCCAGAGGACTAGCTAAGATCCCATATGGACTTAGTTAGCTTGCACACATTCTGTGCATTTGACCTTAGTCACCTCTAGGATTTCTCCATTGAGAAATTCAGTCATCACGTTTATCGAGAATGGATCCATAAATATTGATGCTACCAAGCGAATCAACGTAATCCTTACCACCCAAAACCTTGGGAAGGATGCCTTGTTGAACCAACGCAAATTCGTCGGATCGACTCAAACTCGTCGATGTCTACTCTCAGAATGATTGTAGCTTTCTTCGCCTCTACGCAAGTCATATGCCTTACCACGCTTCCGTCTGGGTCTTTGATTGACCTTGGAAATCCATTAATCTCCAATAGTCCTCCATCCAGTCGGATAGTCAACCTAGTTCTTAAACTTGGTTGGCCCCTTATAGACTCTAATTTATCCTGTAAAGCTTAATATTCACTCTTCATAATTAGGGAACGATAAGGCCTAGGATTCTATCCTATCGTTTATGCAAGGTGATCCTTAGGATCATCCCTTCGATCTCAAGCAGTCGATGGGGTATGCTCCTATGAGCAATTCCTTTGCATAGGAGGATCACCATTTGGTCTCATCCCTTATGGATGGGCACCCAGATTGGAAAGTCACTCCCACTGTTCAAAGGATCCTTGAGGAACTAATTCCTCATAATCAATTTAATGAACGGGTATCTTCCAGCGGTATCCTCCATGCTTGTAGAGATCATCATATCTACGAACATATCCCTTAATTATGGATATCTCCTATGAGAAATCATATATCTCGTGAATCCATTTATGTTACACTACTAATCGGCTGTTGCGTTTCAAATACGCAACCCCTAGAGTGCTGCGAATAGCATAAGAAGATACGTTACTCCATGAAGATACGTCTCTTCCATCTAGGGTCTAACTTCAAATTCCTTCTCATCAGGTGGTGAAATATCTTGGGACAATATCCTAGGTTCATCATTGTCTTGCGTGGTGACCCTTATGGTCTTCCTATCGATGTCAATTCATCGACGGGACATGCTCCAAAGAGCGCTCCTACGAAAAGAGGGTTCCTCCGCATAGTCATAATCTATGATGGGCTGTTCACTAGGCACGTTACTCCCACTGTCCTGAAGATCCGTAGGAACTATTTCCTGTCGATCATTCAGGGATGGGGTGTCTTCCAGTGAAACTTCTGTTTCGTAGAGACTTATCTCTCAACGAACCTCTTCCTGACTTGAAATTAGTTAGTACATAAGTTGCCGATCCCCATGGCCTAAGGTGACCTCATTCAGGTTGCCTTTTGGTCCACATCTCGTAGGGTGTAGTGGCTACAGACTTGGTGGACTTATGGTTGCGTATGTTGATAGTCGTTTAGCAAAGTGTCTCCTCCGAATAGGGAACTTGTACTTTGCATGCTCTATCATACATCAGACCATCTCTTACAGTATTTTATTCCCCTTTATCCTCTACAGCATATTGCTGGGGCGTGGGGATAGCCAACTGCCATACTATTTCTTTCCATCACATAGCTCTTGCTAAGATAGATACTTCCAGTCTCTTTCTGTCCAAGGACATATCCTTTTATCCAGACGGTTTTCTACCTTTTGTAGAGACCTGTCTGAAGCACCCTTGTGCCTCAGACTCAAGCACAACCAGTTGAGACGCGGACAATCATCTACGAATGTGATGGAACAGTAAGCACCATGTCTTAGCTCTAACATTTAATGGAACACAACAACAGAATGAATAAGATATAAGGACTCAGTAGTCCATAACGCTCTACTGGATGATTTGAGTTTTGCCTTTCATGTCCGGCAAGGATCACACACAGTTAAGGGTATCTTGGGCACAATCCAAGCAGGCCTGCCCTAGCTAGCCTGAACATCCTTTCCTGTCATCGTGTGTCTTAATCTAGCGCGCCACATATCAGAATCTTAAGTCATACTCTTAAGTTGACATCCAAGAATTCTGAGGCGTTATTCATGCTAGAATCTTAAGAACGCAAACACCATGATATAACCATATCCAAAGTTGAAACTGTGACCAAAACAAATTTTGGTGGCTACTCCCTCAAAGATAATCCTTTGGATCCTTATACGAGAAGTGATTTTCCAAGTCTGGCCTTTTCTCTTAGTCTTGGGAGAAACTCCTTTGCTCCTTTTGCGTTTGTCAGTCTTGGGTAATACTGGCCTTATGCCAATATTTCCCCTAAATTCATTTATCCTTGCCCCACCTGTTGCCTTGGTCCTATTACCGGGCTAGGGACAATGTCTGCCTATCATACTTCACTAAGTATGATCATACTTCTCTAACAACCTTTAGCAATCATATATTGCTTAGACATCCGAAGTATGCTGGACTAGTATTCTTAGCAAACTTATTTTGCTTAGATCCTAGAACAGAGTGATGTTTTGGTCTTATCCAAACATCTTGACACTTGCAAAGTGTGTCATATTACGTTCCATGAAACGTGGCAGAGACTGCAGCAAATTGCAAATCCGATAGCTTGTACCTGACAACCCTTAACTCTCTTATATACATGGCATCAATCTCAGACGTTAAAGTCGAGTGCTCAATATTATGGCATGAGCCATAACTCATAGTTAAGGTAGGATTATTATGAGTCATTACTCACAACTTATGTACGCAAATGGCTAAGATGGATCCAAGATTCTTCTTTGCCTTCCTACAATTTTAAAAGTGGTCTAGAACATGCTGATGAGGTCATTTCCCCACCTTTTCATAGCATGCTCTATGACATTATCTTGACTGCTGCCTCCCACTATTGGTGAGCCTAAAGATAATGTCTATGTGCTGCTGTGACAACTTATTCATCACAGGTTCAAACATATTTGTGGGTGGTTCGACAACCTATGTCCAGCGGATGGTTACATAGTACGACGACTCATCATATCGTTTGTTTTCACCATTTAGCCTTTACAGTTTCGATTTAGACACGATTGATAGAGACATTGTGGAAGTTAATCACTAGCATTTACTTAGCTCCAAAATAACATGTGACATCGATTAAACTTAATAGTTCCTCACAAGGACTCCACCAAAACCTAGCGTATATCCTAGGAATCAAATCTCATCACTTGTAATTTCCTACCAATTTTAATCATGTCATCATGTGAGCTCTTTTTTTTTAGTTCTTTAGCATGCGAGGTTAAACATATATATCCAATCACACGCAGTTATAACATAAAACAAGCATAAGCATAATTAAATATGCAATGGATGTGGCCCCTAAGGTGCACTCCCACTATTGAGAGTACTTCTTGAGCAAAGTCTTGAACTCCATCTCATGCCATCTCGCCTACTTGAGGACTCCAAGCTTGAGGCTCCTTTAGACCGTCTATTTGCTCCATGCACCTTGTGCCATAGCTTTTGGTTTGGCCTCCTCTCTTGAAGCTTCAATCTTCAATCTCTACTAACTATCTTATTTCTAATAAGAAGTAACCTCATAGAGGCGAGTAGATGAGAAGAGAAGACACTAGAGTATGTAGAGAGGCACGACACGCAGGTCGTATTTTGATTACATATTCA
Organism: Linanthus parryae; assembly: GCA_023055425.1. Taxonomy (NCBI): domain Eukaryota; kingdom Viridiplantae; phylum Streptophyta; class Magnoliopsida; order Ericales; family Polemoniaceae; genus Linanthus; species Linanthus parryae. Next base: position 379,227 of record JALGPY010000017.1, read on the forward strand.
AAAACAAATCCAAAACCAAAATATAAAACATCTATGCCACATCCATGCACCAAACACATCCATTCAACCCACAACATCATGTATAACAATATAATAAACATACTGGAATTTTCTGGAAATTTCCAGAATTATACAATAATTACTGGAAATTAATAAGCAATAATCTAATCAACTAAAAAGATCGAAAATTGCTCCCTACCACTTATGGTCTCACCACCTATGTAAAAATGTAGGGAAAAATGACCTAAGTCTCCAGAAAAAATTTGGGCTCAAAACAGTGTGTATAAGGTCGTCAAACTGCCTCGGGAAGTGTGCCAAACACTAATTAATTAATCAGGAAATTACTAAAATTTTCCGTCGCTCCAAAAAATATGAAAAAAATATCCACAAAATAGGAAATTTAATTTGGAGTCCCTAGGAAAACACCGGACGAAAAATGACAGCGGGAGGAGGACGCACGCGCCTTCTCGCGCCGCCACGCGTGGGCGCGTCCGCCTCCGCCACGCACCGACGTCGGCCATGTGCCACGTCAGCACCTATGCTGACGTTAGCTGCCACGTCAACCAGCCACGTCATCGCCACGTCAGCTGCCACGTCATCGCCACGTCAGTCTTTTGATGACGTGGCACCGCCACGTCATCTGCCACGTCAGCCCTAGGTCACGTCAGCAGCCGCCGCCAGCCCTTTGGCGCGTGCGGCGCGTGGCGGCGCGTGGGCGCGCGTGGAGGCGGCGTCGGTGGCGCGTGAAGCCCACGCGCCGCCTTCCCGTGCTCCGTTCCCCACGGAATTAATTTTTCCGGGATCGTCTTTTCGTCCTGATCCCGATTATGTGGTCAAAATCCAATTTTAACAAGTTTTAAAAAACGTGTTCTACTGATTGGATCTAGCAGTCCAGATTGATACAGTTCCGAACCTTTGAATATTCATAACTAGTTCATCGTAAATCCAAAAAATATAAAATTTATATATCTGAAATTCTCGTGAAAAACCCTACCTAACCATATAGGTTTCGTCTACTGGTTATGAAATTTCAGAAACTCGATTTTCTAAACAGATTCAGGAACGCATAACGAGGCACGAAAAACAAGCCTAAGGCTCTGATACCAATGAAGGGCAGGAAGGATCTATCACATACAGATCTACAACATGAATTATAGCGGAAGATTCATGTGTTTACCTTGTCTTCCTAAGCTCCTTAATGCAGCGGATGATCGTTGTGTTGCTTGTTTTCACGCGCCTCCTCCTTGATCTTGCTCCCACCAATCTAGTGTGAATCTCGAGGACGAACACTATGTTTCACACCACGTTCCACCTCCTTGGATGAAGTTGGAGAGAGACTAGGGTTCTCTACAACTAGTGTGAATCTAGACAGAGTAACTTTATTCTCTGGAATAGCCATTAGCCTTAGCATTATAGCACTCCTTAATGTGTAGGAGGCTGCCTCCTTATATAGGCAAAACTTCTCCTAGGTTTTCACATAAACCCCTAGGGTTTGAGCCTTAACTACTAACCCCTCTAGGTTGTGCATTAGTGCAACTAACCCCATAAGGTTATGACAATTGCATTGGGCACCCCACATGGGCGCACCAATTGCTAACAATGCCTATACAAAGGATATCATGGTTGGATATTGAATATACAATACTACTCTTCTACCTACATAATTTTCTCTCATTGTTTCTCGTCTCTCAAATCTCGATTCATAACAGGTTGTCAACACAAAAGTGCAATCAAAATATATGTTAAACACATGCTGAGTGAATAATATTTTCTAATAAGCAAAGAAGACATACGTCCATGACGGTACTAGGTAGTACACAACCGTGACAAGCTAAATCCGATCTAGTAAAAATACTAATATTATGCGGAAGGTGATTTGTTTGTTTGCTAAACCAAACATGAAATCATGAGTTTAATCTCTTTTCTATTTGTTCTTGTTGTAACAGAACTCCTGTTTGAGAGCTCTGATACCAGTTGGTTATAACATGGAGGTGTACGAGTAAGAACGATGTAACGAAAACAAGATCAAGACAGATATTTAACGTAGTTCACTAACGAATTCGCAACGAACCCGCTAGCTACCTCAACAACCAGTACCCAATATTTTATTGAGAAGAGAACCTGATTACAATGAATGTCGTGGCCGTGACGGCCACGACAGCCCCGATATCACACACACCCGACACAGACAAGAGATGCTCTCGAAGCACTATTAATTCTCAAACCCAAACTCACTCTCTGTGTGTATTGGGAGGAAACCAAAATAGACCTTTATATAAGTCAAAGTGCAGGTAGTGGCGGTGGTTTTCAACAAGCCCACACCCCCTTTGACTTTGAGTCAAACTTTCCAACAGGATGCAAGTGAAACTTAACAAATCTCCACCTTGACTTGAATCATCTCAGCAACTTGAAACCAGAAACCGGATGCTTCTCTCCTCAACCTGAACCGGATGCGTTTCCCAGAACTAGATCGAGTTCGCCTCCCCAAACAGATCTTTCGCAGCTATATGCGAAACTCGAATCACCAAATTGTTGCTCCAACTACCACGCGTTCCAGCAACTAATGCGCTCAATGTGGTTTCACTTACGGAAACAGAAACAAGTGCTCCACCAAGAACCAGACTCGAATACATTCGATGAGAAAGAAGGACCGAATGTATTCCCGATGCGCCCAATTGCGCCAGACAGATGCACCATGACAATAATGCCCAAATTTCATCCAGACCAGATGCACCGATGACGAGTGCCACAAATTGTCATGCCCGATGCGCCTCGTATGCCTCAGATGCGCCAGATGCGAGCTCAATATGTGTCATGGTATACGCTCCAAAACCAGAACAGATGCACGCCATAACACACTCGTGCATAACGCACGTTGGAACCAGGATCAGATGTGTGTGCCAGAAATCTCACGCGCCAGATGCTCCATGCCGTTGCTCCAACCCCAACGAATTCCAGCAACGCATGATACATAACCCGGTTCAATTCACACGTCAAATGCCCCACGCCGGGAGTCGTATTGTGCCTGAACTTCAATTTCTAGAACGCCAGATGCGCGTGAATCGCCAGATTCGTGCCAGTACCGAATGTGTGCCGGATTTGCTTGATCCCTTACACACCAAATCAGATGCGCGCCACATTGCTCCAAGAGGAGCCCGGTGTGTACGAGAGAATCCTGCAGAGAGAACTCAATATACACCATGAGTAGAGGATAGAAAGTACACAGAAAGTGTAAGGTTGTGTGTAGGGAGAGAGTAAGGCAATAGCACTGTATGAGAGAGAGACAGGAGTTTGGCAGAGCTTCCGCGTATCTCAGGTGTGTTCTCCCTTGTATGGAAGGGTTAACGATCCTATATATAACGGAGAATGTGACCGTTGTAGTGTGGTTAATGCGCCCATCAATGGCGGATTAATTAGCTTAACCAAAACGGCACGTTCGTCCGCGTATATAGGGACCGTTATAGCACGTTATCCGCGTATACCGGAACCGTTACGAGGTTGAACAGGTTTTGACCGGGTTAACCGGGTTTATGGAGCTCGTGCCATAAATCTCTCAAAAGGAGTTACTAAAGGTCGCGCGCGGGCTTGGTTGTCGCTCGCGCGCGACATGACTTACTCTAGCCTCCAAACCACTAAGTCCCTACAAGTCCCGTGCGGTGGTATGCGAGGGCCCCGTCACGCAGCCCCCACGTGGATTAGCGCGGCTGGTGATCCAGTGTATGTGGAGCACAATATGGTGTGCTGGATGATCGCCACGTGGCCAAGATCTGCTTGTCCAGAAATCACTATCTACATTAGCCCCCTTTCTGCGCGTGAAGACTCATAGCCGGATAGGCTTCCATGCGCAGGAACCAACGTACGCGTCGCCGCCACACACCAATTCAAATACACGCAAATTCAGCCCCCGTGCGTGTCATTATGACCTAAAATCCCCAGAGTCGTGCCGTCTGGTCTTTTAGGGTTTTAGGCATGACATCAGCTTGTCCTGTGATTGCGCGATTCGACGGTGACGGTTGCGATTCGACTACTGAAAGGACGCAACCCTTCATTGTTTTTGGATAAATACTTTGTGCTCTCCATTGTTGCAAAGCATCACTTCTTTCTCTTAAAGTGAATGATACCCGGAAGTCTTCAAGAGAAGATCCAAATAATCAATCATCAATCCTTTCTTGTCAATCGTCTTCTTCAACTGTCCGCATCCATGCAAGTTTTACCAAAACAAGGTTGGCCTTGTTCAATTTATTTAACATATCGATATATGCTTTGAACTGTGTTGGATATGCAAACCCATGACTATCTGAAACATACCATCCATTGGAAACTGCGAAGGACACCTTGTTCTCTAAACTCAGAATTGATCTAATCCCCAGATTGTAAACATTTTGAATGTGTGGGATTTCTGAAATTCCCAATAATGCAAACGATTCTGAACTTTCAAACCCCAAAATTGACACTGAATTGTTCATCTTTCTTCTGATAAAGCCTCGTTGCTTCAAACTGAATCTTGAAATTCAAACTAAAGTATGTGTATTTCTCCCCCCTTTTTTTCTTGCTTTTCCGCAGGAATGGCAAAGACAAAAGGAACTAAACCCGTTAAAGAGGTCGAAGATATACCTGATCTTCCCCATACCTTATGGCGGAAATCCCCCTATCTGGGTGGCAAAGACTTTTACCATGCTAGGGTTAAGGTGAAGAACCTACCAACCCCTGTTCTTGCTGAAGAATTGCAAACACTGAACCCTCCTGTTAATGCGGCCATGCTCGAATTGATCGATTCCAAGGATGTGGTTCGATTAGGGGTTGAGAATGGGTTTTTCCCATACAATGCGATTTCCACTCAGGCGTTTGTTCAGAAATTGGACTTTATGGATGAGTCGATTGACCATGTACTGACCCATCATGCCATTGCTTTGAACGATGGTGGCATATATTTTGAAGTCCGTGCTATGAAGGGTGCTGCAGTGAAGCTGGACCAGTCCAAGCTTCTAAACCTTCTCTCACGCTACTCGCCTGTGACTCACACATTCCACTTTGCTGAGTTCGAGGCTGCTCCCACTCTTGAAGATGTACACATGCTGTATGATCTGTCTCCTGTGGGTGATGTGGATCCTCTGAGTCCCTTGAGGACCGATGCAGAGCTTGCTTTGTACAAGCAGATGGAGGAAAGCTTGTCAGATGTGAAGAAAATTTCCACCCGGTGGACACCTGCGGAGCTTCTTCCCGACTGGCAACTAGTTGATACGTCTGCGAAGAATACTTGGGGCAAGTGGGTGTAGTACTTCTTCCGCGATTATGCGAGTAGTAGTATCACCAAGAAGCTTCTGAGCCAGAACCCAAAGGCTAAAAATTATGTGAATGGCAAGGGTTATCATCTGACCCTATGTGCTTTTGTCTGCGCCTGGTTTTCGAGGTATTTAATCGATGGCCATCCTCATGATGGGGTCTTCTACCATGTCCTTCCACTTGCTGTGAAACTGACCCTTGGTCAAAAGGTCGCACTTGGGCCTCTAGTCATGGGCACCCTGTACCATAGATTGGACCAACTGGTTGTAGCAACCAAGGACTCGCGCGGTCGCCTCGAGGTGCTGACCTATGTCAATATTGCCTTCTTGACTATGTGGATCTTCGAGCGATGGCCCTCTTATGCTCCCGTTCCTTCTAATCCCAGTAAGTGGTGTGTCCCGGGTGCGGAGGAAGAGCGTAATAGTGGCAGGGCTGCGAGATGGTTTGGCACTCACTTTCCTAAGTGTACCTGGAGCCTGATATGCGACGATCGCACCGAGTTTACAGCTAGGCCTTATGCCACGCGCGTTGAGAATGTGCTATGGTTCCCAAAATTGTATCCTTCCAAAGCTGTTGCTTTCTCGGAAGATCTTCTTTTCGAGGGTGGGAAGCATTTCCACGAGCGCTATCGCGAATTTTCTGCTGGTGTCTAAGAGGTTCTCTTCCTGCTCTTGCGGAGTATGTTCGCGAGCTTACTCCCAGATACGAGAGGATCACGGTGGATGTCGATCCTACTCGCGTTTCTCCCCAGTTTGCTTTGATGCGGTGGCACCATCGGTCTGGCCGCAGTCCGTCATAAGGGGCTGCTACAAGCGACTGCTGTCTGGCGAGTGCAAGACAATCTTAAGGAGTAATCTTCCCTTCAAGCAGCCCCCAGGTGACCGCGTGGGTGGCTACTCCGAAAGATGGGTTGCTTATTAGAATACCCAACAAGCAAGGTTTGAGACGAAGTCGATCCCTCGGCCAGACAGAGCTCCTGTGATCAAGAGGAATATTTCCCTTTCAGTCCCAACTGTAGCCTGGACGACACCCAATATGGCTGCTATTCGTTGTTGGACCACGAGAATCACCTGTGTCCCTCTACCATCCTTTAAGAGAAGATGACTGCAGTTAAGAAAGGTGATTCGCACATCATCAAATACAGCGAAACTTTCGCCAAGGTAAAAAATCTCCTTTGCACGCATTAAGTTTCTTTATTCCGATGTGTCAAAACTTATGCTCCTTTTTCTGCTGTAGTGCTATGTGAGGAGGTTCGCATATGGTGAGCGCTCCAAATCGCTGGTCACCACCATTGTTGCTGCGAGAAGGCAGGGGGAACCGATTCGGCTAGCAATGAGAGTGGCTCCCGCAGTAGAGGCCCGAATTCGCGAGGTCATGGATGTTTTTGATGACTTGCTAATAGATAATACTCCAGCCTTGTCTCCACCCAGGGATGACCCGTCGCCCCCAACAACTGCTGCTCCAAGGGCAAAGAGACCAAGGCAGAAGGGAACCACAATTTCTTCCCCTAGGAGTGTTCCAACTTCCCCTCCTGCGAGATCCCTTACTTCCAGGGACAAAGGTAAAGGTCGCATGCCAAGCAGGGCGCGAAAAGAGCTCGCGGTGGAGACCTTTGTTCCGTTTGGTCAGGAGGAAGAGGAGGAGGAGAGAAGGGAGGCGAGAGAAAGAGATGAAGAAGAGGAAAGAGTCTAAGATGTCAGAGAAGGAGAGATAGATGAGATACAAGAGGAAGAGTCGGGAGGTATCTCAATCGTACTTCTCTTCTCATTATCTTAACTTTCGCAATCTTGATTGAACAATTTGTTCATTTGCAGATGATGATGATGAGACCATCAGCGGCCTTTTGGCCAAGAGGCAGAAGAGGGGTTCTCACTCTGGTGCTTCCAATGAAACCATAGACGAGGAGATCCTTGCGGAGTCCAGGAGAACAACTGCGGAGGCTGCTGAAAGAAGAAGAAAGCGAGAAGAATAGGAGATTGAACGCGTAAAGCAAAGGAGCCTGGAAGAGCAACATGTCGACGACTTGACGCGTCCAACCGATGAGGAAGATGCGGTTCTAGAAGATACGGCTCCTCAAGTTGATGAGGATGATGCGGTTCAAGAAGAAGAGGCGGCTGCTCTGGAGCAAGCTCAGGCTGACTTTGAGGAGATCGCATGCGGCAATGAAGGTGAGATTTTTAATCTTGCGGTAACTTACCGAGATGTGATTGTTGGTGCATTAAAGCATGGCTTATCGAAAGCTGACATTCGCTGCTGGCTAGTAAGCAAGTGCGGTGAACCTTCAGGTAATCGTTTGAACAACATTTGTGCACTAGGCTTAGTAACCCAAACATTATCATGACTGGTTTCTTCGCGCCCCAGGTCACGCTCATCTTAAAGATATGCTTAATGAAGATACATTAATAGGACATGGTTCCGCGTCCTTAGCATATGACGAAGATGATGCAATCCCACCCTCGCGTGGAGGTGCTCGCTCTTGGTTTACCAAAATAATAAAATATTGTCCGACACAAGTTACCTTACATCATCCTGTCTTGTATCGCAGGTAATGCTGGTGAAGCCATGCTGGGACAGAGGAGTCAACCTTCTGCATCTTATGTCCCGGTGCCAAGTTCTCATACTGAGAATCCCTTCGCAGCTGCCGAGTATGCGGGAGAGCCCTTCGAGGACATCATTGAAATTTCTGATGATGCCGAAGCTAACGCTGTGCTGATGGACGAAGATACTAATGCTGCTGCTGAGGAAACAGAAGCAGATGCTGCTGAGGCCTTCGCATCCGAAGGCATCCCTAATCGAGCAGCGACTTCTACTATTGCCATGCCTCCAGCAAGGACTGAGCCTCCGGTGATTCCTCCTGCATGGAGTTTCTGGAGTTCGCAGGTAGGAGCTGCAATCGCACCTGGTGCGGCTTATACCCTTCCTGCCAACTATGAGGAGCTAGAGCTCGCAGCTGACAGGAGAGCAATGGAGCGAGGACAGTCTTCAGCTGCCCCAGCAATGCGTATTCCTTCTTTGCGTGAGATCCTTGAAGGAACCGGTACGTTACCATTATTTTCGTTCGCATCTTGCATTCTTTATTTACAAGCTTGATATTCTAACTTGAACCAACATGGTTAGGTTTGAAGCAAGCTGATGTGGACTGGCTGGTCCAAATGCGTCTCTCCTATCCTCGATCGTTTGCGAGGTCCTTGGAGATAGAGCCTTTCAACAGGAGGCTGTTCTTGACCGAAGCCATCTGGATTTTGGAGCAGCTGTCTGCGGCTACGCCTGCGACCATCTCTCCTCAGAGCGCGCAGTTGCTTTTCAGCATGTGTCAAAACCTTCAAGCCAAAGTTCAGGGCAAGCTGGGCTTGGGTATCTTGTCAACAGAGTCACCCAAATTCGCGCGGCTGTAAATTTGAAACGCGGCTTCCATAACCTCGCAGCTGAGGAGCAGAAGGTGGAGCAGCAAAAGCAGAAAGCTGAAGAGGCTGTGAAGCTCTTCCATGAAATGAGCGCCAACTACGAGCAGTTGAAGCGAGAAGTGGAGCAAGTGGCAAATTTGTCACGTCAGTTTACTCCTGATGACTCCCTGGTCAAAGGCTTATTTTGAACAATAACAAATTTTTTTCGAACAAAATGTTAAAACATTATTGTAATGTTGCTAGGGTTTCTCCCCCCCCCTTTTTTTCAAAGATTGAATGCCTGTTTTGCCCTTCCCGGGATTTGCTCGAATATCTTTGTGCATATCAAGTGTGACGTCAGCCAGCGATATTCTGCCTTGATTTTCGCGCTAATTGCTTATCAGATAAGCACGCTTTCCTTGGAAATCCGTCCGTATCATGACCTTCCGTCATTAATTAGGTCACACAACTGAATCGTCGTAGCCTTTAGTAGGGTAATTGAATGTTACCTCTTTTCAAGGCGTAATTGATTGATTCTTACCCCTTTTCCAAGCTTTGCTGACTCAGCTAAGCAACTGAAGAGTCTCAACTGGGTCTATATAAACCCTGCCTTCTGCTAATTGGGTTCTTCATCCCCCAATGTGGCTTGCCATGAGTCCCTACGACTTCTGGCTTCAATGCTTGTCTTTCGTTGATTCATCGCAATCTCAAGTTGTGAAACCTGAGTTTGTGCTTTGTGCTATAGAAATAGCTTCCAAGATCTTCTTTACAAGGCTTATTTCTCTTCATAACTATCCTAAAGAAGATGCACATGATACATCATGCTTGCTCGAAGAATTTTCTTCGTCTATTATGTTTGCAGGTCGTATTTCCGGACGCCTCCCGGCGAGGTGCAGCGCCGTACTGACCTTCTTACCGATTTGTAATGAACGGCGGATTTCTCCTCTAGCTTTCTCGGAGGAGAATTTATTGCCTCCACGTTCTTGAACTCGGGGTGGCGAGCCATTGTGCTCGTCTCCGTGGACAAGGAGCCTCTTTCCCTAGGAGTTGCTGCTTGCCTGTTCTTCACCGCCGCATACGCCGGAACAGGTGGTTCCTCAGGCACATCTCTTGGGCAGAAGACCAGACAGGGGCCTTGTCAGATCCTGGGATCTTGAACATAGCGTCACATAGCTCTCGTAGCGTTCGTAGGCCGTTCGTTTTATAGAAACACCCTACTTGCTACAGATCTTTGGTCGCAGACCGATATGTCGCATAGCTTTTGTTAGGACCAGTAGGCCAATCCTTTTACAGTAAGGATTTCCTTTCTGTGCAACTTTCGCCTGTAAGCTACTATTTAGATGCATTGTAAGCCATGTTAGCTATGTAACTAACTCAGTCTGAGCTTTTCGCTTGTAAACTGCTATTTAGACAGATAAATTGTAAGTCATTTTGACTCATAATAATAAATCACTTTGTATGATTTTATGTTCTTGTCACAACAAATTGCAACATTCGCATGCGTATTGGCAAACTTCACTTTTTGTAGTGTCATATTCGCACTGTGTTATCGCTACGATTTGCTATCCAACAGATAGATTCGCAGGTTGAGAATCATTCATGAGAATTGCTATCTTAGCGGATGAGTTTTTAGATCGTTTGAGATCGCATTTGCATAGCTTTGCTATCTTGGCAGATAGGCTTGAGAATCACTTAAGATTAGACTCAAGTACGGCTGCTATCTCGACAGATAGGCTTTGAAGATCAATTAAGATCGCATTTGCTTAATGCTGCTATCATGGCAGATAGGCTTGAAGATCATTTAAGATCGTATTCGCATAATGCTGCTATCACGGCGGATAGGCTTAAAGATCACTTAAGATCATATTCGCATGGTGATGCCATCACGGCGGAAGGGCTTAAAGATCACTTAAGATCATATTTGCTTAGTGCTGCCATCACGGCGGATGGGCTTGAGGATAACTTAAGATCATATTAGCTTAATGCTGCCATCACGGCGGATGGGCTTTCGTTATTGAGAAATGAAGTAATAAATAAAGCGACAAAGACAACTGAAATCATAAAGTTCTTCTCATTTGGGAGAATTCTTTTATTATAGAATACTCTCATATGGGAGAGGTGAGATTACAATTCCGTCATATGGGAGAGAAGATGCATGAATCTTTAACAATACAAAGCATTAATTAAGCATTGTAATCTAACGCATATAATGAGAGGAGTTAAGGATAATACTTCTTAATCCAGCGCATGTTGACTGAGCTTGGGGTCAAGGCCGTCCCATGTAGCCTTTGTATAATGCAGTAGCCACTGTCGAAGACTTCTTTGACTTCGAAGGGTCCTTCCCAGTTGGCTGCGAATTTTGGGTGAGCTGCCTCCCGCATGCATTGGTCCGATGCGCGCAAGACCAAATCTCCAACTGCGAAATCTCGACGTTGGACTGTTTTGTTGTATGCACGGGCAATCCTTTCCTGGTATCGCTTGTTAGTCCGTTTAGCCTGCTCCCGCTTCTCTTCTAACAGGACCAGGTCATGATCGCGTTGATTGTCGTATAGTGCATGGAAGGCCATCTTGCAGATTTAACTTTTACCTCCGCAGGTACTACAGCTTCAGCGCCATAACATAGAAGAAATGGGGAGACTCCTGTGGGAGTCCTTGGAGAAGTCCGATACGCCCACAAGGCTATGTTAAAGGAATCAGCCCATTTCTTGTGGTCGTCCGCAACCATCTTGCTCAAGATTCTTAACAACGTCTTGTTAGTTGCCTCCGCTTGGCCATTCCCTTTCGGGTAGTAGGGGGTAGAACATATCTGCCTTATGTTGTACTCCGCTAGCTTCGCAGCTACTTGGCGATTAACGAAGGGGGTACCATTATCCGAGAGAATGGTGTTAGGAATTCCAAACGTACATATGATGTTTTCTTGGATGAAATGGACTACAGCGAGCGCATTTGCTGTCTTCAGTGGTATTGCTTCTACCCACTTAGTGAACAACTCGGTCGGGGTGAGAATAAACTGGTTCCCATGCGAGGCTGGTCGGATAGGGCCAACAAAATCTAGAGCCCAAGTATGAAACGGCCATGGCGTTCCCAGCGCATGTAGATCTACGGCAGGAGCATGTACTAGGTTGCCTTTGAATTGACACTCCTGGCACCTTCTTACTTTAGCGCGACAATCTGCTTCCATGGTGGGCCAGAAGTACCCGACTGTGAGGAGCTGTCTGCATAACTTCGCACCTCCCTGATGTTCCACATGATGAGAGAGGTCCATCACCTCTTGTGCTTCCTTGCTGTCTAAGCCTCGCAGCAGGTTACCCTCGTGGCCTCTTCGCCAGGGTATATTTTCTTGCACCACGTAATGTGCTTCTTTTCTCTTTAGTTTCTCGGCTTCTTTTCTCGACTCAGGCTCAATTCCCTGCGTGAGAAATTCAAAGAGTGGCTTCCTCCAATCCACATCATCATCGACCAGAGCAATTGATAAAGAGTCCTTGATCAGCGCGCAACTCTCGCAATTTCCTTGGAACAACGCCGCAGCCGCTGACATGTCCGGCCAGTGAATCCCATACCTTTGAGCTTTTCGATAGATTGACACCTCACTTTCCCCACAAGTATGTTGGTGAATCTTTTCTAATAGCGCTTGTCCCTCCTGCTGTGAGACGCATCGCATGAGTATTCCGCCTGGGCCTTTATAGTAGAGGGTGTTGTCATGTATGCAATACCCCTTGGTGGATGCCCAGTTTTCGTTGCTCGTTCCCTTAGCGATAGCACGCAATATTGACTTTCTCCAGTCTGCATCATCCATGCGTTCATTGTCGCACGTGTCCTCTGTCAACGCCGAGGACGTTCGCACTTCAATCGAGATTCTCGCGGGACATTTATCCGCACTAACCTTGGATCCCAGTGTAGCCAAAGCATCAACATGCCTGTTATCTGCTCTTGGTTTGTGCTCGTACCTGACATCGCAGAATTGTTGCACCAGCTTCTGTACCAAAGTCCGGTAGGGCAATAGGTTTATCTCCTTCAAACCATACTCGCCCGAGGCTTGTATGACGATTAGCTTGGAGACCCCCATAACCGTCAAATTGCTTACTTCTAGTGCTCTTGCCGCGCAAAGACCTGCGATGAGAGCTTCATACTCTGCTTCGTTGTTGGTGACTGCGAAGTCAAGCTTTGCGGACATCTGTATGACCTCTCCATCGGGTTTGGTCAGGACTACGCCAATTCCTTCACCTTTCCTTGTGGATGACCCATCAAAATGGAGCGTCCAATAAGGCAACTCAACTGCATAGATCTCGGGACCCTCCAGTTCCTCCTCAATTACAGGCTCATAACTATTATCAGGGAACTATGCTAGCAAATCCGCCACCGCTTGCGATTTGATTGCTCGGGGTCGAACGCATGTGATGTCTTATTGGGAAATGTTCATATACCATTTTGCCAGTCTTCCCCCAGGAGTAGTGTGAGTCAAAAGATACCGTATATGATCACTCTTTGTAACCACCACCACTTTGTGCGAAGAAAAATAGTGCTTTAACTTCTCTATTACAAAGAATAGGGCAAGGCAATGACGCTCGATGTCCGTGTACCTTGATTCTGCTGGCTGCACTATGCGAGAGATGTAGTAGATCGGCCTTTCTTGTCCCTCATACTCCTGAGCCAAGAGTGCCCCTATAGACCTCTTCGTCGACGTTAGATACAGCAAGAGCAGTGATCCGAGCTGTGGTGCGATCATTACCTTTGACGATGTCAACAGGTCCTTTAGCTTTCCAAACGCAACTTCGTGTTCTGTAGTCCAGTCATACACATCATCCTTCTTGAGGAGATCGCTGAAACCAAATGTAATTTCGGCGATCGCCGGGATGAACCTTCGCAGGTAGGATAGCTTCCCCAAGAAAGTCTTCAAGGCACTTTGGTTGTGCGGCGCCGTCATGCTAGTGATGGCCGATACTTTCGCGGGATCAGGCTCTATTCAATGACGATGTACTACACATCCCAAGATACTTTCATGGGTTCATCTTTAAATGGAAGCTTCTTCATCTGTTGAATACTTTCCTCAAATCCCCCAGGTGATCCGCCTCTTCTTTGGACTTGACAACCAAGTCGTCAACATAGAATTGTACTTCTTTGTGCATCATATCGTGGAACAGGGCCATCATGGCTCGCTTATAAGTAGCGCCTGCGTTCTTGAGACCAAAAGGCATAACTGTGTAATTGAAGACTCTCACCGGAGTGATGAACGCAGTTTTTCCGTGCATCTTCGGGGTCCATCTTGATCTGGTTGTACCCACTGAAGCTGTCCATGAAGCTGAACATGCGATGACCCGCGGTCGAATCAATAAGTAGATCGATGTTGGGAAGCGGGAAATCGTCTTTGGGGCAGAAACGATTAAGGTCCCGGAAGTCCACACAAATGCGAAGCTGCCCATTCTTCTTCACCACTGGCACAATGTTGGCCAACCATGTAGGATGGTGATTCGGCTCGATGAATTTTGCATTCAGAAGTTTGAAAATTTCTTGCTTAATCTTTACATTGATCTTCTGTCTGAAGCTTCTTGTGCTCTGCTTTACCGGTTTAGATCCTGGGATTACATCTAACCGGTGCATGGTAATGCTCGTGTCCAGACCAGGCATCTCATCGTACTCCCATGCGAATACGTCTTTATATTCGGTCAAGAGCTGCAGTAATCTTTCTTCTTCCTCTCTCGTGAGGTCTGCACTCAAAAAGACTGGCCTCTTCTTTTCTTCGCTTGGGCTTAGGAATACCTCCTTCAGCACCTGCTTTTGTGGTTTGGGTTTGTCCTCCATGCATTCGGGTGCTTCTTTGAGCTTTTCCTCTAAAACGCCTGACGTTGGTTTGTCTAGTTCCATAACCTGCTCAATTTGATTGATTTGCTCAGGGATGCCCCCATGCTCGCGTGGAGACACCCCCGCGCACCTTCATATGCGGTAACATTTCTTCCCGTTGGCGTAGAAGCTCTCTATCTCCTTGCCTTCAGGATCATGTTTTGCTATCCTTTTCAGGGTATACACGTTCTTTCGCTGGTAGGCAATTCGCGGTGCCTCTTCTCGCGTAGACGGCTTTTCTTTGGACTCCTCTCTTGTCACCATCACTCCTGCCGGTGACTGATTTTGATGTCTTCCCAGCGAGGCAAAGGAGTGGGGTTGAATGGCTCCGGCGTTTACTCATCCGCCATCTCAGTGAACCATACTGCCTCGGCGAGGTGCGCTTCATCCAGGTTGAAAGGGTTTATCGAGGCTGGTATCTCTACTATTCTGTCATGCCAGATAGCTTTCATCACTTGGTGAGCTGTTGAAGGGGCCGCATCGAAGCGATGAATCCAGGCCCGACCTATAATCATGTGATACATAGTGTTCGCATCAATGACATAGAATTTAGCTGAACACTTGATTTTGCCAATCTGGACACCCAGACGGATCCATCCTATCGTCATTCTGGAGTCACTTACAAATCCCATCAGCGGGGATGGACGCCTGACGATCTTGTGCTCTGGGATTCCTGCTAGATTTAGAGTGTTGAGCGAGACAACGTTAACTGCTGCTCCTCCGTCGACAAACGCTCTTTTGAACTCCACAACATTGATGACTGCCGTTACATACGGAGGCTTCAGGTGGCTCGCATATGTCTTCTTGTCGCTTGCGGAGAAGGTTATGACCTTTTCTGTAGAGCGAGATGCCCTGACAACCTTTCCGCTAGAGACCACGATATCTTCCTCGTAATCTTCCGCTATCCTCAGGATCGCCTTTTTCATTTCCTTCCGGCATTTCTCCGAGAAGTTCATCTCATCGAAGAACCTGCTGAACCCGTGCGACCCCTTCATCCGATCAGCACGTTCGTCCTCAGTGTCTATGCTGTAATCCTCGTCATTGTGGATCTCGGCAATGATGGGTAGACCATCCTCCGCAACCTCTTCAAGGTCCATAATCGAGATCATGGAAACCTCTTAACCTTTCGGCTCTTGCTCCGTGTGGGTAGGCAGCGGATTGTTTCGCACGTTCTGCCTCTGGTCGCTGACAATCAACTCGCCATTTTTCATCTTTTGGCTTACCATGATTCTGAGCTTCTTACAATCAGCCGTGGGGTGCATGACCTTTCCGTGACATTCGCACCACTTTGGGTCCCTCACCATCTCCTTGGAGGGTGTCCTTTCGAGTAGCGGCAGGATACCATCCTTACACCATTGTCTGCACAAATCACTTGCTTCCTCTACCGAACATGGCAGAGGTGACGCATCGAAGTTCGCGACCTTCGGCTGCCTTTGGGGCGAGACTGTATTCACTTCGGCTTCACGTCCCCTTTTGTAGCTGAACCTCCGAATTTTAAAGGTAGTCCCGCTCGGGGATCTCTCAGAGGCGTGCCTCTTTTTCTGCCTCTCTACTATAGGCTCTATGTTCTTTGTGCATTCGATCAGCTTCGAAAATGTAGGAGTTTGCAGGTTGATGAGCATACCTTTGTACTCGTCTCGCATGCATTGCAGGCATATCTTCACGAGTCTGCCCTCAAGCATCACATCTCTGCATTCCAAGGACTTGGCCCTGAACTTCTTGATGAATGTTACTCCATCCTCCTCGCGTTTCTGGTACATCCACGAGAGATGAATCATTGTCACCTTTTCTTCCATCTGAAAGAATTTAGTGTAAAACTTCTGAACCATATCGTCCCAGGTCTTTACGGATCCGGCTTCCAACGTCCTGTACCACTTGTAGGCCACAATCCCCAGGGATTTCGGGAACTCGCGCATCAACAGCTTAGGATCAGCCCCGTATGCCCCCATCACATCGATGAAACGCATGACATGCTCATGGGCGTTCCCATTGACATCTTCGAACTTGTCCCATTTAGGAGCCTTATACCCGGCAGGGTTAGGCATGAGGTAGATCTCGCGTGGGATAGGTGGATCTTTGTCAAGCTTCGGAATGATGGTATCCGCGAACAGTTGATTAGCCAGGATGGTTTCTATGCGCCGCTGCAGCGACGTCATACACTCAGGCGCACTTCCCCCAGCAGCAGGAGGAGGGGTTGTTGCAGGCGGAGGCGACACATATGCCGCGGGAGGACTAGGAACATATTGTGAGTTCACGTTGCCCCCCACGTTGCAGATGGAGGAGGCAAGGGGTATTGTGAGGTCGGATTGGGTACCAGAGTTGGAGATTGAGGAGTGTGAGTGGCAAGGGGCAATATTTGAGCTGTTTGCCCCTGAACTGAGGGTAACTGCGCCGTTGCCGGTGGAGTTTGAAGGTGAGGATTAGGTGGTGTGGTTGATACTCCCAATCCTTGAGTGGTGGAAGCTCCTCCTCCCTGAGAGACGGTGGTGGCTGATGCGGGATTTGGGGCAAGGTTCCCCAGAATAGCCATTATCCGTTCCAGCTGTGCAGATTGAGCTTTGAGAGCCTTCGCTTGGTTCTGGATGGTAGCATCCAAGGCTTATAATGTCGGAGCTTCACCGGTGGCTGTAGGAGTACGGCGGGCCTCCTCTCCCGAAGTGGTCTCTGTGGAGGGCGATCTGTTACTGACATCATCTTCATGAGACATGGTTTCTTGCAATGGTAAGTTCACGTCGGGTTCACCAAATGTGTACGAGAGAATCCTGCAGAGAGAACTCAATATACACCGAGAGTAGAGGATAGAAAGTACACAGAAAGTGTAAGGCTGTCTGTAGGGAGAGAGTAAGGCAATAGCACTGTATGAGAGAGATACAGGAGTTTGGCAGAGCTTCCGCGTATCTCAGGTGTGTTCTCCCTTGTATGGAAGGGTTAACGATCCTATATATAACGGAGAATGTGACCGTTGTAGTGTGGTTAATGCGCCCATCAATGGCGGCTTAATTAGCTTAACAACAACGGCACGTTCGTCCGCGTATATAGGGACCGTTATAGCACGTTATCCGCGTACACCGGAACTGTTACAAGTTGACCGGGTTTTGACCGGGTTAACCGGGTTTATGGAGCTCGTGCCATAAATCTCTCAAAAGCACTTACTAGGGGTCGCGCGCGGGCTTGGTTGTCGCTCGCGCGCGACAGGACTTACTCTAGCCTCCAAACCACTAAGTCCTTACAAGTCCCGTGCGGTGGTATGCGAGGGCCCTGTCTCGCAGCCCCCACGTGGATTAGCGCGGCTGGTGATCCACTGTATGTGGAGCACAATATGGTGTGATGGATGATCGCCACGTGGCCAAGATCTGTTTGTCCAGAAAGCAC
The DNA here is from genome assembly GCA_023055425.1 of Linanthus parryae. NCBI lineage: Eukaryota > Viridiplantae > Streptophyta > Magnoliopsida > Ericales > Polemoniaceae > Linanthus > Linanthus parryae. The sequence goes on from JALGPY010000017.1 coordinate 397,103, forward strand.
TATCTACACCCGGATAGCCCACTCCTTGAGGATTCAGATGGTGGGTTTACCTTCTTCTCTCTCTCTCTCACGAACATATCGATCTTGGTCGCCAAACCAGACATCGTTCTTGGCGAAATCTCGAAACCCAACCTCCGGATAGCCTGCTCCACCTGAATTGTGAAACCTAGCTATGAGTTCCACCTAGATCTTCTTAGAGTTTTCAGACTCTTCAAACATACTGGTTGCGGTACCGTTGGAGTAAGAACAATCACATGCTCTGTTTATATAGTTTTTTGACTTAATGTGTCTAGGTTGGGTAACATGATACTACAAGTAATATTGTGTGGGAAAAATAGCACCAGTGGTACTTATATTATAAGTTTTGTTATACTTTGATATCAAAGTATAACAAAACCATATCCGACAACACCCAAATGAAAACAATCAGCATATCCTATCAGAACTTATCCAACTGCATTAATATCATTGCTCATATCATAACAAAAGGCTTGTCCTTACATATCATATCCTACACCCAAACGAGGCATAAGTGTTTGCTTCTGATTGTTTTCTTAAATATTTGTCTTGCTATGCACTCAAATTAATGGTCTTCATTAGTATTGGGTCGGGAAAATATCTTTGTAAAGGCGTTTGTTGATTCTGGGGATAGCTGTTTGATACGCTAAAGTATCGAGATATGAAGAAATTGATAGACGAGGTGAAGAAATCTATAGAGAGATAGACAAAATTGATAGATTAGGGTTCAGAGAAATAATTTCGTATTGATTCCATAATAATGAAACATCATATTTCTTAAATAGATTAACTGTGGTCATTCTTGCATTTATACTTGTGATCTTTCTTGCATTTATACCACTGAATCACTGAGCAATCATTTGTGTGCCAAACTTTGCATGTAGCACAATAGTAAATGTACTCAGATATCCCCTCATAATCATCCTCGCTTGACATGCCCATTATGTCTCATGCTTCCTGCATCCATGCGAAAACAAACTCACATGATACCCGTGAAGCACAAAGCTAGAGAATAAAATAAAAATAAAAATAAAAATAAAATGAAAATACACTAAACTAACTCCGAACTAAACAATCTACTGATGTTCCTTGCAACGGCGCCAAAAACATCTATATATATACAACATATATATATTTTTAATACATGTATGTATTGTATGTATACATATGTATGGATATATATATATATACATATATGTGTGTATATATATATACATATACATACATACATACATATATGTGTGTGTATTTTAGAATGAGAAAAAGAAATGTGTATGGTTATATGTAGCGTAACCTTCTTTTCCGTTTCCTTGGAAGGATTCAACAAATGAGCAAAAAAGAAGGTTAAGCACTCTGACTCCTCTTTTACTGGGTTAACCTTCTTTTCCGGAGATGGCCGTGCGGTGGTCGTCGACCCCTTTGGTGGTGCTGGACGGCGGTTGGGGCGGCGGTATTTGGCTGTAGGAGACTGCCCTTTCGGGCGGCGCAGTCGGAATTGGACGCACCGGCATATTGCCGGAGGTAGGTCCGGTCCTCTTGAATCGCATGTAGGGAAGCTTGTTGGTGATCGGATGGGGTCGGGTCCCTTCGATTGGGACGGATCCGGTGCTGTGAGGTTGGGCGAAGAAGGCATGGCCGACGAAATCCTGGCGGTGGCGCGGTCCGCGGGATTGCCGACGTCGTGGAAGAATTTCGGAACAGAGGTGGGGATTTCGCGGGCTTGGGCTCCGAGTTCTGCTCGGGTTCGAGCTCCGGCGGCTGTCGAACCTGTTGTCTCACCGGCGGTGGTGATGCTTTCTGGGTTTGCGGTTGTGGCAGCGGATCTTGCTGCTCGACGGGAGGAGGAGGTGTTTTCACGCTGTGAGATAGTGCCAGAGCCATCTCTTGTTTTTCTTCCGCAACATCCTCTTCTGGATTGGTTGATGGTTGTTTCAGTGCTGTTGTTCTTCATCTAACAGGGGCTGGGTTTGCACTGGCGTGATCTGGATCTGCTGCTCCTTGTCGTCAATTGGCGGCGGATTAGCGGCCGTCAACCTGACAATGAATCGGTCAAGCGTGGAGTTGATGCCCGCTGTGCATGATTTCATCGTTGGAAGCGAGGCATCGATGTTGTCCAACTTTGCAAAGATTTTGGCAATCAATTCGCTTTCTGTCAAGTTCGTCATGATGCAAAAAATTCACCAGTTGAGTGTGGCGAAACTCATTGAAAGCGCCCATGATACAATAAGCGTATCAAGAAGAGAAGTGATTGAGAATTCGAAAAATTGAGAAGAATTGAAGAAGTTAGGAGAAGGTGAATTTATAGACGAAGAGAATTTCGACGATAGTAGGAAACGATATTTTAATTGACTGATTAACTGAGAGAGATTACATCTTCTTAAATAAGATAATAGTGATCATAACTCTAGATCTAACGGGCCAAACTCGGATTATTAATTAACCAAATAGCATAATTAAGTATCTGATAATTGATTAACTAATAAATAACTATATAATAAAATAAATATTTGTACGTGACCCGTATCATGCTCTTATCCCTAAAATTCAGACCGCATTTCCATATTATTCTATTTACAATAAAAAGTAAAATATATTTATAAAATGACGGAGTGTGCCATATAAATTTCCCCCAAAAGAAAGTTTCCACAAATTTATACGATTAACCTCTCTTCCATTTCCAGGTCTTTCTTATTTTTGTCATTTTGATGTCAGGTATGTTTGTCAATATACTTTTAAAACATGAGAGAGAGTTTGAGAGGAAAAGTACTCCCAGTGAGTTCGTAAGTCTTGCTTCGGCAAGTTTTTTCAGTCGCTTTCCGTAACCTTCTCTTCTACCACCGTTCCAAATCCATCTTCTGTGGTCACCGATTAAGTTGCCGTCGGGTTTGCCGTCGCCGCTCCCCCGGCGGCGGCGGCGGCGGCGATCCCTCCATATTCAGGTTTTTTGTTTTAATTTCTCAGATCTGGGTGCAATATGCTTTGTGTGAGGGTTTACTTTGTAGGTCTGTGTTGTTTCTCTGTCGATTGGGGGTTGGGGCTTGCTGTTCGTGCCGCCCATCAAGACCCCTCACCATCTTCTCCGACCTGCGCTGTGTACCTACATCATCTTCTCTATCTCAGATCTATTTATTAGTGCTGTTATTAGAGTTTCTCTGTTTCATCTTTTGTTCTTTTTAGGGCTTTTCATGACGTCCATCACTTGTGGTTAATGGCTGTGTAATCTTATGAGGGTGATGGTATGGTGCAGAGATATTCAAGGGTGTTTTTACAGGACAATGATTTTGATGGTTTGGAGCTTTTCTTGGCATCCCGTGCTGTGCTTCCGATGGTGTTCCGGTGGCCGGAAGAAACCATCGCTGTTTCCGACTGCAAATATCTGGTTGTTTCCTCTTCCGTGTTTGGGAATATCAAAAGCCAGCATATGAAAATGTGATGGTGTTCTATTTTCAAGATCAATTGGAATTGTCTATTGTAATTTTTTCTTTTTATCTTTTGTTCTTTTTTAGAGCGTGGCTCTCTTTTCAGAGTTGGTGGATTGTACCTCTCTGATTTTATTAACCAGATTTTTCTGGTCTTGTATTTGGCTGTGATAGCCTTTCTTTTTAATGAAAGCTACAATTTTCGATAAAAAAAAATATACTTTTAAAACATGAGCAAAATAAGTTTTCATTTAATTATTTCTAGCTTTCTTTAATGGATATCTTACAATGTGTGCACATGCAGTTGCAACTATGAAAAATGTGCATGCTCGAGATTACAAAAGCGGGCTTTGTGAAGACAAATTGTACCAAGACTAATTCTGTAATCTAGTTAAGGGCCTCTTTGGTAATGTTTTTGTTTTCTAGAACGCTGCTTTTCAAATCCAAAAACAGTATTTATGTGTTTGGTAAATTTTTATTTTTCCGCTTTGTAGAAAGCAACTGCTTCCCCACAACAGCTTTTGAAAAGTAGGGGAGGGGTTGCTTTCTACGACATGCTTTTTGAATAATTTATTATTTGACATCATTATCCATTAATAAATATTAATAATATATTATTGTAATAGTGATATTTATGATTTATGTCTGAAATGGTCGTTTCGATATTTACAGCAAGTCTAAATCATTATTTACCAAACACAAAATGTCAAAAGTGTTTTTTCACAGCAGGTTATATCCGGAGTTTACCAAATACTTTTTGTGCAGATTTTCACAGTAGCTTTCTCACCGTGCTTCCTACACAACATCTTTCTAAACCGCCACAGCATTACCAAACTAGCCCTAAGTGTGGTGCTGACTGCGCGAAGGTTTACCTGAAAACTGAAGGAAGGTGTTACCTTGAAGAAAAGAAGTTTTTTGTTTTTGTGCACACCTTTGCCCCTAATTGTTTTGTAATGTCTAAGCATTGGTTAGTAAGAATGTATGAAGTTCTAGTTAGGTATCGAGAATGATTTTTATTAATCAATGTATGAAATAATTTACCTATGCTATAAAATATTGGTTAGTTTTTTGACGAATATCCAATACCTATGTTATAAGACCATATTTATATTGTTATTGGCCTTCCCCATCATTATGCCTATATAAAAGGTATTACCTCTATTTCTTCACTTGCAACTAAGGTTGGCTTTTTTACCCGTAGTTAAGTCACTTTGACTCGATGATTTGGTTAACAAAACGATGTAATTTTTTTGGTATTTTTTCCATAGTATTGTAGAGTGAAGTTACTCTAAAAGATCATGTAAAGGTTACCAAATTCGTGTATCGTTTCGCACCAAATCACCGGATCAAAATGACCTAGTGAATAATGTCAAAAAAGTGTAGTAAGCTGAAAGAGAAGAAACATAAGTAGTATTATGGTTGGAGACTGAATATACAATACTACTCTTCTTTCTAAATAAATGTCTCTCATTATTTATCGTCTCTCAAATCTCGATTCATAACAAGTTATCAACACGTAAGTGCAATCAAAAAATATGTAGAACACACATGGTGAGTGGAGATTATTTTCAAATAAGCAAAGAAGACATACGTCCATGACGGTACTAGGTAGTACACAACCGTGACAAGCCAAATCCGGTCTAATCAAAATACTAATGTTACGCGGAAGGTGATTTGTTTGTTTGCTAAACCAAACATAAAATCATGAATTTAATCTCTTTTGTATATGTTCTCAAGGTGTACATGTATGAGTACTTGGTGATCATATTCCTAGCAAGTTTGCCAACATCATGGCATTCCGGATAAACCAAAAGACTAGCTGATAGAGTGCTATATTTACATGTACTAGTTAAGTGCACGTGCGTTGCACGTGGGTGATATAGGACTTGTGTATTATGCAGGGCCGGCCCAATAGCTAGGCAGCCGAGGCGTCCGCCTTAGGCCCCCGGGCCGGCAGGGCACCCGTGTTTTACCTGTAATTTTGTTTGAAAAATAGATATAGTTCAATTAATTATTAAAGAAGCTTATGTCAGTTTGGTGGTAATCAATATTTTTGCCACAAGTTTGATCCAAGTTCGAATCTTTACTGTAATACCTTTATGTGTCTTTTCAACTTGAATTAGTGACTTAACCTTCATTTAGTTAACTTTTCAGGAATAAGTTATAGAATTGGTAGCTGCACATAAAATTAGAAGTGAAGCGTTAAGGTTTGTGTATTTACTTAAGCATTGTGGCGAGGAATGTGATAGAAAAACAATGTATTATCATAATTGTGAAAGAGCCTTCTGTAATATAAACACGTAAAGAAGATGTCAGTCTCATGTAACAGGCGGATTATTACTCATCGGAGATAAATTACTCAAAACTATGAGAAATTCTCGTGCTACATGAATTATCCCTTTAAAGTTTTACCAGCCAAGAGTGCTATTTTACGATCGTGCCCGCACAGATCGTGCCCGGTGTAGATACTGCTTTCTGAGCTGACAGATCTTGGCCACGTGGCAATCATCTAGCACACCATATTGTGCTACTGGATCACCAGCCGCGCTGATCCATGTGGGGGCTGCGAGACAGGGCCCTCGCATACCACTGCACGGGACTTGTAGGGACTTAGTGCTTTAGCGGCTAGAGTAAGTCCTGTCGCGCGCGCGCGAAGCCCGCGCGCGACCTTTAGTAACTGCTTTTGAGAGATTTATGGCACGAGCTCCATAAACCCGGTCAATCCGGTTAAACCCAGTCAACCCCATAACGGTTCCGGTATTCGCGCATAACCTGCTGTAACGGTCCCTATATACCCGGACGAACGTGCCGTTGTGGTTAAGCTAATTAAGCCGCCATTGATGGGCGCATTAACCACACTAAAACGGTCACATTCTCCGTTAGATATAGGACGCTAACCCTTCCATACCTGGAGGACGCACCAGACATACGCGGAAGCTCTGCCAAACCCCTGTCTCTCTCTCAGACATTACTACTGCCTTACTCTCTCCCTACACACAACCCAACTCTTCCTGTGCCATTTCCGATCCCCTACTTACGGTGTACACAGAGTGCTCCCTGCCGGATTCTCTTGTGCACATTTTGGTGAACCCGACGTGAACTTACCGTCTTAAGCAACCATGTCTCAGGAGGATGATGTCAGCAACAGATCTCCTTCAACGGAGGCCGCTTCAGGAGAGGAGATTCGCCGTACTCCTACAGCCCCCGGTGAAGCTCCGACGCTAGAAGCCTTGGACGCCACCATCCAAAGTCAGGCGAAGGCTCTCAAAGCTCAATTTGCGCAGCTAGAACGGATCATGGCTGTCTTGGGGACTCTTGCTCCAAACCCTGCACCAGCCACCGCCGTCTCTGAGGGAGGAGGAGTATCCACCACTTAAGGATTGGGAGTGTCGACCACGCCACCCAACCCCAATCTGCAAACTCCACCGGCGACCACGCAGTTACCCTCAATTCAGGGGTCAACAGCTCAGATGTTGCCTCTCGCTGCTCATACTAAGCCTCCGGATTTGGTACCTAATCCGGCCTCACAGTATCCCTTGCCTCCCCCAACGGCAATCTGGTGTAACGTGAATTCGCAATACGTCCCTAGCCCTCCTGCGGTGTATGTGTCGCCTCCACCTGCGGCAACCCCTCCTTTCGCTGCCGAGGGAAGTACTCCGGAGTGTATGACGTCGCTGCAACGCCGCATAGACACCATTCTGGCTCACCAATCGTTCGCAGATACCATCATTCTGAAGCTCGACAACGATCCACCTATCCCACGAGAGATCTATCTCATGCCTAACCCTGCTGGGTATAAGGCTCCTAAATGGGACAAGTTCGAGGACGTCAATGGGCACGCTCATGAGCATGTCATGCGTTTCATCGATGTGATGGGTCCGTATGGAGCTGATCCCAAACTGCTGATGCGCGAGTTCCCGAAATCCCTGGGGAACGTGGCTTACAAGTGGTATAGGACATTGGAAGCCGGATCCGTGAAGACTTGGGACGATATGGTCCAGAAGTTCTACACCAAGTTCTTCCAGATGGAGGAAAAGGTGACGATGATTCATCTCTCGCGGATGTATCAGAAGCGCGAGGAGGACGGAATAACCTTCATCAAGAAGTTCAGGGCCAAGTCCTTGGAATGCAAAGATGTGATACTTGAAAGCAGACTCGTAGAGATATGCTTGCAGTGCATGCGAGACGAGTACAAAGGTATGCTTATTAACTTGAAAACGCCTACGTTTTCAAAACTAATCGAATGCACGAAGAACATCGAGCCTATAGTGGAGAGGCAGAAAAAGAGAAACGCCCCTGAGCGACCCTCGGGTGGTACTACTTTCAAGATCGGGAGATTCAGCTACAAGAGGGGGCGCGAGGCTGAAATGGCGTAAGGATGGTGTCCGACCGCCGCTCGAGAGGGCACCCTCCAAGGAGATGGTGAGGGACCCGAAGTGGTGCGAGTACCACGGCAAGGTCATGCATCCCACGGCGGACTGCAAGAAGCTCAAAATTGTGTTTAGCCAAAAGATGAAGAATGGTGAACTGATTGTTAGCGACCAAAGGCAGGATGTGCGCAACAATCCACTCCCTGCCCATGCAGAGCAAGAATCGAAAGGCAAAGAGGTCGCTATGATCTCGATTGTGGATCTTGAAGAGGTCGTAGAAGATGGTCTACCCATCATTGCCGAGATCCAGGATGAGGACTACAGTATTGACACGGAGGACGAAGGCGCCGACCGGATGAAGGGGTCGCACGGGTTCAACAGGTTCTTCGACGAGATGAATTTCTCAGAAAAATGCCGGACGGAAATGACAAAAGCGATCTTAAGGATAGCAGAAGACTGCGAGGAGGATCTCGTAGTCTCCAATGGGAAAGTCATTAGGGCGTCTCGCCCTACAGAAAAGGTCATCACCTTTTCCGCAAGCGACAAGAGGACAGATGCGAGCCACCAGAGGCCTCTGTATGTGACGGCTATCATCAATGGCGTTGAGTTTAAGAGAGCGTTCATTGACGGAGGAGCAGCAGTCAACGTTGTTTCGCTCCATACATTGAAGCTAGCGGGAATCCCAGATTACAAGATCGTCAAGCGTCCATCCCCGCTGATGGGATTCGGAAGCGACTCCAGAATGACGATAGGATGGATCTGCCTAGGAATTCAGATCGGCAAGATCAAGTGCTCAGCGAAATTCTATGTCATAGATGCGAACACTACGTATCACATGATCATAGGTCGAGCCTGGATTCATCGCTTTGATGCTGTCCCTTCAACAGCTCACCAAGTAATGAAAGCCATTTGGAATGACAGAATAGTGGAAATACCAGCTTCAACGAATCCGTTCAACATGGATGAAGCACATCTCAGTGAGGCGGTGTGGTTCACCGAGATGGCAGATGAGCAAACACCATGACCATTTAACCCTACTCCGTTGCCCCAATGGGAGGATATCAAAGATCAGTCGCCCGCGGGAGTGATGGTGACAAGAGAAGATGCCAAAGAAAAGCCGCCTGCGCAAGTGGAGGCGCCGCGCATCGCTTATCAACGAAAGAGTGTGTACACTCTGAAAAGAATAGCAAAACATGAACCTGAAGGTAAAGAGATAGAAAGTTTCTACGCCAACGGGAAGAAATGTTATCGCATATGAAGGTGCGCGGGGGTGTCCCACGCGGGCATCGGGATATCCCTGAGCAAATCAACCAAGTTGAACAGGTTTCGGAGACAGAAAAACCAAAGCCAAGCACTCTAGAAGAGAAACTCAAAGAAGCGCCCGAATGCATGGAAGACAAACCCAGACCGCAAAAGCAGGAGCTGAAGGAGGTATTCCTAAGCCCGAGCGAAGAAAAGAAAAGGCCAGTCTTTCTAAGTGCGGACCTCACGAGCGAAGAGGAGGAAAGATTGCTACAGCTCTTGACCGAGTACAAGGACGTATTCGCATGGGAGTACGACGAAATGCCGGGCCTCGACACTAGCATCAACATGCACCGGTTGGATGTGATACCGGGATCCAAGCCGGTAAAGCAGAGCACAAGAAGCTTTAGGCCCGAGCTCAACGTGAAGATTAAGCAGGAGATTGTCAAAATCTTGGATGCCAAATTCATAGAGCCAAATCACCATCCCACATGGCTGGCCAACATCGTGCCTGTGGTAAAGAAGAATGGGCAGCTTCGCATTTGCGTGGATTTCCGGGATCTCAATCGTTTCTTCCCTAAGGACGATTTTCCACTTCCCAACATCGACTTTCTTATTGATTCGACCGCGGGTCATCGCATGTTCAGCTTCATGGACGGTTTCAGTGGGTACAATCAGATCAAAATGGACCCCGAAGATGCACGGAAAACCGGATTCATCACCCCGGTGGGAGTATTCAACTACACGGTGATGCATTTTGGACTCAAAAACACAGGTGCGACCTATCAGCGGGCCATGATGGCTCTGTTCCACGACATGATGCACAAAGAAGTGGAATTCTATGTGGACGACCTAGTTGTCAAATCCAAGCAAGAGGCAAACCATCTGGCGGATTTACGGAAGGTGTTCAACAGATGCAGGCGCTTTCAGTTGTAGATGAACCCCATGAAGTGCGCATTCGGGGTAACATCAGGAAAGTTCTTGGGATGCGTGGTGCATCGCCAAGGAATCGAACCCGACCCTGCGAAAGTATCAGCCATCACTGGCATGACTCCGCCGCACAACCAGAGTGCCTTGAAAACCTTCTTGGGAAAGCTATCCTATCTGCGAAGATTCATCCCAGCGATCGCTGAAATTACCTTTTGTTTCAGTAATCTTCTCAAGAAAGATGCTATATACAACTGGACCACGGAGCACGAAGCTGCGTTCGAAAAATTGAAGGAGCTGCTGATATCTTCAAAAGTAATGATTGCACCTCAGCTCGGATCACCACTCTTGTTGTATCTGACGTCTACAAGGAGGTCTATAGGGGCTCTCCTCGCTCAGGAGTATGAGGGTCAAGAAAGGCCCATCTACTACATCTCCCGCATCGTGCAGCCAGCAGAATCGAGGTACACGGACATCGAACGTCATTGCCTTGCTTTATTCTTCGTAATAGAGAAGTTGAGACACTATTTTGCTTCGCACAAAGTAGTGGTGGTCACAAAGAACGATCCCATACGGTATCTGCTGACTCACACCACTCCTGGAGGAAGATTGGCAAAGTGGTATATGACCATTTCACAATTTGATATCACATGCGTTCGGCCGCGGGCGATCAAATCGCAGGGTGTAGCGGATTTGCTGGCGCAGTTCCCCGATAACATTCATGAGCCCATGATCGAAGAAGAATTGGAGGGGCCTGAAATCTACGCAGTCGAGTTGCCTTACAGGACGCTTCATTTCGATGGCTCGTCCACAAGGAAAGGTGGAGGCATTGGGATAGTCTTGACCAAACCAGATGGGGAAGTCATACAGATGTCCGCAAAGCTTGAGTTTGCAGTAACCAACAATGAAGCAGAGTATGAAGCTCTCATCGCAGGGCTCCGCGCGGCAAAAGCCTTGGAAGTAAGCAACTTGACAGTCATGGGGGACTCCAAGCTAATCGTCAAACAAGCCTCGGGCGAGTATGGTTTGAAGGAAATAAACTTATTGCCCTACATGACCCTAGTGCAGAGATTGGTGCAACAATTCTACGATATTAGATACGAGCACAAACCTCGAGCGGACAACAGGCATGCTGATGCTTTAGCTACCTTGGGATCCAAGGTCAGTGCGGACAAATGTTCTGCAAGGATATTCATTGAAGTGCGAACATCCTCGGCTTTGAAAGAAGACGCGTGCGACGACGAAAGCATGAACGATGCGGACTGGAGAAAGCCAATCTTACGTGCCATCGCAGAAGGCACGAGCAGCGAAAATTGGGCATCCACAAAGGGCTATTGCATACATGACAACACCCTTTATTACAAGGGCCCTGGCGGAATACTTATGCGATGCGTCTCCGAGCAAGAGGGACAACTGCTATTAGAAAAGATTCACCGGCATGCTTGCGGGGAAAGGGAGGTGTCAATATATCGTAAAGCTCAGAGGTATGGCATTCATTGGCCGGACATGTCAATGGCCGCAACATTGATTCAAGGAAGGTGCGAGAGTTGCGCACTGATCAAGGACTCTTTACTTATTGCTCTAACTGACGATGATGCGGATTGGAGGAAACCCCTCTTCGATTTTCTCACCCAGGGTACTGTACCTGAGTCGAGAATAGAAGCCCAGAAACTAAAGAGGAAAGCATCCCGATATGTGGTGCAAGAGAATCTGCTTTGGCGAAGTGGCCATGAAGGCAACCTGCTGCGATGCCTAGACAGCACAGAAGCACAAGAAGTGATGGACCTTTCTCATCAGGTAGAACACCAGGGGGGTGCGAAATTATGCAGACAACTCTTTTCAATTGGATATTTCTGGCCCACTATGGAGGCTGATTGCCGCACCAAAGTTAGATGCTGCCAGGAGTGCCAATTCAAGGGTAACCTAGTACACGCCCCTGCCGTAGATCTACATGCATTGGGAACACCATGGCCGTTTCACACATGGGCTCTGGATTTCATCGGTCCCATTCGACCGACCTCGCACGGGAATCACTTCATTCTCACGGCGACCGAATTTTTCACCAAGTGGGTAGAAGCGATACCCCTGAAGACAGCAAATGCGTTAGCTGTGGTCCATTTCATCCAAGAAAGTATCATATGCAGGTTTGGAATTCCCAACACCATCCTTTCGGATAATGGCACTCCTTTTGTTAATCGCCAGGTGGCCGCAAAGCTAGCAGAATACAACATCAGGCAGATATGCTCTACTCCATACTATCCGAAAGGGAATGGGCAAGCAGAAGCAACCAACAAAACGCTGTTGAGGATTTTGAGCAAGATGGTCGCAGATGACCACAAGAAGTGGGCTGATTCTTTAAGCATAGCCCTATGGGCTTATCGGACTTCTCCAAGGACACCCACAGGGGTCTCACCGTTCCTTTTGTGCTATGGAGCTGAGGCTGTGGTACCAGCGGAAGTGAAGATTAACTCCGCAAGGTTGGATTTTCACGCGTTATATGAAAACCAACGCGATCATGACCTAGTCCTGCTAGAAGAAAAGCGGGAGCAATCCAAAAAGACCAACAAGCGTTACCAAGAAAGGATTGCTCGTGCGTACAACAAAATGGTCCAACGTCGAGATTTCGCAGTTGGAGATTTGGTCTTACGCGCATCTGATCATTGCATGCGAGAGGCAGCTCATCCAAAATTCGCAGCCAATTGGGAAGGACCCTTTGAAGTCACGGAAGTCTTTGACAGTGGCTACTGTAGCATACGGAGGTTACATGGGACGACCTCAACCCCAAGCTCAGTCAATATGCGCTGGATCAAGAAGTACTATCCTTAACTTCTCTTGTTATATGCGTTATATTAAAACATTTGCTTTATGCTCCGTATTACCATGATTTGCATATCTTCTCTCCCATATGAGAGAATCGTAATCTCATCTCTCCCATACGAGAGATTTATAATAAAAGAATTCTCCCAAATGAGAAGAACTTTATGCTTCTAGCTGTCTTTATTGCTTCATTTAGTTCGTTATCATTGTTAGCAAAAGCCTATTCGCCGTGATAGCAGCCCATGCAAATGCGATCTTAACTGATCTTTTAAGCCTATCTGTCACGATAGCAGCCCACGCAAATACGATCTTAATTGATCTTTTAAGCCTATCTGCCGTGATAGCAGCCCATGCAAATGCGATCTTAACTGATCTTTTAAGCCTATCTGTCACGATAGCAGCTCACGCAAATACGATCTTTATTGATCTTTTAAGCCTATCTGCCGCAATAGCAGCCCATGCAAGAACGATCTTAAGTGATCTTTTAAGCCTATCTGTCACGATAGCAGCACTATACAAATGCGATAATGATATTAATTGATCTTTTAAAGCCTATCTGCTACGATAGAAGCTCATGCGAATATGATTTTAGTTGATCTTTAAGCCTATCTGCAACGATAGCAGTCCATGCAAATATGATCTCAAATGATCTTTCAAAGCCTATCTGTCACGATAGCAGCACTACACGAATGCGATCTTAAAATGATGCTTAAGCCTATCTGTCATGATAGCAACATTATGCAAAATGATCTTAAGTGATCTACAAAAGTCTATCTGATGAGACAGCATCTGCACTTGAATCTAAAAAAAATCACAAGCCTACCAGTCAAGGTAGCACAGCTGCGCAAATACGATCTCGAACGATCTAAAAACAAATCTGCGAATCTATCCAGCAGATAGCAAATCATACGCGACAATGCAAAAGTGTTTATACAGCACTACAGAAGGCGAAATTTGTCAATACACGTGCGAAATCGTAATTTTTTGTAACAAAACAGCAAATCATACGAAGTGATTTATCATTACGAGTCAAAACGACTTACAATTTATCTGTCTAGATAACACCTTACAAGCGAAAAAGCTCAGCTCAAGCTAACTACGCAGCCAACATGGCTTACAATGCATCTAAATAGTAACTCGCACACATAAGTTACTCATCGGGGAAATCCCAAATGGAAAAGGATCGACCTAACGGTCCTAACAGAAGCTATACGATATGAAGACTTGCGACCAAAGATCTGTAGCAAGTAGGATCTTGCTACAAAATGAACGTCCTACAAACGTCACAAAGGCTATGCGACGCTATGTTCAAGATCCCAGAATCTGACAAGGCCATTCTTTGGTCTTATGCCTAAGAGACTTTCCTGAGGAACCACCTGTTCTGGCGTATGCGGCTGTGAAGAACAGGGGAGCAGTCATTCCTCGGGGAATGGGCTCCTTGTCCACGGAGACGAGCGCACTGGCTCGCCACCCCGAGTTCAAGAATGAGGAGGCAAGAAATTCTTCTCCGGGCATGCTGGAGGAGAATCCCGCTGTTCATTACAAGTCGGTAACAAGGTCAGTACGGCGCTGCACCTCGCCGGGAGGCGGCCGGAAACACGACCTGCAAGCATAATAGACGAAGAAAATTCTTCGAACAAATATGAGGTATTATATGCACCTTCTCTATGATGGTTATAAAGATCAATAAGCCTTATAAAGCGGATCTTGGAAACTATTTCTATAGCACAAAGCGCAAACTCAGGTTTCACAACTTGAAGTTGCCATGAATCAACGAAAAACAAGCGTTGAAGCCAGTAGTCGTAAGGACTCACAGCAAGCCATATTGTGGGATAAAGAACCCAAATAGAAAAAGGCATGGTTTATATAGACCCTGTGAAGACTCTTCAGTGACCAAGATGAGTCAGCAGAATTTGAAAAGGGGGTAAGGATCAATCACTTACACCTTGAAAAGCGGTAACAATCAATTACCCTACTAAAGGCTACGACGATTCGGTTGCGTATCCTAATTAATGACCGATGGTCAGGATTTGGATAGACTTCCCAAGGAAAGCGTGCTTATCTAATGAGCAATTAGCGCGAAAATCAAGGCAGAATATCAATTGATGACGTCATAAATTGATATGCACAGAGATATTCGAGCAAATCCCGGAAAGGGCAAAACGGGCATTTCAATTCTTCTTTTTGAAAAAAAGGGGGAGAAACCCTAGCAAAATTACAGTAATGTTTCAGCTACTTATTTGTTACTTTTCAAAACAAGCCTTTGATCAAGGAATCGTTAGGAGTAAACTGACGGCTCAGATTTTCTACTTGCTCCACTTCTTGTTTCAATTGCTCGCATTTGGCGTTCATTTCATGAAAGAGCTTCATAGCCTCTTCAACCTTTTTTCTTTGTTGCTCTACCTTCTGCTGTTCAGCTGCGAGGTTTTGGTGGCCGCGTTTCAAGGTCACGGCCGCGCGAATCAGGGTGACTCTTTTGACAAGAAACCCAAATCCCAGCCTGCCTTGAACTTTGGCGAGAAGGTTCTGGCACATACCAAAAAGCAATTCAGCGCTTTGAGGAGAAATGGTCGCAGGTGTGGCCGCGGACAGCTGCTCTAAAATCCAGATGGCTTCAGTCAGAAACAGCCTTCTATCAAAGGGGCCTATCTCCAGACACCTCACAAACGATTGAGGATAGGAGAGACGCATGCGAACTAGCCAGTCCACGTCGGCTTGTTTCAACCCTATAGCAATGTTAGAGTCAAGATTAGACTGACAAACTCTCAAACAAAGAATGCAAGATGCGAACAGTAAACCACGACATACCAGTTCCTTCAAGGATCTGGCGCAGAGAAGGAATGCGCATCGCCGGGGCAGTTGAAGACTGTCCTCGCTCCATCGCCCTTCTATCGGCTTCGAGCTCTAACTCCTCATAGTTGGGGGGAAGAGTATAAGCCACACCAGGTGCGATTGCAGCCCCGACCTGCGAACCCCAAAAGTTCCACTGTGAAAGCCCGAATTGAAAAGAAGTATTAAAATCTATTTCTCTTAGTAAATGTGATTTTATTCACCACTTTTGTTTGGTTAATGCAGCTATATGTCGATTTGTTTGTTATCGTTATATATGTAACTCGAGAATAAATGGCGTAAAGTTAGGCTGGTGGTATATTTCATGACCAAAGATGTATATAAGTTGATCAATTAAATGTGAAATAAGTTGCATCATGATCATAATTTGGTAAATTTGTTTTACTTGAGGACTTATTTTTATTATAAGACCAGATCATGTGATCATTTCTCAAAGCCTTATGTGGCTTATTCTCCTTCATCATAATAAAGAGTAGATGACACTAAGCCATAAAAAGCTTAGCCAGAATTTTGCTTTGGTTTTGCTGGAGGAAGGAGGGGGAGGAGAAAAAAGGGGTCTGTCTTGGGTTACTTCGGGCTGAAGCAACTAGGAGATGGGATAGTGATATTTATTCTTGTTTATTGGGGTGGTGTTAGAGTTGGAGTGAACAAGATATGGGAGAGGGGAAATTGTTATGTACAATAGTTTGGGTTTTCAGAGAAATTTTGTGATGTTTTTATGAGAAACAAACACCTAGCTAGTTGGGTTCTCATCAGAACACATCTCCTCCCAAGGTGAGATTTACATAATAACTTAATTATTTATTTGTTGTTGTTTGGATATTATGTAATACTCAAAGGTATTTGAACCCTTACATAGAACCCACTATTTTGGGAAGGAAACAAATTACTTGGTTGCGAATTGCTGATGAACTAATATTGTTAGAGAGAGAGAGGGAGAGATTTGTCTGTCCCCAGATAGAAAAGAGACACATATTAAACACAAGTGATGTTAGGCCTTTGGAGGGATTGTTTACTAGAGGAAGAAACTAGTGATTGTTTGGCTTGGGTTTAAAAGAGATTGAGAAAAGTATATGAATTACTATGATTTGACAATCATTCTTGGTTGATTTTATGTTTTCTCTAAAATGATTTCTTAAAAGCTGGTAGAGTTCAATTAAATGACATTAATATTGTAGTGCAGTGGTAGACATTTTTCAATTCAATGTGATTAATCGCCATTAAGCAAATAATGGAGTGGCATATATGGCCGATGCACCATTGCCACAAGTATTGTCGTATTTTCCTGAAGCGGCAATAAGCCGTCTTTCAATAGTAATAAATTATTGCCTTTTTAAGGCCATTTTTGTACTAGTGAATACAAGGACTGCAATATGGTCACATTTTTCTTGTTAATGATTATTGGTGACACTAGTTTCTACACGAAACGAGGTTCTACCACTGATTTGTTAGGGGTTCACTTGAACTCAAGCTTCAGGTAGGAGAAACGTAACTACTAAATCTCTTATACTCGTGGTGTATATTATATTTATCTGTAATATTATTTCTACAACTTTTGTGATCTATGTTGTAGGATTGTGAGTATCCATAAGGAATATAATTGGCTGTTAATTGTAATACCTCTTTAAGCGAGGTGATTTTCCGCTTAAATGAGGGGATGATAGTTGACAAGTGTGTATGTTTAGGCTTAAAGCTATGAAATGTACTGCTATTGGCGAACAATATGCTCGCCTTAGCATGGGTTGATTCTAAACTGTATTAGGCGAGGTGATTTCTGTCTAGTACTGGTGATTTTAAACTGTATTAGACGAGGTGATTTCTGTCTAGTACTGGTGATTCTAAACTGTATTAGGCTAGGTGATTTCCGTCTAATACTGGTGATTCTAAAATGTATTAGACGAGGTGATTTCTGCCTAGTACTGGTGATTCAAAGATGTATTAGGCTAGGTGATTTCCGTCTAATACTGGTGATAATACAGCGGCTTATTGTAATTAATTGTTTTGACGAAATATTTATAAAAGTGTCAATTTTGACGAGCTGGAGTATCTTCTTAGAAATTTCAGTCACGTACAAAGTTTTTTTCAGCAAATTGGTTTAAAAAGCGGACTGTGTGTCTTGCTGATGGAGTTTTGACGTCTGAAAGTGTTAGGCGGGTTGACAGTAAATCGTGATTTTTTATCGTTAATCGGTAATTTTTATATTAAATGTGTGACGGGTCGTCACATCCACGCAGGAAGAGGTGCCGCAGGCTGAGTCATTGCCGGAGGCATGGCGGCAGCAGAAGTGGCAGCTTGATGAGGGATACCTTCAGGTGCGATAGCATTAGCAGCGTTCGTTCCTATTTCTTCAGCACCAGCATGGGCATCTTCCTCCATCAATACAGTGTTAGCTTCGGCATCATCGGAGAGCTCAATGACGTCCTCGAGGGGCTCTCCTGCATATTCAGCAGCTGCGACAGGCTTCTCAGAATGAGAACTCGGCACCGGGACATAGGATGCAAAGGTTGATTCCTTTGCTCCAACACGGCTTCATCAGCATTACCTGCGATACAAAATACGATGGTGTGAGGTAACTTGTATCGTATATTATTTTATCATTTTGGTAAGCTAAGAGCGAGCACCTCCACGCGAAGGTGGGATCGCAGTGTCCTCGTCATATGCTAAGGACGTGGAGCCTTGCCCTATTAATGTATCTTCATTAAGCATGTCCTTAAGGTGAGCATGACCTGGGGGCGCGGAGAAACCAGTCATGATTATGTTTGGGTTGCTAAGCCAAGTTCACACATATTGCTCAAATGATTACCTGAGGGTTCACCACACTTTCCTACTAGCCAACGGCGAATGTCAGCTTTTGACACACCGTGTTTTAGCGCACCGACAATTACATCTCGGTAAGTTACTGCGAGATTAAAAATCTCACATTCGTTACCGCCTGCGATTTCTTCGAAGTCTGCTTGGGCTTGCTCTAGAGATGCTGCATCTTCTTCTGGAGATGCATCCTCCTCTTCTCCTTGAGGAGCCACCTCTCGTGGAAGCGCATCTTCCTCATCAGTTGGACGCACTGGATCATCGACGTGTTGTTCTTCTAAGCTCCTCTGCTTCACGCGCTCGAGCTCCTCTTCTTCTCGCTTTCTTCTTCTTTCAGCAGCTTCCGCAGCTGTTCTCCTGGACTCGACAAGAATGTCCTCGCTTATGGTTTCATCAGAAACACCAGAATGAGAACCTCTCTTCTGCTTCTTGGCCAAGAGGCCACCGATGGTCTCGTCATCATCATCATATTCTAAAGAAACAATTTGTTCAAACCAGATTGCAAAAGAGTTAAGATAATGAGAAGAAAAGTACGATTGAGATACCTCCTGATTCTTCCTCATGTATCGCATCTCCCTCTTTGTCTCTGACATCTTCAATTCTTTCCTCTTCTTCGTCTCCTTCTCTTGGCTCCCGCCTCTCCTCTTCTTCCTCCTGGCCGAACGGAACAAAGGTCTCCACTGCGAGCTCCTTCCGCGCTTTACTGTTCATGCGACCTTTACCTTTATCCCTGGCAGAGAGGGACCTCGCAGGAGGGGAAGTTGGAGCGCTCGTAGGGGAAGAAATGGTAATTCCCTTTTGCCTGGGCCTCTTCGCTCTCGGGGCAGCAGTCGCTGGAGGAGACGGATCATCCCTAGGAGGAGACAAGGCTGGAGTGTTGTCTATCAGCGAATCAGCAAAAGCATTCATGATCTCGCGAATCTTGGTCTCGACTGCGGGATCCATTTTCGATGCCAGCCGAAACGGTTGTCCTTGCCTTCTTGCAGTAACAATGGTGGTAACCAGCGATTTGGAACGCTCACCAGATGCAAACCTCCGCACATGGCACTATAGCAGGAAGCGTAGTATGAGGTTTTCAATTTATTGAAGTAAAGAAGCTTAGCGCATGCAAGAGAAGTTGCTTACCTTAGCAAAAGTTTCTCTATATCTGATGACATGCGAATCACCTTTTCTAACCACAACGATCTTTTCATCTAGAATGATGGAGGGACATAGATGATTCTCGCGATCCAGCAACGAATAGCAACCATATTCAGACTCGTCCAGGCTACAATTGGGACGAAAAGGGAAAGAATTCCTCTTGATCACAGGAGCTCTACTTGGCTGAGGGACCGACTGCGTCTCGAATCTCGTCTGCTGGGCGTTCCAGTAAGCGAGCCAGTTTCTGGAACAGCCGCCTTCACGGTTACTTGCAGGTTGCTCGAAGGGAAGATTGCCCATCAAGATTGTTTTACACTCCCTCGACAATAACCGCTTGTAGCAGCCTCTGATGATAGACTGCGGCCAGATTGAGTGTGCCACTGCATTAAAGCCAAATTGGGGAGAAACGCGAGTGGGATCAACATCCACGGTAATCCTCTCGTACCTCGGTGCGAGCTCGCGAATATGCTCTGCGAGAGCAGGAAGGGAGCCTCTCAGGCACCAGCAAAAGAATTCACGATAGCGCTCGTGGAAATGCTCTCCACCTTCGAAAAGGAGCTCTTCTGAGAAGGCAACACCCTTAGAAGGATACAGTTTTGGAAACCATCGCACGTTCTCAATGCGCATGGCATAGGGCCTAGCTATGAACTCTTCCCGATTGTCGCATATCAGGCTCCAAACGCACTTGGGATAGTTAGTTCCAAACCACCTCCCAGCCCTGCCGCTGTTACATTCCTCTTCCGTACCTGGGGGACACCATTTGCTGGGCTTGGAAGCGACTGGGGCATAAGAGGGCCATCGCTCGAAGACCCACATTGTCAAGAAAGCAATGTTAATGTAAGTCAGTTCGTCGAGGCGGCCATGCGACTCCTTCATCGCCACAACCAGCTGATCCAACCTGTAGTACAGTGTGCCCAAGACTAAGGGTCCGAGTGCAACCTTCTGACAAGGGCCAACTTCACAGCAAGAGGCAGAACGTGGTAAAAGACTCCATCATGTGGGTGACCATCGATTAAGTACCGCGACAACCAGGCACAGAGGAAGGCGCACAGGGTCAAGTGATAACCCTTGCCATTCACATAGTTCTTAGCCTTCGGGTTTCGACTCAGAAGCTTCTTGGTAATATTGGTGTTCGCATAGTCACGGAAAAAGTACTGGACCCACTTGTTCCAAGTATTCTTCGCAGATGTGTCAACCAACTGCCAGTCGGGAAGGACTTCTGTAGGAGTCCACCGCGTGGAAATTTTCTTCACCTCTGATAAGCACTCCTCCATCTGCGTGTACAGAACGATTTCCGCATCCGTTCTCAAGGGACTCAAAGGATCCACCTCGCCCACGGGAGACAAATCATACATCATGTGCACATCTTCGAGCGTGGGAGCAGCCTCGAACTCAGCAAAACGGAACGTGTGAGTCGCAGGCGAGTAACGGGAAAGAAGGCTTAGAAGCATGGACTGATCCAGCTTCACAGCAGCACCCTTCATAGCACGAACTGCGAAGTATATTCCGGCATCGTTCCAAGTTACGACATGATTGGTCAACACATGGTCAATCCATTCATCCATGAAGTCCAATTTCTGAACAAATGCTTGAGTAGAAATTGCAGTGTATGGGAAGTACCCATTTTCGACTCCCAATCGAACCACATCTTCGGAATCGATCAATTCGAGCAACGCCGAGTTAACTGGAGGGGTTAAAATTTGCAATGCTTCACCAGAGACGGCGATTGGCAATTTCTTTGCCTTAACCCTGGCATGATAAAAGTCCTTGCAACCCATATAGGGGGCTTTTCGCCATAAAGCCCGTGGAAGATCAAGTATTTCTTCGTCCTCCTTAGTGGGTCTAGTTCCTTTTGTCTTTGCCATTCCTGCGGAAAAGCAAGAAAAAAGGGGGAGAAATATGCACACTACTTCAGTTTGAAATTCGAGATTCAGGACCTATTGGAAGAAAGATGAACAGTCTAGTACCGATCTCCGAAATTAGAGATTGGAATCATTTGCATTATTAGGGATTTCAAAAACCCTACATTCAAGGTCCTTATCATCAGGGGATTAAATCGAAATTGGATTCAAAGATTGTGAGCTTCTTCATAAGTTTTCAGTGGATAATATGTTACGGGATTGCAAGATTCAGCGCAGTTCAAAGCATATATCAGTATATCAAACGCAATTGAACAAGGCCAACCTTGTTTTGGTAAAGCTTGCTTGAATGTGCACAATTGAAGAAGACGATTGAAAAGAGAGAACTGGTGATTGATTATCTGAATCTGCTCTTGAAGGCTTCCGGGTATCATTCACTTTAAGATAAAGAAGTGATGCTTTGCAACAATGGAGAGTACAGAGTATTTATCCAAAAACAATGAAGGGTTGCGTCCTTTCAGTAGTCGAATCGCAACCGTCACCGTCGAATCGCGCAATCACAGGACAAGCTGACGTCACGCCTAAAACCCTAAAGGCCAGACGGCACGACTCTAGGGGTTTTAGGTCATAATGGCACGCATGGGGGCTGAACTTGCATACATTTGAATTGGTGCGTGGCGGCGACGCGTACGTTGGTACCTGCGCATGGAAGTCTATCCGGCTATGAGTCTTCACGCGCAGAAAGGGGGCTAATGTAGATACTGCTTTCTGAGCTGACAGATCTTGGCCACGTGGCAATCATCTAGCACACCATATTGTGCTCCACACACACTGGATCACCAGCCGCGCTGATCCATGTGGGGGCTGCGAGACAGGGCCCTCGCATACCACTGCACGGGACTTGTAGGGACTTAGTGGTTTGGAGGCTAGAGTAAGTATTTTCGCGCGCGAGCCAAGCCTGCGCGCGACCTTTAGTAACTGCTTTTGAGAGATTTATGGCACGAGCTCCATAAACCCGGTCAAACCCGATCAACCCCATAACGGTTCCGGTATTCGCGCATAACGTGCTGTAACGATCCCTATATACGCGGACGAATGTGCCGTTGTGGTTAAGCTAATTAAGCCGCCATTTATGGGTGCGTTAACCACACAACAACGGTCACATTCTCCGTTATATATAGGACGTTAACCCTTCCATACCTGGAGGACGCACCAGACATACGCGGAAGCTCTGCCAAACCCCTGTCTCTCTCTCAGACATTACTACTGCCTTACTCTCTCCCTACACACAACCCAACTCTTCCTGTGCCGTTTCAGATCCCCTGCTTACGGTGTACCCAGAGTGCTCCCTGCCGGATTCTCTTGTGCACACCCGGCCTCAACCTCGTATGGTTGGCGATTCCAGCTTTCATAGATGTCTATTGAATCCACAAGCAAGTTGGTCGATGTCCGCTGGAAACTGCGACGATGAAGATTATAGGGTTACCGAGCACAATTGTAAATTTATTATCACGAAGGAACAGACTTGTCTATTCAATTTCTTCAAAATAATAGTAAGAAGCCAAGGAGGGCACGTCAATGTATGATGCAAACCCGAACAAACGTGTCTCTACAGTCTTCTTTTGAAACAGACGTGCCCTTTCAATTAGTATAACTGTAAGGTTATTTTGGTAAATCATCATCTTAAATCAAGGGTATTTTCGTCAATTCAAAAGGTTAGGAACACCTAAAGGTTAGGAATACTACAAACTTTTAAGTAGTAGAGATATGCTACTTTTGTCTACATATAAAAAGAAAACAATAAAATGGTTTGAACCATGACTTGATAGGGTTGGAGCACAAGGGTCTGCTTAGAGTTTTCAGACTCTTCAAACATACTAGTTGCGTTACTATTTGAGTAAGAACAATCACATGCTCTGTTTGTATAGTTTTTTGACTTAATGTGTCTAAGTTGGGTAACATCATACTACAAGTAATATTATGTGGGAAAAATTGCACCAGTGGTACTTATATTATAGGTTTTGTTCAAAGTATTACAAAACCATATCCGACAAAACCCAAATGTAGATATCCAATATATATTATTAGGACTTATCCGACTACATTAATATCATTGCTCATATCATATAATAAGCCCTGTCCTTACATATCATATCCTCTACCCAAACGAGGCATAAGTTTTTTCCTCTGATTGTGTTATTAACGTTTTGTCCTGCTATGCCCTCAAATTAATTGTCTCCATAAGTATTGCTTCGGGAAAATATCTTTGTAAAGTCGTTCGTTGATCCTGGGGATAGCTGTTTGATACGCTTAAGTATCGAGATATGAAGAAGTTGATAAACGAGGTGAAGAAATTGAGAGAGAGCTAGACGAAAAGGGGAAGATATAGATTAGGGAGATGAAGATAGTGGATTCGGAGAAGATCAGCTACCATCCATGTGGCAGTCATAGAGCACATCAAATGATACTCCGTATACATCTCATCACATGCTTATACTCGATCTTATCAATATGGGGGCTGTGAGACAGGGCTATCCTCGATACTAACCACACGGGAGTTGTAGGGACTTAGTGGTTTGGAGGCTAGAGTAAGGAACGTCGCGCGAGAGCAACAGCCACGCTCGCGCGCGACCCTTAGTAACTGTCTGAGAGATTCAAGGATTACGTGTCCCATAAATGAGGTCGATCTCATAACGGTCCATACATATGCAGAACTGATGCATAACGTGCCCTATATATACGGTCGAACATGCCGTTACGAGGCGGTCATTATGCCGCCATTAATGGGCGCATTAACTCCTCCACAATGGTCACTTCCCCATTTAGGAACACTTGCCTTCTGCAAAAACGCTTGAATCCTTTGGCTAACTCGATACACTGTCTCTCTCCCTCTCAAGAACAGTTACAAGTGCTTGCTCTCTCCCTACTCACTACCCTCAACCTCTATGTGTTCTTGTTCTTATTGTTATCCCCTACTTGAGGTGTAAACATGGTCTCTCCCTAGGATTTCCTTGTACACATTTTGGTGAACCCGACGTGAATATCAACTTTCAGAAGCTTCAATCAATCAACCTAGCATCCATGTCTCTTGAGGCCAACCTCCGTGATGGTGATCTATCTTTCCAAGAGCAAGAAACTCAGAGGGAGGAGACCCTCCCCAACACCAACACCAGTACCCAAACCCACACGGCTACTGGGACTAATCCCTCTTTGGAAATGCTGAATGCTACCATTCAGAGCCAATCCAGGGCTATGCAAGTTCAATCTGCCAGATAGCCCATATCATGGCTATCGTGGGAGGGCTTGCACAAAGTGCTAGCCAGGGAGCCTTGGCCGTATCTGGATCCGCTGCAGCACCCAGTGCTCAGGGACCCTTGACTCTGCCAAGAGCCACTGTGGCACCCACGGCGCACACGGCTTCACCATTAAACCCCCAGACGTCCTTGCCTAATGGACCCGTGCATCAACCGAGAACATCATCTGAATCTCCCTTGGTGCCAAGCTATCAGCCAGAATGCGTGTCTACTGGGAATCCACCTTCATACCCTGCGCTGCCCTCGTACGCGACCAGAGTCAAGGGCAGCTACACACCTCCACAACCTTATGATCCCAATGTGCCTTACATACCGGGGCTCGCAGCAACCCCATCGTCGACTCCAGGGGTAGGCACACCTCCTAATGTGACATCCTTGGAGCAAAGGCTGGACAACCTTATTCCAAACCAGTGCTTTGCTGACACAATTATCCCAAAGGTGGATAACAAACCGCCCATCCCGCACGACATATACTTGATGCCCAATCCTGTTGGATACAAGGCGCCAAAATGGGAGAAGTTTGATGAAGTAAGCGGGAATGCGCAGGAGCATGTAATGCGTTTTGTCGATCTGATGGCCCCTCACGGGATCGATACCAGGCTGCTCATGCGGGAATTCCCCAAGTCTTTGGTGACTTTCGCGTATAAATGGTAACAGACGTTGGCGGCTGGATCGATCAAGAATTGGTAAGGTATGGTGAAGAAGTTCTACACCAAACTCGCGTATAAATGGTAACAGACGTTGGAGGAGGCGCACTTGTCTGAAGCGGTTTGGTTCACAGAAATGGCAGACGAAGTAACTCCAACACCATTTCAGCCTACTCCCCTGCCTAAATGGGAGGACATCAAGGACCAGTCACTAGTAGGAGTAATGGTGATGCGAGAAGCTTACAAGGAGAAGCGACATGTGCAAGAGGAAGTACCAAGGATTGTCTACACGCGGAAAAATGTTTATACCCTCAAAAGAGTAATTGAGCACAATCACGAATGCAAGGAGATAGAAATTTTATACACCAATGGGAAGAAGTGTTATCGCATCTAAACGTGCGCGGGGTCATCTTGGCCCCTCCCATCGAAGATGTCCCTCGAAAAATTTACGAGGTCACAAAAGCTCCAAACAAGGATGGGAAGAAGGCATCACATGAGGAATTGACAGAAGCTCCTGAATGCATGGAGGATCGTCCAAAATCTCAGAAGGAGGAGTTGAAGGAAGTATTCTTAAGCCCAATAGAGTGGAAGAAAAGACCAGTTTTCCTAAGAGCATATCTCAATGCCGAGGAGGAGCGAGGTATTCTGGAGTTGCTTAAGGACTACAAAGATGTATTTGCATGGGATTACAATGAAATGCCAAGTTTGGATAAGGAGATTACTATTCATAGACTGGATTTCATTCCAGGATCAAAGCCAGTGAAGCAAAGCCCGAGGACCTTTCGCCCACATGTCAATGTCAAGATAAATGAGAAAATAGTGAAACTGCTGAATGCCATGTTCATCGAGCCCAATCACCATCCCACCTGGCTTGCCAACATCGTGCCTGTTTTAAAGAAGAATGGAAGCCTTCGTGTATGCGTCGATTTCAGGGATTTGAATCGCTTCTGTCCAAAGGATGATTTTCCATTGCCCAATACAGATCTGCTGATTGACTCTACTGCCGGTCATCAGATGTCCAACTTCATGGATGGATTCAGTATCTACAATCAGATCAAGATGGACGCTGAAGATGCAAGGAAGACAGCCTTCATCACCCCCGTGGGAGTATTCCATTACACGGTTATGCCATTTGGTTTGAAGAATGCGATCTACCAGCGCGCGATGATGACACTCTTCCACGACATGATGCATCAAGAAGTGGAATTCTATGTGGATGAACTTGTCACCAAGTCTGGACAGAAGGAGGATTATTTGGAGGACTTGAGAAAAGTTTTTGAGAGATGCAGAGGGTTCCAGCTAAAGATGAACCCCATGAAATGTGCATTTGGGGTAACCTCAGGGAAGTTCTTGGGATACGTGATACATCGACATGGGATTGAGCCTGATCCCAAGAAGGTCTCAGCAGTTACTAGCCTGCCAGTGCCTCAGAGTCAGAGCGCTTTGAAGACATTTCAGGGAAAACTTTCCTATCTGCGAAGGTTCATACCAGCAATAGCAGAAGTCACATTTTTCTTTGGCAAGCTACTTAAGAAGGGTGCAATGTACGCTTGGACAACGGAGCACCAGGTCGCGTTTGAGAAGTTCAAGCAACTATTGGCATCTCCGCGAGTCATGATTGCACCTCATCTTGGATCTCCACTGCTTTTGTACCTTACCTCAACAAAGAAGTCCATGGGAGCTCTATTGGCGCAGGAGTTTGAAGGACAGGAGAGTCCCATCTACTACATCTTGTGTGTGGTACACTCCGCTGAATGCAGGTACACAGACATTGAACGTCACTGCCTTACTTTATTCTTTGTTATAGGAAAGTTAGAGCATTACTTTGCCTCCCATAAATTTGTAATCATAACCAAAAGCGACCCCATTCGCTACCTGTTGGGACACTTTGCTCCCTCTGGAAAATTGGCAAAATGGTGCATGACTGTATCATAGTACGACATAACGCGTGCGCGCCCAAAGGCCATCAAATCTTAGGCGGTGGCATAATTCCCAGATGAGAACTATGAGACTACAGTGGAGCAGGATCTAGAGAGACTGGAGGTGTACGCAATTGAGTCCTTATACTGGAAGCTGCACTTCGATGTATCATCGACAAGATCAGGATGAGGAACTGGGATTGTACTGACCAAACCCAATGGAGAGGTCATTCAGATGTCAAATAAGCTTTCCTTTGCAGTAACAAACAATGAAGCTGAATATAAAGCTTTGATTGCTGGTCTCCTCGCAAGGCCTTGGAAGTGCAAAATATTATAGTAATGGGAGATTCCAAGTTGATTGTTAACAAGTCTCTGTTGGAATAGATACCCTAGAGGCAATCTAGTTTAGTATGAATTTATTTGTGGCTAGAAATTCATTTATTATTTATTTGATATTTAATATAATGAAGTCCTTCGATTTACAATTGTGTTGTTTATCTTAAATATCCCTAGTCCAGTATAATGATTAATGGGACAATCATCAATAGACTATTATGGGGTTGGATTGATATGGAGATATAATGATCCAACACATAGGTGTGCATTAAGGGTAATGACGCACTGGATTGACCCATCTCCGAGAAGGCTACATACACGTTATGTTGAGTCACAAGCGCTTCTCAGGGTGCAATGGTATTGTCATCCTTAGACTTGAAGTCACTAGATATTCTAGTTGTGGATTATTGTGATTTTGGTAGCGTTAAACGCTACACCGTAACTGGGTAGTTATAAAGGCGTGTACCGGATACAATAAGAAGCAAGCTTAGAGATCGTAGTGGACGTAGATAGAATTCGTCCCTCCCACATAACGGGAGCAAATATCCTAGGCCTCTCGAGGGATAGTGCTTATAGAATGTCTGGCCAGACTCAAATAAATCAATATGGGATATGGATGTTATTTGCACGAATAAGGCTATTCCCATGGATCGAGAAACTGTGGATTGGATATACGAGTGTGACTTGTATTTCTCGTGTCCAATCCGGATATAGAGACAAAGGGATGAGACAATTACTTGTACAAAGGTTGTCAAGATGACTATTCTATTAGTTGGCTAGAATGGATGTTTTGCTAGAAACCGCTACATATTAGCAAATAGTTGCTACCAACTAGATAGAACCTATGGAGTCACACGCTATATAGAGTTGAACTAGATTTGGGAATTAATTAATTGGATTAATTAATTAGAAGGATCACTTTGCAAAACCTTGCAAACTTAGTAGGGACTAATTTGCAAGGAAGGGACTAAATTGAATTCTAGTAGGACTAGAATAAGTCCTTTAGGTAGTTGGCAAGGATTTGTTGGACTATATAAAGGACCTTCCTTCCTTCCTTCCTTCCTTCCTTCCCACACTTATGATTCATTAGATCATAACTTGAGTGGGAGAGAACAAAAGGAGAGCGCAAGCAAGCTAGAGGAGCTCGCCGCCCCACTAGCCCGCCGCCCGTCCTCGTCGGCCCCAAGGAGGCCGAACCTCCTTGGTTTGGTCTCGTTTTGCGTGGTTCTTCTTCCTCTTCCTCTTTCCGGGCTAGCACCAAGGAGTGGGAGATCTAGAAATTAACTCTAGGCGTGGATCAACTATAGAGAACGTGACACAATTCGCGTTTGAAGTCATCAAAGGAGAACCCTAAGGTGTGTTAATTGATTTCTTCCTTTACCATCGTTATGTCTCTTGTCTTGTGATCCTTGGAGGGTTTTGCATGGTTAATTATTGTTTCCATTGCGCATCCATGAATCAAAACCCTACAGTTGTATCAGAGCCACAGGTCGTAGAGCATAAACGTGGTTTATGTGTTACGTTTTGATAGTTTTACACCTTAAAATTGTTGTTTATCGCGTAAAACAAGACAAATCAAGCATGAGATGCAATTTTTCAATAATCAATCATAACAAGATCTAGTTTTTTCATTGGATGCATGAATTAGTGAGTTTCAGAAATTTTAGGATCTTAGATCTAGGGTTTTTGGCATCCTTGGGGAAGAAGGAGTTCTTCCAAAATAAGGAAACAACCAAACTTGGGCACCAAGCAAGGGAGTTGTTTTGGAAACAACTCCAAAACAACTCCCTTGCTTGGTGCCCAAGTTTGGTTGTTTCCTTGTTTTGGAAGAACTCCTTCTTCCCCAAGGATGCCCAAACCCTATATCTAAGATCCTAAAATTTCTCAAACTCACCAATTCATGCATCCAAAGCAAAATTTGGATCTTGTTATGATTAATTATTGAAAAATTGCATCTCGTGCTTGATTTGTCTAGTTTTACGGGATAAACAATCAAATTAAGGTGTAAAACAACTAAAACGTAACACATAAACCACGTTTATGCTCTACGACCTGTGGCTCTGATACCACTGTAGGGTTTTGATTCATGGATGCGCAACGGAAACACAAACCATCATAAAACCATGCAAAACCCTCCAAGGATCACAAGTCAAGAGACATAACGATGGTAAGGGTTAGAAATCAATAACACACCTTAGGGTTCTCCTTTGATGACTTCAAACGCGAATTGTGTCACGTTCTCTATGGTTGATCCACGCCTAGAGTTGATCCTAGATCTCCCAAGTCCTTGGTGCTAGCCCGGAAGAGGAAGAGGAAGAAGAATCACGCAAAACGAGACCCAAAAGGAGGGTCTCGGCCTCCTTGTGGCCGACAGGGACGGGCGGCGGCAAAGGGGGCGGTCGGCTCCCTTTGTTGCTTGCTCTCTCTCCTTTTGTTCTCTCCCGCTCTTTGTTATGTTCAATTATGAGAATAATTTATATGTGGGAAGGAAGGAAGGAAGGTCATTTATATAGTCCAACAACTCCTTGTCAACTACCTAAAGGACTTATTCTAGTCCTACTAGAATTCAATTTAGTCCCTTCCTTGCAAATTAGTCCATACTAAGTTTGCAAGGTTTTGCAAAGTGATCCTTCTAATTAATTAATCCAATTAATTAATTCCCAAATCTAGTTCAACTCTATATAGCGTGTGACCCCATAGGTTCTATCTAGTTGGTAGCAACTATTTGCTAATATGGAGCGGTCTCTAGCAAAACATCCATTCTAGCCAACTAATAGAATTGTCATCTTGACAACCTTTGTACAAGTAATTGTCTCATCCCTTTGTCTCTATATCCGGATTGGACACGAGACATACAATTCACACTCGTATATCCAATCCATCGTTTCTCGATCCATGGGAATAGCCTTATTCGTGCAAATAACATCATTATCCCATATTGATTTATTTGAGTCTGGCCAGACATTCTATAAGCACTATCCCTCGAGTGGCCTAGGATATTTGCTCCCGTTATGTGGGAGGGACAAATTCTATCTACGTCCACTACGATCTCTAAGCTTGCTTCTTATTGTATCCATTACACGCCTTTATAAGTACCCAGTTACGGTGTAGCGTTTAACGCTACCAAGATCACAATAATCCACAACTAGAATTTCTAGTGACTTCAAGTCTAAGGATGAAAATACCATTGCACCGCGAGAAGCGCTTGTGACTCAACATAACGTGTATGTAGCCTTCTCGGAGATGGGTCAATCCAGTGCAACATTCCCTAATGCACACCTATGTGTTGGATCGTGATATCTCCATATCAATCCAACCCCATACTAGTCTATAGATGATTGTCCTATTGATCATTATACTTGACTAGGGTTATTTAAGATAAACAACACAATTGTAAATCCAAGGACTTCATTATATTAAATATCCAATAAATAATAAATGAATTTCTAGCCACAAATAATTCATACTAAACTAGATTGCCTCTAGGGCATCTATTCCAACAAATAAAACTTCAATTTCGTCACAATCAAGATCATAGGAACTCCGGTGAGTACTAGGCTCTTCTAGAGCACAAGACAAGTCTACATTCCCTTCACTAGTGGTAGCATTAAATTTGATCTCTAACTCATCACTAGTGATTTTCATTTTGCGACTCCTCCTCACAAGTTTCACTATGTGAGTCATCCAAAATGGCTTCACTCATGTCATGGGTTGAAGAGTCATCATCAAAAATATCAATCTCACTACCAATATCACTATCACATGCTTCTTCAGATTGTGCAAATGAGAAATGAATACAATCACCTATCCTAGTAGCAACAACTCCATCATCAAACACATCATCCAAAATTTGATCTTGAACAAGCTCGTAATGTGTGTGAATAGGAAGTTGAGTCTCGTCTGATGATGAGTCTTGTGAAAAGTGAGAACCATATGCAAGAGACTCATTATCATGTGATTGTGAATTTGAGGAAGCGACTCTATCCTCCAAATGAGAGAATGATTCTTCAAATTTTCTTTGTGATTCTCTTAGTGATTCCATAATTTTATTATTATTTTGAATAAACTTTTGAACTTTCTCATATAGAGAATCACTTATAGGCGTATTTAGCTCATCATTCACAAACGATTCCCTCTCAAAATGGTTAACTTCTCTTGATTCACACATCATTTCATTATATTGATAAGTGCAAGAATCATGAGAGTTCAAAAACATGTAAGTGTTTGAGGGAGGTGATTGTTCACAAGAAGCATGAGATGTGTAATCTAGTGTCCTACTATCATGCCAAGAATAATCATTCTTAGGGAAATAATAACCATTTTTAATCGCACGTTCACGTATGGAACACATTGATTCGTTAGAATGATTTCCATGACTAGTAAATGCATGATAGTAAGGATATGAAGGAATGTTATGCCGCCTCTCACCAAAATTAACATATTCATGAGACATTTTTTTTTTCAAGCAAGTAGATGAGAGGTACTTGATGAATTTCACAAGCCCTCTTGAATCTAACAAGCTTACTAACCACAAGCAACTAGAGAAAATGTCAAAAAAATACTAAAAAAGTAAAGCAAATCAAATCTAATACCTAGCCTCTCCCCGACAACGGCGCCAAAAACTTGTTCGACAAAAATCCCAAGTATAGGATATCGTCTCAAGTAATAATCCGGTAAGTCCGGATTCGAATCCACAAGGAGAGGAGGTTTAGACAATTACTTACTATCACTAGAAAACGACAAACTAAAGCAAGTAACACAAACTCTCAATGGCTTTAAAGCTTGCCAAGCTATCAAATCCACCAAAATCAATTGATGGAGCAAGTTTGAGATTTGAGTTTAAGAACAAAGTAAACGACTACTAGAGCTACGATTCAAGAAACTAAGTGAAACTACAAGTAGAGAGGGGCTAGGGATCATCGGTTTCTCTAGTGACCAATCCTCCTATAACATTCAAGCCCGATTCTCAATTCGCATGTGTCAATCCACAAGAAAAGTATCTCAAGAAGTGATTGCTCATACAATCCAACTCGCGACAAGAGAAGTGTGTGAATCCAACACGCTAATCAAGCACTAAAGAGGCTATTCCAATGAGATTCCCCAAATTTAAGTGTTTCAAGCATCAACCATATGTAAACACACATGGGTGTTTCCACATGAAAGATCAAGCAACAAATGAGATTTGTAAATTCTCACTCAAATCACCTAACTAGAACTCGATTTTAGGATTGATGAGTTCCTCTCACTCAAATGCAACTTCAAATCAAACATGTCGAAAGTATTCGCACATCTACCTATTCAATGCATCAAATACTTCAACAAGAGAAATCTAAATATTGCACTAAGCATTCAAGTGAACTCAATTCAACATATTCGTCCTTGAAGTTCAACTTGAATCAATAGAGAGATTTAGACACTAGATAGTCCCAAATCACCCAAGCAATTGAATTAGCTAGACATTATAGAAAATTCAAGAGAGATTGAGAGAAATTTAACTTTCAATAATCAAAACTGGAATTCATACTTGATAGAACCAATACACTTTTCACTAATTCAATCCCAAACACTTGATTCAACTACAAATAACTAAGCAAAATCACTCCTAACACAAAACTAAGCTACCAAAATGAATCAAAGAAGTGCAACTAAGCTGCTGCTACTGCTACAATGAAGAACCCAGCAACAGCAGCACCAAAACGAGGCATAACAATGCACTGTGACATCTCAAAATCAGTCCAAAACAAAATACATCAGCCCTAGAATGAATCAAACCCACACTCCTCTCTCCCTCTCTTCCTCTTTCACTGTTCTTGGCTCAAGAACAAACCCATAATTGGGTTGAAATCGGAGAGGCGTCCCTGTGTGGTACCGTCGGGTCTGAGAAGAGAGTTTTTGATTTCTTCGATTCTGATTTATATAGACTTGTCTTCGGGATTACTTGGCCTCCACGAACTCATCTCAGCCCTCTAATTGAACCCAATTCATCTGAATCGTTGATTTGCAGCCGCTTAAGAACCCTAGCTCGAATTGGGACTTTCTTCATTACTTCCTTTTGGGCCGAATTAGGGGTTGGGTTATGTAGATGATCAGATTAAGAGGAGAATGGGACCAATTTCGTGCGAAGAGGTGAAGATTTGGGTCGGTTTTGAGCTTCAAAGAAGCTTCGTCCGAAGCTCTAATGGTGGTTCTCTGTTCTACCGTGCTTCGTCGGGGAGAGAGAGGGGCTACGCCAGCTGGTGTCTTAACATTTCGCCCGAATTGCAATTTGGCCCCCCTGATTTTGCTGGGGGCTTTAAAATGCCCCCAGCTCCTTTTAAAATGTTTGGCAAAATTGCTATTTCACCCCGAATCCGTTAAAACTCATTCAAAATAGCCATTAAAAGCTTTAGAAACTTGCACTTAAGCCCCACTTCCGTTAAAAACTTATCTTCTTGGCCCTTGACCTTCACTTTTGACTTCTAGATCTTTAATAATGGCCTCAATTCTTCTCTTGTCTTCTCAAATAGGCCCTTAAATCTTCAACTATTCTTCAAATTAGGTCCTCCAAGTCCCTTCTTCATGTCTCTTGAGTCGCAAATTCTCTTCAAATTCATCGTTTAAGCTCCCCCTACTAGCCTCTTGCGTTTTAAAGCACGTCTTCACCT
The DNA here is from genome assembly GCA_023055425.1 of Linanthus parryae. Classification (NCBI taxonomy): domain Eukaryota; kingdom Viridiplantae; phylum Streptophyta; class Magnoliopsida; order Ericales; family Polemoniaceae; genus Linanthus; species Linanthus parryae. The sequence continues at coordinate 431,413 of JALGPY010000017.1, forward strand.
ACAATATTAGGGAAAAACAACCAAAACTGCGAAAACAATCATAAGTCTAGAAAGAGAGATAAAATAGATAAATTACACATATTAGCAAGTTATGAAGATTTCATTAACATACTAAAACATGCAATTTTATGTCGTTAACAATTACCTATAAGGGCCGATTGGTGGCTAAAGGATTCAGACAGATTCATGGTATTGACTATGATGAAACCTTTTCACCAGTCGCTATGACCAAATCCATCCGAATCCAACTTGCGATTGCAGCATACCACGACTATGAGATTTGGCAGATGGGTGTCAAAACAGCATTCCTTTATGGGAATCTCCTCGGGGACGTGTATATGATACAGCCGGAGAGTTTTGAAGATCCAAAGCAAGCCAACAAAGTCTGTAAGCTGCAACAATCCATTTATGGACTGAAGCAAGCTTCTAGGAGTTAGAATCGACGTTTTGATGAAGTAGTCAAAGAGTTTGGCTTCATCAGGAACGAAGATGAGTCTTGTGTCTACAAGAAGGTTAGTGGGAGCTCTATAGCTTTTCTGGTCTTGTATGTGGATGACATACTACTCATTGGAAACAATGTTCCCATGCTGCAATCTGTTAAAGATTGGATAGGGAATGTTTCTCAATGAAGGACTTAGGGGAAGCAGCCTATATACTCGGTATAAAGATCTATAGAGATAGATCAAAGAGACTGCTAGGCCTAAGTCAAAGTACATATATTGACAAGGTGTTGAAACGGTTCAACATGCAAGATTCCAATAAGGGATTCTTGCCAGTGTCACATGGAATTACTCTTTCGAAGAGTGGTTGTCCTTCCAATGAGATTGATAAGGAACGCATGAGTAGAATTCCCTATGCCTCGGCCATAGGATCTATCATGTACGCCATGTTATGTACTAGACCAGATGTGTCATATGCCTTGAGTATGACAAGCAGATACCAATCCAATCCAGGTGAGAGTCACTGGATTGCAGTCAAGAACATCCTAATGTACTTGAGAAGAACTAAGGATGCTTTCTTGATATTTGGCGGTGAGGAAGAGTTGCGTGTAAGGGGTTACACTGATGCAAGCTTCCAAACCGACATAGATGACTTTAGATCACAGTCGGGATATGTGTTTTGCCTAAATAGAGCAGCGGTGAGCTGGAAGAATTCCAAGCAAGAGGCGGTGGTTGATTCTACAATAGAGGCTGAGTACATTGCTGCAAATGGTGCAGCAAAGGAAGTTGTTTGGATCAGAAAGTTTGTTTCTGAACTTGGTGTGGTTCCTAGCATTGCGGATCTATTTGAGTTGTACTGTGAAAACCCTGGGGCGATCGCGCAATCAAATGAAACCAGGTCGCACCAGAAATCCAAGCACGTGCTCAGGAAGTTTCATCTAATTCGAGATATTATCGATAGAGGAGACGTTCGGATATGCAAGATTCCTACAGATGATAATCTGTGAGACCCGCTTACAAAGCCGCTTACGAAGTGGAAGCATGAAGGGCACACTAGGAGTATGGGTATACGAGATGCACCAGATTGGCTCTAGTGCAAGTGGGAGACTGTTGGAATAGATGGCCTAGAGGCAATCTAGTTTAGTATGAATTTATTTGTGGCTAGAAATTCATTTATTTTTATTGGATAATTAATATAATGAAGTCCTTAGATTTACAATTGTGTTTTTTTTATCTTAAATATTCCTAGTCCAGTATAATGATTAATGGTACAATCATCTATAGACTAGTATGGGGTTGGATTGATATGGAGATATCATGATCCAACACATAGGTGTGCATTAAGGGTAATGACGCACTGGATTGACCCATCTCCGAGAAGGCTACATACATGTTATGTTGAGTCACAAGCGCTTCTCGCGGTGCAATGGTATTGTCATCCTTAGACTTGAAGTCACTAGATATTCTAGTTGTGGATTATTGTGATTTTGGTAGCGTTAAACGCTACACCGTAACTGGGTAGTTATAAAGGCGTGTACCGGATACAATAAGAAGCAAGCTTAGAGATCGTAGTGGACGTAGATAGAATTTTTCCCTCCCACATAACGGGAGAAAATATCCTAGGCCACTCGAGGGATAGTTCTTATAGAATGTCTGGCCAGACTCAAATAAATCAATATGGAATATTGATGTTATTTGCACGAATAAGGCTATTCCCATGGATCGAGAAACTGTGGATTTGATATACGAGTGTGACTTGTATGTCTCGTGTCCAATCCGGATATAGAGACAAACGGATGAGACAATTACTTGTACAAAGGTTGTCAAGATGACTATTCTATTAGTTGGATAGAATGAATGTTTTGCTAGAAACCGCTCCATATTAGCATATAGTTGCTACCAACTAGATAGAACCTATGGGGTCACACGCTATATAGAGTTGAACTAGATTTGGGAATTAATTAATTGGATTAATTAATTAGAAGGATCACTGTGCAAAACCTTGCAAACTTAGTAGGGACTAATTTGCAAGGAAGGGACTAAATTGAATTCTGGTAGGACTAGAATAAGTCCTTTAGGTAGTTGGCAAGGATTTCTTGGACTATATAAAGGACCTTCCTTCCTTCCTTCCTTCCCACACTTATGATTCATTAGATCATAACTTGAGTGGGAGAGAACAAAAGGAGAGAGCAAGCAAGCTAGAGGAGCTCGCCGCCCCCCTAGCCCGCCGCCCGTCCCCGTCGGCCCCAAGGAGGCCGAACCTCCTTGGTTTGGTCTCGTTTTGCGTGATTCTTCTTCCTCTTCCTCTTTCCGGGCTAGCACCAAGGAGTGGGAGATCTAGAAATCAACTCTAGGCGTGGATAAACTATAGAGAACGTGACACAATTCGCGTTTGAAGTCATCAAAGGAGAACCCTAAGGTGTGTTAATTGATTTCTTCCTTTACCATCGTTATGTCTCTTGACTTGTGATCCTTGGAGGGTTTTGCATGGTTAATTATTGTTTCTGTTGCGCATCTATGAATCAAAACCCTACAGAGTCATGAGAATATGGTCTCAAGGAAGTAAACTTACTAAGCTACAAATCGATCGTGCAAAATCTCGTGCAAAGGTTCGAATCCATCAAGTATGAACACAATCTTAGGTCCGACAACCGACATGAAGATGCCCTAGCTACTTTAGGGTCGAAGATCTGTTCAGATAAATGCCCAGCCAAGATCTCTATCTAAGTCAAAACAACTCCTTCTTTGATAAGGGATTTATGCAAGGATGAGTTTGTCGAAGCTAAAGACTGGAGGAAACCCATCATGCGTGCGATGGACGAAGGGACAAGTAAAGAGAGTTGGGTGTCCACCAAGGGATTCTGCATACATGAAAATATGCTCTATTACAAAGGACCTGGTGGAATCTTGTTGCGATGCGTCACATAAGAGGAAGGTCAAAACTTGTTAGAAAAGATTCATCAGCATTCTTGCGGAGAAAACGAGGTCTCCATCTACAGAAACTGATTGCCCAGTATACCTTGTGCTCTAGCTCAACAGGGAGATGGCATGCCTTACCGAAGACGAGCTGAAATGGTGACATGTTCAATGGCGTCTTCCATGCGGTACGGTAGGCCCACAATGCATCATCCAGTTTCACAGCCCAATCCTTGTGCCCTGCATTGACGGTTGTCTGCAAAATCCCCTTGATCTCCCTGTTAGAAACTTCAGCTTTCCCATTGGTTTGGGGGTGATAAGGTAGGTGTGCACAAGAGATTCCGGCAGGGAGACCTCCGTGTACACCGTGCGTAGTGGATCAGGGATCGCACAGGAAGAATAGGGGTGTGTGTAGGGAGAGAGTAAGTCAGTAGCAATGTCAGAGAGAGAGACAGAGGTTTGGCAGAGCTTCCGCGTATGGCAGTGTGTCCTCCTTTGTATGGAAAGGTTAACGATATATATATACTAGAGAACATGACCGTTGTAGTGTGGTTAATGCGCCCATTAATGGCGGCTTAATTAGCTTAACCATAACGGCACGTTCGTCCGAGTATATAGGAACCGTCAGAGCACGTGGTGCGCGAGTACCGGAACCGTTACGAGGTTGACCGGGTTTGACCGGATTGACCGGGTTTATGGAGCTCGTGCCATAAATCTCTCAAAACAGTTACTAAAGGTCGCGCGCGGGCTTGGCTCGCACGCGACAGGGCTTACTCTAGCCTCCAAACCACAAGTCCCTACAAGTCCCGTGCAGTGGTATGCGAGGGCTCTGTCTCGCAGCCCCCACATGGATCAGCTCGGCTGGTGATCCTGTGTGTGTGGAGCACAATATGGTGTGCTGGATGGTTGCCACGTGGCCTAGATCTGCCATGTCATAAAGCAGTATCTACATTAGCCCCCTTTCTGCGCGTGAAGGCTCATAGCTGTATAGGCTTCCATGCGCGGAAACCAACATGCGCGTCGTCGCCACGCACCAATTCAAATACGGGTAGGTTCAGCCCCCGTGCGTGTCATTATGACCTAAAACCCCTAGAGTCGTGCCGTCTGACCTTTAGGGTTTTAGGCGTGACGTCAGCCCGTCCTGTGATTGCGCGACACGACGGTGACGGTTGCGATTCGACTACTGAAGGGACGCAACCCTTCATTCTTCTGGATAAATACCTTGTATCCCATTATTGCAAAGTGTCACTTCTTTCTCTTTAAAGTGAATGGTACCCGGAGATCTTCGAGAGCAGATCCAGATAATCAATCACCAGTTCAGAACTGCAAATCGTATTCTCCAATTGTGTATATCCAAGCAAGCTTCAAGGAAACAAGGTTGGCCTCGTTTACTTTTGATTTAAAATACCAGTGTTTGCCTTGAATCGCGTTGAATCTGTAAATCCATGAAATTTGCGAAGAGGCTTTTGATCTTTGAACCCGCTTCGTTTTAATCTTTCAACAATATCAACTCCCCAATTTCTGAAATCGGCACCGGAACTGTTTGCTTTGGTTTGCATAGATCTCAAATTCCAAAATTCAAACTGAAGTGTGGTGTGGTATTTCTCCCCCCTTTTTCTTGCCCTTTCGCAGGAATGGCCAAGACAAGAGTAACCAGACCCGTCAAGGAAGACGAAGAGATGCCGGAGCTTCCGCAGGCTCTGTGGCGTAAAGCCCCCTTTTTGGGTGGGAAGGATTTTTATCATGCGAGGATAAGAGCGAAGAGAATGCCTGATCCTGTTCCTGCTGAGCAATTGCTGACGTTGACTCGCCCAGTTAACTCAGCCCTGCTCGAGTGGGTTGGTTCCGAGGATGTAGTCCGATTGGGGATCGAGAACGGGCACTTCCCGTATACTGCGATTTCTACTCAAGCGTTCGTCCAGAAATTGGACTACATGGATGAGTGGATTGACCACGTATTGGATCATCATGCCGAGACTCTTGATAAAGCCGGCATTTTCTTTGCTATCCGTGCTATGAAGGGTGCTGCCGTGAAGTTGGATCAGTCCATGCTTCTAGACCTTCTGTCCCGTTATTCGCCCGCGACTCACACGTTTCATTTTGCTGAGTTCGAGGCTGCCCCCACGCTTGAGGACGTTCAAATGCTGTATGAGCTTTCCCCCATGGGCGAGGTGGACCCCTTGAGCCACTTGAGGACATCTGCTGAAATGGCCTTGTACGCGCAGATGGAGGAGTGCCTAGCAGAGGTAAAGAAAATCTCCACTCGGTGGACCACTACAAAGCCTCTTCCGAACTGGCAGCTAGTGGATACGTCTGCGAAGAATACCTGGAACAAGTGGTTGCAGTACTTCTTCCGAGACTATGCGAACAGCAGCATCACTAAGAAGATTTTGAGCGAGAACCCGGAGGCCGAGAATTATGTAGAGGGCAAGGGTTATCATTTAACCCTTTGTGCCTTTCTCTGTGCTTGGCTGTCGAGGTATCTGGTTGATGGTCATCCCCATGACGGGGTCTTTTACCATGTGCTGCCACTTGCTCTGAGGCTCGCTCTTGGCCAGAGAGTCGCGCTCGGACCCTTGGTCTTAGGCACGTTATATTACAGGCTTGATCAGCTGGTTCTGGCGATGAGGGAATCGCGTGGCCGCCTCGATGTTCTGACCTTTGTCAATATCAGCTTTTTGACAATGTGGGTTTTCGAGCGCTGGCCGTCTTATGCTCCAACTCCCCTCCCACTTGAGAAGTGGTGTCCCCCAGGCGAGACGGAAGCGCGCAACAGCGGAAGGGCTGCGAGATGGTTTGGAGCAAGCAACACCAAGTGCACTTGGAGTTTGATATGCGACAAACGAAAGGAGTTTACTGCCAGGCCCTATGCCACACGTGTTGAGAATGTACGGTGGTTTCCAAAGCTATACCCTTCCAAAGGTATGGTCTTGTCAGAAGACCTTCTCTTTGAAAAGGGGCCGCATTTCCACGAACGCTATCGTGACTTCTTCTGTTGGTGTCTGCGAGGTTCTCTTCCTGCCCTTGCAGAGCATATTCGTGAGCTCGCGCCACGGTATGAAAGACTTACAGTGGATGTTGACCCTACTCGGGTCTCTCCTCAGTTTGGTTTTGATGCAGTGGCCCCATCGATCTGGCCCCAGTCTATTATCAGAGGGTGCTACAAGCGTTTGCTGACAAAGGAGTGCAAGACGGTCCTCATGAGCAATCTTCCCTTTGAGCAGCCTGCGGGAACTCGCAAGGGTGGTTGTTCCCAGAACTGGATCGCATACTGGGTTGCCCAGCAAACGAGGATTGAGACGGAGGCGGCGGCGCAGCCAGGAAGGGCCCCCTTGATCAAGAGAAACTCTTTTCCGTTTCGCCCCAATTGCAGTTTGAGCGAGTCTGAGTATGGTTGCTACTCGCTGTGGGACCGCGAGAATCATTTGTGCCCCGATTTCATTCTGAAGGAGCAAGTCGACGCAATCAAGAAGGGTGACGCGCAGGTCATCAAATATAGCAAGGCGTTTGCTGAGGTAAGCAATTTCCTTGTGTGCTTTAGGCTTTTTGGTTTCCTTGCGCTGATGCTTTTTGTTCTGTGCTGTTTCAGTGTCATGTGCGGAGGTTCGCAGCTGGTGATCGCTCCAAATCGCTGGTGGACACCATTGTTGCCACTAGAAGGAAGGGGGAGTCGTACCGGCTAGCATGGAGGATGGACGCCGAGGTCGAAACAAAGGTTCGCGGAGTCATGAACACTTTTGCTGACTCGCTGATAGACAACCCTCCGGCTCCGTCTCCTCCTAGAGATGACCCGTCCCCTCCAGCGACTGCGGCGCCGAGAGTGAAGAGACCTAGGCAAAAGGGAATTACGATTTCTTCCCCTAGGAGTGCTCCAACTTCTCCCCCAGTGAGGTCCCTTTCCATCAAGGACAAAGGCAAGGGTCGTATGCCCAGCAAAGTGCGAAAAGATCTCGCAATTGAGACTTTCGTTCCATTCAACCAAGAGGAGGAAGAGAGACAGGAGCCCCAAGCAAGTGATGAAGAAGAAGCAACAGTTGTGATGTGCGAGGAAGAATCAGGAGGTACTTCCGTCGCATCTCCTTGCCTTTCACCTTGACTTCTTTGTAGTTCTTTTCTTTGAACCAAATATGTATTCGCAGATGATGATGATGAAGCCGTCGGTGGCCTTGTGGCCAAGAGGCAAAAGAGAGGTGCCCATTCTGGCATTTCAGATGATCCTATAAGCGAGGATGTTCTTGCTGAATCCCGGAGGACAGCCGCGGAGGCTGCTGAAAGAAGAAGGCAGCGAGAGGAAGAGGAGCTCGAGCGTGTGAAACAGCGGAGCCTCGAGGAGCAGCATGTTGACGACTTAGTGCGTCCATTTGGCGAGGAAGACGAGCTTCCCGAAGAAGTGGCTCCTCATGTGGAGGAGGAAGATGAGGTTCCTGGAGAGGAGGCAGCAGAGCTAGAGCAAGTCCAAGCGGACTTCGCAGAGATCGCAGGTGGCGATAAAGGTGAGATCTTCAATCTCGCCGTTACTTATAGAGATGTAATTGTGGGTGCGTTAAAGCACGGTGTGTCAAAGCCTGACATTCGCCGTTGGTTGGTAAGCAAATGCGGAGAACCCTCAGGTAATTATTTTGAGTGATATGCGCATACTAGGCTGTAGCCACTTGAGGCAAAATCATGACTGGTTTACTCGCGTCCCAGGTCACGCTTCTCTTAAAGATTTGCTTAGTGAGGATACACTGATAGGGCACGGTTCCACGTCCCTAGTGTACGATGAGGATACCTCAATCCCACCTTCGCGTGGAGGTGCTTATTCTTAGCTTTAGTAAAGATAGCGAAATAACTTATAACACAAGTTACCTCATATTATCGCATTTGGTATCGCAGGTCATGCTGAGGAACCCGAGCTGGAGCAGAGAAGTCATCCTTCTGCATCCCATGTTCCAATCTCGAGCTCCCATACCGAGAAGCCCGTCGCAGCTGCTGGACACGTAAGTGAGCATGTCGAGGATGTCATCGAACTCTCCGATGATGTCGAAGCTGATGCTGTGCCGATGGACGAAGGTGTCCGTACCGGTGGTGAGGAAGAAAGGACAAGTGATTCTAACACTTTCGCATCTGAGAGTGTCCCCCACCCAGCGACTTCGGCTGTCCCTTCGCCTCCGGCGATGACTGAGCCAGAAGCACCTATTCCTGCGTGGAGCATTTGGGGCTCGCAGGTTGGGAATGTGGTCGCAGCTGGTGCGGCCTACACTCTTCCTCCTGACTATGAGAGGTTGGAGCTCGCAGCTGATAGGAGAGCTATGGAGAGAGGGCAGTCTTCGAACAACCCAGTGGCCCGCATCCCTTCTCTTCATGAAATTCTGGAAGGCACTGGTAAGTAAAGATTTACCGTTCGCACGTCGCATTATTTGCTTGCGAGTTCTGACATTATAACCATTTTTGATGTCTCAGGTTTGAAGCAAACCGATGTAGACTGGGTGGTTCGAATGCGTCTCAGATACCCCCGATCGTTTGTGAGATCTCTGGAGATCGGACCTTTTGACAGGAGGCTGTTCCTTACTGAAGCCATCTGGATATTGGAGCAGCTGTCTGCGGCTACACCTGCGACCATTTCGGCCCAGAGTGCTGAGTTGTTGTGTGGCATGTGCCAAAATCTCCTGTTCAAAGTCCAAGGCAGACTTGGTTTCAAATTCCTCAAGGACAGAGTTACACTGATTCGCGCAGCTGTAACCTTGAATCTCGGTCACCAGAATCTCGCAGCTGAGATGCAGAAGGTGGAGCAGCAAAAGCAAAAGGTTGATGAAGCTTTGAAGCTGTATCATGAAATGAATGCCAAGTGCGAGCAACTGAAGCAAGAAGTGAAACAAGTGGAGAAGCTAAGCGAGCAGTTCGAGCCCCAAGACTCCTTGATCAAGAATTTGTTTTGACTTTTCAAATTTTGAAAAGAAAACAGGAAAATGGCTGAAACATTAATGTAATGTTTTGAAACATTAATGTAATGTTGCTAGGGTTTCTCCCCCTCTTTTTTTTTAACAACAGACAATGAGTTTGCCCGTTTTGCCCTTTTCGGGATTTGATTGGACATTTCTGTGCATATCCAATTATGACATCAGCAATTGATTTTCTGCTTGATTTTCGCGCTAATTTCTCGGCAGATAAGCACGCTTCCGTTGGGAAGTCCATCCGAATCATGACTATCCGTCATTTATTAGGATACGCAACTGAATCGTCGTAGCCTTTAGTAGGGTAATTGATTGTTACCGCTTTTCAAGGCGTAAGTGATTGAACTTACCCTCTTCTTGAATTTTGCTGACTCATCTTAGGCATCCGAAGAGTCTCCACAGGGTCTATATAAACCCTGTCTTTGCCATTTGGGTTCTTCATCCCAAACATGTTCTTTGCCATGAGTCCTTACGACTGCTGGCTTCAACGCTTGTTTTTCGTTGATTCATGGCAACTAGGAGTTTTGAATCCTGAGTTTGCGCTTTGTGCTATAGAAATAGTTTCCAAGATCCACTTTATGAGGCTTATTGCTGTTTATAACCATCATAAAGAGGATGCAGATAATACCTCATGTGTATTCGAAGAAATTTCTTCGTGTATTATGTGTGCAGGTCATGTTTCCGGCCGCCTCGTGGCGAGGTGCAGCGCCGAAGTGACCGTGCTACCGTCTCGTAATGAACGGCGGAATTCTCCTCCAGCATCTCCGGGGAAGAATCCGTTGCCCTCACATTTGTGAGGTCGGGGTGCTCGTCAATGCCCTTGTCCAACATGACAAGGAATCCATCACCAGAGGAATGACTGCTTCGCCTGTTCTGCAGAGTAACATCTGTCGTCACAGGAAGCTCCTCCGGCGCCTATCTTGATTAGACAGAGGCTTTTGTCATTCCTTGTGGTCTTGGGCATATCGGATCTCCGATCTTGCTGCTAGGGATGTAGCGAATGACGAGTTGATCTCTTCGCGGCAGCATCCCTTTTGCTATAGATCTTTGGCCGCAGACTTGCGTGCTGTGCTGCCGGTATCAGGACCGGTGGATTCTCTCTTTTCTTAGTCGAGAGTTCCCTTGGCGCATCTCTGGCTTACCAGCCATTTTTCGAATGTATTGTTAGCCATGTTGGCCGTGTAGTTAGATTCGAGCTTTTCGCTTGTAAGCTGCTATCTAGATAGATAAATTGTAAGTCATTTGACTCATAATGATATATAGCCTTTGTATTATCTGCTCTCTTTGCAATAGAATACAATTTCGCATGCGTTTCGGCTTGTTTTGCCTTGCATAGTGCCATGTAATGATTTCACATATGCGATGTCAATGCGCAGATGTTTCGCTAGATCACTCGAGATCGTAATTTCGCAGCTGTGCCATCTTGACGGATGGGCTTGCAGTTGGTCGTTGTAAATCATATGAAATCATGTTCACAACTTTACTATCGTAACAGATAGTTTTTTAACAGATCAATTAAGATCGTTAAGTGGTGCGAATTGCTATCATAGAAGATAGGCTTTATTATAGAATTGCTTGAGATAGTTTCTCGCATGAATTGCTATCGCAGCAGATAGACCTTTAGAAGGTCTAGCAAAATGGTTCTGCAGTTACGTTGCCATCGTAACAGACGGGCTTGGGTGATCAACTAAAATCACTTTGCGTATAAATTGCTATCGTAACAGATAGGCTTGAGAAGATCATATAAGATCGCATTTGTGTAAACCGCTATCGTGAGAGATAGGATTTTGATGATCGATTGAGATCGGCTTAAAAAAGATCATATAAGATCGCACTTGCGTAAACCGCTATCGTGAGAGATAGGATTTTGATAATCGATTGAGATCGTTTTTGTATTTTGCTGCTATCGTAAGAGATAGGCTTTGGATGATCACTTAAGATCGCATTTGCATTGGTTGCCATCGTAAGGGATGGGCTTTAGATGATCAATCAAGATCGTATTTATGTTGACTGCTATCGTGAGAGATAGGCTTTGGATGATCACTTAAGATCGCATTTGCATTGGCTGCCATCGTAAGGGATGGGCTTTAGATGATCAATTAAGATCGTATTTATGTTGGCTGCTATCATGAGAGATAGGCTTTGAGGATCACTTAAGATCGCATTTGCGTTTGCTGCCATCGTAAGGGATGGGCTTTAGATGATCAATTAAGATCGCGTTTGCTATCGTAAGAGATAGGCTTTGATGATCAATTAAGATCGCGTTTGCGTTTGCTGCTATCGTGAGAGATAGGCTTTGACGATCAATTAAGATCGCATTTGCTATCGTAAGAGATAGGCTTTGATGATCAATTAAGATCGCGCTTGTATTTGCTGCTATCGCGAGAGATAGGCTTTGATGATCTATTAGGATCACGTTTGCGTTTGTTGCTATCGTGAGAGATAGGCTTTGATAATCAATTAAGATCGCATTTGCTATCGTAAGAGATAGGCTTTGATGATCAATTAAGATCGCATTTGCTATCGTAAGAGATAGGCTTGGATGATCAATTAAGATCGCATTTGCTATCGTAAGAGATAGGCTTGGATGATCAATTAAGATCGTATTTGTATTGGCTGATATTGCAGCGAATAAATCATTGTTAACAGCAATAACAAATTAAATAGAGCGATATAAACAGCTAGAAATATGAACTTCTCATTTGGGAGAATTCTTTTATTATGACATTCTCATATGTGAGAGATAGGATTACAATCCTCTCATATGGGAGAGGAGATTGCGTTAATCATAGCCACATGAGACATTAAGCAACGTTATCATAAAACGTATGAAATAAGAGAAGTCAAGGATAGTACTTCTTGATCCAGCGCATGTTGACTGAGCTTGGAGTTGAGGTTTTGCCGTGCAACCTTCGTATGCTGCAGTAGCCGCTATCGAAGACTTCTGTGACTTCGAAGGGTCCTTCCCAATTAGCTGCGAACTTCGGGTGAGTTGCTTCTCGCATGCAGTGATCAGATGCGCGCAAGACCAGGTCGCCAACTGCGAAATCCCGTCGCTGGACTGTCTTGTTATAGGCACGAGCGATTCTCTCTTGGTACCGCTTGTTAGTCCTTTTGGCTTGTTCTCGCTTTTCTTCCAGCAAGACTAAATCATGATCGCGTTGATTTTCATAGAGTGCATGGAAGGCCAGCCTTGCCGAATTGACTCTGACCTCCGCAGGTACTACAGCTTCGGCCCCATAACATAGCAGAAATGGCGAGGCCCCTGTAGGTGTCCTTGGGGAAGTTCTGTAGGCCCACAGAGCTATGTTAAGGGAGTCGGCCCACTTCTTGTGGTCATCTGCGACCTTCTTGCTCAGAATTCTCAACAGCGTTTTGTTAGTCGCTTCGGCTTGTCCGTTTCCCTTTGGATAATAGGGGGTAGAGCATATCTGCCTGATATTGTACTCCGCGAGTTTCGTAGCTACCTGACGATTAACAAAAGGAGTACCGTTATCTGAAAGAATAGTATTTGGGATTCCGAACCTGCATACGATGTTTTCCTGGATGAAGTTAACCACAGCCAGCGCGTTTGCCGTCTTCAGTGGTATTGCTTCCACCCATTTGGTGAACAGCTCGGTTGCGGTGAGAATGAAATGGTTCCCATGTGACGTTGGTCGGATGGGTCCGATGAAGTCCAAAGCCCATGTGTGGAATGGCCATGGCGTCCCTAATGCATGTAGATCCACGGCGGGAGCGTGCACTAGGTTCCCTTTGAATTGGCATTCTTGGCAGCGTCGCACCTTGGTGCGGCAATCGACTTCCATCGTGGGCCAGAAGTATCCGATTGAGAGGAGTTGTCTGCATAGTTTCGCACCTCCCTGGTGTTCCACCTGATGAGAAAGGTCCATGACTTCTTGTGCTTCCCTGCCGTCTAGGCATCGCAGCAAGTTACCCTCGTGACCTTTTCGCCAAAGCAGGTTTTCCTGAACCACGTATCGAGAAGCTTTCCTCTTCAATTTGTCGGCTTCTTTTCTCGATTCGGGTACGGTGCCCTGGGTAAGGAATTCAAACAATGGCTTCCTCCAATCTGCGTCGTCATCGGTTAGAGCGACGAGTAGAGAATCTTTGATTAGTGCGCAACTTTCGCACTTCCCTTGTATCAGGGCTGCAGCTGTTGACATGCCTGGCCAATGAATGCCATATCTTTGAGCTTTCCTGTAGATTGACACCTCGCTTTCTCCGCAAGCGTGTTGGTGAATCTTTTCTAACAGCTGTTGTCCCTCTTGCTCGGAGACACATCGCATGAGTATTCCTCCAGGACCCTTGTAGTAAAGGGTGTTGTCGTGGATGCAGTATCCTTTCGTGAGTACCCAGCTTTCGCTGCTGGTGCCTTTCGCAATAGCTTGCAGGATTGCTTTTCGCCAGTCTGCGTCATCCATGTGTTCATCGTCGCACGCATCTTCTGTTAATGCCGACGATGTTCGCACTTCGATGGAAATCCTTGCGGGGCATTTGTCTATGCTGACCTTAGATCCCAGAGTTGCTAAGGCGTCTCCATGCCTGTTGTCCGCTCGGGGTTTGTGCTCGTATTTCACGTCGCAGAATTGCTGCATCAGCTTTTGCACTAGGGTGCGGTATAGCAGGAGGTTGATCTCCTTTAAACCATATTCGCCCGAGGCCTGCTTAACGATCAGTTTGGAATCTCCCATGACTGTTAAGTTGCTCACTTCCAAAGCTTTCGCCGCACGGAGCCCCGCGATCAGAGCCTCGTATTCCGCCTCGTTGTTCGTGACTGCGAAGTTGAGTTTTGCGGACATCTGTATGACTTCCCCGTCCGGCTTTGTCAAGACTATCCCAATGCCTCCGCCTTTTCTGGTTGACGAACCGTCGAAGTGGAGGGTCCAATAGGGCACGTCAATCGCGTAGATTTCAGGGCCTTCGAGCTCTTCCTCGATCACAGGTTCGTGACTGTTGTCGGGAAACTGTGCCAACAGATCTGCTACTGCCTGCGACTTGATCGCTCTTGGTTTCACGCATGTGATATCGTATTGAGAGATGGTCATGTACCATTTCGCCAATCTCCCGCCCGGAGTAGTGTGAGTTAGCAGGTATCTTATGGGGTCGCTTTTGGTGACCACCACTACTTTGTGCGATGCAAAATAGTGTCTCAACTTCTCTATTACGAAGAATAAAGCAAGGCAATGACGTTCGATGTCTGTGTACCTTGATTCAGCAGGCTGCACAATGCGAGAGATGTAATAGATGGGCCTCTCTTGGCCTTCATACACCTGAGCCAAGAGTGCTCCTATAGATTTCCTTGTCGATGTAAGGTATAGCAGAAGCGGTGATCCCAGTTGAGGCGCGATCATTATCTTTGGGGATGTGAGTAGCTCTTTTATCTTTTCGAATGCGGCTTCGTGATCAGGAGCCCAGTTGTACGCGGCGTCCTTCTTGAGAAGAGTGCTGAAGCAGCATGTGATTTCGGCGATTGCCGGGATGAATCTCCGCAGATATGACAATTTTCCCAAGAATGTTTTCAAGGTACTTTGATTGTGAGGTGGCGTCATGCTGGTGATGGCTGACACTTTCGCAGGGTCAGGCTCGATCCCTTGGCGATGGACTACGCATCCCAAAAACTTCCCCGAAGTCACGCCGAATGCGCATTTCATGGGGTTCATTTTCAGCTGAAAGCTCCTGCATCTGTTGAACACCTTTCGCAGGTCTGCAAGGTGATCTGCTTCATGCTTGGATTTGACTACCAAGTCATCCACATAGAATTCCACTTCTTTGTGCATCATGTCGTGGAATAGAGCCATCATGGCCCGCTGATAGGTTGCGCCTGCGTTCTTAAGACCAAATGGCATTACCGTGTAGTTGAATACCCCCACGGGAGTGATGAATGCAGTTTTCCTTGCATCTTCGGGATCCATCTTGATTTGATTGTACCCGCTGAAGCCGTCCATGAAACTGAACATGCGATGGCCTGCCGTTGAATCAATGAGCAAATCGATGTTAGGCAGTGGGAAATCGTCCTTAGGACAGAAGCGATTGAGATCTCGGAAGTCCACGCAGATGCGGAGCTGTCCGTTCTTCTTCACCACCGGCACGATGTTGGCCAACCATGTGGGATGGTGATTTGGCTCTATGAACTTGGCGTCTAGGAGTTTGACAATCTCCTGCTTGATCTTCACGTTGAGCTCTGGCCTGAAGCTTCTGGTGCTTTGCTTGACCGGTTTAGACCCTGGGATGATGTCTAAACGGTGCATGGTGATGCTCGTGTCCAGACCCGGCATCTCGTCGTATTCCCATGCGAACACGTCCTTGTATTCAGTTAGGAGCTGCAGCAGTCCTTGTTCCTCTTTGCTTGTGAGGTCCGCACTCAGGAAGACTGGCCTTTTCTTTTCCTCGTTCGGGCTGAGGAACACTTCTTTTAGCTCTTGCTTTTGTGGTCTTGGCCTGTCTTCCATGCATTCGGGCGCTTCTTTGAGTTTCTCGTCCGGAGTGCCCTGTGTTGGCTCTTCCGTCAGCCCAACTTGCTCGATTTGATTGATTTGCCCAGGGACACCCCCATGCCCGTGTGAGGACGTCCCCGCGCACCTTCATATGCGATAGCATTTCTTCCCGTTGGCGTAGAAGCTCTCTATCTCCTTACCCTCGGGGTCATGCTTTGCGATCCTCTTCAGAGTGTACACATTCTTCCGATGATATGCGATGCGCGGCGCCTCTTCGTGTGTAGGCGGCTTTTCCTTGGCATCTCCCCTTGTCACCATCACGCCTGCGGGTGACTGGTCCTTGATGTCCTCCCAAAGAGGTAAGGGAGTAGGGTTGAATGGTCCGGGTGTTTGCTCGTCCGCCATCTCGGTGAACCACACCGCCTCGCTGAGATGTGCTTCGTCCAAGTTGAACGGGTTAGTTGAGGCCGGTATCTCGACAACCCTGTCGTTCCAGATAGCTTTCATCACCTGGTGAGCCGTCGAAGGGATTGCGCCAAAGCGATGAATCCAGGCCCGACCTATGATCATGTGATATGTGGTGTTCGCGTCTATGACATAGAACTTCGCCGAGCACTTGATTTTGCCGATCTGAACGCCCAGGCGGATCCATCCGATCGTCATTCTAGAATCGCTTCCGAATCCCACCAGCGGGGATGGACGCTTGACTACCTTGTGCTCGGGGATCCCTGCTAGCTTCAGTGTGTGGAGTGGAACAACATTGACCGCTGCTCCTCCATCGACGAATGCTCGCTTGAATTCGACGCCGTTGATGATGGCGGTCACGTACAGGGGCCTCTGGTGGCTCGCATCTGTCTTCTTGTCGCTGGCAGAAAAGGTCATAATCTTTTCTGTGGAACGGGACGCCCTGACGACTTTCCCGTTGGAGACCACGAGGTCCTCCTCGTAATCCTCTGCTACCCTTAAGATTGCTTTTGTCATGTCCGCTCGACATTTTTCGGAGAAGTTCATCTCGTTGAAGAATTTGTCGAAGCCGTGCGACCCTTTCATGCGGTCGGCACGCTCATCTTCCGTGTCCATGCTGTAGTCTTCATCTTCATGGACTTCAGCAATGATGGGCAGACCATCTTCTGCGACTTCTTCCAAGTCCACTATCGAGATCATGGCGACCTCTTTGCCCTTTGAGCCCGAATCTGTATGGGCAGGCAGCGGGTTGTTGCGCACATCCTTCCGGTGGTCGCTGACGATGAGTTCGCCGTTCTTCATCTTCTGATCGAACGCGAATCTGAGCTTCTTGCACTCGGCTGTGGGGTGCATGACCTTGCCGTGGTATTCGCACCATTTAGGGTCCCTCGTCATCTCCTTGGAGGGTGCTTTCTCGAGCGGTGGCAGGACGCCGTCCTTGCGCCACTGTCTACAGAGATCGCTCGCTTCCTCCACCGAGCATGGCAGAGGTGGTGCCTCGAAGTTTACAACTTTTGCTTGCTTCTGGGGCGAAACTGTGTTGACCTCAGCTTCGCGTCCCCGTTTGTAGCCGAATCTGCCGATCTTGTAGGTGGTGCCGCTCGCAGGTCGTTCTGGAGCGCTCTTCTTTCTCTGTCTCTCGACAATGGGCTCGATGTTCATCGTGCATTCGATGAGCTTTGAAAACGTAGGCGTTTGCAAATTGATCAGCATGCTTTTGTATTCGTCTCGCATGCACTGCAGGCATATCTCTACGAGCCGGCTTTCGAGCATTGGATCTTTGCACTCCAAGGATTTCGCTCTGAATTTCTTGATGAAAGTGATTCCATCTTCCTCGCGTTTCTGATACATCCGTGAGAGATGGATCATTGTCACCTTTTCTTCCATCTGGAAGAACTTAGTATAGAACTTCTGGATCATGTCGTCCCAAGTTTTCACAGATCCGGCCTCCAATGTTCGGTACCATTTGTATGCTACATTCCCAAGAGTTTTTGGGAATTCTCGCATCAGCAGTTTGGGATCGGCTCCGTATGGACCCATGACATCGATGAAACGCATGACATGCTCATGAGCGTTTCCGTTGACGTCCTCGAACTTATCCCATTTGGGAGCCTTGTACCCCGCCGGGTTAGGCATGAGATAGATCTCTCGTGGGATGGGTGGATCGTTGTCTAGCTTCGGGATGATGGTATCCGCGAACGACTGATGAGCCAAGATGGATTCCACGCGCTTCTGCAAAGACGTCATGCATTCTGGAATGCTTCCCTCGGTAGTTGGCGGAGGGGTTGCCGTAGGCGGTGGCGACACATATGCCGCCGGAGGATTGGGAGTGTATTGACTACCCGCGTTTCCCCAGATTGTCGCTGGTGGAGGCAGAGTGTACTGCAGAGTTGGGTTGGACGCCAAAGCCGGGGGCTGAGAGGCGTGAGCAGCAGGGGGTAGCATTTGTGCCGTTGACCCTTGGACCGAAGGCAGCTGCGTGGCCGACGGTGGAGTTTGCAGATGAGGGTTGGGAGGCGTGGCCGACACTCCCAATCCTGGAGCGGTAGGGGTTCCTCCTCCCTGAGGGATAGCGGCGGCAGGTGGAGGATTTGGCGCAAGAGTGCCCAGAACGGCCAAGATCCGTTCTAACTGCGCGGATTGAGACTTGAGAGCTTTTGCCTGACTTTGGACAGTGGCGTCCAAAGACTCTAAAGTTGGCGCCTCGCCGGGAGTCGTCGGAGTACGGCGAGCCTCGTCTCCCGAGGGAGTTTCGGTGGAAGGGGATCGGTTGCTGACATCGTCCTCCTGAGACATGGCTGCTTTTGCTGGTAAGTTTCACGTCGGGTTCACCAAAATGTGCACAAGAGATTCCGGCAGGGAGACCTCCGTGTACACCGTGCGTAGTGGATCAGGGAACGCACAGGAAGAATAGGGGTGTGTGTAGGGAGAGAGTAAGTCAGTAGCAATGTCTGAGAGAGAGACAGAGGTTTGGCAGAGCTTCCGCGTATGGCAGTGTGTCCTCCTTTGTATGGAAAGGTTAACGATATATATATACTAGAGAACATGACCGTTGTAGTGTGGTTAATGCGCCCATTAATGGCGGCTTAATTAGCTTAACCATAACGGCACGTTCGTCCGAGTATATAGGAACCGTCAGAGCACGTGGTGCGCGAGTACCGGAACCGTTACGAGGTTGACCGGGTTTGACCGGATTGACCGGGTTTATGGAGCTCGTGCCATAAATCTCTCAAAACAGTTACTAAAGGTCGCGCGCGGGCTTGGCTCGCACGCGACAGGGCTTACTCTAGCCTCCAAACCACAAGTCCCTACAAGTCCCGTGCAGTGGTATGCGAGGGCTCTGTCTCGCAGCCCCCACATGGATCAGCTCGGCTGGTGATCCTGTGTGTGTGGAGCACAATATGGTGTGCTGGATGGTTGCCACGTGGCCTAGATCTGCCATGTCATAAAGCAGTATCTACAGTAGGGAAACCTTATGGATAGACACCCCATACGACTTCAAAACTCTGGCAAACACTCGGTTTATGAAATGTGACCCTTCATCGCTCACCATTGCCCTTGGTGTGCCAAACCGAGTAAAGATGTGCTTTTTCAGGAACTTCTCTACCGTTGCTGCATCATTCTTGGGGCACGCAATTTCTTCTACCCAATTTGTCACGTAATCCACCGCAAGCAAGATGTACAGATTCCCATATGAAGGTGGAAACGGTCCCATGAAGTCTATGCCCCAAACATTGAAAGGCTCCACCTCAAGCCATTCAGACATTGGCATCTCATCTCTCTTGGAGATGTTACCTCTTCTCTGGCAGCTATCACACCCTGAAACCCAGTCATGACAATCTTTAAAAATAGTTGGCCCAAAGAAACCTGATTGTAGTACCTTCATGGTGGTGCGCGGACCGCTAAAATGACCTCCACTAGGTGCTGCATGACACTGCTTGATCACATCAAAGATCTCATGGGTAGGAACACACTTCCTAATGATGTTATCGGCGCCCATCTTGAATAGATATGGATCCTCCCAAAAGTATTGCTTTACCACATACAAGAACCGCTTCTTTTGTTGCACTGTCCATTCTTCAGGGATCTTCCCATTTGTCAGATAATTGGCAATCGCCCAATACCATGGCTCAGTATCCCCCAAAGACATCAAGCTTTCATCAGGGAAGTTCTTTTGAATATGCACCTTCTCTTCCACTCCATTCTCAAGTCTTGAGAGGTGGTCCGCTACCACGTTCTCAACACCTTTTCTTGTCACGGATCTCTACATTGAATTCTTGCATCAAAAGGACCCACCGCAACAACCTCGGCTTGGCATCCTTTTTATCAAGCAAATACTTCAGCGCCGAATGATCTGTAAAAACAATCACTTTCGATCCCACAAGATAAGGCCGAAATTTATCCAACGCAAAAATCACAGCCAATAGCTCCTTCTCAGTAGTTCCATAGTTTAGTTGAGCCTCATTAAGAACTCTACTAGCACAGTAAATAACATGGCATACCTTTTCCTTACGTTTTCCCAACACTGCTCCAATGGGGAAATCACAGGCATCACACATGAGCTCAAATGGCAAACTCCAATCCGGAGTTGCGATGATTGGAGCTGAGGTGAGCTGTTCCTTCAAAAAGTCGAAGGCTTTCTTGCACGCTTCATCAAACACAAATGGGACATCCTTCCCAAGCAACTCACACATAGGCTTGCAGATCTTCGAGAAGTCTTTGATAAACCTGTGATAGAAACCTGCATGTCCCAAGAAGCTTCTGACCCCCTTCACTGAAGTCGGATAAGGGAGCTGCTTGATCGTCTCTACCTTTGCTTGATCAAACTCCAAACCTCTGCGTGAAATCTTGTGGCCAAGAACTATCCCCTCAGTGACCATGAAGTGGCATTTCTCCCAATTCAGCACGAGATTAGTGTCTTCACAACGAACCAAGACACGACCAAGATGATGTAGACAATCCTCAAAACTGTCACCAAATAAGGAGAAATCATCCATGAAGACCTCTTAATGCTTCTCAATCATGTCTGAGAAGATAGCCATCATACACCGCTGAAAGGTAGCCGGTGCATTACATATTCCAAATGGCATGCGGCGGAACGAAAATGTGCCATAAGGACATGTAAAAGTAGTCTTATCCTGGTCTTCTGGAGCAATGGCGATCTGATTGTAACCTGAGTAACCATCCCAAAAGCAATAGTACTCGTGGTGAGCTAAACGATCCAGCATTTGATCTATAAACGGCAACGGAAAGTGATCCTTTAGCGTGGCTTCATTCAGCTTCCTGTAATCCATGCACACAGGCCAACCAGTAACTGTCTGTTGAGAAATCTGCTCATGCTTGTCGTTCTCTACCACAGTCATCCCTCCTTTCTTAGGCACACACTGGAACGGGCTAGTCCAAGTGCTGTCTGAGATCGGGAAAATAATTCCATCCTCTAGCCACTTCATGACCTCTTTGCTCACCACATCTTTCATGTGTGGATTCAATCTCCGATGTGCCTGGATCACTGGCTTCTTGCCTTCTTCCACCCGGATCTTGTGCTGGCAATACACAGGGCTGATCCCCTTAATATCTGCAATAGTCCATCCAAGTGCTGCTTTATGCTTCCTTGGCACATCCAAAAGCTCCTCCTCCTGTTCCTGAGATAAAACAGAGGAAAAAATTACGGGCAACGTGTTATCAATACCAAGAAAAGCATACCTGAGATGGCTAGGCAATGGCTTCAACTCAAGCACGGGTGGTGACTTGAGTGAAGGAACAAGAGCTAACTTTTTATCCCCTTGCTCTTATAAGTCCAGTTTGGTCCAGCTGCTCATGTGGAACACATCCATGGGAAGACTCTGATCTTCATCCTTGTACATGCCATCTATTTCCTCCCACATCAATTCAGCTTCCTCATCTCCCATGTCATCATCAAAAATCTCTATGCTGAAGCAATCTTCATAATTATAACATGAAGGCATTTTCATTTCCTTGAACACATCGAAGACTATTTTTTCATCACTGATCTGCATAGATAGCTTTCCACTCTTCACATGTATAATAGCCTCCCCTGTAGCTAGGAAGGGTCTGCCAAGAATTAGAGGTAATTCGCCAACCTCTATGTCTCGGATGACAAAATTAGCAGGAAAGATGAGAGTACAAACTTTGACCAAGATATCTTCAATCACCCCATATGCTCTACGAATCTATCCATCAGCCATTTGCAAGGTAACTCGGGTGGGACGAGGCTCCCCCACACCTAGTTTCCTGAATACGGACAAGGGTATCAAATTGATGCTTGCCCCCAAATCACATAATGAAGTCATAGTAAGAGAATCACCGAGAGTCACTGGTATCACAAAACTTCCAGGATCTTTCTTCTTCTTAGGCAATCCATTCCTTACGCATTCAGAGGTTTCAGCCGTCAAATTAACCTGTGCAAAATCACTCATGCGCCTCTTTCCGGAAAGAATATCCTTAAGAAACTTGGCATATGTCGGAATTTTAGATATAGCCTCTGCAAAAGGAACTTTAATCTCCACTTTCTTGAATATGTCAATAAATCTCTGAAAATCTCTAGAATCATCCCTCTTTCTCGTCCTCAAAGGGTATGGAACTGACTTGGAAACATTATTAGTGACAGTACGTACCTCATCCTTGTCTTTCACCGCCTCCTCATCCGTCGCGCTCTTCGATTGGGGGATCACGACATTAGAATCATCATCAAAAATCTCATGCTCTTTAGCCTTAGGAAACATCGGCTCTAGCATGAGTTGGATATGGCGGATCTTTCAGTGCAATCCCGCTTCGAGTATTGATTGCATTGATTTGACGAGGATTATATTCCGTGTTAGATGGAAATGAACCTGGAGCTCTAGATGAGAGCTGAGTAGCAATCTGACCCACCTGTACCTCAAGAGAACGAAGAGAAGTCTTCGTCGCCTGTAAATCCGCTGATACAGCAGTAACCTGCGTGGACATGTTGTTCACATTGGTGGTCAAAGTGTTCATATTGTTGCTCAGTTGTGTCAATGCCTTCTTCAGCTCAGAGATATCTGGACTCAGTGCTATAGTAGCTGCTGGTGGAGCCTGTGAAACTGGTGGCCTATGCTGGAACCCCGGTGCATAAGTCACTCCAGACTGATCCCCATATCTAAAGCCTGGATGATCCCTCGTTCCTGGTCTGTAATTCCCTTGATTCCAGTTCTGCCGCTGTCCTTGTGCCCCCATGTAGTTCACATCCTCCCTTGCTAGCTGTGCTAACGATGACTCATAATCTGGCTCCTCTACGCTTTCCACTATCTTCTTGTCCTGATAAACATGCTTGGCCAAGTCAGACTCCATATTGATGATCCCATTCTTCCACTCATTATCTTTCGGTTCTGGCAATGCTGATAATCTACAGGAATCATAAAATTGGGTATCTTGCTTGGCAAGCTGCTTCATAAGTGCATAGGCTCCTTCTTTATCAACAGAATATAGAAAATTTCCCCAGGTTCTCTGTCAACTAGCTCCTGATTGTGGCGTTCTAGGCCGTGGTAAAAGACTTGCAGAATCTTGTAATCTCCGAATTCATGGTTTGGGAACTTCCTAATCAAGTGCATATAACGATCCCATGCATCTACCACATTCTCATCATCACGTTGGCGGAAGCCCAAAATGTCACCCGGTAACTCAATTACTCGCTGAACTGGGTAAAACTTTGCCATGAATTCATCCACACATTAAGCCCATGTTGTGATTGAATCCGGAGCTCTCGACTCAAGCCACTTCTCAGCTGCACCTTTCAGACAATAAGGGAAGAGAATGAGCTTCAAGCTTCTGGAGTCACATTCTTGTACTTAACAGTTTTTATATATGCGTTGAACTTCCCAATAAAATCATTGGGGTCTTCATCCTTGTTCCCATAAAACTGGAACTGGTTGGTCACCGTCTGAATCGTAGCTGAATTGAGATCAAAATGTTCAGCATGTATGTCTGGCACTACAATTGGCGGATTGTGACCATACGTGGATGCCTGGAATTTCTCCACAATAGCCTGCCCAGACTTGTTGTACGGTGTCTGGGCGTTGCGATCATTCAACTGTTACAAATCTTCTACCCGCTGATTGAGCTGCGGGTTGGTCAATTGATCACCCATAGTGCTCTGTTTCTGTCTTCTCCTCTTATCTCTGACTAACTGCACTGGGTCTTCAAGCGGGGCACAAGTTCTCTAGGGATCCTGGGCATACACTGATAACCTGAAAAGCAGAATCAAATACAAGTGAGAAAACAAAATAGCTAATTAAACAAAAATAAAAGAGATATCCTAAATCAATTTCCAACTAAACTAATAAACCGTTAAAGTCCCCGGCAACGGCGCCAAAAACTTGACGCGAATTCTTAACGTGCTTAAACGCAAGTATACGGTCAAGTAGTATTAGCAGTATTTTTAAGACTCCGAGTATCGAACCCAAGGGAATTTACGATTATTAGCTAACTAGATAGTAATTCTAAGATATCTATGTAACCGGTAAAAAGGTGTTTGATTATTCAAGTTCGTCACCCACAAACAAGCGACTTAAATTAAATGACTACCAACTAATTGTTTTTGTAGAATTTTCACTTTTAATGAGAATAACTTGTGATGGAATACGATTAATAAAGAAGAACTAGGCAATTGATGGTCCCTAGGGTTGCTAAAAATTTCCGGATTATGCTTGTAACACTCTATGCACGTCCTAGTTACACCGGGTAATACTCATCATGATCTTCTATCAATCTCACATGAATTTGTGCAATCAATAGCCTTCGGGTCCTCTAGGTCCACCTCCGTCTACCATTACACTCTAACCGATTTGCTAGGCTCGTTCACCGGGTCCTGTCGGCCCACCGCTTTCACTAAGTTATAGCAATACCAACCGAAACTACCCTCACACGGTCAATCAAGTTCCTATCTCCTCTCGGTCTCAAGAAACAACAAGATTACCTATGCTATTCTTTAACACATATCAAAAAGCTCACTTTCAGTGCAATCCCGCTTCGAGTATTGATTGCATTGATTTGACGAGGATTATATTCCGTGTTAGATGGAAATGAACCTGGAGCTCTAGATGAGAGCTGAGTAGCAATCTGACCCACCTGTACCTCAAGAGAACGAAGAGAAGTCTTCGTCGCCTGTAAATCCGCTGATACAGCAGTAACCTGCGTGGACATGTTGTTCACATTGGTGGTCAAAGTGTTCATATTGTTGCTCAGTTGTGTCAATGCCTTCTTCAGCTCAGAGATATCTGGACTCAGTGCTACAGTAGCTGCTGGTGGAGCCTGTGAAACTGGTGGCCTATGCTGGAACCCCGGTGCATAAGTCACTCCAGACTGATCCCCATATCTAAAGCCTGGATGATCCCTCGTTCCTGGTCTGTAATTCCCTTGATTCCAGTTCTGCCGCTGTCCTTGTGCCCCCATGTAGTTCACATCCTCCCTTGCTAGCTGTGCTAACGATGACTCATAATCTGGCTCCTCTACGCTTTCCACTATCTTCTTGTCCTGATAAACATGCTTGGCCAAGTCAGACTCCATCTTGATGATCCCATTCTTCCACTCATTATCTTTCGGTTCTGGCAATGCTGATAATCTACTGGAATCATAAAATTGGGTATCTTGCTTGGCAAGCTGCTTCATAAGTGCATAGGCTCCTTCTTTATCAACAGAATATAGAAAATTTCCCCAGGTTCTCTGTCAACTAGCTCCTGATTGTGGCGTTCTAGGCCGTGGTAAAAGACTTGCAGAATCTTGTAATCTCCGAATTCATGGTTTGGGAACTTCCTAATCAAGTGCATATAACGATCCCATGCATCTACCACATTCTCATCATCACGTTGGCGGAAGCCCAGAATGTCACCCTGTAACTCAATTACTCGCTGAACTGGGTAAAACTTTGCCATGAATTCATCCACACATTAAGCCCATGTTGTGATTGAATCCGGAGCTCTCGACTCAAGCCACTTCTCAGCTGCACCTTTCAGACAATAAGGGAATAGAATGAGCTTCAAGCTTCTGGAGTCACATTCTTGTACTTAACAGTTTTTATATATGCGTTGAACTTCCCAATAAAATCATTGGGGTCTTCATCCTTGTTCCCATAAAACTGGAACTGGTTGGTCACCGTCTGAATCGTAGCTGAATTGAGATCAAAATGTTCAGC
Source organism: Linanthus parryae (assembly GCA_023055425.1). Classification (NCBI taxonomy): domain Eukaryota; kingdom Viridiplantae; phylum Streptophyta; class Magnoliopsida; order Ericales; family Polemoniaceae; genus Linanthus; species Linanthus parryae. The sequence continues at coordinate 457,268 of JALGPY010000017.1, forward strand.
ATGTATGTCTGGCACTACAATTGGCGGATTGTGACCATACGTGGATGCCTGGAATTTCTCCACAATAGCCTGCCCAGACTTGTTGTACGGTGTCTGGGCGTTGCGATCATTCAACTGTTACAAATCTTCTACCCGCTGATTGAGCTGCGGGTTGGTCAATTGATCACCCATAGTGCTCTGTTTCTGTCTTCTCCTCTTATCTCTGACTAACTGCTCTGGGTCTTCAAGCGGGGCACAAGTTCTCTAGGGATCCTGGGCATACACTGATAACCTGAAAAGCAGAATCAAATACAAGTGAGAAAACAAAATAGCTAATTAAACAAAAATAAAAGAGATATCCTAAATCAATTTCCAACTAAACTAATAAACCGTTAAAGTCCCCGGCAACGGCGCCAAAAACTTGACGCGAATTCTTAACGTGCTTAAACGCAAGTATACGGTCAAGTAGTATTAGCAGTATTTTTAAGACTCCGAGTATCGAACCCAAGGGAATTTACGATTATTAGCTAACTAGATAGTAATTCTAAGATATCTATGTAACCGGTAAAAAGGTGTTTGATTATTCAAGTTCTTCACCCACAAACAAGCGACTTAAATTAAATGACTACCAACTAATTGTTTTTGTAGAATTTTCACTTTTAATGAGAATAACTTGTGATGGAATACGATTAATAAAGAAGAACTAGGCAATTGATGGTCCCTAGGGTTGCTAAAAATTTCCGGATTATGCTTGTAACACTCTATGCACGTTCTAGTTACACCGGGTAATACTCATCATGATCTTCTATCAATCTCACATGAATTTGTGCAATCAATAGCCTTCGGGTCCTCTAGGTCCACCTCCGTCTACCATTACACTCTAACCGATTTGCTAGGCTCGTTCACCGGTTCCCGTCGGCCCACCGCTTTCACTAAGTTATAGCAATACCAACCGAAACTACCCTCACACGGTCAATCAAGTTCCTATCTCCTCTCGGTCTCAAGAAACAACAAGATTACCTATGCTATTCTTTAACACATATCAAAAAGCTCACTTTCGTGCAACCATCTCAACAAATAATATTATAAGGGTGATCAAGCCAAGAACATTAAAAATAAAGTACAAGAATAGATAGGATAACTAGAACATTCATAGCATTAAGTCCAAAACATGCAACAAGTCTCCAATCCGGTAAAAAGTTCACAAACCCTAGTTTTCCAACAATCACCTAGCTTAAAAGAGTTTAGCTAGACATAAAAGTGTTCAACACATTAAAAATAACAAAAGTCATGAAGAATAGATGAAGAAAAGATGATCAAACGCTAAAATCTTCAATGTTGATGATCCTCCTTGCTTCAAGCTTTGTCTCTCTTCTTCTCTAGCTCCCAAACACTCCAAAGATGCGTGAATACCCCCACAAGATCGTCCCTCTATGTAAGAATAGTTCTGGAGTCTTCAAACTTTCAAAAAATAGCAAAACAGCCCCAAAAATCCGCGCTGACCCTCTCTGTTCGTGCGAACAACGACTGTTCGTACGAACAGCGTTTTCCTCCTTGTTCGTGCGAAGAGGAAGGCTGTTCCTACTTTTCAGCAGTGAGTTTTTCCCCTCTTTAGGCCTTCAAAACTTATTCTAAGTCATTATGTTCGTGCGAACAAAGACGTGTTCGGACGAACACTTCTGGAATCTCCACTTCTTTGCTTCTTTTCTTCATTCTTCCTCAATCGTCTCCATTCCCGAGCATATCCTTGAGCTATCCTCTTGTTCCGAAGTTCGTTCTCGCTCCAAAATAGTCGCTCCAAGCTCCCGGTTCCTGAAATACACAACACGAACACATACCGGAAGATCACATGCGTTAAACAATGCATAAATTATACGAAAAACGCCCGGATTACGAAATAAAGCTCAAAAACTCAAGTATGCTCAAAACAACTAGGATTTGGTCAATTTCTCACACAAATGCACCAAAAAGCTCGCAAAAAGGTAGTGAATCCTAAAGAATATAACTCCTAATGCGGAGTTATCAAAGCTCTGAACATGCTTCCAAGTCTTTCAATGTTAAGACCAGAAATCTTTGATTCTCTTTGATCAGGATATCTGCAATTGTGTTAGATATATAAAGAATTTTTAGCATAAGTATTTGCAGCAAATATCTGATCTTAATTATTAGATATACAACCTGCAACACAAGATTGTTAGAGCATTCAGCATAATAAAGCTACTCTCAAGGCTTTGAAGCTCTGATCAGTATCTCAAGGCCTTGGAGCCTTAGAAATTCTTTGTCTTTGTCTTTCATCACTCAAAGCAGTTACTTCTCAAAACATACTCAGAAGTCTTTAAGTAAACAAGCCTAGAAAAGAATCTAGTTGCTCATAATAGAGATAAGATACATGATCTCCATAGAATGATAAAGACAAGAGAAGATGTGATCAAACGGTGAAATCGTCGAAGAGTATACGAATCCGTGCAATACCCAAACTCCAAGCTGCTCTCCAATGGTGTCCCGTGCGTCTATGATGTCTCTCTAGGTCGTCTATCATGTTTTAATTACCAGCTGGGGCGAGTTTTAATGTAACTTGGCCGAAATTGCATTTTTGCCCCTCCAGTTTATAATTCCCGGACATAATTGTAAGTTGATCTTGCGCGGGCCATATCTCCCTCATCGGGACTCGTCTTTGGGCCTACCATATATCTTTGGACCGCAATGTCTAATTTACAACGACGCAGGCCTTGCTCCAAAATTCTTCGTAGATATTCCTGAGCATTGAAAATAGTGAAGGCTGGTCATTAGCTCCTCCAACTTTTGCTTTTCTTCACTCCACTTGAGCTCCAATTGTTTCCGAAGTTCGTTTCATGTCTCCTATCAACCGATTAGCCTCCGTTCCTGCCACGACAACATGAACAAACATACCAAGCGATTGTATTTGACAAATAACGACGAAATATGCATAGAAACGACCGGACTAACAACAAAGCGCATAGGAAGTAACAAGTGACAAAACGACTCATATTCTCTACAATTAAGCTCAGATATCTCATGATAATGTGGAAAATGAAAATAATATATATATATATCCTACATGGCGCTATCAGAGGTCTGCTTTCTATTCAAATTTTCTTCCCTATCCTTATTTCTCACTTTTCCTCCTACATTTCAGAATTACTGTTTTCACATCAATATCTCGATAATATTTGTAATTTTCCACCCACGTATACACAAATGTTTCTGTTTATGATGTCTGTTTGGTGGTTCATTGCTTAGTTCATCAAATTTTGCCTACTTTGGGGAAATGGGAATCAAAGGTTCTTCCTTTGTTGTTGCCTTGTCACGAGTCTCCAATTTGGGGCTTTTGTTATCGTTTATCCTCGCTCGAAGGTAGATTCTTGGTTTCCAGTTCTGGCTTAGTCGGTTTCAAGTGATTTGGTCTATTTGGGGCAGCGATGTCGCAGTTTCTTCTCTTCTCACTTAATATCTCATGTACTATCGCGCGGAGAGCATTGTTGAGAACACAATTCATGAATCTGAACTCAGGAAATTAATAGAAGATGATTATAGAAGATAGAGGTTAGAGAGAGAAGATGTAGAGGGAAAATGAAACTCCTCATTGATTATTCTATGGCTAACAACCTGTTAAATAGGTTGTTAGCAAGTTCATGTAATTACAAACAATAACCCATAGCTTTTGACAAATAAACAAAAGACTAGAAAGTATATTTCTAGTAACTACACACACAACCCCAATATATGACTTAACACCCCCCCCCTTCAAACTGAACTAGGAGCTGTTGGAAGAAACAGAGCACAAGTTCAGTTTGCAACAAAGAGTGTGATGTTGAGCAGAGCACAAAGGCTTGGTAAAGACATCAGCCAGCTGCTGGGAAGTGTGTACCTTGGCAGATGTAAAACTTTTCTTAATACCATTTCTCTCACAAAGTGAAAATCAATTTCAATGTGTTTAGTATGAGCATGGAACACAGGATTGGCTGCAAGAGCCATGGCTTACATTTTTTCACACCACAGCACTTGTGTTGCAACTGGGACACCCAAATCATGAAGCAAGAACTGTAACCACCTGATTTCTACAGTTATAACAGCTAGAGCCCTGTATTCAGCCTCTTTACTAGACCTAGCCACAGTGTGCTACTTTTTAGAGCACCAAGAGATCAAATTATTTCCCAAGAACAGACAAAATCCTGTGGTAGACCTTCTGTCAATGAGAGAGCCAGCCCAGTCAACATCACAAAAAACATGAAGGTGTAGTGGTCCTGAAGAGGAGGTGAACTGCAAACCTAGAGATAAAGTCCCTTTTACATATCTGAGAGTTCTTTTAAGAGCTTGTAGATGAGCAATTGTAGGAGCATGCATGTGCTGACATAAAGTATTAACAGAGAACTGGATGTTAGGCCTGGAGATAGTTAGGTACTGAAGATCTTCAACTAGAATCCTAAGAGTAGTGATTTGTGTAGGACTCAGAGGAGTGGAGTCAACCACCAAATTGGAAGACTTCACTACAGCATGAGTAGAAATAGACTTACAATCAAGCATTGAAGACTTGGCCAATAGGTCAGATGCATATTTTGTCTGATGAATAACAGTAGTATCACCTGCTCTGGTTACTTCTAAGCCCAGAAAGTAAGAAATAGTTCCCAAATCTTTAAGAGAGAAATGAGTATGCATAGCAGCAATAAGAGACTTGGCATGAGCAGAATTACTACCAGTAACCAAAATGTCATCAACATACACCTAAACAATGGTGATGAAGTTAGGGGTTTTGAAAATGAAAAGAGATATCAGCAAAACTCACTGTGAAATGCTGAGATCTAAGGAGCTGAGCAAGTTTGTCATACCAGGCTCTAGGGGCCTGTCTGAGTCCTATAAAGAGACTTATGCAATTTTCACACATGGTTGGGCAATGCTAGATTGACAAACCCATGTGGTTTCACCATATAGACTTCTTCAGCAATGGTACCATGGAGGAAAGCATTAGAAACATCTAATTGCATAATATCACATTTGAAATGAAGAGCTAGAGTAATAACCACTCTGATAGTTTGCTGTTTAACCACTAGGCTAGAGGTTTATGAGTAATCAACCCCATACTCTTGTAAGAACCCCTTGGAAACTAGCCTTGCTTTGTATCTGGCAATAGTCCACTCTGGATGTCTTTAGATTCTATAGACCCATTTGGCACCAATAGGGAACCTTCCAGAAGGAAGAGGAACCAAAGACCATGTTTGTTGACTTAAAAGTGCCTGATATTCTTCATTCATGGCCTGAACCCAGTAATCACAAGAAGCAGCTTCCTTATAAGAAGTAGGTTCTGAAGTTACAAAAGAGGAAACATGACTAGAAGCAACGGTATGAACTGAATAATTAGGATTGGGCTTTATGATCCAAGCTTTAGACCTTGTTTGCATTGAATGAGAAGATAAAAAAGGATTAGGATCAGGTGAAGATCTAACAGACAGAGGTGAAGTGTCTGAAGCCTGAGAAAGAGGAGGATGCAAGTCATCTTAAGTAAATGGAGGAGAAGAAGAGGAGGATGAAGTAGATGTGAAAGAGGGAGATGAAGCTGGCTTAGTAGAAAAGGGATTTGAAAAAAAAAAAAAAGGAACAAAGATTTTAGAGAAACAGGAATATGAGAGTGAGGAAGCACCACTTCAGAAGAGTAAGGGAAAACATGTTCATGGAATTGAACATTTCTGGAGGTAAAGACTTTATGAGAGACAATATCCAAGCACTTGTAGCCTTTAGTTGCATGACACTAGCCAAGAAAAACACACTTGGCAGCTTTGGGTTGTAATTTATGAGAATTATAGGGTTTAATCCAAGGAAAGCAAAGACAACCAAAAGGTTTGAAGAAATTTTAATCAGGGTTGATATGAAATAAGCAAGAAAAAGGTGATTTAAAGACAAGTTTTTGTTTAGGTAGTCTATTAATAAGATAGTTAGCAGTAATAAGAGCTTCTAACCAAAAATAAGAAGGTAAATGAGCATGAAGGAGAAGAGCAAGAGCAGTTTCAACAAGATGCCTATGCTTTCTCTCAACTCTCCCTTTTTGTTGAGGAGTGTGAGGACAAGTGGTTTGATGCAAAGTACCTTGACTCTGAAGATAAAGACCAAATTGATGATTAATGTATTCTCCTCCATTATCAGTTCTAAGTTTTATAAACAGATTTGAATTGAGTAGCAATAAGATTTATGTAGTGTATGTAAGAGGGATAAGCCTCTGGTTTGCACTTGAGAGGATAAAGCCAAGAAAATTTAGTGCAATCATCTATAAAAATGATATAGTATTTATAACCTCTAAATGAGGACTGAAGTGAAGGACCCCACACATCAGAATACACAAGCTCAAAAGGTACTTTGGAATGAAAATCAGAACTAACAAAAGGTAGTTTGTAGGATTTTGCTAAACAACAATGTTGACAAAAAGACTTAGATGAAGAAGAAGGAAACTTCAAGGAGTGTGCCAGTCTGTCTAAGATCTTCTTAGAAGGATGACCCAGCTTGAGATGCCACAAATATGTAGATGGAACAGAAGCCAGAAGGCGGAGGTAGACTTTTTTGAAGAGTTACTGGACCCAAACTATATCCCTACCTCTCAAGATTTACTAGCCCAAAACATTTTATGGGCTGATTTCATGAGCTCACTGGGCTTAACGGCCCGAACACTCTTACAAGATGATTTTGATCCATTCCTGGCTGGCTTTGCTGTTTTCAACGAGCCTCTTCCTCAGCACCCACCACCACCGGTGGAACCACCAGATTGCAATCTCAGACCACCAACAGCAGCTTCGCTCCCCCCTCCCCTTGCGGATCAATGAACCAGCCATTCCCAGAAAAAAACAATCTTTCCCCAACACCGAAGGGAAATGCAAAGGTAAAATGCCGGACACATACCGTGATCCATCAAACAGTGACTCTAGCGATGATAATTGCAACCCAAGCTTGGGACAAGGTAGAGCTAGAGGCAGATCTTGGAGGGTTTCAAATGAAATTGGGCCAAGAAAAAGGTTTCAAGACGCTGAAGGGAATCACAGCCCAACTAATCATCAAAAGCAACACAGCAGTAGGCCTCTGTGTGACTCTTCTTCCTCGGAAAAAAGGGAATCACCATATGGATCAATTCAAGACAAAGACTTACCTATCAAAAAGAGGAAATTGTTGTCCCCAAAGCCTGATTTCATCCCAACCATGATTGTTGATGAAGATTTGACTGACGCTTACTGGAAAGAACAGAATTAGTGGGCATTCTTTGAAGAAAACTACACCTTCGAGACTATTTGGTACTACTGCCATTTGGAGATCGAACTTATTCTGATTAAGGTGGAGATTGGATCCCAATCTCCGCCATCACAATGAAACTTCTCAGTTGGAATTGTTGAGGTCTTGGACTCCCCTTGACAATTCAAGCCCTTAGAGGTCTCCGCGCCACTAATAACAATGACATCTTGTTTTTGTCAGAAACAGACTAAATGTAGTTGATCTTCTTCCCTTAAGAAATTCTCTTGGCTTCCATTGTATTTTGGTTCGGACGCTATTGGTACTAAGGGAGGTCTTTGGTCGGCCTGGAACAACAATGCTATGGTATCGCCTATTTTTGCCTGTAATTGGTTCTTGCACTTGAATATTGTAGAATCAAATGGTTCGAATTGGGCTTTGTTCCTTTTAAACGGTCACCCTGAAGCCTCCAAACTTGCTGATGTCCTCCAATTACTCCAGTCTCATATCTCTCTCTGCTTACTGCCGAAGGTGATTCTAGGATAGTTTAATCAAATCTTACATCCCTCCGAAAAGCTAAGAAACAACACCCGCAAATGTCAAGGAATGGACTACTTCCAAGATTTTCTTACTTTTAACTCTTTATTTGAGTTGGATAATCATGGGGTTTTCTTCACTTGGACAAACAAACGTCAAGGCATTCATCGGACATATGAACGCATTGACAAAATCTACGTCACTCAAAATTGGGTTACTATGTTTCCAAATGCCATCGCAACAACCCTGCCTATTCAACGGTCTGACCATAGCCCCAAAATTCTGGATACACATGGTGCCCCTATCGTCAATCGTAGGCCGCGAAGAATGGAACACTTCTGGCTTTCTAACTCAACTTCCAAGACTATCATCTCAAAAGCTATGGCGGTTCATGTTTCAGGTTTCCCAATTTTTTCTCTGCTCCGTAAACAAGACTATGTGATGAAACGTCTGATTAATTGGAACAACCAACCTCAGCAGTCACCTGCCAAGAAATTAAAGTTTCTTCAATCTTGCCTTACGTCGATTCAACAACAACTTATTGATGGTGCCTGTTTATCCGAAGATGAATTCTCGGATTTAACGGACCGGGAATCAAAAGTTTGGTTGGATTATGACTCGGCTTTACTTGATCTTGAAAAATACTGGAAACAAAGATCTAAACAAAACTGGCTGCAACATGGTGACAAGAACACTCGGTTTTTTCATCTTGCTGCGACCATCCGGAAAAAGAGACATATTATTAATGCTATCCAAACTCCAGAAGGGGATTTCCTTATGACTCAAGACCTCATTGTGCCTCACATGCTTCAACACTTCAAATCCCTTCTCCAGCAGACCCAAACTGGATCCATCGCATCAACGCATTTGGATGATTTGTGCATTCCCAACCTAATTGGTAAACGGTTATCAACCCAACAAGTCAGTCAGATGGAAGAGACTTTCTCCGATGATGAAATCAGAACGGCGGTTTTTTATTTTGGTAGACACAAACCCCAGGTCCAGATGGTATTATTATGGAATTCTACCAAACTCAATGTAACACTGTCCAGTCCAATGTTCTTCAGGCAGTAAGACACACACTTGTGACGGGCCACCTTCTTAAAGAAAGCGACAAAACCCTTATTTCTCTTATTCCAAAGAAGCTTAATCCTCTGTCAGCTTCAGATTTCCGTCCTCTCAGTCTCTGCAACTCAATTTACAAGATTATCTCAAAGGTGTTAGCTAACAGACTCAAATATGTTCTTCCGGATCTTGTTTCGGAAAATCAAAATACTTTCATCAAAGGACGGCTTATCACTTACAACATCATGATCACATATGAGATTCTAAACTTCATCAAAGGCCGTCAGAGTAAAAGAAAATTCTTTCTTTGGGCTCAAGTTAGATATGAACAAGGCATTTGACAGAATCTCATGGCGTTTCATTCATGACTGCCTTACCCAAATGGGCTTCGGGAGTTTTTTAGTCCAATCTATCATGTCCTACATCACATCTGTCTCCTCAGCTATTGTTATTAATTGTACACAAACGGATTTTTTTAACCCCCCTGCTGGCATTCGTCAAGGGGACCCCCTTTCGCCGTTTATTTTCATCGTGGTGCAAGAAGCTTTCTCGGGTCTGCTTAACTTCCTTGCTACGGAAAAAGGTTTAAACGGTATCAAAATTGGAAGACATTTCCCTCCGGTTAATCATCTTCTTTTTGCTGACGACACTTTTATCTTCCAAAAATTTGATCTTCCCAACGTCTGGATTTTGAGATGGGCTCTTGACGTCTTCTGTGAACAGTCAGGACAAAAAAACAACTTTCAAAAATCTGAAATCATCGTCAGTTCAGGTATGAAGGATGAGGAGGCCCAAATTCTTGCTCGTATATTAGATATTAACCTTGTTCAGAAGCCCAACAAATATCTCGGAAGCATGATGGACTTTACACTCTCGAAAAGTGAGATTTTGAAAGGTGTTCTGTCCAATTTTTACAACCAGCTTAAAGCTTGGAAGCTTCACTCCCTATCCTTTGCTGGAAAATGCACTCTTATCAAATCGACATTATTTTCCTTGCCCACTTATATGCTTTCGGTCTTCAAGGCTCCAGTCTCATTTTTCAGCAAGATCAAAAGCATCATTACAAACTTTTGATGGGAAAATGGAAGCAGTCTAGGTATTCGATGGCGGAAATGGTCCTTGTTATGTAAACCCATATCAGAAGGTGGTCTTGGATTTAGAGATCTTTAAATTCAGAATCAAGCACTCCTTGCAAAAACGGCTAACCGCATTCTTCAAAATCCCGGGTCCTTACTTGGCAAAGTCCTCATTGGAAAATATGGGCACATCATATTAACTTTACAGACCCCGACTCCTTCCTCAGCTTCTTGGGGATGGAAAAGTATCAACTGGGGAATGCAACTGCTTCGTACTCACATGAGATGGAACGTGGGAAATGGAATTTCCATTGACCCCTTTCGTGATTTCTGGATTCCGAACTCTTCATACCTTCTTCCGGTTAATTTTCAAAACTTTTTCCCCAACCTCCGGGTCAACAACTTTATTGACCATATCTCTCGATCGTGGCGTTCAAATCTTCTGTCTCAGTTCTTCGGACCTCAAATTTCCACATCTATCATGAACATTTACATCCCTTCCTCTTCACAACATGACAGCTTGGTATGGCCTCATAACTCTAACGGAGATTACTCGGTTAAATCAGGCTATCTCACTCTAAAGAAGAGTACGGATTCTTCCTTGCCTTATATGAATAACGATTCTCTCTCCCTTTGGAAAATGATCCGTGGTCTTAAAATGCAACCAAAAATCACTATGTTTTTCTGGAAAATCCTCTCAAATGCTTTACCAGTGATGGTTACTCTTGAGAAACGTCGTTGCCCCATTAGCTCTTTGGCTTGCAAAGATGCGATCTTGAAGAGGAATCCCTTCATCACTGTTTTTTCAATTGCTCCTCCTCTAGAGCAATTTGGTTTGGATCAAAACTTGGACTCCGAATTCCGACTGGCCAGTTGCACTCCTTCCTTAATCTCTTCCGAGATCTTTTCTCAAATATGACGTGCAATGAGGATAAAATCTTCTTTCTCCTCACCATGCGGCAAATTTGGTTACATAGAAATGAAGTGGTAATGAACAAAAACAGTTTTATTACTCCCAAAGCTTCACTCGTAGCCCTCAGTCAGACGATAAATTCTGTTATCACCAAGATTAGTTCCAAGCCAAACAAAGCAGCTCCTCTCACACAAAAATCACATAGCATTGACTACAGTTGGAGAGTAGGAACTGTGGACACTCCTTGTCATTCCTTCTTGATCGACGCCTCTTGGAAACATGATTTCTCTGCAACTTCAGCCTGGATGGAAACACACCAGCTTGTTGAAGATGGATTCATTCGTTTCAAAACTGAATCATCTCTCCAGGCGGAAACCTTTGGAATCTCTCAAGCTCTTAGATGGATGCTCTCGTTCGGGTATAAAAATTTGGAAATCATGACGAACTCGTTGGTTACTGTTAACAACCTCAATGGTGTGGAATACGAATTTCGGATTCGCACTCTTTGCAACGATATTCGGTTGTTATCTTCTAACTTTCACTCAGTCAGTACCAGACATGTGAAAAGGGAAAAGGTTCAGAAGATCCATGATAGAATTATTTGTATCAACAACCGTTGTAATCCTTCTTAATTAATGTGATGATAATTTTCAAAAAATAAAAATAAAATAAACAACATCAAATATCGCAAGTAATGAGGCGTCCTCCATTACTTACTAAAGACATCCCATGACTGTAAACACAAATGTTTTCTACCCCCACATTTTCCGAGTGCACAAAAGCTGTTTTCAGAAATTATGGTCAATTTCACCTTTCACAATATAGTTTTACTGACTGAAAAAATACTACTTTCACCAAGCTTCATTTTTTTTAATGAGACCAATGCTTCATATGCTAACATAAAGAAATCACCAAATTATATATTTAATCGATATGAACAAACTTTAAATTAGGTGCAGCAATTTTTTTTTTCCTTACTAGATGAAAACATAATTATTATGGTCATATAAATTAACAGAATCTTTAAAATTTCTTTCCACTAAAATGGGGCTCGCTTTGCTCCGGTTACTCTTTGTACAGTTGATATGCGGTGCTAATCGAACGGATGGACTTTAGCCACGTCATCGCACATTTAACACATCACTTTCTTCTCATTTTTACTCCCCACGCGAACAACTGTCTCTCACTCCCATCGTCCTCTATCTTCCTCTGTTGAGAGAGAAAACCATACCACCCCCCCCCCCCCCCCCCAACCACCACAGCCATCTCTTCCGAACCCAACCCATTCACCAGCGTCACCGTCGTTATATCACTGTAACCCGAATTGAAGAAGTGATTTTCGTGACGCCCGAATCACACACAAAATCAAATCCTTAAAATCAAGTCATCAATCCAAAAACACGGCTCAAAGCCTTGCAGCAGATTCTGAAACCCAGTTCTCCACAAAAAAATGGTCGTCCACTGGGTTTCAACTTTTGTTTCAATTTCGACATTAAACAAAGCATTTCCTATAGACAGATGTTGCTTTTACCCCAGGGTTTACAATTCACGATTTGTTATGACATTATATTCCAACTTTGACATGTGGGTTTTAAAATTTGAACTCAAGCAATACAATATCATCAGGAGATTAACCAGAATGTACTCATCAGATCTGTATTTCGAATTTCTAAAAAGCGGTGTGCATTCCAAACAGCTGAAACAAGATGTTGGTGTGGGTGTCCCAGTCGAGGCGTCTAAAGGTTTCTCGTCGTGCGATCTATGGTAATCCGTGTGTTGTTGAGATGGTTTTTGGCCATGGCGTCAGCGGCTCTTTTTTGCTGCTGATGGGTTGGGTTGGAAGTTAATATTGTAGAGGAGAGAGAATGGCGCGCGTGGACTGAAAAGGAGGAGAAATCGGTGTGCAAATGCTTTGTCCGATCTTGGCTACGTGTCTTAATGCAAGCCGAAGGATGAAAACCGGACACAAACCGTACGAAAGGCAACTGCAGGATGAAAACCGGACACAAACCATAGCTGCAGTTGCCGTTCGTACGGTTTGTGTCCGGTTTTCATCCTGCAGTTGCCTTTCGTACGGTTTGTGTCCGGATTTCATCCTTCGGCTTGCATTAAGACACGTAGCCAAGATCGGACAAAGCATTTGCACACCGATTTCTCCTCCTTTTCAGTCCACGCGCGCCATTCTCTCTCCTCTACAATATTAACTTCCAACCCAACCCATCAGCAGCAAAAAAGAGCCGCTGACGCCATGGTCAAAAACCATCTCAACAACACACGGATTACCATAGATCGCACGACGAGAAACCTTTCGACGCCTCGACTGGGACACCCACACCAACATCTTGTTTCAGCTGTTTGGAATACAGATCTGATGAGTACATTCTGGTTAATCTCCTGATGATATTGTATTGCTTGAGTTCAAATTTTAAAACCCACATGTCAAAGTTGGAATATAATGTCATAACAAATCGTGAATTGTAAACCCTGGGGTAAAAGCGACATCTGTGTATGGGAAATGCTATGTTTAATGTCGAAATTGAAACAAAAGTTGAAACCCAGTGGACGACCATTTCTTTGTGGAGAACTGGGTTTCTTCAATTCGGGTTACAGTGATAGAAACGACGATGACGCTGGTGAATGGGTTGGGTTCGGAAGAGATGGTTGTGGTGGTGGTGGTGGTGGTGGTGGGGGGGGGGGGGGGGGGGCGGCGGTATGGTTTTCTCTCTCAACAGAGGAAGATAGAGGACGATGGGAGTGAGAGACGGTTGTGCGCGTGGGGAGTGAAAATGAGAAGAAAGTGATGTGTTAAATGTGCGATGACGTGGCTAAAGTCCATCCGTTCGATTAGCACCGCATATCAACTGTACAAAGAGTAACCGGAGCAAAAGCGAGCCCCCTAACTAGGACAGTTCTCACTGTCATTAAAAGGAAACTGTGCATGAACTCATTTAAAAAGTATAAATCGTATGCAACCAAATTTCTTATTCTTTCCCTTATAATAATTTCTTAGAAATTAAATATCAAGTGGAAAACATGACCCTGTCTTCTCTCTTATTTGGCTTACGGTTCCACACTTCCTATCTTGCCATTTATCTCTCAATGGAAAAAGTCTATAAAATCCAGTAACCCCAATTCTCACATGAAGCCATCAAAAAGATAGTTTACAATGTATTAATGTCATGATCCCACAAATAACCACCTTAGTCTATGTCATGAAAATTTGACAGACAAATTTCACCAGCAGGGAAAGCTTCTGGCATGTAACTCTTATTCCGCCGTGTTATCACACATATGATAATCTATAATGCTATGATCATCAAATCGGGAATTCAAATCTTCTCTAAGATTGTTAGAAAATATTCATAGCAAACTACTATAAATGAATCAGAGTAATATAACCAAACACGAAACTCACAAATATTAAGAGAGGGTTAGGGATAGCCTGTAATTTGTGGTCAAGGCGTAAGGAATTCAATCCTTTCTAACCTTAGAGAAGGTTTGTCTCTTCTGCACGGAGTTCCCACAGTCCGCTCAAAGGATACAATGACCTTCAGAACTGTTCCGTTGCAACGTAATAGGTTCCACGAACTCCGTTAACTAACTTATACACTCGACTACGTTATGAGGAGAAGAAAATATGACATGTAGAAAATGATTTTTTGGTTATATATCCCCTATTCACAGTGATATGGAAGAGTATTTATAGTAGTAAAAGATCCCAACGTCTATCTCCAATTACTCCAACTAAATCCACGTTTGTAGCAACAAAAGAAGAGGTCAAATTGTCAAAGACTTTACAGACTGAGTTCAGTAGCTAAATTTGACAGAGCAATTAAGGTTAGTGAGAGAGATGAGGAAGATGAAATGAAACGGTGGAAATGAATAGTTGTATATTGAATCGATGCATGTACCTAATACTGAGATGAGTATAAATACTCTGAACTAATAATGCGACCGTTGGATTGTAATCCAACGGTAGGAAAAGGAGAATACTAACCCTAATGTCGTGGGCTTAAAATAACATCAGAAATAAATAAGTTTGGGCTTATAAGAAGGCCCAAACATTTAGAGAGATCAACCCAATACAAAACTGGACTTAATACAAGAGAGCTGATCCAATATATGTAGTCCAATACTCCTTTAGCTGCTATTAAAACTTGCTCCTAAAGAGGTTCACTAGAAGAAGACCACTTCAATTGGACACCTCAAATAATAGATAAAAAGAAGGTTACTTAATAAATACCTCAACTTCCACTTATAGAATGAGCTGATTGTATCCCCATTTGTAATAAATAAGTCAATTTGAAACTGGTAAAAAAACCCATCCAAACACTAGTGGTGCTGAAGGGGTAAATTTGTCTTAAAAAATACCATCAACTTAAATTTAATAAAATTAAGAAAATTAATAATTAAGAAGACGAGGAAAAATGCACATCTGCCTCTTGATCTTCTCTCAGGGTGAGTTTGTGAATGCTTCTGCTGTCAGCACAGCTGCTTTCCGACAGCAAAAGCAGTTTTAGTGTGTTTGGTAAAAATAAAATTTCTGCTTTTCTGGACAATTTCTGCTGTCCCCCAGCAGTTTTCAGGAAGCAAGGGGGGAGATGCTTTTCCAGAAAGTGCTTTTGATTAATTTATCTACAACTGATTTTATCATTATAATTTTTTAAAATATCAATTGTTATCTTTACGGAAATGACACGTATCATATAGTTTTGTCATTTTATCCTCTCATAGCAACTTCCAATTGATTTTACCAAACACAAAATTACTATATCAATATTTCACAGTAGCTTTTGCGTAATATTTACCAAACAACATTTTGTCAAGAATTCAAAGCAGCTTTTCCACAGTGTTTTCACACAGCAGCTTTCTAGCACCGCACAGCATTCCCAAACTAGCCCTCAGTCTCCATTCTCTATGCTCTATCTCTCTCTCCATCAATCAGTCAGTGTCCCTCAATTAACCTCACACTGCTGCCAACAAAGACCACATATTGAGGAGGTGGAGTGGCCGGAGTCACTGCCTCTGCTCGTTCGTCTGTTATCTCTCTCGATTGGATTTGATTTTCGCTCTCCTTAAATTGGTTTGGTTTGGATTTTTAGATTTCTTGAATTTGTGGATCGATTTTGAGTTTCGCGGTGTCAATACTGATCTGGAGATGAGGATGATGTTGGGGTTTAATCGCTTTATGGCAAAAAATAAGGGGATACTGTGGGTGTTTGTAGGTCTAGCAGGAGACGGTAGCGACACTGGAAGAGGACGGCGGCGATGTTCTTCTGGTCGTGAGTTGCAAGACCTCTTGTCTGCCTAATTTTCAGAAATCTTAGATTTCAATTGGTTTCGATTGGTTTACGACTTTGATGATGATTTTGTTGATGTTAGTAGTTAGGAGCCATCAAGAGAGCCCATTTGGGTGGACATTTGTTCATTGATCTCCTGTTCATCGTGCTCAAAATTTTGGGCAATTTTCTATGTCATTACCATCTGTCTGGGTTTCTTCTAATCCCTGGTTTGAACAACCAAATGATTTCACCTTATACAATTTTGATTTGATAGATCGTTTGGAATCTGTTGTTGATGCTAGTGGTTGATTGGATTGGATTGGATTTTTAGGGTTCTTAGCTGTTGGTTTGGATTTCATAAAAATGTTGCTGCTTTGATGGATTTAAGTCAGATACTGAGAAGTGGAGGAATGAACTTGACCGGCATCTGTGTGGCTGCGGCGGCGGCGATGATGGGTTGTGGTGATGTTCTTATTTTTATTGAGTAGTCCGTTTTACCCTCAAATAAATGGACTTGTTTGTCAACTAAAGGAGCATTCCGCTAAGTGATGGATGGAACTTTTTTGAGTGGTGATCTCACAAACTCGTGTTCATTGATACTATCATGAGAACGTGACGTGGCATCCTCACATCCACACATAGTTTTTCATTAAGGAAGTAGATACACATTTATTATGACTCTAAATCTTAAAGAATATGCGCTTGTGATTTTTCCTTCCTTAATGAAAAGATATGTGTGGATGTGAGCATGCCACGTCAGGTTCTCATGATAGTATCAATGAACACGAGTAGTGGTGATCTCAAAAACTCGTGTTCATTGATACTATCATGAGAACGTGACGTGGCATTCTCACATCCACACATATTTTTTCATTAAGGAAGTAGATACACATTTATTATGACTCTAAATCTTAAAGAATATGCGCTTGTGATTTTTCCTTCCTTAATGAAAAGATATGTGGATGTGAGCATGCCACGTCATGTTCTCATGATAGTATCAATGAACACGAGTTCGTGAGATCACCACTCAATTAAGAACTAACTTTTTGGAAAGGTACAATCACGTTACCCCAGAATTTAGTAAACAACGAAAAATACCCCCAAAGATTCAAATTGTGCAAAACAACCCCCAAAAGTTAAAATCAAAAGCAAACAAGTTTCTTCCCCCAAATTAAACCCACTGTATAATCTTTCACTCAACACAAGAACTTGATTTTCATGGCAACCAACAAAATTGACACAAGAACTGAGTTTTGGGTTTTACCGGAACAAGGACGGGAACGACGACGACGACGGGAAGGGCGGGGACGACGACGACGATGGCGGAGGGCGGAGCTGGGCTTGCCGGCTGGGTTTCCCGACCGGTTTGCTTCGGCGACGCGAACGGCAGAGAGAGCAGCCAGAGAATGAGAGAGAGCTTGGGTGTTGGTGGTGTGAGTTTTTCTGAGTTTCAAGGGAGTATTTATAGCCGGGGAAGAGAAGAATCCGGCGAAGAGTTGGTTTCTTCCGGGTTGATTTTTGATTTCGAATTGAGCCACAAAATGAGTGTTATTGATTTCTTGGAGCAAAATTATTGGTCTTTGGCGAGTTTTGATCGAATTGGGACTGAAATTGGTGAAGACAATGTCGAATTTGGCGGTGGTGGTGTTGGAGGCGGTGATGGAATTGGACGGATAGTTCATCTCCTAACAGGAGAAGGTTGGGGAAGATGATAGGTGAAGTTATCACGTGTGGCAAGGTGCATGAGTCAAGCAATGGCTAGTTACGTAAAAATTAATTAAAATGTTATGTTTTGATCACTTTAAAAACGTTATTTGATACGTAACTTTTAATAGATAAAACACTTAAGTAACTACTGTAACTTTTACTAAAAATACATAAAGAAGTTTATTTTTTCTAACAAAATATAATTTATATAAATAATAATAAAACTATTTAATAAAATGAAATTACTTTTTATAAATCTTAATAACGATCCAACAATTCACTAAACTACGAAAAGTACCCCTAAAATATCGGGGTATTACATGAGTGCTCCGAATAATTTCGGACCTAGTTTTCAGATCATACAGGAAACGACATAAACATAGGACTTGGGTAATTATAACTCACACACTCAGAAGTTTAACAACACAATTAAATTTGCCTCTAGAATTCCCAGCTCATCAAATTGGGACTTGCACATAATATTTTCAAACGGTTTTTGGGTAAATCAATGAAGAATACAGGATTTATGTGATGGTGCCTTCTTTTGTCAATGTTGTGAATTTCGCTCTGTGACCAACAAAGTGAAAACGTAAATGGTTCAAACGTAGGGTAGTTATTTTGTATGTAAAAATTAAGGGTACCTGACTTTTGAATCAAATCCTCCCCGCTATCATGACTTTTGGAAAAAAAAACTCAACACCCGTTTGACAAAATATTTTGTGGACACTTAGCACCCTTCTGTCATGTTCTCTTAAAAAGTGGGTGATTGAATTTTTTTGGACCATATTACCCTTGTGTATTTTTTTTGACTTTTTTGCCTTTTTATCATCAAAAACACGAGAGACACCAAGAACATTCACCAAAAATGTCAACAACACCAAAAACATCTCTCACTTTGAATCCAAAACATCAACAACACCAATAAACCAACTAATTTACCAAAGAAGAATTTCTTATTATGTACACGTTGCCGAACCAACATCCAGAGATAATCACCACCAACAATAACAAGAACAAAAATAATTAGACCCGCGAAGTAAAAGAATCTCATGGAGTTAGACAAATAACGATAACCAATCTTTGCCAACCAAGGAATTCCTACAAGAATCAACTATTCAAAATATGAAGTTCCAATGAAGAATTGAAGCCATGCAGAGAGTTTGGGGAGGAAGATGAGGGTTGCTGTCAAGCCATGCCTCTGTTTTCTCTATTCAAAGAGATATCACCCACCTGGAAAGAAAGTAGATGAAATGACGGTGTTGCGGTACAACCCAAATCCAAAATTAGGGGTCCACCATAATCCATCTACTAGATCCATAGCTACATCATCACCAAGCCTCTGTGGTCTCTTTCTCTACATTTACAGCTTGTAGCAATTGAAACCCTAATGTCGCCTCCATATACACATGACCAACACTCCATCCCTGCAATCGAAACAACCAGGTCCTAACACTAAACCCAGATTCTGATATCACCACAGCCGATCATCTCTGTTCGTCACCCCCTGAAACTCATCACAACTATCACCATCATCAACAAACCCATACATGTCTCCGCCTTCGAAGCCACCCACCCCTCTATGTTTGACACCCGAAGTGACCCAACACCTAGACCGAACAGTAACTTCGGTCACCGCACAAAACCCCCCAAGCCTTCCCAACAATCAAAGAACATAGATTGCGTTTTCTAAAATCGATGAACCAAAATCAAGTTCTTCTGAGATCGGGGTCATCGATTTCAGAGAGATAGAGATGGAGTGTGAAAAGTAAAGATTGAGAGAGAAGAGAGAAAGATCGAAACTGGAATCTTGTGGGAGAAGTCCGATTTCGGTCTGGGAGTGCAGGCGGCGAAGAAGTGAAGAGGGAGAGGGGAAGCGAGACAACAGAGAGAGCTAGGTTAGGGTTATCTGGCAAGCACTACCAGATAAACATCACTCACTCTGTCTCTGTCTTCTATATGGTTCAGATCTGTAAAGAGAAAGAAGAAGGAAGAAAATAGGGAAGAGAGAGAGGGAGATTAGGGTTACAAATGAATGAGAGAGAGGTTAGGGTAATATATATGGGTAATTTTAAAACATTTCAAGAATAAAATAGTATTTTTACCGTGGAGCTAGTTAACCCTTAGCTTCAACTAAAAAACGTGCATACTGTCTTTTTCCAAAAATCACGGTAACGAAGAGGATTTGATCCAAAAATCAGGGTGCGCAGTGCCGATTATCCAAAAATCAAATGTGTTGAGTCAAAGATCCTTGAAGTGTTTTGGTTGGTAATTGTTTTGAGTGATGAAAGAAAAAGACTAAGACATGAGCAGCAAAGCATCTCAGTTACTTCAAGGCCTAAAGATATTGACAGAACTTCAAAGCCTTGAGAGTTATTCTATTTTGCTATATGTTCTAGCAGTTCTGTGTTGCAGATTGGATATCTGATTATACAGATCAGGGATTTACTGCATATACTTATGGATTACACTATTTATATATCTAACACAATTGCAGATGATCAGAACGGGAAGAATCAAAGTTATCTGGGTTTAACTTTGAATATCTGTGAAGAAGGTTCAGAGCTCCAAGGCCTTGAGAAGTGCCTTGAGCTGCTGACAGTTTTTACAGAACTAAATTGATTCTTTCTTGCAGGTTGTGATTCTTAGTATTGTGATTATTTACTCACTTCTAAGTGTCTTAAACTTGGTTTTCATGATACATATGTACTAGAAGTTATACAGGTTATTGTTCTAATATGTTAAACGGTTTTATCAGACACTGGATAATCAAACAGTCATAGCACTGTTATCTTCCTGGATTTTGTTGTTGCTATGTTTCAATGATCTTGCAGGGTTGTTAAACGTGCAGGAGAAATCTCAATAAACTCCAACGGATATCCACTTAAAGTTGTTTGAATTTTAGTTGAAAACAGAAAGAGGATTTGTAGGAACTGAGATCCTAAAATCTCTCAATCAGTTGCAGCTGTAGATAAAAAAGACTGGTTTGAATTTTGAAGGCAGAGAGGCTTGCAGAATACTCAGAGAGGTGTGAAAAATTCGTGGGAGATCATTCATTCAAACACACAATCATTCAAGCTTCAATCCTGATTCCAGAAGATCAAATCAATCCAGTATTTCAGAAGAACACATCCTGGCTTTATCAGCTTATCTTCTTACTGTGTTCTTCACTTGTACTTTAATCTGTGTATATTTAGATTATCTTAAACCTCACTTAGCCTAGTGGTTGGTTGTTCAAGTGAACAACAAGAGGTTCTTGTTAGCTCAACAGTTAGTAGCTGTAAATAGATAGGTTTGGAACCACAAGCTTTATAGGTGTAAGGGAAATCACTTAGGCTTGAAGATCTAGGGCTGTTTCTGTGTGAGTAATAAGAAGTGTTTGCCCAATCCTGGTGGGTTTAGATCCCTCAGGCAGAGATTAGGTCCATTGGGACTGAACTCTGTAAATTGCTTTGTGTTCTTTACTTTACAGTTTGATTATTATCTGCAGCACACAACTCAAATCAAACTAGGGTTCAAAAGCTGTTTAGTATTGTTTACAGTTCAAGGCCTTGAAGCTTTCTATTTTGCCTTTGAAAGTTTCAGACAGTTTACTAAAATCTCAAGGACTTGAGATTTGAGTTTCACACAAAGTCATTCTGTTAAACTTTGAGTTTTGCAAAAAGTTTTCATACTCTATTCAACCCCCCCCCCCCTTCTAGAGTATTTAGGTCATGTATTTAGTCTACATTACACACATTCAAAATGTTTATACAAATCGAAAAAATCCAATCTGAGGTAGTATTTGAGGAGAGCAGAATAAAGAAGAAACACTACCATTTTATGGATGAAAATCACCACTACGCAAGCTACACAAACATTAAACTCGGATAAAAGTAAGAGCATTGATAAACCATGGAATTTTCACATTTGCATGAGCGTTTGTCAGTCGCTTCACCTGTGCGCGTTGAAGTGAAAAACAATCATCTGCCTTCTTTACAAAAAAACATGATATGCATTTAGATGAGTAACACCATTTCTACCAATTTTATCCTTGTATATTTTACTTAATAACTAGCGCAAAACATGAGTTTACCAATCGACGTGGAGATAAATAGCTCCATCCCACTGGCGCAAACAACTTCACCGGATTCATTTTCGTGGTTACATGCCGATGACGGCAATTATTTGGTATCTATAGGTTACAAATTTCAGACTATTAGATCGAAAGGCGAACCTTCGACTTTGAGTGGACATGTAAACATAAACTGTATCAGAAGCTATGGAAGCTCAAAGTCCCAAAAATGCTTGTATGCCCACTTGGAGGCTCTGGCATAGCTCACTGCCACTTGCCACCCGAATGAGGGAAAGAGGTTTTAACCTCCCAATCTTGTGTCAGGTTTGCAGGAACGCGACGGAGAGTGAGGAGCATTTATTTTGTGAATGCTCAATTGCTCGGCTGTTATGGACTTAGATGATGGGCGAGCTGATTTACCCGAGTCCCCCTGGCAATATACACGACTGGATTTTTGAAATTTTGTCCTCTCAACCGGATAATGTTCGCGAGAATTTTGTAACAGGTATTTTAGCTATATGGAGGCAACACAACAATCTCAAGTTCAAGAATATTTGCAAGACTCCGGAACAAGTTGCGATAGAAGGGCTGGACTATCTATTTTGGTTCAAGGAGGCAAAATTAAAAGTTTTAGTCGAAGAAAGGTGTACTGCTCCAAGTGAATCGCTTAGTTTTTGGACAAGACCTCTTCATGAGAACTTTAAACTTAATTGTGATGCTGCTTGGACTCAATTTGGCTTGGCGACAGGCTTGGGATGTGATAATCGGTACGACAATGGTGTTTTCAGAGCAGGCCGCCTTTGCCGCCCTACCAGACTCGGTTCCCCGCTAATTAGTGGGTTGGCTGCAATTGCAACAGGCCTACGCCTGGCCAGAGAGCTCCACATTTCAAACTTTGAGGTAGAATCTGATAGTCAAGTAGCTACACTCCTGATTAAAGAAGGAAAAAGTGGAAGATTGAAGGCGACAAGTGCACTATCCGAAATGAAGGAACTCTTAGAAGACATTCAAAGCCTGAAGCTCAATTTTGCTAGCTTATCATTCATTTTTGTTGGAAGAGATGGCAATCGTTTAGGCATCTCTTTGCTCAAAAAGGTTTGGTAGAAGAGGATAAGCCTTATGACTCGGTAATTCCCCAATCGGCGGAGAGTGCAAACAACTTTGATACTTTTGGCATGACTTCCCATTAGCAATGAAATTGTCTTTGCTCAAACAATATATATATACACACACACACACATACATATATACACGGACATGATATGTTCTCACCCCAATCCTTAATCAAACTAAATAATCTCAACAAAATTCAGTTGAAATTGAACTACATATTCCGGCTACTTTAACATTTTTGTAGTGTACTTGGATATTTTCTTGAAACACAGTTACTTTTTATATGATCCCATTTATGAATACACACGTACGCACACATATATATAGACACACACATTGTCAAATATATGTTGTTTTAAATTTTATCTCTACTTCAATGCAGATTGCTGATATTTTCACTAAACCTTTGCCAGATGATAGGTTTTCATCTCTAAGGCTTGAATTGGGGATGTTAAACAAGGATGCATTGGTTTAGGGGGATTATTAGTACTTATATGTGTTTATGTGCTGGAATCTCAAAGCCTTGAGATTATACCAAGCCTTGAAAGTATAACTCAAAGCTTTGAAGTTTCTCAAACTGCAGAAAATCTCAAGGCCTTGAGATTGTTCTCCAAGTCTTGATAATATCTGTATTTATTTTTAAGAAAATGGATCATCAAATATTATATCTTATCTTTTTAGATAACTGTATAATATTTGAATTACTCAGAGAATTTTCTAAAATATCCCAAAAATATTTTTCAAGATCATATTTTTGCATGTTGATATTGCAGAGTCCTTTTATGACTCATCCTTTTCAACCTACTTAAGCTGAAAGTCAGGGCTTTTTCTTCTCATTCTCTTTCAATTTTTTGCGACTCTACTCTCTCTCTCTCAATTCCTCTCAATCACATTCTCTTCTCAAAACCCTAAAACCTAAAATGGAGCTCAAATCAGCCAGAATTCAGCAACATGGAAAGCCCTCTGGCAGATCCAAGAAGAGAGCAAATAAGAAGGAGAAGATAGTGATTTCTGATTCAGATTCAGAAAACACTCAAAGTTTGTATGAGGATACCCCTCCAGCAAAGAAGTCCAGAACAGAGAAGGGAGATGAAGGCTCAAGTGTTTATCCACAACAAGAGACTCAGGGTGGTGATCAACCTAAATTAGAGAAGAAAAAAGGGGGAGAAAAGAAAAAGACTGGTGAAGAGGAAAAGGGAAATCAACTCAGGAAAGCCAGAAGAAACCAACTAAATGAGGACAAGAAAAGACCAAACCCTCAGAGAAGAAGACTAGGGTTAAGCAAGTTGCTGCTGCAACTAAGAAAGGATATCAAGGTAAGAATGTAATTCCTACAGACTTGTTTGTTAGTTCTGAGGTTAGAACTGTATGGATGCAAGGGTATGCTTCATCTAAGGTAGCTTTCTGTAGTATGATCTCTGATGAATTATTGGATAAATTGGACATAGACTGCATGAGAAAGTTAATAGAAGCTGTTGTTTGGAAGGTGTTACATCCTAGTTCAAAGTCCTATCCTAGGTTAACTAGGTTATTTTATCTGAATTTGGTTTCTGAAGGTGATGATAAAATGGTGTTAACTTCAAAAGTGGCTGGTGTGGATTTGAGGTAAGATCATAGGACTTTTGCCAAAGTCTTGGGCATTCCTGGGAAATACAATGTTGGAGATTATCCTGATAGGAAGGAGTGTCTGGATAAGGCAAAGGAGATGTTTCTTATTGAAGGTGTTCCCTCTGGTCCAAAGCAGTTGACACATTCTGTGCTCAACTGTGAAGCCAAAATCTTGTTTACAATTCTGATGAGGAGTGTAATCCGTAGGGAGAATTCAAGGGAGTTAGTGACTGGTAAGGTTCTAATTTTGATGTATCTGATATCTCAAGGTTTTGAGATAGACTTGCCAACAGTTGTTATGGAGCATATGATTTATTCTGCAACCAGGACTAGAAACCATCCTCTTCCATATGCCAACCTGTTACCTCTTTTCTTTGAATATTTTGATGTACCTGTGAAAGGAGAGTAAAATATTACAGGAGGTTTTGCGTTGATAGATGAGACTGCACTTCAGAGGATTGGAGTAGTTCAGACTGGGAAAGGGCATTGGAAATTTTATTCTTATTTGTCAAAGGAAGAACTTGCTGAGAAGGAGTTTGTGAAGCGTAAGGGGACTACATCTCGGAAAGGACAGGCCAATGAGGATTACTCTCAGCTGTTGAGAAGTTAGAAGATCAGCAGGTTGAGATTGAAGATCTCAGACAAAGGTTATTTGACCTGTCAACTGAATTCAACCAGTTCAAGGGCTTGATGAATGTTATGAATTGGAAGCTGGATGTTGTCATTAAGGGCTTGAATCTGGAGAAGATACCTTCTTCTACTAGTCATGACACCAGTGTGGACTTAGAAGAAAAGCTGGGATATTTTCTGAAGAAGAAGAAGCCAATTCCAGTGGTGCTAACTTCAAAAGATTTGTATGAACAAACTGATGAAGAAGATGCTGGTGAAGACACAGGTGTTGATGCAGCTACAGAGGTAGATTCAGTAAAGGACAAGAAGAAAGTGGATGAGATAAAACAAGAAGTGGTTGCTGAAGTGGAAGCTGAACAAGAAGGTAATCAGTCTGCTCAAGATGCTGCAAGTGAAGAAGAAATTGGAGAAGGCTTGGAGAAAGGCCAAACATCAAAGAAGAAGTGAAGATCAGAGATTCCCAAAGTCTTGACACTCTACCTCATTCTCTTCTATCTTTTCTGTTCTCAAGTCCTTGACTTTTTAGCTAAATTTTTGTTTTAAGTTTATTTTCAGACTCTGAGTAATGATCCAAAATTTCTTCAACCTTATTTGATGAAAGTAAAAAAGGGGGAGAATTTATGTGGGTTCTTCTGTGTTTGCAGCGTTTGGAATATTAATAATACTTCCTAGTTTTTTTTGTGGTAATTTGTATACTGGTTATCTGTTTGGCATTAGTATATATTGTATCTTCAAATTGTGGTTATCTAATTTTTGAATATGAGTGGCAGGAAGATCTATACAAGACTGTAGGTTTTGTCTTTCATCAAGGGGGAGATTGTTGAGTCAACATCCCTGAATGTGTTTTGGTTGGTAATTGTTTTGAGTGATGAAAGACAAAGACTAAGGCATAAGCAACAAAGCATCTCAGTTATCTCAAGGCCTTGAGATATTGACTGAACTTCAAAGCCTTGAGTTATTCTATTCTGCTATATGCTCTAACAATTCTGCGTTGCAGATTGGATATCTGATTATACAAATCAGTGGTCTGCTGCATATACTTTTGGATTACACTATATATATATATATATATATATATATATATATATATATATATATCTAACACAATTGCAGATGATCAGAACAGGAAGAATCAAAGTTATCTGGGTTTAACTTTGAAATTCTGTGAAGCAGCTTCAGAGCTCCAAGGCCTTGAGAAGTGCCTTGAGCTGCTGACAGTTTTTACAGAACTTAGTTGATTCTTTCTTGCTAGTTGTGATTCTTAGATTGTGATTATTTACTCACTTCTAAGTGTATTAAACTTGTTTTTCATGATTCATATGCTTTAGAAGATATGCAGGTTATTGTTCTAAGTCTGTTAAATAGTTTTTATCAGAAACTGTGTAACCAAACAGTCATAGCACTGTTATCTTTCTGGATGTTGTTGTTGATGTGTTCCAATGCTGTTGCAGGGTTGTTAAACGTGCAGGAGCAATCTCAACAAACTCCAACGGATATTCACTTGAAGCTGTTTGAATTTCAGTTTAAAACAGAAGGAGGATTTGTACGAACTGAGATCCTAAAATCTCTCAATCAGTTGCAGTTGTGGATAAAAGAGCTGGTTTGAATTTTGAAGAGAAGAGAGGCTTGTAGAATACTCAGAGAGGTGTGACAAAATCGTGGGAGAGCATTCATTCAAACACACAATCATTCAAGCTTCATTCCAGATTCCTGAAGATCGAATCAATCCAGTTTTCCAGAAGAACACATCCAGGCTTCAACAACTTATCTTCATACTGTGTTCTTCCCTTGTACTTCTATCTGTGTATCTCTAGATTATCTTTAAACCTCACTTAACCTAGTGGTTGGTTGTTCAAGTGAACAACAAGAGGTTCTTGTTAGCTCAATAGTTAGGAGATGGAACTATATAGGTTTGGAACCACAAGCTGTATAGGTGTAAGGGAAATCACTTAGGTTTGAAGATCTAGGGATGTTTCTGTGTGAGTAATAAGAAGTGTTTTCCCAATCCTGGTGGGATTAGATCCCTCAGGCAGAGATTAGGTCCATTGGGACTGAACTCTCTAAATTGCTTTGTGTTCTTTACTTTATAGTTTGATTATTATCTGCTGCACACAACTCAAACCAAACTAGGGTTCAAAAGCTGTTTAGAATTGTTTACAGTTCAAGGCCTTGAAACTTACTATTTTGCCTTTGTAAGTTTCAGACAGTTTACTAAAATCTCAAGGCCTTGAGATTTGAGTTTCACACAAAGTTTTTTCTGTTAAACTTTAAGTTTTGCAAAAAGTTTCCATACTCTATTCAACCCCCCCCCCCTTCTAGAGTATTTAGGTCCTGTATTTAGTCTACATTACACACTTTCAATATCAGATCCATCAGGAACTCAGACAAGAGGACAGTTGAAGAACTTGTGTTCTTTTAGTGCATTTTAATCTTTGATTGAACGTAAGAATACCAAGGAAGCACTAGAAGATGCAGAATAGATCATTGCAATGCAGTGTGAGCTGGATGACTTTGAAAGGAACGAAGTTTGGAATCTGGTCCCCGGACCTAAAGAGAAATCAGTTATTGGAACCAGATGGGTATTCAGAAACAAGCTTGATGAGAATGGCAAAGTGGTAAGAAATAAAGCCAGACTGGTAGCTCAAGGATATAATCAGGAAGAAGGTATAGATTATGAGGAGACTTTTGCTTCTGTTTCCAGGTTAGAAGCTATGAGAATACTTCTTGCATTCGCATCTCAGAATCACGTAAAGCTTTATCAAATGGATGTCAAATGTGCTTTTCTGAATGGATATTTACAAGAAGATGTTTTTGTAGCACAACCTCCTGGTTTTGAAGATGAAAATTTTCCTGATCATGTTTATAAACTGGATAAAGCTCTTTATGGTTTAAAACAAGCTCCAAGGGCTTGGTATGACAGACTTTCAAAATTTCTACTTTAAAACAATTTCAAAAGAGGCTTAGTTGACAAAAATCTTGTCATTAAACACCATCAAAGTGATCTGTTAGAAGTTCAGACTTATGTAGATGATATTTTATTTGGTGCTACTAATGATGCTCTTTCAAAAGAGTTTTCTAGTCTGATGTTCAGGGAGTTTGAGATGAGCCTAATGGGTGAACTGAATTTCTTTCTTGGACTTCATATCTTACAAATGAAGAAAGGAATTTTTGTGCATCAAGGAAAATATACCAAGGACTTATTGAATAAGTACAATATGTCACAGTCCAAGGTGCTTAAGACCCCTATGAGTTCATCACTCTCTTTAGACAAAGATTCAAATGGTAAGAGCGTGGATCAAAAGGAATACAGAGGTATGATTGGATCACTATTGTATTTAACTGCTAGGAGATCTGATATTATGTTCAGTGTCTGTATGTGTGCTAGATTTCAAGCAGATCCTAAGGAAAGTAATTTAACTGCAGTAAGAAGAATTTTTAGATATTTGAATGGAACCATAGACTTAGAGCTTTGGTATCCAAGAAGATCTAATTTTATGTTGATTGGCTATTCAGATGAAGATTTTGCAGGATATAAAGTAGACAGGAAAAGTACTTCTGGATGCTGTCAATTTCTTGGGTCTTCATTGATCATTTGGCATTACAAAAAGCAAAATTCTGTAGCATTATCAACTGCAGAAGCTGAATATATTGCAGCTGGTGCATGCATGTTGTTCACAAGTGTTATGGATTGCTGAGCAACTTAGAGATCTTGGCTATAATTTCATAAATGTGCCTATTCATTGTAACAACACAAGTGCTATTTCAATCTCTAAGAATCCAGTTCAGCACTCAAGGACCAAGCACATAGATGTGAGACATCACTTCCTTAGAGATCATCCAAAACAAGGTGATGTTGTTTTAAATTTATCTCTACTTCAATGCAAATTGCTGATATTTTTACTAAACCTTTGCCATATGATATGTTTTCATCTCTAAGGCTTGAATTGGGGATGTTAAACAAGGATGCAATTGTTTAGGGGGAGTATTAGTACTTATATGTGTTTATGTGCTGGAATCTCAAAGCCTTGAGATTATACTTTCTGAAGCCTTGAAAGTATAGCTCAAAGCTTTGAAGTTTCTCCAACTGCAGAAAATCTCAAGGCCTTGAGATTTTTCTCCAGGTCTTGATAATATCTGTATTATTTTTTTTAAATGGATCATCAAATATTATATCTTATCTTTTTAGATAACTGTATAATATTTGAATTACTCAGAAAATTTTCTAAAATATCCCAACATTTTTTTTTCAAGATCCTATTTTGCATGTTGATATAGCAGAGTCCTTATATGACTCATCCTTTTCAACCTACTTAACCTGAAAGCCAGGCCTTTTTCTTCTCATTCTTTCTCAATTCTCTACGACTCTACTCTCTCTCTCTGTGTTCCTCTCAATCACATTCTCTTCTCAAACCCCTAAAACCCAAAATGGAGCGCAAATCAGCCAGAATTCAGCAACAGGGAAAGCCCTCCGGCAGATCCAAGAAGAGAGCAAATAAGAAGGAAAAAGATAGTGATTTCTGATTCAGATTCAGAAAACACTCAGAGTTTGCGTGAGGATACTCCTCCTGCAAAGAAGTCCAGAACAGAGAAGGGAGATGAAGGCTCAAGTGTTGATCCACAACAAGAGACACAGGGTGGTGATCAACCTAGGTCAGAGAAGAAGAAAGGGGGAGAAAAGAAAAAGACTGGTGAAGAGGAAAAGGAGAAATCAACTCAGGAAATCTAGAAGAAACCAACTAAAGGAGGACAAGAAAAGACCAAACCCTCAGAGAAGAAGACTAGGGTTAAGCAAGTTGCTGCTGCAACTAAGAAAGGATATCAAGGTAAGAATGTAATTCCTACAGACTCGTTTGTTAGTTCTGAGGTTAGAACTGTATGGATGCAAGGGTATGCTTCATCTAAGGTAGCTTTCTGTAGTATGATCTCTGATGAATTATTGGATAAATTGGACATAGACTGCATGAGAAAGTTAAGAGAAACTGCTGTTTGGAAGGTGTTAAATCCTAATTCAAAGTCCTATCCTAGGTTAACTAGGTTATTTTATTTGAATTTGGTTTATGAAGGTGATGATAAAATGGTGTTAACTTCATAAGTGGCTGGTGTGGATTTGAGGTAAGATCATAGGACTTTTGCCAAAGTCTTGGGCATTCCTAGGAAATACAATGTTGGAGATTATCCTGATAGGAAGGAGTGTCTGGATAAGGAAAAGGAGATGTTTTTTATTGAAGGTGTTCCCTCTGGTCCAAAGCAGTTGACACATTCTGTGCTCAACTGTGAAGCCAAAATCTTGTTTACAATTCTGATGAGGAGTGTAGTCCCTTGGGAGAATTCAAGGGAGTTAATGACTGATACGGTTCTGATTTTGATGTATATGATATCTCAAGGGTTTGAGATAGACTTAACAACAGTTGTTATGGAGCATATGATTTATTGTGCAACCAGGACTAGAAACCATCCTCTTCCATCTGCCAACCTGTTACCTCTTTTTCTTTGAATATTTTGATGTATCTGTGAAAGCAGAGTAAAAGATTACTGGAGGTTTTGGGTTGATAGATGAGACTGCACTTCAGAGGATTGGAGTAGTTCAGACTGGGAAAGGGCATTGGAAATTTTATTCTGATTTGTCAAAGGAAGAACATGCTGAGAAGGAGTTTGTGAAGCCTAAGGGGACTACATCTGGTAAAGGACAACCCAATGAGGATTACTCTCTGCTAGTGAGAAGTTGGAAGATCAGCAGGTTGAGATTGAAGATCTCAGACAAAGGCTATTTGAACTGTCAACGGAATTCAACCAGTTCAAGGGCACGATGAATGTTATGAATGGGAAGCTGGATGTTGTCATCAAGGGCTTGAATCTGGAGAATATACCTTATGCTACTAGTCATGACACCAGTGTGGACTCAGAAGAAAAGCTGGGAGATTTTTTGAAGAAGAAGAAGAATCCAATTCCAGTGGTGCTAACTTCAAAAGATTTGTATGAACAAACTGATGAAGAAGATGCTGGTGAAGACACAGGTGTTGATGCAGCTACAGAGGTAGATTCAGTACAGGCCAAGAAGAAAGTGGATGAGATAAACCAAGAAGTGGTTGCTAAAGTGGAAGCTGAACAAGAAGGATATTAGTCTGCTGAAGATGCTGCAAGTGAAGAAGAAATTGGAGAAGGCTCAGATAAAGGCCAGACATCAATGAAGAAGTGAAGATCAGAGATTGCCAAAGTCTTGACACTCTATCTCTTTCTCTTCTATCTTTTCTGTTCTCAAGGCCTTGACTTTTTAGCTAAATTTTTGTTTTAAGTTTATTTTCAGACTCTGAGTAATGATCCAACATTTATTCAACCTTATTTGATGAAAGTAAAAAAGGGGGAGAATTTATGTGGGTTCTTCTGTGTTTGCAGTGTTTGGAATATTAATAATAATTCCTAGTTTTTTTTGTGGTAATTTGTATACTGGTTATCAGTTTGGCATTAGTATATATTGTATCTGCAAATTGTGGTTATCTAGTTTTTGAATATGAGTGGCAGGAAGATCTATACAAGACTGTAGGTTTTGTCTTTCAACAAGGGGGAGATTGTTGAGTCAAGATCCCTGTTTGTGTTTTGGTTGGTAATTGTTTTGAGTGATGAAAGAGAAAGACTAAGGCATAAGCATCAAAGCATCTCAGTTATCTCAAGGCCTTGAGATATTGACTGA
The DNA here is from genome assembly GCA_023055425.1 of Linanthus parryae. NCBI lineage: Eukaryota > Viridiplantae > Streptophyta > Magnoliopsida > Ericales > Polemoniaceae > Linanthus > Linanthus parryae. Next base: position 489,141 of record JALGPY010000017.1, read on the forward strand.
ACTTCAAAGCCTTGAGTTATTCTATTCTGCTATATGTTCTAACAATTCTTCGTTGCAGATTGGATATCTGATTATACAAATCAGTGGTCAACTACATATACTTTTGGATTACACTATTTATATATCTAACACAATTGAAGATGATCAGAACAGGAAGAATCAAAGTTATCTGGGTTTAACTTTGAAATTTTGTGAAGCAGGTTCAGAGCTCCAAGGCCTTGAGATGTGCCTTGAGCTGCTAACAATTTTTACAGAACTTAGTTGATTCTTTCTTGCAGGTTGTGATTCTTAGTATTGTGATTATTTACTCACTTCTAAGTTTCTTAAACTTGTTTTTCATGATTCATATGTTTTAGAAGATATGCATGTTATTGTTCTAAGTCTGTTAAACAGTTTTTATCAGAAACTATGTAACCAAACAGTCATAGCACTGTTATCTTTCTGGATGTTGTTGTTGCTGTGTTCCAATGCTGTTGCAGGGTTGTTAAACGTGCAGGAGAAATCTCAACAAACTCCAACGGATATCCACTTGAAGCTGTTTGAATTTCAGTTAAAAACAGAAGGAGGATTTGTAGGAACTGAGATCCTAAAATCTCTCAATCAGTTGCAGTTGTGGATAAAAGAAACTGGTTTGAATTTTGAAGAGAAGAGAGGCTTGCAGAATACTCAGAGAGGTGTGACAAAATCGTGGGAGAGCATTCATTCAAACACACAATCATTCAAGCTTCATTCCAGATTCCTGAAGATCGAATCAATCCAGTTTTCGAGAAGAACACATCCAGGCTTCAATAGCTTATCTTCATACTGTGTTCTTCCCTTGTACTTCTATCTGTGTATCTCTAGATTATCTTTAAACCTCACTTAACCTAGTGTTTGGTTGTTCAAGTGAACAACAATAGGTTCTTGTTAGCTCAACAGTTAGGAGCTAGAACTAGATAGGTTTGGAACCACAAGCTGTATAGGTGTAAGGGAAATCACTTAGGCTTGAAGATCTAGGGATGTTTCTGTGTGAGTAATAAGAAGTGTTTGCCCAATCCTGGTGGGATTAGATCCCTCAGGCAGAGATTAGGTCCATTGGGACTGAACTCTGTAAATTGCTTTGTGTTCTTTACTTTACAGTTTGATTATTATCTGCTGCACACAACTCAAACCAAACTAGGGTTCAAAAGCTGTTTAGAATTGTTTACAGTTCAAGGCCTTGAAGCTTACTATTTTGCCTTTATAAGTTTTAGACAGTTTACTAAAATCTCAAGGCCTTGAGATTTGAGTTTCACACAAAGTTTTTTCTGTTAAACTTTCAGTTTTGCAAAAAGTTTCCATACTCTGTTCAACCCCCCCCCCCTCTAGAGTATTTAGGTCCTGTATTTAGTCTACATTACACACTTTCAATATCAGATCCATCAACTGGAACTCAGACAAGAGGACAGTTGAAGAACTTGTGTTCTTTTAGTGCATTTGTATCTTTGATTGAACGTAAGAATACCAAGGAACCACTAGAAGATGCAGAATGGATCATTGCAATGCAGAGTGAGTTGAATGAATTTGAAAGGAACGAATTTTGGAATCTGGTCCCTTGACCTAAAGAGAAATCAGTTATTGGAACCAGATGGGTATTCAGAAACAAGCTTGATGAGAATGGCAAAGTGGTAAGAAATAAAGCCAGACTGGTAGCTCAAGGATATAATCAGGAAGAAGGTATAGATTATGAGGAGACTTTTGCTCCTGTTTCCAAGTTAGAAGCTATTAGAATACTTCTTGCATTCGCATCTCACAATCACGTAAAGCTTTATCAAATGGATGTTAAATGTGCTTTTCTGAATGGATATTTACAAGAAGATGTTTTTGTAGCACAACCTCCTGGTTTTGAAGATGAAAATTTTCCTGATCATGTTTATAAACTGGATAAAGCTCTTTATGGTTTAAAACAAGCTCCAAGGGCTCGGTATAACAGACTTTCAAAATTTCTACTTGAAAACAATTTCAAAAGAGGCTTAGTTGACAAAACTCTTTTCATTAAACACCATCAAAGTGATCTGTTAGAAGTTCAGATTTATGTAGATGATATTTTATTTGGTGCTACTAATGATGCTCTTCCAAAGAGTTTTCTAGTCTGATGTTCAGGGAGTTTGAGATGAGCCTAATGGGTGAACTGAATTTCTTTCTTGGACTTCATATCTTATAAATGAAGAAAGGAATTTTTGTGCATCAAGGAAAATATACCAAGGACTTATTGAATAAGTACAATATGTCACAGTCCAAGGTGCTTAAGACCCCTATGAGTTCATCACTCTCTTTAGACAAAGATTCAAATGATAAGAGTGAGGATCAAAAGGAATACAGAGGTATGATTGGATCACTATTGTATTTAACTGCTAGCAGACCTGATATTATGTTCAGTGTCTGTATGTATGCTAGATTTTAAGTAGATAATAAGGAAAGTCATTTAACTGCAGTCAGAAGAATTTTTAGATATTTGAATGGAACCAGAGACTTAGGGCTTTGGTATTCCAAGAAGATCTAATTTTATGTTGAGTGGCTATTCAGATGCAGATTTTGCATGACATAAAGTAGACAGGAAAAGTACTTCTGGATGCTGTCAATTTCTTGGATCTTCATTGATCAGTTGGCAATCCAAAAAGCAAAATTCTGTAGCATTATCAACTGCAGAAGCTGAATATATTGCAGCTGGTGCTTGTTGTTCACAAGTGTTATGGATTGCTCAGCAACTTAGAGATCTTGGCTATACTTTCAGAAATGTGCCTATTCATTGTGACAACACAAGTGCTATTTCAATCTCTAAGAATCCAGTTCAGCACTCAAGGACCAAGCACATAGATGTGAGACATCACTTCCTTAGAGATCATGCAGAACAAGGTGATGTTGTTTTAAATTTTATCTCTACTTCAATCCAAATTGCTGATATTTTTACTAAACCTTTGCCAGATGATATGTTTTCATCTCTAAGGCTTGAATTGAGGATGTCAAACAAGGATGCATTGGTTTAGGGGGAGTATTAGTACTTATATAAGTTTATGTGCTGGAATCTCAAAGCCTTGAGATTACACTTTCTGAAGCCTTGAAAGTATAGCTCAAACCTTGACGTTTCTCCAACTGCAGAAAATCTCAAGGCCTTGAGATTGTTCTCCAGGTCTTGATAATATCTGTATTATTTTTTTTAAAAAAATTGATCATCAAATATTATATCTTATCTTTTTAGATAACTGTATAATATTTGAATTACTCAGAAACTTTTCTAAAATATCCCAAAAAATATTTTTCAAGATCCTATTTTGCATGTTGATATAGCAGATTCCTTTTATGACTCATCCTTTTCAACCTACTTAAGCTGAAGTCAGGCCTTTTTCTTCTCATTATTTCTCAATTCTCTACGAATCTACTCTCTCTCTCTCTGTTCCTCTCAATCACATTCTCTTCTCAAAACCCTAAATCCCAAAATTGAGCGAAAATCATCCAGAATTCAGCAACAGGGAAAGCCCTCTGGCAGATCCAAGAAGAGAGCAAATAAGAAGGAGAAGATAGTGATTTCTGATTCAGATTCAGAAAACACTTAGAGTTTGCATGAGGATACTCCTCCTGCAAATAAGTCCAGAACAGAGAAGGGCGATGAAGGCTCAAGTGTTGATCCACAACAAGAGACACAGGGTGGTGATCAACCTAAGTCAGAGAAGAAGAAAGGGGGAGAAAAGAAAAAGACTGGTGAAGAGGAAAAGGAGAAGTCAACTCAGGAAAGGCAGAAGAAACCAACTGAAGGAGGACAAGAAAAGACCAAACCCTCAGAGAAGAAGAATAGGGTTAAGCAAGTTGCTGCTGCAACTAAGAAAGGATATCAAGGTAAGAATGTACTTCCTACAGACTGGTTTGATAGTTCTGAGGTTAGAACTGTATGGATGCAAGTGTATGCTTCATCTAAGGTAGCTTTCGGTAGTATGATCTCTGATGAATTATTGGATAAATTGGACATAGACTGCATGAGAAAGTTAAGAGAAACTGCTGTTTGGAAGGTGTTAAATCCTAGTTCAAAGTCCTATCATACGTTAACTAGGTTATTTTATCTGAATTTGATTTCTGAAGGTGATGATAAAATGGTGTTAACTTCAAAAGTGGCTGGTGTGGATTTGAGGTTAGATCATAGGACTTTTGCCAAAGTCTTGGGCATTCCTAGGAAATACAATGTTGGAGATTATCATGATAGGAAGGAGTGTCTGGATAAGGCAAAGTAGATGTTTTTTATTGAAGGTGTTCCCTCTGGTCCAAAGCAGTTGACACATTCTGTGCTCAACTGTGAAGCCAAAATCTTGTTTATAATTCTGATGAGGAGTGTAGTTCCTAGGGATAATTCAAGGGAGTTAGTGACTGATAAGGTTCTGATTTTGATGTATCTGATATCTCAAGGGTTTGAGATAGACTTGCCAACAGTTGTTATGGAGCATATGATTTATTGTGCAACAAGGACTAGAAACCATCCTCTTCCATATGCCAACCTGTTACCTCTTTTCTTTGAATATTTTGATGTACCTGTGGAGGGAAAATATAACTGGAGGTTTTGGGTTGATAGATGTGACTGCACTTCAGCGGATTGGAGTAGTTCAGACTGGGAAAGGGCATTGAAAGTTTTATTCAGATTTGTCAAAGGAAGAACTTGCTGAGAAGGAGTTTGTGAAGCCTAAGGGGACTACATCTGGGAAAGGACAAGCCAATGAGGATTATTCTTTATTGGTTGAGAAGTTAGAAGATCAGCAGGTTGAGATCGAAGATCTCAGATAAAGGTTATTTGATCTGTCAACTGAATTCAACCACTTCAAGGGTTTGATGAATGTTATGAATGGGAAGCTGGATGTTGTCATCAAGGTCTTGAATCTGGAGAAGATACCTTCTGCTACTAGTCATGACACCAGTGTGGATTCAGAGGAAAGGCTGGGAGATTTCCTGAAGAAGAAGGAGAAGCCAATTCCAGTGGTGCTTACTTCAAAATATTTGTATGAACAAACTGATGAAGAAGATGCTGGTGAAGACACATGTGTTGATGCAGCTACAGAGGTGGATTCAGTACGGGCTAAGAAGAAAGTGGATGAGATAATTCAAGAAGTGGTTGCTGAAGTGGAAGCTGAACAAGAAGGTAATCAGTCTGCTGAAGATGCTGCAAGTGAAGAAGAAGTTGGAGAAGGCTCAGAGAAAGGCCAGACATCAAAGAAGAAGTGAAGATCAGAGATTGCCAAAGCCTTGACCCTCTATCTCTTTCTCTTCTTTCTTTTTTGTTCTCAAGGCCTTGACTTTTCAGATAATTATTTGTTTTTTTTAACTCTGAGTAATGATCCAACATTTCTTCATACCTTATTTGATGAAAGTGAAAAAGGGTGAGAATTTGTGTGGTTCTGTGTTTGCAGTTTTTGAATAATAATAATAATGCTTAGCTGTTTTGTGGTTTAATCAGTTGTGTATGTTTCTGTGGTAATATGATTTTTTTTGTTTTTGCTGGTTATTTTATTGGCATTATTGTATGTTGTATCTGCATTTTGTGGTTATCTAATTTTGAATATGAGTGGCAGGAAAATATATACAAGACTTTAGGTTTTGTCTTTCATCAAGGGGGAGATTGTTGAGTCAAAGATCCTTGAATGTGTTTTGGTTGGTAATTGTTTTGAGTGATGAAAGACAAAGACTAAGACATGAGCAGCAAAGCATCTCAGTTACTTCAAGTCCTTGAGATATTCACAGAACTTCAAAGCATTGAGAGTTATTCTATTCTGCTATATGCTCTAACAGTTATGTGTTGCAATTGGATATCTGATTATACAGATCAGGGATTTACTGCATATACTTATGTATTACACTATTTATATATCTAACACAATTTCAGATGATCAGAACAGGAAGAATCAAAGTTATTTGGGTTTAACTTTGAATATCTGTGAAGAAGGTTCAGAGCTCCAAGATCTTGAGATGTGCCTTGAGCTGCTGACAGTTTTTACAGAACTAAATTGATTCTTTCTTGCATTTTGTGATTCTTAGTATTGTGATTATTTACTCACTTCTAAGTGTCTTAAACTTGTTTTTCATGATACATATGTACTAGAAGTTATACAGGTTATTTTTCTAATCTGTTAAACAGTTTTATCAGAAACTGGATAACCAAACATTCATAGCACTGTTATCTTCCTGGATTTTGTTGTTGCTGTGTTTCAATGCTGTTGCAGGGTTGTTAAACATGAAGGAGCAATCTCAAAAAACGCCAACGGATATCCACTTAAAGCTGTTTGAATTTCAGTTGAAAACAGAAAGAGGATTTGTAGGAACTGAGATCCTGAAATCTCGCAATCACTTGCAGCTGTGGATAAAAGAGACTGGTTTGAATTTTGAAGACAGAGAGGCTTGCAGAATACTCAAAGAGGTGTGACAAATTCGTGGGAGATCATTCATTCAAACACACAATCATTCGAGCTTCAATCCTGATTCCAGAAGATCAAATCAATCCAGTATTTCAGAAGAACACATCCTGGCTTTATCAGCTTATCTTCTTACTGTGTTCTTCACTTGTACTTTAATCTGTGTATATTTAGATTATCTAAAACCTCACTTAACCTAGTGGTTGGTTGTTCAAGTGAACAACAAGAGGTTCTTGTTAGCTCAACAGTTAGTAGCTGAAACTAGATAGGTTTGGAACCACAAGTTGTATAGGTGTAAGGGAAATCACTTAGGCTTGAAGATCGAGGGTTGTTTCTCTGTGAGTAATAAGAAGTGTTTTCCCAATCCTGGTGGGATTAGATCCCTCAGGCAGAGATTAGGTCCATTGGGACTGAACTCTGTAAATTGCTTTGTGTTCTTTACTTTACAGTTTGATTATTATCTGCTGCACACAACTCAAATCAAACTAGGGTTCAAAAGTTGTTTAGAATAGTTTACAGTTCAAGGCCTTAAAGCTTTCAATTTTGCCTTTGAAAGTTTCAGACAGTTTATTAAAATCTCAAGGCCTTGAGATTTGAGTTTCACACAAAGTCATTCTGTTAAACTTTGAGTTTTGCAAAAAGTTTCCATACTCTATTCAACCCCCCCCCCCCCCCACCCCTCTAGAGTATTTAGGTCCTGTATTTAGTCTACATTACACACATTCAAAATCTTTATACAAATCGAAAAAATCCAATCTGAGGTAGTATTTGAGGAGAGCAGAATAAAGAAGTAACACTACCACTGTATTGATGAAAATCACCACTACGCAATCTACACAAACATTAAACTCAGAGAAAAGTAAGAGCATTGATAAACCATGGAATTTTCACATTTGCATGAGCGGTTGTCAGTCGCTTCACCTGTGCGCGTTGAAGTGAAAAACAATCATCTGCCTTCTTTACAAAAAAATATGATATGCATTTAGATGAGTAACACCATTTCTACCAATTTTACCCTTCTAAATTTTACTTAATCACTAGCGCAAACCATGAGTTTACCAATCGACGTGGAGATAATTAGCTCCATCCCACTGGCGCAAACAACTTCACCGGATAATTTTTCGTGGTTACATGTCGATGACGGCAATTATTTGGTATCTACCGGTTACAAATTTCAGACTATTAGATGGAAAGGCGAACCTTCGACTTTGAGTGGACATGTAAACAGAAACTGTCTCCAGAAGCTATGGAAGCTCAAAGTCCCAAAAATGCTTGTATGCCCACTTGGAGGCTTTGGCATAGCTCACTGCCACTTGCCATCCGAATGAGGGAAAGAGGTTTTAACCTCCCAATCATGTGTCAGGTTTGCAGGAACGCGACGGAGAGTGAGGAGCATTTATTTCGTGAATGCTCAATTGCTCGGCTGTTATGGACTTAGATGATGGGCGAGCTGATTTACCCGAGTCCCCGTGGCAATATACGCGACTGGATCTTTGAAATTTTGTCTTCTCAACCGGATAATGTTCGAGAGAAGTTTGTAACAGGTATTTTAGCTATATGGAGGCAACACAACAATCTCAAGTTCAAGAATATTTGCAAGACTCCGGAACAAGTTGCGATAGAAGGGTTGGACTATCTATTTTGGTTCAAGGAGGCAAAATTAAAAGGTTTAGTCGAAGAAAGGTGTACTGCACCAATTGAATCGCTCAGTTTTTGGACAAGACCTCTTCCTGAGAACTTTAAACTTAATTGTGTTGAGTTTTTGACTTGAAATCATTTTGGTAATATTTTTGATTCAAGGCAAAACAAATTAGGAAAGCAAAACTTTTTCAAAAGTCAAAGGTCATTCGGCAGTGAATACTTTGGCTTGCTGCCAAAGAATGGGTTTTCTCAATGTTTTGAATAAGCCACGTGAGCCTCTACTTGAGGCGGTGGTTAGTAGTAGTAGTAGTAGTATATAAGGCCAAGCCTTCTTTTGTAATAAGTAGTCAGGACAACACAACACACACGGAAGAGGGAAATTCTCTAGCAGTGAATTGTGAGTTTCTTTTTTCTCGTGTGTGTTCCGGTTGTAATCGGGTTTTCGGGTTTTGTTTCTCTCAATAAAATCGGGTTCGGGTTGTGGAGTAGAGAGTATTCAAACTAGCGATCCACGTTAAAATTCTTGTCTCTCGTTCTTTATATTTTGTTATCGTTCTTGTTTGATACCTGGATTCATCCGCTGCGTCATAACAAACTGGTATCAGAGACAGGGTCAGGTTAGGGTTTCAAGAAGAGACGATGTCAGGTACTATGAAGATCGAGAAGTTCAGTGGGAGAAACAGTTTCAGTCTGTGGCAGATCAAGATGAAGGTGTGTTGAAACGTGACGATCTTTGGCTGCCTCTGGCGTCCAACAAGGGCAACGTGGACACAACCACATCGGCGTATCTGAAGATGGAGGAGAAGGCGCACGCAACGATCATGTTGTGTCTGACGGACGACGTGATCACCGGTGTCGCAGATCAGGAGAAGGCGGCTGCTTTGTGGGTCAAATTGGAGGAGCTCTACATGAAGAAATCTGTGGCAAACAAGTTGATGCTCAAGCAGCGGCTATTCGGGTTGCGAATGTCTGAAGGTACGCAAATTAGTTAATCACTTAGATGTTCTAAACACTATTCTGCTTGAATTTCGTAATATTTAGGAGAAAATAAGTGATGAGGATGCGGCCCTAATTCTGTTGGTGTTTCTTCCTCCATCGTATGAGGGTTTCGTGCAATCTTTCATTGGTGGGAATGATACGATAACCCTAGAACAGGTCAGATCTGCTCTTCACACTAGGAGTCTGAGGCACAAGGTTGCAGGCAATTCAGGTGACCATTATGCGGCTGGTTTAATGGTCAAAGCAGGAAAAGGTAAGGGATACAAGAGGTTTGCAGGATCCAGCTTACCACAGGACGTCTGTGCCTACTGCAAAGAGAAAGGTCACTGGAAGAGGGAGTGTCCAAAGAAGAACCAGACGAATCTGGTTCTAGGTGGAGGGACCTCCTCTGAGGACGACATTCTTCTCTGAGCCCCTTGGGGGCGATTCAGGGCTCCTGGCATGGAGCATCTGGCGCGTGACATTTCTGGCACGCGAACCGGGTTCTGGTTCTAGGCGCGAAAAGATTTCTGGCGCGCACTAGGGTTTCGGGCGCATCTAAGGCATACGAGGCGCATCTGGCATGACAATTTGTGGCACTCGTCGTCGGTGCATCTGGTCTGGACGACTTCTGGGCACTTGTCATGGTGCACTGGTTCTGGCGCTGTTTGGAGCTCATCGGGAATACATTCGGTCCTGCTTTCTCAGTGAATGTATTCGAGTCAGGTTTTAGGTGGAGGCGTGCTCGTTTCAGATTCAGGAAGACATATCAGTTTCAGGTTTGAGAGAAGAATCGGTTCTGGTTCAGGATTGCTTAGATGATTCAAGTCAAGGTGGAGATTTGTTGAGTTTTTGACTTGAAATCATTTTGGTAATATTTTTGATTCAAGGCAAAACAAATTAGGAAAGCAAATCTTTTTCAAAAGTCAAAGGTCATTCGGCAGTGAACACTTTGGCTTGCTGCCAAAGAATGGTTTTTCTCAATGTTTTGAATAAGCCACGTGAGCCTCTACTTGAGGTGGTGGTTAGTAGTAATAGTAGTAGTATATAAGGCCAAGCCTTCTTTTGTAATAAGTAGTCAGGACAACACAACACACACGGAAGAGGGAAATTCTCTAGCAGTGAATTGTGAGTTTCTTTTTTCTCGTGTGTGTTCGGGTTGTAATCGGGTTTTCGGGTTTTGTTTCTCTCAATAAAATCGGGTTCGTGTTGTGGAGTAGCTAGTATTCAAACTAGCGATCCACGTTAAAATTCTTGTCTCTCGTTCTTTATATTTTGTTATCGTTCTTAATTGATTCCCGGATTCATCCGCTGCGTCATAACAAATTGTGATGCTGATTGGACTCAATTTGGCTTGGCGACAGGCTTGGGATGTGTTAATCGGTACGACAATGGTGTTTTCAGAGCAGGCCGCCACTGCCGCCCTACCAGACTCGGTTCCCGCTAATTAGTGGGTTGGCTGCAATTGCAACAGACCTACGCCTGGCCAGAGAGCTCCACATTTCAAACATTGAGGTAGAATCTGATAGTCAAGTAGCTACACTCCTGATTAAAGAAGGCAAAAGTGGAAGATTGAAGGCGACAAGTGCTGTAGCCGAAATGAAGGAACTCTTAGAAGACATTCAAAGCCTGAAACTCAATTTTGCTAGCTTATCAGTCATTTTTGTTGGAAGAGATGGCAATCGTTTAGCGCATCTCTTTGCTCAAAAAGGTTTGGTAGAAGAGGATAAGTCTTTTTACTCAGTAATTCCACAATGGGCGGAAAATGTAAACAACTTTGATACTTCGGCCATGACTTTCCATTAACAATGAAATTGTCTTTGCTCAAGCAATATATATATATATATATATATATATATATATATATATATATATATTTATATATATATCCGAACATGATATGTTCTCACCCCAATCCTCAATGGAATTAAATAATCTCACAAATTCTTAGTTGAAAATGAACTATATATTCCGGATACTTTAACATTTTTGTAGTGTACGTGGATATTTTCTTGAAACACAGTTACTTTTTATATGATCCCATGTATGAATACGCGCGCACACACACACATATATAGACACACACATTGTCAAATATATGTTTTTATTTATATATGTATATATAATATATATATTTGGAAATGAAAAAAAAATAAAGTGCTATTGTTATAGCGTAACCTTCTTTTCCGCTTCCGCTACTTTTGAAGGATTAAATAGATGAGCGAAAAAGAAGGTTAATCACTTTGACTCCTCATTTTATCCTCCTTTCTGGGTGAATTTGTGGTTGCTCTTACCCCTCTAAAATTGAGACATTGTTTCCATATTATTGTATTTAAATAAACAGAAAAATCTAACTATAAATGAAGGAGTGTGCCCTATTAATTTCCCCAAAAGAAAGTTTTCACTAATTTGGAGACGATGAATCTCTCTTCCATATCCAGGACTCTCTTGATTTTCCTCATTTTCATGTCAGGTATGTTTTTCAATTTTCTCTACTCATTTATGAACATCTTTCAAAACTAAAAGCAAAACAAATGTCCTTTAATTAATTCGAGCTTTATTTAATCGATTTCTTACGAAGCGTGTGCATGTAGTTGCAACTATGATGAAGGCGAATGCTCAAGATGAAAACGTCTGTAGAGAATTATTGTACAAGGAGGATAGAATGTGTGATATGGTTAAGTGCAAAGCCGAATGCACTAAGAAATACCCGAAAGGCGCCGAAGCAAGGTGTTTCCTTGAAGAAAAGAACAAACCCTTTTGCGCTTGTTATCACCCTTGCCCCTAATATTTTGTAATGTCCAAGGATTGTTTAGTAGCAATATGAAAGAAGTTCTCCTGAGGTCCCGAGAATGAATTTTCTGAATAATTGTATGAAATAACCTACTATGAAATACTAGACGTAACCCCGCGCCAATGGTGCGGGGAACAACTGCGGTCCATATTCCATATTCTTTTCACTTTTTTTATCTACATTTATAATGGTAATTTTTTTGATCAGGTTTACTTTCTAGAATTTTACTCTGCCATGAAAAAAAAGACTTTGATGATTGAGGAAATAACATTTTGACAAACACTTTAATATGTTTCTCAAGGATGATATGACATTCTTTTTTTACTTGTGTTAATAAAGTATTTTATTCTGAATTTGAAGTTAAGATGAGATTGATTGTTGGGCTTACTACTATTTCAATCCCACGTTCTAAAAAAATCCTCTAGCATCTCCAATAGTTGTAGGTATTTTTTGCATGTTTTAAATTTTGCATGACATGCATTTGTAGTTTTGTTCCAGCAGTAAAATGTAATTTATACATTTTGTAGTTATGAGAGGTTAAAATATACATATTGAGGATGCATGAGAGGAGAGAGATAGACACACAATTTTGCATGCCTACTTTCTTGCTAACTATTAATGGAGAGGAAGATGCATGTTTAGCAAAATGCATGGCGATTTGCATCGTCTATTGGAGCTCATTTTTTTCTCATTTTCTTTATATTTTGCATAAAAGAGGCTTTTGCATGAGCTATTGGAGATGCCGTTAATAAAGAGTTGTGAATGAGTTGTCTTCTTATCATTTTATTTCTGGGACATTCTACAATATTCATCACTGTAAATACTACAAAGCAATAGGGTGATACAAAATTGTTTAAATGCAACAACATCCTTGGTGGGTGCGAATGACTTGTCCATTAAAAAAAAAGAGTTATGAAAGTGTTACACATCATAATTCCTTTAATCCAGAAAGCAATTGCTATTAGTAAAAGTAGCAATGTAGAAGTCATTCTAGAATAATGAAGTATAATTGATTAAAGTAAAATTTTCTTTCCACTAATCATAATTAATAAGTATTCATTAATGGGTTGTAGCATAAAGCAATTTTGTTCCATGCCGCAAGCATTTTTTCATACTTAAATAAAATAGATGTAAATAGATTTATACATTTATTTTACTTCTATAGTATATCACATAAAAGAACATACATTACTACTACAATAATAATAAAATTGAATTATTAAGCTAGTGTGTACTGTGGTGTCAGTTTTCAATGTTAGCATCCATAAGAAAACCCATAATATTTATGTACACTACAACAATTCTGACCTGTGCCGACCATTTTCTTATCGACAAGCAATTCTGTGTCGACAGTTATATGATTTATCTACTGAATTTGTGCTTGTCGATATAACTTGTCAATACTGTCAACTTTTACAAATTTCAGGTTAAAAATTGTCAACAATTGGATGCGCTAAATTTTCCCGCTCCCGATAATAAAATAGGTGACAAACATAATATCTAATGACTCACAAATTCGTCAAAAAATCAAAACACATTATTTTGGAGGGTTATCTTAAAATAATATGGCACTACCAAATTGTTGAAGGGAGGGAAAATGAAAATTAAGAAAAAAAATCTCCCTCTCAAATTTTTTTTGAGGTAACCCTCTCAATTAATTGAGTTACAATAGAAACACTCCAGTACGGCTCTGAGACACCTCTCTCCGCACTTATCCCTCAGAAACCCTCCCCCGATGCCTCATCGCCCCTCCCTCTTCTTCCTCTCTCTCATCCCCGCTCGCCCTCGGATGTTATTATCCATTCCCTTCAAGCGAAAGCAAGTTAAAATCCTCAGAGGTCGTCTCTCCGCTCGCCCTCGCCTTCGCCGTTCGCCTTCGGATCTCTCTCTTGCGCTGATGAAGCACTAACCAGTAACAGGTAATCTCTCTCCTCTCTGTAATTGCCCTCGGATCTTTACGTTTGCAAATTTCAGTTGTGGAATTAGGTCTAATCGAATATTTCCACTGGATGTAATAATTGGGGCACGACGGTGCTTTCAAATTAGGGTTAGTTGATTTGTTTTCTGATTTTTGTGTAGGATTTTACTGATGTAGTTCTTCTAACAACACAGGGATTATAGCTCCCACGTTCTCACCTCTCGACGCAGCACTCCATCGGAATCAGTTCTTTCGCCGGTTGGATGCAGGTACGTCTTTCTTCGCATCCTGATACTCCTCTTTGTCTTCTTCGTCTTCTAATGATACATGTTTAAAACAGGTTTGACTTGGTGTTTATTTTGCTGGTGTTGTTTTGCTGGATTGGAATCACTATATGTTAACAGAAAATAGACACTGAATCGTGGAGTTACCCCTTCATTCAGATTCAGGTTTGTTCACCTTTTTTTGTTTGATGTCAATTTCAGGGCCTGGAAGTAGTTTCTAATCGAGTATCAAATTGCTAATTGGTAATACTTTTCATAAGATTGTGGGTTGCCAGTTTCGTTTTCATTCAAATCAATAGGAAAGAGAGCAGTTCGATAGGTTTGTGCTATGGACTTTGAGCATTGGTTGTAGCAGTTTGATGTGGGTTTTCAGTGGTGGTTTACTGACGGATAACGATGGCGAGGGCTATGGCGCCCCTGTACACCATCTCTCAGGTGAATACATCAGTTTTACTTCACTTTCAATTTGCTGGAGACCTGATGTTATCTGTTTGTTTTTCAATCTCTTCTTTAACCTTTTGATCATTGATTTGTGTTTTTGCATCTGTTGTTTCTTTGTTGTGACCTATCATAATTTCAATCTCTCCAGAGTCCTCTCGATCAAATACTTATTGGAATATAATTGACTGTTGATTTTTTTTATTCTGGACCTGAGAGTTTATGTTGCAATGTAAAGCACCATATCAGGTAGGAACAAGCAAATATATGTTTTCTCTTATAAAGTGCATTAAGTTGTCTATAATTTTCTTACTTTGATTGTTGGATATCAAATACACGAAGTGTGCATTATAGCTATGAGTCATAAATTTATAGCAATAACTAATTTATAGCTCTGAGGTAAAGCTTTTTGTAGGACACATGAATACTAGCAGCCATTTAGGTCATTTGGACTTGGAATGAAATAAATGTAGTGCCTTCAAGCACATTGGACTTGGAATGAAATAGAGGCGGTGCCTTCAAACATTGGATGAGGGTGGATTGGGGTGGTATTCTATGGTGGGATAAATGTAGTGCTTCCATACTAATGTTTGTCACATTAGGAATAGTTGCTCGCGGTAAAATTTTGCATTCTATCTCTGACTTTTCATGCTAAAACAATATGGCCCAGTTTATTAGAATACAGCATAGCCAGAAGATTGATGAGCATATGGTTGCATATCATGCTATCTAATTTAGCTGCTAAACTAGTTGGATTATCATTACCAGGTTCAAGTGCATAGATTTGGATGGTAACGGGATTGTGACAAGAAATGAAATGCAATTCTTTTACGAGGAGCAATTGCACCGAATGGAATGTATGGCCCAGGAGACTGTGCTTTTTGAGGATATATTGTGTCAAATGATTGACATGATAGGACCAGAGGTTTGCTATTTCAGTTTCCTATATTGTGATAGATCTGTTATATATTGCCTTCTCTTAAGACATCCTACTGAAGTAATTTTGAAGTTGCCCTATAGTGGCCCTGGTATTATTACTCTTTGGTCTTTCCTAGTCGAGTTGGTATTTGACTTGTGTGTTTGTATTGTTGTTTCATCTACCTAAACTTGTTACTACTACTACTATTACTTTTGCCAAAGCATTATCATGTTATTCAGGCGCTATGCTTCTTTGTTGCAGAATGACAGCTATATTACACTTCGCGACTTTAAAGGGAGTAGACTTTCAGGAAGCATTTTCAACATCCTTCATCGTGGAACTCAGCCTATTGGAATATGAAATGCTGAAGTTTCCTCCCTCATTGCTGGTTGCAGCTGCTGTTTTCACCGCCTTGTGCAATCTCCACGGCTTTAAGCAATGGACCAGTCTCCATGGCTTGAAGCACCAACCTAAGACTTTGTTCCTGACTTGCTCAGTTTTTGCAGCCTACCAGAAGAGTGATGGCAAATGTAATTTGAGGTTAGTCTTAGTTTGAATCTAGCATATCCAGCTTGTGACCTATCTGTCATATTGTTCAAGGGGTCTTCTTATAGGGGTTTCTTAGCATTTCATGCTCTCTGAAACCATGAAAATCATATGCTTTGTGTATGAATATTTGCATACTTTGTCTGAATGCTTAAATAAGTTTACGAATTTAAATTATGTCATCAATTATAGTGTCTTTAGGAATCAAGTATGCAGTGACTTTACATATGAATATTTAAAGGGGTTCGTGAATGGAGTACGTTAGCTTTTCGGACCAGGTGTTCGTGAATGAAGTGCTATATATAGTTCATGCCACGGAGTTTTGGATCCACTATGTCTTCTACGTCTATTATTTCTGTTAACTAGACTAGAATCTCGAATGACTTTGTGTAGTTTTTGAACTAAGCTCTAATCTTATGTAAAATGCCAATTTATGGCATCTTGTTTATGTTTGGTAGCATGTTTGGATGGTCTTCAAAAGTGTTTTTTTTTATTAAGTTGTGATAAAGGTGACAAGCACGAACGTCACAAGAAAGATGAAGTATCGACAAACTTCTCTTCTAGTGACTATTCTGGATGTCATCTATCTAACTACACATGAATATATGTTTGTCGCCAGTTTTAAAGGCGACAAAAGGACATAGTCAGTAGAACGAAACTACCGACAGAAATTTATGTCGCTGCTTACTCTTTCTGGCGACAAGCAGAACGTTTGTCGGCTATCATTCTAACGACGGAGCTATTGTGACTACGGATCGACAAACCAATTTATGTCGGTAGAATATCTGCCGACAAATTTAGGCTATCTACCGACAAATTTTGCTGTCAACGGAGGCAGTATTTGTTGTAGTGGTAGTACATTTCTTAAGGACATAGTCCTTTCATTTACATATGTTTTTATTTGCTAAGCTACATGTGTGTTTGTGTGCGTATTATTTAAGAGTCTACATATGTTTTAATGATATAATTCTATACATATATATATATATATATGTAAATATTTAGTATAAACATGGTATCATGAGTCATAAAACGATGGGAAATAGTCAATTGAGTTCACATTGACTGAGCAAAGCATATAGGATTTACAATAAAAAAAATAAAGCTTGTTGAGGAAAATACACATGTTTTTTTTTATGAAGGCAATGATGGTTCTTTGAGTGATGATTTTGCATACTTGAATCTGAACAAGCATGAGTCAGAGAATGAAATCCAGAAAATGGTTTCAAGAATAAATTGCGGGAAAACATAAGAAATTTTCAAAGCCTTGAAAATGAGTTTCGAAGCCTTGAAACAGGATCTCAAGAAACATAGAGTGGTCAAGCCACTGCATCAGGATCTCAAGACCTTGAAAAGATTCCTGGAGAACCAGAAACATGACCACCAAGAAAGAAGTTCAGATATCTATAATGTTTCCTTGATAATTGAGTCCACCTACCAAAATCGAGTCAGTTGTAGGCGTTACGATTTGTCCCACGCTGTAGCGCGGGGTCACGCCTAGTACATCATAAAATGTGTTCAAACATAAGCTTAGATATCACCGGTAATGAAATCGATACATGTGTGTTTATGTTTGCAAATATCTCAAATTTTCCTCCAGAATGCTGTCAAAGGTACGTGCCTATTGGCTAACTTGTACGTGTATCTCAACAACACACTTGTCTAGACAGTTTAATGAAACTCACAAATATTGTACACACTAGTTGAGACAGACATATATTAAAATAGCCTCCAATTACCTACAAAACACCCACTCAGGTATTCAATTCCTCCAATCCAACCAAAATTGAAACCTTAATTCCACTAAGTAATGAATCAGGCATACATAGAAACTATAAAAAGAGGCGGAAATAGAGGGAAGAGGTCATGGTTGGAAACTAGATCTCATCCACTAACCCTAGAGTCACCCCAACAACGCTGATAACTCGTGCCACATACCAATCGACATCCCAAGTCAGAGAACCGGAGGGGAAAGAAGTCAAGGGACACAGAGGGAGAAATCATTGACGGAATGACCAACTCCAATACGTCCTAACAACGATGGCATAGAAATAGAAGAGAGGAAGAAACAATCGTGTATGAGATTGAAGAAATGGGGGTACATAAACGCTGCGTTAGAAAAGAAAACACTTTTCCAAAAGAAAAAGCAAAGAAAACACTTAATTTGTTATAAACTTAGAACAAAAGAGGAGAGACAGTATATGGAGGAATATCAAAGCTTATAATATTCTCTACCAAACCACTCTTTATAAAGCGTGTGGGAGTCAATTAGTATCCTCTAAATATGGTATTACAATATTTGGGAATATTCATCACACTATATTACAATATTTTATAACACTCCCCCTTGAATATTCACTACTAGTCTGCCTCGTTAAAACCTTGTCACGTAAAACACAGTGGGAAAAACTGTAAATAAGGAAAAGGAGTACAGACGCTAAATCTACATATCCCATTCATAATGAGATCCATTAACGTAAAAGAACTTTGAGTTGACGCATTCCACATTTTTGAACATGTAAATCAGTGTTGATGCTAGTAGTGCTTTTGTGAACAAGTCTGATGGATTTTCACTTGAGCGCACTTGTCGGATGGAAACAACACCCTTCTTTTGAAGCTCATGAGTAAAGAAGAATTTTGGAGATTTGTGTTTAGTTCGATCACCTTTGATGAAGCCTTACTTGATTTGGGAAATGCAGGCTGCATTATCTTCATATAACACTGTTGGGCTGTCATTTTTGAAATTTAATCCACAAGACCCTTTGACATCTTGAACTACTGATTTTAGCAACACGCATTCTCGAATAGCTTCATGGATCGAAAGAATCTCTGAGTGGATTGATGATGTTGCTACCATAGTTTGCTTCATCGATCTCCATGATATAGCAGTTCATCCATAAGTGAAAACATACCCTGTTTGATATCTTTCTTTATGTTGGTCCGACAAGTATCCAACATCAGCATATCCAATGATGGGGATATTTGATTCACGAGGATAGAAAAGGCCCAAGTCTGTAGTGCCACGTAGATATCGCATGATATGTTTAACACCAAACCAATGCCTGCGAGTAGAGTTAGAACTGTACCTAGCCAAAATATTGAAAGAAAATGCAATATCTGGCCTTGTGCAATTTGCCAAAAACATCAAAACACCAATTGAACTAAGGTATGGTAGTTGAGGGCCAAGAGGTTCCTTGTCACTCTCTTGAGGAAGGAAAGGAACTTTATTTACATCAAGCGACCTAGGTGGTTAGTGGATGTGATTTATCCATACAAAATCTTTTAAGGACTTTTTCAGTGTAATTTGATTGAAGAAGTAAAATTCATTCAGGAAAGGTTCAATTTGTAAGCAGAGGCATAATCTCGTCTTTCCCAAATCTCATATCAAATTCCTTTTTCAAGTAAGCTGCAGTTTGGGTACTATCTTCATGAGTTCACACAATATTCAAGTCATCCACGTATATTGCCACTACTACCAATCCATTTGTGGACTTCTTTATGAAGATACAAGGAAAACTGGATTATTAACAAACCCTTCTTTTAATAGGTATTCTCTCAAGCGATTGTACCACATCGTCCGGATAGTTTTAGTCCATGTAAGGATCTATGGAGCTTAATAAAATAAGCGGTACATGGTTTGTCCGTTTTTGGCATTTTAAGTCCTTCAAGAACTTTCATATATACGTCACTATCAAGTGAACCATATAGATATGCTGTAACCACATCCATCAAATGCATATCTAAACTTTCCGATGCTGCCAAACTTATTATGAATCGTAAACTAGTTAAATCCATTACAGGAGAATGTGTTTCTTCATAATCAATGCCTGGTATTTGCGAGAAACCTTGAGCTACAAGTCGAGCTTTGTATCTTGTAATCTCGTTTTTATCATTTCGTTTCTGCACAAAAACCCATTTAAATCCAACGGATTTCACGTCATTAGGTGTTTGAACTATTTTTCCAAACACTTTACGTTTTTCAAGTGAATTTAATTCAGCCTGTATAGCCTCTTTTCACTTTGTCCAATCATCACGGCGTCGACATTCTTCAATAGACCTTGGTTCGTGATGGTCATCACTTATTGTAGTGCAACGTTAAAGACAAATGTTTCATCAATGACAACACTATTTCGATCCCATATTTTTCCAGAATATATA
Organism: Linanthus parryae; assembly: GCA_023055425.1. Lineage (NCBI taxonomy): Eukaryota > Viridiplantae > Streptophyta > Magnoliopsida > Ericales > Polemoniaceae > Linanthus > Linanthus parryae. The sequence continues at coordinate 509,221 of JALGPY010000017.1, forward strand.
TAATTGATCGAGATCTCTTGATTTTATGGTACCATATCACCCTCTTCAGTGCTGAATTGAGATAAATCATTTTAGGGATCGGATTACCAATTTTAATGGGATCATCAATTGTCTTTGTGGCATCTTTAGGATTCAACACAGTTTCCTGATTTGTCTTCCTTTTTCTAGGAACCAAATCTTTTGAGCCAGCAGGTCTTTCAGGCTTTTGGCGTGCACTAGATTCATGTGCTTGTATGCTCGCATTTTGTCCTACAGGGACATCAATCCGTGCTGGAAAATTCGCATCCGGTATATACGATTTTATAACTTCGCTTGTATCAACTAATGCATCAAACATTTCGTTGGCTATGGTTTGCAGTTTAAGGATCCTCTGCACTTCGAATTCAGACTGGCTAGTTCGATTATCCGAGTGTGTTATCAAAGGAGAATGACATAAAATTAATTGTCGAGCTTCAGGCTGCGACATGTCTCCCCCTAATTTCGGGAAGATCGATTCGTCAAAGTGACAATCTGCAAAGCGAGCTTGGATAAATCCCCGGTTAAGGGTTCCAAATATCTAATAATAGATGGAGAATGAAACCCAACACTAATACAAAGTCTACGTTGCGGACCCATCTTGTTACGTTGTGGGGGTGAAATAAGAACATGCACCAAAAAACACGTAAATGAGATATATTTGGAAGTTGTCCAAGCACAAGTTGTTGGGGAGAATACTTAAGATACGCAGTGCGGCGTAAAAGTATTAATGCAACGGCATGTAAAATAGAATGTCCCCAAGCAGAAACGGGTAAATTAGTTTTCATCAATAATGGTTTAGCTATTAATTGAATTCTTTTAATAAAAGATTCTGTTAAACCATTTTGATTGTGTACATGCGTGATTGGGTGTTCAACCAGTATCCCAACTGACATGCAATAGTCGTCAAATGATTGTGATGTAAATTCACCAGCATTATCAAGACGAATAAATTTTATGGGATGATCAGGGAAATGTGCTCTAAGCCTTATAATCATTCCTAAAAGGCAAGCAAATGCCATATTTCGAGATGATAATAGGTATACATGCGACCATCTTGTAGAGGCATCGAGTAGTACCATGAAAAAGTAAAATGGACACTAGGAGGATTGACTGGTCCACAAATATCACCTTGAATGAGTTCTAAGAACCTAGGAGATTCAATACTAACTTTCATGGGTGATAGTCTAGTAATGTATTTTCCTTGAGAAAAAGCGGTGCATGCATATTCTTTTGGCAAAAGAATCTTTTATTTTTAGTGGGTGCCCGCTTGAGTTCTCAATTATTCTTCGAATCATAATTCTGCCAGGGTGCCCAAGCCTATTATGTCAACGCATAAAAATTGTGGGATCTTTTTGTTTTATGGCGACATTGACTTCAACTGCTTGGATAATTGTATGATATAATCCAGATGATAAAGCATGAAGTTTTTCCAATACATGCTTTTTGCATGAGACAGTGCATGTAATACACATGTACTCTACATCATTTTCATTAAGAGTTTCAATGTGGTACCCATTCCGACCCATATCTTTAAAACTCAAAAAATTTATGCTAGATTTGCTAGAGTATAATGCCTCTTCGACATGAAATATTGTTCCACCGGAAAATATGATAGAGGCTCTTCTAGTGCCTTCAATTAAACTAGATGTACCAGAAATTGAGTGCACATATGCTTGATTAGGGGAAATTTGCAGAAAAATATTTCTTATGGCGCAAAATTGTGTCAGTTGTTCCACTGTCCACCAAGCATGTGTCTTCACAAGTCATCATTTTATCTATAATTAAAAGAGAAATATTTGTATAAGTAAAAGAAACTTCTCATATTAAACTTTCAGTCCTACTAAAAAGAAATAACAATGTCTGAAGTTCTGATCAAAGAACAGTATTCAAAATCCTAAGCTGGATCAAAATAAAAAATTAAAATGACTTAAAATATATCTAAATGAGTTGTCTAAGAAAAATCAAGCTTTCCAAAGGGGCCATGGACTTGCAAATCAGGAGCAAAGTAGTCATCAAAATTAAAATCTTTGAGATCCACTGACTGATTGAAACAACCTGGGATCTCGGTTCAGGGTTAATGCGACTATCGATAACCAAAAGTGGAATTATGCTATTAAGATTACATTTTGTTTAGTGTATACAACAAATCTTGTCGAAATAAGTCTACAAAAATGTAAATAAATAGAAAGTGCGTGATATTCTAAATGATCTAACTTAAGCACACAGCTTCGTCTCGATTCGCGTTCACATCCCCCACCTTGATTGATGACCTGCGGTTTTAAAATAGCAACAGCCGACGCAGTTTTGAAGAAAATGATTAGTAAAAACTGAGTAAACACATTCTACGACATGTAAAGCAACGCGTGGCACGGAAGCATGAAAAAATCAGAAGATTTAAACAGTAAAACTATCATGTTGGAGAATTTGGAACAACTGGAAGTAACCGAGTAACAAAAACCTCTCAATTTAATAACATTGAGAAACCACATGTAGTTGGTAACATATCCAGAGTAAGCAAGTCCATTTAAGAGAATAACTTAGTTCGTGAATTGCCAAAGGATTTCAAATCATTTCAATTGATTAGGGCAATCTTGAGCCACAAACAATATTAATACAGTAGTCAATTCTTAATTTCGACTTCAAACAACATTTTAATTTAGCTGAGGCGTGTCCAAAGCCACCAGATGATCGATGTAAATAGAGGGATCACGAAATAATCACTAAGGGTTGCTTCTAGGGTCTATCAAACCCTATTTCGCCCGAGCGTTAAGGGAGCCCATTCGTCAACCCCTCTTACAACATTAGCTAAATGGCCTTAAGTGTCGACACCCCTATACCGTAGTGACCCTTACAAGTATAAGTAGCACTCTATAGCTCTATAAACCCCTTGGCCTCAATATCTTGATACATTTGGGCTCATTGGGGGAGGATTTGTGAACATTAACATTCTATCCAATAATAAGAAGCATTGCCTCAATGGTCTTAGCCATAAGAAAATGGAGGATAGCTTGACGCCTCCCATTAATAACAGTACTCTGTACATCGTCCTAAGTCTATTAGACGTATTTTATTTCTTGTCTTTCACATAACCAGAATTAGAATATCAAAATTTCGCAAGTAATTTTCGAGAGTTCTCAAAGGAGATGAATAAAATAGTTTAACAACTTTCGAGTGGAAAACATGCATTCTCATACTATTTCATATAACAAACATTCATTTGAAACATAAAAAACAAATGCACATTTTGATATTAAAAGGCCGTACATATGTACTTACCTCTGAGCCATGAAAGACGCAAAACAACGCTAGCACTCCTACAACGCTCGTCTCCGAGTCTCACAGTGAATGCAGCAACACGAAAACGTACGTCTACTTCGAACGATCCTTAATAACGGCTGGTTATACACAAGTCAAGTATATATTCTATCAGCATTTACCCTCTATATGAGGTTGTATGCAAGAATGCAATGGAATGCGGGTCGTGCAAGATAAATGACTAAAACGCCCCTCGTACTCCAAAACTGTCTAGTTGCCCGGTCCCCAAATTATACTCATATTGGCCTAAAAACATGTAAGAATGACTCTAAACTCTCCCATATGTACTTAGCATCGAAATCTACAACTTTCAATAAATTTCACTTAGGCCCCTAAAGTTTAGTAAAATTGTAAAAAGACCCCAACATTTGACTTGGTCAACCCTAGCCCAAAATTACATACAAGTACTCCAAATAAGCATACAAGACATGCTGACAAACTCCAAGTTACTAAACTAATCTCAAATCAAAGTTTAAGTGAAATTACTATTTTGGCCCTCCTATACAGTTCAGTCAAACTAGGGTTTTCGAAAAGTCAAACTTGGTCAAACATGATAGTTAGACTCAGAATATGAATACGAACAAGTTTCGTGAAGAACGCTAAGGCCAGAAATGTCATTCAAATGGTCAAAAACCGAATATCAAAGATAGCGAAAAGTCGTTTCAAATAGTCAACTTTGCGACTGATTTCTGATCAATTGCGAAGGAGTTTTAAGAAAATAAAAATAGGGTTTTGAAGATGACAGTTCAAGGATTCCAGAACATATTTGAAGTCGTAGAAACTCTAAGTATTCAAAGAGATATCAATACTCAAAGTTGGACAAAATTTCGATTCGACACTTAGGAAAATTCAAGAAAGTTTCATGAGTTCAAACTAGCAACTTTAGACTCGTTTTGTGAGCAATCGGTAAAAATTTGAACATGACCCGGAGACAATGAAATGAAGTATTGTATCCCATCTTTCCACAGAAGAAAAAAGATCTACATTTCAGTAAGTTTTGAAGAAGATACAAGGGTTAGAAAATGGGTGTTTCACTATGACATTCTATACTTGGAAAATTCTGAGTTTTTGCTAGCGAAGCACATCAACATTACAGCAACTTTGGAGCCACAATCAGAGGGTCTAGAGTTAAAATTGGACCAAGAAATCAACAAAAAAGTTGTATCCAATTCACCAAGGATTCCAGAAAGCTAAAGATCATTCAAAACTGATTACAAACGAAGAAGATACAAGCATTTGAACAGGGGAGGTTTTGTACCAAAACACATGAACACCAAGAACACCTTCATGAACTTCACGTTCCCCTAACTTTAGCTAAGATGTAGACATGATTAGAGATCAAATTGGACCAACAAATCAACACGAAAGTTGGATTACTACATGCAAGGAATCCAAATAAACAAAAATCAGATCAAGACATCAAGTATCGAGAGAGTTATATGGCCATGAACAGGACAGGTTTTCAAGTCGGAAAACTCAACATGCACGAATCAAACTTGTCAAATTTGTTGTTATAGTCATGTTTTGACGATTCAAATGAGTTTAGGAGATGATTAGGAGCATGAACAAGCTTTTAAACGATCAAAAAGAGCAGGAATTGAAGGCTTACAAGCTCAGAGCTTTTCTGGCGGCAATGGAGGATTCCGGCGACCAACTGCTCGGTTTCCAGAACTCCACGGGCTTCCCGTCGATTTCTGGGTTGGTGGATGAGTTTACCTACGTCCAGGAGGTACGGGGATGTCTTCGGGGTGAGAAAACAAGCAAGAAACGAAGGGTTTACCGAGCTCGGTGGTTATGGTGGTTTCCGGTGATGGTAGCAGTTTTCGGCAAGTCTCCCGCCCACTTCCTCGGTTAGGATTCGCGTTCTAGGGGTATGTGATGACTCGACATCCAGGGACCTCAATGGTAACAGGAAGCTAAACATACCATCAAATGAAGAAATTCGTCATCTCCGGCGAGATGAAGCAAAACCCGACGGTTAAGGACTCGGATTCCGACGAGGGGGCATCCAGGAAATTGGCGCACGAATTTGGGCTCCTTTAAATCCCCTTGACCTCGCCAAACACAAGGGGTGGTTTAGAATCAGTGAATTGCAATGGAGAAGGAGAGTTCGAACGATTACCAAGTTAGGGTTCATACCTTCAAGTCGGGTTTTCGCTCTCGATACACCTCCTACCATGAAATTGATTTGTGCCTTTTGCTCCCCCCGTTACCCTCTATCTCCAGCTATAACATTTTTCGAAATTGAAAAGTGGTGGTGGTGCTAGGGTGGTAGTTGTGGTGGTTGTTCTTGAGGGAAGAAGAAGAAGAAGAAGATGACTTTAGGTGATGAGGTCTCTCTCTCTTTCTCTCTTTCTCTCTCAGTAAATGGTGAAGTGGGAGGGGAGAGTACACTACAACAAATGCTGCCTCTGTTGACAGAAAAAATTGTCGCTAGAAAGGCCAAATATGTCGCTAGAAATTCTACCGACAAATAATTTTTTGACGGAAAATGGTCACTACAAGTCGGTCGTTAGTATTAAGGCCGACAAATCTCAATTACGTCGGCAAAAAAAAAAAAAAAAAAAAAAAAAAAAAAAAAAAAAAGCGACATCATTTTTTGTCGACAGTTTAAATCTAACAACAAACCGTTTCTGTCTCTAGTTTAACTACCGACAAGTAATTTTGGTAGTTTATGTACATAGGTGACAAGTTTTGTTTGTCACCAGTAGACATGTTTTCTCACTTTTACATATTCCTGGCGACATACATGTTTGTCGCCTGAATCACGACGAAATAAAAAAAAATTATGGAGATTTTTACATATATGCAGATCTGAAAGTCAAGATCAACCATATATGCACCCAAAATATAAACATACTCAAACATTTATATGCACCACTGTGCTGAAATCTAAGAACAACCCTTCAACAGCGGGATTTTTTAACAAGTCTGCATCCTTAGTGACCGTCCAGTACGGTCACTCTAATTCAACAGTCGTACAAAACAAAACAGTACTAGTAAGTTAATTTACAAAACACTTAGTTTGCTGATTGTTTCAATGTTCAAAAAGTTCAGAAAGTTCAAAGTTTGCTGATTGTTTCTACGACGTGTTATATGATCGAACTGCATGTCCAGAATCACCGGACAGTGGGTCCTTCGATGCCCTGAACCTGTGCAATGCAAGCGACGCTAAAACCTGCAAACAATGAAATAAATAATCATAAACTTGTGGCTCTATGGTTTAACAACAGTGAATATTGGCTACGATACACATCAACAGCCTGCCTAGTTAGGTATGTACTCATGCTGTCATTGAATATATGTTTTCACACATTGGAGTTACAATCACTGTTTACGGAATATAGGGCAGCCAATGTACAAGTACAGTTTTATGTTAGAATACCTCCTTAAATATGCAGATATCATACTTGTCAAAATCTCACATTATTGCGGATTCTGCGAGCACAGTACATTGAACACATTTCAGCACAAAATGTGTTGAATACAAAGCACAAAATGGTGGCTAGCACGACTAATATTCTGGCAAGTGAACTCTTTCAAAATTTGCCTAGCAACCTAAGTTCATGCCAAATGAAGCCCTGAAATGCAGTCTCAGGTTGCTACCGTTTTCTGCGTATAGAGCACAATATGCATATGCATGATGTGACATATCATACTTGTCAAAAACAACATTATTAAGTATTCTGGAATTGAAGCAGACTAGAACACATTTCAGAAAAGAAGCTGTCTTCAATACGTAGTCGAAGAGACTTTAATTCTGACGTATCAAAAAAAATCGTAGAGACTTCAGCCATTGCAAAATTAACAAAGCTGGAAATGGTGTGCTAGCACGGTTGACTCGTCGTACACATTCTCGAAGAGGAAGGCTTTTCAAATTTCCTAGAAACCTAAGTTCAGGTCCTACAGTGGACGCATTCAATTGCAAGCCACAATCTACAGAACTGTACAGCCCATTCGCATCCAGCAGCCATCTTAATTACCGTATTCAGTAGTGAATTTGGTAAAAGTACAGGCAATACAGGATACTGTAATCGAATTTAGTAAAAGTAGTCAATCTCTTACGTATTAAGGCACTACATGAAATTGGAATCGAATTTCTTAATAGCAAATGTGTTGTCTAAACTCAATTTGTTACGTACTAAAGGTACACTATTGTCTAAACTCGAATAAAATTTCTTAAAAGTAGTCAATTAACAGCAAATCTGTTGTCTAATAATTTATACATTACAAGTCCAGTCGTTACAGCATGCTTGTTTCGTAACTGGTGAGGTTATGCATATACGTATATTATGTATATAAGCATATTGAAGTAATAACATGAAAGCATTCACGTAATGTAATGTATAAACTGTTGGAATAGATGCCCTAGAGGCAATCTAGTTTAGTATGAATTATTTGTGGCTAGAAATTCATTTATTATTTATTGGATATTTAATATAATGAAGTCCTTAGATTTACAATTGCGTTGTTTATCTTAAATATACCTAGTCAAGTATAATGATTAATGGGACAATCATCTATAGACTAGTATGGGGTTGGATTGATATGGAGATATCACGATCCAACACATAGGTGTGTGTTAGATCCCTAACAGTCAAAGTGTACCAGAGAAGAAAGAAAAGGGGAGAAAGTGGTAATTCTGAAACTTAAGGGGAGGTGACTGCAATAAAGACATAGTTGCTGGTTATTGGGATATAAAGAATAAAAGGAGAAACGGGGAGAAAAGAGGAGGGGAGGAAAAATAGGATCAGAACTGGGAGGGGCGCCTCAGTACGCTAGGTCGCCGTTCGTTGCCGATAAGTACCAGTAACATCAATTTCTTGTCCCTATTTCTGCTGTTGATTTCAATTAGTTCTGTAGAAGCTATTATTATATATAAAATCCATTGGAACTTCAATATTCTGTCTTGATTCGAGTATCAGTTGTGCGGATATTCATCAGTGGTATCAGAGCATCATCGATTCTGGGCATGGTAACGTCTCGAATGGAAACACGTATGGACGAGGTTGAGCAGTCAATTAGCAACTTCAGAAATCAGGTTAAAGAAGTGGTTGTAGATCTGGGCGCGGTGAAGGACTCGATTCTGCAGATGCGTGACCAGGAACTACAGGATCTGAAAGAGGGATTCAAAGAATTACGCGAGATCGTACTCCAGAAATTTCGAGAAGACAAGGGAAAAGTTGTTGAAGATTCCTCACAAGTACCTGGAGTCACTTCTGCCTCAAGGTTAGATTGCAGAACCCCTGATGGCGTGCGCATCTATCCAGAACCACTTGTGCGTGGTGAGAATGGAATTCGGAAACTCGAATTGCCGTTGTTTGATGGAGATGACCCTTACGGATGGTTTTTTCGGGTTGACCACTATTTCCGGGTGAATGGAATCAGAGACTGTGATAAACTTCCGGCAGCTGCAGTGTGTCTTACTGGCAGTGCGCTCCACTTTTATCAATGGTTGGAGGTCCGATCCCCTGTTCGAGATTGGGTGGAATTTAAAAATGCTATGATCAAACGTTTCCGATCGTCCCTGACTTGCAACAACTATGAAGTGTTAATGGCTCATCGACAAACTGGTACAGTAGCTGCTTTCAGAGAAAGGTTTGAACAGATATCAGCGCCTTTAACTGATGCCTCCGATGAACTTCTAATGGGTGCTTTTCTACATGGACTACGAGATGACATACGGGCTGAAATTCATATGGTCCAGCCGACTAACTTAATGGACCTCATGGAGTTGGCGCACCGGGTAGAGGAAAGAAACTATACGTTGGGGCAAATTCAAGATGTCAGAGCTAAATTTCACAAAACAAGCATTCCAGGTCGAACTTTTGGGACCTTAGACCTCCCTAACCGAGCTTCTACCACACAAGAACCCACACGGGTTGCTAGTCCATCTAATTCTTCAGTTGTGTCACATATACCTCAGTCCCATCCCAGTTCCACCAGTCCAAAAGCATCTGTATCACCAACATCTCCACAAAACTCAACCTCGACCACCACAAACAAAAAAGACACTTACCGCCGATTATCTGAGTCTGAAGCACAAGAATATCGAGCTAAAGGGTTATGTTTCAGATGCTCTGAACCGTTCAAGCCTGGCCATCGGTGCAAACACCGCCAGCTTAATGTGATTCTAATGTGTGATGATGATGAGGAGGATGGAGCTGTTGAGGAACCTGTTTCTCCTGTTACAGAAGTATGCGATAAGGACGAGATGGAAGCCAATCAAATGACCCTGTCATTGAATTCAATGGTAGGTTCTTTTGCTTACGAAACTGTCCAGTTAAAAGGAACACTCAACGGTCGCAAAGTCATGATTCTTATCGATGGTGGGGCTTCTCATAATTTCATTTCATTGAGTCTGGTTAAAGAATTAAGTCTCCCTGTCACAACTACAGGTAAGTATGGTGTCAAGGTTGGGGATGGTCATTCTGTTTCAGGCCAAGGTGTATGCAGGGACGTTGTTTTGGACGTACAAGGATTCACAATCATTCAAGACTACTTCCCTATTCCGTTGGGCACTTCCGAGATGATTTTGGGGGTAGCTTGGCTCCATACGCTAGGCGATGTATGCATGAACTGGCGATGCCTCAGTGTCAAATTTGAACATCAAGGTAAACAAGTCCAATTATGGGGAGACCCTGCACTTACGAAAATGGAAGCTTCATTGAAATCTCTCATGAAAATGATTCCATATGAAGATCAAGGGTACATGGTGTCTTTGAGTATGCTGGAGCAACAAACCAAGTCCACACCATTGCCAGTGCCATTACCGGTACAGAACCTATTACAAGAATTCTCGCCTCTGTTTGAACCCATTACCGGACTACCACCTGTTCGCAGCCATGATCACTCAATCACCTTATCCCCTGGAGCAGCTATCCCACACATTCGACCATATCGGTATCCTTTCTCACAGAAAAACGAGATTGAAAAAATCGTTCGAGAAATGCTTGCGGCAGGAATCATCAAACCTAGTTTAAGTCCATTCTCTAGCCCTGTTTTATTAGTGAAGAAGAAGGACGGGGGTTGGCGATTTTGCGTCGACTATCGAGCTTTGAATAAACTAACAATCAAGGACAAATTTCCAATACCTGCAGTGGAGGAATTGTTGGATGAATTGGGAGGCGCAACAGTGTTCACTAAGCTTGATCTCAAATCAGGGTATCATCAGATCCGAGTCAATCCTGATGACACTCCAAAAACAGCTTTCCGGACACACGATGGGCATTACGAGTTTCTAGTTATGCCTTTCGGTTTGACTAATGCTCCGTCCACCTTTCAGTCATTGATGAATGACATTTTCCGTCCCCATCTTCGTAAATTTATCCTTGTATTCTTCGACGACATCCTGATCTATAGTCGTTCCCTGACTGAGCATGTTGATCACCTTCGTACTACATTCAAGCTCTTGCAACATCACCAACTGGTTGTCAATTATAAGAAGTGTTCTTTTGGGCAACCACAATTGGAATATCTCGGTCATCTCATTTCAGCTGAAGGGGTGGCTGCTGATCCAACTAAAATAGAACACATGGTCCAGTGGCCGCCGCCGACTAATTTGAAGGAGTTACGGGGATTTCTCGGCCTTACTGGATACTATCGAAGATTTGTTCGCGGCTATGGTACAATTGCACTGCCACTAACACAGTTGCTCAAGAAAGATAGTTATGTATGGACACAAGCAGCTCAATTGGCCTTCGATGCACTTAAGGCAGCAATGTCTAGTGTCCCAGTTTTGGCTATGCCTGATTTCTCTCACCCTTTTACTCTCGAAACAGATGCTTCAGGAGTAGGATTAGGCGCAGTATTGATGCAGCATGGCAAACCAATCGCTTACTGGAGTCAAGGATTATCCCTTTCTGCCCAAGCTAAATCTGTGTATGAACGCGAACTGATGGCTATCGTGTTAGCCGTTCAGAAATGGAGGCCATATTTGTTAGGTCATCGTTTTGTGATCAACACTGATCAGAAAAGTCTCAAATTTCTTCTGGACCAACGAGTGTTAGATGGTTCTCAGCCCAGATGGATGATTAAACTTATGGGCTATGACTTTGATATCTGCTACAAACCTGGTACTGAGAACCGAGTTGCTGATGCCCTATCTCGTAGACCCCTCACTACCGCTCTCAACGCCCTATCTGTGACTACATTTGGAGGTTGGGGCGACCTTGAACAGGAAGTAGCGCAGGATAGCCGACTCTCTGGAATTGTCCAAGATTTACTCCTAGATCCATCCTCTCATCCAGGGTATAAAATGCTTCGGGGCTGTCTCACTTATCAGAACCGACTGGTCATTCCTAAAGCATCCCATCGCATTCCATCTCTCTTGAAAGAATTCCATTCAACACCTATGGGAGGACACTCTGGTTTCTTTCGCACTTATAAGCGGGTCTCACAAGTGTTATATTGGGAAGGAATGCATCGTGATGTCCGTCAATTTGTGGCTGCTTGTGATGTCTGTCAACGGAATAAATACTCCGCTTTAAGTCCAGCTGGTCTCCTTCAGCCTTTACCGATTCCTCAACAGGTATGGGAGGAAATATCTATGGATTTCATTGGCGGGTTACCCGTAGCTTGCCGGGTAGACACCATTCTGGTGGTGGTAGATCGCCTTACAAAATACTCACATTTCCTCACATTACGTCACCCTTATTCTGCTCGCGATGTCGCTGATTTGTTCATTCGAGAAGTGGTAAGATTACATGGTTTCCCGAAATCTATAGTCTCAGATCGTGACCGGGTATTCATCAGTCACTTCTGGGCAGAATTGTTCAAACAGTCTGGTACAGGTTTGCAACTTAGTTCAGCTTACCATCCGCAAACGGATGGACAAACTGAAGTAGTAAATCGCTGTTTAGAATCTTATTTGCGATGTTTTGTGAGTTCCAAGCCACAGAAATGGCCACTGTGGATTCCCTGGGCAGAATTTTGGTTTAATACCACGTATCATGGCTCTGCTGGAATGACACCTTTCAAGGCCCTGTATGGGCGCGATCCTCCTTGTGTGCTGCGTTTGAGCGACGACCCTTCACCAGTCGAGGAGGTGAACAGGTTATTAGCGGAACGGAATGTCATCTTGGACGAGTTAAAGCAACACCTGCTTCAAGCCCAGACACGTATGAAGCTTTACGCAGATACTAAACGTCGACCATTGGAATTTAATGTTGGGGATTTGGTTTACCTCAAATTGCAACCGTATCGGCTGAAATCATTGGCCAGGAGGATTAATGAAAAACTCAGTCCCCGCTTTTACGGGCCCTTCTCTGTTACCGAGAAACTTGGCCCCGTGGCCTATCGCCTCGAACTACCCTCTGCATCCCGCATCCATCCGGTGTTTCACGTTTCCCAGCTCAAAGCTGCTTTACCAGATTCTGTCGTTGCTCAGTCTTTACCTGCTATTCTCTCCCCTGAGTTGGAGCTACAGGTTTCCCCCCAAGAAGTGTTGGAAGTTCGTACTTGCTCTGATGGACAACTTGAAGTTTTAATCCAATGGAACTCTCTTCCAGCCTTTGAAAACACTTGGGAACAGGCTACTGTTATTGCAGAACAATTTCCAGATTTTCACCTTGAGGACAAGGTGGCTTCTTTAGGGGGAGGTAATGTTAGATCCCTAACAGTCAAAGTGTACCAGAGAAGAAAGAAAAGGGGAGAAAGTGGTAATTCTGAAACTTAAGGGGAGGTGATTGCAATAAAGACATAGTTGCTGGTTATTGGGATATAAAGAATAAAAGGAGAAACGGGGAGAAAAGAGGAGGGGAGGAAAAATAGGATCAGAACTGGGAGGGGCGCCTCAGTACGCTAGGTCGCCGTTCGTTGCCGATAAGTACCAGTAACATCAATTTCTTGTCCCTATTTCTGCTGTTGATTTCAATTAGTTCTGTAGAAGCTATTATTATATATAAAATCCATTGGAACTTCAATATTCTGTCTTGATTCGAGTATCAGTTGTGCGGATATTCATCAGTGTGCATTAGGGAATGTTGCACTGGATTGACCCATCTCTGAGAAGGCTACATACTCATTATGTTGAGTCACAAGCGCTTCTCGCGGTGCAATGGTATTGTCATCCTTAGACTTGAAGTCACTAGATATTCTAGTTGTGGATTATTGTGATCTTGGTAGCGTTAAACGCTACACCGTAACTGGGTAGTTATAAAGGCGTGTACTGGATACAATAAGAAGCAAGCTTAGAGATCATAGTGGACGTAGATAGAATTTTTCCCTCCCACATAACGGGAGCAAATATCCTAGGCCACTCGAGGGATAGTGCTTATAGAATGTCTGGCCAGACTCAAATAAATCAATATGGGATATTGATGTTATTTGCACGAATAAGGCTATTCCCATGGATCGAGAAACTATGGATTGGATATACGAGTGTGACTTGTATGTCTCGTGTCCAATCCGGATATAGAGACAAAGGGATGAGACAATTACTTGTACAAAGGTTGTCAAGATGACTATTCTATTAGTTGGCTAGAATGGATGTTTTGCTAGAGACCGCTCCATATTAGCAAATAGTTTCTACCAACTAGATAGAACCTATGGGGTCACACGCTACATAGAGTTGAACTAGATTTGGGAATTAATTAATTGGATTAATTAATTAGAAGGATCACTTTGCAAAAACTTGCAAACTTAGTAGGGACTAATTTGCAAGGAAGGGACTAAAATGAATTCTAGTAGGACTAGAATAAGTCCTTTAGGTAGTTGGCAAGGAGTTGTTGGACTATATAAAGGACCTTCCTTCCTTCCTTCCCATATAACTTATGCTCATAATTGCACATAACAAAGAGTGGTAGAGAACAAAAGGAGAGAGAGCAAGCAACAAAGGGACCCGACCGCCCCTTTGCCGCCGCCCGTCCCCGTCGGCCACAAGGAGGCCGAGAGACCCTCCTTTGGGTCTTTTTTTGCGTGATTCTTCTTCCTCTTCCTCTTTCGGGCTAGCACCAAGGACTTGGGAGATTTTAGGATCAACTCTAGGCGTGGATCAACCAAAGAGAACGTGACACAATTCGCGTTTGAAGTCATCAAAGGAGAACCCTAAGGTGTGTTATTGATTTCTAACCCTTACCATCGTTGTGTCTCTTGACTTGTGATCCTTGGAGGGTTTTGCATGGTTTTATGATTGTTTGTGTTTCCGTTGCGCATCTATGAATCAAAACCCTACAGTGGTATCAGAGCCACAGGTTGTAGAGCATAAACGTGGTTTATGTGTTACGTTTTAGTTGTTTTACACCTTAATTTGATTGTTTATCGCGTAAAACAAGACAAATCAAGCATGGGATGCAATTTTTCAATAATTAATCATAACAAGATCCAATTTTTGCATTGGATGCATGAATTGGTGAGTTTGAGAAATTTTAGGATCTTAGATCTAGGGTTTCGGCATCCTTGGGGAAGAAGGAGTTCTTCCAAAACAAGGAAACAACCAAACTTGGGCACCAAGCAAGGGAGTTGTTTTGGAAACAACTCCCATAAGGAGGTTCGCCCCCCCCTAGGGACAGCCCCCCTTGCTTGCCGCCCAAGTTTGGCCGCCCTAGGGGCCGGGCGGCCCTAACCCGCGGCCTAGGCTTGTGGGTTTTTGGTCGGGCCGACCCTAGGGCCTTGTGGTTCATCTTGTTGGGCCCGGGCAATTTGATTGTTGGGCCCATGGACCGTTTTAACCCTAGAAATCCTAAAATCAATTAAAATTTACCAAGCGCGTTAAAATTGGATTTTAACTGTTTATGTGCAAATCGCAAATACTAAAACTTGCGTATTTTCCTTTTTGTTGAATTCCAAATGGCAAACAACTCATCGAGTTCACAACATTCCCTACGATCTGTCCTTGAGAAGGACAAGCTCTCTGGAACCAACTTTCTTCATTGGTACAGAAACTTGAGAATTGTTCTCAAGCAAGAGAAGAAACTGTACGCAATAGAGGAGCATGTTCCAGAAGGTCCAGAGAACCAAACACCTGCTGCCCTAAAGGCGTATCAAAGCGTGTTGATGACGCTAATGATGCGGCCTGCCTTATGCTTTGAACCATGACTTCTGAGCTTCAGAAGCAACACGATAACATGAATGTTGTCGATATGATCAAACATCTAAAGCAGCTCTTCCAAGAGCAGGCGAGGGTAGAGAGGTATGAGGTATCTAAGGCACTGTTCAAGTGTCATCTGGCAGAAGGGAACCCAGTGGGACCCCATGTACTCCGAATGATAGAATACTTGGAGAATCTCGCCCGACTGGGGTTCCCGGTCGGCCAAGAGTTGGCAACCGATCTCGTGTTGCAATCGTTGCCCGAGAGTTATGGACAGTTCATTATGAACTATAACATGAACGAGATCGTTAAACCACTGCCAGATTTACTCAATATGTTGAGGACGGCTGAACAGAGCATCAACAAGGGTAAGGGCAAGGCCATAATGATGGTACAAAAAGGAAAGGGCAAAAAAGTTTGCCTCTTCCTCCAAGGGAAAAGGCAAGTCAGTTGCCAAGTCCAAGGAACCTGCCCTTAAGCCTGTTGGTGGCGTTGCCAAAGGTGTGACTAAAGGTGAGTGTCACTACTGCAGTCAGCCTCGACACTGGAGGAGGAACTGCCCAAAATATCTGGAGGACAAGAGGCTTGGAATAGTGATTCCACCACCACCAGGTATTTTTGTTGTAGATGACAATTTAACTTTCTCTACATCATGGGTATTAGATACTTCATGTGGATCTCATATTTGTCGAAATATGCAGGATCTAAAGAGAAGTAGAAGATTGGCTAAAGGGGAGGTAGATCTGTGCGTTGGGAATGGAGCAAAGGTTGTTGCGTTGGCCATAGGCGTGTGCGAGCTATCTCTGCCTTCAGGATTAGTTTTAGAGTTAAATAATTGCTATTTTGTGCCTGCTATGAGCAGAAACATTATTTCTATTTCTTGTTAGGACAAGGATGGTTTTATTATTTCAATAAAGAACAATTGTTGTTCCTTTTATTTAAATAATATTCACTATTTTAGTGCGCGATTATTTAATGGACTTTATGTCCTTGATCTAAGCAATCCTGTCTACAACATTAATACCAAGCGGATTAAAATAAATGATTTAAATCCAGCTTATTTATGGCACTGTCGTTTAGGCCACATAAATGAGAAACGTGTATCTAGACTCCATAAGGATGGATTACTAGACTCATTTGATTTTGAATCATATGAGACATGTGAGGCTTGTTTATTGGGAAAAATGACTAAGTCCCCTTTCAATAAGAAAGGTGAGAGGACTAGTGAGCAATTGGCGCTCATACATACCGATGTGTGTGGGCCATTTGCCACGCCTGTCAGGGGTGGTTATGTCTACTTCATTACATTTACTGATGATTACAGTAGATATGGATTTGTGTACCTTATGAGGGCAAAATCCGAATCCTTTGAAGTGTTCAAAGAATTCAAGAATGAAGTAGAGAAGCAACTTGGCAAAAGTATCAAGGCCCTACGATCGGATCGTGGAGGAGAATACTTGAGCCAAGAGTTTGACGACTATCTTAGAGAGTGTGGGATCGTGTCCCAACTCACTCCACCCGGAACGCCACAATGGAATGGCGTGTCCGAGAGGAGGAATCAAACCCTATTGGATATGGTTCGATCTATGATGTGTCAAACCGATCTTCCATTATCATTTTGGGGCTACGCTCTATTAAGTGCAGCTTTCACCATTAACCGTGTTCCATCTAAATCAGTCATGAAGACACCATATGAGATGTGGAGTGGGAGGCGTCCCACACTGTCGTTCATGAGGATTTGGGGCTGCGATGTCTATGTAAAACGTTTACAATCAGACAAGCTGGGGCTGAAATCGGATAAGTGTAAATTTGTGGGGTACCCTAAGGAAACTAAGGGTTACTACTTCTACAATCCAACCGAGAACAAAGTGTTTGTTGCTCGGACCGGCGTATTTCTAGAAAGAGAATTTGTTTCTAAAGAAGCAAGTGGGAGGAATGTAGAACTTGAAGAGGTTCAAGAACCACAAATCACTGAACCGATTATGGAACATGAACAGGAACCACAAGCAGTTGTGGAGCAACCTGTTCAGGTAACACAAGAGCTTCGTAGATCTAGTAGAGTGCGCCAGGAACCAGAGAGGTATGGACTTCTCGTAACCGATTCCGGTGACACGATGCTCATATATGATGAGCCTACTACCTATGAGGAGGCCATGAGTGGCCCAGACTCTTAGAAGTGGCTGGAAGCCATGAGATCCGAGATGGAATCCATGTATACCAACAAAGTATGGACTTTGGTGGAACCACCCGATGGGGCGCGGCCCATAGGGTGCAAGTGGGTCTTCAAGAAAAAGATCGACATGGATGGTAATGTGATTACCTATAAGGGCCGATTGGTGGCCAAAGGATTCAGACAGATTCATGGTATTGACTATGATGAAACCTTTTCACCAGTCGCAATGACCAAATCCATCTGAATCCTACTTGCGATTGCAGCATACCACGACTATAAGATTTGGCAGATGGATGTCAAAACAGCATTCCTTTATGGGAATCTCATCGAGGACGTGTATATGATACAGCCGGAGGGTTTTGAGGATCCAAAGCAAGCCAACAAAGTCTGTAAACTGCAACGATCAACTTATGGATTGTTGCAAGCTTCTAGGAGTTGGAATCGACGTTTTGATGAAGTGGTCAAAGAGTTTGACTTCATCAGAAACGAAGATGAGTCTTGTGTCTACAAGAAGGTTAGTGGGAGCTCTGTAGCTTTTCTGGTCTTGTATGTGGATGACATACTACTCATTGGAAACGACATTCCATGCTGCAATCTGTTAAAGATTGGCTAGGAAAGTGTTTCTCAATGAAGGACTTAGGGGAAGCAGCCTATATACTCGGTATAAAGATCTATAGAGATAGATCTAAGAGGTTGCTAGGCCTAAGTCAAAGTACATACATTGACAAGGTGTTGAAACGGTTCAACATGCAATATTCCAAGAAGGGATTCTTGCCCATGTCACATGGAATCACTCTTTCGAAGAGTGGTTGTCCCTCCAATGAGATTGAGAAGGAACGCATGAGTAGAATCCCCTATGCCTCGGCCATCGGATCTATCATGTACACCATGTTATGTACTAGACCAGATGTGTCATATGCCTTGAGTATGACAAGCAGATACCAATCCAATCCGGGTGAGAGTCACTGGATTGCAGTCAAGAACATCCTGAAGTACTTGAGAAGAGCTAAGGATGCTTTCTTGATATTTGGCGGTGAGGAAGAGTTGCGTGTAAGGGGTTACACTGATGCAAGCTTCCAAACCGACAGAGATGACTTTAGATCACAATCAGGTTATGTGTTTTGCCTGAATGGAGCAGCGGTGAGCTGGAAGAGTTCCAAGCAAGAGACGGTAGCTGATTCTACAACAGAGGCTGAGTACATTGCTGCAAATGGCGCAGCAAAGGAAGCTGTTTGGATAAGAAAGTTTGTTTCTGAACTTGGTGTGGTCCCTAGCATTGCGGATCCAGTCGAGTTGTTCTGTGACAACACTGGGGCGATCGCGCAATCAAAGGAACCCAGGTCGCACCAGAAGTCCAAGCACGTGCTCAGGAAGTTTCATCTGATTCGAGATATTATCGATAGAGGAGACGTTCGGATATGCAAGATTCCTACAGATGATAATCTGTCAGACCCGCTTAAAAAGCCTCTCACGCAGTGGAAGCATGAAGGGCACACTAGGAGTATGGGCATACGAGATGCGCCAGATTGGCTCTAGTGCAAGTGGGAGACTGTTGGAATAGATGCCCTAGACGCAATCTAGTTTAGTATGAAATATTTGTAGCTCGAAATTCGTTTATTATTTATTGGATATTTAATATAATGAAGTCCTTAGATTTACAATTGCGTTGTTTATCTTAAATATCCCTAGTCAAGTATAATGATTAATAGGACAATCATCTATAGACTAGTATGGGGTTGGATTGATATGGAGATATCACGATCCAACACATAGGTGTGCATTAGGGAATGTTGCACTGGATTGACCCATCTCCGAGAAGGCTACATACACGTTATGTTGAGTCACAAGCGCTTCTCGCGGTGCAATGGTATTGTCATCTTTAGACTTGAAGTCACTAGATATTCTAGTTGTGGATTATTGTGATCTTGGTAGCGTTAAACGCTACACCGTAACTGGGTAGTTATAAAGGCGTGTACTGGATACAATAAGAAGCAAGCTTAGAGATCGTAGTGGACGTAGATAGAATTTGTCCCTCCCACATAACGGGAGCAAATATCCTAGGCCACTCGAGGGATAGTGCTTATAGAATGTCTGGCCAGACTCAAATAAATAAATATGGGATATTGATGTTATTTGCACGAATAAGGCTATTCCCATGGATCGAGAAACTATGGATTGGATATACGAGTGTGACTTGTATGTCTCGTGTCCAATCCGGATATAGAGACAAAGGGATGAGACAATTACTTGTACAAAGGTTGTCAAGATGACTATTCTATTAGTTGGCTAGAATGGATGTTTTGCTAGAGACCGCTCCATATTAGCAAATAGTTGCTACCAACTAGATAGAACCTATGGGGTCACACGCTACATAGAGTTGAACTAGATTTGGGAATTAATTAATTGGATTAATTAATTAGAAGGATCACTTTGCAAAACCTTGCAAACTTAGTAGGGACTAATTTGCAAGGAAGGGACTAAAATGAATTCTAGTAGGACTAGAATAAGTCCTTTAGGTAGTTGGCAAGGAGTTGTTGGACTATATAAAGGACCTTCCTTCCTTCCTTCCTTCCCATATAACTTATGCTCATAATTGAACATAACCAAGAGTGGGAGAGAACAAAAGGAGAGAGAGCAAGCAACAAAGGGACCCGACCGCCCCTTTGCCGCCGCCCGTCCCCGTCGGCCACAAGGAGTCCGAGAGACGCTCCTTTGGGTCTCGTTTTGCGTGATTCTTCTTCCTCTTCCTCTTCTGGGCTAGCACCAAGGACTTGGGAGATTCTAGGATCAACTCTAGGCGTGGATCAACCATAGAGAACGTGACACAATTCGCGTTTGAAGTTATCAAAGGAGAACCCTAAGGTGTGTTATTGATTTCTAACCCTTACCATCGTTCTGTCTCTTGACTTGTGATCCTTGGAGGGTTTTGCATGGTTTTATGATTGTTTGTGTTTCCGTTGAGCATTCATGAATCAAAACCCTACATAATCATGTCATGTGTATATGGAAAAGAAGTACACGCATTCAGTTTTTCTCTTACCTCATTGACTTTCTGAACCGAAAGATTCGGACCCCTCCTCGGATTCCCTCTCAGATTCCTCCTCTGCATCTGATTCATAATCCTCTTGAAGTTGCACGCCCTTCAAAATCAGTTTCTCGAAATTGGATATCCTCTTCTCGAGGGACTTATTACGCCTTTCTGCAGCCTCAACCCTTCGTCGTTCAGCTTCAGCTCTTCTTCTATATGCACTTGCCTTCTTTTCTGCTGCTTCAGCCCTTGCTAGCGAGTCAGACACGCCGTCATCGTAAGTCCATGCAGTCTTTGGGACCTCACCTCCACCATAGCCAGCAACAACACCCGGCCTTCTTCCAAGTACCGCCTCCACAATCTCTTCTTCAGTTAGGTCATGATCCACGTCATTGTCTCTCATTTATTTCATTTGATTCTGTCATTTTACAACATTTCATTAAGGGTCAGATATAGGTTTGGAACATGTTTTCGTAAGAAATCAATACCAAACTTACATATTTTTGCAAGGATTCATGCGACAGCCAGACAGATGTGCCACTTTTGCAATACGTGATCTTGTAGTTTTCAATGAGTGAGGGTTCTTCCTACAAATTTTTTTCACTGACTGTCACATGTATACGTGAATGTGTATTATAAACGGATGAGATCAAGTTAAACACATTACCTTCTCGTGCAGGCGCTGGACAAATGTCTTCGAACCGGAACTGTGCAGATTCTTAACATGCTCTCGGTTTGTAGTACCTCTTCTACTCTTAACCTGTGAATATATCATAACAAAATTGTGAAAGGAACTCCATAACATAGTACATACATAAATTCAAGACCATCTCTTATATCGGTTTTACCTTGCAGGGCTCGGACTGAAAGTACGAACACAAGATCTCCCAATCACTTTGGGTTACATGCGGGGATGGATGACGCCTTGCTTCAGTATGGCTTTGGAAACTCTTGTAATGTCTATGCCGCTTGTATCTGTAGTCACTGTATGCTCTGCTGCACATGGAATTAATGGCACGAACTATATGCTTCTTCGAAAAATCCAGATTAAACATCCCCTAAACGATAAAATACAGAGAATCAATTAAAACATGCGCATTTCAATTACTAATTCACTTTTCAAGTTAAATCCAACAACTGAGAGAGAACTAACAAATAAAGACATGGAAAATCCTTATAAACGTAAAAATAAAAAAACATGAACCATGCAATAGCTGCACTCACAAGTAGGTGATCGAATATGGGTTTCCTGTGATGATCCTCCATTTTCTTCCATGACGGACTTCTAGCCTGTGCATGCATGCGTACAGCAACACCAACCTCAGCCGTGAGCTCCAAACGACCATCACCCACTGGTCTCTGCTTCCCCAGGGGAATGTACACATCGATCTTACCTCCAATTTTTTTGGTCTTACTTCTGATACTTAGCCCACGCGTCACTCCTCTTCCAGTTCTAGTTATTTGGGGAGCTACGTACGAGAGAAGAATTAATACATTAGGAAATGCATCAAATTTCAAGTAAATAAAAATATTAATAACTCGTATGCAACCGTATTGAAGAATCAACATAACTTCTACGATACATACATTTGGAAACCACGTTCTCAGCATGTCCCGCATCAGTTGGTGGTGTTCGTTCCCTTATCCTGGATTTCAGACGACGCGACCTTCTCGACGAACCACAAGGCACCACATTCTACAATAAAACATTAAATAAGACACAACCAAACAGTAGCTCACTGTTGAAAAGAAATACGTACAACTGCTACTTACATCACCAGCAATCTCATCGTCTGACTGATCTAACCCTTCCATTTCAGCATCTCTGGCGGATTTGTTCCGAGCAGTTGTCCTGGGGTTTGATGCTCAACCTCCTAGGCGTCGATCGATTCAATCTTCTTACACCAACATCCTGTCTTGTAACATGCACGACATTCTACCATAAATTACACACATTACCCGTTTGTATGTTAAGTTCAAAATTAAAAAAATTGTACTGCTACTTACAGCAGGATCCATGTCATCGTCAGAACGAAGCGAGTCCACTTCAACATTTGTACCATTGTTGTTCCGCGCAGTCGTCCTGGAATTTGACGATGGTTTTTTCCTGGTCAGCCTTGTAGGCGTTACCCGATGGGATCTTCTTTCGCCAACAACCCGTGTCGTAACCTGCGTCACAGTTTTAAAAAAAATTGCACAATAAAAAGTTAAGGAATAGACAAACAGTTTGTAGATGATTTTTAAGAAATAAAAGGTTATAATTATACTTACATCAGGATCTACGTCATCCAAAGACAGATCCCACACTTCCCTTTCCACATCTGTTGTGGAGTTGTTACGAGGATTCGTCCTGGGATTCTACGCCGCTGCTTTTTTGTACACGTTCCTGTTTGGTCTTAATCGATGCGATCTTCGGATGCCAACACCCCTTCTCGTACCCTGCATCGCATATTCATATAGAAGCTAGCAACTAGAAATTTTGCCAAGTATGTTGAACAATAAATATTTCAGAAGCCGTATGAACAGTACATCATCGCTGACATGGACATTTTCCTCTTCCATTTGAAGACTCGTAACGGCGTTCTTCCGAGCCTTCTTCCTGGTTTGTGATGTTATGTTTGGTTCCTGGGAGTTTCTTCTACGCACTCTGCCCTCGGCACGTTGAGCTGCAGCTAGTCTCGCAACCAACAGTTCAGGGGTTAGCCGAAAGAATTCCTTGATGGCATATACAGGACATTTGTAAGACAAGGTATGGAATGAAATAGAATGAAATGCAGTAACATTATATGCATACGACAATAAAATCTTGAACATTACCTCATCGCTGTCATCATCGACGTTTTCCTCTTCCATTTGAACACTGCTTGTAACGATTTTCTTCTGAGATTTGTCGATGGAGTGTGTTCCTGCATTTTCTTTCTCCAGGGAGTTTCTGCTGTGAACTACGCTGTCATCACCCAACTCCGCAGGTATTGTCGGTGTCAGTCTCTGAGGTGTTGGTCGTATGGACTCAGCTACTGCAACATCCTGTGGAATAACCTACGTCACATTTGGAAAAAAGTGTTACACATTTTAGCGTACAAATCATCCAAAGTTTGAAAGCACTTGCAACTACCTCGCTACTTTCGGGTACATTTTCCTCTAACCCTCCAATTTCAAGAGTAGCATCTTCCCTTGTGTCAGTAGTGTTAGCCCTGTCGGTTCTCAATCTAGGGGATCTTCTTATGCGCCTTTGGGAGTCAGTTACCTGTATGCGATATACACATAAAGGATGTCATGTTATGAAAACTGTATGGGACGGTCATTTACATTTAACTTCAAACTGCTACGTACCTCAGTGTCCACCAGTACTTCGTTTGTCCTTCCAACATTATTCGAGGTGTTTGTCCTCGTCGGAGTCGACATTTTAGCTTGTGACTGCTGTTCATCCAAGCAGACATCATTACCACCTGCATCTCCAGAAGGATGGTCACTTGGAACAGTTCCAACCACATTTTCCTTCTTTTTGGCCTTCTTTGCAGTGGACATTCCTGCGTGCACGCGGTCAATATAAATTACGAAACAATTATACGTTCTCAAAAGATCGAATTTGATTACGAAGTAGACCCATATTACCTTTATTGTCAGCCAACCATCCGGGGGACAGTGACACTGCAGATTTCTTATTTGTTGTTGAAACAGCTCTCGAATTCTGGGAATCGCCAAGCTTTTTCTGCATTACAGATCGCGGCGATACTACAACGCAATAAATAAGGCAATCATAAGCAGTTAGACCGCAGTGTAAGAACAATTATATATAAAATACCAATGAAATACGAAATTTAGGAAAGTGATACTGATTTCATTGTGCTTGTTGCTGGTGTCTCCCTCCAAAACACTGGCACTTGGGACAGATTGCGCCTCCTGGATATTACGTGCTGCTCCACTAGGCGTGCGTCGAGGGGACTTTCTTGCGCTAGTACGAGGGTCTGCATTCTGAGAACATGAACATACAAAATTAAGTCACCGCAGTTCAACATACGTAAATGCTTAATTACATTGTTTGTTTAAATGTAGAACCCTTACCTCCACCGTCATATCCTTTTCAGGATCTTGGAGTCCACGTACGCTACTCGTAGTCTTCGAAGGAGTTAACCGGAGCGAGCGTCTGACCTTTGCATATGTTTCCATGGCCTGCAGTAATCTACAAATTCAAGTGTAACAAAATGCTATGCGACATTAATTTCGGGTAAGAATGCATACAGACAATAACGTTTCATTCATCTAAAAATTGAAAAAACTAATTAATAACCCAAATATTTGGAATCCAAGTAGCTAAAAAAAATAATACCTAAAGAGCAGAAATCCAAATAACCAAATACTAGTCAACAATAATTATAGAAATGCAGTTATCTGAACTCCCACAAATCTGTATCGTAATCGTCGTCGTCATCGCCATCATCATCATCACCTATATGAGTACCGTCGCTGCTGTAGTCCTCACCACCGGCGTCATCACTGTCGTCGTCGTCATCGTCGGCGTCATCACTGTCACTTAGTAAAAAATTATCTTCAGGATCAAATTCAGTGACAGGACTCTTACCAGTCGAAAACGATTGTTGATACGCATCGTTCTCTATGTCACGATAACTTGTTTCTTCTTCGGTTTCAGATATGTTGTACCAATTTCTAGGTTGAATCTTCTGAACTATTCTGTAGTTCTTACCTAGAATAACATCTGGGACATAGAACACTTGTTGAGCCTGCGACGTAAGTATATAAGGTTCCCCTTTATACCAAATACGACTAATGTTCACGCTAGTGAAGTACTTATCTTTCCTAACTCCTGTCTTCGTATCTCCTGTATTAAACCAATTGCACTTAAAAATAAAAACACGATACCCTCCTACATATGTCAGCTCAATGATATCAGTTAAAACACCATAGAAATCAATTTTTGTGCCTTCATGGTCTGCTCGCACCAAAACACCAGAGTTCTGAGTCACTCTTCGTTCGTCACGTGCATTTGTGTGAAATCTCATGCCATTAATAACACATCCCGTATACCATTTAATATGTCTATCAGGCCCACAAGCAAGCGAGTAAAGGTCATCAGTTGCCTCTACAGACATGTCAATTCGCTTTTTAACCATTTGATCAAACATATATATAAACGTTTCAGAACGTATTAAATATAATTTATGTATTACAAAATGACAAGCTATGTAACAAGATTTCTTACAAGATTCTTAAACCAATCAGCAAACTCAAGCTGATGTGTTTTCTCGAAATTTGAAGACTCCAGCAACTCAAGATTCTTACTGCGCCCATATGCATGTCAACAGTGTTTAAACATTTGACTAAATTATTGACCAAGGTACATCAAGTTTTCCTAACAAAAATACTCACTTCATATATGTATCGATCTCTTCGTAGTTGAGAAAAAAAACCATCGAACAATCTCATATTGTGAAGGTGTCAGCCTTTCAACCTGTGAGGCACTCAAAGGCCGAACAGGACGAGAAAATATAGAAAAGCTACTATTTCGGCTGATATTAACTCCTTCATGGTTTCTGTCCGCACGATTATATCTTGTTTCAACGCCGTCAAGATACATCGAACAGAAATTTAAACATTCATTGTCGATGTATGCTTCGGCAATTGAACCTTCATGTCGAGCCTTATTTCTCACATATTGATTTAGCGTATATAGAAATCTGTTTACACAACATATATATGAATGATAAATTTGTTGAGGGATGACATAATGCAAAACCTCATAAATTACGAAAGGCCTAACCTTTCAATAGGATACATCCAGCGATATTGAACTGGTCCTCCATACATTACCTCTCGAGGAAGGTAGACTGGAAGGTGCATCATAACATCAAAGAACGATGGAGGCAAAATCAACTCCAATTTACAGAGTATCAACACGATATCCCTTTCTAATCCCTCCAAGCACTCCACCGTCAAAGTTCGCGAAGACAGTTCTTTGAAGAACATACTAAGCTCAGTTAATGCATCACAAATTTGTTTGCTCAAGTTCCCACGTATTGCAAGTGGAAGCAGCCGTTGTAACAGTACATGATAATCATGGCTTTTCATGCCAATTATCTTGTAATCATTGCTGCTCACACAAAGAGATATATTTGACGCGTAACCGTCACGGAATTTAATATTTTTTAACCATTCACAAATATTTTTCCTTCCACCGACATCTAGACAGTAGGGTGCATGGGGAATGACATCCCTATCACCATCTTTGCGTACATGCAGCTCTTTCATAATACCCAGTTCCGCAAAATCTTTAGGTGAGTTTTCAGTATCTTTTGTTTTCCCATCAATACTCATCAAAGTCCCAAGCACACTCTCACAAACATTTTTCTCTACATGCATGACATCCAAGTTATGTCTGATCTCAAGTGTTTTCCAATAGCTCAATTCGAAAAATATACTTATTTTCCTCCAGTTTAATTCTTTGTCAGGTCGTTTTCTCTTCTTGTTAGTTAAAGTTTTTCCAAACTTCAAATCTGAAGGAAGTGACTTTAACTGATCAAGAACATCATCTCCAGATAACTCCTTCGGCTTAGGTTTAGGCTCAAATTTACCATTAAATTTTTTATTCCGTCGCCATGGATGATTGAGTGGTAAGAACCGACGATGACCCATGTAAACCTGTTTCTTACTATGCTTCAATCTTATATGGTGAGTTTCCTTGTTGCACGGTAGACACGCTAATTTCCCTTTGGTACTCCATCCGAACAACATGCCATATGCAGGCAAATAATTTATTGTCCACAAGAGTGCAGCATGCAACATAAATCTTTCACCAGAATAGGCATCGTACGTTTCTATACCTTCTTCCCACAAGTCTTTCAAGTCATCAATTAATGGACGGAAGAAAACATCAATATCATTTCCCGGTGAATGCGGCCCTGGTATTAATAGGGGCATAATAATAAACGGGTCTTTCATAACTGTGTAGCCCCCACATTGTATATAACAAGCATTATAGGCCACATACTATACGTACTACTCATATTACTGAAATGATTAAAACCATCGCTGGCTAATCCAAACCTTATATTACGAGGATCTTGAGCAAACCATTCATGTTCTTTGTCAAAATCTTGCCATTGCTTAGCATCAGCTGTTGGAATAGATGCCCTAGAGGCAATCTAGTTTAGTATGAATTATTTTTGGCTAGAAATTTATTTATTATTTATTTAATATAATGAAGTCCTTAGATTTACAATTGTGTTGTTTATCTTAAATATCTCTAGTCCAGTATAATGATTAATGGGACAATCATCTATAGACTAGTATGGGGTTGGATTGATATGGAGATATCACGATCCAACACATAGGTGTGCATTAGGGAATGTTGCACTGGATTGACCCATCTCCGAGAAGGCTACATACATGTTATGTTGAGTCACAAGCGCTTCTCGCGGTGCAATGGTATTGTCATCCTTAGACTTGAAGTCACTAGATATTCTAGTTGTGGATTATTGTGATTTTGGTAACGTTAAACGCTACACCGTAACTGGGTAGTTATAAAGGCGTGTAATGGATACAATAAGAAGCAAGTTAGAGATCGTAGTGGACGTAGATAGAATTTGTCCCTCCCACATAACGGGAGCAAATATCCTAGACCACTCGAGGGAAAGTGCTTATACAGAATGTCTGGCCAGACTCAAATAAATCAATATGGGATATTGATGTTATTTGCACGAATAAGGCTATTCCCATGGATCGAGAAACTATGGATTGGATATACGAGTGTGACTTGTATGTCTCGTGTCCAATCCGGATATAGAGACAAAGGGATGAGACAATTACTTGTACAAAGGTTGTCAAGATGACTATTCTATTAGTTGGCTAGAATGGATGTTTTGCTAGCGACCGCTCCATATTAGCAAATAGTTGCTACCAACTAGATAGAACCTATGGGGTCACACGCTATATAGAGTTGAACTAGATTTGGGAACTAATTAATTGGATTAATTAATTAGAAGGATCACTTTGCAAAACCTTGCAAACTTAGTAGGGACTAATTTGCAAGGAAGGGACTAAATTGAATTCTAGTAGGACTAGAATAAGTCCTTTAGGTAGTTGGCAAGGAGTTGTTGGACTATATAAAGGACCTTCCTTCCTTTCTTCCCATATAAAACTTATTCTCATAATTGAACATAACAAATAGTGGGAGAGAACAAAAGGAGAGAGAGAGAAACAAGCAACAAAGGGACCCGACCGCCCCTTTGTCGCCGCCCGTCCCCGTCGGCCACAAGGAGGCCGA
This sequence comes from Linanthus parryae, assembly GCA_023055425.1. Lineage (NCBI taxonomy): Eukaryota > Viridiplantae > Streptophyta > Magnoliopsida > Ericales > Polemoniaceae > Linanthus > Linanthus parryae. The sequence continues at coordinate 538,064 of JALGPY010000017.1, forward strand.
GACCCTCCTTTTGGGTCTCGTTTTGCGTGATTCTTCTTCCTCTTCCTCTTCCGGGCTAGCACCAAGGACTTGGGAGATTCTAGGATCAGCTCTAGGCGTGGATCAACCATAGAGAACGTGACACAATTCGCGTTTGAAGTCATCAAAGGAGAACCCTAAGGTGTGTTATTGATTTCTAACCCTTACCATCGTTATGTCTCTTGACTTGTGATCCTTGGAGGGTTTTGCATGGTTTTATGATTGTTTGTGTTTCCGTTGCGCATCCATGAATCAAAACCCTACAGTGGTATCAGAGCCACAGGTCGTAGAGCATAAACGTGGTTTATGTGTTACGTTTTAGTTGTTTTACACCTTAATTTGATTGTTTATCGCGTAAAACAAGACAAATCAAGCATGGGATGCAATTTGTCAATAATTAATAATAACAAGATCCAATTTTTGCATTGGATGCATGAATTGGTGAGTTTGAGAAATTTTAGGATCTTAGATCTAGGGTTTGGGCATCCTTGGGGAAGAAGGAGTTCTCCCAAAACAAGGAAACAACCAAACTTGGGCACCAAGCAAGGGAGTTGTTTTGGAAACAACTCCCATAAGGAGGTTCGGCCCCCCTAGGGACCGCCCCCCTTTTCTTGCCGCCCAAGCTTGGCCGCCCTAGGGGTCGGGCGGCCCTAACCCGCAGCCTAGGCTTGTGGGTTTTGGGCCGGGCCGGCCCTAGGCCTTGTGGTTCACCTTATTGGGCCCGGGCAATTTGATTGTTGGGCCCATGGACCGTTTTAACCCTATAAATCCTAAAATCAATTAAAATTGACCAAGCGCGTTAAAATTGGATTTTAACGGTTTATGTGCAAATCGCATGGTGATCGGATATGGCCTTAGGATGTGGTTTTATGTGGATGTTTAATTTTGTGGTTTGGTTTTACGGCCTGCGAGCTGATCAATTAATTGTAATAATTAATTAGGGTTTTATGGCCTGCGTGCCATTTTTTTTTCTCAACTTGTGAGATTTATTTTATTTAGTATAGAAGCTAGCTAGTGCTAGATAAAGTAGATTGTTAGCCAAGATTGAAGAAAAGAAGCCCAAAGCCAAAGAAGCCACAAAAGATGGAGCATGGAGCATGGAGCATTCCACATGACTATGAAGGATGGACCAAAAGATCAAGACGCATGGAGATGTGTTGTTTTTAGGGTTCATAGATAATTCCATTGGCTTGGAATTATCTTAGTCTAGAAAAGGCCATATCCACATCACGTTTAATTTCTGTTTTGTGGTTGTTTATTTTATTGTCTTATTATTGTGTGGTTGGTGTATGGATGATGCATGAAATTAGGATAATAAGATAATTAGACAACCCGGATCTATTATTTGAAGTTGTGCCAAAACTCAAATAGATAGATTAGTTGATATTGATCAACAAAACAATTAAAAAAAATTGAATTTAAAATCCCTCGAAAAGTCAAATATTGTGTTCTTGCCTTCTCGTTATTTAAACACTCATTATCATCATTATTTACCAAGTTCGTGTGTGCCAAAGCATGGCGACTTGGTTCATCATGATGGAATGCGATGGCACGTAACAATGTGCAATTGTTTAGATAAGAGGTTGAACACAACTAGGCTATTAATTTGATTAAGAAACCTAGAGGCAATCAATTGGGATTATCCATATGGATGGATAAATAAGGAGTTATTTTCCCAATTGAACCAAGAGTTGCATATGGGATGCAATTGGAATTGTTCCTACCTAAAGTAGTCAAATTATGGGTGACTTGCCAAAGCAAGCTCATAAGGAGATGAAAGATGGATCTTGGCCCACTAGAAAATATAAGGATATTTTCCGCATTAATATCTTGAGGGTTATTAATCCGTAGAAAAATAGTGGGAGCTATATTCGATAAACTAGCCATTATTGAATATAGTCAAAATTCACAAATACTAAAACTTGCATATTTTCCTTTTTGTAGAATTCCAAATGGAAAACAACTCATCGAGTTCACAACATTCCCTACGATCTGTCCTTGAGAAGGACAAGCTCTCTGGAACCAACTTTCTTGATTGGTACAGAAACTTGAGAATTGTTCTCAAGCAAGAGAAGAAACTGTACGCAATAGAGGAGCATGTTTCAGAAGGTCCAGAGAACCAAACACCTGCTGCCCTAAAGGCGTATCAAAAGCGTGTTGATGACGATAATGATGCGGCCTGCCTTATGCTTTGCACCATGACTTCTGAGCTTCAGAAGCAACACGAAAACATGAATGTTGTCGATATTATCGAACATCTAAAGCAGCTCTTCCAAGAGCAGGCGAGGGTAGAGAGGTATGAGGTCTCTAAGGCACTGTTCAAGTGTCATCTGGCAGAAGGGAACCCGGTGGGACCCCATGTACTCCGTATGATCGGGTACTTGGAGAATCTCGCCCGACTAGGGTTCCCGGTCGGCCAAGAATTGGCAACCGATCTCGTGTTGCAATCGTTGCCCGAGAGTTATGGACAGTTCATTATGCACTATAACATGAACGAGATCGTTAAACCACTGCCATATTTACTCAATATGTTGAGGCCGGCTGAACAGAGCATCAACAAGGGTAAGGGCAAGGCCATAATGATGGTACAGAAAGGAAACGGCAAAAGGTTTGCCTCTTCCTCCAAGGGCAAAGGCAAGTTAGTTGCCAAGTCCAAGGAACCTGCCCTTAAGCCTGTTGGTGGCGTTGCCAAAGGTGTGACTAAAGGTGAGTGTCACTACTGCAGTCAGCCTGGACACTGGAGAAGGAACTGCCCAAAATATCTGGAGGACAAGAGGCTTGGAATAGTGATTCCACCACCACCAGGTATTTTTGTTGTAGATGTCAATTTAACTTTCTCTACATCATGGGTATTAGATACTGGATGTGGATCTCATATTTGTCGAAATATGCAGGATCTAAAGAGAAGTAGAAGATTGGCTAAAGGGGAGGTAGATCTGCGCGTTGGGAATGGAGCAAAGGTTGCTGCGTTGGCCATAGGCGTGTGCGAGCTATCTCTGCCTTCAGGATTAGTTTTAGAATTAAATAATTGCTATTTTGTGCCTGCTATGAGCAGAAACATTATTTATATTTCTTGTTTGGACAAGGATGCTTTTATTATTTCAATAAAGAACAATTTTTGATCCTTTTATTTAAATAATATTCACTATTTATGTGCGCAATTATTTAATGGACTTTATGTCCTTGATCTAAGCAATCCTGTCTACAACATTAATACCAAGCGGATTAAAATGAATGATTTAAATCCAGCTTATTTATGGCACTGTCGTTTAGGCCACATAAATGAGAAACGTGTATCTAGACTCCATAAGGATGGATTACTAGACTCATTTGATTTTGAATCATATGAGACATGTGAGGCTTCTTTATTGGGAAAAATGACTAAGTCCCCTTTCAATAAGAAAGGTGAGAGGACTAGTGAGCAATTGGCGCTCATACATACCGATGTGTGTGGGCCATTTGCCACGCCTGCCAGGGGTGGTTATGTCTACTTCATTACAGTTACTGATGATTACAGTAGATATGGATTTGTGTACCTTATGAGGGCAAAATCCGAATCCTTTGAAGTGTTCAAAGAATTCAAGAATGAAGTAGAGAAGCAACTTGGCAAAAGTATCAAGGCCCTACGATCGGATCGTGGAGGAGAATACTTGAGCCAAGAGTTTGACGACTATCTTAGAGAGTTTGGGATCGTGTCCCAACTCACTCCACCCGGAACGCCACAATGGAATGGCGTGTCCGAGAGGAGGAATCGAACCCTATTGGATATGGTTCGATCTATGATATGTCAAACCAATCTTCCATTATCATTTTGGGGCTACGCTCTATTAAGTGCAGCTTTCACCATTAACCGTGTTCCATCTAAATCAGTCATGAAGACACCATATGAGATGTGGAGTGGGAGGCGTCCCACACTGTCGTTCATGAGGATTTGGGGCTGCGATGTCTATGTAAAACGTTTACAATCAGACAAGCTGGGGCCGAAATAGGATAAGTGTAAATTTGTGGAGTACCCTAAGGAAACTAAGGGTTACTACTTCTACAATCCAACCGAGAACAAAGTGTTTGTTGCTCGGACCGGCGTGTTTCTAGAAAGAGAATTTGTGTCTAAAGAAGCAAGTGGGAGGAATGTAGAACTTGAAGAGGTTCAAGAACCACAAATCACTGAACCGATTATGGAACATGAACAGGAACCACAAGCAGTTGTGGAGCAACCTGTTCAGGTAACACAAGAGCTTCGTAGATCTAGTAGAGTGCGCCAGGAACCCGAGAGGTATGGACTTCTCGTAACCAACTCCGGTGACACGATGCTCATAGATGATGAGCCTACTACCTATGAGGAGGCCATGAGTGTCCTAGACTCTCAGAAGTGGCTGGAAGCCATGAGATCCGAGATGGAATCCATGTATACCAACAAAGTATGGACTTTGGTGGAACTACCCGATGGGGCGCGGCCTATAGGGTGCAAGTGGGTCTTCAAGAAGAAGATCGACATGGATGGTAATGTGATTACCTATAAGGGCCGATTGGTGGCTAAAGGATTCAGACAGATTCATGGTATTGACTATGATGAAACCTTTTCACCAGTCGCTATGACCAAATCCATTCGAATCCTACTTGCGATTGCAGCATACCACGATTATGAGATTTGGCAGATGGATGTCAAAACAGCATTCCTTTATGGGAATCTCCTCGAGGACGTGTATATGATACAGCCGGAGGGTTTTGAGGATCCAAAGCAAGCCAACAAAGTCTGTAAGCTGCAACGATCCATTTATGGATTGAAGCAAGCTTCTAGGAGTTGGAATCGACGTTTTGATGAAGTGGTCAAAGAGTTTGGCTTCATCAGAAACGTAGATGAGTCTTGTGTCTACAAGAAGGTTAGTGGGAGCTCTATAGCTTTTCTGGTCTTGTATGTGGATGACATACTACTCATTGGAAACGACATTCCCATGCTGCAATCTGTTAAAGATTGGCTACGAAAGTGTTTCTCAATGAAGGACTTAGGGGAAGCAGCCTATATACTCGGTATAAAGATCTATAGAGATAGATCTAAGAGGTTGCTAGGCCTAAGTCAAAGTACATATATTGACAAGGTGTTGAAACGGTTCAACATGCAAGATTCCAAGAAGGGATTCTTGCCCATGTCACATGGGATCACTCTTTCGAAGAGTGGTTGTCCCTCCAATGAGATTGAGAAGGAACGCATGAGTAGAATCCCTTATGCCTCGGCCATAGGATCTATCATGTACGCCATGTTATGTACTAGACCAGATGTGTCATATGTCTTGATTATGACAAGCAGATACCAATCTAATCCGGGGGAGAGTCACTGGATTGCAGTCAAGAACATCCTAAAGTACTTGAGAAGAACTAAGGATGCTTTCTTGATATTTGGCGGTGAGGAAGAGTTGCGTGTAAGGGGTTACACTGATGCAAGCTTCCAAACCGACAGAGATGACTTTAGATCACAATCGGGATATGTGTTTTGCCTGAATGGAGCAGCGGTGAGCAGGAAGAGTTCCAAGCAAGAGACGGTAGCTGATTCTACAACAGAGGCTGAGTACATTGCTGCAAATGGCGCAGCAAAGGAAGCTGTTTGGATCATAAAGTTTGTTTCTGAACTTGGTGTGGTCCCTAGCATTGCGGATCCAGTTGAGTTGTTCTGTGACAACACTGGGGCGATCGCGCAATCAAAGGAACCCAGGTCGCACCAGAAGTCCAAGCACGTGCTCAGGAAGTTTCATCTGATTCGAGATATTATCGATAGAGGAGACGTTCGGATATGCAAGATTCCTACAGATGATAATCTGTCAGACCCGCTTACAAAGCCTTTCACGCAGTGGAAGCATGAAGGGCACACTAGGATTATGGGCATACGAGATGCGTCAGATTGGCTCTAGTGCAAGTGGGGGACTGTTGGAATAGATGCCCTAGAGGCAATCTAGTTTAGTATGAATTATTTGTGGCTAGAAATTCATTTATTATTTATTGAATATTTAATATAATGAAGTCCTTAGATATACAATTGTGTTGTTTATCTTAAATATCCCTAGTCCAGTATAATGATTAATGGGACAATCATCTATATACTAGTATGGGGTTGGATTGATATGGAGATATCACGATCCAACACATAGGTGTGCATTAGGGAATGTTGCACTGGATTGACCCATCTCCGAGAAGTCTACACACATGTTATGTTGAGTCACAAGCGCTTCTCGCGGTGCAATGGTATTGTCATCCTTAGACTTGAAGTCACTAGATATTCTAGTTGTGGATTATTGTGATTTTGGTAGCGTTAAACGCTACACCGTAACTGGGTAGTTATAAAGGCGTGTACTGGATACAATAAGAAGAAAGCTTAGAGATCGTAGTGGACGTAGATAGAATTTGTCCCTCTCCCACATAACGGGAGCAAATATCCTAGGCCACTCGAGGGAAAGTGCTTATAGAATGTCTGGCCAGACTCAAATAAATCAATATGGGATATTGATGTTATTTGCACGAATAAGGCTATTCCCATGGATCCAGAAACTATGGATTGGATATACGAGTGTGACTTGTATGTCTCGTGTCCAATCCGGATATAGAGACAAAGGGATGAGACAATTACTTGTACAAAGGTTGTCAAGATGACTATTCTATTAGTTGGCTAGAATGGATGTTTTGCTAGAGACCGCTCCATATTAGCAAATAGTTGCTACCAACTAGATAGAACCTATGGGGTCACACGCTATATAGAGTTGAACTAGATTTGGGAATTAATTAATTGGATTAATTAATTAGAAGGATCACTATGCAAAACCTTGCAAACTTAGTAGGGACTAATTTGCAAGGAAGGGACTAAATTGAATTCTAGTAGGACTAGAATAAGTCCTTTAGGTAGTTGGCAAGGAGTTGTTGGACTATATAAAGGACCTTCCTTCCTTTCTTCCCATATATAACTTATGCTCATAATTGAACATAACAAAGAGTGGGAGAGAACGAAAGGAGAGAGAGAGAGCAAGCAACAAAGGGAACCGACCGCCCCTTTGTCGCCGCCCGTCCCCGTCGGCCACAAGGAGGCCGAGACCCTCCTTTTGGGTCTCGTTTTGCGTGATTCTTCTTCCTCTTCCTCTTCCGGGCTAGCACCAAGGACTTGGGAGATTCTAGGATCAACTCTAGGCGTGGATCAACCATAGAGAACGTGACACAATTTGCGTTTGAAGTCATCAAAGGAGAACCCTAAGGTATGTTATTGATTTCTAACCCTTACCATCGTTATGTCTCTTGACTTGTGATCCTTGGAGGGTTTTGCATGGTTTTATGATTGTTTGTGTTTCCGTTGCACATCCATGAATCAAAACCCTACATCAGCCGGGTGCGCAATGACATTGTCGTCATGCACACGCCGATCCTTGTGCCAACGCATATCCTTGGCAATGTTTTTAGAAATGAACAATTTTTGAAGCCTGGGTTTCACAGGGAAGTATCTAAGAACCTTCTGAGGAATTTTCTTCCCATTGCGACATTCCTTCCACCTAGATTCCCTACAATCAGAATTGGGACAGTGATCCAAATTCTCATTTTCCTTCCAATACAGAGCCCAATTGTTTGGACATGCATGGATATTGACATAACCAAGCCCAAGTTCACGTAAAATATTTTTAGCTTCATAAAACGACTTTGGTAGAGTGTGACCAGGCGGCAGTAACTCTGTAAGAAGATCTAACACCATGTTCACCGATTTATTACTCCATTTACAAAGCGTCTTAATATGCAGCAACCTTATTATTAGTGACAGCTTAGAGAACTTCTGACACCCTGGGTATGCCTCACATTGTGCATCGCTTAACAGCTTAGCAAATGTATCACCCTCCCCGATTTTTAAATGTGTTTCATCGGATGATATGTCATCCCCAACATTACCAGCAAACCTACCCTCTTGTAAGTCCCCTATCAAGCCTTCAATGTCAACGCGTGTCTCAGGTATGTCATCTACACAGTCACCGGAAACATTCACGGCAACCTCACCTAAACCGTAACCCTTCCCATGAAATACCCACTTCACATAGCCTTCAAGCATCCCATTCTGATGCAGATGTTCTCTTACATCGGTAAGAGATCTAAAGGTTACGTTAACACACCTAGAACATGGACAACGTATCCTATTTCTTCCATCAGCATTATGACTCGCAAACTTAATGAAGTTTGAAACACCATTAACATATTCGTCACACCATTTATCATTCAACCCAATCCAACTTCGATCCATCACTACCTACATGTCATATACATATAACTATCAATACTTCTATTAAAAAAAGAAAATCCATAAATAACAGAAACAATTATGTCACCTTTAACAAAGTTGGCAGTTGAACAAACGCATGATTTTCAAACAAGACAAGAACGAGTCACGAGACTATGCAGTACATTATCCCTAACTGCTTCATAACAAAGTCATGATTTTCAAGTAAGAACTTTCTGTAAATACTGACACGTAAATAAAACACTACACTAAAGCAGCAACAAACAAGCACGTATCGGTTCATACTCATACAACTACATTACATGAAACAAGACAACCGCGTATCGGATGCTTAATTAGGTAAAGTTATCGATAGCAGCAATGTAGATACGAAACAATATTAACAGTAAATACTTAGAAGATGAAAGAACATATCAATTTCTGCAGGACACAAAGAGATGAAACGAAAACAAGTCACATGCGAAAATAAGAAAAGCAGAGAGAATAATAATAAATGTTAAGTAACATACTAACAGAGTGGAGGGCCAAAATTTAGAACGAGAAGAGGCAGCCAAGTACGTAACAGTCCAACAAACTTCAATCTCCTCAAGCTTTACAGTCACCACCTGCAAAAATTACTTCAACTACTCACAGCTGACAATAAAGAGATACTGTAATATTAATCTACTATCTAACATAACCGCAATAAGACTCTGTAACAAAAAACACGTAATGATATGCACAACAGGTAATCCTATATGGAGTGCACCGAACATAAGTACTTGTAGGTGTGAGTCTATTAGCTTTTCCTATATGCAGAAGAGGTAATCCTATATGAACAATCGAAATGTTTAATTATCTGTGTATATCCTAGTTTGATCATAATAGTTTCGTACTTAATTTAATCATTCCAATTCACTTTAGTATCAACTTGAAGTTTACATAAGTACTTCTACGTATGCGTCAATCACCTTGTCCTTTTTATTTTTCTGCTTTGAGATCTCGTTAGTTTGGACTAGTTTTAGGCACCAATGATTTTGTATGTCCTGCATTTCATTCATGAATCTATCTATTGCTACATGACTTTAGATTGATTTAGCGTGAGTACTAGAGTGCTTTTCTGATTTCTGTTTACATAGAACAATTGAAATGTTTAATGAGCTGTGTATATCACTATGCCGAGGAAGTCGATAACTCACTGTTTCAGGTTGCTAAGTAAATCAGTACATGTTTACGCAAATACAATACACATTCCGGAAACAATAACCATAAACAAGGGAGAATATAGCATAACCTTTCAGAGCAATCAAAGCTGGATTTTAACCACACATTCAATCAGCAAGAAAGAATACATACATGACAGCAAACCCTAGAACATGAACACATACAGGACAGAAGAAATTTAAAGAGGCCAAACCCTAGAACATAAATTACCCATCTGCAGAAACCCTAGAACATGAACACATACATGTCTGAAGAAATTGTAAGAGGACTAACCCTAGAACATGAACCAATCCGCAGAAAACCCTAGAACTTTCAATGGAAGACCAAATCATACACACATACATCTCATAAATCAATAAAAGATGGAAGAAGACAACATAATCAGACACATCAACCGGAACAACACAGAATCTAACATGCAAATCATCACACAGATGGAAGAAGACAAGAAATTGAAAGATGCCATTACAGAGAGATGGAACAAGAACATCAAACGGAAGAAGAAGATGAAATAGGCGATTCCAGAGAGATCAAAGAAGAAGAAGATGAAAGAGTCCCATACCTGAAATCGATTGAAGAGGCGTTCACAGCATCTCCGGCGAAGATTAAAGAGGCCTTCACAGCATCTCCGGCGAAGATTGTTGAAGGATTCGATCGATTGAGAGACTGGAAGGATCGATTCGATCGATTGAGGGTGAGAGAGACTTCTGAGAGAGAGGGAATTGGGAGAGTCGTGAGAGAATGTGAGAGAGGGTGAGAGAGTACTGCTGAATAACCTCGTAAAACGTGTTGGGGGAATTAATTTTTTATTCCCTCCTTGCAATTTGGGAGTGCGGCAAACATCAATTATTTACCCTCCAATTTTTTAAAGCAGGAGTTGACAATAAGATATGTCACTATGTAAGTAGATGTCAAAATCAAATAAATACTCCCAATATATTGACCACATTATTGGGAAGAATAAAATAAAAACTAAAAGGTCGACAAAAAATATCATGTGCATCGACAAATTCTGATATTGTCGATTAATCGCGTAACCATCGACATAAAACTGTGTGTCGACAAAAAAACTGTCAACAAATGTCATATTTGTTGTAGTGGTAGAGCTTCCACCTAGCACTTGAGGTGTCAAAATGAGGTTTCCAAGTGGTACACATGCATAGGGGGGGGGGGGGTAAAAGTGTAGTTTCTAAACTTTTGGGTAGCTTCTACTTAATTTCAGAAAATTGCAAAACCACCCCGAACATCTCTAGTGCTCCAAAATCATTCTAACAACTTCCGAATATTTTCAATACTCCAAAATTCAAACTTTAAAGCCGTGACAGACTATTTACAAATTTTCCCCCAAAGACTAGATCTTGCACTTAATGTCGGCTTGAAAAATAGGGGTGTTACAGTCTACCCACATTAAAAGAATCTTCGTCCCCGAAGATCTCATACTATACTTACCCATATACACATGAAATGCGGGTGAAATGTAGTACCGTGACTCAGTCTATATGACTTAATCAGACAAGTACATAAGTAACTCTCGTCTAATGTTCTGCTCTCAATATATGGTTTCCATAGATGGTCAGCTAGAAACACCTTAACTGAAAGATATTTCTCATTCTTACTCTCCGCACAACGGGCTCTATTATGTGACTATATTACTATCCTGCCTAGACTCGCATCACAATAGGGTTTCGTATACGATTAGTACAAGTAAGAGTTCGAAACAAGATTTTGAAAGTTCAATAACATCATACAAGTTCTCAATTTTAGAAACGACTCAAAAATTTGCTAAAATTTATACAAATATCGAAACTTTTAGACATATACTTTTATCAAGACTAATAAGTCGTTTTTCTTTACTCATCCGAGTTAAAAATGTTATCTTACCTGTAGAGGATTAGAAACCAATCACCTAAAGTGTTCCATGCATACGAGGGGGAAAAGAACACTATGTGTCGTCACACAACGTGCTTCTCTAACACAACTCGCATGTGCTTCAAATGTTCCAACTCAGTCTAAACAGCGGGTACAACTTATAGTACCGTCGTACTAAGAGTCGCGCCAGCGGACTGATAAACAGAGTGGTCCATATCACTTGGCATTTGGTATCTCGAAACGCCAATAGTTTTCAGAAACCATTTTTTTTTACTAAATACTTTATTTTCAAAACTTTCTCATTTTGGAAAGAACCATGTCAAATTAATTCAAAATGAAACAAACAACGTATTATCTTAAAACTCGCGCTCCTAGGTAAAATACGAATGGTCTCATGGTCTTTTAAAAGCGTCGTTACTCTCTCGTTGACAAATTAACATAATCAAACTAGGGAGCGCGGATACACATCACACGACAATGACAGATCATTTCTATATAGCAACTAAACACACCCATAGAATAACCATCATATGAATAAGCAAGTAGTTTTCGCATAGATCACATACATTAAATAGTTAACAGTTAATTAAAAAGTAAGGTACAAATCGAGTTTAACTATATGTAAGTACCCTAATTCCCCGACGGCTTGTTTACTTTATTTATTCCCAAATTGAGTTATCCTAGTCAATTTTGAATTTCGAAAACGTTTTATCTTTCTTATTCTCTACTAATGGAAATCGAAAAGTCACTTTAACCGCAAAACCGATGCTCTGATACCAGCAGAAACAACCAGGGATCTCGGTTCAGGGTTAATGCGACTATCGATAACCAAAAGTAGAATTATGCTATTAAGATTACATTTCGTTTAGTGTATACAACAAATCTTGTCAAAATAAGTCTACAAAAAATGTAAATAAATATAAAGTGCGTGATATTCTAAATGATCTAACTTAAGCACGCAACTTCGTCTCGATTCGCGTTCACATCCCCCACCTTGATTGATGACCTGCGGTTTTAAAATAGCAACAGCCGACGGAGTTTTGAAGAAAATGATCAGTAAAAACTGAGTAAATACATACTACGACATGTAAAGCAACGAGTTGCACGAAAGCATGAGTTGAAAAAAAATCAGGAGATTTAAACAGTAATACTATCATGTTGGAGAATTTGGAACAACTGGAAGTAACCGAGTAACAAAAACGTCTAAATTTAATAACATTGAGAAACCGCGGGTAGTTGGTAAAATATCCAGAGTAAGCAAGTCCATTTAAGAGAATAACTTAGTTCATGAGTAGGCGAAGCATTTCAAATCATTTCAATTGATTAGGGCAATCCAGAGCCACAAACAACATTAATACAGTAGTCAATTCTTAATTTCGACTTCAAACAACATTTTAATTTAGCTGAGGCGTGTCCAGATCCACCAGCAGGATCGATGTAAACAGAGGGATCACGAAATAATCACTAAGGGTTACTTCTAGGGTGTATCAAACCCTATTTCACCCGAGCGTTAAGGGAGCCCATTCGTCAACCCCGCTTACAACATTAGCTAAAAGGCCTTAAGTGTTGAGACCCCTATACCGTAGTGACCCTTACAAGTATAAGAAGCACTCTATAGCTCTATAAACCCCTTGGCCTCAATATCTTGATACATTTTGGCTCATCGGGGGCGGATTTGTGAACATTAACGTTCTATCCAAGAATAAGAAGCATTGCTTCAATGGTCTTAGCCATAAGAAAATGGAGGATAGCTTGACGCCTCCCATTAATAACAGTACTCTGTACATCGTCCTAAGTCTATTAGAGGTATTTTTTTCTTTTCTTTCACATAACCAGAATCAGAATATCAAAATTTCCCAAGAAATTTTCGAGAGTTCTCAAAGGAGATGAATAAAATAGTTTAACAACTTTCGAGTGGAAAACATGCATTCTCATACTATTTCATATAACAAACATTCATTTGAAACATCAAACACAAACGCACATTTTGATATGAAAAGGCCGTACATATGTACTTACCTCTGAGACATGAAAGACGCAAAACAACGCTAGCACTACTACAACGCTCATCTCCGAGTCTCACAGTGAATGCAGCAACACGAAAACGTACGTCTACTTCGAACGGTCCTTAATAACGGCTGGATATACACAAGTCAAGTATATATTCTATCTTCATTTACCCTCTGTATGAGGTTGTATGCAAGAATGCAATGGAATGCGGGTCGTGCAAGATAAATGACTAAAACGCCCCTCACACTCCAAAACTGTCTAGTTGCACGGTCCCCAAATTATACTCATGTTGGCCCAAACACATGTAAGAATGACTCAAAACTCTCCCATATGTACATTGCATCGAAATCTACAACTTTCAATAAATTGCACTCAGGCCACTAAAGTTTAGTAAAATTGTAAAAAGACCCCAACATTTGACTTGGTCAACCGAAGCCCAAAATTACATACAAGTACTCTAAATAAGCATACAAGACATGCTGACAAACTCCAAGTTACTAAACTAATCTCAAATCAAAGTTTAAGTGAAATTACTATTTTGCCCCTCCTATACAGTTCAGTCAAACTAGGGTTTTCGAAAAGTCAAACTTTGTCAAACTTGATATTTAGACTCAGAATATGAATACGAACAAGTTTTGTGAAGAACGCTAAGGCCAGAAATGTCATTCAAATGGTCAAAACCGAATATCAAAGATAGCGAAAAGTCGTTTCAAGTAGTCAACTTTGCGACTGATTTCTGATCAATTGAGAAGGAGTTTTAAGAAACTAAAAATAGGGTTTTGAAGATGACAAGTCAAGGATTCCAGAACATATTTGAAGTCGTAGAAACTCTAAGTATTCAAAGAGATATCGATACTCAAAGTTGGACAAAAATTTCGATTCGACACTTAGGAAAATTCAAGAAAGTTTCATGAGTTCAAACTAGCAACTTTAGACTCGTTTTGTGAGCAATCCGTTAAAAATTTGAACATGACCCTGAGACGATGAAATGAATTATTGTATTCCATCTTTCCACATAAGAAAAAAGATCTACATTTCTGTAAGTTTTGAAGAAGATACAAGGGTTATAAAATGGGTGTTTCACTATGACATTCTATACTTAGAAAATTCTGAGTTTTTGCTAGCGAAGCACATCAACATTACAGCAACTTTGGAGCCAAAATTAGAGGGTCTAGAGTTAAAATTTGACTAAGAAATCAACACAAAAGTTGTAGCCAATTAACCAAGGATTCCAGAAAGCTAAAGATCATTCAAAACGGATTACAAACAAAGAAGATACAAACATTTGAACAGGGGAGGTTTTGTACCAAAACACATGAACACCAAGAACACCTTCATGAAATTCACGTTCCCCTAACTTTAGCTAAGATTTAGACATGATTAGAGATCAAATTGGACCAACAAATCAACACGAAAGTTGGAGTACTACATGCAAGGAATCCAAAGAAACAAAAAATCAGATCAAGACATCAAGTATCGAGAGAGTTATATGGCCATGAACAGGGCATGTTTTCAAGTCGGAAAACTCAACATGCACGAATCAAACTTGTCAAATTCGTTGTTACAATCAAGTTTTGACGATTAAAATGAGTTCAGGAGATGATTAGGAGCATGAACAAGCTTTTAAACGATCAAAAAGAGCAGGAATTGAAGGCTTACAAGCTCAGAGCTTTTCCGGCAGCAATGGAGGATTCCGGCGACCAACCGCTCGGTTTCCGGAACTACACGGGCTTCGCGTCGATTTCTGGGTTGGTGGATGAGTTTATCTACGTCTAGGAGGTACAGGGATGTCTTAGGGGTGAGAAAACAAGATGGAAACGAAGGGTTTACCGAGCTCGGTGGTTATGGTGGTTTCCGATGTTGGTTGCAGTTTCCGGCAAGTCTCCCGCCCACTTCCTCGATTAGGATTCACGTTCTAGGGGTATGTGATGACTTCAACGACATCCAGGGACCTCAAGGGTAACAGGAAGCTTCGAAAAATATCATCAAATGAAGAAATTCATCGTCTCCGGCGAGATGAAGCAAAACCCGACGGTGAAGGACCCGGATTCCGACGAGGGTGCATCCAGCAAATTGGCGCACAAATTTTGGCTCCTTTGAATCCCCTTGACCTCGCCAAACACAAGGGGTGGTTTAGAATCAGTGAACTGCAACGGAGAAGGAGAATTCGAACGATTACCAAGTTAGGGTTCATACCTTCAAGTCGGGTTTTCTCTCTCGATACACCTCCTACCATGAAATTGATTTGTGCCTTTGCTCCCCCCGTTACCCTCTATCTCCAGCTATAACAGTTTTCGAAATGGAAAAGTGGTGGTGGTGCTAGGGTGGTAGTTGTGGTGGTTGTTCTTGAGAAAAGAAGAAGAAGAAGAAGAAGATGACTTTAGGTGATGAGGTCTCTCTCTCTTTCTCTCTCAGAAGATGGTGAAGTGGGAGGGGAGAGTAGAGTTTCCACCTAGCACTTGAAGTGTCAAAATGAGGTTTCCAAGTGGTACACACGCTTAGGGGGGGGGGGGTAAAAGTGTAGTTTTCTAAACTTTTGGGTAGCTTCTACTTAATTTCAGAAAATTGCAAAACCACCCCGAACATCTCTAGTGCTCCAAAATCATTCTAACAACTTCCGAATATTGTCAATACTCAAAATTCCAACTTTAAAGCCGTGACAGACTATTTACAAATTTGCCCCCAAAGACTAGATATTGCACTTAATGTCGGCTTGAAAAATAGGGGTGTTACACTGATACTCAACATGGTTTGATTTATTAAATGTGGCACTCCCACTTCTGGATGCTTGATAGAGATCAACCAAGTGCCGTGGTGTACAGAAAAACTGATCCCAATGGCAATCAGTTCCACATTTGTTACATTTTTATCCCTGTTTGGGAGGTGCTTTTTCAGCAACTGCATGTGAATTCTTATGTCTACCGCCATTATTTCTTCCCATGTTTTGTAGTGGTGCTCATCTTTTGTTGATATTTGAGGGCATCTGTTGTGGAGGCTCACAGTACCAAACATCGATCTTACCATGACCACGTCCACGAAGGCGACTATGTCTACGACCATCTCCACGACCACGTGGGTTATTTTGACCACGTAAAACAACATTCGCTTCAGATTATTACTCACTGCAGGGAGAGGGATCGAGCCAGTCGGACGTTGCTCATGATTTTTATTCAATATGGCATTGTTTCTTTCCGCAACCAATAAACAAGAAATCAATTCAGAATATCTTTTAAATCCCTTTTCTCGATATTGCTGTTGCTGAATAATATTTGAGAAATGGAAAGTAGATAAGGTATTTTCGAATAATTTCTCATCTGTGACGGTCTCGCCACAAAGTTTTAACAGGGATGTAATTCTGAAGAGTGCGGAGTTATAATTGTTAACCGTGTAACAATCCAGAAATCTCAGGTGTATCAAATCATAACGAGCCTGGGGGAGTAAGACAGACTTCAAGTGCTCGTAGCGCTATTTTAAATTATTCCATAAGATGAGAGGGTCCTTAATAGTAAGGTACTCATTTTTCAAATCCTCATCTATATGGCGGCGCAAAAATATCAACACATCGGCGAACTCCTTTTGCGGACGCGGTATTGTCTGTCTTTATAGTATGCCCAAGACCTTTTGAGTCTAGGTGAAATCCAGCATCAAGAGTCCACGACAAGTAATTTTTTCCACTTATTTCAAGTCCACTGAACTCGAACTTTGCGATATTTGACATTGTCAATCTAAATAAAAATAAACCAAAAAAGTGATTATAACCAAGATCATTCGTATTGGTACACATAAACCAAAAAAATAGGTAACACTACACATATTTCGTAAATAAGAAAAAAAAATACAAACACAAGATATAAACCACTGCACTATTTTGTGCTAAGTGGTATAGATGTTGTGATTGCGCGGTGGGTCACTAGTTTCAACTCGGACACTCACTTTTTGTTTCTGTACTGCCCCTTTTTTTCTTCTCACTTTGGCACATACTGTAGCCAAACGATAAGACGTATGAACTCAACAAGTGGTTATAGTCCACTTTAGTTGCTGAACGTGCGCTAGTGTGTCAGATATACCCACGCGGTGTGGGTTTGATTCGCTGCAGTGGGCAGTTTTTTTTCGACTGGAAATGAAATTTGAAAAGAAATAAAAGACGTAAATATTGTGAAAGTGGCGGCGGACCAGATGGTCGCTCGCAGCTTCTTAAGGGTGTCTTTGGATGGACCCTTTTTCACTGGGTTCGAACCTACTGTTGAGCAGCTTTTTACTTTTTGTTTTCTTTTCGAATCTTGCCAGTAAACATTGTTTTTGGTCACTCTCTAGATCTAATTGTAGATCGAGGTCTAGGGTTTGAGCAGCTTTTTTTGATAAACCCATAGCATATACCATTTTTTTGTCTTTCGATATAAATAAGAAACCATAAACAAATTAAAGATACGATGTATTGTTGATTTGAATCATTTTTGAAACAAGCAAGCCATGAGACAATCAAAAACGAAAATTGAGTTTTTTGTTTGATTATCTTCTTCTTGATAATATAAAATCAGAAAATAATTTGTACCTTTGTCTTTTGATCTTCACTTCCGGTAGAGCGAAAATGTTGATAACGTGTTATAAACTTAGAACAAAAGGGGAGTGAATGTATATGGAGGAATATCAAATCTTATATTATTCTCTACCAAACAACTCTTTATATAGATTGTGGGAGTCAACTCGTATTATCTAAATATGGTATTCATACTATTGTATAATATTTATAACACAATTAACAATAAAACGAACATAAACTACAAATAAAATACATAAATTAATACTCATGGCCCCTGCATCTTTCATTAGGAATGGCAAGATTCCGCACATACTTTCCTTTCATTTTGAGTCGTTCGGGCTTCGTTACCTGCAATGTAATAAACAATAGTTAACAAATTTAATTTAGTGTGAATCTATAACAGTAGTAATGTCCACAATGTAAGCAATTAATCAATTTGATTAAAAATCTGTGGATATTTTTTTTCCTGGAAATTGTAGCTTTCATTAAAAAGGCTATCTCAGCCAAAGAGTTCCAATACATCTGACAAACATAGAGCAGTACAAACACCACTCTGAGAGACAAAGCTCGAGAAAAGAGAAAAAAATTAATATTCAACCGAAAGTAAAGACATTTGACTTGTGATGCTTTTGTTTCCATATTGCAGCTCTGGGGGGTGGTTCTCATTTGTTCTGACAGTGGATAAATTGGGAGTCATAGCTTCTCCATGAGAGCTTTCAGCCTGTTGAGAAAGTTATTTTGAATGAATAAACTTCGTGCCGGGGTCCTGCATTATCGTTGTTATTGCATTCACCTATAATCGTAAGGTCCCAAATCGTCATGATGGTGTAATTCTCGATTCCTTCCTTTATATTGAAGTATGTAAGTTCAATTTGAAAAAATGTACTCGTTTCCACAGATTTTGCACGATAGGAGGTATATCTGTAATGGTTTTTTTCTTCATTCATATATAATTAGTAGAATATAGAGCTGTAATTATGGATAGTAAATAAGTCGTATAATGAAAGAAACTCCCCCCACTTAAATTTTGAATTTTTAGAATTTCACTATATATTTTGTTAATTTATTTACTTTATCCCCCACTATTTTCTCAAGTTCGAACTTGCATCCTAATTCTAATAAAATCATCTTTTCAGAGTCCCTTACAGAAAGCATAAAAAAATCGGGAATTGCCATTTTTTCTATGATTTTATCTCATAAAACTTATACTCGATCAGCTAATTCCTCCTATATCATCGTGAAAGTAAATCTACGTGGCAGTTCAGTATCATATCTATAAAATTATTTTTCAGAACATCGGTCCTGTGAGAATATCACCGTCATATGTATCACAAAAGTAGAGTTTGAAAAACTGATAATTATTTTTCATGTGAGTCCGCATATTAATTTATCTAAAAAACGTTCAGTTTGAATAATGAGTTTGGATCATAGCTCATTCACAATTGGAGCTAATTTCTCAATAGGTTTGTTTATAAACATATGAAAGGGTAAAATCTAATTTCCTGTAGAGAATGTGTAGTTTGTACCAGGTATGTAATTGTTATGCAATCTTGGTTAATGTGTGAAGTCACTCCTGTATTTATAAAAATATATGAGAAGTTGAAATGATAAGTCATCATCTTGCAGGGAATCTGTATCTGAAGTGATGCCCAAAATTGAAGTTTTATTTGAGCAATTGTTTTTGTCGTCAATCGGGCTTGAACCCAGGACCTCATGCAGGGGCTTCTAACGCTCTGCCACTTGAGCTACCACCCTAGCTGCAAATTGAAGTGTTAATATAAAAAGAGAATGTATTTGGAAGTCTAAAGAAATGGAATGTATTTGCATTTTGTGTTGTAATTGCTTGGAACTTAAAGGTCATTCAAATTAATTGTTGGTTATTGAATAGTAGTAATGAGATAATGGCACCATCAATATGACCATTTAGAATCTATAACAGGGAACAATAGTCCTATTTAAGATAGCTTTATGGTTTATTCACAAAATGAATACATAACTCTGAATATTGCAAGCAGAAGCATTAGACATAACACTGAATATTTAGAGTTCACATTATCCGAATATGTCAAAGACGAATAGGAAAGTTAAATTAGATTAAGCTATAAGTTGAAAAACCCCTCGAAAGTGATAACAGAATGAGCACCGCAATACAATGCATGCCAATAACTAAATTTTCCTAACTTTTAGTTCTATTTGAGGTAAAAGTGGTATTATCGTAATTAGTTCCTCAGAGCCGGACTGGACCAGTAACCGGCCCTAGAACCTGGTCTCCCTGCCCGCCTGAACCGTGAACTTCAAACCCTTGCGACCTAACAAAAGGCCATATAATGGATATTTTTGTTTGTATTTGGGTCCAACACCCCCGGAGTATTTAGCCATTATATCAATTATGAAGGGGTGTTGAGCTGGCCTGGATCAAGGGTTCCAGTCCGGTGGGTAAAGGCGGGTTCGGGTTCCAACTGATGGGACCGGCCAAGACCCCGTTAGGAGTCCTCCGAGTTGTCCAGGTTGGCACGTATGATAGTTATAAATTAAGGAATATCGAGAAAGTTGATAAGATAGGAATGTTTCTCTTTCATATCCGATGGTGAAATAGTGCAGTGTTTTCATGTGTCGGCTATGTAAGTTTAGAATTAATATTCGTATGAAAAATGAAATTGGAAGATCAGTTAAGAAACAAATTCATTAGGAAGAACTACAGTTAGAGTATGTAAGACTGGGTGGTTAATATCATGTCTATAGAGCAGGCCTGTTTCCCATGTAATTCATCCAAACATTAGATCATTGGGATATATCCCCCTAATATTAGTTTCAGAAACTACTTCTCAGATTGGTAAGCTACTATGGTTGTTGTGAGGACCTGTTAGTATGAACATAAAAGGGGAAAAAAGAATGTAAATACCTAAACAGAGCATGTGCACATACCAACAAAGATTAAACAAAAATCCATAGTGCCTTTTGTATGTTGATATCTAAGCTCTTCGTCATGGCTGCAACGCTTGCGTTTTTTGGATAGTATGTTCCGAATTTTGTGTAATCTGGCTTCTTTTGGAGTGAAGAATTCACTGTGCGTCCGCATAACTGGTGATGACATCATGGTGTGAATGCTAGGGTGATGGTTTCCGCAACCTATGGATGATGCCAGCACCTTCGTTTTATTAACAATTAGAGACGTATTTCCAAAAGATTGGAACATATACTTCAAAGTAACCTTAATACATGGTAATAAATAATTGGCTTAAACTATTGGAGGACAAATTACGTACCAGAAAATACATATCAGATTGGTAAACTTCTATGGTTGATGTAAGGACCTGTTATAAATGGGGAAAATTATGTAAATACCTAAACAGAACAGCTGCATAGGTGCACAGACCAGCAAAGATAATAAAAAAAAACGATATTACCTGTTTGGATTTGCTCTCGTAGTTCCTAACTATCGTAACAACTTGTTCGTTTTTCGGATAGTATGATCTGTCTATTCAATCTGTCTTCTTTTGGAGGGCGACTATTTGATGAGGAAGATGGCACGGAATTTGAATTTTGAATCGTATTAGAATGGTTTTGATGGCTTTGGCTGTGGGCGCCATCTACCAAACACAATTGTTTCTGAGGCATGGTCAATTTCCTTTCGAACTTGCATTTCTAGCAGAATTCGAATCATCCATGAAGGGATCGGCCTTACGCTCCAGTAAACAGTATTGCACGCTACTGAGCGACAACAAAGAGTAATAACATAGAGTCACGAACACGGAGAAAAACTAAACCTTCATCAAGACATTACAAAAGAAGGAAAAATAAATATAATTGGAAAATTAGGCTAATTTTAGTATTGTCAAGGAAAACGTTTGGAGATTGTGCAGTAAAAGACAATATTTTGAATTGATTTTGTGAAACAACTCTTTTACCATGGCATAAATTTGAAGAGTCGTATTGATTTTAATCTCAACAACAATTTCCATGGAATATAGTTGAAGGGTCGTATTGATTTTCATCTCACAACAATTTTTCATTTCTAATTTTACTATCAAATACATTACCATAAACTACTGATCTGAAGTCTCAATTTCAATTCCTCCTAAAAAAAGTTTTAATTTTTCCCTTTGAAAGATCATGAGTTTGACAGCCATTTGATCTCGATGTAGGTAATACAGTTCCTAGTTCTTCAACAACATTTTGAGACATGGTTTTATCAGCTATGAAAGTAATAGAATTAATTTTCAAAGTTAACTTCAGAATCTAATATGACTTTAGGCCCCAATTATTCATTTCGTGTAAGGCCTATAAAACCTTGAGACGGCCCACGTAGTGATTGTGGCGGCGTATGTTTGTTTGGAGGAAAGGATTCATTGTTGATTATCCCGGTTTCAAGATTGTATCTTTCAATTTCAACTATTCTTTCAATCAATCTCATTTGACAAATCCACTACTACACATCAGCAATAAAACATTCAGGAATCAACAGTTACTTCTACCAATCAACACAAACTTGTAATGAGAGGCAATTAGTTAAAGAGAGTCTGAAAACTCACATCAATGAAGCCGATGAGTAAGCAAGAGGGCATGATCTTCGTCGGCTATAGAAAGACAACTCCACCCGCTGCTTCAATTTCTCCCGCTTCTGCGGCAGCAATAGCGTAACAGCCTCGTCAACATTCTTCACCCTAAAAAACTCATCTTTCTGGAGATCTGGAGTTGATGTTGAAGGTGAGCTTCAGCTGGTGACCGAACGGATACTCGTAAGAAGGAAACAAATACGATTTTCACAGTGCCAATTCCGAAGCCTGCTTTTGATTTTTTTTTTTCCGCTACCAGCGGCATCCGTTGGCCGAAGCTCCTCATCTATGGACTCCGGAAACAGTCGATTAGTTTTCCTTGCGTAGGAATCCGGGCATGGAGGCATCGTATTCTCTCTGTTGTACGGTAGTCGAAGGAGCATGAGAAGAATGAGAAGAGACGGAGGCGGAGCAACAGAAGGGCGAAAGTCTCAAAAGAATGAGAAAAGAGGCAGATGCTTAAGAAATTGCAATGGAAAAAATTATAAAATAGAAGCGTCACAGCAAAATAAAATTAATATTTTTTTATTCTGGACCAAAAAGTTGTAATTTTTTCTCAGAAAAATGAACTATTGAATCTAAATTCATTGAACATGAACTATTGAATCTAAACACATTGAACTGTTGTACGGTAGTCGAAGGAGCATGAGAAGAATGAGAAGAGACGGAGGCGGAGCAACAGAAGGGCGAAAGTCTCAGAAGAATGAGAAAAGAGGCAGATGCTTAAGAAATTGCAATGAAAAAAATTATAAAATAGAAGCGTCACAGCAAAATAAAATTAATATTTTTTTATTCTGGACCAAAAAGTTGTAATTTTTTTCTCGGAAAAATGAACTATTGAATCTAAATTCATTGAACATGAACTATTGAATCTAAACACATTGAACATGACATGTTTTCTTCATTCAATGACCATGTAGATTTTGGGTTTAGAGAAGTGTCATTATGAAGAAAATAGTAAATGTCTTTAGAAGGGGGAGGCCACCTAGGAAGATTACATCTCATAAAAATGTGACATGGCAAAAAATAATTGGAACAAATAGGATATGAGTTGGCCACATGGTGAAACTAATTGACAAAAGTCATTTAAGGGAAACTTTTGAAATGACATGTGGGAACCCTTGATTTAATATATATATATATATATATATAGATAGATACTTCTATCTTCCCCCTTTGTATTTTTTTTGGAGATATCCCCATTTAGCTTCTTAAGGAAATCAAAGGACACACACATCCAATTGGCCTGTCAGACGGAGTTTTCTCAAATTGGTGAGATTTGTGATTTGGAGGCTTTTACACTAGAGTAGGCTGATTATCTAGTACACACTTGAAGGGTCCCATCTAAGAAAATTGTGGATGAAAAATGTGAAGAAGAAATACATCAAGCAAACTAGATGTATATTAATAAACATATGAAAGTGAGTGTATAGTTTTTTTTTTTTTTTGATGAATTGGAATTCTACTAAAAGGGAGGAGAAACCCTCATAACAAATTTTACAATATGAAGAGCAAGAGCAGAGTCTACCTTACCTACAAAATTGTTAAGCCTAGCCCAGTTAGCTAGAGAATGAGCAAACACATTACGCTGTCTAGGAGCAAATTGGACTTTTGAACTTGAGTTAGCTAGAAGATGAATACAGGCCTCTACTATATTTCTCCAGTTCATTGAGTTCTCTGTTTTGCAAAAACAATAGCAACAAGCTTGGCATCTGTTTCAACAATGACATTACTCCACTTCTCTGTCACAATCATTCTAACGACTTGTTCAACAACGCCGAACTCACATTTCTCCACTGAAACACTATCAAGAGATACTATTGTAGCCTTAAGTACCTTGCCATTGTGGTCCTTTGCAATGAAAGCACCTGAGCCAGTGCCATTAGCCACACTCGCATCACATTTTACTTTGATGCTATCCACAGGTGGAGGAATCCAAGCATTCAACGGAGGAGCTGTAGGAGAAGAACCTTTCACCACAGATAAAGAAGAGTGTTCCCATCACAGTTTCAATTTTTCATCACACATTCTCTGGATATTTGGCTTTTCTTCTTTGAAGATCAGTTTGTTCCTAGCATGCCAAATCCTCTCAAATAAAATGGCACTGAGTGTATAGATATACTTAGGATAATAGGAGTGTATATGTAATACCCCGTAATTTTGGGGGTATTTTTAGGAAATTATTGAGTATTTTGGGCCATTAATAGAATTTATAAAAGTAGTTTTCTTTATTTATAGGTGTTATATATATTATTCAAGTTAAGAAAAATAATATTTTTTTGTACTTTTATTTTTTTTATATATTGTTTTTAGTAAAGTTATATAAGTTTTTAGTTATTAAAAGTCGTGGGTCGTGCAACATTTTTAACGTGACGAAAATGTCACGTTTTAATTTAATTTTACGTAACGACCACCGCGATGCCACATACACCCGCCACACCAGATTATTCTTCCTTCATCTTCCCCAATCTCCTCCTTCACCAGGAGATGTGTATTCTCCGGCGATTTCTCCGCCACAACAACACCGCCTCTCCGTTTCTTCCTCCAAACGCCACCACCACTGCCGGATTCAAGTCCAGATTCATAAGACTAATTCGACTCTCTCTCTCGAACCTTGAACTCGCCCAAAATCGAACCCCGATTCACACCCGAAATCACCGGCGGCGAACTCCGCCTCCCTCTCGGAAACTCTCCTCTCACAGCCTATATAAACCCTGAGAACCCATAAAATTTCCCACACCTCAATCTCTCTCTCCCTCAATCTCTCTCGCTCTCTGTCTCGCATCGCCGAAGCAAGCCCGACCGGGAAACCGAGCCGGCAGCCCAGCTCCGCCCTCCGCCATCGCCGCCGTCGTCCTCCTCTTTCGCTGTCGTCGCCATCGCCGCCTTGCTTCCTTCCCGTCGTCGCCGTCGCCGTCGATTTCCCGTTCATCTTTCGGTAAATTCCAAATCAATTTGCTGTTTCAATTTTTGTTCTAGTTGCTTTGGACTAGGTTGATGTTGCAGTGGGTTTTAGATGAGCAAGAAAGTGAATTGGTTTGGGTGTTGTAATATGCTATTGTTACAGTGGGTTTTGAAGTAGTAAAGGGTGATTGCAATTTTTGGGAAGATGGTACCATGGTAATGACGAGATGCTTTTGAGAGTTGTTGTATGTGTTGGATAGTCAAAGACTACCTTTGCTAGTGAGCTGGTCCTATGTAATTTGTATTGTATATTGAAATGTTAATTATAGTTAGATAGTTTCTAAACTCCGAAAATAAATATTTTATTTCTATAGTTACTTTACAAAAAAAAGTGTTTTAGTTTGTAAATCGTATTGTGTTTTCTTAAAACAAAACAAAACTTTTTAGTATTGTGTGAATATTGGAACAAGGAGATGTATATTGTTTCCTTGTTTATTCATTATTGTATGTATGATATGACTATTTACAATTATATAGTTTTTTTTATGAAAATGTTTGTTTGATTAATTCGTAATATATTATCTAGTTTACTAATCCATATGTAAAAATGATTCTCAAGCTAAATTCTTTATTTTATTTTTAAAAAAAGAATATAATAAAGTTAATTAGTTTCTCTATTATATATGTATATTGTATAATTACGTCATATTCTTTTTTAGCAAATTTTGGGAAAAATAAATAGAGGGGATTATATTTATATTGCATATAAGATTTTTATGCACTATGTCGTGATAATTGAGTGTTAATTAGGAAATATTTGTTATTGTAGACACCGGTTTCGTAGACGGTGAATTTGTGGATGATCCATACTACGACTACTAGGAGTACATGCGTTCGTGTGACGATCTCTCTTCCAATCTAAGTAAGTATATGTGCACAACACTTTCAACTATCAAAATGTGTGTGATGTTTTGTGTGAGTTACTTCAATACTGCGAAACTGTTTTGAGAAGCAAGTGGATTTCAAACTTATAGTACTCGTGTGGATCATGTGGAAGGATTAATGAATGATAATGGAATTGGGAATGATGTACAGAGGATGTGCGTGAAGGCTACTGCCGGGAACACAATTGAGTGATTTCCCTAGGGTTCATACCCTTTTTATTTATCGTGGAATCTATGAGTACTACATATGCATGTTTAGGTCATGACTATATAGGGGTGTCGACACTTAAGGTCTCATTAGAATGGTTAGGGCGGGATAGCGAAGGGCTATCTACTAACGTCCGGAGAGAAATTGGTATACCCAAGAATGTACCCCATTATTGGATTTATTGCATCGTGACCTCTCTGTTTACATCGTACCTGTTGGGGCTCGTAGGCTACGCCTCAACCAAAGATCGATTAAAATATGGTTATTCTTTTACTGTTAGCCTACTCTGTTTTACATGTTGTGATGTATGCTTACTCAGTTTTTACTGATAAACGTTTTATGCGGTTGGCTGTTGCTATTTGAAAACCCGCAGGTTATGAATAAGGTGGGGGATGCGCACACGTAAGCCGGAGCTAGGAGCAAGCTAGGAATCATTTAGTATTTGAGTAGGAGTTTCTATTTTAGAGAATTTAGACGATGTTATTGTTTCATTCAAACTATTGTTGGAGGGTTTCTCCGGTTTTATCAATTGAATACACTTTGGATTTCCGTTTGGTTGCACTAGCAATGAATCGTAGGTTCCAGGGTTGTTTCAGTATAGATATACATAGGATAATAGGAATAAATAGATATACGGGGTCAATAACACGATGAAGTTACAATTTACCTAGCCATGTAAAATCAGCAACAAAAACCTACGATCAGAAAAACAATACGGTGTATACTTCTTTTGTTTTCCTTTTATCATGAAAAATAAATAAAATTTGGCCACAAGAACACAAAAAATGTCAGCTTCTTGGAGACGTGCGATGGGCGACTACTCACTACCGGCCATCTAGCACTGTGACGGTGACATTGTTCACGGTGCACGTTTCATCCTGCAAAGTTTGGGGACTAATATGAAACACACTTTCTCCCTAGGACAAAGCCAGTTCGTTTTAGGTTGAGGAAGCAAAAAAATTTCACTGCTGAGCATGAACAGTAACACTACAGGGGACATCTCGGCCTATCTTCAGCTTGATCTTGAACACATAATAGCCCAACTTGCACGCATCGCGTTACCTCTGATGAGAAAATGATTCACCAATGCAAGTATCAAATAGCTCTAATCCCCTTGCTTCTCTCCATAGCTTCCACGCATGTACCGTGTTAAAACTTTTGGATGTGGGAAGCTCTGATACCCCTTTGTTGGATTTAGGAAGAGAGTATGTAGGCTATTTGGTGGAAGAGGGAAGTTGTGGAACTTTGAGAGAGAGAATGTAGAACAATATATTTGATTAATACAAGTGAGAGGACAACAACTAGATATTGTCTAGTACATTATGTAGGAGACTTAATAGAAGACTCCATAGAAGAGACTAACTAGGAAACTTGATAGAAGACTTATATGATGCTAAAGTACAAGTCCCTATTTATTTGGAGTATAGAAGATTCTAGATTTCATCATCTAGAGATCACTCCACGTAGAAACATCCTATAGATATTTTGTAGGACAATTCTAGTAACTCACACTACACCACTATTCTAGATTCCACTACAACAAATCATGCCTCCGTTGACATCAAAAACTGTCGCTAGAAAAGCCAAATATGTCGGTAGAAATTCTATCGACAAATAATTTTTTGACGCAAAATTGTCACTACAACTCGGTCATTAGTATTAAAGCCGACAAACGGCAAGTATGTCGGCAGAAAAAAAGGGGGACATCATATTTTGTCGACAGTTTAAATCTAACAAAAAACGTTTTCTCTCGCTTGTACAATTACCAACAAGTAATTTTGTCGATTATGTAGATAAGTGACAATTATTTGTCACCAGTAGATATGATTACATCTTCATGGTGACATACGTGTTTGTCGCCTGTATCACGACCAAATAAAAAAAATGAGAATTTTTACTAATATGCAGATATGAACCCGAAATTCCAACACTACTCAAACATATATGCACCCTGTGCTCAAATTCAAGATCAACCCTCCAAAAGTGGGATTTTTTACATCACAAACAAAAATAATACTGCATATTAACTATTTTGCATCATTAGCTCAGTTAAAGAGTCGTACAAATTAAAGAATCGTACAAATTAAAGCAGTATTAAGTTAACAAAACAAGTAGCTTGCGTTTCAAAGTTCAAAAACTATTACATCTACAGGAATCAAGTTCCCAGAAAACAGCTACTAATTGTTATATCATCAAGTGTCCAGAATCACCGGACAGTACTTATTTGGGTCCTTCGATGCCCTGAACCTATACCAGCGACGCTAAAACCTGCAAACAATGAAAAAAAGAATCATAAGATAGTGACTGTATGGTTTAACAAACCACAAAATTGCTAAAGCTTGAATAGAATAAGTAAAATGACCAACTAAAAAACTGCTAAGCTTTAGATCATAATACAACCACACAAAATCAAATAAACAAACACACATATATACCAATTGACAGTGACCCTAGTGACATGAACTGAGTACTAGACATGGGCCAAGCTGATTAAACCACCAAAATTAAATAAAGTTAAGATTTGATTCACCAACCTAGTATGTAACTCTTTTGGATATTGGCTTCCTAAGAAGATCTGCCATTTCCTTCCCCAACCAGAGAAATTAGAACTCGTGCTGGTAGTATTGTCCAACAATAAGATGCATGAAAATGTATAGCAGGGCAGCGAAGCAAGGGACAATGCAACAGTCTCATGATTCTTGTTGGTAGTATTGTCCAACAAGAAGATCTGCCATTTTCTTCCATGTTTTTTATACAATCAAAATCTACATTACACTAGAGCATGTCTGAGAGAAGTTAGATGCTTCAATGATCTCTATGACTATGTATTCATTAAATTTTAACATCTCTGGTATACATGATTAACAAAAGCTTAGATGTACATGTATTTTCACACGAAAAATGACACGTAACAACTAACACCGGTGCAGTATTGTTGTAATGTACGTTGTTTAATTAATGAGAGCCTTTTGATTTGAGACGACATATCAACAACTGACCGAGCAATTACATAAAAGATCCCTTAGCCAAATTTGACAGTTCAATGTATTTGGCGTGGGATAAATTTTGATCAGGACTTATCGATTAGGAATTGCTGATTATATACACATGATGGTAACTAGTAGTAATTCAAATTTGATCAAACTCGTTGAAGTAGACCCAATATAAAGTGTGACTTCATTCTTTAGCTAGTGAAACATGGTAAAACTAGCAATCAAGAAACCTGTAAAGAACTAGAAATGAAAACTTGAAGTAAAGGCTTTCCCTATTTCAGAGACATTAATGCTGAAAACGAGTATACAAAGGCCATCATGCTTTTCTAGAGATTAAAAGTTTGTACTCACTTTGTATAGATGAAACTAGGTGGCAGGTCTGAGGATTGTAGAAGTCTCATCTCTTGTCCTGGCTCTGTCCGAAATGGAGGCCGCTTGTTGAGTTCACTGTAAATTTTCTTAAATATTATTTCCAAACCGGCAGAGTGGTACGGCAACATCGATCCCACACAGACGCTCATTTCATACGGAAATGAGCAAAAAAGGCATATACATATTAGGCAAGGAAGGTGAAAACCATTTCCAATCAGTTATCAAACCAAACTTGAACTAACTTCAACCCTAACAATTGCTCATTCTTTGCAGTGAAAAATTGAGATTCATCAAACTGAATGCAGCAAAAAATATGAAGGAACCATAAGAACTTACAGCTTCAAGTATTGTCCTGGAAGAGAAAAGGATGGATCATGTCGCTTCCTTGTCCCTCTTTATACTCTCTACATTGTTCTCTTCGACCTGATAAGACAAACAGCCATTACTATTTTTAACAAAATGGAGTTGGGTGGAGAACCGAGTGTGATCCACGTCCTGATACATCCATATGGATGATGTTTACAAGTGAAATAAATAAGTTCAAAATGTAATGATTACAAAAAGTTGGCTAGAGGGATGAATTTGGAACTCCAAGCAAGTACTTGACTTTGTATACCTTTTCTGTAGTTCACGTGTTAACAGATCTACTAGGTAACATAGCCAGTGCACTCATCAGACTGCGCGGCTGCGCCTTTGTGCCCGAAGCGACATGATCCAGACCCCTCTCTGGTTTCCAGTTCGAACCGAAACCCCAACTACTCCAATCATACACCAAGCTGCAGAAGTTGGGAAAACATAAGACCATCGGCAAATAAACGAGCAAGTTCTTGTACAAGTTTGGAAGCCATAACAGGTTGCACTACATCCAAGCTTAACAAATGCGAAGAAGTTAAGATTACGGAAACACAAATCAGAGTATCTGATGGATTTACCATCTTAAAGTTGATAAATTCAGAGAAAGAATTAACACTTTAGAATCCAGAAACATTTGCTTGATGGCTATGTTCTTACATCGACAAGGGATGCAATCTCTGAAACTATAGCCCAAGCCCTTTCATATCCACACTCATTTTTGCACTTATCCCAGCATTTGATCAATGTCGTTGACAGAATTGACCAAAATTTACATGCAGAAAGCAAGGTCTTGAGGGAATATAACCGAAGCTTCCCATATAATATTTGTAAAGAAGTGGTTTAGGGATTATGTTTATATTAGAAAATGTCACTGTGCGCCCTTACTTAGACAGCTAAAATTGAGGACTTAACCATAAGAGGATAGGGCTAAAATCAGCAGCCAAAAACTTTATCTGGAAAGCAGGAGAAGAAAGAGAGAGAAGGAGAAGAGCTTCGTACCTGAGCTTCGTACGCGCACCTGGTTCATCCTCTTTTGCCTTGTGATCCCTAACAAGCGAGAATGGATCTAAAGGAAGCACTGGAAATGCAAATAAACAGTCTCCTCTTTCAGAAATATATAAAGAATTTGATTGCGAAAAAATATAGTCCCATGAGCTCATATGTTAAGAAACTCATAGCTGCACATCATATACACTAAATTATAGGCTTATGACAACGAAATTTAGTACTACCATTCTCAACTCAGAAAACCTTGATCTCAAATACTTGGGATGGTCATGAACCTAATCTCTATTCAAGTTTTGCTCTTTTAACTTCAAAATAAGCCTAAAACAGCAGCAAAATAATTTCTCTTTCCTTCCCTCACTCATGCTATGGACCAGTGCAATAACTCAACCACCATAACTCTGATTCAATTGATTGAACAACGTCATGATATAAAATTGTTTAACCGAATTACAACAATCTCCTTTGCAAATAAAATGGTCCATAAGATCTCACCCTAAATATATATAGAACACATGTCCATCATAAAGAGAACATAGTCCAAGTAGCAGTAAGAAGAAACAACTACAGAAACACGAAGAAGGGTGAAAGGAACACACCAAGGAAACCG
Source organism: Linanthus parryae (assembly GCA_023055425.1). NCBI lineage: Eukaryota > Viridiplantae > Streptophyta > Magnoliopsida > Ericales > Polemoniaceae > Linanthus > Linanthus parryae. The sequence goes on from JALGPY010000017.1 coordinate 569,904, forward strand.
AATACCACAACGTATCTGCAGTAGATGAGAAATTCCTTTTTGCGAAAACAACATCTGCAATGCTCTCAATACAACATCGGTATACTTTGTTAACAACACATACAAGCAAAGAATTAAAAATAAATTTAATATCAAAGCATGGAACTATCAAAATTGAAGCATGCGACATGAAACACGACAAACACATACATAGTGGGAAGGAACATGTAACATCATAAGAACAGTTAGCCATGAAAGCAAAGAGTTTAACCCAAAAGTATGACCGTCTAAAAAATCATCGTACATCAAAACACAATAGCGTGCCTCATCATAAAAAAAAGTTAGCACAAAACTATTCTCTCAGTATGTTACCAGTGGAAGCTTGGGTTGAAGACCATGGACCTTCTAACCAGCAAGTTATCACTACCTAATATGATTCTAACCCCCTTTTGTCGAAAAGTCACAGGCAGCACGAACCACAGAAGGAATACCTTACAACATGGACCACATACCGGGGAAAAAAGTCACATAAGAACGAATTAACTAATCACAAACATAAGTAGTTCATATTATATACTTTAATCAAGCATAAATCTCAGTCCTTCTGCCCTGCTCAAACGACTCGTTTTCTAGAAACATGTGCAGCAACAGAGAGATACGGATCCCTCTGAATTGCCCTGCCAAGAGAAGTGTAGAAGATGGTTTACTGTATATCCTGATATCCCTATCAAAAATTTATATTTTGAGAAAAATATATGAAAAACATACAAGGTATTGAGATTTGCTACAATTTGAAGCCGAAATACATACCCTAAAACACTCCAGAAGAAGTAAAAATCCATGAACACGGAGAAATTTCTTGCAAACAATTGAGAGTCGAGATGTGACCAAATAGCAAATCAACAATTGAGAACATACCCGTATGTGTGAACTAATTTAGGTATACACACATGTCGTACAACTAATTACAGTAAACCAATTTTAAACCCTAGAGGAGATGAGGGGAAGAACGGAAGAGAAGAAAGAAACAAAACTATAAACAAACTGTACGTACCTGGGTGAGATTTGCGATGGCAATTGCGACGAGTCAGGGGTCGATGGCAACAGGGATGGCGATGTGTTGGTCGACGGCGACGGGGATGTGTTTCCCAAAACTTAAGAAGTGATGGAGGCGGCGACGACGATCCCTGATGAGAATGAGATCAAAACTGAGAATCGAAGAAGATTGAGGCGGAATAGAAGCAAACCGAGCCGATCTGTTGATGGAGTAATCCTCCGGTGATGGGCGGCAGAAGGTGGGAGAGACGAAGAGAGAGAGAGAGAGAGAGAGGGTAGGCATCGGTAGAAGTGGAGGGTTCGTGGGTTCTTCCCAGGTCGTGTGTGTGAGAAACCCAAAAGACATTTCAAGTAATTTCTATTCTCTCCTTACAATTTGAGAGTGTGGGAAACACCAATTATTTACCCTCCAATTTTTTTTAGCAGAATTTGACAATTGGATATGTCACTATATAAGTAGTTGTCAAACTTAAATAAATAGTCACAATCATTGACCAAAATTTTGGGTATAGTAAAATAAAAACCAAAAGGTCGACAAAAAATATCATATGCATCGACAAACACAAATATTGTCGATTAATCGCGCAACTAGCTACACAAAACCGTCTGTCAACAAAAAAAACTGTCAACAAAGGTCATATTTGTTGTAGTGTTCTTATTCTAGATTCTTCTACAAATTTACTAGCTTATTACACTAATATTTCTACTAGCCTCCACTAACTACTTCAATGATAGTTGGTCTTCTAGACTTTAAATCATACAATAATTATTGACTTCAAATATATTTAGGCTAAATCAAGTTTAGCCTCCAACAAGAACATTGAGTACCGCAAATCCTTAGACAAAATCAGAAAATTGGGATAAATTACACGAACATGTATGCAATTTGACACTTGTGACATTAAAGCTCAAGCACTTTCAATTTTATTAAAAAATATATGCACTTTTCACGTAGATAGGTAGCCTCGAATCAGTGGCGGAGCCCAAAAATCGAACCAGTCGGGGAAAAATTAAATGATATTGAAGAAATTAAATTTAATTCATTATATATCATAGTTTGTTTAAGGATATGACAGAAAGTTGTAATTACAGCCGGGACATTTTTATATTTTTCTTAAAGATCATCTGCCCCATCATCGATTTAGATTAAATTAACATAATTTACTGTAATACACATCACATGAGGTCTAGTGTCACAAGTGTCACATTGCATACATATAGAGTGTCATTTGTCCAGAAGACTTCCTTATATGCCCAATTTATTAGTCTCAACCAATTTAGAATCACTACTTTGTTCGAGGGAATGGATTTACCAAGTTTTGATTATTTGCAAATACGCTCCTGAAGTTTGCTAAAATTATGTGACCCCCAAACAGCTAACTGGTCAACATTAATCCAAAATTGCTTTTAATGAATTTAATTATCCATGTAAGTCATGTAGATAATTCCAAGACATTGATTTCAACTTAATACATCCTTTGTAATAAATTACTATTTTGCCCATCTCATACAGATTGGTCAGACACGTATTTTAAGAATTGGTCCAACACATATTTTAAGAAAGTCAAACTTTGTTAAGTTTGACATATAGATGCATAATGATATTGGGAGAAACTTTGCCGAAGAATGTGAAGACTAGTATGGTCATTTGAATGACAATTTAGAGGGTTAAAGTTTGAGTGGAATAAACTCAAACAGTCTACGTTCAGATCTAATTTGTGATCAAACAAAAAGGAACCTACAAAATCTACAAGTAGGGTTTTGAAGATATGGTTGATCAAGGATTCCATAACATATTTAAGCTCTTGGAGACTCAAAGAATTCTGAGAGATACTGTAGATCAAAGTTGGAAAAAATCTAGTCAATCTATATTTGGCCAATTATTCAAGCATTCACATTTTTCTAAAACATTTTTGCATCAACTTTATCAAGGATTTTAGACTCACACACAACTTTAAAGGGCAGGATCTTCACATGAATATTTAGAGCTGAACTTGCAATAGTTATGAAGTGGGAAGAGAATAAAGGCTCCCTATATGTCGCCCAGGACCGTGACTCATGGCTAGTGTCAGTCAATTTAAAACATTCTTTTAATTATAGGTAGCATCTCGTTAAGATATTGGATATGAAGAAAGGAATACGCTTAACAAGAGTTTAAGCTTGTACATGTCTTGTCGAATAATCAACTCACTGAAGAGGCAACATGGGAAGCGGAGGATGAGATGAGGAAGAAGTATCTTTACCTTTTTGACGAGGTAATTTGGGTTCTGCGGACGTCACTCCGCTAAGACGGAGAGGATGTAACCGTTCGGTTTTTCATACGTCATTATCAGTACTCCTTATTGTATATTGCACATCATACATGACTTTACGATTTACATTTAGTAGATATACCCTTGATTGGATACCTATACTTGATTCATACCTTAGTGGTTGTTGAGAATTTAGTTTAAGCTTCGAGGAGAAGATCTCTTTAAAGGGGGAAGGATGAAATATCCCGTTTTGTGACCACATGTATTTTTCTGAGGTTATTATAATTTGGTTGTTTGTGACTTTAATATAAACTTGTTAGTATGTTCTTACCTAAACTAGGGGGTTGCTAATGTATTTTACCTAAATTAGGGGGCTACTATTGTCTTTTACCTAAATTATGGGTTATAAAGTGTCACATCTGCGCGATTTCCCTCATAAACACTTGAAATTCAAAACCCCGAAAATCTCGTACAGGATTTCAATCCCGTATCTTCCTCCATGATTTTTCTATAGATCATCATCAGCATCGATCTATCTCTCACTGTAAATCAAAATCCGGCTTCTTCGCCCCCCCCCCCCCCCTCTCTCTTGTTCTCCCCTCTCACCATTATAACCCTCAACCCCCGTCACTCTCCATTTCCAGGAACCCTCTACCATACCCGACAAGCGGCGCACCTCTCTCTCTCTCTCTCTCTCTCTCTCTCTCTCTCTCTCTCTCTCTCTCGGCGAATTCCCAAACTTGTCTCTCCTTCATCTTTGTTCAGACGCAAGAAGAAGAAGTGGCTAGTGCCGCTTTGCTTCCATGGGGTCAGACCACCACCACCATCGCCGTAGTATTACATCTGATTCTTTCACTCCTCTTCTTCTCTCTCTCCCTCTTCTGAAATATCTTTTTACGTCAATAAAGAGGATCCATTCTGACTCAGTGTTTCCAGCAGTTCGTTGGCTACCAAGAACCCAATCGAATAAATTCGTCACCGCCTCTTCACGTCGTCGATTTTCACCGATCGTTAAATTCCATCACTTTCACTTGTAAGTTCCCTGTTATTCATCAAATTTCAGATTTATTTAGCTTAGTTTTGTATCACGTCGCTCGTATAATCGTCTTCAATCCATTCTCTTCATTCACGTTCATGTTTCCCTTAATTCCTAGTTGTGTAGGTGGTTAAAATCAATCTGAAACAATATGTTGATTAGAAACTATCACTTATTTAGTTAGTGGGATGCTAAAGCAAATTTTAATCGCCAACGAATTGAATTAGTATCGCAAACGAGACCGTTAGATGTGTAGTTGTGTAGTCTACGACTCTTTATCTATCTTTCCGGTCGCTAAATGGGCAGAATCAGTCGTTATAGCCCTAAATTTTGTCGTAGAAAGTGCTGAAATTGTCTGTAATGTTGTTGGGTTTTATTTTATTGTATCTAGTTGATGATATTAGCTAGAATATGAGAGTTTTAACACACGTTTTGTAATCCAGACATTAACTAAATATGTTTCAGAGAATTTTGAGTTGTGTATAGTAAAATATAGTTCACTTTCGTTAAAAATAAAGTAGTGTAGTTATGTATTAAAATGAACCGGCTAGTAGAACCGTGTCATTAGTCTAGAACCATTCTTCTATATCAATTATATATCGGGTTCACGTGGGGATGTTGGGATGGTATTATAACCTAAACCGTGACCGAGCATCATATGCATATCATATAGATTAGCACATATACTATTGATAGAATATTATGTTTTATTTAGAATATTGGTGACTTGTAGGCGACGAGTTCTCGGATGAGGGGTACGTTGAATACTACGACTGAGTTGCAGTAGTTACTTGTACTTGAGGTGAGTAAACATGCCTGGCCTAGCGTGCCTATCCCCATTAGTGTCAAATGATATTTCACTTCGTGTCTCAAAATGAATTTATGTGTTATGTGTATTATGTGCCACTTGAATATTTGGTTCTACTTGTTGAAATATCACAATAATTTAATAATCGATAATAAAGTAAAGTGGGGGAGTTGTACGGGGTTATTACATGGTTACTATTGACTTGGTCGTGTTGACTACGATCACTCGACCAATTTTATTTAATCTGATTGCAGTGCCCCAGATCGGTCCTTGTGCTCACCCTTCTGGCCGCAAGAAGTCTTAAAGGAGTGTCGCACTTAAGGTCCTGGATGCTTGCGAAGTTGTTGGTTCAACAAATTTTCAATGTGACTTTTTAGACTTGATGTTTATTAATTGGAACATGAAAGAATATGAGATTTTGGAATTCCCTATGTTGAATATTGATCATGAGTTGGGAAATATAATTGAATTTGGAGTTTCTCCTTTACTTTTCTCACAAGTGTCAAATTATACTTCCGTTGTGCAAAAATTAGTCTCTACATGACAAGTTGTTTACTTCTTCTAAAATGTGCTTCATCATTATTTTACATGCTTGGGTGTTTCCTTGCTAGTAATTATTGCTGATTTTAGAAACTGTGGTGTCCTTTCTTTGTTTTCTTCACCAAAAGTTTAGATGATGGAAGCTTGGCATAGGCGGGGCGCGATCAATCACTTTATTTCTAAAATTCCATTTTTAATAAATACACTTTCTACTAGTCATCATTAATTCATTAGTTTTGTTAATGCCCGTGTTTGAGGCGAACTTTGGAGTTTTAATAAAATGTCGCGTTAAACTTTATGGTTATTTTTGCTTGGACCCACTTTTAAATGTCCTAAGTGTTATCTCACGTACGGAGTGACACCGTCCCGGGATTCCGGCATGACCGTTTTGAGGGTGTCACACCTACAACTGGGGAGAAAGAGGATGTAGAGATGGTGGATGAGGCTATTGAAGTTGATGATGATGACCTCTCATATTACAATATGGCAATTTGGATGCACCAATTCTGACTTGGAGATGGGATGTAGTAATATGTACAAGGATGTTGAAGGATTATTACTGGAGGAGGGGATTCGTCATGTCTCGATCGTGGACTCTCTAGTACCTCCATGGGCGTTTGTCTTCTATGCTTTATCATATATAAATCTTCACTTTTCATGTGTATCCTATATATTTTTTATGAGAGCATTGTCTTCCTGATAACGTGACATGAATTGAGATTTGAGTGAGACGAGAACTAAAGAGACACAATAATATAGGGAGAAGAGTAGCATTATTGTATATTCAATTGTCAACCCTAAGTCCCTTTATTTACACATTATGGTGTGCCAACGGGCTAATAATAATAAATACATGAACTTACAAAATGTTGTGTATGTTAACCGATAAACCAGCCTATATTTCATAACATAGGAAGATTATTTCACACATTTATTTCTTGTTGTCTCCCCACAAAACAATGCTTAGACATTACAAATATTAAAGGCAAGGGTAATAACAAGTGCAAGTATCGTAGTCCCTTGTCACAGGGACACACCTAGCTAAACCTTTCGGGTCTCTCTTCGTGCAATCAGCTTTGCACTTAACAAGATCACACACTGGGCATTCACCTTGATAATAGTTGCAATCACCGTACAGTTTTTCTCCACAAAACTTGATTTCGTTATCTCGAGCATTCACCTTCATCATAGTTACAACTGCATGCACAAATCTTAATTAATAAATGGAAGTCCCAGCCCTAATAGACTACCGGTTGAATAGATATTTAACAATGGTTGAATAAAAAAATATACAGACATACCTGCCATAAAAATGACGAAAATCTGGAGAACCCGGGAACTGGAAGAGAGATTCATTGTCTCCAAATTCGTGGAAACTTTCTTTTGGGGAACATGCATAGGGAATACTTGTTCATTTATAGTAAGATTTTACTGTTTATTTGAATATAATGATATGAAATTAGGTCTGAATTTTAGGGGGTAAGAGCAACCATAAATTCACCCGGAAAACGAGACGACAAAGTGTTTAACCTTCTTTTTCGCTCATTTTCTTAGTCCTTTAAAAGAAACGGAAAAGACGGTTACATTATAACCATACAAATTTATTTTCCTCATTCTCTCTCTATATATATATATCTATCTATCTATATATATACATATATATATATTCTAGTGTATAACCCATGCCCGAGAGCACTAAATACTGGCACAAAACACTTTTACCAGCTAATGCACTTTGTTTAAGTTAATATCTTTCTTGAACACCCAAAACAAAAGAGAGAGAAATATTAATTAAAAAAAAATTACATTCAGTAGCATAGTAAACAACATTTTCGTTCTTGGCACAATGAAGCTTGCAAAGGAAACACTCCCTCCGTCCCGCAAAGATAGTCCATATTTCTATTTTGGTATGTCCCAAAATGATTTTCCACTTACATTTTCAAGGTTAAAAATGCAATGAATTTACAATACTACCCATTCATATTCAATGCACCTAGTCTTGGAGAAAACAAAATCAAGAATAATAGTGAAAATTGCAGGTCAAGAACTTGTAGTGGGAAGCATTAACTGCATGTCTCCAAAAAAAATTGTAGTTTAAAAAATCGACTATCATTCCGGGACGGAGGGAGTACATTTTTTATGTCGTTGGCAATCTTTGAGTGCATCATAGCATTCTTCATAGCATTCTTGGATATATAAACTTGCTAATGGTCATTCATGTAAATCTTAGTTCTCGGAATGATAACCAATATTTTATATTATACAAGAAATGGCATAAAATATGGGACTTTTTTTTAGAATTACATAACATAGCCGGGTTCGAACCCGGAACCTCATGCAGGAGCTTCAACGCTCCACCACTGAGCTAGCACCCATTTGCATGGGACTTTGGGTAATAATCACTCATACAAACTCAAATGATCGACAACACATAGTTTTTGCATCTATTTTCCATCTCATCAAATAAGGACGTACACATTATATTTTCACACATTTTTTTTGGGTGAATCAAAGAAGAATAAATATACATAATTTATGTGATGGTGCCTTCTTATGTCAAATTTGTGAATTTTGCTCGGCGACTGTTGGGAATCTAGGGTGCATTGAATGGACTTAAGCTTGGCAAGGAGTTGGCGACGAAGCGGGGCAAGAAACGGACCAAACGGAGGAGCACGAGACGAAGGAAGGAATCTACAGTAGCAGACTCTTTGTGCGAAGAGCATGGGCCTTCGTGCAAAGAAAAAATGTCTTTATGCAAAGAGAAACCAGAAGGCGGCCAATTAGTTGATTCTTTGTTTGTTAGCTCGGTTTTGGTATTTCTTTGCGCGCAAGTTGTATTGTAGGCCTATATAAAGGCTATAGGTCATTCTCTATATTGTGTGGGTTGTATATATGGTGTTTCTCTCGAATAAAAAGGGTTTTTTGGGTCGTGCAGGTAGCTAGCTCATCGTTAGTCAACCACGTTATATCGGTGTGTTCTTATTCATCATTTTCATCGTTCTCTAAACTCTGCCCAGGTCATAACAAATCGGTATTAGAGTGTCATTTAATGAAGAACTGGTGAAAAGACATGGAGACGGGGTTAAAGTGTCATTTAATGAAGTTTATGTAAAGACACTTTAACCCCCCCCCCCCTCTAGAAGAGAGCCCCATACTTAGTGAAATTTGGTGGCCAAGCGTGAGTAACTTATTGGAAGTAGAGGATCACAAATTGTGATCACAAGATCAAGAGCAAGACCAGATGTAGGATCAAACGTGATCCTACAACCACAAAATGTGATCCTAGGATCACAAGATCAGCCACAAGACCAAAAACAAGATCACAAGACTAAAAAAATAAAAGAACGGGACTCTACTATTTTTTTGGATGACGGAAGAGAGAGAAAAGATGATACTCACGCCATTGGAGAAAAGAAAAAGGAGGAGCACGAGGTTGGAGCCACCATTGGAGACCTAGGTTCTTGATTTCTTCTTCTTCTCTCTCAATCCTTGTATGGAGAAACTAGTAAGCTTTGTTTGGTTAATCTTGATTAGCTAAATACTTTGCTAAGCTTCTCTAGGGAGCGTAGGGTTCATGTAGACGATGAATTTTTTCCGGAATTCAATCTTTGTTTCATGCTAGTGATTTTTCTTTATTGAATGGATTGTAGTTATTGAATCTTGTTAACGATCCTAGTCTATTGACCCGATTAGGATATGAACTAATATTCATGAACTTGGGTTGGCTCATAGGATAAATCATGCGTAAAGTTGTTTAAGTTGTAATTCAATTGTTCATAATCTATGCTTAATTTTTAATGGGGATGGAATAATTAACCAGAACCATTAGTTGGATAGTGAAGTGCGCGACAGTGACTTTAACTAGGGAGGACGAGATATGAGCATCAATCCCAAATCACCGAGACCGGTAGGAGACTTTAGTAGGATTGGATAGTGTGGGTAGATTCGGTAGGATTATTCAACAGTTCCGCGAAACGGTGGACCGACAGGACCCGCTATGTTGATTCAAAAACCATTGAATGTGTTTTGGATGGTAATTGTTTTGAGTGATGAAAGACAAAGACAAAGACATAAGCAGCAAAGCATTTCAGACATTCCAAGGCCTTGAGATACTGACAGAGCTTCAAAGCCTTGAGAGTTGTTTTTATCCTGCTATATGTTCTAACAGTTTTGTGTTGCAGATTGGAAATCTGATTATACAGATCAGGGATTTACTGCATATACTCATGGTTTACATTATTTACATATCTAACACAATTTCAGATGATCAGAACAGGGAGAATCAAAGTTTTCTGGATTTAACTTTGAATATCTGTGAAGCAGGTTCAGAGCTCCAAGGCCTTGAGATTGGCCTTGAGCTGCTGACAGTTTTTACATAACTAAGTTGATTCTTTCTTGCAGGTTGTGATTCTTATTATTGTGATTATTCATTGAATTCTAAGAGTCTTAAACTTGTTTTTCATGATTTATATGTGTCAGTAGTTAAACAGATTACTGTTCTAATCATTTAACCAATTTTATCATAAACTGGAAAACCAAACAGTCATAGCACTGTTATCTTTTTGGATTTTGTTGTTGCTGTGTTTCAATGTTGTTGCAGGGCTGTTAAACGTACAAGAGCAATCTCAAAAAACTCCAACGGATATCCACTTAGAGATGTATGAATTTCAGATGAAAACAGAAGGAGGATTTGTAGGAACTGAGATCCTAAAATCTCTCAATTAGTTGCAGATGTGGATAAAAGAGACTGGTTTGAATTTTGAAGGGAGAGAGGCTTGCAGAATACTCATAGAGGTGTGAAAAAATCGTGGGAGATCATTCATTCAAACACACACAAGGATTCAAGCTTCAATCCACATTTCAGAAGATCAGATCAATCTAGTTTCCAGAAGAACACATCCAGGCTTCAATAGCTTTTCTCTTCTACTGTGTTCTTCACTTGTTTTGTAATCTGTGTATCTTTTGATTATCTTAAACCTCACTTAACCTAGTGGTTGGTTGTTCAAGTGAACAACAAGAGGTTCTTGTTAGCTCAACAGTTAGTAGCTGGAACTAGATAGGTTTGGAACCACAAGCTGTATAGGTGTAAGGGAAATCACTTAGGCTTGAAGATCTAGGACTGTTTCTGTGTGAGTAATAAGAAGTGTTTGCCCAATCCTGGTGGGATTAGATCCCTCAGGCAGAGAATAGGTCCATTGGGACTGAACTTTGTAAATTGCTTTGTGTTCTTTACTTTACAGTTTTATTATTATCTGCTGCACACAACTCAAATCAAATTAGGGTTCATAAGCTGCTTAGAACTGGTAATAGTTCAAGGCCTTGAAGCTTTATTTTTTTGCCTTTGAAAGTTTCAGACAGTTTTCTAAAATCTCAAGGCCTTGAGATTTGAGTTTCACACAAAGCTAATATGTTAAGTTTTGAGTTTTGCAAAAAGTTTCATACTCTATTCAACCCCACCCCCCTTCTAGAGTATTTAGGTCCTGTATTTAGTCTAAATTACACACTTTCACGTTATAATGCCACTAGATGACCTGCTCGAACGGACCGGTAGACAACATGATACCGAGGGGAGATTGTAGTCTACCGAGACGTAAAATGACATGAGACCGACGGGAGGTTGTCATAGCCTGTTACCCGGCTTGAATAGGATAGAATTAATGTGTTACTCAGATAATCCGGTAATCGTCTACACCCCTATGTGATCTAGAGATTGCCTAGTTTCTCCATATTACTTTTAATTATAAAAATACAAAGACATTATATTAGCTTGTTATTTCAATTTTTAGTCACTTGTTTGTGGGTGACGAATTTGTTAAATCACTCAAATGTCCTCTTGTTACCGTAGTTTAAATTGATCAACTAATTAAATAATCTCAAGTCTGTCTTTGTGGGATCGATAACTAGGGGTTGAAATACCACCCATATATTACTTAACCGTGCACTTGCGCATACGCTATAAGAAATCGCGTCACCTTCCTCCAGGGGTTTCCTTTCTTCCTCCTCTCATTGCTTTTATACTAGTTATGAGCACGTGTGTTGCACTTGGCACGCGGATATTTATTCGTTACAATATTTACACTTAAATTGTGTTATCTATAAGCGAATTTCAACAAATAATACTAACGGGAAATGTAATTTGAAATATAGAAAAAATCAAAATAATAAGTACGTATTTCAAAGTGGAAGAGTAATGTATTCAACTTAGCAAATAAGTGGTAAATGAAATTTGTGTAAAACAATTTGACATACTGAAATTATGCTTAAGAATTATGCGCCCCTCAACGATGGAATTGGGTTTGGAAAATGTCTGCGATGATACCTGCTTTATTTTCCGCTTAAGTCGCATAGTGCGGTCCATTTAGGCCTTGCTATGCCTCCAGTATATGGTAAGGTCTCGTAAATGATTACTGAAGAGAGAGAGAGAGAGAGAGAGAGAGAGAGTTGACAAGATATGGTGAAAATTTTGGATACTTAAGACTTTCTTTTATAATGGTAAATGTGCCCATTCAAAAAGGAACAAGTTGAATAGTCACAACTATTCAGAAAAGACAGGAGCTGAACGGTCACAACTAGTGAGGTTTAAACTCGTCAAAATCGTATCTAAAATTACATTCTAATTTTAATAGTCACAACTCTTCGAAATTTGATATTATTGTAAATTTGGTGTTTTCTAAGGGGCAATTTTTTTTTAAAACACTAAAACACATTCACACTTTTAGAGAGTAGTATAGATTATTATTATTACTCAAAAACCCCTCTAACTTCCTGCCTAAGTCAACACATAGTATAAGCAAAATCAAATATGAAAATGAGCTATTTTGTAGAGATGTGTGTAATTTAACTTTCCAAAATATGTCTAGTCATCTCTCCAAGTTTACAAGCAGAACATGAAAACTTAGTGTAAAATAAAATACATGGTTGTTTGTATAATTATAAAGCAGCCTCAAAGCTTTCTTGTTAATATAAAATTGCCCCAAGTACAAGCATGCACGTGTATGTAGTCCAATTTTCATCTTTTTATTTTAACATATGGCCATGTCAGAAAGAAACTCAGTGTTCCAGTAGAAATAGTAACATTAACACTTAATAACCAAATTGTACATGATAAATTACATGCTAAATATTCTGTAAACTGGGGGTCTTACATTTGTAGTAAAATGTAAAATGAGAAGGTTGCTAGTAAAATGAAGGGATGGAAACAGAATATTTCTTATGCATGTAGAGAAGTTCTCATTAAATTGGTGACTCAATCTATGCTAGTTTATGAAATGAGTTGCTACAAGATTCCCATAAATTTTTTTGTCAAAATGAACGCCTATCATGTCAATTCTTTTTTGGAAAGAAAACTGATCAGAGAGGTGAGAATTGGATTGCTTGGGACTCCCTGAAAAAATCAAAAGAAGGAGGAGGAATTTGTTTCAAGGACTTGGAGGATTTCGATAAAAAATTTCTTGCAAAGCAAGTATGGAGAATCCTCACTACAGATTCATTGGTTAGTAGAGTGTTCTTTTGATTCATTAATGCGCAACGGAAACAATAATAAACCATGAAAAACCCTCCAAGGATCACAAGTCAAAAGACATAACGATGGTAAGGAAAAAAATTGATAACACACACCTTAGGGTTTCTCCTTTGATGACTTCAAACGCGAATTGTGTCACGTCTCTACGGTTAATCCACGCCTAGAGGTGAGATCTAGATCCTCCAAATCTTTGTGCTAGCTAGGAAGAATGGAGGAGGAAGAAGGAACCAAGCAACAATGGAGCACCAAGGTGGGGCGGCACTCCGTTTAGGCCGACGGGTAGGGGGCGGTCCCTTAGGGGGGTTCGGCCCTCTTTTGGGACTTGCTCTATTTTTACTTTTCTCTCCCACTCACTTATGTTATGAGCATTATTGTGGGAAGGAAGGAAGGAGCATCCTTTATATAGTCCAACAACTCTTTGTTAACTACCTAAAGGTCTTATTCTAGTTCTACTAGAATTCGGATTAGTCCCCTAGTCCTAATCATGTCCATACATGGATTAGTTCTATTTTCCCATTAATCATAATCATGTCTCTACACGAATTAGGCCACCTTGGCAAATCCTAATCATGTCTCTACATGAATTAGGCCAACTTGCATATTAGTCCTACTAAGTTAGCAAGTTTTTACGATTTGATCCTTCTAATTAAATAATCATATTAATTAATTATTTCCCATGTCTATTTCACCCCTATATGGCGTGTGACCCCATATGCTCTATTTAGTTGGTAGTAACTATTTACTAATATGGAGCGGCCTCTAGCAAGACATCCATTCTAGCCAACAAATAGAATAGTCATCATGACAACCTTGTGCAAGTAATTGTCTCATCCCTTTGTCCCAATATCCGGATTGGACACGAGACATACAAGTCACACTCGTATATCCAATCCATAGTTTCTCGATCCTGGGAATAGCCTTATTCGTGCAAATAACATCAATATCCCATATTGAGTTATTTGAGTCTGGCACGACATTTTATAAGCACTATCCCTCGAGTGGCCTAGGATATTTTCTCCCGTTATGTGGGAGGGACAAATTCTATCTACGTCCACTACGATCTATAAGCTTGCTTCTTATTGTATCCAGTACACGCCTTTATAGCTACCCAGTTACGGTGTAGCGTTTAACGCTACCAAAATCACAATAATCCACAACTAGAATATCTAGCGACTTCAAGTCTAAGGATGACAATACCATTGCACCGCGAGAAGCGCTTGTGACTTAACATAACCTGTATGTAGCCTTCTCGGAGATGGGTCAATCCAGTATGCCATTACTCCTAATGCATACCCATGTGTTGGATCATGATATCTCCATATCAATCCAACCCCATACCAGTCTATAGATGATTGTCCTATTAATCATTATAATCGACTAGGGATATTTAATAATATAACACATATATTCTAAGGACTTCATTCATGTTAACATATCTCTATATCGATAACATAATGAATCGTAAATCCATAAATGTCACAATTAATTGATTGCCTCTAGGGCACAATTCCAACAGTCTCTCACTTGCTCTAGAGTCAATCTCCTGCATCATATGCCTATTGATCTAACGCGGCCTTCCACGCTTACACTGCGTAGAGGCGAGACATCCGCTGGTGCTTTGCAAATATTCACATCTCCTCTATCAACAATTTGATTTGAGATTGAATATTCTGAGTAAGTGCATCTCATGCAGTAATTTACTCAGTCCTCTATGTTAGAATCAGTGACTGAATCTTGCCTGGAACCTTTCCAGCTCACATTCGCTCCCACTAGGGCAAAACATAAAACTCGACTTATAATCTGAAATCTTTTATGTCAGATTTGAAGTTTGCATCACTGTAACCCCTTACAGCAAACTCTTCATATCCTCTATTTATCAAAAATTCATCCTTAGTGGTTCTCAAGTACTAAAGGATAATCTTGATAATTTATCCAGTGACTCTCACCCGGATTTGACTGGTATCTTTGTGTCATGCCTTATGACACATCTAGCCTAGTACATTCCATGGCGTATCTCGTGAATCTAATTCATACGGTCCATTCCCAATCTAATTGGAAAGACAATTAGCCTTCCAAAGACTAATTCCATGTGACATGGGTAAGAATCAATATTCTTTTCAACACCTTTGTCAATTTATGTACTATGACATAAGCTATACAACCATCTTAATCTACCTCAATATATCTTCACAAGTTGCTTCGCTTAAGTCTGCCATTAGAAAGTCAACTCCCTAGTAAATATGCGTAAGACTACCAAGTAGGGGCAACATTCCCAATGATTAAGTATGTCTCCACATACAAGATCAGAAACATAACTGTGCTCCCACTAACCTTCTTGTAGACACAAGTCTCATCTTCAATTTTGATGAAACCAAACTCCTTTGATTACATCATCAATTTGAAGAGTCCAACTCCTAGAAGCTTGATCCAATCTATAAATAGATTGCTACAAGCAAGATGCGAATGGATTTAAGCATCACAATAGGGAAATATTTTGTCATAGTCTATACTATGAGTTTACATGAAATCCCTTTCCTACAATTTTCCCTTAAAGGTAATCATATTACCATCCATGTTGGTTTTCTCATAACCCACTTTCCCCCTATGGGTCCTACCCTTCAGGTGGTTCCATCAAAGTCTATACTTTGTTTGTATACATGGATTCCATATCGTATCTCATGGCTCCAAGCCATTTCTGAGAGTATGGCCACGCGTGGCCATCTCATAGGTTGTAGGCTCATCTTGATGAGCAATATATCAGGGGTTATGAGAAATCCTTATTTCTCTAGTCCCTTGACATATCGTACCTGACCTACGAGGTTCTTGTGTTATCTGAGTAGGTTGCTACACAACACCTTGTGATCCTGATCATGTTCTATCAAACGGATCATTGTTCTATTGTGGTTCTTGAACTTTTCAAGTTCTACTGTCCTCCCACTGTTTCTTTTAGAGACAATCTCTTCTTACAAACACTGTGGTCTGAGCAACAAACAGTTTGTTCTCGATTGGGTTGTAGAAATAATATCTTTTCAGGATATCCCACAAAACATTTATCTGACTTGGGTCCAAGTTTATTTGTATACTCTTTTACGTAAACTTCATAACCCCAAATCTTTATGAATGACATACTAGTACACTTCCTAGTCCATATCTCATATGGCGTTATTCATAATCCATTTTTGATGGAACAAGGTTAAGGGCAAAATTTGTTGTAATTAGAACATAGCCCCAAAAGTAAACTGAAAGTTATGTTTGACTCATCTTGGACCGAACCGTGTTCTACACGGTTTGAACTCTCCTCTTAGACACGCCAAACCCATGTGGCGTGCTAGGTGGAGCGAGTTTTGGATCATATCCAACACTCCCATGGATTCTTGTCAAACTCTTGGCTCAAGTACTTTCCTCTATGATCCAATCGTAGAGCCTAAATACTTTTTCCAAGCTGGTTCTCTACTTCATTCCTGAATACTTTGAACAATTCAAAGGATTCTGATTTGTTTCTTCCTGAGATACACAAATCCATATTTCTCTGATCCCATCAGTAAATATGATGAAGTACTGAAAACCATCTTTAGCATTTGTGCTTAGCGGCCTTCATACATCAATATGTATGATTCCAAAAAGATCATATCTTTGTCCAATAAGTCTTACATGTCTCATATGATTCCATAATAAAATGAGTTCCAGAAATCCATCCACATGGTTTCTAGATATGTATCTCTTATTTATGAGGCATAAAGAATAATCACTAAAGATAAGATAAGTTCATATCATTATATGCAAACTCCTTGGTATTAATGTTATAGATGAAATTATCATGATTAAGGATATACAATCCACTTAGACAAAATTGTATTACAATAATGCATATCATAATAAATGGATCAACATTTGTTCTTTATTATGATAAGGAGCTTTCTTGTCCAAACAAGAAACTATGATAATGATCCTACTCATAGTAGGAACATAATCACTTTTGTCTAATTCATGAACAATTTCTTAAAGGTAGAAATAATTCCCTGCGGCTTATTCAGCAACCCTTTGCTTCATAGCCCCACGTGTAGGATTATTTCTTCCTGATCCAATTTTTTTCATCTCTTGAGATCCTCCACATTTCTATAAATGTGAGATCCTTATCTAGTATCATATACTCATGATGATGAGATAGACACATTGATTTCTATAATAAAATACCAATATTGCAATTCATAATTCTATTATTACTTACTTCCAGGTACTTTGGGTAGTCTCTCTTCCTCTGCACCACCTATGGGACTCCAGGGCAACTTGGTTTTAGCAACAGGCTTGCTTTATACCCATGGGGTCGGCGCAAACTATTTTCCCTTACCCATGTTGTTATCCATTAACAACTTTGCCCATGCCCATTATTAGTGTTTTGTTTTAGTGATTTTTCAATCATATTGAGTAAATCAATTTTAAAACAAAAATACAATTGCATCCAATGCAATTCTTGGTCCACTTGGGTGAATCACCGTTTATTCTTAATCTATCTCATAGATAATGCATATTCACTAATGTTTCAATCATATTGAATTAGTATATTTGCATAACACAAAGTGGAGCAACACTTCAAACCTTTTATGTCTAGCTCGCCCTTTTTGAAAGAGCTTCTTTCAATGTATGATCATATCATACTTCTCCATGTTTCTCTTCTTACTTCCAAAGCTCAGAGTTCATGGTAGCTAGCGTGAGGTAAGTGATAACCAAAGAACCATTCTTTGATATCCCTTCCATTAGGTTTTAGTGTGTTTTGGTAGTTGGTAGGAAGAGAACTTTATATTCTACGATGTACAACAATTTCTCTTTTATTTGAGAACAATTCTCAATTTTATACCAGTCTAGAAAATAGATAAAGTCGCGTTTTTATTTGTTTAATTCCATAATAGGATTATGGAAAGTTTGTGACGTTTAACTATATTTAACAAGGATTTAATTTGTTAAACATAGCTCCCACTATTTTACTTCGGATTAATAACCCTCAAGATATTAATGCGGAAAATATCCTTATATTTTCTAGGGGGCCAAGATCCATGTTTCATCTCCTTATGAGCTTGCTTTGGCAAGTCACCCATAATTTGACTACTTTAGGTAGGACCAATTCCAATTGCATCCCTTATGCAACTCTTGGTTCAATTGGACAAATAACTCCTTATTTATCCATCCGTATGGATAATCCCAATTGATTGCCTCTAGGTTTCTTAATCATATTAATAGCCTCGTTGTGTTCAACCTCTTATTTAAACAGTTGCACATTACTAGCTTGTGCCATCGCATTCCATCATTATGAACCAAGTCGTCATGCTTTGGCACGCACGAGCTTGATAAATCATGATGATAATGAGTGTTTAAATAACGAGAAGGCAGGAACACAATATTTATATTTTGAGGGATTTTAAATTCAATTTTTAATTGTTTTTGTTGATCCATATCAACTAATCTATCTATTTGAGTTTGGGCACAACTCCAAATAATAGATCCGGTTTGTCTAATTATCTTATTATCCTAATTGCATGCATCATCCATACACCAACCACAAAATAATAAGACAAATAAAATAAACAACCACAAAACAAAAATAAAACGTGATGTGAATATGGCCTTTTCTATTTTAAGCCAATGGAATTATCTATGAACCCTAAAAGCAAACACATCTCCATGCGTCTTGATCTTTTGGTTCATCCTTCATAGTCATGTGGAATGCTCCATGCTCCATGCTCCATCTTTTGTGGCTCCTTTTGGCTTTGGGCTTCTTTTCTTCAATCTTGGCTAACAATCTATTCTATCTAGCACTAGCTAGCAACTATACTAAATAAAATAAATCTCACAAGTTGAGAAAAAAATGGCTCGCAGGCCATAAAACCCTAATTAATTATTACAATTAATTGATCGGCTCGCAGGCCGTAAACCAAACCACAAAAATTAAACATCCACATCAAACCACATCCTAAGGCCATATCCAACCACCATGCGAATTGCACATAAACAGTTAAAATCCAATTTTAACGCGCTTGGTCAATTTTAATTGATTTTAGGATACTCTAGGGTTAACGGTCCATGGGCCCAACAATCCAATTGCCCGGGCCCAAAAAGGTGAACCGCAAGGCCCTAGGACCGGCCGGCCCCTAGCTCACGCGGCTAGGCCGCGGGTTAGGGCTGCCCCGGCCCCTAGGGCGGCCATGCTTGGGCGGGAAGCAAGAGGGGCGGTCCGTTTAGGGGGGGCGAACCTCTTAGGGAGTTGTTTCCAAAACAACTCCCTTGCTTGGTGCCCAAGTTTGGTTGTTTCCTTGTTTGGGAAGAACTCCTTCTTCCCCAAGGATGCCCAAACCCTAGATCTAAGATCCTAAAATTTCTCAAACTCATTAATTCATGCATCCAATGCAAAAACTAGGTCTTGTTATGATTGATTATTGACAAATTTCATCACATGCTTGATTTGTCTTGTTTTAAGCGATAAACAATCAATTTAAGGTGTAAAACTATCAAAATGTAACACATAAACCACGTTTATGCTTTACGACCTGTGGCTCTGATACCACTGTAGGGTTTTGATTCATGGATGCGCAACGAAAACAATAATAAACCATGAAAAACCCTCCAAGGATCACAAGTCAAGAGACAGAACGATGGTAAGGGAATAAATCAATAACACACACCTTAGGGTGTTTCCTTTGGTGACTTCAAACGCGAATTGTGTCACGTCTCTACGGTTGATCCACGGCTAGAGGTGAGATCTAGATCCTCCAAATCCTTGTGCTAGCTAGGAAGAATGGAGGAAGAAGAAGGAACCAAGCAACAATGGAGCACCAAGGTGGGGCGGCACTCCTTTTAGGCCGACGGGTAGGGGGCGGTCCCTTAGGGGGGTTCGGCCCTCTTTTGGGACTTGCTCTATTTTTCCTTTTCTCTCCCACTCACTTATGTTATGAGCATTAGTGTGGGAAGGAAGGAAGGAGCATCCTTTATATAGTCCAACAACTCTTTGTTAACTACCTAAAGGCCTTATTCTAGTTCTACTAGGATTAGTCCCCTAGTCATAATCATGTCCATACATTGATTAGTTCTATTTTCCCATTAATCCTAATCATGTCTCTACATGAATTAGGCCACCTTGGCAAATCCTAATCATGTCTCTACATGAATTATGCCAACTTGCATATTAGTCCTACTAAGTTAGCAAGTTGTTGCGATTTGATCCTTCTAATTAATTAATCATATTAATTAATTATTTCACATGTCTAGTTCACCCCTATATGGCGTTTGACCCCATAGGCTCTATTTAGTTGGTAGTAACTATTTACTAATATGGAGCGGCCTCTAGCAAGACATCCATTCTAGCCAACAAATAGAATAGTCATCATGACAAACCTTGTGCAAGTAATTGTCTCATCCTTTTGTCCCAATATCCGGATTGGACACGAGACATACAAGTCACACTCGTATATCCAATCCATAGTTTCTCGATCCTGGGAATAGCCTCATTCGTGCAAATAACATCAATATCCCATATTGATTTATTTGAGTCTGGCCAGACATTTTATAAGCACTATCCCTCGAGTGGCCTAGGATATTTTCTCCCGTTATGTGGAAGGGACAAATTCTATTTACGTCCACTACGATCTCTAAGCTTGATTCTTATTGTATCCAGTACACGCCTTTATAGCTACCCAGATACGGTGTAGCGTTTAACGCTACCAAAATCACAATAATCCACAACTAGAATATCTAGCGACTTCAAGTCTAAGGATGACAATACCATTGCACCGCGAGAAGCGCTGGTGACTTAACATAACGTGTATGTAGCCTTCTCGGAGATGGGTCAATCCAGTATGCCATTACTCCTAATGCATACCCATGTGTTGGATCATGATATCTCCATATCAAACCAACCCCATACTAGTCTATAGATGATTGTCCTATTAATCATTATAATCGACTAGGGATATTTAATAATGTAACACTTATATTCTAAGGACTTCATTCATGTTAACATATCTCTGTATCGAAAACATAATGAATCGTAAATCCATAAATGTCACGATTAATTGATTGCCTCTAGGGCACAATTCCAACATGTTCAACCTCATGCGACTGGCCAGAAGAAGGTGGCATAATTCCTTCTGCCGGACCGTACATGGAACATCGCAAATCTTATTGAAGTCGGTCTTTCTGCCGACCTTAATGACATAAACAAGATTCTTCCCCCTTCTGACTCCATTCGGTGGCATTGCACAGAAAACGTTGAGTATACGGTAGCTTCGGTTTATACTCTCATCCGTAGTCAGAAACTCAACGCGTAAAACTCGGTTTCCTCGTCTTAATTCCAAATACCTTGGCTTAAATATGTGTGGAAAACTAAGGTTCAACCCAAATTTATTCATACGGTGTGGAGAGCAGCCCAATGTTCTCTTGCCACGAGGACTAAAATTATGAAATTTAAAAAAGATATCTCGGTTGCATGCCAACTATGTCACAAGCATCCATAAACGGCTCGGTGTCAAAAGCAACGTGAAAATAATTCGTAGACGTGTTCACTCACAAGATGGTGGGGGACATCTCATTTTGGATTCCTGCTCTCTTCCCGTCCCTCTCCTCGGGTGATTTTTTGCACAATATTATGGCTTATTTGGAGTTATCACAATGCTCGAATCTTTCTTAAAGAGTTCTTACCCAAAGAAGAACTGTTCAGTCAATCATGGCCTTCATCTTGCAGAATAACGAGCAGAGAGGCAGCTCTCATGGTAATGGACTGTCGAACATTTTGCTTGCTTCTTGCTGGTTGCCACCGGAGATTGGCTTAAAAAATCTTAATTCGAATGGGCATGGGTTTCATCGGATGGACAAGCAGCAGCAGGAGAACTGCTAGGTGATAGCTTGGGTAAGTAGTACACGAGTTTGCAAAATCTGGTCTTTCTATACCAAACAAACATGTTTGGGTAGGTAGTAGCCTGATATGGGCCCAAAAGCCTCATCGAAATGATGTAATAGGGCTTTATCATCCCATCATTTTACGTAAGTTGATATTTCTCTAAAAAAATACAGTCCCAGTTTACGAAATTGCAAAATGAGGTTCTTAATTCAAATTATTAAGCGTCAGAGTCATACTAAAAATGAAAATTAAAACACATTAAATACGATTTGACCCTGAACATTGCTGAAATGCCAAAAATGGGTACTGCACCCTCGGTTGGAGCACCCAAACCAAGGTGGGAGTCTTGTTCATCTAGCGATTCTGCTCATAATAGGCTAGGATCCGTTGTGAACAGATCAACTTGGAAATCAAGAAAACATCAAAACATATCAACTCCTGCAAGCACATATTTTCACATTCCTTAGAGCCGTGGTATCTATGCCGCTTTTCACTGCAACCTCAACCCTTGAGGCATAGACTTTTGCAATCCCTGACGGCCTTCCTCTAGCCCTGGAATGCGACAAGCAGAATGTTATTGTTGAAGTTGATGCCAAGAGAGTGATTAATGCAATTATTTTACTATCCCGTCCCACATTGTGATATTCTTGATGAAAAGTGTGGTAAATATTATACATTGTGGATTACTACTAGCACCTTCAAGGCTTAAGCATTTTTATCCGGTGGTACGGGTAAAGAAGTTGTTGGGACAGTAATCCACGGGTGTTACAAACAGTATCGGATCCGACCCTGGTATCACAAGGGCTCCGTGGCGGTGCGCCGCCAGCCAAGAGAAAACGTGATTGGGCAGTCTCGACAAGGACGTCGAGTATATAAGGTGGGAGGATTGAAATATCCCGTCCCACATTGAGATATTCTGAATGAGAAGTGTGGTAAATATTACACCTCGTGGATTACTACTAACACCTTCAAGGCTTAGGCATTTTTCTCCGGTGGTACGGGTAAAGAAGTTGTTGGGACAGTAATCCACGAGTGTTACAATTAACGCCATCGGAACGCCACATATTGACAGATTAAAAAACGGGGATGTCATCCGCCAATTCCAAAGCCTTTACACCGGTTTGAGAGTGTTTCTTTTACTTTTAGACATCGTTCTTCGGATGTAGTAGCAAACAAGTTTGCAAAGATTGGTTTTTCTATACCAAACAAACATGTATGGCTAGGTAGTAACCCGATATGGGCCCCAATGCTTCTTTAAAATATTTAAATGAAGATTTATCATCCCGGCGTTGTACATTAATAGAAGTTGATATTTCTCTAAAAAGGGTTTGTCCTACGGAATCACAAATTGAGGTTCTTAATTCAAAATATTAAGAGTCAGAGTCATACTAAAAAAAATGAAAACACATAAACTACAATTTGACCCTAAACACTGATGAAAGGCCAAAAATGGGTACTGCTCCCACGGTTGGAGCACCCAACCCGATTTGGGAGTCTTGTTCGTCTAGCGATCCTGCTCAGAATAGTCTAAGAGCCACTGTGAACAGATCTACTTAAAAATAGAGAAAAAAATAAGAATTCGGTATTCGGTACGATCCAGTCATGCGTCAAGCTTTGAAAGAAGAAAAATGATATCAGTGAGCAAACGTATGTGAAGACCACTCCCACAGTGACGCCAACTTGGCATGTCGAATAAATCATTCAGCAAGACTACACAGGCACTACCATTACCAAAAACATTCATGTAAGCATAAGCCATACACCTACACTCGTGCAAGCACATATCTTCATATTTCTTAGAACTGATTTTTCCCCAAAGGGTTCCGTTATCCAGAAGCTTCAGCCTTTAAAACTTAACAAACCCATCCCCATCAAAATAATTCAACTCAAACTTCCTTTAATACCCATGTTGGAATAACTCAACAAACTAGCAAGATTTAGGGCGGCTAGAATTGATTCCTATTCCATTTTGGAAACTTTCTTAGGATGGTTTTGGCACAAGTCATGACCCTTAGGTCTATATAAGTGTATCGAACGTGGGTAGAATTGTGTGTGGTGTATCGGGGTGGCCACCATGGTCGTTGTGGCCACGGCATGCATAACTTTCGGGTTCTCTCTCAATAAAGTATCGGGTTTTCAGACTGTGGATGTAGCTAGTTTCACAACTATTGAACCACATTAAATCTTCGTGTTTCTCGTTCTTGATTTCTACGTACGTTTTATTCATTCTCGCCCAAATACCCCCATGTTATAAAAAACTGGTATTCGAGTCGTGATCAACGATCTGGGTGGAGCCAAGAGCTAGGGCTTCACGTCTTGGTAAAACTCAAAGCTAGGGTTTCGCGATTCAAGTTGAGTAGGCTATCCAGAGGTTCGGTTTCAACATTCCACCAAGAACGATGTCTAGTTTGGCCATCAAGATCGATATGCTCTTGAGGAGAAGCGGTTTATGTCCATTGGCCTCAGAAATAGGGGTGGCAAGTACACCCACACTCTCGAGCCCCATGGGGGCAATCTGTGCTCCTTTTGGAGAAATCAAACGTAGATGCGTGTGTACCATAACACGCAATTGAGCTTGCATCATGCGCGATCTGTTTTTGACGAGCAATTGGGCGCATCAAAGGCAATTGGGGCGCAATCTGGCACGACAATCTGTGTGGGCACTCGTTACCGGTGCATCAGGTTTGAGTAACATCTTGCACTTGTCGTTGTGTATCTTTCAGACGCAAGTGGGCGCACCGGGAATGTATTCTGTCATGCCTCAGTGAATACATTTGAGTAAGGTTCTGGGTGGAGCACTTTTTTTTCTAGAGGTGCATCTACATCTGGCGCATTCCTTGCAGGAACGCATGGTAGTTGGAGCAACGATTTAGCGATTCGGGTTTCTTATATAGCTGTGGAACATCTGGCTCTGCAGAGACGTACTCGTTTCTGGTTCTGGGAGACACATCCGGTTCAGTTTTGAGGACAGAAGTATCATGTTCAGGTTTTTCAAGTGGTTGAAATAATTCGACGCAAGGTAGAGCTTTTTCTTGAATTGAAGCAACCAAGACTCGATGAGGATTCAGGTTGCTAGGTTGATTTGGGTTAAGGTGGAGATTTGTTGGAATAACTCAATAAACTAGCAAAATTTGGGGCTGCTAGAATTGTTTCCTATTCGGTTTTGGGAAACTTTCTTAGGTTGCTTTGGGCACCACCCTTAAGTTTATATAAGTGGATAGAATATAAATAGACTTGTGGGTGGTGTATCGGGGTGGCCGTCGTGATTGTTGTGGCCATTGTGTGCATTATAATCAGGTTCACTCTGGATAAAGTATCGGGTTTTCAGGCCGTGGATGTAGCTAGTTTCACAACTAGCGAACCACGTTAAATCTTTTTTTCCCTTTCTTTATTTCCACTTTTTATTCGTTCTTGCTCGAACACCCCTAGGTTATAACAACCCATCTGAGTTTTCCCGAGACAATTTATTTGTGAAACCATATAAACACCGACAGTTAGATTCAACATTGTAGAAAACTCCGTAAGATCCACACGATCCGTAACCATCGCGAATATCCGGATTAAGGGTAACCATGGTGATCCACTTGGCATATCTTCCCATTAGAGAAAATAAACTTTTCCCAATTCGGTCAAACAGGCCTTGAACAGACTCATCAACCACATCAATTTGAAGTATATGCCATCAGAATCAGCTACAAAAACAGGCTTGATCACATTATTACTATCCCTCAGGGATTCGAATCCACTGAACGATAGTCGTTCCACGGCCCCATCTGGATTCCATATTTGATTTCCTCTCCAAAACAAGCTATGGTAATTCAAGTCTATCTATCCCTAATGTGAACTCGCTATCCTATGGATCTAATAGATGGATCAGGCTCTCAAGGCTTTGGGCCTGTACAAGAAGCCCAATACAAAGTCCAGACAAAGCTAAAGCCCTATCTCCAAGCCCACTATAAATATTGTAAATACCCAGTTCATATAAGGGTAATTTAGTCCTTTCCAGCTCTTCAGAAACCCTACTTATTTCCTACCGTTAGATCATTAGGTCGTACGTTAGATGAGACTATATAAGTCTCCTTATCCCTGTAATGGTTCATTATGTGAAATAGATTACTCTCTCTTCAGTTGCTGTTCTTCGTCTTCTCTCAAGAACCCTAATCGGTTCATTCTATCTTTCAGGATCTTGGGTAGATAGCCATGATTTGATGACCTTATTACTCCCATTCTTGTAATCCCAGCCTAAACTTCAACCCAAGCAACGATGTATTACATGGTTCATCGAAGGCAAGCTTTGCATATATAACCCCCTCTACCGTCTTTAAGTATAAGATTACCAGAATCGGAAAGCTCCAGAACCAGATCGTTGGCCCTCCTCCGGCTAGGCCTTCAAATCAAAACTGGGTCCCATTTGTGGTCGCCCGAATTATGAGGCTCCCATTCAAATTTATGGTGAGGCTTGGGCTCAAATTCCTCAGTGATTTGGTTCTGGCAACCCATATTACAGTGAACTGTAAAATGTTCTTGTACCATAATCACAGGTACCAGGTGTTTATCTGGTTAGAACGGCTACAAAAACCCAGCTCAAACTTTCCATCGGATGAGACTAGTGTTTGGCCATCCGTGAGCTTTTGGCGTAGCGTCAAGGTGTTGCTTGAGAGAGCAACGTGAAAGAATGAGGTTGGAGACTTCAAGATATAGAAATCAACCAGAAAGATGGTCTATGATTAGAGCCATCTTTTGGTGTTTCCATGGAAAATGTGTCTTCCTCATGAGGGGGTTTGATCTGACTGTGTTAGCAATTGGTGCGCCCATGTGGGGTGCCCAATGCAATTAACGTAACCTTATGGGGTTAGTTGCACTAATGCACAAATTAGAGGGGTTAGTAGCTAAGGCTCAAACCCTAAGGGTTTATGTGCAAACCTAGGAGAATTTTGCCTATATAAAGAGGTAGCCTCCTACACATTATAGAGTGCCATAGTGCTATTATGCTAAGGCTAATAGGCTATTCCAGAGAATAAAGTTACTCTGTCTAGATTCATACTAGTTGTAGAGAACCCTAGTCTCTCTCCAACTTCATCCAAGGAGGTGGAACGTGGTGTGGAAATCAGTGTTCGTCCTCGAGATTCACACTAGATTGGTGGGAGCAAGATCAAGGAGTAGGCGCGTGAAAGCAAGCAACACAACGATCATCCGCTGCATTAAGGAGCTAAGGAAGACAAGGTAAACACATGAATATTCCGCTTTAGTTCATGTTGTAGATCTGAACATGTTAGATCCTTCCTGCCCTTCATTGGTATCAGAGCCATAGGCTTACTTTTCGTGCCTCGATAAGCGTTCCCGAACCTGTATTAAAAATCGCGTTTCTGAATTTTCATAACCAGTAGACGAAACCTATATGGTTAGGTAGGGTTTTTCACGAGGATTCCAGATATATAAATTTTATATTTTTTGGATTTACGGTGAATTAGTTATGATTTTTCAAAGTTTCGGAACAGTATTAATCTGGACTGCTAGATCCAATAATTAGAACACGTTTTTCAAAAACTTGTTAAAATTGGATTTTGACCACATAATCGGGATCAGGACGAAGAGACGATCACGGCAAAAAATTTTTCGTCGCGAACGGAGCACGGGAAGGCGGCGCGTGGGCTTCACGCGCCACCGACGCCGCCCCACGCGCGACCACGCGCCGCCACGCGCCGCACGCGCCCAAGGGCTGGCGGCGGCTGCTGACGTGGCCCTAGGGCTTACGTGGCAGATGACGTGGCGGTGCCACGTCAGCAAGTGGCTGACGTGGCGATGACGTGGCAGCCACGTGTCAGCTGACGTGCTAGCTGACGTGGCGGGCTGACGTGGCAGGCTGACGTCAGCATAGGTGCTGACGTGGCATGCCACGTGGCATGCTGACGTGGCACATGGGCCGACGTCAGCGCGTGGCGGAGGCGGACGCGCCCACGCGCGGCGGCGCGTGAGGGCGCGTGCGGCCTCCTCCCGCCGTCATTTTTCGTCCGGTTTTTTCCTAGGGACTCCAAATTAAATTTCCTATTTTGTGGGTATTTTTTCATAATTTTTGGAGCGACGGAAAATTTTAATAATTTCCAGACTAATTAATTAGTGTTTAGCACACTTCCCGAGGCAGTTTGACGACCTTAAACACACTGTTTTGAGCCCAAATTTTTTCTGGAGACTTAGGTCAATTTTCCCTACGTTTTGCCATAGGTGGTGAGACCCTAAGTGGTAGGGAGCAATTTTCGATCTTTTTAGTTGATTAGATTATTGCTTATTAATTTCCAGTAATTATTGCTTAATTCCGGAAATTTCCAGAAAATTCCAGTATGTTTATTATATTGTTATACATGCTGTTGTGGGTTGAATGGATGTGTTTGGTGCATGGATGTGGCATAGATGTTTTATATTTTGGTTTTGGTTTTGGTTTTTGAATATGTAATCAAAATACGGCCTGCGAGTCGTGCCTCTCTATACTCTAGTGTCTTCTCTTCTCATCCACTCGCCTCTATGAGGTTGCTTCTTATTAGAAATAAGATAGTTAGTAGAGATTGAAGATTGAAGCTTCAAGAGAGGTGGCCAAACCAAAAGCTATGGCGCAAGGTGCATGGAGCAATTAGACGGTCTAATGGAGCCTCAAGCTTGGAGTCCTCAAGTAGGCGAGATGGCATGAGATGGAGTTCAAGACTTGCTCAAGAAGTGCTCTCAATAGTGGGAGTGCACCTTAGGGCCACATCCATTGCATATTTATTTATGCTTATGCTTGTTTTATGTTATAACTGCGTGTGATTGGATATATATGTTTAACCTCGCATGCTAAAGAACTAAAACAAAAGAGCTCACATGATGACATGATTAAAATTGATAGGAAATCACAAGTGATGAGATTTGATTCCTAGGATATACGCTAGGTTTTGGTGGAGTCCTTGTGAGGAACTATTGAGATTAATCAATGTCACATGTTACTTTGGAGCTAAGTAAATGCTAGTGATTAACTTCCACAATGTCTCTATCAATCGTGTCTAAATCGAAACTGTAAAGGCTAAATGATGACAACAACGATATGATAAGCCGTCGTACTATGTAACCAAATCGTTGGACATAGTTTGTCAAAAATACCTACAAGTATGGTCGAACCTGTGATGAATAGTTGTCACAGCAGCACATGCACATTATCTTTAGGCTAACTAATAGTGGAAGGCAGTCACGATAAATGTCATAGAGCGTGCTATGCCAAGGTGGGGAAATGACCTCATCAGCAAGTTCAAGACCACTTTGAGATTCAAAGATTGTAGAAATGAGCCAAAGAAGAATCTTGGATCCACCTTAGCCATTTGCCTCATTAAAAGTTGTGAGTAATGACTCATAAATCTCACCTTAAACTATCATAAATTTTTTGCACTCGACTGTAGTCTATGAGATTAGTACTCAACTATAGCTTCTGAGATTCATGCCATTTATGATGAGATGTTTAAGTTATCCGATTAGCAATTTGTTGCTATCTCTGCCACGTTTCATGAAAGTGCCATGAAAACGTTATATGACACACTTTGAGAGTGTCAAGATGTTTGGATGAGACCAAACACCACTCCGTTCTAGGATCTAAGCAATATATGATTGCTAAGCATACTAGTTCAGATACTTTTAAGCAATATATGATTGCTAAAAGACTGTGAATGAAGTATGATAGGCAGATGTAGTCCCTAGCCCGGTATTAGGACCGTGGAACAGGTGGGGCAAGGATAAGAGAATAAGGGCGAAGTATTGGTACATGACCAATATCTCAAGACAGGCAAATGCAAAGGAGGAAAAGGATGTTTCCCTAAGACTAGAAGGCCAGACATGGCACTAACTTCTCGTCTAAGGATCCAAAGGATTATCTTTGAGGGAGTAGCCACCAAAATTTGTTTTGGTCACAGTTTTAACTTTGGATATAGTTATGTCATGGTGTTTGCGTTCTTAAGATTCTAGCATGAGTAACGCCTCAGAATTCTTGGATGTCAACTTATGAGTATGACTTAAGATTCTGATATGTGGCGCGCTAGATTAAGACACACGTTGACAGGAAAGGATGTTCAGGCTAGCTAGGGCAGGCCTGCTTGGATTTTGCCCAAGGTACCCTTCTCTGTGTGTAGTTCTTGCCGGACATGAAAGGCAAAAGCGCAAAATCATCCAGTAGAGCATTTAGGACTACTGAGTCTTTTGTATATTATTCATTCTGTTGTTGTGTTCCATTAAATTGTTAAAGCTAAAAACATGGTGCTTACTGTTCCATCACATTCGTAGATTATTGTCCACGTCTCAACTATGTGTGCTTGGGCCACATAAGTCTGAGGCACAAGGGTGCTTCAGACAGGTCTCTACAAAAGGTAGAACAACCGTCTTGATAATAGGATATGTCCTTGGCCAGAATGAGACTGGAAGTATCTATCTTAGCAAGAGCTATGTGATGGAGAAAAGTAAGGCAGTTGGCTATCCCCACGCCCCAGCAATATGCTGTAGAGGATAAAAGGAATAGGTTACTGTAAGAGATGGTCTGATGTATGATAGAGCGTGCAAAGTACAAGTTCCCTATTCGGAGGAGACACTTTGCTAAACGACTATCAACATACGCAACCATAAGTCCACCAAGTCTGTAGCCACTACACCCTACGAGATGTGGACCCAAAGGCAACCTGAATGAGGTCACCTTAGGCCATGGGGATCGGCAGCTTATGTACTAACTAAATTTCAAGTCAGGAAGAGGTTCGTTGAGAAATAAGTCTCTACGAAATAGAAGTTTCACTGGATGACACCCCATCCCTGAATGATCAACAGGAAATAGTTCCTACGGATCTTCAGGACAGTGGGAGTAACTTGCCTAGTGAACAGGCCCATCATAGATTATGACTATGTGGAGGAACCCTCTTTGCGTAGGAGCGCTCTTTGGAGCGTATCCCGTCGATGAATTGACATCGAAAGGAAGACCATAAGGGGCACCATGCAAGAAAATGATGAACCTAGGATATTGCCCTAGGATATTTCATCACCTGATGAGAAGGAATTTAAAGTTAGACCCTAGGTGGAAGAAACGTATCTTCATGGAGTAACGTATCTTCTTATGCTATACGGAGCACTCTAGGGGTTGCGTATTTGAAACGCAAACAGCCGATAGGTAGTGTAACAAAATGGATTCACGAGAAATATGATTTCTCATAGGAGATGACCATAATTAAGGGATATGTTCGTAGAGATGATTATCTCCACGAGCATGGAGGAACCGCTGGAAGATACCCTGTTCCTTAGTTGATTATGAGGAATTAGTCCCTCAAGGATCCTTTGAACAGTGGGAGTGACTTTCCAAGCAGGATGCTCCATCCATAAGGGATGATAGCAAATGATGATCCTCCTATGCAAAAGAATTGCTCATAGGAGCATACCCCATCGACTACTTGAGATCGAAGGGATGATCTTAAGGATCACCTTGCATAAACGATAGGATATAATCGTAGTCCTTATCGTTCCCTAATTATGAAGAATGAATAGTAAGCTTTACAGGATAAATTAGAGTCTATAAAGGGCCAACCGAGTTTAAGGCTAGGTTGGATTTCCAACTGGATGGAAGACCATTGGAGATTAATGGATTTCCAAGGTCAATCAGAGACCCAGACGGAAGCGTGGTAAGGCATATGACTTGCGTAGAAGCGAATAAGTCTACACTCATTCTGAGAGTAGACATCGACGAATTTGAGTCGATCCGACGAATTTGCGTTGGTTCAACGAGGTATCCTTCCCAAGGTTTTGGGTGGTAAGGGTTACGTTGATTCGCTTGGTAGCATCAATAGTTGTGGATCCATTCTCGATAGACGTGACGACTGAATTTCTCAATGGAGAAATCCTAGAGGTGACTAAGGTCAAATGCACAGAATGTGTGCAAGCTAACTAAGTCCATATGGGATCTTAGCTAGTCCTCTGGACAGTGGTATTTCATCAGGGATCGTTTACTATATGTTTACGATAACAAGTGGAAACCGCTGTGAATCACTCTCACTAGTAGAGAGTTAATGATCACGTCACTTAATATCGATGACACACTATTGGCTAGTGGAGCTTAGGGATCGTTCGAGTCCCCTAAAGAGTAATTGTACTCCTGTAGCTCAGCGCAAGACTTTACGAGCCTATGCATGTGCCCTAAAAGACACCATAAAAGAATGACCAAGTGACCAGAGTGCCTGATGCAATATGAGTCTCATATGCACTATGGTGTATACTAAGACCTAGCAAATGCTATGCAATCGGAAGAATTGGATTTCAGGATATTCCAATTTAGGACACGAGATTGTAACCAGGATACTCTATATGATGGATCACGTGCCATGACTATCGAAGAAGATGCTTCGACTAGTTAGCCGCATATGCTAACTAGGGTGGGGACCTAGATGCACTTGGATCCGACTCAGGCTATCGTCCATGCTAGATGATAGACTCGCATGGAACAAATGCAATATAAGTGTTGCATGATTGTATTTGACCGCTCCATTGATCATGGAAGCGAAGCACGATTGCCTGTTCTGCCATAGGGCAGAAATGTGTTTAACTAAGAAGGTTTCTTGTAAGCTTATGAGCTATCAACAAACCTATTACCATGAGTAGTGCTAGCACATGGCTATAACATTGCGGTAAAGACAAACACATAGTCGAGGGTACTATTTCACAAAAGGTGAAATAACTACCTAGAAAGAGTAATCCTGGAGTGGATCGACTATGGGCCAGGATGTTGGCTCATCCCATTCCTAAACCACGTGATAGTCGTCCTTGTGGATCTCTTTAGAGAATTGGGACTTGGTAGTATGAGAACACGAGACATTGATTGACTGGATTTCAATTGGATTTGTTTTAAGCAGCGTGTTGTTTTGATACATGTATGATATGTTACATTTCCTGTACTAGCATAGAGCATGTCACGCAGACACTAAGTTGGCTCACTCACACGAGCAACTGCCTTCGCAATATCCTGGATATGTCTGGGTGTGGCGGAAGATGAGACAGAATCCAGATAAGCGCTGAAAGCCTGCGATATGATATGAGATGCCTTCATCATATGAGCATATGGCCTATGATAAGAGCTTGAGGTCTATCCGTGGAGCTAGGAGCCTGTCAGACGGATTCGACTGTCGCATTGGAAATAAGTTCCAAGGTGAGGTTGGTTATGGCCAATCGAACATGGTTATTACCCCGAACCATGTATAGTCTGTGTAGAAGAAGCCAGATGCGAGAGCTGATAATTGATCACAATAGTGTGACATGGCAGCACTCGGGCTGGTGGCCATAAGGGCTACCGGATAGACATCTGCATAGTGGTCCTTTTGCAAGGATAAGACATGCGCTCTGATCAGAGTCTAAACACTATGGCGCATATTCCCCCTTGAATAACGCGCGCTTATGAGTGACCATGAGGTGATGAGTAGAATTAGTCCCTGGGATTCCTCATCGTGTGAGCCTCGTCGATCGTATAAGGATGATTGACACAGTATACCCTTTGTACTTACGTCTGTGTCATGAGGAGACGGGTCGGTGGTGCTACTTTGGCGTGACACCTTACGGCTATGGATGATTCGGCCTTCCGGACACTGCTGGGAAAGCAGCTGAGCCGAATCTGAGTGACACATGTATGTAAGGAAAGATTCTCGTTGCATCGCTCTTTATTATCTTCATTGGGCCCACCTACAAGATCTTATGGGATCATGCAGGATATGAAAATATAAAGGAGATGTGGACTCATTGGAGCATGGCCTTCGGGACAAGGCAGGTGCTCATGATCCACGAGATGACAATCGGAGGAATCTGGGGGATACGAGAGATACGGAGAGCATTATCACTGTTTTATGTTTTTAAGGGTGCCTTCCTGCGCTGGCTATACGAGTTTGGTATGTGGATCTCCCGAGAGGGTGCCTTCCCATGCTGGCTATACGAGTTTGGTGTACGGATCTACCGAAATGCAGGTACTCTCACCGGTCACACGCCACGGCCACACAATACTCTTTTGTAGATGATAGAAAATTGGAGATTGATGGAGACTAGATGAATTGTGCAACCCCACTGTGCGAGTGGGAGATGTTAGCAATTGGTGCGCCCATGTGGGATGCCCAATGCAATTAACGTAACCTTATGGGGTTAGTTGCACTAATGCACAAACTAGAGGGGTTAGTAGCTAAGGCTCAAACCCTAAGGGTTTAT
The DNA here is from genome assembly GCA_023055425.1 of Linanthus parryae. NCBI lineage: Eukaryota > Viridiplantae > Streptophyta > Magnoliopsida > Ericales > Polemoniaceae > Linanthus > Linanthus parryae. Next base: position 604,206 of record JALGPY010000017.1, read on the forward strand.
GTGCAAACCTAGGAGAAGTTTTGCCTATATAAAGAGGTAGCCTCCTACACATTATAGAGTGCCATAGTGCTATTATGCTAAGGCTAATAGGCTATTCCAGAGAATAAAGTTACTCTGTCTAGATTCATACTAGTTGTAGAGAACCCTAGTCTCTCTCCAACTTCATCCAAGGAGGTGGAACGTGGTGTGGAAATCAGTGTTCGTCCTCGAGATTCACACTAGATTGGTGGGAGCAAGATCAAGGAGTAGGCGCGTGAAAGCAAGCAACACAACGATCATCCGCTGCATTAAGGAGCTAAGGAAGACAAGGTAAACACATGAATATTCCGCTTTAGTTCATGTTGTAGATCTGAACATGTTAGATCCTTCCTGCCCTTCAGACTGGAATGAAAGAGAATCTTAGTCAAACGAGGCTTGACCCTCTGAAGTCAGTGTATCTTGTTGGCTGGTGGCAGTATAGAAGAATTATTACACTGATTATTAGTGAAGTGATTACATTCACAATTAATTATTTAACGAGTCCCCGACAATCTTGAGTAGTCAGTCAATTTTACCTATTAATACCTCCATAGGCTTAAGCATGAGTAGATAGAAAGAATTCGCCGTTTACAACGTTGGAAGATTGAGAGAATGAGTAGATTATTTGAGTGAGGAAGTATGAGAAAATTGGAGAGTGTTAGATGATTTTGAGTGAGGAAGTATGGGAAAATTGGAAAATGTTGGATAATTTCGAGGGAGGAAAAACGAGAGTAATGTATTGGGCATTTATAGAAGAGTAGCGCGGGGGAGGTGAGTAAAAAAAACATAAATACCCCACCAACGGGTGAAAAACAGTAACTGGGGTGATGGGACGTGACGTAAACAGTCACTGACTTTCAAAAAAATCGGTTACAACCGGCAGTTGTGATTCCGGTTCTGTAGAACTCGGTCCCGGTTCCAGTTCCGGTCCGATTAACAAATACCCATAACTCAACCAAGACCGACATTATACGGGTATGTGTTTTGTTCCAGTTCTCCTAGGTTCGGTTCGGTTCTCGGTCCCGTTTTTTCGGTTAACTCAATTCAGTTTTAATCGAAAACTGCCGGTTAACCGAAACCAGAGGGTAGCTCTAAGCATGATGGTGAAGAGCAAATTAATTGTAACCAATAACTGGGCTTGAAGAAGAAAAAACTCCAAAACTTTGTTGGGTTTTAGTGTGAAAATTTAATGGCAGCTTTGAAAGTTAAAACCATGAAATTTTGGAATCATTGAAAAGTTTTACAGAAATTGTCCGGAAAATCAAAAAAAAATAAAAAATAAATAAAAAATAAAAAATTACTAAGCGCACTAAAAACTTCTTCTGTTGTTGAAAAGCAGTTGTGCTGATAGCAATAGTATTCCCGAACTCACCATAGTGACTGTTTCATCACCAATTAATGCTTTTATCTTCCCCCTTCGCATTTTTTTTACAGATACCTTTTGAATTCTAAGGCAATCAAAGTAACCCTTTTCACACTAACCTCTTACACACACATGCAATTGGCCTCTCAGCCCGAGTTTTCTCAAACTGGTGAGATCTGTGATTTGGAGACGTTTACACTAGTGCGGAATCGAACTGAGATGTCCAAGAAGGTGAAGCTCCTGGTCGGCATTATAAAACCCTTTGTTCTTCTTACCAGTCACAATCTCCAACAACATCGGGCCGAAACTGAAAACATCAGATTTCCCCAGAAAAGCCCATCCATTGCGTATTCAGGAGACATATAGCCACTGCATAACAAATGACGGTTTCAATAAATTCGCTGTCGGAACTTTAACATAGAGGTCTTGTCCGCCGCCGTCCACCGCCTGGTAACTCCTCAAGTCCACCAGATCCTTCGCCCAAATCACGGACGCAGAACCGCCTCCGCTGATATCCAAACTCGAATAAGCCGTGCACGAGCAGTTTCTCTGGCAAGCCTTCTCGCATTCCCTGAGCCCTCCAACAACTTCATGCTCTTCATTTTCAAGAACCCATCATCGACACAGTTCAATTTCGCCTTCTTCCTCACACACCTGTCATGCCTATCTCTCATATTCCAACCCAGCGCGTTCTTCAATGTCAGGGTTACTAAGCCAAGGATTGAAGTGTAAAGCTCTCTAAAACTGTGGTCGTGTAAGTAGGATCAAGGTGAAATGCCACATAAAGTGTGGTCGTAAAATTCCCAGCAGCAGTAGCCGTTGGATGGGTCTGAGAGTTTTAAACTTTTAAGCTAAACGGTGTCGTTCAGCTTAGTTGGCCTGCTCAGTGGTCCAGTCAGCCACTTCCTCTCTTCTAACTCGGCACACCTGTGGGTGACGTGTCGCAGATGCCATTGACGCCGCACTCTTTATAGCTGTCGCATTGGTCTTTCTTGGGGGTACCAGAACAGAGTCCCATTTTCGTTTGATTCGATCTAGATAAATCTCTGTAAAACCCCAAATGAGCTCACCAGTAATCGCTTGTACAAGTACGTATAGGTGACGAAGAACGAATTCGATATCTCATCTGGGTCAATGTTGAAGGTGAAGTAGATGTTGTATTTGATAGTTTGAGAATTTTTCCGTCAATGTTATTCAATCTTCACAATCAGTAAATAATTGTTACAAACACTATTACTACTAATTACAAACATAGTCCTCAACTAAGTGAGGTATATACAAAAACGTCCTACGACTATTACTCCCCCGCGATCGAAACTGGAGGCGCCCGAACACTGAGACTGGATCGGAAGCGCTGGAACAAGGGTCGAGGAAGATCCTTGGTGAAGATGTCGGCGTACTGATAATCAGCTGGAATGTGCAACACGCGAAGTTGACCCAAACGAACCTTCTCACGAACGAAGTGTAGATCAATCTCAACATGCTTAGTACGCTGATGGTTAACAGGATTACCAGAGATATAGACAGCACTCACATTCTCACAATACACGACAGTGGCCCGAGGCGGGGTGACACGAAGCTGAAGAAGCAAATTCCTGACCCAGCAGAGTTCGGATACGGCGTTAGCAAAACACCGCGATACTCAGCCTCAACAATAGAGCAAGAGACCGTGGCTTGTCGCTTGGACGACCAACTAATAAGATTGTCCCCGTAGAAGACACAGTAACCAGACGTGGAGCGGCGCGTGTCTGGACAACCAGCCCAATCAGCGTCAGTGTAGGCGGTGAGGGAAGCAGCAGCTGAGGCAGAGAGCCGGAGACCATGCTCAAGGGTCCCACTGATGTAGCGCAAGATACGCTTCAGGGCATGAAAGTGCAGCTCACGCGGGTCATGCATGAAGAGACAGACCTGCTGAACTGCATACTGGATGTCCGGTCGAGTGAATGTGAGGTACTGCAAGGCCCCAGCAAGGCTGCAGTATAATGTAGGATCAGCAACTGGTGGACCAGATGTAGCTGTGAGTTTACTTCCTACCTCAACAGGGGTGGCAGTAGACTTACAGGTCGACATAGAGGCACGACGAAGAATGTCGGTCGCATACTGATGTACAAAAACGTCCTACGACTATTAGTATTTCGACACCATGTCACCATCTACTTCATGATGTTAGCAAACAAACAACTAACCTTCGCCATCATCTTAGTATTTTGATTGGACGTGATTCCTATAGTCTCGGTGGTGTAGTACCTAGTACCTTCATGGTTGTTTGTCTTGTTTGCTTATCAGAAAATAATCTTCACTTGCTATTGCTATGTGTGTCTTACGTGTTTTTTTTTAGAGTATTGTCCTCCGATCGATATACTACTATGCGCCATGAATCGAGATTCGAGAGAGACGAGAAATAAAGAGACACAATAATTTAGGGAGACGAGTAGTATTGTATATTCAATCTCTAACTCTAAAATCTTTTGTGTAGGCATTAAGGTGGCCAAACAGACCATAACAATATATATATCAACAGACTTACAACATGTGGTGTGTTTTCACCAATAAACTTACCCATATTTATAGCACATGTAGATCATTTCATACATTTATTCAGAAATATTGTTCTCGGGCCTCAGGCGAACTTCTTACATTCCGCCTACCAAACAAAGCTTAGACATTACAAAATATTAGGGGCACTTGTGATAACAGAGGCAAAAACGTTTGTCCTGAGATTCAGTGTGACACAAGGCTTTGCCTTTCGGGTATGCCTTCACGCATGCAGCTCTGCACTTAACTAGATTACACATCATATCCTCGTACAATTTATCCGGACATAAGTTGATTTTGTTATTTTGGGCATTCACCTTCATCGTAGTTGCAACTGCATGCAAACATTTCGTAAGAAATCAATTAAAGCAAGCTCAAAATAATTAAAGGAAGCTTTTTTTGCTTCTGTTTTCGGAAGATATTTATAAATGGTTGAATAGAGAAATTGAAAAACATACCTGATATGAAAATGAAAAAAATCAAGAGAGGCCGGGAAATGGAAGAGAGATTCATCGTCTCCAACTTTGTGAAAACTTTCTTTTGGGAAAGTATTAGGGCACACTCGTCCATTTATAGTCAGATTTTACTGTTTATTACTAAAATAAAACAATATTGGTATACGGGCTGAATTTTAGGGGGTAAGTGCAACCACAAATTCTGCCAGAAAAAGAGGAGACAGACTACTTAACCTTCTTTTTCGCTCATATGTTTAATCCTTCAAAAGAATCAGAAAAGAAAGTTACTCTACCAATTTATTTTTTCATATAGATATACCTACATATTTATATTCATAAAAGGGATCATATAATGTTCTAAGTATAGCCAAAAAGAAATATTCAAAGTAATTATGGCCAAATACAGTTCATTTTTAACTAATGTTGTGGCGGTTTAGAAAGTTACTGCTTTTGTAGCTCTTTGATAAGCAAGATCGGTTGCTGTGTTTCTTCCTCTAGCGGTGGCGGCGGCTGTTCTTGGAGGTCAGTTGGAAAGATCTATTGTTGTTCTTGGTCTTCAATTCGTGGCAGTTCATCCGCTCTGATTATGTGCTGGAGGTGACAGAATTCGTCAGTTGAGATCAAACGAAATTTCTTTCGACTTACCTTGAGGCATTCCAGATCCGCCATGGCGAAATACCCACGTGCTTGTAGGTCTTCCAGTTCCACCATGGTGAGACAATTAATCGTTTCACCTTGCTGGGAGAGCTCGTCGATTTCATCAAGAAGCACAGTCCGCGAGCGAGCGTCGCGAACTAAAGTCCGACCGACGCACTCACTGAAAGCACCAATTGTTACCGTCCGGTAACGATCGGTCACACACACGAGGGTTTTTAACCCAACACACACACACGAAAAAATAAAAGAGATAAAAGGAGAGACTGATTTCTTTTATTGCTTGAATAATAATGGAGGGGTACAATACTTTAAATAGATAAACTGATCATAATCCTAACCCTAGACTCCTACGGGCCAAGCTCGGAACTCACTAAATAACATATTAAATAACTAATCATTAATTAACTAATAATTAAATAAATAACTAAATACAGATACGGGCTTCCCGTATCACTATTGCATTGGTCTTTCTTGGCGTACCAGAACAGAGTCCAGATTTGGCTCGATTCGATCTGGACAAATCTCTGTAAAACCCCAAATGGACTCACCAGTAATCGCGTGTACAAGTGTACTTATCTGTGACGAAGAACGAATACGATATCTCGTAGGGGTCAATGTTGAAGGTGAGGTAGATGTTGTATTTCGACACCATCTACGTCATGATGTTAGCAAACAAAACCTTCCCCATGATCTTAGTATTTTGATTGGACGCGATTCCTATAGTCTCGGTGGTGTAGGATATACCGTCATGGCCGTTTGTCTTCTTTGTTTATCAGAAAAAAATAGTCACTTGCTATTCCTATGTGTGTCTTACGTGTTTTTGTTAGGATTCCAATACGCGAGAAACAAGAGAAAGCAAGAACAAACGAAAGCAAGATCAAGAACACAAGAATTTACGTGGTTCACTAGTTTTGAGACTAGCTAATCCATGGCAAAACCAACCAATTTATTGATGAGAAGAGACAATACCAATTACAAGCATACCCCAAGTCATGACCCTAGCATCTACTTAGATAGTAGTGCAAGACTTGGGGCCAAAGCAAACAACCAAAACTAATCCGAGACGAACTTTGAAATACGAAGTCGTCCAAGCAAAAACAACCCACGTCCAAAACATTGTTTCCTAAAACAATGTTAAAACTTCCTAGTAATTTACCTTTGACCAAAAAAAAAAAAAAAAAAAAAAAAAAAAAAAAAACTCCTAAAGCTACCAAAACAAAAGGCACACTACACCGTCTTTGACCACTCTGTTGCCCCAAGAAAATTCAAACAAGAGTTTGAATTAACCCAAAACACAACCATGCACACATGCACTAAGCCTTTCAAAGCTATTTTCTTTTTTTTCTTTTTTTCTTTTCTTTTTTTTGTTTGTTTGAATCAACAAAAACTCAACAAACTTCCCCCTTGATTCAAACTCCATAGCTTCTGAACCAATTCTTCTCATCAATCCAACGAACCCAATACGAGAGTATTACCAATTTGTGGAATTGAACACACTCCCAATGCGTCACAACAAACGCCTCTTCAATGCACCATGACTAATGCATACCCCCAACGTCGCACCAATGACACTTTGCGACAAAGTGCCTATCAAACGATGTCATGTCAATTTGCGCCGTCATCCGCACAAAACCAATAACCGAAGCGCGCCAATCCAAGATCCAATCGCGCTACCAACGAATGTGTGCACAATAACACACTGCCAATCCACGTGCCCAATAACACGCTCCCATGCTCCATGCCCGGAGCCCAAACCGACCTCAAGGGGCCTAGAGAGTTCCATCGTCCTCGAGCGTCCCTCCTCCTCCACCTGAATCAAGATCTACATGTGAATGATTCTTGGGACACTCCCTCCAAAAGCTAGTTGATTCGAGTCGCCTCCACCAAAACTTGAATCCTCCTAGCAGCTAAATCCATATATAGATCCATATCACTCGTCGGGTTGAGCACGCTATATCGATTGACGCATGCCGGAACCGAAAGCGTGCCAGATGTACTAAAACTAGATCCAAAATTCCAATGCTCCACAACAAGAGCCCGATAGCTCCCCCAACAAGGAACTCGATAGCCTCCCAACAAAGGCTTGGTGTGCTTGCACCCTCTGTTTCAGAGGCCAACTAGCGGAAACCCAACCTTCCCATCAAACCCGACAAAGCTTGATCACGAACTCGCCATTGCTTCTCTTCAATCTCAACGAACCAGGCTCTGATACCACTTGTTAGGATTCCAATACGCGAGAAACAAGAGAAAGCAAGAACAAACGAAAGCAAGATCAAGAACACAAGAATTTACGTGGTTCACTAGTTTTGAGACTAGCTAATCCACGGCCAAACCAACCAATTTATTGATGAGAAGAGACAATACCAATTACAAGCATACCCCAAGTCATGACCCTAGCATCTACTTATATAGTAGTGCAAGACTTGGGGCCAAAGCAAACAACCAAAACTAATCCGAGATGAACTTTGAAATACGAAGCCGTCCAAGCAAAAACAACCCACGTCCAAAACATTGTTTCCTAAAACAATGTTAAAACTTCCTAGTAATTTACCTTTGACCAAAAGACAAAAAAATTACTCCTAAAGCTACCAAAACAAAAGGCACACTACACCGTCTTTGACCACTCTGTTGCCCCAAGACAATTCAAACAAGAGTTTGAATTAACCCACAACACAATCATGCACACGTGCACTAAGCCTTTCAAAGCTATTTTCTTTTTTTCTTTTTTTTCTTTTATTTTTTTTGTTTGTTTGAATCAACAAAAACTCAACAAACCTCCCCCTTGATTCAAACTCCATAGCTACTGAACCAATTATTCTCATCCATCCAACCAACCCAATACGAGTGTATTCCCAATTTGCGGAATTGAACACACTCCCAATGCGTCCCAACAAACGCCTCTTCAATGCACCATGACTAATGCATACCCCCAACGTCGCACCAATGACACTTTGCGACAAAGTGCCTATCAAACGATGTCATGTCAATTTGCGCCGTCATCCGCACAAAACCAATAACCGAAGCGCGCCAATCCAAGATCCAATCGCGCTACCAACCAATGTGTGCACAATAACATACTGCCAATCCACGTGCCCAATAACACGCTCTCATGCTCCATGCCCGGAGCCCAAACCGCCCTCAAGGGGCCTAGAGAGTTCCATCGTCCTCGAGCGTCCCTCCTCCTCCACCTGAAGCAAGATCTACATGTGAATGATTCTTGGGACACTCCCTCCAAATTCTAGTTGATTCGAGTCGCCTCCACCAAGACTTAAATCCTCCTAGCAGCCAAATCCAGATATAGATCCATATCACTCGTCGGGTTGAGCACGCCATATCGATCGACGCATGCCGGAACCGAAAGCGTGCCGGATGTACTAAAACTAGATCCAAAATTCCAATGCTCCACAACAAGAGCCCGATAGCTCCCCCAACAAGGAACCCGATAGCCTCCCAACAAAGGCTTGGTGTGTTGCACCCTCTGTTTCAGAGGCCAACCAGCGGAAACCCAATCTTCCCATCAAACCCGACAAATCTTGATCACGAACTCCCCATTGCTTCTCTTCAATCTCAACGAACCAGGCTCTGATACCACTTGTTAGGATTCCAATACGCGAGAAACAAGAGAAAGCAAGAACAAAGGAAAGCAAGATCAAGAACACAAGAATTTACGTGGTTCACTAGTTTTGAGACTAGCTAATCCACGGCCAAACCAACCAATTTATTGATGAGAAGAGACAATACCAATTACAAGCATACCCCAAGTCATGACCATAGCATCTACTTATATAGTAGTGCAAGACTTGGGGCCAAAGCAAACAACCAAAACTAATCTGAGACGAACTTTGAAATACGAAGCCGTCCAAGCAAAAACAACTCACGTCCAAAACATTGTTTCCTAAAACAATGTTAAAACTTCCAAGTAATTTACCTTTGACCAAAAGACAAAAAAAAAAGACTCCTAAAGCTACCAAAACAAAAGGCACACTACACCGTCTTTGACCACTCTGTTGCCCCAAGAAAATTCAAACAAGAGTTTGAATTAACCCACAACACAACCATGCACACGTGCACTAAGCCTTTCAAAGCTATTTTCTTTTTTTCTTTTTTTTCTTTTCTTTTTTTTTGTTTGTTTGAATCAACAAAAACTCGACAATTTTATGAGGGAACTGTCTGTTCCATTATCTTATGAATCCAGATTTGTGAGAGCCGAGAAATATAGATACACAATAATATAGGGAAACAAGTAGTATTATATATTCAATCTCTAACTCTAAACTCGTTTGTGGGTATTAGGGTGGTCAAACAGACCATAACAATATTCAATATATCAATGGACTTACAACATGTGGTGTGTTTTTCACCAATAAACTTACCCATATTTATAGCACATGTAGATCATTTCATACATTTATTCAGAAAAATTGTTCTCGGACCTCAGGCAAACTTCTTGCATTCCGCCTACCAAACAAAGCTTAGACATTACAAATTTTTAGGGGCACTTGTGATAACAGAGGCAAAAACGTTTGTCCTGAGATTCAGTGTGACACATGGCTTCGCCTTTCGGGTATTTCTTCACGCATGCAGCTCTGCACTTAACTAGATCACACATCATATCCTCGTACAATTTATCCGGACAAAAGTCGATTTTGTTATTTTGAGCATTCACCTTCATCGTTGTTGCAACTGCATGCGAACACTTCGTAAGAAATCAATTAAAGCAAGCTCAAAATAATTAAAGGACGCTTTTATTGCCTCTGTTTTCAGAAGATAGTTATAAATGGTTGAATAGAGAAATTGAAAAACATACCTGATATGAAAATGACAAAAATCAAGAGAGACCGGGAAATGGAAGAGAGATTCATCGTCTCCAAATTTGTGAAAACTTTCTTTTGGGGAAAGTATTAGGGCACACTCGTCCATTTATAGTCAGATTTTACTGTTTATTACTTAAATAAAATAATATTGATATACCGGCTGAATTTTAGGGGGTAAGTGCAACCACAAATTCTGTCAGAAAAAGAGGAGACAGACTGCTTAACCTTCTTTTTCGCTCATCTGTTTAATCCTTTGAAAGAATCAGAAAAGAAAGTTACTCTACCAATTTCTTTTTTTTCATATAGGTATACATACATACTTATATTCATAAAAGGGATCATATAATGTTCTAAGTATAGCCAAAAAGAAATATTCAAAGTAACTGTGGCCGAATACAGTTCATTTTCAACTAATGCTGTGGCGGTTTAGAAAGCTACTGTGTAGGAAGCACTGTGAGAAAGTTACCGTGAGAATCTGCACAAAAAGTGTTTGGTAAACTCTGAATATAACCTGCTGTGGAAAAGCATTTTTGACATTTTGTGTTTGGTAATTAGTGCTTTAGACTTGTTGTAAATGTCGAAACAACCAATTCAGACATGCAGATATAATAAATATTGCTATTACAATAATACATTATTAATATTTATTAATGGATAATGATGTCAAATAATAAATTAATTAAAAAACATGTCGTAGAAAGTAACCCGTCTACTGCTTTATCATAAGTTGCTGTAGGGAAGCAGTTGCTTTCTAGAAAGCAGAAAAATAAAAATTTACCAAACATAAATACGGCTTTCGAATTTGAAAAACAGCGTTCTAAAAAGCAAAAGCATTACCAAACGGGCTCTAAGAAGTTCTGAGATCCAATTCACATGATTTAGACCCTATCATATTTTGATCGAATTTTGCCGGACTCGAATCGGATGATTCGAATAATATTTTTACTTCACTTCACTTCTACTAAGATAATTGACAATGAACAATATGTGATATCTTTTCGCCCAAATTATTGATTGTTCTAGCTATCTTTCGAGTTGAATATTCACGAGCTTTTGTTTACTAAAGTGTAATATTCGTCAAAATTTACTAATCCTCCTGCAAAGCTCCTGCCTTCATCCTTATCAGCTGAAGAAATGATGGAGCACAAGTCCAAAGCACACACTATCATACGTGAGAAGGAGACACTGGTATATAAGTTGAAGATCCATAGTCGTTATATGCTCGAATTAACGCCATTCTTTTTCTAACATCTTACACATATAGTTGCTCCAAAAACACGCGTCAACATGACACGTAGTGCTCTACACCATTCAATAATTGACATCTAAGTCAACTAGGGTTCACCACTATCCCTATAGATTATAATAAAAATATCATAATTTCACTTGACTATTTTCTCTCACTCACTCACCCCACCGTCATGTTATATGGCAAAATATGAGTGGAATTGAACATCATGTGTGATTTGCTTTATGAACACCTAAGAATTGCTCATCCAATTGATCTCTGATCCCGACTTTTCTGAAACTGGTGAGATGTGTGATTTGGAGACTTTTACACTAGCGCACGGAATTATCTAGTACACACCTGAAGGAGGTATCTGATGGGTCCCATTTAAGAAAAAAAAATGTGAAGAAGAAATACATTAAGCAAACTGGATGTATATTAATAAAACAGATGAAAGTGAGTGTATAGATATACATAGGATGGTAGGTGTATAACTTTATACAGGTTCAGTAACACAATGAAGTTACTATTTACCTAGCCATGTAAAATCAGTAGCAAAAATCTACGATCAGAAAAATATACTGTGTATACTTTTTTTTTCCTTTTATCATGAAAAATAAAAAAAATTAGGCCACAAGAACACAAAAAATGTCAGCTTCTTGGAGACGTGCAATGGGCGAGTACCGTCACTACCGGCCATCTAGCACTGTGACGGTGACATTGTTCACGGTGCACGTTTCGTCCTGCAAGTTTGGCGACGAATATGAAATAGACTTCCTCCCTAGGACAAAGCCAGGTTGTTTAGGTTGGGGAAGCAAAATATTTTCACTGCTTAGCATGAACACTACAGTGGACATTGTCGGCCTATCTTCAGCTCGCTCTTGAACACATAATAGCCCAACTTGCACGCATCGCGTTACCTCAGACGACGAAAACAATTCCCCAATGGAAGGATCCAATAGCTCCAATCCCCTTCCTTCTCTCCATAGCTTCCACGCCTGTTACCGTGTTAGAACAATCACAATTGTTGAGTACCGCAATTCCATGAAAAAATTAGAAAAATAGGAAAAATGACACTAAACCTGTATACAGTTTGACATTTGTGACAATAAACCTCAAGCACTTTCATTTTCATAGTAAAACCCCCTTACAATTTTTATTTTGAGAAAAATAGCCTCCAATTATTGTAAGAGTTAGATTAAATTAACGGAATTTACTATAATACACATCATGTGAGGTTTAGTGTCACAAGTGTCAAAATGCATACATGTTTTGTGTCATTTTTACAGAAAAATAAGAAACTGGATCGAACTTACATGTCCAAGAAGGTTAAGCTCCTGGTCTGCATTATAAAACCCTTTGTTCTTCTTACCCGTCACAATCTCCAACACCAAAACGCCGAAACTGAAGACATCAGATTTCACCGAGAAAAGCCCATCCATTGCATATTCAGGAGACATATAGCCACTGCATAACAAAGACATGACAGTTTCAGTAAATTGTGTTAAGAATCTTGGGGTTCCACCTACAAACCAATTGACAATGAGCCTGAGGGGAGCAGTCCAAGTATCTTATTCGGCACAGTGAAACAGACAGTGCTCTAATGTGGGACAACCAACAATTATCAACACGCCCCCTCACATTTAGCGTATAAAACGGACAGACATAAACATATTCAGACAGATCGTAAGCAACTTTTTCAGTGAAAAGAAAAGGGATTTATGGAAGACTCACTATGTACCGACGATTCTTTTTGTATTTCCTTCAGTTTCATCTCCTCCGAAGATTCTAGCCATGCCAAAATCTGATATTTTCGGAATCATCTCTCCGTCCAGCAAGATGTTGCTTGCTTTGAGATCCCGGTGGATGATTCTGAATCTGGAGTCTTGGTGAAGATAAAGAAGCCCTCTAGCGATTCCGCAGATGATGTTAAATCGCTTTTGCCAATCCAGTAATGAGCATTTCTCTTTCTCTGCAATGAGTTAATCTCACATGAATATTTCGGATAAAAATGATCCATAAGAGCAAAACTGAAATATTTTTTTAGGAGAGTATAAGTAGGAACTAACTGAATAAAACTGAGTCCAGGCTTTTGTTCTCAAGGTACTCATAAATCAGCATCTTCTCATCCATCTCAATGCAGCAGCCAAGAAGACGTACAAGATTCCTATGCTGAAGCCTTGCGATCAACCTCATCTCGTTCTTGAACTCCTCCACGCCTTGTCCTGAATTCTTTGAGAGTCTCTTCACGGCAATGTCTTCCCCTTCCTCTGTCATACCCTGATATTTCCATTGAACGTACATTTGTTTTCCAAAATAAGCAGTATTAACTGGGATTAGACTAAATTTAGTTCAGATATTAGTTGATATTATGTTTGGTTTTGCTGAACTAATTTTAATATCAGTACTAAATAATGAAAAGATGGTTCAATATCCTATATTAGTCCCCTCTTACACAAGATTAGCTGGATTAGACTATTTGTTCTTTAATACTAAATAAATACCACACAAAACAAAGTGATATTTATTGTAGTTCAATTATTCCAATCCAATCATATCTGACTAATCTAATCCAGTCCAGTCGAATCCGGCTAGTCCGGAAAACCAAACGTTCCAGACCAGTATAAGATCTTAGCTACAAGAAGTTACCTTGTAAACAATGCCGAATCCGCCACGACCAAGTCGATTATCCTTGGAGAAATTTTCGGTAGCTGTTGCTATGAAATCAAAGTCAAACAATGGCAGCTCTAGATCATTATCTGCCATTTCACCTGAAAGATCTTTCCCGCTCTTGATGGTTCCGCTGCTGAATAGAATTTGGCTTCTCTCGCGAGGACCTGGTGTAGTTCAATGGCAAGAGATTTATTCAAAGGCTCATAAAAAATATGTGTGGGAGAAGATTATTAGCTCATGAAGCTTGTCTATACCTTTGTGTTCCGTCCTTACTATTACAGCTCTTGGTTTTCTCTTTCTCGCCAACACAAGGCATATGCTTAGTCCCAGAAGCAGAGCAACACTGGCAAGGGTGGCTCCAGCAATCAAGGCGATATTAATTTTGCCAGAACTCCTTTTGGATCCTCCGCTTCCAGCTTTCTCTGAAATTGAAGGAGAACGAGAATGTTTACTTCTACTCAACATGAAAAAGAAAAGAGCCAGTTCTTCAAAAAGAACACACAAACGCATAGGAATATAACTTTTCGTGCAAATTCGCGTATCCTGAAACTTCATATTTGGAAAACATTAGCTCAACCACACACCAGTACACCATTCCAACATAATTCAGCAAAGTTCTATAGCAACATGTGTAGCTCATTCTACTAGTCAAAAAAGTTGGAGAAAAGAGGAGTTGGGTTCAATATCCTGGTCCATTCATGACCATCCAAAGAACTACACTCAAATTCTGGTAACTTCACCAGGAGAAACTAATCAAACTAGGTTGCTTGAGCCATCAAAATGATGCTAAAATAGTCGGGAGAAACTTGTCAATGGCAATGAACCAGAAAATATGCTGCTCCATAAGAGTGTCAGAAGCACACAATGTTGTAGACCCTACAATCAGGGTCGGCCCAAGACATTTGGGGGCCTAAGGCAAGTAATAAATCCGGGGCCCCATAATAATAAAAAATTATACATAAAAGAGTTTGTTTAGAAAAAATATTTATAGACTTCTAATAATTGTATATAGTATATTAGATTCATGTTAGCTATAATTAATGTTCTTCAGCCATCTAATTTTTTGATAAATTAAATTAAAATTCGCCATCAACGAGACTCGAACATAACGAGACTCGAACATGGATCAAACTTGTGGCAAAATTATTATCTACCACCAAACCAACATACTTTTATTAAAATTTTACATTGAAGTATATAATTAACTAAACTATAGCTATCTTCAAAACAAATTATAGGTAGAACACGAGGCTCTGCAGGGCCGGGGGCCTAAGGCGGCTGCCTCAGCTGCCTAGCCATAGAGCCGCCCTGCCTACAATAATGTAAAGTTAAGGACTAATAACAGAACTAACACCCATTTTAAAACTACTTTAAGGAGCTGAGATCTCAAGCCATTGCGATTAGTAAAATGAAAAAGCATTGAATTTGGAGTAACAGCCAAAACAAGTACTTCTTTCGTTCGCTTTGCTTCTTCCTATTTTGACTTTCACGGATCAATTTGACCTGATGATTTTGTAAACAAAACAATGTAAGAATTTGATAATTTGGTCATGGCATCGTAAAATAAACTCTACTCTATAACACCATCAAAAATTTCTAAAATCTTGTATTGTTTTACTTACCAAATTACCGGGTCAAGGTGACTCGATGAATAATGAAGTAGGAAGCAGAAAAGAGAACGGAGCAAGTGCTATGAGTTGCCACGAAACATTATCTGAAGAGTTGACTCGGATATCCAGAATAGAAGAGGATAGTTCCACCCCTTCAGGTTTTATTCAAAGACACTTCAGCACCTTTTTGTTTAGGAAATGACACGTTCACCCCTTTGTGTACCAAACTTTAAGACACTTACACCCCATGACTTTCATATCATACTCTAAGAGATCAAACTTGTCCGCGAAACTATTATGATGACAGACAACCGCTGCCAGACTAATGATGTCACAACTGGAAAGTGTAAATATTCTGAAAGTTTGTGTCTTTGCATTAGGTGTTTACCCTTTCAAGAATTATGTATCCCTACTTAAAACAGGACAAGCAAACAGAGAATAGCGATCAAAAAAACACTCCGACGTACCTAAATCCGCCGCCGGAACTTTAACATAGAGGTCTTGTCCGCCTTCCCCCGCCTGATAACTCCTCAAGTCCACCAGCTCCGTCCCCCAAATAACGCACCCCGAACCGCCTCCGCTGATATCCAAACTCGAATAAGCCGTGCACGAGCAGTTTCTCCGGCAAGCCTCCTCGCACTCCCCTATACTCATTTCCTTATCAATCGTCGCCGTCGAACTCTCCGGCAACTTCATGCTCTTCATCTTCAAAAACCCATCATCAACACAATTCAACTCCGTCTCCTTCCTCACACACCCATCATGCCCATCTCTCAAATCCCAAGCCATTGCATTCTTCGGCTCGAAACCCTTCATGCAACGACACACGGGCGAAGAACTCGTGTCGCAGACTCCGTATACGCCGCACTCTCTATAGCTGTCGCATTGGTCTTTCTTCGCGTACCAGAACAAAGTCCATAGCTGGCTCGATTCGATCCAGATAAATCTCTGTAAAACCCCAAATGGACTCACTAGTAGTCTTGTGTACAAGTGCTTGTCTGTCACGTAGAAGGAATAAGAAACCTCATTTGGCTCTATTTTAAAGGTGAAGGAAATGTTATATTTCGACACCATCTCCGGTACGCCGGAGAATCGCAGTCCGTTCCACGGACCGCTCCGGTAGTACGGCACTAGCTTATTCAAGAGGAATATCTCCGGGAAGCCGTTGACGTTGATCTGGAACGAGAAGTCGCCCGAGGAGGGATCCTCCGGTCGTCTCCACGACGTTAAGAACCGTTGCAGCCCCGTTTTCTGATCCCACCCTAGTTTCATCCCCGGAAGGAGCGTGTCCGTCGGATGATCAAAGCTCTGCCAGATGTAATCATCTCCTTCATTGAGGTTGTTCTCTTGCCGGAGAATAAAGTTTCCATTGTCGAGAAGCTGCGCGATCGTGTTACCATTCGTTGTTTTATTCGATGACCAGAGTGGAGCGGTCTTGTTGTCACTGCCGGCGATGATGATGTTAATGTTACCGTCTCGGGCGATTTTCAAAACTCCGGGGGCAGATGTTAAAGGGTTGTCTCGGTTAGCGACCCAAACGATGGTTTTGTTAGGGAGTTGTTTGTACCATATGCCCACGTACCATTTGTTGGAGAATTCGTTTGTGAAGAAGCCGAGTTCGAATACTTCGCCGGCCGAGACTATGGTTTGGTTTCCGGTGAGCGGTCTGAGAGGTGTGATTGTGTCGAATGATGATGTTACTGTAATGGGGAAGAGAATGAGAGCGATGGATAAGAAGAGATGAAATTTGGTAGCCATGGATGGAGATTTGAGCTTGAGGTGTTACTCATTCTTCATGAAAACAGAGTACTCTGTTTCTGTATCTGTTTTTCTCTGTTTTTCTTTCTCTGCTGTCTCTGTAGAGAAGATTTGACCTTGCTTTTGATCGTTGTGCACGTTTAATTTGACTGATAAACATGTTTGGCACGAACGGTCTAACTTTTTACCATTTTAGTCAGAAGCAAGTAATTTTGTCAAAGCTGTAAAATGTGTGGCTATATTTGGTTAACGTGTTCTCTTGTTTTGAGTCAGGAGTGTCTACAATTTGGTCAGATACTGAGTTGTAGACATGTTTTTGCTTGATAAACATATTTTGAATCATTATCTGATTCGAGTGTGCACGGGATAAATCTCACAATAGTAATTACACATTGAGGATCACATGTGCACCAAGTACATCCTGCCATCTGAGACTCTGCTGCAATAGTCTGCCAATCACACTATGACATGATTACATGTGCACTGAAAAATCCAACAAAGAGTTCTAATTCGTTAGATTTTTTCGTGATGATCTGTCAAGATCACAGTAAAAGTGCTCCGGAAAAATACTATAGAGAATCCAAACTCGTCAATTATAGACCATTTTATAGAGTTCTTTGTAGATTCTTTAACTTGGATCGATTTCGGTTAAGGACATTGACAAATGATCAAACTGCTTTTGCCAGATGTCGCTTGACAAAAGTGTCCGAAACACCCACCTTTTCATATCTATGGTGCTTGTTTACCTGTCGTGGCCTTTGTCAATTTCATTGCCGAAGAACTTTGGCTATGCGGCGGACCTAATCATCAGAACTAGTATACCAACAGCCTGAGAAGTATTTCATATCAATACGTGTTTTTTTTTATCAAAACTCCTATTTTGTTTGGTTTCCTGTAGTTTTATACGAGATCGTGTCATTGACTTTCTGATATATATGCTCTTTCACCCGGCGGCGAAGTTCAAAACATAAACGATATCAATTTATGAGTCTCATTATTCATCATTTTAATTAGCATAACTAAATGATCTGTTGATTAGGCGATTATTCTATCACGTGAACGAATCATTCAAACTTAGGAAGGGATAAACAGAAGAGCAATGACATACCGTGATGTGGACAGAACACTAACTAAAATTGAACCGTGCAAATTGATGAGAACCTAAAGACAATCGTAAGCTATTATACTTTTTTAGTTGTGCGTTTAATCTCAAAGTTTTAATAAGCTAAAAACATCTTAATCTCAATGATGAGCCCCGAAATCAACTCTGTTGGCGTACACACTTGTGACTTGTGAACTAGTTTTTTTAGTTTTTCTCCAAAAAAAACAAAAAAATGCGAGATACACCCAAACAGCCTCAAGGAGCTGCCATGTTTCGGAGTTGGAAACCAAGTTGTATTAAACATCTTTCTTCCTTAAAATGAATTAAGAAAAGTCAACCCCTAGTTGTTGTGGACTTTGTTGGAAGCTAAGTTTGACACCCAGAAAAGGGACATTTTGCTATCGTGCCTGGCATTACCTTTGTCTATTATTCAACCAAAGCATATCATCAGCTTACCTACCAGCAAACTCCTTTTTCTAAGGTTCACTCATTTGTTCACATAGTTAATTAGATGGCATTTCTTGGGCTTATTTTTTCTTATGGTGATGCAATCTTATAGAGATTGTTGTCAGAACATCGTGTTTTTTTAAAATAGATTGATAAAATTCTACGCAATCTTCTCAATCGAATCAGAATGTAAATAAAATAATACAAACACCAATAATTGTGTAGACAATGAGTGTTTTGGTAATCAGTCACCGGCCTTCAACAATTGATTCTGTAACCTGATTGATCGAACACACATTGCTGAACCGAGACCCTTTCTGACTAGGATCAGACCAGCTTTGAGTGGTAAACGCTGGTTGCTTCGGTTTTGGGAGCTCGAGTTCACTGCCAAGCATGAAAACCACATCTGACATGGTTGGCCTGTTGATAGCGTGCTCTTGGACGCAGAGAAGGCCGATGTGTATGCACTTGGTTGCTTCTGATTTAGAACAAGAAGCGACCACTTTTATGTCGATGAAATCACCTACTTTTCCTTCAATCCATAGTTGCCACGCCTGAAATAGTCATGACGCAATTTAGGATGTGAAATACTTGCAAATTGGATTGGAGCTGTCAAATGGGTGTGAGGATCCTGAACCGGCCCTCTCTGGGCAGTCCGTGACCAGCCCTAGCCTGCCTAGGAAGGGGCGGATCAAGGAATTCGTTACAATGGGGCTAAATTGGAAAAAATAAATAAATGACGGCAAATTTTAGATTTTGCAAAGTTGAGTGAGGACTATAGTGCAATTAAAAAAAGTAGATCCCCCCCCCCCCCCCCACACACACACACACTACACCTATGGTATATCCGCCCTTGCGTCTAGGTAGTGGTCCGGGCTGGTTCAAGACTTTGGGAACCGCCGGCCCGGCCCGGCCCAAGCCCGGACAGCCAGCCACTATATCATATCTAATCATGTTAATGAATGGAGGCTCTCTCTCTCTCTCTCTCTCTCTCTCTCTCTCTCTCTATATATATATATATATATATATATATATATACGTAAATCTATTTTAAAAAAATAATAACAATAAGCCCACAAGCTAGGACTAGCCCTCCCTGAACTGGCCCATCCGTAGCAGTCCAGTCCTGGGACTCTCGTTTATAGGCCCGGCCCGGGGCATCTCAGACCAGGATCGGCCCAGGCCCGATATTTCTCGTCCAACCGGGCCGGCACAGCCCGTTTGACAGCTCAAGTTGTGATGGTGGGAAAATTTCGTGGACTTACATAGCCAAGGAGGGTTAGATGCTGGTCGTTGTAGTGGAAGCTAGTATTCCTTGTGCCGCTAACAATCTCTAGTAGTAAAACACCGAAGCTAAAGACATCAGACTTCTCCGAAAACAGGCCTCCCATGACATACTCAGGAGACATGTAGCCGCTGAATATTGGTATAAACATGTCATCATCACATAATCCTGGAATATTGATGAGAAGAGGTTGTAGTAAACAAAGGATGTGTTTTAGAAGACACTTACAATGTTCCAACAACCCTGTGAGTGTTTGCTAGCTCTTCTGTCGCACGGAATGTTCTTGCCAACCCAAAATCTGAAACTTTTGGATTCATGTCTTCGTCTAAGAGAATGTTGCTGGCCTTCAAGTCTCTATGAATAACTCTCAAACATGAATCGCGGTGGAGATAAAGCATTCCTCTTGCGATTCCTTGAATAATGTGGAATCGTTTAGCCCAATTTAACTCCTCCCTTCTCTTTGAATCTAAGCCGCAGCACAACAACCGAAAGAGCATTTTATCGAACTTGAAAATTATGAAAATGTTTCCATAAATGTGGTTATGACTATTTTAGTTAGATTCCAAGGAAAAAGGGTTAACGTAGAACCAACCAAAAAGAAATTTGTCAAGGCTTCTGTTTTTCAGGTACTCATAAACCAGTAACTTCTCCTCCCCATAGATGCAGCAACCCAGAAGCCTTACTAGGTTCCGATGTCTGAGTTTGGAGATCAATATCGTCTCGTTCTTGAACTCTTCAGCACCTTGTCCTGAATTGCTTGAAAGCCTTTTCACTGCCACTTCTTGCCCATCTTCTAGCTTCCCCTTTAGTTATGGATTATAAGGAGAAACACAAGTACATAACCTCTGTCGATTAGAATGTTAAAATCTAATTATTATCAAAATTGGAATGTGTTTACCTTATATACGGAGCCAAAACCTCCTTCTCCAAGTTTATTTGCGCTGCTGAAGTTGTTTGTAGCCAATATTATCTTTTGGAAGTCTATAAGTGGCACGTCTTGTGATTCGGATGTTGTCGTCTGCTTCCACCTATGGTTTTCTTCTGCATTGTCTCTTGTAGTATTCGTCTTCTGAGCCATGTTGACGCCACCTATCCGTTTCCAGTTTTTCCCTGATTTTTAACCAAATGAAAGAACATCAAATAGAATTCCACCTGTGAACACAGAAAATCTGATGCTTTTACTTTTTACCTTGTTCTTGTCAGTATCAGTACTCAAAACCCTATTTGAAAATTCTGATGTTTTGGCTGTCAAATTTACCTTGTTCTGATCAGTATCAGTATTCAAACCCTGTTCGAAAAGTCTGATGTTTTGGTTGTCAATTTTACCTTGTTCTGATCAGGACCAGTACTCAAAGCCCTATTTCAAAAGTCTGGTGTTTTTGTTTGTCAGTTTTACCTTGTTCTGATCAGGATCAGTACTCAAAACCCAATTCGAAAAGTCTGATGTCAATTTTACCTTGTCCTGATCGGTATCAGTACTCAAAACCCTATTCGAAAACTCTGATGTTTTTGCTTGTCAATTTTACCTTGTTCTGATCAGTATCAGTACTCAAGCCTCTATTTTTGAAAAATGTGATGTTTTGGTTGTCAATTTTTCCTTGTGGAGTAAGAGTTCATACTTACATCTTTGGTTTGTTCTACATGTCCACAAACCATACACGACGGCACCCAGTAAGGTAAGTGCAGCAATCACTGTAACGCTGACGGTGATCCTCAGCTTCGTGTCATCTTCTTTACCTGTAGATCAGAAAAATGAAACCATAAACATGAAATTGTAACAACAATTAAACATACCAAGTTCTATGGAACAATCAAAAACTTGCCTAGATCCGAGTGTGCGAGGTGGAGTAGAAGATCGTTCCCATCATAAGAGAACTGCTGCATATCAATCAAGTCTCCAGTCCATATCAAACAGCCAATTCCTGAAACAAAGGAATACGCAACGCAAGTGCAGTTACTCCTGCAGTAGATTTCACAACCATTACTATCCTGGTAGTACAAATACTGGAACTGATCTGGTAGCTTTATTCCACTTATTTTCCTGAAGCCATCACCCTTAGCATTTCCAAAGGTACTAATGTTTTTTTCACAGAGAAGTTGAGTTCGTCGAACACACCCACCACTCCACTTTCCTTTTCTCCAATCTTCATCCGACTTCGGAACAAACCCTTCCAGGCAATAACAAACAGGAGAAGGAGAAGATTTATTTTTGCACACGCCGAATGGTCCACAAAATCCATAAACTTGACAAGGATCAACCGGCGCAGCCCAATTGAAACGCCAATCCTTAATATCCCCATACCAGTCTCTTATCTCCAATGTTCCCGCGGGTGTTATTACAGTAATGGAAACAAATGACTTATCAAACATGTTATATGTCATATAAACGCTTCCTTGATGATTGTCTGTTATGACATTGAGTCCGTTGGCATATCCTTTTGTGCTGTCTGGCACACCTATGAACTTTGATCCATCCCATGGACCGCTTCTCCAATAAGGCCTTGACCCATTCCAAACAAAAGCTTGTGGTGGTGAATCCGGCGAGAGCCCGAAAACAAATTTACCAAAAGAGGGATCATCTTCGCTTTTCCAAGAAGATAATTGCTTTGTTTCTCCTGTTTTTGTATTGATTCCTACCATCATGCCTGCCAGAAATGTGTCTGTGAGAGAATCAAAGCTTTGCCATAAAGTCAAACCTGAAAGAACATCTTTGAGAGCAAAGTTTCCTCCATCTGAAAGCACTGCAATCGTGTTGTTTGACCTGATAGAAATGTTAGTTGACCACACGGTGTTTCTGTTGCCATCTTCTAGCCTCAGGTTCCCATCACTCCCAATGGTGAGGCTTGAGGCAGAGTCTGTAGCAGAAAGAGGACTTTCTCTGTTTGCTACCCATAAGACTTTTCGGACAGGTATGTTCTTGTACCACATACCAAGGTATTGGTTCTTTGTATTATTACCTGGCGTGAAGAAGCCTAACTCAAAAACTTGGCCTGCTGATGTGAGAGCTTGACCAACTGTGATTCTCCGCAATTGTGTTAATGTATCGGTTGCAGCTTCTGATGAAATTATAAGATATAAGAAGATGGTGGAGAATGAAAAGAAAGAAGAAGCGACAAGAACACCGCTCTCCATTTCCATCTATTCACCTTGGTAATTCAGTTATCATATCTTGATGTTTACCAATTCTGTATTGGAAGATCCTTGGATGAATGAATTCACCATTAAACATCCGAAAGGACACCAATAACTTCAGTCTGTGAAGTTTGAACGGATCGTGGAACAGAAAGGGTACGATATTGACCTAACCAGTTTTTTTTTTCTAGAAGGGACCAATCTAGTTTCGTTGAACCTTATAATAAACAAACGAATATAGTCGCCGAGTAAGATTCAGGAAATGCTGGGATATGGACTCATATCGTATAAAAACTGATTGTTTGAGATCTTTAAGTCAACCCTGTTACAAATTGTTTTCAAAACAGTTGTTAGAAATTGTTTAGCCAGAATATCAGATATACCATTTGACCCTGTTCTACCAACATCTTAACCATTGGAGCCACTTAAAAGAGTGGGTCCTTAATGTGTGCTCATGAGAGTTAACATAATTCTTTTTTAACCTGGTCATTGCTTTTTCTGGAGATAAGGTCTTGGGAAGCTTTAATTGTGTTGCAGGTTATAAGCTCTCTCTTAGACCACTTATGAAGCTATTAACAAATACTTCTCATAAGACCATGGGTGCATATCATTGACTCTTTGGTCTGAGAGCTTCAAACCTAGATTAGTACTCTCCCACAGTGGTTGTTTGTACTACTAGTAGTTTATTGAATTTTCCCAATTTCCTGTGGCCTGGTTCTGCAAACTCAGCACATAGCATCTTAGCGAATTGTGTCCATGACATAGATTTTGAAGTACCCCTCTACTCTCTGTAACCACCCAACTGGATCACTTCCATTAAACTTGGGAAATTCTAGTTTAGGTATGAGAATTGTTCCATCATAGAAATTCCTCGAACCATGACCCCCTTCTTCATCATTAGTTCGTTATACATGTAATCTACTTCAAGTAAAATTACAAAACACCCCGGTGGTTAGGACATATAACACTTGCCTCGCCCTTCTGCTTTAGTTTGGCTTACAGTTCTGCTTTCTAATTATCACTAGAACAGTTAAAATTAGTTGCGACTTCACAACACCTCTACTCTTCTAGTTTCAAGAATAATCCATTAGCGTTGAAATTTTCAGACTGAGCGAATGCTATATGATTCGATCGATCCAATGCAGAAGATACCGTAACAGGCTTAAGTTCATGGTTTTGACATGTGAAAATTGAACTTCTGTTCCTTAGTTGCTACATTCATCGGACACAGTTATGAGATGTTTCACCTTTTCTTCAACACTAGTTAATTCGTATAGATGTGAGTACTATCTTAGTATCTTGACCAGATCATTGGAAAAAGGAAAAAATATCCTTACAGAAATGAGGTTTGAACAATTATACAAAGTCACTTTCATTGAGTTCTTTAAGCAAAATAGTTAGGCAGAATGTCAAAGGAAGCGAAAAAACTGTATCAATATTCATTGACTAAAGAGTATTAAACATCGTAATTAACACACCGAAGAAACAATTTGCATTATTATCTGCATTTTGCATTATCATCTGCCATATTGTTAAAACACGCCTCGAAGTCCGAAATGACACCCCTTCTGCCAAAATAAGGATGTCATGAGAGGAAGTAGATGAGCCTTTTAAAGGCGACGGGGAAAATGGTGTGCCCGTGAGGGGAAGGGAAAGGTGAAGGGGAACGGGTTGGAGATGCTCTAAAAGATGCAGAAACCTCTGAAAGAATATCGGTTGGAGGGTGGAGCTAGTTTCTTTTCTTGTGTTCTATTCTCATTCATCATCATCTATTGCTTGCTGATTCCATCCAGTTGTGCAACAGACACCTTAAATCCATTCCAAAGAATATCGGTCGGACAAACTCTAACCTCAGCAAATCAAACCTTTGAGTTAGGCTTCCTCAGTCCAGGTAGTTCCAACAACCAATACCTTGGGATTTGGTACAACCGCATACATGTCCGCAGAATCGTGTGGGTAGCTAATAGAGAAAACCCTCTTCCTGCCAATGACTCTGCCTCAAGCCTCAGGATTGGGAATGATGGGAACTTGAGACTAGAAGATAGCAGAAGAAACACTGTCTGGTCTACACAAGCTTCTATCAAGTCAAATAGCACAATAGCAGTGCTATCTGATGATGGAAACTTTGCTCTTCAAGATATTCTCTCAGGACTGTCTGTTTGGGAAAGCTTTGACTATCTTTCCGACACGTTTTTACAGGGCATGAGAATAGGAATGGATGGCAAAACAGGATCAAAAGTCAACCTCTCTTCGTGGCTGACCAAAGATGATCCTTCATTGGGCAATTTTGTCTTTGGACTCTCTCCTGATGTGCCACCGCAAGCTTTTATTTGGAAAGGTCATTTGCCTTACTGGAGAACTGGTCCGTGGGACGGAGACAAGTTCATAGGCTTACCAGGTAGCAGACAAGGCTATGGAGGTGGACTTAATGTCATAACAGATACCCATCAAGGAAGTGTTTATCTCACATACAACACTCTAAATGTTTCTTATGTGACCGCCACTGTCTTGTCTCCAACAGGTTCACTGGAGATAGTGATTTGGAAGAAAGAAACTCACGATTGGGTTGTGGTTTGGGCTGCACCAGAGAACCCGTGCGATAGATATGGATATTGTGGGCCTTTCGCGGTATGCAGAACTCACAGTTTGCCGATATGTGAGTGCTTGAAAGGGTTTTATCCAAAGTCAAGTGAGGGATGGAGAAAAGGAAATTGGACCGGTGGGTGTGTGAGACGAAATGAACTGTTGTGCCAGCAGAGCACATCATCCGAAAGAGCGAAAAATGATGGATTTTTTAAACTTAGAGGGATGAAGCTTCCAGACAGATATGAATATCTCTATAACCAGGACATATATGGCTGCAGAAGTCAATGCTTGAGTAATTGTTCTTGTGAGGCATACTCATATGTTGTAGGAATTGGCTGTTTGATTTGGCTTGGAGGGCTTATAGATTTGCAACAGCTTTCCACTGCAGGGAATGACATGTTCCTCCGCCTCGCGTATTCAGAGATGGGTAAGTTTGATTGTGCAACAAAAATGTTGAGAATAATAGTTCTTTTTATGTTTTATTAGCCATTTTATCTTTAGCAGGTAAAGATATAAGAAAAGAACAGATCGTCGTCATCTTCACATCATTTTTTGGGGTTTTCCTGTTTGGCACCTCCATCTATGGTTTGTACAGATGGAGATCAAACCAAAAATGTAAGCAGATTCCAAAGATTTTGGCCTTAAAGCTATGCATTGCAAGTCTAATGGTCCTTTTCTTGTGTGCTTCTATGTTGGACATCAGCGAAAAGGAAAAAGAAAATAGCTAACAAGATTGAAACACCAAAAGACAACGGGAAAGGCTATAACCGGATGAAGCCCGAACAATCAGAGCTACATCTGATAGCCTTCAGTAAAATAGTAATTGCAACAGGTGACTTTAGTAGAGACAATAAACTTGGAGAAGGAGGATTCGGACCAGTTTACAAGGTATGCATCTCTTTTCTGAGAAATCTATGATGCTAAAGTGCTGAGGCCTCACGTATTGGTTGATTTTTTCATGTTCTAAATTTTTTCGAACATCAGGGTATTCTGGAAGGAGGGCAAGAGGTAGCAGTAAAAAGACTTTCTAGTCATTCAGGACAAGGCGTCGACGAGTTCAAGAATGAGATCATATTAATTTCCAAACTCCAACATAGGAATCTTGTCAGGCTCCTAGGTTGCTGCGTCGATGGGGAGGAGAAGCTATTGGTTTACGAGTACCTGAAAAACAGAAGCCTCGACACATTTCTTTTCGGTTGGTTCTACTTAGACCCTTTCTTCTATCAAAACTAATGGAAACAGACAAGTAGGCTAACATTTTGCAAAATATTCAGATTGGGCGATGGAGATAGAGTAGTCCTCTTGCAATTCCCTGACTCTTAGACCCTTTCATACTCTTTTTTACTGTTATTTCACTTTTAGATGCAAAGAAGAAAAAGGAACTTGATTGGGCTACACGATTTCGCATAATTCAGGGAATTGCAAGAGGACTACTCTATCTCCATCGCGATTCCTGTTTAAGAGTCATCCACAGAGATCTGAAAGCAAGCAATATTCTCTTGGACGACGAAATGAACCCCAAAATTTCAGATTTTGGGTTGGCAAGAACGTTCGAGGTGACACGAGAGCTAGCAAACACCCAAAGGGTAGTTGGAACACTGTATGCATCCTTCTCTACTTAAACACAGTCAAATTTACCATGAAAACTCACTCTAATTCATTCCAAGATATCACTTGATTACAGTTAATCTTAGCTTCGTAATATTATAGAATCTAATTCATTCTAAAAAGTAATGAAGTAAAAAACTGCGTGTTTCTTTCAAATATAGTGGTTACATGTCACCGGAGTATGCAATCGCAGGACTATTTTCAGAGAAGTCTGATGTCTTTAGCTTCGGTGTTCTACTGCTAGAGATTGTTAGCGGAACAAGGAATACCAGTTTCCATTACAACGACAAACATCTCAACCTCCTTGGCTATGTAAGTATACTAAATTTGACCATTACCATTTTAATACGAGGTCGTGACATCTGAAACCTTTTCAGGCATGGCAACTGTGGAGAGAAGGCAATGATGGAGAGTTTCTAGATGGTGCTGTGGCTGATTCATGTTCAAAGGAAGATGCGATAAAATGCATAGGCATAGGACTTCTTTGTGTCCAGGAACAAGCTGCCGATAGACCAAACATGTACGATGTGGTCTTCATGCTAGGCAATGAAGCAAATCTTCCTCACCCAAAGAAACCCGCATTTTCATCTCAAAGCACGTCGGACTATAATCTACCACAGTCACAATACAACGATAAATTTTCGATCAATGATGTCTCAACATCCACTGTTTTAGGCAGATGAGCGAGTAGGTGATCATAAGTGATACACAAGATGTATCAAACAATGGGTTGCTGATGTTTTCTTTTTTTTTTTTGGTATATATTCTGAAACATTATCTTCTTGCAAAACAATTTCTAACATTCTGGTAGAAACAGAGATTTTTAGTTGTTTAAGAAAAAGAACTCAGGCCTAGCTGCATCTAGATGTGGTCCGGTAATTTCGCATCTTTTCTTTGTTGATGACTATCCTGTTTTCTAAAGCATCTGCAAGTGAAATGATACTGATACAATAGATTCTAATGAAGAGCGAGAAAGTCTCAGGTCAGATGGTCAACTTCAACAAGTCACCAAGTCGTGTTCTCTTCAAATGTTGATCAGAAGCTTCAAACAGGCCCCATCCATCTTCTTGGGAGTAAACAGAACAGCAAGTCACGAAAAGTACCTGGGATTGCCTGCGTCCGTCGACAAAAATAGGATGAAATTTTTTGCACATTTGACCGAGAAAGTTGCCAACAAACTTTGAGGGTGGAAATTCTGATTAAAACAATCATCCAATCTATTCCAGTCTATACGATGAACTGTTTAAAACTCCCATGAATCTATGTGCAACAAGTTAGAATTGCTTTGCAGTAATTTTTGGTGGGGCAAACCAAGGGAGTGAAAGGGGGACATTGGCTCGCTTGGTCGAAATTGAAGGAGAGGAAAGAACTAGAGGGAATCGGGTTTAAATATCTATCAGACTCTAATACGACATTCCTTGGCAAGAAACTATGGAGGTGATGAGCTCGAACTCTTTAGTAAGCCGAGTACTTCGAAGCAAATATACCTGAATTCCCATGTCCTGGATGCAGAGCTTCAAGCCAATGCTTCTTTCGCATGGAGAATCTTTAGCAACAAATATCTTCTTCGCAGTGGAGTCAGATGGAAGATTGGAGATGGAAATTCAGTACGAGTTTTTCATGACCCCTGGCTCAAAAGGCCGAACCTCTTTAAACCCCCTTCTTGTAAACCATGCTTTTACTAATACTCAAGTGTCTGAATTGATTACGCTAGAAATGTAACACCCCCATCCTAGAGTATTGGAGAATTACCTTGGGTCCCCCACAATCTCCGGAGGTGTCCTCCGCTACGGACGAAAATGCTCAGCAAGGAGACTAACACTAACGGTTCGGTTGAAATTTAAATAAAACTTACTATAACAATATGAACAATACTTACTTACCCGATTCATGTGCATATATATATATATATATATATATATGCACACACACACACACACACACACACACACACACACACACACACACACATATATATCAGCCTTTATGTTATACCATGATTTTCGTATCTCCTACTCGTATAGACATGCATACATCTACTCTAGCATTTTTCAATAGTACATAAGCATTCATATGCTTACCTGGTAGCTTGCCTAGTACTCCTGATCAGGGCTGATGTCATTCTATCATGTCAACCTCTCTACACATATAGATGTATAACTACTGATTAGTACATGTTCTCATTAGTGAGGTATAATGCAAATGCAGTACAACCCAAGCTGCCTAGCCCAGAATGACTATTTAGTCTCCTAAAGTCGCAGTCTCATCAATACGGTCCCTAACTGTTCCTGAACCCTTTTGTTATGCCTAGTTGGCCAGTCACAAGAGTTACCAAGTCTCCAAATATCCATGTAAGACATTTTTATAACTCCAAGACATCGATTCAACTTTATATGGCTTTTATGTGGAACTACAATTTTGCCCCTCTTACACAGTTTGACCCATACATAGTTTTGTAAGAAGTCAACTTGGGCAAATTTGACCAATGAATTTAAAATAGCAATATTAGCCACTTTGCTCAAGTATCTGAAGGGTATGAAAACCATCTTGAATGAAAAAACGAGAAGTTAAGCTTGTTAGAAATCATCTTAATAGTCAACTTCGCAGCCAGATTAAGATCAATTGAGGAAGAGTTTGGAAAATCATAGCAAAACACTCCAGAATGACCAAGATTCTGGTGCGACAAAACATGATTCTTCCCGATCTTCTCCGTCCATGGTGGTTACCGGCGGCAAAACCCAACCCAAATTCCGGTACGACAACATGACTCTTCGATTTGGCCGATGATTTTTGACTGCTACAGACTCGCCTGATCCTGGGGAGTGAGAAATCAGCGCCAAATCTCTGAAATTAATAACGGGAAAAGAGAATTGATCGGGTTTACAAGCTAGGGTTCATACCGTTCAATTCCAGATTTCTCTCTCGGATTCGAATGAATCCTCAAATTGACTTAGAGGTTTCGTTCAACAGTGGTGGTGTTCTTCTAGCTGCAGCAGGTCTGCGAATGGCGGACTGGTGGTGGTGTTTGGGTGGTGATGTTTTTTTTTTTTTTTTCATGACGTGGGAGCCAGCAGCCACTATCCTTAACCCGGCTCTAGTGCAATAGCCTGCAAACCATACTAGAGAGGCAAACTAGATTGAGAAAATTCAAACTGGCAGGTTCGCAATTGAGAAAGCCAATAGGCAGCCTTCGAGTTGTCTCAAGATTAGAACTCAAGACCTCAAAGATAAATACTCAAAGTCTTAAGAATGCTCACCCGATCAACTCAACTACACCCCGAAGGGTTGGGTAGTGATGTTCTTGGTGTTCGGTGATGAGGAAGAAGAGGATGGATTAGTTCCTGTTCTGGGTTTGTTCACAGTGGAGGAGATGGCCCTGAGTGACTTTGCCACATTGGCTGAGATGGTTGAGGTGTTCCAAGCACTAGAGTGAAATTGCCACATGGAGGGGGTGTGGATGTAGCTTATGACACTTTAGAGTGGAAGTTATAATTTTCCCTATCTTTTATGGAAAGATTTATATTCTCATTCTCAGCTCAAATTGCCCAGATATTGTTAATACTAACTTGTGTAAATTGCACATCGGCCCCTATATTTCAATTATTGCATAATTGCCCTTCTTGCATTCGTATTTAAGTATTCCTTGTTATACATGAGTCAAAAAAACATATGACAAGAAATTTACACAGCTAACTCCAAATTTAATCAATTATAATTTAGCCCCTATAAAATTTTAGGCTATTACTAAAAATGTATTGAGACATCGCAAAATTGAAAAAAATTATGCTTTTATGTTGATGTAAAAGAAAATGTAACAATACCTCTTCTCCCAATATCAGATCGTCTTATTTGGCACTACATTGATGATGGGTTGTAATCATCAAGTTAGGGTATGATTTGTTAAGGCAACACAAAAATGCTACCCTGCATCAACAAAAACTAGTTCAAATTCTTCTAGGGTGTGGTTAAAGCAACTGTAGAAGACCAAAGTACCAAGAAAGTGCATCTACATTACATGGAGAGCATCTCAATAGTGACCAAGGGAAATATCAGTTAATTCAAAGGGGATATAATAACTCTTTCCCCTCATGCCGGTTTGTTGTGGAACCTGCTACCCACATGTTCACGGGATGCTCTCATATGGTACAAATCTGGAAGACGGTCTCTGGAACTCCATTCTTACAAAGGAGCGGTGGCAATATTAGCTCCTGAATTTCGCTCGTAATTTCATATTTAAGCCACCCGGATAAAAAATGCTTCTGATCTACAATATGGCTTATTTGGGCAAACCAAAATCAGAAAGTGTTCCACAACGCATGAAATACCCCGTTTTGTGAATATGGGTATTTATGATATTACTATAATTATTGAGTGGTAATATAATAATATTATAAGTATTGGGTGTTAATATGCTACTATTATATTTTATGATAATATTGGGTGTTAATATGACATTAGTATAAGTGTTGGGAGCTAATCTTATTGATAGGAAGTTAATTTTTATTACTAGTAACTATTTGGGGTTATTATGTATTTTCTCAACTTTATAAAGAGTATTTTATTTAATTCAGGGGGTGCTAGTGACTTTTATCCAAAACAGTGGGGGTGAAAGTGTTTTTAACCCTAAAAATAGTCATCTTCTTCCTCAAACTCTCCCATGGAGGAAGAACTCCATCTCCAACCCAAACACCACCATTACCACTCCGAATCTTCACCAAATTCGTTGATGTTTGTCCCAAATCACTCCCTATTCGATTTAAATTCATCAAGGCTCGATAATTTAGCATCAAGCAACCCAATTTCGCCAATTTTTGGTCCCGATTCAAAATCGAAATTTTCGAAGTGGGTCTCCTAATCCTCGCCGGATTTCTCACCCTCTAGCCAATATAAACCCCCCAATCTCAGAGCAATTCTCATACCAATTCAATCTCTCAATCTCTCTCTCTCCCTCTCAATCTCTCTCTCTCTCTCACCCGACGGGCTCCCACCGCCGCCGCCGCAGCCGCAGCCGCCGACGGCACCGCCACCGCGCCGTCGGCCTCACCATCATCAACCCGTCACTCTTCTCTCTGGTCGGGTATGAAGTACAAACCCGTTTGACTCACTCTCTCTCTCTTGTTTTTGTTTTGTTCTTTTTAGTTTTGACTATCATTGAAAGTTAGATCATATTAATTGTATCCGGGAAGAGACAACAAGGAAGTCAGTGGCCTAGTGGTTAAAGCACGTGCTTGTATTAGTGTTGGTCTTGGGTTCGAATCTCATAGTTGACAACTATTTCTTTTACTACTCAACACTCAATATTTAAAAGAGAAGTTTTGGGAGTTTGAAAGCCTTATTAAAACACTTGAGAATTATTTATTTAGGAAGTTTATTTTCTTGTTTAAAGGTTAATCTTTAGGAAAATAATACTCTTGGGTTATGCTTTATAGTAGTAAAAATTAGACAATTATTTTTATACAAGTTTAAAATCATTTTTTTTACTCATCTTCACTCCAAAATAAAAAGTATATTTTTCTTACTTATTTTAATAAGTTTGTAACAAATTAGAATAAGCTATTATCTTCAAATAAATTTATTATTTCTTTTAAATAAAAGTTAGTTAGTTTATAACTTATGCTCTCTACTAAGGCTTGTTTGGTTGGGAGGAACTACTATTAAAATTATTATTGTTTTGGGGAAAAATAATATGCTTCCCTACCCTATAATAAGGGAAATAATTAGTTAATCTTATAAGTTATATTTATATAACTATAGCTATGTTCTTAGAAATAATAAACGTTAGCTTAATAAAGCATATTTTTATTATAAAAGAGGTTTGTTCACCTTAGCAAGGGTTGGGGAGAGTTAGTAAGAGATTCATTTCATTTACATATAGGATTTCGTGTGCAATGTGTTGATTAGGATACTATTAAATTTGTAGGCGACAGTTTCGTTGACGAAGGACACGTCAAGTATTACTAGGAAGTGGTTTGCTTTGCTTGAGATTAAAGGTAAGTAAATATGCCAAGCCTAGTGTGCTTATCTCTTTCGTGTCAAAACGAGTTCTTGTATTTCTTTACGTCTCAAAATGTGTTTATGTGATGTGACATGCAATATGTGATTTCTACTTGATAAATGTTTTTCTTGAAAATATCATCATGTTAATGATAATGCATTAATACGTAAAGTGGAATAGTTGTGCGGGGACATTTATGATTATTGTGGTATGGTTACTATTGGCATTGGACGGTTTGATCTCGGTCTTCCGTTTCAATTTATTTTTATTTTAATCCGGTTGCAAGTCCCCGGATAGCTCCTTGTACTCACTCTTCTGGCCGCAAGAAGTCTGTAAGGGGGTGTCGACACTTAAGGTCTTGGATGCTTGCGAAGTGGTTGGTTGGTTTCCCCCGTCACAACAAAGTAATAATGGATTTTTGGTTTTTGTTAACGGAAAGAAGTTAACGATGGATTTTGGATTTTCCTAATGATTATCGAAATGGATTTGGAAATATTATGGAATTGGAAACTCTTATGTTTTTAATACAAGAGTCAACTTTATTACCGCTGTGTTTGCGAAAAACTCTTACTTACAAATGAGTCATTGTTTTATAACTACCTCATCATCGTTTTACATGTTTGGATGTTTATTTACCAGTATTTCATGCTGATTTTGTACTGTGGTGTTTCTTTTTCATTCCGCACCACAGGTTTAGAAGATGGTTATCTGGCGTAGAAGGGGACTGCATCACATGGAATAATAGAAGTAGTATTTCATTTGAATTTGAATTCTATAGTAATTTAAACACTTTAGTTTGTTATGCCGGTTTGTGGCTAGGATGTTTGATTTTTAATAATGCAATATTTTCAATTGGATTTAATTATTATTGTGGATGTTTTGTGCTTGCGAACCATGTTATAAAATCTCCTTGTATCCGGGCTCCTCTCGGGTACGGAGTGACATCCCCGGGTCTCCGGCTTGGGCCATTTGGGGGTGTTACAGTTGGTATCAGAGCCTGGCTATCCAAAAAGAAAAATTAAAACCTGTAGGGGAATTGAAAATGGACATAGGAAAAGAATTTAAAATTTGACAAGCCGTTGGGACTCTGGATAGTTTTGGATAGGACTATTATGTGTTTAGGTCTTTAGAAAATAGGCTTAGTAAGTGAGTATCCCCACCCACCCTCTCCTAGCTAAGAATTTTGGCCTACCCGATTAACTAAGTATTTGGGTTTGAAGTATTTCATTGGAGTTTGGGTTAAGTATCTATTGTTTGGGTGATCAAAAGTTGAAATTGTTTTCGAAAGTCTCGTGTGATCAAAAATTAAAGTTTTGAGAGTATGTATATATTTCATAAGGGCAAACATTTTTTTTTGTTTACGATACAAATTGTGGAGTAAGAGAGTATATGGAGTCGTTTTCTTTTTATAGATGGCTAGAACTTAGAGAACCGCAAGGAAGCGTGTTATGCTAGTATTGTGAGGATAAGTTTAATGCGTTGGAGTTTACTCGATATCGGAATCCCGCTTTCCAAGCTTATTGTATGATGAATGCTCTACCTATGGGGCCCATATTTAGGGATATTATGGCTAGGTTCAATAGATTGAACTATGAAGACTATTTCCATCAAGTGAATGGATGGTGAATGCCTACTTTATGTGTAAATGTTGATGAAGGCTCATGGTCAATGGCAAAGGATCGTAATAGATCCTAGTGAAGATGTGGATATTGTGGAAGGTCCTAGTTAGAATGATGAGTTTGAGGATAACCCTAGGAAAGACAAGGAATCGGAAGCAAGTGTGAATAATTGTGAGAAGTAGATATATTGGCCTTCTTTGATTTCTTAGATTTCTAATGCTTTTGGAGTTTTACCTTGGAATAAAACTATGAATCCAAACAATACTTTAAGGTTTCTTAGAATATTTTTGCATAAGCCACTTTTGGGCTAGAGATAATCATTGGTGATTTGCGTAGATTAAATGTTGCTTTCATGACGAGGGATAATACTTATGTTTTGAGAATCCATTTTGGAATATAATAAGTTTTTGTATTATTGATTAGGAGTATGAGTTGGAGATTAAGGGTGGCTAGTTTTCGATTAGTGCATAGAAAGCGTTCATAAAGTTAGAACGCGAGAATGTTGAATTTGTGGCGTTTGAATTTGTGGCACAGTTGATATTTAGTGTAGTAGACGTGTTTAAATGTTTCATTATTTTCTCGGAATTGTTCCCAGGTAGTAAGCATGTACAGGCACATGTCATAAGAATTTCAATCCCAAATAAATTCTGGAGACTTAGATACGAATTTCCAAGGTTTGTTGTTCAATAGCAGAATTTTATAATGGCCATCTGTAGTATTTTTGAGTTTATATCTTTACAGATCTAGGATGGATCTCAAAATCTTTATGGTGATGAATAGACACATAGGGCTATATCTAGGTGAAATCCTAGACCCTTTTGAGAAAGTAAAAGTTAGTTTAAGACTTGGTGAAGTTGAAGTTTCTGTTCTGGTGGCTTATAACAGCAGCTATGCTATTCTCTGCGTAACTTAAATTCTATAAATTATTTTGAGATGATTTTTCTTGATTATGAAATTAGACTCATAGAGGTTGTTTCACACAAAATTTCATAAACTTTTCTTACCGTTTTGATCACTTTTCTAATTCTCAAAGAAACATGAGAAATAAGATGTGTTCAGTCTATGTGAAAATTGCATGTGTAGTCGACGGTATGATCAATGTGCTATATTACTTGCTTAGTTGCTCATTACGTGACATGTATATTATTTCAGTTTTACTCCATGATACTTGGGTATGATACAATAGATTATAATATAGGGATTTTTACCAATAGACCGCATCCATACAATACTAGAAATAGCTTTTACACAAAGAGTGTTAAAATTTCTTACCTTTTCGAACCCGACGAATGAGTATTCAAAATAATTTTGGTAGTTAAGAAAATACCATTCAAGCAAAGTTTGTATGAGCGGGAAAAGAGGATAATTGAGCTCGTATCGAGGAATTGTGAAGTACCTACGCATTGGGTTGGTTACGAGTTTTATAATAATGTTGGAGGAACAAGATGCATTATGTCAAGACGAAAGTGTTTGAGAGATTTTTGGTGACTTGATTTCAAATTTGTGGTTTTAGATACTTCTTAGCCAGTTTGTCGAAATTTAGACTTGGGTGTTTTTACGGAACCATATTGCAGTTGAGTTGGCTACTTTGGAGATTTCAGTATATTAAATTAATATAGAGATTGTATGAGAGTTTTAATGTGTTGGGAGATACTAAAATATTGACATTATACTTGGAGCTCTATTTATCGATAATGTACATGAGGAGTTTAATTTTCTTTCATTGATGACAGTTTCTCACAACCATCTCATTAGAGTCTTGTTTTCTGGGGTATAGTTTTGAGAGTTTTTATCATTTATGATTGACATAGACTTGGGCCTCAGGGTTTCATTTTTGAACAAGTTTTGGGATCTTCATACGTTGCTTAAAAGTCTGATCTCCAGCATTGTGTTGTCTCTTATAAATGTCGTTGAGTCTTGATGATTCTTGGGTAAATTGTTAGATGAAAGTTGCTAAGTGTATAATTGTTTGGAAGTCGGCCTTAGAATACTCCTATGGTAGCATAATGTTTATGTTTGATGTCTAATAGGAGTATCCTTTAACTCTGGTCGATATGGCCGTCAACCTAGTGAATCCAACAGCGGAGAATTTTCAGGTAAGCCACCCGACAAGAACATATTTCTTGGAGGGAATGTCAATTTGGGAATCTATCGGAGAAGTATTGGATAGGTGTGAGCATCGGATTTTCACTTTTGTTGGAAGATGGGTATATAGCAGTGTCCTGGTTCAGAGGCATTGCATTGTGGAGTCGTTAATTGATAAAAATTCTTGGATTTCGAGCAAGAGACAGTGTAGTGATTTGGTTGATAAGGGAAGATGGTACATTCCTAATTAAAAGTATTTACATCAAGGCCAATGGATGATAAAACCGCACTTCAAGAAGTGTACATTGTTGTTGGCTCACAAGCCTTGGGAGGAACCTATGGAAGACCTAGCAGAAGTGAGAGACTAAATAATTAGCATGGACTATAGAGGTTTCCCACCCACCCTCGCCTAGAAAGGGTTTTGAGAACCATGTCTTTCGATTTCTCCAAATGCTCAAATTTATTTTAGAGCCTATTTTAAAGTGGTTAGGGAAATGTAATCTTGGGATTCTAGTTGAGATGTCTATCAAAGAATATTGGAGTTTTTCCTTATGGTTGGAGTATTTTTACCTAGTCTTGATGGATCACATTGTTGTGCTAGTGTTTGTGTCTCTTCTTATCTTGTCTCGTCTATAGTTAGTGGAGGATTATATTTATATTGTTTCTTTCAGTTCTTTTCTGTAGATGACCTTAGAAGGGTAAGGAAAAGAGGAGTATCGCTCATGAAAAATATAAGTTGAGGGTGAGGGGCTAGGACTTGTTTGTTATTTTTTTTAGACAATTGGACTTACCGGGTGCGGTATCTTGGGTCACTAGAATGTTAAAATTTTCATTGGGTGTCTATGCTTGAAGTCTTGTTACTTAGCTATTATTTGAAGAACGACCTGTTTCTTTGTTCGTGATTTGCCCTTGGAGTAACGCTAGTCGTTGGGTTGTATCATCATTTTTGTGTAAGATTAATATAGTTCATAAATTCTTTTATTCTTAAATCTCATTAGGAGCTCCGATGTTCAACCTTGGCTGATTT
This sequence comes from Linanthus parryae, assembly GCA_023055425.1. Classification (NCBI taxonomy): domain Eukaryota; kingdom Viridiplantae; phylum Streptophyta; class Magnoliopsida; order Ericales; family Polemoniaceae; genus Linanthus; species Linanthus parryae. The sequence continues at coordinate 642,203 of JALGPY010000017.1, forward strand.
GCAGACCTTGTTTCTCGTGACAAATAGTTTATGATGTTGTAACAGTTATCATTGGAGTTATTGATTTTGATTTCGGGAAGCTTTCTACTACCTTGGTACTATCAATGAGATAAGTTTTTAGTGTAGTCTAACTTCTTTTAGTATGGTCTCACGTTGGAGTAGTTGGCTTATAACGTTGTTTTGCGTATATGATTGGAGCATTGTCACTGAACTACTATTTGGGATAATGGAATGGTTATTAACCTCTAAAAGATTTGTCGATTTTTATGCTTATATTGAAATCCTTGGAGTTACATAAATCGTTGGTGTACCGGGATCAATGAGGCCGCTTAGTCTCGGACGATGTACTTGGAGCTTTGTTAACAGAAATATGTTTTTAGGATTTATCACCAAAGGCGACTTCGGATACTAGCTTGCGAGTCTCGTTAATGTTGAACCTATTTGAATATGAATAAGTTGCTTGGAGTATGTGCCTCAGTATCGTATAATTTTGGGTACACATGGTTTATTTTTACTTTCTTAGCTCGAGGCGAATTATCAGATGACGGTAGGAAAACAATGGTAAAGGGAACCACCGGGTAACATCATATATCACAGGCTATGGTTAAGTGTCTAAGGATAGGAGGAACCATGTCGCTTTGGAGTCTTGTGCACTATCTCTTCGATTCTCTATTTTATTAGATAACACGTTTTGTACCATTCGGATATAGTTTTGACCTTGGGAATCAGTTTTGGAGTTCACTTAAATATTGTTAAGGGAACGTGATATTTCCTTATTTATGAATCGTCTTTAGAGCCATACAAATTCGTTTGGATTCGTTTTCATTGTTTAGGGAATCGTAATCTAGAATCTTTGATTTGGTTTATGCTTAGGCTCACTAAGAGTACGAATTTCAAACTTGGGAGATTCTATGACCTTACTCTCTGTGAAGAACAGCTTATGAGACAATAGCAATAGTTACTTGGGTAAATGATTGAAGCAATGAAAATATTTTCTTTGGCACTGATTAAGTTGTGGACATGATCTCACTAGCCATGTTATAATCTAAATTTTGATGTAATTGAGGCACTTTGTCATAGGTTGAGTATTATTGAAGTCTTGTCACCAGAACCATTGTTCGAGTCATGGGATGAATGTCCACGGAGGAGCTAATTTAAAAGTTGTATGTTTTTATTGGGCTACTAGAGGTTCTACCTCTTGTTGATTGGTTGTAAGAGTGTGCTTGTAATCATCTGGAAGGAGGGTTATAATAAAGACTTTTATATATGATACCAAAGACCGTGTTCAAAGGTTAGACCCGACAACTAAGAGACAAATTCGCACGTGAACTATCTTTTGACATTGTTGTTATATACTTGGAATACTCGAACAAATAAATTTATGTAGTAATCTTGACTCTGGCTCAGATTATTGTGATTGTTTTACGATGTTACTCCTACATGGAGAACACTAATATTGTTGTGAGACCTACTATGGGAATGTAAGCCCAGGAGCAATATTGTCCTTGGAAGATTGGTTATAAATGATCAATGATGATCAAATTTGAGTTGCATGATATATGTGATATTATTACATCTTCGTAGTGTTGCATGATAAGATAGAAAATGATCAATAGGCGATAGTTGTGATCCCGACCCCATAGCCTTACCACCTGATCAGATGATCACGTACGACTATGACTTGAAGAGAAATGCCAAAATTTCGAGGAATACCTTGTCCCATGTGTAGCAACTTAGGAAGTGTGTTCTATACCATTTCATGTATTGGACCCCGAACCATAAGTTTCGACCATGTTAAGATTCTAGATATCATGACAAGGGGCACGTGTACCAAGAGTGTTTGGATTTTAAAGGTCTTATGGACAAATTACCTCACAAGAAAGGCAACATGTGAAGCAGGGGATGGTATGAGGAAGAAGTATCCTCACCTTTTAGACAAGATAGTTTGAGTTCCGAGGACGTCACTCCTTTAAGGGGGGAAGGATGTAATTCTCCGGTTTTGAAGCCTTCGTTTTGAAAAACGTCATTTTTTTTTGAAGCCTTAGGTTTGCGCTTAGTTATTATACCCTAAAGTGGAGACCCATAGCTTAGTGGTTGTTGAGAGGTTGGTTTAAACTTCGAGGACGAAGCTCTCTTTAAGGGCGGAAGGATGAAATACCCCGTTTTGTGAATATGGGTATTTATGATATTACTATAATTATTGAGTGGTAATATAATAATATTATAAGTATTGGGTGTTAATATGCTACTATTATATTTTATGATAATATTGGGTGTTAATATGACATTAGTATAAGTGTTGGGAGCTAATCTTATTGATAGGAAGTTAATTTTTATTACTAGTAACTATTTGGGGTTATTATGTATTTTCTCAACTTTATAAAGAGTATTTTATTTAATTCAGGGGGTGCTAGTGACTTTTATCCAAAACAGTGGGGGTGAAAGTGTTTTTAACCCTAAAAATAGTCATCTTCTTCCTCAAACTCTCCCATGGAGGAAGAACTCCATCTCCAACCCAAACACCACCATTACCACTCCGAATCTTCACCAAATTCGTTGATGTTTGTCCCAAATCACTCCCTATTCGATTTAAATTCATCAAGGCTCGATAATTTAGCATCAAGCAACCCAATTTTGCCAATTTTTGGTCCCGATTCAAAATCGAAATTTTCGAAGTGGGTCTCCTAATCCTCGCCGGATTTCTCACCCTCTAGCCAATATAAACCCCCCAATCTCAGAGCAATTCTCATACCAATTCAATCTCTCAATCTCTCTCTCTCCCTCTCAATCTCTCTCTCTCTCTCACCCGACGGGCTCCCACCGCCGCCGCCGCAGCCCGCCGACGCCGCCGCAGCCGCAGCCGCCGACGGCACCGCCACCGCGCCGTCGCCCTCTGACCGCCTCACCGCTGCCACCGTCGGCCTCACCATCATCAACCCGTCACTCTTCTCTCTGGTCGGGTATGAAGTACAAACCCGTTTGACTCACTCTCTCTCTCTTGTTTTTGTTTTGTTCTTTTTAGTTTTGACTATCATTGAAAGTTAGATCATATTAATTGTATCTGGGAAGAGATAACAAGGAAGTCAGTGACCTAGTGGTTAAAGCACGTGCTTGTATTAGTGTTGGTCTTGGGTTCGAATCTCATAGTTGACAACTATTTCTTTTACTACTCTACACTCAATATTTAAAAGAGAAGTTTTGGGAGTTTGAAAGCCTTATTAAAACACTTGAGAATTATTTATTTAGGAAGTTTATTTTCTTGTTTAAAGGTTAATCTTTAGGAAAATAATACTCTTGGGTTATGCTTTATAGTAGTAAAAATTAGACAATTATTTTTATATAAGTTTAAAATCATTTTTTTTTACTCATCTTCACTCCAAAATAAAAAGTATATTTTTCTTACTTATTCTAATATGTTTGTAACAAATTAGAATAAGCTATTATCTTCAAATAAATTTATTATTTCTTTTAAATAAAAGTTAGTTAGTTTATAACTTATGCTCTCTACTAAGGCTTGTTTGGTTGGGAGGAACTACTATTAAAATTATTATTGTTTTGGGGAAAAATAATATGCTTCCCTACCCTATAATAAGGGAAATAATTAGTTAATCTTATAAGTTATATTTATATAACTATAGCTATGTTCTTAGAAATAATAAACGTTAGCTTAATAAAGCATATTTTTATTATAAAAGAGGTTTGTTCACCTTAGCAAGGGTTAAAGAGAGTTAGTAAGAGATTTATTTCATTTACATATAGGACTTCGTGTGCAATGTGTTGATTAGGATACTATTAAATTTGTAGGCGACAGTTTCGTTGACGAAGGACACGTCAAGTATTACTAGGAAGTGGTTTGCTTTGCTTGAGATTAAAGGTAAGTAAATATGCCAAGCCTAGTGTGCTTATCTCTTTCGTGTCAAAACGAGTTCTTGTATTTCTTTACGTCTCAAAATGTGTTTATGTGATGTGACATGCAATATGTGATTTCTACTTGATAAATGTTTTTCTTGAAAATATCACCATGTTAATGATAATGCATTAATACGTAAAGTGGAATAGTTGTGCGCGGACATTTATGATTATTGTTGTATGGTTACTATTGGCATTGGACGGTTTGATCTCGGTCTTCCGTTTCAATTTATTTTTATTTTAATCCGGTTGCAAGTCCCCGGATAGCTCCTTGTACTCACTCTTCTGGCCGCAAGAAGTCTGTAAGGGGGTGTCGACACTTAAGGTCTTGGATGCTTGCGAAGCGGTTGGTTGGTTTCCCCCGTCACAACAAAGTAATAATGGATTTTTGGTTTTTGTTAACGGAAAAAAGTTAACGATGGATTTTGGATTTTCCTAATGATTATCGAAATGGATTTGGAAATATTATGGAATTGGGAACTCTTATGTTTTAATACAAGAGTCAACTTTATTACCGCTGTGTTTGCGAAAAACTCTTACTTACAAATGAGTCATTGTTTTATAACTACCTCATCATCGTTTTACATGTTTGGATGTTTATTTACCAGTATTTCATGCTGATTTTGTACTGTGGTGTTTCTTTTTCATTCCGCACCACAGGTTTAGAAGATGGTTATCTGACGTAGAAGGGGACTGCATCACATGGAATAATAGAAGTAGTATTTCATTTGAATTTGAATTCTATAGTAATTTAAACACTTTAGTTTGTTATGCCGGTTTGTGGCTAGGATGTTTGATTTTTAATAATGCAATATTTTCAATTGGATTTAATTATTATTGTGGATGTTTTGTGCTTGCGAACCATGTTATAAAATCTCCTTGTATCCGGGCTCCTCTCGGGTACGGAGTGACATCCCCGGGTCTCCGGCTTGGGCCATTTGGGGGTGTTACAACGCATAAAAAAGTCGCCTTTGGAAATTGCTGATCAAGTAACCAGTTATTTACAGGAGCTGGACTCAGTCTTTGCTACAAAAAGTATGGGAGGAGTAAGCACGTCGCCGGTTGCTCAATGGATCACACTGACCCCAAACTTGATCAAGTGCAACACGTACGGATGGAGCATGGAGTGTCGTAACCAGACAAGCAGCAACATGGGCGATTTTCCGTGAAGCAGCCGACATGTTTCTGTCGGGTCTTGTAACCCCCGTTCCCAATGGCTTCATCCACATGTGAGGCTGAGGCTTTAGAAATTTTGGAAGCTATGAAAATTGCATGTCAACAAGGTTAGAAGCAAGTTATTTTTGAATCTGACACTCTCAACATTAATCGCAAGCTCAACTCAGAAAGGGAGCTATGCGACGTACCAAACTCAGACCTTGGATCAGATAATCAAGGACTTTCTAGAAGTATCTAAGGGGTTCTCAACAATTATTTTCAACATTCTGGACGTACACACAACAAAAAAAGTTGTCAGTGAGTTCCCGAAATATGGCCTCAATAGCCCTTCTTTGTGTATATGACCTAACATAGAGCCCCTATGCGGTAGCTCTCTGCTTCAAGATGATGCAACATGATTGACAATCTCACGTTAACATTAATATAAGCAGTTGTTTTTTAAAAAAAAATGATAAGTACATATGTATATTTAAAGTTACAAAAATCTAGCCCAACCCATATGTTGGTCGGACTCAAATTTCAAGGCCCGGTCTATGAAGGGTCAAAATTTGTTGAACTCAAGCTCGTGAAATTTTGGGCTGGGTTGGGCGGGTTGCTCGTGCCACTGGGCCGATGACCAACCCTACCTGCACTAGGACCTGAAGACAGCTTTAACGGTTGAACAAGTCTCCTCTATAACAACACGGGTCGCAGATGGGACAACAAGCATCTGCGACGAGTCTTATTCCAGCCTCCAAGTCACTCGCTCCTTTAATTCCCGTGAGAGCAGCAATTTGTAGAGGACCTGTCTCATGGTAGAGCCAATCGTCATTCTGAACAGAAAATTGGTCGGGGAAACACTCTACTGTAAAAGTGCCAGTGCAGTGGGCAAATTTTTCACAAACAAAGATGCCACGTGGGAGGACTACTATCGTGTCCATGCTCAATTTCCAACATTTGATTCATGAGGACACATTCTTTCAAGGGGGAGCGATTGTCATGTGTTCTGCAAGTTTGAAAAATTCCAGATCCCGGTCGATATCAATTTCTCACTGTCGATTATCAAATAATTTGTAATACGACAAAGTTTACGAACATGAAGAATGACATTGTTTTACTTAAGGTACACGTACGCTCACACCTCAGTATCAACTTGCTTCTGAATTCAAATTGGTCCACGCGAGCCAAGCTGTTGTCACAATACAAGTGTTGGTTTGGTGGTCACTCCGGGATGTTAGGGACGTACAAAAGAGTGAAAATGTTGTTCATCTTTCCGCTAAAGAAGCAAGTATAAGAGTGGGTTAAAAAGTGTGACATTTGTCAAAGAATGAAGTCAAGACATGTCCCATACTCATACCCAGGTCTCGTGCTGCCTCTTCCAATCCTTAGAGCATCTCCAATAGATTATGTAAACCAGTTTTGTCAGGTGTATTATAAATAATTCGGTAAAAATTTGGCTCCAATAGCATATGTATCTTGTCTTGATAGGTAAAACACAAATATGTATCCATTTCGCTAAATTTGGCAATGATTTTTTGTTATGTAAAATCATCTTCCTCTCCTATTTATGTGGGTAATAACATGTTTACTAAATTTTCTTACCAACTTTCACTATTTTCTCTCCATGTGTTCATATTATAAAATAGATTAAAATGTTAATACAAATTTTTTACCTAATTATTATTGGACAAGACTTTTGAAATTTTCATTATTTGTTAGGTAAAAGAATAATTTTCTCAATAATTTACATAATTTTTTCGTCCTAGAGAAGCTCTAACAAGCCCTGCGAGCATATGGGGATGAAGACTGTTAGCTAGTTCAGTTTATTATAATTCCTACCTAGTTATTTTCGTTATTTACACAAAGACCCCCAGTTACATAAAGGGCTAAACCTTGTAATTCGAATCATTCGGATTATTTGAAAAACCCACCCTCTTCCTCTCTTCCTCCTCAATCTTCTTCTCAAATTCTTAGTTCCGATCACAAATTCACCGGAATCCACCGCCTGTTTCGCCGGATTCACAACAGTAGTCATAAACAGAGAGAGGTTTGATGGTCGAATTCGTGGGCGAAACCCTAGTTCTCTGATTTTCGACGGTTCCGTCAACAATTTTCCGGTCAGCTTCACTAGGGTTACCAGTGGGTTATCAGCTGCTCGATTCGCAGGACGATGGTTTTCTCCGTTTGCTACCCTCAGAGAATTGTACGGAAAAGGTGTGTTCTTGCTACTTGAATCATATACGTAATACGTATACCTATATGTTTCTACTTGAGCTGCTACAGGCTTTGTGATTGAACAAATACCTTACTAAGATGGCACTAGGGCTCTGTTTAGTTCGCAGTAAAATGTTTTACAAGGGAAAATGTTTTGTGTGAAAAAGCTTTCCCTACAATTATTTTCTCGTGTTTGGTTGACTCTTGCCAAAACAGTTGGCCGTGACGGAAATGGCAGTGATGGGTGGCGGTGATGGTCAGGGGTGAGCACGGACCGGGTTGGACCGGTTTTTCTGAGTATTTCTACCCGACCCAATCTGTACGAGTTGGAGAATGTTCAACCCAAACTTACCCAATGATTTGAGATACCCAAACCAATCATAACTTATCGACTCGATCCGGTTCGGACCGATTAAACGGGTTGAAAAATCTTTAAATAAAAGGTATATTTATTTGGTTAACTATCTTGGTAATATATGTTTGTAGAAAATTTGAAGTTGGAAACATAAAGTAATTTTCTACGAAAGAGAAGTAACATGAGAAAAATTAAGTATTGAGATGGTGTTAACTAGTAAAACTAAATTTCTAAACCATGTATCTAAATAAAATTTGTAATCTTTACATTTAAAGCGTTAGTCGGACCCGTTCGGTTTTTAACGGTTTTTCCACTTCCAAACCCACAATCAATCGAACTTTGTTCGGGTTGACGAATCTATAACCATAATCAATTAATTAGCATTGATCGAGGTTAAATTCGGACCGATTTCGTGCGGGGCGGTTCGGGGAGGCGGGTTGGGCCGGGTTTTGCTCACCCCTGGGTCGTGGTAGAGGTAGGTGGTGGTGGTGGTGGAGGTGTTAGTATGAGTTGTTGTGCTCCTTCACTCTCCAGAAAACGGCTTACAGATTTGAAATGCGTAAATCATTTTTCATCATTTGAGGGAAAGCATTTTACAGGAAAACATTTTACTTCCAACCAAACAGCACCAAAACACCAAAACAAGTTAACATTTTACAGGAAAAATTTCACCACCAACCAAACGGAGCCTAGATATCAGACATAAAACAGCCCCAATACGATTGATCTCAAGAAACACAAGAATCCACAAGAAAAAGTTCCTTGTTTTGCTCAAACCCTCCTGATAGCACAAATCTCAACACCACTCCTCACTTGTGGTATCATACAAGCCAAAACACAAACACAACCCAACCCTAATGGGATGCGGTTAGCACACGGAGGTCAAATGACCTTTTTAGACATACATTAAAAAGCCTTAAATTGATGTCATGTGGTAATGTCTGTCCTTTATCGTCCTTCCATTTTGGTTATGGTGACTTCATTACTGGCACTCAGTTTGCTGGACTGTGACTGCATATCTGGTCCCAGACTCCTGAAAGTAAATGTTGGTTGTTTGGGCCTTGGAGGTTCTGCATCACCCGTAAGCATGCGGATTATCGATGGCATAGACGGCCTATCTGCTGCTTGGTCTTGAACACAAAGAAGTCCAATCTGTATGCATCTTGTTACCTCGGTTGGGATACAAGAATCAGCCAGCGCTTCATCCATGAAGTCTAATGCCTTGTTATCTGTCCACTGTTGCCATGCCTAAAACATTTCGTAATATCAGAAAAGAAAAGACTGAGACTGGACTTGAAGAAAATATGAGCTGGGGTTGAGGTTGTGAACATACATAACCGACGAGGCTTAGACCGTTTTCATGGAGACGGAAACTGGTACTCTTTCCTCCAGAGACAATCTCTAGTAGCAGTACCCCGAAGCTAAACATGTCAGATTTCTCTGAAAATATCCCTTCCAAAGCGTATTCTGGAGACATGTACCCGCTGCATTTCACGGAGATACAGAACTGATTAGTGTTTCAATGTGACATGGTAGATTTTTAGTGAGCACAGAGAAGTCTTTTTTCCTAACAGAATAGCACAAAAATGGCGGAATAGAATCAACCAATGTCTTCCAATTCCAAAGGAAAATTCAAATTTATATAAAGAAAATTCCTATGAAAAAGACCAATTACTTCATTCCCAAGTGAGCCCTATATATGCGTAGGTACGGGAGGAGAAAGACCTTCTAGTAAAGGTTCTGGTGAGCCTTCTTTTAAGAGATTGAACCTGGGAACGTTGCAGCCTTTTCTTTTCGAGCAGCAAGTCCTGTTCATTAATTAAATAGATGTACATTTCTTTTCTAGCGTAATCCTTCCCGCACCTGACTGGCACAGCCTAATCCTTACTAGAGTGCATTCATAGAGGATGAATAAATTAGGAAGAGAATGTTTTCTATTCAATAATGGCACCTGCTTCCTTAGGCAGAGTGACGGTACTTAGATTTCTTCGGTATCATCAAATTCAATGAAATAGGATCGGGGAACTACCCAGGTAAAAGTTAGGAACAGAAACAAGGAGAAGCAAAAACCACTTACTATGTTCCTATAACTCTCTGCGTGTTTGCCATCTCTTCTGTTCCTTTAAAAACCCGTGCCAGGCCAAAATCTGATATCTTAGGATTCATGTCTTTGTCCAAGAGAATATTGCTTACTTTCAAATCTCTGTGAATTATCTTTAAACAAGAATCGCGATGGAGATACAGAAGCCCTCTTGCAATACCCTGAATGATGTTGAAGCGACTAACCCAATCAAGCTGTAATCTTCTAGCCGGATCTGACAACAAAACCATTTGAATGTTTTGAATGAAAAACAACCCATCATAAGAAGAAAAGAATCACGTCATTAGTTTTGATGCATGACAATATAGAACACTAACTGACAGTATAAGTGGAGCTTACCGAAGAGAAAGAAGTCCAGGCTTCGGTTGGGCAGATACTCGTACACAATCATTAATTCTTCCCCTTCTATACAAAAACCAAATAGACGAACAAGATTTCTATGCTGGAGCTTCGATATCAGCAAAATCTCGTTCTTAAACTCGTCCATGCCTTGTCTAGAACCTGTAGAAAGTTTCTTCACTGCTATCTCCTGTCCATTTTCCAGCTTTCCCTGTAAATCATTATCAATTTAATAATTTTCTCTTGTCATTAAATTCAAATACAGGGAAAGTGTAACTACCAGTACCTTATAGACGGGACCAAATCCTCCTTTTCCGAGTATATTATCTGAGCTGAAATCGTTTGTAGCCACTACTATTGTACCGTAATCAAATTCTGGAAAGTCTTCTGGATCTTGATGTTTCATTTCCCTTGTCTGCAAACTTTTACGTCCTAAGCCCCTTAAAGTGCTTAATGCAGTAGGCTTTCGAAACCCCTGTTTAATTTCTTCCGTCTTCTCTGTTATTAAACATGAAGAATATCAACAAATACAAACAAAATTGTCTCAATGATCAAGCGGATTTATATATGGAAATATTCCCTTACCTCTTGTTTTACCTCTCCACTTGTGTAGAAGATACAGTATCACTCCCAGAAAGATGAAAATTGAACTCACTGCAAGGCTTAGAGTGAGTTTTACTTTTTCATTTCCCTTACCTGACAAGGTAAAAAATACACACAAAATGAAATTAGATAAAAGGAGGTAATTTTACCAATCCTTGCAGAAACTTAATCAGTGAGTCACCTAGCTCAGAGTTGGCCAGACGAAGGAAAAGATCCGCTCCTCCTGGGGAGAATTCTTTGGTATCCAACAGATCTTTCGTCCAGTGAAGACATCCTATTCCCACTACAAATGAATATGCTTTACATTTACAGTTCTTTAAGCACCAGCTTTTGCACTCCGGGGCATTTTCTTGCAGTACATGTGTTGACAGATCAGGCAACTTCACTCCCCCAAACTTCTGAAATCCATCTATTTTTCCACTTCCAGAGGAGAAGTTACTTGTATTATTCTGACAATTCAATTCAGTTCTCCTCACACATCCGTTGATCCAGATTCCTTTGCCCCATTCCTTTTCTGATTTTGGCACAAACCCGTTCAGGCACCTGCAAATAGGGGACGTCCTTTTATTGCAAACTCCAAATGCTCCACAAAGTCCATATACATCGCATTGACTCTCAACTGAAGTATGAACAATAATCCATTCCTTGATTCCTTCTTCCCACTTAACATAGTTTAAAACCCCTGTTGGTGACAGAGTGAAAATAAAAATAATTGAGCTATTGAACAAGTTGAATGTAATGTAATGATTCTCCTCATCCAATCGTGTTACATAGCTGAACCCAGATCCGGATACTAGTTCGACCCCAATAAAACGCTGCCCATCCCACTGGCCACTTCTGTAGATAGGTAGGGTTTTATTCCAAATAATGGCTTGTGGTGGGGACTCGGCAGTATAGCCAAAAGAAAAAACCCCAGCTGATGGGTTGCTTTCTGTTTTCCAATTTGACAAGTACTGCTTCTCCCGTGTTCTCGAGTTTAGTCCAATCATCATGCCTGGCACGGCAGTGTCACATGGATGATGAAAGCTTTCCCATAAAGATTCTCCTGAAACACTATCTTGTAGTATTAAGTTTCCATTGTCAAGAAGAACCGCGGCAGAATGATTGGTAGTACCAGAAATATTGGTTGACCAGAGGATGTTGCGGTTTCCATCTAGAAGCCATAGATTGCCATCACCACCAATAGTTAGACTGGAGGCAGAGTCAGAACCTTCAATCGGTGTCTCTCTATTGGCTACCCATAAAGCTCTACGAACGGGGATGTTCTTATACCATATTCCAACATACTGGTTAGAAGAATTACCTGGACTGAAGAAGCCCAGCTCAAAGATTTTCCCGGCAGAAACTAAAGTTTCCTTTACTGAAATACTTTGGGATCGATTCAAAGTGTCAGCTGAAGTGCAGAGTTGTGATTGCACAACTATATTCCAGAGACATACTTTCATAAGAAATGAGAACAACGATGAATGTTCATTATCCATTCCCTTGATACCTTTTTTTGAAGAGCTGTTTGGAATTATGAATGAGAATGTGTGTAGAGTTGAATTTGGTGAATGGAGGGTTCCCTTGATACTTTCCGAGTCTTATCTACCTCTATAAACTTTCCAAATTGAAACCTTCGTTTTTCATCACTATCATGGCCATTAAGCTATTGCCAACAAGAGTGATTGATGCCAATTGTTACTTCAGCTGCATTCGTCTTTATTATTTTTATTAGTCTATTCCTATTAGGATGCCTATTCAATTTTTAGGGAAATCTTGAAAAGTTATCTCTGAGACAGAACTTTCATTGTCTTAGAGCACTAGAACTTGCTTCCGCCGACTGTTTCTCTTCCCAGGCATCTTTCTCATCTTTCTTTCTTTTTTGGTAGGTCACTATCTCTGAACTTTTTCTTTATTCTAATTATTTTGCTTGATGCAGTTCTTTTAGCTGAAATATAATTTTAATTCTGCTGGCGAAATTGTATGATTTATGGATTTGCCACTTTTTACCATATGAACAAAATTCTGGATTTCTTACATTTAGTTGCTTTGGATTATGCATTGACCCATAAGTTCTATTTGGGCTAAGGAACTGGTTGGGATTCTTTTGTTATTCAACAACCCACGGTAAATATAGCCAAGTCTGTGTTTGCTTTCAAATGTTGTTTCTGACGTGGTTGACTTTGATATGCATAATGTGCAAGTCTGTTATAATGAAGAAGACATCAATAAAGAACTCTTTTTTTGTGTGATCGTACGATATGCTATTCAAGTTCAACTGTTACTTCCAGGCCAATTTTGGTGATCGTTTGGTCAGTATATGCTTACACAGCTGTTTCCTAGTGTAGCTGACTTTTAAGTATCCATGAACTTATGTTTGAAAAACAAACAAACAAGTGTAGGTATTTTGTTTGGTAGATGAACACGGAGTCTTTCTTTGGTTCTTATAATGCGTTGTCTGTTACTTGCACACCAATTTGTTGCCTTATAAGTGTAGTCGACTCTTAGTACATGCACTCTTTGAAATGTTCTCACTTTTTGTTTCTGACTTAACATTAGTGACAGGCAGTATGTTCTAGAAAAGAAGATGGATCTGACAAATACAAGTCACTTCTGGTAGATCCCAAATTTGAAGTCTGTCGTGAAAGGGACCGTTTAAGTCACTTCTAGTATCAAGTCCTCCCATCAAATGGCACTGAATCAAAGCCTGGTCCAGCCAAGATACTGAAGAGGCAAATGACAGAAACCACCACCACCCCTCACGTATGACACAATATCAAGACGTCGAACCACCCCTGTGATATACGGGGACTAACACAGCAAAAATGTCCATTTAACCCCCCCCCCCCCCCCCCCCCCCCCCCAATTAATTAGAGGGTGATTTACAGAAACGTCCTTACAACCTTTGCTAATGGAAGTAATCTAATTTCTAAACTACTTTCACAGAATGTCCACATTTTCTTGCTCTGCCGTACCAACACAAGGTTTGCCAACGCCACAACGCACCATATCAGCTCTCTCTCCCAAATCAAGCCTTAAAGCCTTCATCTCAAATGAAAACATTAAGTTGGTCATTTAAATCAAACCCGGATTGCTCTCTCAAACTCAACCCCAAACCACCCCGGACTCTCTGAATATCAAATCCATGAGCACCATGACAAAGCGAGAGTCCCTCTGAACCGAACCACCACGGACACTATCTCCAATTCAAACCCTAAATCTAAAACAGAGCCTAATTAGTATCCAAACTTGAACTTAAAATGAAACCCGTGAATCAAAAGCTAATATATTTTTTGATCGGGGTGTGACACGTAGTTTAAATTTTGGCGTTAATGATTTGGATTTAGGTTAGAGAGGGAACTTCCTGTGATGATGGCGCCATGGAACCCCGAATCGACCACGGACATTTATTCTTCAACAAATTGGAGGTTCAATCGGCTCGATCCGGGCATCAATTAAGTGTTGGTTTGGCTTTCTGCTCTGATTTGTAGTGCAGATGATAATGGTCGTGATGTTTCAGAGACTTGAAGGTTATATTGGCACAAAACGCATGGAAATAAAGAGAGGTTGCAGAGTGCGTATGTGGTAGAGAGGGGGGGGGGGTAGGGTTTGATCTGTGTGACTGTAACTTGGTGCTTGTAGATTATATTGGCTGAGGGATGGCGCCATGGAAGGTTGCTTCAGTTTTGGTTGATTTCATAAACAAGATTGCGGTAGTGGTGTCGGACAATACTATCTGAGTATCGGTGCTGTTGGGTTTGGTTGTCTGAAATGGTGGGGTGGTGGTGGGGTTGGTGGGAGTAGTAGTGCTGGTGCTTCAATAGTTTGGATAATTATAAAATTATGATAAGTTATGTAAATATAATATGACTTCTCCTAACTGCCTAATTTCTGCTGACTGCGAATAATTTAACCCCTACATCAACTGTGTACCAGAAATAATGTGAAGGCATTATATCTGAACAACATTTCTTATTTGAATTACCGGGACTGTGGTTTGACCTGTCGAAAGTGAGTGTTTGTCCAATTGATATTGCATCTGTTGTACAATCCAATGGAATCCGCATCTAATCCTTCTTGTACCATGTTTCTGAATTGTAACTCGTATAGTTTCTCATGACAATGTCTGATCAATTAGGTACCCTGTTTACTTGAACTGCTAGACTTTGTGAGTGAGAAACCTTACAAGACTATATCAAAGGAGCAATGACATATCCTCAAAGTATGTACCGTTCAACATGACACTCGACCTCACACATAAAACACATTTTAGACGAAACGAAAATTAATGTCGAGATCTTATGGTCATGAATCTGCAAAGGAAATGAACAATCTATCAAAATTTCGTTGAAAATTCTGAAGGAACACATGAATACATAAGGAGCGAACTGTTTTGCTCAAATATTGAGGTGGGACGAATCTTAAAGGTATGTTCTTGCTACTTGATATCATATACGTATACCTAGATGTTTCTACTTGAGCTGCTACAGGCTCTGTGATAGAACAAAAACCTTACAAAGATAGAACTAGACGTCAGACACAAAACACTCTCAATATGAAAAATCTCAAGAAACACAACAATCCATAACAAGTAGAAGAACTTAAATGATTTGCTCAAACCCTTCTGATGGAATAAATCCCAACACGACCTCTCACTTGTGGAATCATACAAGCCAAAGTACAAAGACAACCCAACTCAAATGGGAGGCGTCAGGTCAGATGACCATGTTAGGAATCCAGGGAAAGATGGAGGTAGCAAAACCTCATTAACTAGGGCTCAAACAGTACACGTGCGTAAAACAAACCTTGAATTAATGTCCTGTAGTAATGTGTCTCCTTCATCGTCCTTCCATTTTAGTTATAGTGACTTCATTAGTGGAACTCATTTTACTGGACTGTGACTGCATATCGGGTCCCAGACTCCTGAAAGTAAATATTGGTTGTTTGGGCCGTGGAGGTTCTGCATCACCCGTAAGCATGCGAATTATAGATGGCATAGTCGGCCTATCTGCTGCTTGGTCTTGAACACAAAGAAGACCAATCTGTATGCATCTTGTTACCTCGGTTGCGATACAAGAATCAGCCAATGCTTCATCCATGACGTCTAATGCCCTGTCATCTGTCCACTGTTGCCATGCCTAAAACATTTCGTAATATCAGAAAAAAAAAAAAAAAAAAAAAAAGACTGAGACTGGACTTAAAGAAATTATGAGCTGAGATTGAGATTGTGAACATACATAACCAACAAGGCTTAGACCATTTTCACGGAGACGGAAACTGGTACTCATTCTTCCAGAGACAATCTCTAATAGCAGTACTCCGAAGCTAAACATGTCAGATTTCTCTGAAAATATCCCTTCCAAAGCATACTCTGGAGACATGTACCCGCTGCATTTCAAGGAGATGCAGAAGTGATTAGTTTTCAATGTGACAATGGTAGATTTGTAGTGAGAACAGAGAAGTCTTTTCCCCAACATGAATAGAGTAGTGTGGAAGGCATAAACAGACTTACTATGTTCCTATAACTCTCTGAGTGTTTGCCATCTCTTCTGTTCCTTGGAAAACCCGTGCCAGGCCAAAATCTGATATTTTAGGATTCATGTCTTTGTCCAAGAGAATATTGCTCACTTTCAAATCTCTGTGAATTATCTTTAAACAAGAATCGCGATGGAGATACAGAAGCCCTCGTGCAATACCCTGAATGATGTTGAACCGACTAGCCCAGTCGAGCTGTAATCTTCTTGCCGGATCTGTCCACAACCATTTGGGATTGTTTTAGAAAACACAACAGATCATGAAAAACTTCACATCATTAGATCTGATGCAGCACAATCTAACACACTAACTGATTGTATAAGTGGAAATGTGGAACTAACCAAAGAGAAAGAAGTCCAGGCTTCGATTGGGCAAATACTCGTAAACAATCATTAGTTCTTCTCCTTCTATACAGTAACCAAATAGACGAACAAGATTTCTATGCTGGAGCTTTGATATCAGTACAATCTCATTTTTAAACTCGTCCATGCCTTGTCCTGAACCTGTAGAAAGTTTCTTCACTGCTATGTCCCGTCCATCTTCCATCTTGCCCTGTAAGATACCATTAATTTTTCTCTAGTAATTACTAATTAGATTCAAAACATGTGGAAAAAAAAACAGTACCTTGTAGACGGGACCAAACCCTCCTTTTCCGAGTATATTATCTGAGCAGAAATTGTTTGTGGCCAGTAATATCGTTTCATAATCAAATTCTGGAAACTCAGCTGAATCTTCGTATTTCAGTTTCATATGCCTTGTTCGCAAACTAACACGTCTTATTGCCCTTAAAGTGTTTAATGCAGTAGGTAGTAGAAACCCATGTGTACTCTCTGCCATCTTCTCTGTTAGCAAACATGAAAAAAGATCAACGAATATACATCAATTGTCTCAATGATTTGAGTGGATACTCTAATGCCATCTCTTACCTCTTCTTTTAGCTCTCATGTTGTGAAGAAGGTACAATATCACTCCCAATAAGATTAAACTTGAACTTACTGCGACGGTGAGAATCAGCTTCTTTTTTTCCTTCCCTATACCTGAAAAGGGAAATAAACACATACACAAAATGAAATTAGATTAAAGGAGGTAGTTTTACTGATCCTGCAGAAACTTAATCAGTAAGTCACCTAGCTCAGAATTGGCCAAACGAAGGAAAAGATCCTTTCCTCCAGCGGAAAACTCTTGGATATCCAACAGATCTTCCGTCCAGTGAAGACATCCTATTCCCGTCACAAATGCATATGCCTTACATGTACAGTTCTTTAAGCACAAGCTTTTGCACTCCTGGGCATCGTCTTGCAGTACATGTGTTGAAAGATCAGGCAACTTCACTCCCCCGAACTTCTGAAATCCATCAATTTTTCCACTTCCTGAGGAGAAGTTACTCGTATTATTGTGACAATTCAATTCAGTTCGCCTCACACATCCGTTGGTCCAGATTCCTTTGCCCCATTCCTTTTCTGATTTTGGCAGAAACCCATTCAGGCACCTGCAAATTGGTAAGGCCATTTTATTGCAAACCCCAAATGCTCCACAATGTCCATATACATCGCATGGACTCTCAAATGAACTATGAACAGTAATCCATTCCTTTGTTCCTTCATCCCACTGTACATACTTATTATCCCCTGTTGGTGACAGAGTGAAAATGAAAACATAAGAGCTATTGAGCAACTTGAATCCGATGTAGTGATTATCCTGATCTAGTCGTGTTACAAAGCTGAACCCAGCTTGATATAATCCGGTGACTAGTGGGACCCCTACAAAATACTGCCCGTCCCACTGGCCACTTCTGTAGATAGGTAGAGATTTATTCCAAATAAGAGCTTGTGGTGGGGACTCGGCAGTGTAGCCAAAAGAAAAAACCCCGGCTGATGGGTTGCTTTCTGTTTTCCAATTCGATAGGTACTGCTTCTGCTTTGTTCTTGAGTTTACTCCAATCATCATTCCTGGGATGAGAGTGTCGCATGGGTGATTGAAGCTCTCCCATATAGATTCTCCTGAAATACTATTTTGTAGTATTAAGTTTCCATCGTCACGAAGAACTGCGACAGATTGATTGGTACTACTAGAAATATTGGTTGACCAGACAGTATTTCGGTTTCCATCTAGGAGCCATAGATTGCCATCAGCACCAATAGCTAGACTAGAGGCAGAATCAGAACCTTTAATCGGTGTCTCTCTATTGGCTACCCATAAAGCTCTCCGAACAGGGATTTTCTTATACCATATTCCAACATACTTGTTAGAAGATTTACCTGGACTGAAGAAGCCCAGCTCAAAGATTTCCCCGGCAGAAACTAGAGTTTCACCTACTGATATATTTTGGGACTGATTAAAAGTGTCAACTGAAGTGCAGAGTTGCAATTGGATAACTATGATACAGAAAGATATGATTAAAGGAAAGGAGAAGAAAGAAAAGGGTTCAGTACTCATGTCCTTGATACCAAGTTTTGAAGAGATTTTTGGAGTTCTGAAATACAGATTGTGTGTAGAGTTGAATGTTGTGACTTACCAGTTTGAGGAGTCTACGATTTTCTAAAGTCTTATCTTCCTAAATGAATGATCCAAGGTACCTTCATTCTTTTGCATTGTCATCAAAATTAAACTATTGTTCCCCTTAGAGTGACTGATTCTTGATGCGATTTGATCGATATTTGTAAAAACTTACATTAAGTGAAATATATTTACATTCCTCTTTACATTCTTCATTCAACATATCTAATTTTTTCTTTTTAAGGTTTCATTCTGCCGGCAACCCATATGATCTATGGATTAGTACAGTCTGTTACCGCACACCAATTTCTCTATGGATAAGTACAGTCTGTTACCACACACCAATTTTCTGTTATAAAAAGAGCTACCTGTCTCTATTTTTTACCTTTTTTCATGTCCGAACAAAACACCTCTTTTTCGATACTAAAAACGAATGGGCTCTAACCTATAAGTTTTCGATTAGACATTAACCCATAAGCTCTTTTTGGACTAAGGACAGGGTTGTAACTCTGTTGTTATTCAACAACCTATGGGTATAGACAGCCAGGTCTCTGTTTGCTTTCGGATGGTGTTTCTAACGTGGGTGATGTTGACACGGCATCAATGTGCAAGTCTGTTATAAAAAAGAAGACATCAATTAACAAGTTTTATCAGATCTTATAATCTACTAGTATGTTAATTCAACAGTTACCTCCTACTAATGTTTGGTGATGATCTGGTCTAACATATGCTTACAATCAATATATGTTTGGTAGATCCAACACCAAGTCTTATTTCAATTTTTGTAATGGTTTTTAAGGCAAATTCGTATAATGTTGCTTTACAGGCCAAATTGTTGGTTTTTTAGTGTAGTTGACTTTGAGTATTAGCTCTGTCTCTGAAGTGTTCAAACTTTTTGCTTCTAAGTAAATGTAAGTGCCAGGCAGGATGTTAAAGAACAGAAGATGGATTGGGCTACTAAGTATGTTTTATATCCCATCCTCACAGAACAAATATTTATTAGAAGTCTGACATGAATGTGACAGGCAGGTAGCCTTGACAACACGGGCTAGCATTCTGTCGTCTCATTAAATGCTACCGAATCAAACCTGGTCCAGCAAGGGTACCGGTGAATTGTGCTATGGAGTACAGGCGGCTAAGGAGGTAATGCCCTTTGTTAACTTTTATATAAGCATATTTTAACTTATCCTACTAACTTCTCCTGGAGTTGGTTCACCTAATAATCTCTGTTTGAAGTGCAAGGCTCCATTATTCTTTATATTGGTAAGAATACGTGTTTACTTGAGCTTTGTGAGTGAAAAATCTAATAAGACAAAGCATCCGAGGAGCCATTTAATATCCACAAAGTATGCATCATTCAAAGATGGCACACTACAGCAGACGTAAAACACATTGCAGATGAAAAGAAAATTGGACATAAAAAACATAGATAAAGAGCCTTGAATCAATGTTATATAGTAACTTGCTATTATCTTCTTATTTGCGCCTCCATCGTCCCTCCAAATTTGTTATAGTTACTTCATCACTGGAATCCCTTTTGCTCAATTGCGAGTGCATGTTCTGCATCACCCGTAAGCATCCGAACTATAGATGGCATAGTTGGCCTATCTGCTGCTTGGTCTTGAACGCAAAGAAGACCAATCTGTATGCATTACCTCGACTGGAATACAAGAATCAGCCAGCGCTTCATCCATGAAGTCTAATGCCTTGTTATCTGTCCACTGTTGCCATGCCTAAAAACATTTCGTAATATCAGAAAAGAGAAGACTGGACTTAAGAAAACATGGGCTAGGATTTAGATTGTGAACCTACATAACCAACAAGGCTTAGACCACTTTCACGGTGACGGAAACTGGAAATCACTCATCCCGAGATAATCTCTAATAGCAGTACCCCAAAGCTAAACATATCAGATTTCTCAGAAAATATCCCTTCCAAAAAATATTCTAGAGGCATGGACCCTCTGCATTTCAAGGAGATACAGAACTGATTAGTATTTTAATGTTACAATGGTAGATTTGTAGTGAGAACAGAGAAGTCAGTTTCCCCAACATGAATAGAGTGGTGGTGAAGGCATAAGCAGACTTAGTATGTTCCGATAACTCCCTGAGTGTTTGCCATCTCTTCTGTTCCTTGAAAAAAACCTGTGCCAAGCCAAAATCTGATATGTTAGGATTCATGTCTTTGTCCAAGAGAATATTGCTTACTTTCAGATCTCTGTGAATTATCTTTAAACAAGAATCGCGATGAAGATCCAGAAGCCTTCTTGCAATACCCTGAATGATGTTGAACCGACTAGCCCAGTCAAGCTGTAATCTTCTAGCCGGATCTGACACAAAGAAGGCCAATATGTATGCATCTTATTACCTCCGACGGGATACAAGATTCAGTCAATACCCATTTCCTCGATAACAATTCGGAAGAGCTTTTTGGAGTTCTGAAACGCATATTGTGTGTAGAGTGGAATGTTGTGAGTTAGAGGTTTGAGGAGAGTACAATTTTTGAAGAGCATTTATGTAATTATGAAACACAGATTGTGCATAGAGTGGAATGTTGTGAGTTAAGTGTTTGAGGAGAGTACAGTTTTCTAAGTCTAGTCATCCTGTTTGAACAATCCAAATTGTAACCTTCATTCTTCGGTACCATCATCAAAATAAAACTATTTCTTCACTTGGAGTGACCGACTCTTGATGTGATTTGATGGATATATATGTAAGAAGTTACAATAAGTTAAATGAATGTGTACATTCCTCTTTAGGCTTTCTTTTTAACACATTTTTTTTTTTACTTTAATTACTTGACTTGTGGCTGGGTTTACATTCTCTTTACCACACACCGATTTTTTTCAATTAAAAAGGCTAATTTTCTGTGTTTTCTAACCTTTTATTCTCCAAACAAAACTCAATCTTTTTCAATACTATGAAATGGGCTGGAACCCATAAGTTTTGGATTAGACATTAGCCCATAAGTTCTTTTGGATCAATAGACGGGTTGTAACTCTGTTGTTATTCAACAACCTATGGTACAGACATGCAGGTCTCTGTTTGCTTTGAAATGGTTTTTTTAACGTGGGTGATGTTGACACAGGTATCAATGTGCAAGTCTGTTATAAAAAAGAAGATATCAATCGACAAGTTTTTTTAGATCTTATAACGTTAATTCAACTGTTGCCTCCACGCAAACGTTTGGTGACGATCTTGTTTGCATATGCTTACAACTTGCTGTTTCTTAGTGTAGCTGACTTATATCTAATCATGAACTTACATTTTTTGTATAAAGTGTGGGAGTTTTAATTGGTAAATCAACACCAACTCTTTCTTTAATTCTTATAATTTTACTTACTCACCAATTTGTTGTTATTTTTAGTGTAGTTGACTTTGAGAACTAGTCTGTCTCTGAAATGTCCTTGCTTTTTGTTTCTGACTATGCAAGTGTCAGGAGAACGTTAAAGATACTAAGATGGATCTGACTACTAAGTACATTTTATATCCCTTTCTTGCAGAACAAATATAGATTGAAGTCTGAAATGAAGGTCAAGTGACAGGCGCTAGCGTTAGCAATGCGGGCTAGCATCCTGTATTCCAATCAAATGCCACCGATTTAAACATGGTCCATAAAGGGTACCGGGGGAATTATGATGGATTACCGGTGGTCAAAGAGGTAAATGCTCTTCCTTAATTTTTATATGCTGAACTTTGAACTTAGCATGCTATGGTCTCCTGGAGTTCCATCATATAGTAATAGTTTTTCTGTTTGAAAATTGTAAGGCTTCATTATTCTCTGAATTGGTACGAATATGTGTTTAATTGAGCTGCTACAGGCTTTGGGTTATTTTGGTATGACTTATATGCAGCTTAAGTTCACTTACAAGTTAATGTCAGAAAAGTTTGTGAAAAAAACGCAGAAGAAAAAATCTGGGTGTTTTTGGTAAAAAGTTTGTGCAGTTAAAAAAATTCTAAAATTCAAAATCCCAACTTTTTCTACAACCCAATTTTACACTATGGACGTTTAATTCCAAATCCAGATGATGGTATATAATTCCATACCAAAAATGACTTATAAGGTGACGTCAAGTTATATTCCAAAGCTGACTACGAGCTGCTTGTAAGTCATTCCAAACTCACCCTTTTGTAAATCAAAAATCTTACAAGACAAGCGTCAGAGGAGCCATGCCCATATCCTCAAAGTATGCATCTTTCGCGCGACATCAGACATAAAAAACATTTCAGATGAAAAGAAAATTGGACATATATAACATTGACGAAGAGCCTTGAATCAATGTTATATAGTAATTTATTATCATCATCTTCTCCGTTGTGCCTACCTTATCGTCCTTCCATTTTGGTTATGGTGACCTCATATCTGGAATCCATCTGCATATCTGGCCCCAAACCTCTGAAAGTGAATATCGGCTGTTTGGGTAATGAATCTTCTGCATCACCAGCAAGCATCCGAACTATGGATGGCATTGTCGGCCTATCTGCAGCTTGGTCTTGAACACAAAGAAGGCCAATGTGTATGCATCTTAGTACCTCAGATGGGATACAAGAATCAGCCAATGCTTCATCCATGAAGTCTAATGCCCTGTTGTCTGTACACTTTTGCCATGCCTAAAACATTTTTGCTAACATTAGAAAAGGAAAGACTTGCATATTTATCATGCATTTAAATTGAGATTGTGAACCTACATGACCAATAAGGCTTAGACCACTTTCACGGAGACAAAAACTGGCACTCATTCTGCCAGAGACAATCTCTAATAGCAGTACCCCAAAGCTAAACATGTCAGATTTCTCAGAAAATATCCCTTCCAAAGCATATTCTGGAGACATGTACCCGCTGCATTAGAAGGAAATACACAACTCACTATTTATTTCAATGTGACCTATGTCATGAAAAGAAGAAAAATAGTTCCCAACATGAGTAGAGTAGTGTTGAGGGCATAAAAGAGACTTACTATGTTCCTACAACTCTGTGAGTATTCGCCAATTCTTCTGTTCCTTGAAAAACCCGTGCCAAGCCAAAGTCTGATATTTTGGCATTCATGTCTTTGTCCAAGAGAATATTGCTCACCTTCAGATCTCTGTGAATTATCTTTAATCGAGAATCGCGATGGAGATACAGAAGTCCCCGTGCAATACCCTGAATGATGTTGAAGCGACTAACCCAATCAAGCTGTAATCTTCTAGCCGAATCTAACAACAAAACCATTTGAATGTTTTAAAGTGAAACAACCGCTCATAACAATAAAATAATCACGTTGTTGGTTTTGATGCAAGACAAAAGAGAACACTAACTGACAGTAAAAGTGGAGCTAACCGAAGAGAAAGAAGTCCAGGCTTCGGTTGGGCAAATACTCGTACACAATCATTAGTTCTTCTCCTTCTATACAGAAACCAAATAGACGAACAAGATTTCTATGCTGGAGCTTCGATATCAGTGAAATCTCATTCTTAAACTCGTCCATGCCTTGTCCGGAACCTGTAGAAAGTTTCTTCACTGCTATCTCCTGTCCATTTTCCAGTTTCCCCTGTGAAGTATGCTTAATTTAATAATTTTCTCCAATCACTAAATTCAAATACAAGGAAAGCGAAAATAAGAGTACCTTATAGACGGGACCAAATCCTCCTTTTCCGAGTATATTCTCTGAGCAGAAATCGTTTGTAGCCACTAGTATCGTTCCGTAATCAAATTCTGGAAACTCTTCTGGATCTTGATGTTTCATATCCCTTGTCTGCAAACTTTTATGTCGTAAGCCCCTTAAAGTGCCTAATTTAGTAGGCTTTTGAAGCCCTTGTGTAATTTCTTCCGTCTTCTCTGTTATCAAACATGAAGAATATCAACAAATACAAACAAATTGTCTCAAAGCGGATTTATATTTGGAAATATTCTCTTACCTCTCGTTTTACCTCTCCACTTGTGTAAAAGATACAGTATCACTCCCAGGAAGATGAAAGTTGAACTCACTGCAAGGCTCAGAGTGAGTTTTACTTTTTCCTTTCCCTTACCTGAAAAGGTAAAAAAAATATATATATACACAAAATGGAATTAGATAAAAGGAGGTAATTTACTAATTCTTGAAGAGAATTAATCAGTGAGTCACCTAGCTCAGAGTTGGCCAAACGAAGGAAAAGATCCTTTCCTCCAGTGGAAAACTCTTGGATATCCAACAGATCTTCCGTCCATTGAAGACATCCTATTCCCGCTACAAATGCATATGCCTTACATTTACAGTTCTTTAAGCACCAGCTTTTGCACTCCGGGGCATTGTCTTGCAGTACATGTGTTGAAAGATCAGGCAACTTCACTCCTTTGGACTTCTGAAATCCATCAATTTTTCCACTTCCTGAGGAGAAGTTGCTTGTATTATTCTGACAATTCAATTTAGTTCGCCTCACACATCCGTTGATCCAGTTTCCTTTGCCCCATTCCTTTTCTGATTTTGGCACAAACCCATTCAAGCAGCTGCAAATCGGTAACGCCTTTTTGTTGCAAACCCCAAATGCTCCACAATGTCCATATACATCTCATGGACTCTCAAATGTCTTATGAACAGTAATCCATTCCTTGGTGCCTTCATCCCACTGTACATACTTATTATCCCCTGTTGGTGATAGAGTAAAAATGAAAACATAAGAGCTATTGAGCAACTTGAATCCGATGTAGTGATTATCCTGATCTAGTCGTGTTACAAAGATGAACCCAGCTAGATACAATCCGGTGACTGGTGGGACCCCAACAAAATACTGCCCGTCCCACTGGCCAGTTCTGTGGATAGGTAGGGATTTGTTCCAAATAAGAACTTGTGGTGGGGACTCGGCTGTAAAGCCAAAAGAAAAAACCCCAGCTGATGGGTTGTTTTCTGTTTTCCAATTCGACAAGTACTGCTTCTGCTTTGTTCTTGAGTTTACTCCAATCATCATTCCTGGGATGAGAGTGTCACATGGATGACTAAAGCTCTCCCATATAGATTCTCCTGAAACACTATTTTGTAGTATGAAGTTTCCATCATCAAGAAGAACTGCGGCAGAATGATTAGTAGTACCAGAAATATTGGTTGACCAGACGATGTTTCGGTTTCCATCTAGAAGCCATAGATTTCCATCACCACCAATCGTTAAACTGGAGGCATGGTCAGAACCTCCAATCGGTGTCTCTCTATTGGCTACCCATAAAGCTCTACGAACAGGGATTTTCTTATACCATATTCCAACATACTGGTTAGGAGAATTACCTGGACTGAAGAAGCCCAGCTCAAAGATTTCCCCGGCAGAAACTAGAGTTTCCCTTACTGAAATATTTTGGGACTGATTCAAAGTGTCGGCTGAAGTGCAGAGTTGCAATTGGACAGCTATGATACAAAGAGATATGATCAAAGGAAAGGAGAAGAAAGAAAAAGGCTCAGTTCCCATGTCCTTGATACCTAGTTTTGAAGAGCTTTTTGGAGTTCTGAAATACAGATTGTGTAGTGTTGAATGTTGTGACTTAACGGTTTGAGGAGTCTACAATTTTCTAAAGTCTTGTCTTCCTAAATAAACAATCCAAGGTGTAACCTACGTTCTTTAGCATTGTCATCAAAATTAAACTATTGTTCCCCTTGGAGTTACTGACTCTTGATGTGATTTGATGAATATATATATGAAGTTATAATAAGTGAAATGAATATGTAGAACCTGTTACGCTGTTCATTCAACACATCTAATTTTTCTTTTTTACTGTTTCATTATGCCGGCAACCCTTATGATTTATGTATAAGTACATTCTTTTACCACACACCAATTTTCTCTATGAATAAGTATAGTCTGTTACCACACACCAATTTTCTGCAATCAAAAGGGCTACCTGTCTGTTTTTTTTTTTTTTTTTTTTTTTTTTTACCTTTTTCATGTTCGGACAACCACCTCTTTTTCGATACTAAAAAATGAATGGGTAGTAACCCATAAGTTTGGATTACACACTAACCCATAAGTTCTTTTTGGACTAAGGAACGGGTTGTAACTCTGTTGTTATTCAACAACTTATGGGTATAGAAAGCCAGGTATCTGTTTGCTTTCGGATGGTGTTTCAACATGATGTTGACACATCATCAATGTGCAAGTCTCTTATAAAAAAGAAGACGTCAACCAATATGTTAATTCGACGGTTACCTCCACACTAATGTTTGGCGATGATCTGGTCTAACGTATGCTTAAAATTTATATCTAGCTATAACGTTTTTTTTTTTTTATAGCGTTGTAGTTTTGTTTAATAGTTTGGTGATGATCTGGTCTAACATATGCTTACTATTTATATATAGCTATAATGTTTTTTTTTAATAGTGTTGTAGTTTTGTTTGGTAGTCAACACCAAGTAGTTCTTCAATTCTTGTACTATGTTAATTCAACAGTGACCTCCACACCAATGTTTGGTGATGATCTGGTCTAACATATGCTTACGATTTATGTCTAGTGTAGGACATACTGTAAATAAGTGAGAGTATATTTACATTATTAGTCCTTGGATAGCTTATTTAAACTAATAGCTGTATTAGTTCAATCAATCAGTCAATAAAATAATTTTCTAGTTCTTCATGGGAATGTGTGGCCAATTTAGATTGTGTTTTATAAAATAATCTCAATGCGAAAGGAAGCCTAAAAGGTATAAATACATGCCTGGGGGTATTAGATTGTGTTTGGTGGAGGGATTAAGTGAAATACCCTATTACCTCATCCCCTTATTACCATATTACCTACTTTTGGTGGTGGAATTCAATTTGTCTTGTCATTGGAACTGTGCAGCGACATTACAAAGATAGGTTGAACTTTCCTGGGCTATTTGAAGCGCAAGGGTAGCCGAATCAGTTTGAGTGATGTACCAAGAAGGATGTTTATCGCTTAGCGCAGACAACTGGGAGCATTTAAACTGCAGTCAGGCATACAGAAAGTAAAACTACTTTTACTTTCCATTTTCAATCTTATAATTGAAATTTCATTGACATTGTTATAACGTAAAGTCATAAACCCTTGAATAATCTTCTATAGTTTAGTAGTATTATCTTCTTCTGCATTGCACCACATTCATCTTCCTTCAATCATGGAAATCGTGACCTCATTAATGGGACTCATTTTGTTGGATCGTGACTGTACTTCTGGTCCCAAACTGCTGAAAGTGAATGTCGGTTGTTTGGGTTTTGGAGCTCCTGCATCACCAGTAAGCATCGGAACTATAGATGGCATAATCGGCCTATCTACAGCTTGGTCTTGAACACAAAGAAGGCCAATATGTATGCATCTTGTTACCTCGGATGGGATACCAGAATAAGCTATTGACCCATCCATAAAGTTTAAAGCCCTTTTAGCGACCCACTCTTGCCATGCCTGAAACGGTTCTGCTAATATCAGAAAAAAATAAACCACGTGAATGAGAAAATATCCCTCCTAAAAGACAATCTCCAAAAGAAGTACCCCAAAGCTATAGGTGCTGGATTTCTCAGAAAATATCCCTCCTAAAGCATACTCCATAGACATGTACCCGCTGCATTCATGGAAATGATTAGGTTTTCTATTCTTATTACCTATTAGTTAACCACTTAATTATGTAAATCCTTTGGTTTATGGAATGTAAATATTTTGGTTAATGCATAGAAAGAGACTTACATTGTTCCTACAACTCTCTGAGTGTTTGCCAACTCTTCTGTTCCTTGAAAAGCCCGTGCCACTCCAAAATCTGATATCAGTAAAACAAGAATCGCGGTGGAGATACAGAAGCCCTCTTGCAACACCCTGAATGATATTGAAGCGACTAGCCCAATCAAGCTGCCCTGTTTTAGCCGAATCTAACATGAAAACCATTTTAAATTAGTAAATTCTGATGCATGACAAGATAAAACACTGACAGTTGAAGTAGACCTAACCAAAGAGAAAGAAGCCCATGCTTCTGTTAGGCATATACTCGTACACAATCATTAGTTCCTCTTTTTCTACGCAAAAGCTAAATAGCCAAACGAGATTTCTATGCTGGAGCTTTGATATCAGTAAAACCTCATTCTTAAACTCTTCTATGCCTTGTCCAGAACCTGTTGAAAGCAATGTTGTCAGGATCGCGATCCGGATCGTGGGATCTTACGATCCTACGATCTAGGAGGGGACCTGCGATTCGGATAGTGTGAAAAATCGTTTTCTGATGGGATCATGTGGGATCACGAAGCAAAATCGTAGGATCGGATAGAATCTTACGATCCCACTGATCCTGACGATCCAACCTTTTTTTTTCTTTTGGGCTGTTCTGTTGGGTCAGCTAATTGAAAAAAATACATTTTTGGGCTTAGTCCAGTTGTTTATATTAATAATAATTCACCCAAAAGGCACAAAAAAAAAACATAACTTACCCTAGTTCAAATATTTGTCAATCTGGATAAGATTTGTTGGTACTTACGGCTGAGAAAGTGAGAAGAAGTGAGAAGAAAAGGGAACGACGAAGAAGCAGAGGCGTCAGGCGACTACGACGACTGCGCAACCACCATTGCCGGCCTCCAGCAAGATCGTCGGACTCCAGCAGGGCAGCCACCATATGCTTGATGTTATGACTTAATGATGAGATTAATTATGGTGATGATGTGTCTATGGTATATTATGTCTTGAGCTTGTATATTGACATTTTCGTAACATTAAAAACTTGAGAATAAGTAGTATAAGTAGTCACAAAATTAATAAAATATATATATATATACAGTTTTGGTAGGATCTTACGATCCGATCCGATCCTACGATCCTCGATCCTGTGAGACACTTTCCGATCTTACTTAGGATCACGATCCTGAAAACCTTGGTTGAAAGTTTCTTCACTGCTATGTCCTGTCCATCTCCCAGCTTTCCCTGTACCATACTATTAATGGTCCATCAAATATACTGGAAAAATGGAAGTAAGAATACCTTATACACAGGTCCAAATCCTCCTTTCCGAAGTATATTCTCTGAGGAGAACTTACTGGTAGCCGCTACAAGTTTATCATAATCAAATTCTGAAAACTCCTGAATCTTGATGTTTCACATGCCTTGTCTGCAGACTTCTTTGTCCAATGCCCCTTAAAGTGTTCAATGTACTAGGCAGTGGAAGCCCCTAATTAGTTTCGCCCCTCTCCTCTGTTATCGGACACACGGAAGATATCAACAGATACAAATCAGTTGAGTCAGTTATCAAAAGGATTTATATGCTAAAGTGTTTTCTCACCTCTTCGCTTAGCTCTCCTGTGGAGTAAAACATAGAGTGCCACTCCCAATAATATGAAACTTGATGTTGCTCCAATGCCCTCGATCAGTTTTTCTTTTTCCTTCACCTTAACTGAAGACAGGAAAAACAGAAACTCAAAAAGAAGTTAATGAACAGGAGATAACTAATGCAGCAGAAACTTAGATCACTCACCTAGCTCGGAATTTTGTAAACGAACGAAAAAAAGAAAATATCCTCCCCTCCATGTGAAAACTCTTGGACATCCAACAGATCTTTAGTACTTCACTGAACATATCATATACCAGTCACAAATGCACATGCTTGACAAGTACAGTTCTTCAAGCACCAGCTTTTGCACTCTCCAGCATTGTACATATGTAGAAATATCAGGCAACTTCATGCCTCCAAACTTACGGAATCCGTTAACTTGTCCCCTTCCTGGGGACAAGTTACTTGTATTGTTGTGACAATTTAGCTCACTTCGCCTCATGCACCCGTTTGTCCAGTTTCCTTTTCTCCATTCCTTCTCTGATTTTGGCACGAACCCTTTCACGCACTTGCAGACTGGTGATGTGTCCTTATTGCAAACCCCTGATGGCCCACACGCTCCGTATATGTCGCATGGGCTCTCCACTGAGCTAGTACCTGTAGTCCATTCTTTGATACCTTCATCCTACTTCACATGCTTCATTTCCCTGTTGATGTCAGAGTGATAATCGTAACATGAGAGTGATTGAACAACTTGAATGTGAAGTAATGATTGTCTTGATCAAGTTGGGGTTCAAAACTGAATCCATCTAGATACAATGTGGTTACTGTTCGCATCCAACAAACTTCAATCCGTTCAACTGGCCAGTTCTGTAGAAAGGGACAGACTCTTTCCAAGTAAAAGCTTGTGGTGGGGACTCGGAAGATATACCCGTAACAAACATCCCAGGTGATGGGTCGCCGTCTGTTTTCCAAGATGGCAAGAACTGTTTCTTCTTTCTTCTAGAGTTGAAACCCATCAACATGCCTGAAAATACAGTGTCACAAGGATAATGAAAGCTCTCCCTTAAAGATTCTCCTGAAACACTATTCTGCAGTACTAAGTTACCATTGTCGAGAACCGCAACAGTATGATTAGTATCACTAGATATATTGCTTGGCCAGACGTTTTTTTTCGCTTCCATCAAGAAGCCTTAGATTGCCATCATAACCAATAGTTAGACTAGAGGCAGAGTCAGCTGCTGCTTTCGGTTTCTCTCTATTGGCTACCCATAAAGCTCTGCGTACAGGGATGTTCTTATACCAGATTCCGATATACTGATTAGAAAAATCACCTGGTCTGAAAACCCTAGCTCAAAGATTTTCTCAGCAGAAACTAGAGTCTCTCCGACTGAAACTGTTGATTCAAGCTCAAATATCAGAAATGGAGAATGAAGAAGAAGAAGAAGAAGAGAAGGGAAAGTTCTCAGCTGAAGAAAGTTTCAATCCATTTCTTACTGCAAAAGAAAACCACACCGAGGCTTTATATGACCTCTCTAACGGCAAGACACAGCTAGCCAATTAGAGAAGGACACCTGGCCAATTACAACTTAATGATAGATACTAAATACTGCTAAATACTGGGGTAGAAATGAAAATACAGAAAACCTAATAATAACATGAAAATACGGTATGGGACTCATATTTTAACACCCCCCCCCCCCTCAAGTTGGACAGGGCTTAACTAGAACTGCCAACTTGCTGATCAAACTTTGAAACACAGGAGCTGAAAGAGCCTTGGTGAGAAAGTCTGCAAGCTGGAGAGGTCCTGGAACATGGCTGAGCTGAATTGTCTTTGCTTGAACAAGATCTCTGACAGAGTGACAATCCATCTCTATGTGCTTAGTGCGCTCATGAAAGATAGGATTGCTAGCTATATGAATAGCTGAGCTGCTATCACAAAACAAGCTGGGAGGATCAGAAAGATGGATATGCAGTTCTTGAAGTAAAGAGAGTATCCACTGAAGTTCACAAGCAGTTGAACAGATCCCTCTATACTCAGCTTCAGCAGAACTATGAGACACAACTTTCTGTTTCTTTGATTTCCAGGAGATGAGAGATTTTCCCAGAAAAATCAGGTATCCAGTTGTGGATCTTCTGGTGTCAAGACACCCTCCCCAATCAGAATCAAAGTAGGCTGTGATATGAAGATCTCTAGTGCTTGAGAAACAAAGACCTAGATCAATTGTCCCTCTCAAATATCTGAGCACATAATGGAGGGCAAGCTGGTGTTCAATAGTTGGTGCAGATATGTATTGAGAGAGCTTGTGCACTGAATATGTTAGATCAGGCCTGGAGTTGCACAGATAGAGGAGTTTACCAACTAATTTTCTGTATTTTGTGGCACCTTCTTCTGTCAATGCTTCACCTGAAACTGCACTAAGATGACAACTAGGCAGCATTGGTGAAGAAGTGGGCTTACAATCCAGAAAACCAAATTCTTGTAGAATACCATGAGCAAAATTTTGCTGACTCATGAATAACCCAGAAACAGTTCTGCAAAATTCAAAACCCAGAAAATAATGTAGATCTCCAAGATCTTTGAGTTTAAACCTCTCATCCAGCAACACTTTGAAAGAATTTATCTCAGCTTTGTGATAACCAACCAATAGTATATCATCAACATATAACAATAGTAGAAGAAAACTACTACTATTGTTCTTTAAAAACAAAGTATAATCACTCTTGCATTGTAAGAAACCAAGCTGCAGAAGAGTACCAGTAAACTTTGAAAACCATTGTCTTGAAGCTTGTTTCAATCCATACAGAGCCTTCTTGAGTAGACAAACTGGATTTCTGATGTTTTTAGGAGCTGAATAGCCTTCTGGAAGCTTCATATAAACCTGTTCAGAGAGTTCTCCATGAAGAAAGGCATTATTAACATCCATTTGAACTATATACCATCCATGCATTATAGCAAGAGCCAAAACACATTTTAATGTAGGCAACTTTGCCACTGGAGAAAATGTCTCAGAGTAGTCAATTCCTTCTGTTTGAGTGTACCCTTTGGCCACCAGTCTTGCCTTGTGTCTTTCTAAGGTGCCATCTGCCTTGTATTTGGTTTTAAAAACCCACTTGCATCCAACTATTTTCTGATTGTTTGGAGCTGAGACTATGTCCCAGGTACCATTAAGCTCAAGAGCTTGAAGTTCATTGCTAACAGCAACTTTCCACTCATCAAATTGAGAAGCTTCATCATATGTAAGTGGCTCTATAGGGCAGATGATGTTTGTATTTGAAGAAGAAAGTAAAATTCTCTTTGATCTGGGTTTGGTGAGAACAAAATCTTTCAAATGTGAAGGTGGCTTTGACACTCTACCTGATGTCCTGGTAGGATTCATAACAGGTGGTGACATTTGTGGTGGAGAAGCTATTGGTGGTGGTGAGTGAATGGGGGTATTAGACATAGGAGATGTAGGTGAAACAAGAAAATCATCAACAGAATGAGGGATGCAATGAGGAGTGTGAGTATGAATGTATGTAGGAGCATCCATATAAGGAAAAATATTTTCATGAAATGTAATATCTCTAGATATCAAAATTTTCTGATTAAGAAGATCAAAAACTTTGTACCCTTTGATTCCAAAAATGTATCCCAAAAAGACACACTTGAGAGATCTATGATCAAATTTCACTCTACCATGACTCAGGGTAGATGTGTAACATAGGCAGCCAAAAGTTTTAAGAAGTGAATAGTCAGGTATCTTACCATAAACTTTCTGATATGGAGATTGATTTCTCAATCTAGGAGAAGGTAGTCTGTTGATAAGGTGTGCAGCAGTGAGAACACATTCTCCCCAGAATCTAACAGGTAAGTTTGATTGAATCTTCAAAGCCCTGGCAACTGCTAGAAGATGCTGATGCTTTCTTTCAACTATAGAGTTCTGTTCTGGGGTAGCAATGCAGCTAAACTCATGCATTATGCCTTTGAGACTGCAGAAATCTTTGAGTGCCAACTCAGGAGCTTGATCACTCCTAATTTTCTTCACTTTAGCATTGAATTGTGTTTCCACAAAATGACAGAAACTGGGGATGGCTGACTGCACTTCTGCTTGCATTTTAGCAGATAAATCCAAGTTGATCTAGAGGCATCATCAACAATAGTGAGGAAAAATTTGAAACCATCATGAGTAGGAGTGTTGTAGGGACCCCAAGTGTCACAATGAATCAGCTCAAAGTTAATAGAAGAAATTCCATTCTTCTTTGGAAACTTAAGTCTTTTCTGCTTTGCTAGAGGACAAACAGTACAACATGTATCACCCTGAATAGTACCACACCTTAGAATGGAAGAAAGCTGATTCATCTTTCTATAAGAGGGATGACCAAGCCTCATGTGCCATAAGTCACTTGCAGATGTGGGACTTGGTGTGTGTTATAAATTTGCTGAAATTTGAGAGGAATTACTGAGTATGTATAAGCCATCTCTCTTAGATCCAGTAGCAAGCACTTTGTTAGAGAGACTATCATAAATAGAACACTTATCCTTTTCACAAATAAAACTGCATTGTCCAGTAGCAGTGAGCTGAGAGATGGAGATCAAATTGAATTTGAAATCAGGGACACAAAGAACTTTCTCAAGTTTGAGAGAGTCATTAACAATAACTGAGCCAATATGAGAAACACTCACAGCCTTTCCATTAGGCAGATGAACTGACACATTTTTGACAGCAGTAACTCCTTGTAGCAAGTGAAGCTGAGAACATATATGATCAGTGGCACCTGTGTCAATTATCCAAGGATTTGCACCCAGAGAAGAGCTAGAGAGTGCCGTATGTATAGATACTGTGCTAAAAACTCCACCCAGAAAATGTGTGCTACTGCTGTTAGATGATTCATGCTTCCCAACTAATGGATTATCATAATGATGCAAAGAAGTTCCCTCATAAGGACTTACTGATCCCACTTCACTCACATTGGAAGTCTTGAGTCCTTGGAGTTGAAGTTGGGAACTAATTAAAGAAGCAATCTGCTGACACTGAGCAGGTGTGAATTCCACAGAATTGTACATAGAAACCCCTTTTTCTGGTGAAATAGCAACTGCAGCAGTGACATTATTTCTCACCTTAGGTTTATAATTGGCTGGATAGCCATGAAGCTTCCAGCATTTTTCTCTTGTATGTCCAGTTCCATTACAGTAAGTACAACTCAGCTTACTCTTAGAACTGTGCTTGAAATTATTTCCTTGCTGAGCATAATTGATCTTATGAGTCTCAGAACTAGAGACAGCCATTCCCATATTAGGATTAGGCAAAATTCCATGATAACCAGCACTAAGTGCCATTTGATTTTCATGTTGAATGACCTTAGAAAAAACATGATTCAAAGAAGGTGTAGGTTCCATAAGCAGTATCTGCTCTCTCACAGCTTAGTATTGGTCATTTAGACCCATCAAGAACTTCATAGTTCTTTCTTCTTCTTGTAACTCTGCAAATGCAGTAAGATGACCACAAGTACAGCTGGGAAGACATTTGTAATTCATCAATTCTTCCCACAAGGTTCTGAGCTTAGTGTAATACACAGTGACACTCATATCACCTTGTTTCAAATCAGAAATCATAGTTGATAATTGATAAATTCTAGGCTTATTGCCTTGAGAAAATCGTTCTAAAAGGTCAACCCAGATCTCCCTAGAAGTAGTTCTATAAACTACACTTGCAGCAATATCTGGAGAAATGGAATTCAATAGCCAGGAAATAACCATACTATCGCATCTTCTCCAGATTTGTGCATATTCCGAATTAGGGTCTGGTTTCGGTATAGAACCATCAACAAATCCCAATTTATTCTTCGCATCTAAGGCGACATTCATGGATCTTTGCCATGGATAATAATTTGGTCCAGTAAGTGTCTGAGAGACAATTAAATGACCTGGATTATCAGAAGGAGATAGGAAATAAGGAGAAGAAGGATTTATACCTCCATTAACACCGAAAACAGCATCAGCGGTGTTCATCGGTGGCGTGGTCGCCATTTGAAGCAATTAGAAAAAGAAGCAGATCTGTGACCCAGAAATAAACTAGGTCACGCAGAAATTGGAGGAGAGCTTGAAGTAGATCGATCTCCAAGAGCAACCTGGCTCTGATACCATGTTGATTCAAGCTCAAATATCAGAAATGGAGAATGAAGAAGAAGAAGAAGGGAAGTGAAAGTTCTCAGCTGAAGAAAGTTTCAATCCATTTCTTACTGCAAAAGAAAACCACACCGAGGCTTTATATGACCTCTCTAACGGCAAGACACAGCTAGCCAATTAGAGAAGGACACCTGGCCAATTACAACTTAATGATAGATACTAAATACTGCTAAATACTGGGGTAGAAATGAAAATACAGAAAACCTAATAATAACATGAAAATACGGTATGGGACTCATATTTTAACAGAAACCTTTTGGGACCGAGTCAAAATGTCGACAGCAGTGCAATGTTGCGGTTGTTTAAGTATATGGCAGAGCAATATGAACAAAGGAACTGAGAGGAAAGAAACATGTCCGTTAACCATTTGTTGTGATACTGATCTTTGAAGAGGATTTTGATTTCTGAAATGACTTGAGCTTTTGGTATCCTTCTGTAGTTAACTTCCATACCTTCTTTCGGTAGATTTAAGAAATGGCAGGCTGTGGCCACATGCCATCATGTAGCTCATGAGAAGATTACTTAGCCATCTGTATTCTTTCCTTTAAAATTTCTGGAGTAAACAATTCTTTGATCTTTGATTAGACACTAATTAACCTGTAAATTTATCTGTTAAGTAGGTAAGAAATAGGATGTAGGTTGTTTTATTTGTATTTTAATGTGATTAGAGTTGACATAGGTGGTATTAATTAAACCACAATTCTGTTATAAAAGAACGTCAATCATCTTGCTTATGATATTCATTATTAGGTAATCTCTATCAGTTATCTGTCCGCCGAATGGCTGAGGTCTAATATGTATTATATTGATTTTCTGTAATATTGGTACTGTTGTGGATGGTGGCTGATAAATTTATAACGGAAGCTGGCTTAGTCCCTATTCTGGGCCTCTGGGGTTAGATCTCATTGTCTACCACATTCTCTTAAGACACCGTTTTCGAATGTCAACGTTCTTCTAACATATCTCACCATCCACTCGAGAAATGCAAGCTGTCTGAAGTGCGTTGAATATCACTATTAATTGGAATGAATGAGCGCACTCGCGATAATGATTGAGTTTATTCAATCTTCTTGGAAGTTTCTCTCCCTATATCTATTTTGTACAAAGAAGAACTACTGTTATCTAGAAATAAAATTTCTGACTCTACAAATAGGACGGAAATCATCTAAACGAGTGAGCTAGCGTGATTGAAGTAACCGAAGATGGCCTTACATTATGAATTTTATACGGAGGAAGTTGTCTTCAGGAACCAGATGTGTTATTGCTAGCTAAATGACAGCCCCTAACAACCAACTGAACACCAACTCTAATTGTTCATTAAAAGTTAGAGATAGAGTTTCTTGCTGAACATTTGCAAAACTAAAGTTAGGAATAGAGTTTCTTGCTGAACATTTGCAAAACTAAAGTTAGGGATATAGTTTCTTGCTGAACGTTTGCAAAACTAAAGAATTAGGAATAGAGTTTCTTGCTGCACATTTGCAAAACCAAAGTTAATAGCTTTCCCCTATATGTTGTCATGTCTTCAGGGAGTGTTGAAGAACCCGAGAGTACAAGTAAAGGTGCCCAGAAACCGAAGGAAAAGCATCTGCCAACACTTAAAAAAGGAAGTCAAAAGATGAATCAGAGCCAGAGGATGAAGAAGATGATATCGTGGTGATGCCAGTGAAGAGGAGGAAGATCAAGAAAATGGGGAGGCAGAACAAAAGAGACAGAGAGGTGGAAAGCCTGCTAGAGGCAGAGGCCGCGACAAAGCTGCCAGCAACAACTCAACAGAGAAGTCACAAGGCACAACTTCCCCAGTTGAAGCTGGAGTTTTTGTTTTCTCCATCAAAAGATGTATGAAGTGTACTTAAGACCTTCTTTGTAAGGGAGTTCCGGGTTTTTCTGAGTTCATTGTGTCCTTGAATCTTAACCATTTATAGTTTTTAATTGGACATATCTTTACAATGTCATTCGAGGAACTTATTGCCCTCATTAATGAACATGTAAATATGAGGACTGACAATTTCAAAGCACAATAGGAATGTTATGTGTCTTCATTCCCCTCCAACATCTTAAATTATTTAAGTGAAAATTGTTTGTTTCCACGGAAGTCACTGGAGGTAGAACACTCCTGCATTATAATGTGTAATTCGCAGCAACCAGGCGAAGAGGGTTTTTCTTGTGCTTGGTAAGACCTGGCAAGACATTAGTGTCGACGACTTCCTCTGTCATCCCATCAGGCAGATCCCAATCAAATCTGTAGAGGAGGTTGGCAAGCGCTATCTCCACAGCAGTACTGCCCAAATTCATCCCCGGGCAGCATCTCCGGCCGGCACCGAAAGGGATGAGCTCGAAATCTTGGCCTTTGAAGTTGATTTCGCTACCCAAGAATCTCTCAGGTAAGAAGTCTTCTGGGTTGTGCCAAGCTTTTGGGTCTCTCTGAACAGCCCATGTATTGATAAAAATGACTGTTTTTGGTGCAATCTCGTATCCGTTTATGTTAAATTTCTGCATCGTTTCCCTTGGTGCGGGCATAGGAGCTGGAGGGTGCAGTCTTAGTGTTTCTTTTATTACCGCCTTGAGATATGGAAGGTTTTGGACATGATCTTCATCCAAGAAAGCATTCGTTCCACATCCTAAATTTCTCAATTCTTCTTGGACTTTCTTCAATGATCGAGGGTGTTTTATTAGTGCTGTCATGGCCCAAATAATTGTGGCTGCGATTGTATCTGTTCCAGCTACAAATATATCCTGCACGAGCCAAACACAGTGTTAGAGTTGCACCAAATTGCTCAATTTTTCTTGGAGTTTCTTCAATGATTGAGCGTCTTTTATTAGTGTTGTCATGGACCAAATAATTGTGGCTGCAATCGCATTTGTTCCAGCGACAAATAGATCGTGCATGAGCCAAACAGTGTCATAGCTTCTATGCCAAAGATAAACTAGGGACTCGGGGAAAAAATAAATAAACCCCAGACGCTGTTAAAGATGAAGTCAAGTGTCGTAATTTTAAAAACTGCAGAGACGTAAATAGTAAAACCAATACTGCATGTAGCTAAGTGTCAGCGAGGCGAAACTACGAGATGACAATCTGTCAAAATTTCTCATAAAAATAATGAATATGCGCACTTGAAACAGTGAGCAATGCATGATTTGGACTACATACATGTAAAAAAAATAAAGAAATCGTAACAAATAGTACGATTTCTTTATTATTGTGTTAATAAAGACCCCAGACGCTGTTAAAGATGAAATCACCAACTATATTACGGTGTTAATCAATTTGATCCAAGTGTCGCAATTTTACAAACTGCAGAGACGTTAAATAGTAAAACCAAGAGTGCATGTAGCGAAGTGTCAGCGAGGCGACAATCTGTCAAAATTTCTCGTAAAAATAATGAATATGCGCACTTGAAACAGCGAGCAATGCATGACTTGGACTACGTGCATGTAAAAAAAATTACGAAATCGTAATAAATAGTAAGAAAATTGGCATACCATGAGCACTGCTTTAATATGATCCATAGTAAGATCAAGTGAGGTTGTGTGATCCTTCATCAACTCAAGAAGGATGTCAAGAATGTCCTTTGTCATGGACTCTTTCCTCTCTGGACTGAGGTGATCATCTATGAGCTCTTGATAAAACAAGTCTAGTTTCTTGAAAGTCTTCTCAAGCCTAGCACACATACCATTGGCTCTATCAACCCACCCCAACATAGGAAAATAATCAGAGACAAAGAAGCTCCCTAACATGACTTGAACTTCAGCAAGAAGACTCTGAAACCTACTTCTCTCACAACCATCTCCATCATCACATTTGTTCCCAAATGCAATTCTGCAAATTATGTTATTAGAGAAAGATATTGCCAACTCACTTACATTTACGGGTTTTAAAGAAGTAGCTAGTTTTGCAATCTTGTTTATCATCAGAGAAACTTCCTCTTCGCGACAGAGGCGAAAAGATTTGACCCTTTCAGAGCTGAAGAGATGCAGGGTACAGATCTTCCTCATTTCTCTCCAGTAGTCATTGTGTGGTGAGAAAGCTATGTCTTGTTGATTGTAAGATAATGTTTTTTGGCCAAGCATGGTTGGTCTACTACAACATTGAAGGTCATGAGTTTTCATGACTTGTTTGGCCATTTCACGTGAAGAAACAACCAAGGCTCGGACTGAACCAAGACGAATGGACATGAGAGGACCATAGGTTTTTGAGAGTTGGTGCAGGTGAAGGTGGTGGGAGGTGTTGTGAAGTTGGTATAAGTTTCCAATGAAGGGAAGTCCTCGAGGACCCGGTGGATGAAGGGTGGTTGCTCTTCCATTCTTTGTGATTTTATGGAGAAGGAAGAAGAGAATGGGAAGAGATAAAATGACTAGAGGTAGCATCTTGTGGGATGGAGTTTTTATCTTCCGTGCCTTGCATGTGTATATATAAGAGGCTCAAATGCACTGTCGGTATCGAAGTTGTCTTTTGTACCACATGGTACTAAGCTCGTACTTGGTTTTTAGTTTCTTTCAAAACTGAAAGGCTTAATTACTTAGTGCATACCCACATTATAGTGAAACTAACGCATTGCAACCACCACTTCTAGAATACGTTTATTGCATCCCTCATTAATTTACAATAAATCATACTTATTGGAAATATAAATAAATCATACTTATTGAAACTGGGTTGCAATGTGTTAGTTTCATTATAATGGGGTATGCATTAAGTAATTAAGCCAAACTGAAAATCAAGGTGTTTGACATTGTTCGATTTTTTAGTTTTAGAAAGTGACAGTTTTTTACGATTTGTGTGAGCAGAGTAGTTTTTACATTAAAAAAAAAAAAAAAAAAAAAAAAAAAAAAAAAAAAAAAACACCTCGATCCAAACGTCCCATTGTCACCTTTGAAAGACTACTTTGCCCATAAATTTCCCCCCACAAACTCATACAAACTCGAGAAATCACTGCAGCCTTAAAAGACCCTTTACCCTCAAAATATTCCTCCTATGAACCTTCACAAAAAAACTTACCATTAAATGTGAGATTTCAGAGTAACATCATTTCCTTTCCTTTTTTTGCTACATTTCCTTTTCATGAATATGCCATTTAAAGGCATTTTTTAACTTTTTATATTATTTCATCTTTCTACCGTGACCACCATTTACTAATGATGGGACCATAAGGCCACCCGGACACCCACCTGTTAATATCATGTCATTATATAAGAGCATAAATACATATCTTGTGTATATGCTTACTGTAAATGAATTGACTAGTGACCTGTATATGTATATTTCTGTCGGTACGAAATAGGCATCATAATTCATGATTTTAGAATTGGTTGGCCAACATAGATATAGTTTGTCTGCAATTGCACGAGTGTCGGTGGAAGCAAATTTTGAGTGGTATGGAGGGATTGTCCTGGTAAAAGTATATGGTACGTGTACTTTGTGAACTTATTGATGGCGTGAATGTGTTTTCTGTCAAGACAACTCAGGTTCTTGGACCCTCCATAGTTAAGGAACTGATTTTACTACATGTTTTTTGGGAATTGTGACTCAAGAGATCGATGGCTGAAGAGTTGTTGACATATATTTTGGTGGTTAATCGATTATCTGTGGTGATTGGAAGTAGGAGAAGAAGGCTGGATTAAATAACCCCAACGGCGACTTCAACTTGATATCAGGTATATCAACAAACTTGAAGCTTTTCAACTCCACCCATCTTGATATTTTAGCTACTAGAATGTTTTCTCCTTTGTAGAACACCATAAGTAGGGAAATATCATTATGTAGAATACTGTTTATAATTTGACGCAGTGGAAAATGTCTTGTTCATTGTAAGATAATGTTTTCTGGCCAAGCATGGTTGGTCTACTACGACATTGAAGGTCATGAGTTTTCATGACTTGTTTGGCCATTTCGTGTGAAGAAACAATCAGCGCTCGGACTGAACCAAGACGAATGGACATGAGAGGACCATAGGTTTTGGAGAGTTCGTGCAGGTGAAGGTGGTGGGAGGTGTTGTGAAGGTGGTATAAGTTCCCGATGAAGGGAAGTCCTCGAGGACCCGGTGGATGAAGGGTTGTTGCTCTTCCGTTCTTTGTGATTTTATGGAGAAGAAAGAACAGAATGGGAAGAGATAAAATGACTAGAGGTAGCATCTTGTTGGATGGAGTTTTTATGTTTTGTGCCTTACATATGTATTAGAGACATGTATATATAAGAGGCTCAAATGCACTGTTGGTATCGAAGTTGTCTTTTGTATCACATGGTACTATGCTCTTACTTGGTTTTTAGTTTCTTTC
This sequence comes from Linanthus parryae, assembly GCA_023055425.1. Taxonomy (NCBI): domain Eukaryota; kingdom Viridiplantae; phylum Streptophyta; class Magnoliopsida; order Ericales; family Polemoniaceae; genus Linanthus; species Linanthus parryae. The sequence continues at coordinate 684,530 of JALGPY010000017.1, forward strand.
AAAACTGAAAATCAAGGTGTTTGGACATGTTCGATTTTTTGGTTAGATTTTTTTTGTTTTGGAAAGGGACTAAGTTTTTTCGGATTTGTGTGAGCAGAGTAGTTTTTACATAAAAACAAAAAAGAACACTCGATCCAAACACCCCATTGTCACCTATGAAAGACTACTTTGCCCATAAATTTCCCCCACAAACTCTAGTACAAACTCGAGAAATCACTGCAGCCTGTAAAATACCCTTTACCATCAAATTATTCCTCCTATGAACCTTCACAAAAAAATTTACCATTAAATGCGAGCTTTCACAGTTACAACATTTCCTTTCCTTCTTTTAGCTACAACATTTCCTTTCATGAATCCATTTAAAGGCATTTTAAAACATTTATTCTATTTCATCTTTCCACAGTGACCACCATTTACTAATCGTAGGACCATAAGGCCACCCGGACACCCACCTGTTAATATCGTGTCATTATATAAGAACATAAATACATGTCTCGTGTATATGCTTACTGTAAATGAATTGACCAGTGACCTGTATATATGTATACTTCTGTCGGTACGAAATAGGCATCATAATTCATGATTTTAGAATTGGTTGGCCAACATAGATATAGTTTGCCTGCAAATTACATGTGTGTCGGTGGAAGAAGATTTTGAGTGGTATGGAGGGATTGTCCTGGTAAAAGTATATGGGTACGTGTACTTTGTGAACTTATTGATGGCATGAAAGCGTTTTCTGTCAAGACAAATCTTGGACCCTCCATAGTTAAGGAACTGATTTTACTACATGTTTTTCGGGTATTGTGACTCAAGAGATCGATGGTTGAAGATATTTTCACACACACACACACACACACTGTTGGGAATTATTCGTCGAATTCCCGCCGCAACGGAAGCAAAAATAACGCTACACGATCACATACTCAACACACGCAATATAGGAGAGGAAAAACGACAACAAGAATTTAACGTGGTTCGGCAAAACTGCCTACATCCACGGGAGGAGGAGAATCTCACTATATCAATGAGGGAATACATCGTAGGGGAGAGACAGCTCAATCCGCGGACCACGTCGATGCGGTACCCTCATCCTCATGGCCTACAACCATGAAACCCTAACCTCACACATCCGCTCAAAGATATCTCTCACCAATCTCTCTCAACTCAACTCAATTAGAAACAATAGCTAGCACCTCTATTTATACTAATATAGAGGAGGTGGAAAAGCCCACCAAGCCCTAGTCATCACCTCCTCAGAGATCACCTCCTCAGAGGAAAAATCAGACGCATCGGGTACACCGATTCGTCTTGCGGAATTCGAGACAAAACCCAACAAACTCCACCTTGGCTTGAATTCTGCAAGCGCCTAGCAAATTCCTCAGCCAACTCTGTTGTTGATGTCAACTCCGCCGCATCCGCCATGCTCCAACTGCATGGACCGCCATCGCATACCACATAGATGCTCTGCACCCCCTCCTAGGGCGCCACCTCGCACCTCCAGCACAGGTGCGTCCCAAAGTCCGCTACTTTGGGGAGTAGTGTGGCTCCATCTCTCCACCAGCTAGCTCATCACTGGAGAGTTCTCCACCAACCACGTCAAGTGCAAACGAGACTCGCTTCCTCTTCACTACTGTATTCTTCATCACCGTTCTCGTCACTTGAGCACCGTCTCGAACAACCTGCAACTTCTGCATAGTCTGCACTATCTCCATGCTTCAGCGACCTCACACGTCAACCACGTGTTTCTCTACGCCAGCCCTGAGTGCTTCTCCTTTCGCTGTTGATTCACCTGTTCGACTACACCCCTTCACCAAGACATCTTGCAAAGCCACCACTTTGCGAACCCGCCGCGACTTACCTCTCTTCTTGCCTCGAGTTGCTCAAGAGTTATCGTCACGAACCACACACAGAGATATAAGGACGCCACCTCTGCCATGGCCTTGTCAACTGCGTCCACCGTCTCAATCTCTGCCCTGGAGCTTCTTGTGAATTTCCTTGCAATAGTTGCCCACGTCTCTGACCAGACTCCTCAACAACTGTTGCGTCTCGTGCTCACAATCACACAAAGCCTATGCTTCTTGCCTATGTTGAACAGCAGCTCCACCTGTCAACACACTCCCAAGCCTGCATAGGTTGCCAATCGAACGTTCAATTAGGAAAACGCCTCTAATTGACCCCACCTGATTGGACTTGAACTTGATTGACCCTGATCGCATCCCGTCGTCTTCGATCTCCCTACCGATATCGATTGATGCCGATCTTCTCAATCCACTCAGAATATCAACATTCTGACCGTACCGATGAATCCGCAACGTCCAAAAACATAGGGTTAGACTCCTGACTCATCCCAATCCGATCTACAGGCACGTCGTAACCACCCAAACAAGTTTGGACCGTTGGATATCACCGCAAACTGCCACGTCAGCATTCTGCAAAATCCAGCCAGTATTTGCAAAATTTGACCATGCCAATGCGTTCGGAGCGTCCTAAAACCTAGGGTTACACTCCTGTTCGAGCCCAAACGGACTTACAGGCAGCTCAAAACAACCCAAACAATTTAGACCACCCGATCGCGTCTTGGAGCACCGTGCATGCGCTGCACCCAACAACTTCTCACTGCCTTCCTCCACCATCAGCAGCAAGTCCAGCCAGCACACATGCACGTGACACACAAACAAGAAAGAAACCCAATTTGTTTCCTTTCTTTGTCCGTTCCCTTTTTTTCAATTCTTTTCTTTTATTTTTCTTCGTCCTCTTCACCTGCGTGCTCCATCCGGATCGTGAGCCAGGCTCTGATACCACTTTTTGGAAATTATTCGTCGAATTCCCGCCGCAACGGAAGCAAAAATAACGCTACACGATCACATACTCAACACACGCAATATAGGAGAGGAAAAACGACAACAAGAATTTAACGTGGTTCGGCAAAACCGCCTACATCCACGGGAGGAGGAGAATTTCACTATATCAATGAGGGAATACATCGTAGGGGAGAGACAGCTCAATCCGCGGACCACGTCGATGCGGTACCCTCATCCTCATGGCCTACAACCATGAAACCCTAACCTCACACATCCGCTCAAAGATATCTCTCACCAATCTCTCTCAACTCAACTCAATTAGAAACAATAGCTAGCACCTCTATTTATCACTACTAGAAATATTAGCAAATACAACATTTTTTTGCAGCATTTGAACAAATGCGGTAATTGGTACCCTAAAGCAGCATTTATATTAATGTTGCAAAGCAAATGCTGTAAAATTGCAGCATTAATTCTATAATGCTGCAATTTTTGGCTAAAGTGCTTTGAAATTGCAGCATTAATGGATTAATGCTGCAAGGTTTTGGCTAAACAGCATACACATTGCAGCATTAATGGATTAATGCTGCAAGGTTTTGGCTAAACAGCATACACATTGCACCATTAATCCCATTAATGCTGCTTTTTTTTACTCAGCTGTGCAGCATTAACGTTAATGCTGCATTGAGGAAAATAAAAAAAAAAAAAAAAAAAAAAAAAAAAAAAAAAACAGAAGCCTCATCTGAAACAAAACCCGATGCTCATTTCATCTCCCTCTCAGAAATTTCACTCAACCCGCCATCTCCTTCATCTCCCTCTCAAAAATTTTCACCAAATCTTCATCTCCCTCTCAATCTTTCACCAAATCTTCATCTCCCTCTCAATCTTTTCACCAAATCTTCATCTCCCTCTCAATTTGAAACTAATCTCCCTCTCAATCTTTCACCAAAACTCATTTCATGTCCCAAAACTCATCTCAAATCTCAAAAGTCATTTACAACAGGAGTTCGTGGCTCGGCACCGGAGTTCGTGGTTCTAGTCTCAGGTGGCCCTTTACAACCGGAGTTCGTGGTTCTAGTCTCATGTTCCAATTCTCTTCGTCTAATTCAATTAAGGTCCGTGGTTTCAATTAGGGTTCGTGGTTTCAATTAGGGTTCTGATTTCAATTAGGGTTCTGATTTCAATTAGGGTTCTTTGTTCAGGTTTACTACAGGAGTTCAATTAGGGTTCTTTGTTCTGGTTTACAAAGCTCAGTTCAGGTACTATCCTCTCTCTTCTCTTGTTTTGATTTCTGAACTTAAATTTGGTTTACTATCTATTTCATGTCAATTGAAAGCTTAGTTGTGATCTGTGTTATCTTCTACTGTTGTAGTGTGCCTACTCTATTTGGTAAATGTTGTGTGTTGTAGAAATCATGAATTGGTTTAATTGATGATTTGGTTCAATCTTCTTACATTATGAATTGGTTCAATCTATATGAATCTGTAATGGATTCAATCTACTTGAATCTATGAATTGGTTCAATCTATATGAATCCTTAATCGCAGACTATGAATTGGTTCAATCTTCATACGTTATGTTGAAATTTCAAGTACCGAATGTGCTTATGATAAATTCACTGGTGTTTCAACATTAATGTAATTGTTGCCTAATTTAGGAGTTCAACAGATGCAGGAGCTTTCAACTGAAAATGAACCCCATGAAATGCGCATTTGGGGTGACCTCGGGGAAGTTCTTGGGATGTGTAGTCCATCGCCAAGGGATCGAGCCTGACCCTGCGAAAGTGTCAGCCATCACCAGCATGACGCCTCCCCATAACCAAAGTACCTTGAAGACATTCTTGGGAAAACTGTCATATCTGCGGAGATTCATCCCAGCGATTGCAGAAATTACATGCTGTTTCAGCACTCTCCTCAAGAAGGACGCCGCGTACAATTGGGCTCCGGACCACGATGCCGCATTCGAAAAGCTGAAAGAGCTACTCACGTCCTCAAAGATAATGATCGCGCCTCAACTGGGATCACCGCTTCTGCTATACCTGACATCTACGAGGAGATCTATAGGAGCACTCTTGGCTCAGGAGTATGAAGGCCAAGAAAGGCCCATCTACTATATCTCTCGCATTGTGCAGCCTGCTGAATCAAGGTACACAGACATCGAACGTCATTGCCTTGCTTTATTCTTTGTGATAGAAAAGTTGAGACACTATTTTGCATCACACAAAGTAGTGGTGGTTACCAAGAGCGACCCCATAAGATACTTGCTAACTCACACTACTCCGGGCGGGAGACTGGCGAAATGGTACATGACCATTTCTCAATACGATATCACATGCGTGAAACCAAGAGCGATCAAGTCGCAGGCGGTAGCAGATCTGTTGGCACAATTTCCCGACAACAGCCACGAACCCGTGATCGAAGAAGAGCTCGAAGGCCCAGAGATCTACGCAATCGACGTGCCCTATTGGACCCTCCACTTCGACGGTTCGTCAACCAGGAAAGGCGGAGGCATTGGGATAGTCTTGACAAAGCCAGACGGGGAAGTCATACAGATGTCCGCAAAGCTCAACTTCCCCGTCACAAACAACGAGGCGGAATACGAGGCTCTCATTGTGGGGCTCCGTGCGGCGAAAGCATTGGAAGTGAGCAACTTAACAGTTATGGGAGATTCCAAGCTGATTGTTAAGCAAGCCTCGGGCGAATATGGTTTGAAAGAGATCAACCTCCTGTCTTATCGCACCCTAGTACAGAAGCTGATGCAACAATTCTACGATGTGAAGTACGAGCACAAGCCCCGAGCAGACAACAGGCACGCAGACGCCTTAGCAACCTTGGGGTCTAAGGTCAGCATAGACAAGTGCCCCGCAAGGATTTCCATCGAAGTGCGAACATTGTCGGCGTTGACAGAAGATGCGTGCGACGACGAACACATGGATGATGCAGACTGACGAAAACCAATCCTACAAGCTATTGCGAAGGGCACCAGCAACGAAAGCTGGGCACTCACAAAAGGATACTGCATCCACGACAACACCCTTTACTACAAGGGTCCCGGGGGAATACTCATGTGATGCGTCTCCGAGCAGGAGGGACAACAGCTGTTAGAAAAGATTCACCAACACGCTTGTGGAGAAAGCGAGGTGTCAATCTACAGGAAAGCTCAGAGATATGGCATCCATTGGCCAGACATGTCAATAGCCGCAGCCTTGATACAAGGGAAGTGCGAAAGTTGCGCACTAATCAAAGATTCTCTGCTCATCGCCCTGATGGATGACGACACGGACTGGAGGAAGCCACTATTTGATTTCCTCACCCAGGGCACCGTACCCGAGTCAAGAAAAGAAGCCGAAAAATTGAAACGGAAAGCATCTCGATACGTGGTACAGGAAAACCTGCTTTGGCGAAGAGGTCATGAGGGCAACTTGCTGCGATGTCTAGACGGCAGAGAAGCACAAGAAGTCATGGACCTTTCTCATCAGGTGGAACACCAAGGAGGTGCGAAATTATGCAGGCAGCTCCTCTCAATTGGGTATTTCTGGCCCACGATGGAGGTCGATTGCCGCACCAAAGTACGACGCTGCCAGGAATGTCAATTCAAAGGAAACCTAGTGCACGCTCCCGCTGTGGATCTACATGCACTAGGGACGCCATGGCCATTTCACACATGGGCTCTGGACTTCATCGGTCCCATCCGACCGACGTCGCACAGGAACCATTTCATTCTTACCGCAACCGAGCTGTTCACCAAATGGGTGGAAGCAATACCACTAAAGACGGCAAATGCGCTGGCTGTGGTCAACTTTATCCAGGAAAGCATCGTATGCAGGTTCGGAATCCCAAACACCATTCTTTCAGATAACGGTACTCCTTTTGTTAATCGCCAGGTAGCTGCGAAGTTAGCGGAGTACAATATCAGGCAGATATGTTCTACCCCTTATTACCCAAAGGGAAACGGACAAGCCGAAGCAACTAACAAAACGCTGTTGAGAATTCTGAGCAAGATGGTCGCAGATGACCACAAGAAGTGGGCCGACTCCCTAAGCACAGCTCTGTGGGCCTACCGAACTTCTCCAAGGACACCCACAGGGGCCTCACCATTTCTACTATGCTACGGGGCCGAAGCTGTAGTACCTGCGGAGGTTAGAGTCAATTCGGCAAGGCTGGCCTTCCATGCACTCTATGAAAATCAACGCGATCATGACTTAGTACTGCTGGAAGAAAAGCTAGAACAAGCCAAAAGGACCAACAAGCGGTACCAGGAAAGAATCGCTCGCGCTTACAACAAGACAGTCCAGCGAAGAGATTTCGCAGTCGGAGACCTGGTCTTGCGCGCATCTGACCACTGTATGCGAGAAGCAACTCACCCAAAGTTCGCAGCTAATTGGGAAGGACCCTTCGAAGTCACAGAGGTCTTCGATAGTGGCTACTGCAGCATACGAAGGTTGCACGGCACAAACTCGACTCCAAGTTCAGTCAACATGCGCTGGATTAAGAAGTACTATCCCTGACTTCTCTCATTTCATACGTTTTATGATAACATGCTTAATGTCTCATGTGGCTATGATTTACGCAATCTCCTCTCCCATATGAGAGGATTGTAATCTCATCTCTCCCATATGAGAGCATTATAATAAAAGAATTCTCCCAAATGAGAAGTTCACATTTCTAGCTGTTTATGTTGCTCTGTTCAGTTTGTTATTACTGTTAACGATGGTTTATTCGCCGCAATAGCAACCAATGCAATGCGATCTTAAGTGATCACCTAAGCCTATCTCTCACGACAGCAGCTAATGCAAATGCGATCTTAAGTGATCATCTAAGCCTATCTCTTACGATAGCAGCCAATGCAATGCGATCTTAAGTGATCATCTAAGCCTATCTCTCACGATAGCAGCTAATGCAAATGCGATCTTAAGTGATCATCTAAGCCTATCTCTTACGATAGAGCCAATGCAATGCGATCTTAAGTGATCATCTAAGCCTATCTCTCACGATAGCAGCTAATGCAAATGCGATCTTAAGTGATCATCTAAGCCTATCTCTTACGATAGCAGCTAATGCAATGCGATCTTAAGTGATCATCTAAGCCTATCTCTCACGATAGCAGCCAATACAAATGCGATCTTAATTGATCATCTAAGCCTATCTCTCACGATAGCAGCCAATACAAATGCGATCTTAATTGATCATATAAGCCTATCTCTCACGATAGCAGCCTGTCTAAATGCGATCTTAATTGATCATATAAGCCTATCTCTTACGATAGCAGCCTGTCTATATGCGATCTTAATTGATCACCCAAGCCTATCTGCTACGATAGCAACTTATATGCAAAGTGATTTTAGTTAATCATCTAAGCCTATCTGTTACGATAGCAACTTATATGCAAAGCGATTTTAGTTGATCGTCCAAGCCCATCTGTTACGATGGCAACGCATGCGCAAGATGATCTTATCAGATCTTCTAAGAGTCTATCTGTTGCGACAACAGTTTATGTGAGAAATGATCTCAATCGATTCTTTAATAAAGCCTATCTGCCATGATAGCAATTCGCACCACTTAACGATCTTAATTGATCTGCTAAAGACTATCTACTACGATAGCAACGTTGTGAAAACGATCTTAAATGATCCGCAACGACCGGCCAACAAGCCCATCTGCCGGGATGGCACAGCTGCGAAGATACGATCTCGAACGATCTAGCGAAACACCCGCAAATCAATATATCGCAGATGCGAAACAATTACATAGCATTATGCAAGGCGAAATATGCCGAAACGCATGCGAAATTGTATTTTGTTGTAAAGAGACAACAGATAATACAAAAGGCTATTTATCATTACGAGTCAAATGACTTACAATTTATCTGTCTAGATAGCAGCTTACAAGTTAAAAGCTCGAATCTAACTACGCAGCCAATACGGCTTACAATACATTCGAAAAATGTCTGACAAGCCAGAAACACACTACGGGAATTCCGACTAGAAAAGGATGAACCCACCGGTTTCAACACCGGCTACGCAACGCCCAGATCTGCGGGTGAACATCTGTAGCAGGGGGGATCTTGCTCTAAAAGAGCCACATGAAGCCATACGCTCAATATCCCGGTATCCGACAAGACCGTTGTCAGATATGCACCCCATAACATTTGCCCAAGGAACCACCAGTTCCGGCGATCCACAGGCAAGCAGAAGCTCCAAAGGGCAAGGGCTCCTTGTAGACGGGGATGAACGCGACGGTTCGTCATCCCGAGCTCACAAACGTGAAAGTGACGGATTCTTCTCCGGAGATGCTGAAGAAGAATTCCGCCGTTCATTACGAGACGGTAGCACGGTCACTTCGGCGCTGCACCTCACCACGAGGCGGCCGGAAACATGACCTGCACACATAATACACGAAGAAATTTCTTCGAACACACATGAGATATTATCTGCATCTTCTTTATGATGGTTATAAAGAGCAATAAGCCTCATAAAGTGGATCTTGGAAACTATTTCTATAGCACAAAGCGCAAACTCAGGATTCAAAACTTGAGGTTGCCATGAATCAACGAAAAACAAGCGTTGAAGCCAGCAGTCGTAAGGACTCACGGCAAAGCACATGTTTGGGATGAAGAACCCAAATAGCAAAGACAGGGTTTATATAGACCCTGTACAGACTCTTCGGTTGCCTAAGATGAGTCAGCAAAATTCAAAAAGAGGGTAAGTTCAATCACTTACGCCTTGAAAAGCGGTAACAATCAATTACCCTACTAAAGGCTACGACGATTCAGTTGCGTATCCTAATAAATGACGGATAGTCATGATTCGGACGGACTTCCCAACGGAAGCGTGCTTATCTGCCGAAAAATTAGCGCGAAAATCAAGCAGAGAATCAATTGCTGATGTCATAATTGGATATGCACAGAAATATCCAATCAAATCCCGGAAAAGGGGCAAAATGGGAAAATTCATTGTTCTGATTGAAAAAAAAAGGGGGGGAGAAACCCTAGCAACATTACATTAATGTTCAAGACATTACATTAATGTTTCAGCAATTTTTCGCACTATTTTTGCAAAATTCGAAAAATCAAAGCAGATTCTTGATTAAGGAGTCTTGGGGCGCGAACTGCTCGCTCAGCTTCTCTACCTGTTCCACTTCTTGCTTCAGTTGCTCGCACCTGGCATTCATCTCATGATACAGCTTCAGAGCTTCATCAACCCTTTGCTTCTGCTGCTCCACCTTCTGCATCTCAGCTGCGAGATTCTGGTGGCCGAGTTTCAAAGTTACGGCCGCGCGAATCAGCGTGACTCTGTCCTTAAGAAACTTGAAGCCCATTCTGCCTTGGACTTTGGTCACGAGGTTTCGGCACATGCCGCATAACAATTCAGCACTCTGGACCGAAATGGTCGCGGGTGTAGCCGCAGACAGCTGCTCCAAAATCCAAATGGCTTCAGTAAGGAACAGCCTCCTGTCAAAAGGACCGATCTCCAGAGATCTCACAAACGAGCGAGGGTACCTGAGACGCATTCGAACCACCCAGTCTACATCGGTTTGCTTCAAACCTGAGGAGACGTCAAAGATAAGTTATGATGTCAAAACTCGCAAGCGAATAATGCGACGTGCGAACAGTAAAGCTCTACTTACCAGTTCCTTCCAGAATCTCATGAAGGGAAGGAATGCGGGCTGCCGGGTTGTTCGAAGGTTGCCCTCGCTCCATAGCTCTCCTATCAGCTGCGAGCTCCAATCTCTCGTAGTCGGGAGGAAGAGTGTAGGCCGCACCAGCTGCGACTGCATTCCCAACCTGCGAGCCCCAAATGCTCCACGCAGGAATAGGTGCCTCGAGCTCAGTCGTTGCCGGAGGCGAAGGGACAGCCGAAGTCGCTTGGCGAAGGACACTCTCAGATGCGAACGCATTAGCAGCACTTGTCCTCACTTCCTCAACACTAGCATGGACATCTTCGTCCATCAGCACAGCGTCAGCTCCAGCATCGTCGGAAAGCTCGATGATGTCCTCAAGAGGCTCACCCGCGTGGTCAGCAGCTGCGACGGGCTTCTCGGTATGGGAGCTCAGAATTGGAACATAGGACGCAGAAGGCTGACTTCTCTGCTCCAACTCTGGTTCTTCAGCATGACCTGCGACAATTAAATGCGATGACATGAGGTAACTTGCGTTATAAGTTATTTTGCTATCTTTGCTAAAGCTAAGAGAAAGCACCTCCACGCGAAGGTGGGATTGAGGTATCCTCATCATACACTAAGGACGTGGAACCATGCCCTATCAGTGTGTCCTCACTAAGCAAATCTTTAAGAGAAGCGTGACCTGGGATGCGAATAAACAAGTCATGATTCTGCCTTAAGTTGCTAAGAGCCTAGTACGTGCGAATCACTCAAATAGTTACCTGAGGGTTCTCCGCACTTGCCTACTAACCAACGGCGAATGTCAGCCTTTGACACACCATGCTTTAACGCACCCACAATAACATCTCTATAAGTTACTGCGAGATTGAAGATCTCACCTTTATCGCCGCCTGCGATTTCCTCAAAATCCGCTTGGACTTGCTCCAAGGCTGCTGCATCCTCTCCGAGAACCTCATCTTCCTCCTCCGCATGAGGAGCCACTTCTTCGGGAAGCTCGTCTTCCTCGAAAATTGGACGCGCTAAGTCGTCAACATGCCGCTCTTCGAGGCTCCGCTGCTTCACACGCTCAAGCTCCTCTTCTTCCCGACGCCTTCTTCTCTCAGCAGCCTCCGCGGCTGTCTTCCGGGACTCAGCCAGAATGTCCTCGCTTATGGGATCATCTGGGATGCCAGAATGGGCATCTCTCTTTTTCCTCTTGGTCGCGAGGCCACCAATGGTCTCATCATCATCATCTGCGAATACACGAATGGTTTAAAGAAAAGAAGTGCAAAGAAGTTACGATGACGGGAAAGGAAATGCGACGGAGGTACCTCCTGATTCTTCCTCGTGCATCACAATTGTTGCTTCTTCTTCTTCATCACTTGCTTGGGGCTCCTGCCTCTCTTCCTCTTCCTCTTGATCGAAGGGAACGAAAGACTCAACTGCGAGCTCTTACCGCACTTTGCTGGGCATGCGACCTCTGCCTTTGTCCTTGATAGAAAGGGACCTCACTGGAGGAGAAGCTGGAGCACTTCTAGGGGAAGAAATCGTAATTCCCTTTTGCCTAGGTCTCTTCACTCTCGGCGCCGCAGTCGCTGGAGGGGTCGGGTCATCTCCGGGAGGAGACGGAGCCGGAGGATTGTCTATCAGCGAGTCAGCAAAAGCATTCATGACTGCGCGAACCTTTGTTTCAACCTCAGCGTCCATCCTCCATGAAAGCCGGAACGGCTGCTTTTGTCTTCTGGTGGCAACAATGGTGTTGACCAGCGACTTGGAGCGATCACCAGCTGCGAATCTCCGCACATGACACTACAACAGTACAGAATAAAAGTGTCAGCACAAGGAAATCGAGAAAACTTAACACATGCGAAGAAATTGCTTACCTCAGCAAAAGCCTTGCTGTATCTGACGACTTGCGTGTCGCTCTTCTTGACTGCGGCGACTTGCTCCTTCAGAATGACGTCAGGACACAGATGGTTCTCGCGATCCAACAGCGAGTAGCAACCGTACTCAGACTCGCTCAGACTGCAAGTGGGGCGAAACGGAAAGGAGTTTCTTTTGATCAAGGGAGCTTTACCCGGCTGTGCGGCCGACTCTGTCTCGATCCTCGTTTGCTGGGCAACCCAGTATGCGAGCCAGTTCTGGGAACAACCACCCTCGCGGGTTCCCGCAGGCTGCTCAAAAGGAAGATTGTTCATGAAAACCGTCTCGCACTCCTTTGTTAGCAAGCGCTTGTAGCATCCTCTGACAATAGACTGGGGCCAGATTGATGGGGCCACCGCATCAAAACCAAACTGAGGAGAAACTCGAGTGGGGTCAACGTCCACGGTAAGCTTCTCATACCTCGGCGCGAGCTCACGAATATGCTCTGCAAGGGCAGGAAGGGAACCTCGCAGACACAAGCAAAAGAACTCGCGGTAGCGCTCATGGAAATGAGGTCCCCTTTCAAAGAGAAGCTCTTCTGAAAAGACCATGCCTTTAGAGGGGTACAGCTTTGGAAACCATCGCACATTTTCAATGCGCGTGGCATAGGGCCTGGCAGTAAACTCCTTCCTTTTGTCTCATATCAGACTCCAAACGCACTTGGTGTTGCCCGTTCCGAACCATCTCGCAGCTCTTCCGCTGTTGCGCGCTTCTGTCTCGCCTGGGGGACACCACTTGTCAAGTTGGAGAGCAGTTGGAGCATAAGACGGCCAGCACTCGAAAACCCACATTGTCAAAAAGGAAATATTGACAAAAGTCAGTACATCGAGGCGGCCATGTGACTCCCTCATAGCCAGAACCAGCTGATCAAGCCTATAGTACAGCGTGCCCAAAACCAAGGGTCCGAGTGCGACTCTCTGGCCAAGAGCGAGCCTCACAGCAAGTGGCAGCACATGGTAGAAGACTCCATCATGGGGGTGACCATCAATCAGATACCTTGACAGCCAGGCACAGAGAAAAGCACAAAGGGTCAAATGGTAGCCCTTGCCCTCTACGTAATTCTCGGCCTCCGGGTCCTCGTTCAGAAGTTTCTTGGTAATGCTGCTGTTCGCATAATCTCGAAAGAAGTACTGCAACCATTTGTTCCAGGTATTCTTCGCGGATGTATCAACCAGCTGCCAATTCGGAAGAGGCTTCGTAGTGGTCCACCGAGTGGAGATTTTCTTCACCTCTGCTAGGCATTCCTCCATCTGCGTGTACAAGGCAATCTCCGCAGATGTCCTCAAGGGACTCAGAGGGTCCACCTCGCCCATGGGGGAAAGCTCGTACAGCATTTGAACGTCCTCGAGTGTCGGGGCATCCTCGAACTCAGCAAAATGGAACGTATGAGTCGCAGGCGAGTAACGGGACAGAAGGTCTAGAAGCATGGACTGATCCAACTTCACGACAGCACCCTTCATAGCACGGATAGCAAAGTATACGCCGGCTTCATTAAGAGTCTCGGCGTGATGATCCAACACGTGGTCAATCCACTCATCCATATAGTCCAATTTCTGGACGAACGCCTGAGTAGAAATCGCAGTATATGGGAAGTGCCCATTCTCGATCCCCAATCGAACTACATCCTCGAAACCAACAAACTTGAGCAAGGCTGAGTTAACTGGGCGAGTCAGCGTCAGCAATCGCTCAACTGGGACAGGATCAGGCATCCTCTTCGCCTTTACCCTCGCATGGTAGAAATCTTTGCCGCCTAAAAAGGGGGCTTTTCGCCACAAGGCCTGCGGAAGGTCGGGTATCTCTTCATCTTCCTTGACGGGTCTGGTTACTCTTGTCTTGGCCATTCCTGCGAAAGAGCAAGAAAAAAGGGGGAGAAATACCACACTTCAGTTTGAATTTTGCTGTTCAAGATCTATGCAAAAGAAGACGAACAGTTCTGGTATCGATTTCAGAAATTGGGGAGTTGCAAGATCCAATATTGTTGAAAGATTAAAAACGAAGCGGGTTCAAAAGATCAAAGCCTCTTCACAAATTTCATGGGTTTTACAGATTCAACGCAGTTCAAGGCAAACACTGGTATCTTAAATCAAAAGTAAACAAGGCCAACCTTGTTTTCTTGAAGCCTGCTTGGATGAGCACAATTGAAGAACACGGATTGCAGTTCTGAACTGGTGATTGATTATCTGGATCTGCTCTCGAAGATCTCCGGGTACCATTCACTTTAAAAGAAAGAAGTGATGCCTTGCAATAATGGGGGATACAAGGTATTTATCCAAAACAATGAAGGGTTGCGTCCTTTCGATAGTCGAATCGCAACCGTCACCGTCGAATCGCGCAATCACAGGACAAGCTGACGTCACGCCTAAAACCCTAAAGGTCAGACGGCGCGACTCTAGGGGTTTTAGGTCATAATGGCACGCACGGGGGCTGAATTTACCCGTATTTGAATTGGTGCGTGGCGGCGACGCGTATGTTGGTTTCCGCGCATGGAAGTCTATACGGCTATGAGTCTTCACGCGCAGAAAGGGGGCTAATGTAGATACTGCTTTCTGACATGACAGATCTTGGCCACGTGGCAGCCATCCAGCACACCATATTGTGCTCCACACACACAGGATCACCATCCGAGCTGATCCATGTGGGGGCTGCGAGACAGAGCCCTCGCATACCACTGCACGGGACTTGTAGGGATCTTGTGGTTTGGAGGCTAGAGTAAGCCCTGTCGCGTGCGAGCCAAGCCCGCACGCGACCTTTAGTAACTGTTTTGAGAGATTTATGGCACGAGCTCCATAAACCCGGTCAATCCGGTCAAACCCGGTCAACCTCGTAACGGTTCCGGTATTCGCGCACCACGTGCTCTAACGGTTCCTATATACTCGGACGAACGTGCCGTTATGGTTAAGCTAATTAAGCCGCCATTAATGGGCGCATTAACCACACTACAACGGTCACGTTCTCCAGTATATATAGATCGTCTACCTTTCCATACAAAGGAGAACACACTGCCATACGCGGAAGCTCTGCCAAACCTCTGTCTCTCTCTCAGACATTGCTACTGCCTTACTCTCTCCCTACACACACCCCTATTCTTCCTGTGCGATCCTTGATCCACTACATACGGTGTACACGGAGGTCTCCCCGCCGGAATCTCTTGTGCACACCAACCCCAACTTAATTTCATGTTATGCTACGCGGGTATATCAACAAACTTGAAGCTTTTTCAACTCCTCCACCAGTGGCGGAGCCAGGATTTCACCGTGGTGGGGGGGGACACAATTCGGAGCCAATATTTGTACTCTCATTTCAAGATAAATTCAATTAAATATCAAAAATACAACTATAAGCCTTCTTGCTAAGTTGGTAAAGCACTCCTCTATTGACTTCGCCCACGAGGGTTCGAGTCTCCACGATTTTTTAATTTTTGTGGGAAAAAAATTAAAAATGCGCATAGGGAGAGTCAAACCTGTGTCACTTTGGTTTTAAATCGAGAACTTGACGCTATGGAAAATAGTTTGAAGCAGTGGAAAATGTCCTTGCGATCTAAGAAGAATTTTAGTTGGACGCGTGTTATGTTATGTGACATAATTGACCGATTCTATTTTTCCAGCTCCATTTCTCATGACAAATCAAAAATATATAGACCTATTACATTTGGACAACGCGATTCCAATGTAATGTAATACATAAAAAAATCACATAGCTCAGTGTAGATAGTCTAAAGCATAGTATTAGTCCGTAGCCACGTGGTCCTATCAATGTCTCACACATGGTTACTTGTTTGTGTTCCACAAAAATATGCCACGTCACTTTGCTAGTGTCATGAGACAGTGCCCTTTTGCACGACATCATAAGATCGCACGGGAACTAGGGGACTGAGGGGTATGGAGGCTAGAAAAAAGACAGACGCAAATGGATGCTTCCACATTCACGACCCATATGTGACAGAGATGACTCGCGCATCTCTGTATATACAAGTAAGTTCCAGGCACATTTGGTTTTGATGGACCGCAGTTAGTCAAAATTTTATTCCCATAAGAAAACAAAGATCCAACATATAATATTACTTTTTTTTTAGAATTATATGTAGTAATATTATTTGTAGTATGATGTTACCCACCTTAGACACAGTTTGGTTAAGAATTATATAAAGAGAGCATGTAATTGTTCTTACACAACGGAGCAGCGCAGCTAGTATGTTTGACAAGTCTGAAAACCCTAAGCAGACCCTTATGCTCAAACCCTGGGAAGTCATGGATCAAACCTTTTTATTGTCTTTATTACCGAGTACCATGCAGTTGGCTTTCTTCTTAGGCATATGAACAACATGTACTCACACATGTACACCTGGAAAACATATACAAAAGAGGCAAAATTCATGATTTTATGTTTGCTTTAGCAAATAAACAAATAACCTTCCGCATGATCTTAGTATTTTGAATGGACGGGATTCGACTCGTCTCAGTCGTGTACTACCTGGTATTTTTCATGGTGTGTGTCTTCTTTGCTTATCAGAAAATAATCTGCATTTGCCATGTGAGTCCTACAAGTTTTCTAAATGCACTTTGGTGCTCATAACGTGTTATGAATCGAGATTCTGAGAAAGATGAAAAATGAAGGGACAGAATTAGGTAGGAACACGAGATATCCAACTATAATCCCTTTTATATAGGCAACGAGTTGGCAACTAGCCAATAAAAATATATATACATGGACTTACAACATGTGATGAATATTCACTAATTAACCAGTCAATATCTCATAATATATGTAGATGGTTTCATACATTTATTTATAAAAAGCATTCTCGGAACTCGGAGAACTTCTCGCATTCTTACTAAACAATTCTAAGAAATCACAAATATTAGGAACCACATCGAACATTAGCAAGCTTAGGGTTATAACATATGCAAGAAGCTTTGTCCTTGTCTTCAATGTCACACATTGAATATTTGCTTTTCGGGTATTTCTTCGCGCAGTCAGCCTGACACTTATCTGGATCACACAATTTGTCAACGTATAATTTTTCTATACAGAAAGAGACTTTGTTATCTTGAGCATTCACCTTCATCATAGTTCCAACTGCATGCGCACATTTTGCAAGAAATCGATTAAAAAAAATTAAAATAATTAAAGAAAGCTTATTTTGCTTCTGTTTTTGAAAGATATTTATAAATGGTTGAACAAAGAAAATTGACAAACATACCTAACATGAAAACGCCGAAAATCAAGAGAGACCGGGAAATGGAAGAGAGATTCATCGTCTCCAAATTTGCGAAAATTTTCTTTTGGGGGAAATGAATAGGGCACACTCAGTCATTTATAGTTACATTTTACCTCCTATGTAAATAATAAAAACGCGGTCTGCATTCAAGGGATAAGAGAAACCACAAATTCACCCGGAAAGGAGGAGTCATAGTGCTTAACCTTCTTTAAAAAATGAGTGCTTAACCGTGTTTTTCGCTCATTTGTGTAATCCTTTAAAGGGAGCGGAAAAGAAGGTTATGTTATATATAACCGTGCTATATATATGTGAGAATGACAATATATACGGATATATATTCGTAAAATGGATCATATAATGCTCAAGGTAACAGCGAAAAATATCTTGTACACTATGAAAATGTTACATAAGTCGGAGATACATTTCATTTTCAATTGAGAACTTTTAAAAAAAAATCATTAGGTTTGGGACGAATTTGCTGGACTCGAATCAGATGGTTCGAAACTTATGAAGCAACATTTTTACTTCAATTCTCTTCTGCTACGATAATTGACAATGCTCAGTATGTGACATTTTTTCGTCAAAATTATTGATTGTTCTAGTTCTCTTCCGAGTTCAATATTTATTATTTTTTGTTTAATCGAGTGAAATATTAGTAAAACATTAACTAATCATCATGCGAACTCCTTCCTTCATCCTTATTAGCCTAAGAAACGCTGGAGCACAAGTCAAAAAATTCATGTGGTTGTTATCCTGCACCCACAATAATGCACACACTATCCTACGTGAAGAAGAGCTTTTACCTAATGTTTATCAAACAACATTTATCAAGAATTTACAGTATTCTTTCTATGGTATTTTCACACAGTAGCTTTCTAGCACCGTCACAACATTACCAAACTAGCCCTTAGATAGTTGAAACTGTGATCCTCAACTAAAAATGGATTTTATTTTATTTTATAGGTATCGATGACTTCTACTTTATAGAAATCGATTTTTACTAGGACTGCAAATCAGGCGGGCTGGACGGGTTGGCACCCCTGTCCAAGCCCGAGCCAGAATTCTATTGTGGCTGCCCAAGCCCAAGCCGACCCGAGTCAAGAGCATTGTCTATCCGTCCGAGCCCAAATTCGTATAAATCAATTCAGGCTAGTACACTAAACTAAATATCTTGTTACAAACACAAGAGAATAATAAATTGTTGACGGAAAAACAATTCAACTAGTTCAAAAACAAAGCAATGATTAAAAAAATTGCTAATAATTAAAAAAAAAGTAGCATATTCATGTTAGATATGCAACGTTATTATTTGTAAAATATTATATTTATAGGTAATTGTCATGCAAATCGGGCAATTCGGGTTAGCCCGTTTGATATTTGTGCCCAAGCCTGACCCTAATTGCAATTCGGGTCGAGAATATCTGTCCAAGCCTGTCCAAAGTACCAAAACTATGTGTCTGGGCCCTATTTAAGTTTGGGCTGGGCTCGGGTTGGTCGGATTCACACCCCCCCCCCCGGTTGCACCCCTAATTTTTACCGATGCACTAATCACGTATAAATGAATAGTTTATTTATTGCAAAATCGGCTTGTACAACACTATTGGTATATTTTTTTGTTCGAACAAGAAGCTCCAAAACCAAACGATAGACACACGCCATGGCGTGGGTTAGTTATCCATAATTTGACTTCCATGTTGATATGGTATTCATAGTTTTAACTGCAGCTAGATATCCGTACTTTCAATTTGTTGCAATCAGTACTTACAACTGGCGAACGACTCCCTTTTCGCACGGAATAATTTTTGGGAAGAGACATTTACGTTTTGTAAGAGTTCAGTAAACTTTGTAATATAACAGTAAGACCCCTTCCATTTCTCTCTTCCAATCTCGGTCGCCCGCCACCACCATCTGCCATGAAAGACGGCGGCTTTCACCCTCAACTCATCCCCACCAGTCACCGTCCCAACTGATAACCTCCTCTCCGATAGCCAACCAATGCAGCCCCAATCCGCCATAACTTCGGCATAACCACAACCCAAATTAAACGCTCGGCGAACACGAGCACCCACGACAAGGCTTTGTTTGCCATTGATTTCGGCTAATCACGACCAAACCTCGAAAACTGATATCTTTCACTTCATCATGAATGAAAAAGAAGTGTTTTGGTATGGAATCTTCATGACCCCATCACAAAGGGTTCAATGTGGAAACCTTGTATTTTTTCTTCAATCACGTGATGATGAAAAAAAAGTGTTTAATAATGGGTTCTATTACTCGCTCTAATTCCTCGTTGCTGTTGTCGTAAAATGGTTTTGAGATATGTTTCTGTTACCCAATTTCGGTCAAGTTAAAATCATGAACTTGGACCAACTTTAACATATCCTTAAACTAGGTAACAAGGGGATCGATTCAAGATCTCAAATGTCGAAAACCATTAACGGGTGAATGAGAAATTAGGCGTAAAGTTGGTCACTTCATATGTCCAATTTTAAATGAACCCTCATCTTGGAAATAAGATAGAGAAGAGCAGTTCATATATTGAAAGGTTGGATACTAAGGGCACGCCCTTTGGGTGGAGCACATTTTGTGCAGGAGAGAGGACCTAGACAAAGGTTGAACCAAACAGTTACAACCGTTGCTGATCAAATTTGAACAGACACGAACGGACAAACGGTTTTGTAACCGCTCTTCTCCTGCCTATAAAAGCAGCGTTCCTCTCTCAGTTTTTCCCATCCGAACTCCAACATCATTCTCTCACTTACTAACAAAGAAAAAAGCAAGAAGACAAAGAAATTGCAACAAAAAAAGATGAATATTGGAGAAGTTCAGCCAACGGAGGATGTAGGATTGGAGCAGAAAGCATTCGCCCAATATGTAGACAAGAAAAATTTCAAAGCCAATTCTTCTTCAGCCTCAGAAGTTCCAGGTTCTCAAATGCCTCCTCAATCCTCAAATGATTCAAAGGATTCGAAAAGAAGAGGAAACCAAGAGCTTCTTGTGCTGAAAGAGGAAAGTCTCCAGTGGTGCATCATAAACCTGTTCAAAAGAAGTGCAGATGTAATCCTTTGGTTTTGAAGAATCAGTTTTGAAGTTAGTCATTTTAGTACATCATTATAGTATATTTCTCATCGTGCATGACCTTAGGTTTGCACTTAGTGTTTAGACCCTAGAGTGGAGAATCATACCTTAGTGGTTGTTGAGAAGTTGGTTTAAGCTTCAAGGACGAAGCTCTCTTTAGGGGGGGGGGGGGAGGATGAAATATCCCGTTTTGTGGATACGGGTATTTTACGATATTTTCTAATAATATTAGGAGTTAATATGACATTAGTATAAGTTTTGGTATTAGTTGTTATTATTTAAAGAGTTAATTTTAATGTTATAAACTACCTATGTGCTTTTATGTCTTTTACATAACTTATATAGTGTTTTAAACTAAAGGGGGGTAAGCTTTTACCTAAAACTAGTGGGGTGAAAGTGTCTTTTACCAAATAGTGAGTCATCTCCTCCATCTCCTGCTTGTTGCAGGAGAGCTCGACTCCCTCTCCGACCCAAACACCACCAGCGGCGAATTCGCCACCAAACAACCAAAATTATGTCCCAATTCAATTCAAATTCATCAAGGATCGAAGTTTTAGCATCAAGAAACCAATCTCACCCAATTTCGTGACCCAATTCGAAATCGATTCAAACCCGGAAACTCTTACCTTTTGTTGGATTTCTCTGCACTCTCCACCTATAAATACCCTCTGAGGTTTCCCACCACCTCACACCACCAGTACCATCTCTCTCTCTCTCGCTCTCCCTCTCGAGTCTCTCTCTCTCCCGTTCGGCCTGGCGCCGCAGACCCGACCGGAGCAGGCGCCGAAGCCAGCCCCGGCGAACCCCGTCGCCGTCGTCACCATCCTCCCTGTTGCCACCGTCGTGCGCCAGCGTCGTCTTCGCCACCGCCATTCGTCCCTTCTTCCCGTCGTCACCATCGCTGCCCGCTCTCTCTCGGGTAACACAACCCGATTGGGTTTTCATTCTCTTTTCTTTAATTTTTTGTTTTGTCTTTACTCTTTATGTTGGTTATTATTAATATTTGGGAAGGAGGAGGAAACAAGTGAGGGCTTGGCCCAGTGGTTATATGTGTGAGAGGTAGGTTCTAGGTTCGAATCTCACGAGAGGCATTTCTTTTTATACAAGTTTAAAATAATCTTTTTGTACTCATCTTTACTCAAAAATAAAAATGTAGGTTAAGGGTGATAAAAATATATTTCTTATTTATTTTTATAGGCTTATAACAAATTAGAATAAGTTACTTTCTTCAAATAGATTTGTTATTTCTTTTAAATAAAGTTAGTTAGTTATAATTTAATCTCTACTAAGGCTTGTTTGGATGTGAGCAAACTACTAGTAGAATTACAATTGTTTTGGGGGGGAAATAATATGCTTCTCTACCCTAAACAATAAAATCAATAGTTTAATTAATCTTATAAGTTATATTTATAAAACTATAGCTATATTTTACAATAATAAACGTTAACTCTATAAAGTGTATTTTTCTATAAAAGAGATTGTTCGCCTTAGTAAAAGTTGGGGAGAATTAGTAAGGGATTTATTTCATTTACCTATAGGAATTCGTGTGCAATGTGTTGATTAGGAGACTATTAAATTTGTAGGCGACAATTGCGTTGACGAAGGATACGTCGAGTATTACTAGGAAGTGATTTGCTTTGCCTGAGATTAAAGGTAAGTAAACATGCCAGCCCTAGCGCCCATTCCGCATTTTCGTGTCGAATGTTTTTCCTTCCTATTTGTCTCAAAATGATTTTATGTGAAACATGTGCTACCTGAATACTTGTTTCGAATTGTTGAAATGTTTCTCTGAAAATCTCACTGCAATCTATTAATCGACGATAACGTAAAGTGGAAGAGTTGTGCGGGGGATTGTTGTTGTATGGTTACTATTGGCATTGGGCGAATTGACTTCGGTCTCTCGTCCAATTTATTTTATTTAATCCAGTTGCAAGTCCCCGGATAGCTCCTTGTACTCACTCTTCTAGCCGCAAGAAGTCTGTAAGGGGGTGTCGACACTTAAGGTCTTGGATGCTTGCGAATTGGTTGGTTTTCCCCGTATCAACAAATTAATAAATTGGTTTTTGGATTGGATGTTGTTAAATTAAAATGTAATATCATGATTTTTGGAATCCCATTATTTGGATAATGGATGTGATTTGGAAAATATAAATGAACTTGGAATCTCTCATCTCATTTCTTTTATAAAAGGGTCTAAGCTTTAATTTCACTTTGATTCAGCAAAACTACTACAAACTGGTTTTAAAATTACCTCATAATCTTTTTACATGTTTGGGTGTTACTTACTCAGCATTTCCGCTGACTTTGGAAACTGTGGTGTTTCTATTTTGTTTTCTGCACCACAGGTCTATATGATGGGAGCATAGCTTAGCAGGGAACGGGAATCATCACTTATACGATTAGTGATATCACACTTAGTTCCTTAGAGATTCTTTTAGTATCATTAAAACTGTAGTTGGATTGTATGTCTGTGTTTGAGGCTCAAGGATTGGATTTTAATAAAGCTATGTTCGGATTCTCTGTTTTAAACCTCCTTGTATCCGGGTTTAATCTCGGGTACGGAGTGACACCCCCAGGTTTCCGGCTTGGTCATTTTGGGGGTGCTACAGTTGGTATCAGAGATAGGTTATCCAAAAGAAAATTTAAAACATGTAGGGAAAGTTATAATGGACATAGGAAAAGAATTTAAAATTTGACAAGCTGTTGGGAATTTGGGTAGTCTTGGATAGGACTGTTATGTGTTTAAGTCTTTAGAAAATAGGCTTAGTGAGCCGGTATCCCCACCCACCCTCTCCTAGCTAAAAGCTTTAGCCCACCTGATTTAGCTGAGTGTTTGGATTTGAGGCTTTTCATTGGAATTAGGTTCAGTGTCTATTGTTTGGGTGATCAAAAGTTGAAAATTCGTTCACGATATACTGTGTGGAGTAAGAGAGTACTTATGGAGTTGAACGATGAAGACTACTTCTATTAAAATGAATGGATGGTAAATGTCAACTTTATGTGTAAATTGTTAATGGAGGCTCACGGGAAATGACAAAATGAGAATGGTGATCGATATAGATTCTAGTGAGGATGATGAGTTCGAGGATGAGCCTAGTGAAGATATGGAGTTGGAAGCAAGTGTGATTAATTATGAGAAGTAGACATATTTGGCTTCCTTAATTTCTTAGACTTTTAGTGCTTTTTGAAGTGTTAGTTTTAATAAATCCATGAGGCCAAACAATATCTTAAGGTTTCTTGGAAGTGCTTTAGCACAACCACTTTTGGGCTAGAGATAATATATTGGTAATTTGCGCAGGTTAATTTTGCTTTCTTGATAATATTTTTGTTTTGAGGATCCGTTTTGGAATATAACAAGTCTTTATTTCATTGGGTTGGAGTATGGTTTAAAGTTGATGTTGTATTGCGTTTCGGAAGCATTCATGAGTTAGAACGCAGGAAACTTGATGTTGGTAGTGTTTGAATATGTGCAGCATATGGTATTTGGTGTAGCAGACGTGTTTCAATGTTTAATTATTTCTCTCGGAATTTTTCCCAGGTAGTAGGCATGTTCAGGAACATGCCATAAGAATGTCAGTCCCAAATAATTTCTGGAGACTTAAATACGAATTTCCAAAGTTCTTTGTTCAGTAGCAGAATTTCATAATGGCCATCTGTAGTATTTTTAAGTTTACCTATTTTACAGATCTTGGATGGATCTCAAAATCTTTATGGTGGTGATTAGACACATAGGGCTATATCTAGGTGAAAGCCTATACCATTTTGAGGAAGTTGAAGTCAGTCTATGGCTTGGTAAACTTGAAGTTTCTGTTCTGGTGGCTTATAAAAGCAGCTATGCTATTCCCTACGTAACATGAATTCTATAAGTTATTTTGAGTTGATTCTTCTCGATTATGAAATTAGACTTAGAGAGGTTGTTTCACACCAAATTTCATAAATTTTTTACCCGTTTGATCACTTTTATAATTTTTAAATAAACATGAGAAATAAGATGTGTTCAGTCTATCTGAAAATTGCATGTGTAATTGATTGTATGATGATGAATGTGTTATATTTCATGCATAATTGATATTAGATGCCATGTATTTATGTTTACTTGAACTCCATGATACTTTATGAATGATACAATAGGCTATAGTGTAGGACATTAGACCACACAAACAACACTAGAAATAGTTGTTACAAAGAGGGTTAAAATTTCTTACCTATTCGAAACCGACGAATGAGGATTCAATATAATTTTAGTAGTTAAGCAAATACCATTTAATCAAAGTTTTTATGAGAGGGAAAATAGGATAAACGACCTCATATCAAGGAATTGTGAAGTGTCGGGTTACGAATTTTATAATAATGTAGGAGGAACAAGATGTATTGATATTATGTTCAAGACGAAAGTGTTAGAGAGATGTTTGGTGACTTTATTTCAATTTGGTGGTTTTAGATAACTCTTAGTTAGTTTGTCGAAGTTTAGACTTTTGGGTGTTTATATGGAACCATGTTGTTGTTGAATTGGCTACTTTGAAGATTTTGGTATATTAAATTGTTATGGAGATAGTTTGAGAGTGTTAATGAAACAACCAAGGATCTCGATTCAGGGTTAATGCGACTATCGATAACCAAAAGTAGAAATATAGGTACGAATATTACATTTTATTTAATAGATACAAAAAATTTAAGAAGATAAATTTACAAATGTAATGCGATTGAAATTAGCTATGTGAACTACTAAGTAATCAAACTTAATCTAAACGTCTTCTTCTCGATTCACGTTCCCATCCCCCACCTTGATTGATGACCTGCGGTTTTAAATTGGCAACAACCTACACAGTTTTGAAGAAAATGATCAGTAAAAACTGAGTAAATACATACTACGACATGTAAAGCAACGAGTGGAACGAAAGCATGATTTGAAACAAAACAGAAGATTTAAAACAATAATAGTAACACGTTGGGGATTTTGGAACAACTGAAAGTAACCGAATAACAAAACCTCCCAGTTTAAGAACTTTAAGAAACCATAAGTATTCAGTGAGATCTCCAGAGTTAACAAGTCCATTTGAGTTGATAACGATATTAATTCACGAGTAGCATATGATTTTCAATTCATTTCTTTAGATTAGGCAATCAAGAGCCACAAACAACATCAATACAGTAATCAAACTTTCTTTCAATTTCAATTTAACCATTAATTTTAGCTCAGGCATGTCCAGAGCCATTAGCAGGATCGATGTAGACAGAGGGATCACGACGTAATCACAAAGGGTTCCTTCTAGGGTCTATCAAACCCTATTTCACCCGAACGTTAAGGGAGCCCATTCGGAAACCCCGCTCACAACATTAGCTAAAAGACCTTAAGTGTCGACACCCCTATACTGTAGTGACCCTTACAAGTAGAAGTAGTACTATATAGCTCTATAAACCCATTGGCCTCAATATCTTGATAAATTTTGGCTCATCGGGGGCGGATTTGTGAACATTAACGTTCTATCCAATAATAAAAAGTATTGCTTCAATGGTCTTAGCCATAAGAAAATGGAGGATCGCTTGACGCCTCCCATTAATAACAGTACTATGTACATCGTCCTAAGTCTATTAGAGGTATTTTATTTCTTCTCTTTCACATAAACAGAATTAGAATATCAACATTTCACAAGTAATTTCCGAGAGTTCTCAAAGGAGATGAATAAAATAGTTTAACAACATTCGAGTGGAAAACATGCATTCTCATACTTTTTCATATAACAACATTCATTTGAAAAATCACACACATGCTCACACTTGATATGAAGAGGTCGTACATATGTACTTACCACTGAGATGAAGCACATACAAACTCAAGAAACTAAGCCTAGAACTCCGACGACAACCGCTCTCTCCTACGAGGTCGATGTCTCCAATTACACGTATAACGTACTCGTTACAACCAATCACACATCGGTAATAAAAATGCAACCCTACATGCCACATAGTCCTATATGTCATAAATTCACATATAGTGATTTTAACTTATGAAAATAAATCCGACAAAACACTTAGAAGTTCAAACACTCAAGTTTTCTAAAACATGTGAATCTACAATTCTAGACAGAATTGTAGCTCTGAATGTAGAGGCATATTAATCATATAAAAACATCACCTCAAATCTTGAAATAAATTTATGATCAACCTACATGTGTCTACTTTCAGAAACATCAAGAAAATCATGCATAACTATTATAAAACTCAAGTTAAAAAAATAACAAACACTGCTATGCAAAGGCATGTTTGGAAGAAATTTTCAACTTTGAAGAACAATTACTTCTACTTGGAGAATAGGAAAAATGCCCATCTTCTCCAAAATGAATCCATTATGTGTCTAGTATCATCACTAGAAAGATTGGGTGCCACAAGTTTATGGAAACGAGATTTTTGACAAAAATGGCAAAACTTGTCCAAAAAAGGAGTTTCAAAAACATGCAACTTATAATGAGCATATCTCCCTAACCAAAAAGGCTATGGAGTTGATTGTTCTTTCAAACTGACCCTCTCTTAGTCTAGTTTCATAAATCTTAAGATTTGAAAATTTTACAGAGACATAAAATGAAGATATACTACGTTTTAGACAAACTGGTCAGATTGTAAAGACAGACAATTTTCACCAAGAACACTCAAAACATGATCAATCCACTTCCATCATACATGCAACTTGAGAAATATGTTTTTATACTCAAATACAACAAATTAGACATACAAAAAGAGATCAAACAAGAAATTTGGGGAATCGTGTGAAGAATTTGAAAGAAAACAAGTTTAAAGTCTTCAATTCATGTTCTAGACACACATGCAAGCAAAGATCAAGAAGTTTTCTATCATGATGATGAAAGTAACATCAAAATGCACAAATTTAAAGAGGAATGAAAGCTTACAAATGAGCCTTAAGAGAGGCATTTGGGAAAATGATGGCTCTTGGAGAAGTTTGAAAGTCCATGAGAGCTTGAAAACCCCTTCAATGGAGGGAATTTTGATGTAAGAGGAATGTAATGATGATGAAATTAACATCTAAATGCACAAACGAAAAGAGAAAAGAGATGATTATAAGACCTTAAAGAGTTTAAAATCATGAAGAATATGAAGAAAATAACTCCCCTCATGCATAGTATGACATTGGACTTGAGTTTTTCATGAATTTGAAGGTGAAAAGTGAATTTTTTGTGGTGTTTTGGTGAGGTGTACCTCCAAAACCGGGAATGGAGTCTTTGGAGAGAGATGAGAGAGTATTTGAGTGTTCTTGAGGAAGATGAAATGTAAAGAAATGAAAGAGATAGAGTGTGGGTGATGAGTGATGAAAGAGAGTATTAGTGATGGGGTTGATGGAGATGAAAGTGATAGATATAGGCAATAATATTTTATATATATATCCTCATAGATGTCAAACGACATCCTTATGTTTTAAAATAAAGAAAAGCCATTAATAAGTTTGAAATATAAATTTCTCAAAATTTTCAAATATTTTTCCGAAATGACCAAATAACCCCTTAATTAAATACGGGGTATTACAGTTAAAGTGTTGGGAAATACTAAAATATTTACTTTATATTTGGAGCTCTATTGATCGCTAAAATACATGAGGAGTATAATGTTCTTTCATTGACAGTTTGTCACAAACATCTCATTAGAGTCTTGTTTTTCGGGGCATAGTTTTGAGCGTTTTTACCATTTATGATTGACTTAGACTTGGTCAGAGTTTCAATTTTTGAACAATTTTTGGGATCCTAATACGTTGCTTAAAAGTTTGATCTCCAATGTTGGGCCATCTCTTATAAATGTTGCGAAGTTTTTGAGAATGCTGGGGCAAATTCTTATTTGGAAGCTGCTAAGTGTGTAATTGTTTGTAAGCCACCCTTAGAATACCCTTATGGTAGAATAATCCTTATACTTGTTGTCTAATAAGAGTATTCTTCAACTCTCATAGATATGGCCGTCAACCTAGTGAATCCAACCGTAGAAGATTTTCAGCTAAGCCACCCAATGAGAAAGCCTTTCTTGGATGGATTGTCAATTTGGAAATTTATTGGAGAAGTCTTGGATAGGCGTGAACATTGGGCTTACACTTTTGTTGAAGGATGGGTTTACACCAACGTCCTGGTTCAGAGTCATTGCATTGTGGAGTCGTTACCTGATGAGAATCCTTGGATTCTGATAAAAAAAAGTATAATGATTTAGTTGATGAGGAATGATGGTACCTTCCTAATCAAAAGTATTTACATCAAGGTCAAAGGATGATAACGCCACACTTCATGAAGTGTAAATTGTTGTTAGGTCACAAGCCTTGGGAGGAACCTATGTAGGACCCAGGAGAAGTGATGGACAAAAGAGTTAGTGTGGACGATAGCGGTTTCCCGCCCACCCTCGCCAAGAAAGCATTTTGATAATCGTGTCTTTTGGTTTCTTCGAATATTAGAATTTATTTTAGAACCTACTTTGAAGTTGTTAGGAAAAATGTAATATTGAGATTCTAGTTGGAATAGTCTATCAAAGAATATCAGAGTTTCCCTTTTGGTTGGAGTATTGTTACTTAGTTTTGATGGATCACATTACTTCACTAACGCTTTTGGCTGTTCTTACCTTGACTCCTCAGATTATATTCTACTTGTTTCTCTTCGCTCTCGTCTACGGATGGCCATAAATGAATAAGAAAAAAGGGGAAATCACTCATGTGAAACTAAAGTTTGAGGGTAAGGGGCTAAGTTTGGTCTGTTATCTTTTAGACTTTCTAACCTACCAAATGTGGTGCTTTGGGTCACTAGAATGTTAACGTTTGCATGGGGTGTCTATGTTTGGAGCCTTGTTACTTAGCTAATTACTTGAGCAACGAGACGTGTCTTTGTTCATGGTTTCCCCTTGGAGTTACGTAAGTCGTTAAGTCATATCATCATTTCTGTATAAGCATAATATAGTTCTTTCATTTGTTATTCTTAATCTAATTAGGAGCTCCGATGTTCAACCTTGGCCGATTTGAAGACCTTGTTTCTTATGATAAACATTTTGTAATGTTGTAACGATTATCATTGGAGTAATGGATTTAGATTTTGGAAACTTTCTACTACCTTGGTGCTTGCAATGAGACAAATTTTCGGGGTAGTCTAACTTATTATGGAATAATATCACGTTGGAGTAGTTAGCAGATGTTATCGTTTGGCGTGTAAGATTGAAGCATTTTCACTAACCCAGTGTTTGAACAATGGGACGGTTATTCACCGCTGATGTACTTGTCGAATTCTATGCTTATAATGGATTGCTTGGAGTTACCTAAATCGTTGGTGTATCTGGGTAGTTAAGACTTCTTAAATGCAGTGATCTTCACGAATTTTGTATTTGGAACTTTATTAATAGAGCTATGGTTTTCAGAATTTATCACCAAAGGTTAAATTGGATATTAGATTGGGAGTCTCGTAATCATAAATTGGTTTTTGGATTGGATGTTGTTAATAGAAAATGGAATGTCATGAGTTTTGGAATCCCATTATTTGGATAATGGATGTGACTTGGAAAATATAAATGAACTTGGAATCTCTCATCTCATTTCTTTTATAAAAGGTTCAAAACTTTTACTTTCACTTTGATTTAGCGAAACTACTACAAACTGGTTTTAAAATTACTTCATAATCTTTTTTACATGCTTGGGTGTTACTTACTCACTATTTCCGCTGACTTTGGAAACTGTGGTGTTTCTATTTTGTTTTCTGCACCACAAGTCTATATGATGGGAGCATAGCTTAGCAGGGGACGCGAATCATCACTTAGACGATTAGTGATATCACACTAAGTTCCTTAGAGATTCTTTTAGTATCATTAAAACTGTAGTTGGATTCTATGCCTGTGTTTGAGGCTCAAGGTTTGGAGTTTAATAAAGTTATGTTCGGATTCTCTGTTTTAAACCTCCTTGTATCCGGGTTTAATTTCGGGTACGGAGTGACACCAACGGGTTTCAGACTTGGTCATTTTGGGGGTGTTACAGCAGCTCATTTGAATCATCCTTGGATCATTTCTTGAAAGATTCAGCAGAGTGTGAGGTGGACATGATGAGGCGCTACGAGGAAGGGAAGAGGAAAATGGAGGCTGCTGATATGGCTGCGAACTTGAAGAATATGAAGAATCAAGCAGGGTTTGTGTGGATTGATGGCAAGAAGTTTGATCCAAATGAAGAGGCTCTTTTCCAGTTTCTTGAGAAGAAATCAGGCCCAAGGAAATTCAAGTCAGCTTAAGTCATTTCTAATGATCGTAATGTTTCCATAATGGTTGTATCCCTAATCTCTGTTTGAACTTGTTTTTTAGCTTAGTTTGTTTCTTGTTTGTTTGAAGTTTGTGATCGTATCCTCCGTAGTTCTCTTTGTACTTCATCTTTGGATTAATATGATGTTCTCTCTTTGTTGCTAAAAAAACAAATTCTCTCAAAACAAAGTTCGGTTCGCCGATACTACAAATTGTGCTTTCGTCTGCAGTACGCGAAGACTTTCATCATGGGGAGTAATTTGCCCGTGACTGTACATATATAAAACGAATCTTAACCAACTGTGGGGGAAAATATTACTTCAAGGAGATCGTTCATGAACAACAAGACTGTCTTCCATCTTACTTCAGCATTCGGCAGACTAACTATCTGTAAGTTTTAACGTTTCTGTATTTTTCATCTTTTTGTTAAATTTCATGTTCTTACTTTGCTTCAGATGCTAGTTAATACACATATCTTCTTTCCAACAACCGTGAAGTAATATTTTGTAGGTGCTTAACAGAATCTGTTTAACACAAAAATTTAACAGTACTATTTTTCTGTAATCAGATTAGTTTACAGTATTGTTATTATTATTCTGTATTCTTCTCTTCTTCTATTTTCTTTCTTTTTTGCTTAGACAGTATGTTTCTTCAGCAATGTCAGAAACTGGGACTGAAACTCGTCCGGCTAATCCGTCAAACATGGCGTAAACCCTCATACAAGCATCTAAGAATTTGGGGATGTCTTGCGAAAGTGGCTACTCCACTACCCAAAAAGGTAAAGTTAGGCCCAAAGACAATTGATTGAATTTTCATTGGGTATGCATTAAATAGCAGCGCCTACCGTTTTATGGTTCATAAATCGGAGATTCCAGAAATTCATGAGAATACCATCATCGAATCAGCATGCGTCATTCTTTTAGGATATCTTTCCTTATAAAGAAATGAAAACACAATTATCTTATAAACGGGCGCATGACATAGGTTTTGAAGAAAACATAAGGGAAGAGCCTAGACGAAGTAAAAGGAAAAAAATTGCAAAAACATTTGGTCCTGAATTTCTTACCTATATCGTAGAAAATGATCCTGCAACTTACAAAGAGGTTATGTCAAGTTTTGAGGCACCCTATTAGAACGAAGCGGTAAAAAGAGAAATAGAATCAATTCTCCATAATAATACGTGGGAATTAGTTTATCTCCCTCAAGGATGCAAGCCATTGGGTTGAAAATGGGTATTTAAGTGAAAGTTTAAATCGGATGGTTCCATCGACAAGTATAAAGCTAGACTTGTCGCAAAAGGATACAAACAAAAGGAAAGTCTAGATTTCTTCGACACTTATTCCCCGGTCACTAGAATAATATCCATTCAAATGCTAGTTGCAATTGCAGCAATTTTTAACTTTGAAATTCATCAAATGGATGTTAAAACGGCATTCCTGAATGGGGAATTGTAAGAAGAAATATATATATGGAACAACCTGAAGGGTTTCAAGTTCAGGAAGGAAAAACAAGAATTGCCGGCTAAAGAAATCCTTATATGAATTAAAACAAACACCCAAACAATGGCCCGGGATTTGACAAAGTTATGTTAACAAATGGTTTTAAAACAAATGAATGTGACAAATGCGTATAGTCTAAAACCAACAACGATGTGTGTGTCATAATATGTCTATATGTTGATGACATGTTGATTTTTCGTAACAACGAGAAGATAATACACGCCACAAAAGGATTATGGTCAACAAGCTTTGACGTGAAAGATCTAGGGGTGGCTGACGTCATTTTAGGAATTAAGGTTTCTTGAACACGCGCATGGTATGCTTTATCTCAGTCTCATTATATCGAGAAAGTTCTCGAAAAGTTTGACAAAGATAACAACAAACAAGAAAAAAACCCCAGTCGAGACAAGCATGCATCTCGCCAAAAATCGCAGCTCGGCAATTAAACAACTTGAGTATGCACAAATAATATGAAGCCTAATGTACATCATGAATTGTACAAAGCCAGACATCTCACAAGCAATTGGAAAGTTCAGTCGCTTTACTAGCAATCCTGTAAAGGATCACTTGATAGCATTAATCCGAGCATTAAGGTATCTACGATACACTAAAAACTTAAGATTACAATACTCCAACTATCCTGCTGCCCTAGAAGTATATTGCGATGCAAATTAGATATTTGATACAAAAGATTCCAAGTCAACGAGTGGTTATGTGTTCACACTCGGAGGAGCGGCTATATGTTGGAAGTCTTCAAAGTAGACGTGCATTGCAAGGTCTACTATGGAATCAGAATTCATAGCGTTAGACAAGGCAGGGGAAGAAGTAGAATGGCTTCGTCATTTCCTCGAAGACATTCCAATATGGCCACAGCATGTGCCTGCTGTATGCATTCACTGTGATAGCCAATCAGCAATAGCAAAGGCACAAAATAGTATATATAATGGTAAGTCTCGTCATATGCGTCGAAGACACAATACTATAAGGAAACTTCTCTCACAAGGGATAATATCGATCGATTACGCAAAGTCAAAGGAAAATATAGCGGATTCGCTGACCAAAGGTCTACCGAGAGAATTAGTTGCGAGTTTGTCAAGAGGAATGGGGCTAAAGCCTATCTCGTAAGAGTTGCACAATAGCGGCAAACCCAACCTAGGTGACTGGAGATCCCAAGAACTAGGTTCAAAAGGGACAACCTAACTATTCTTGCAAATAAAAATCACTCATAAATGGAAACTAAGTTTCAATCCCATTCCTAGGGCAAAGAGTGGTAGGACCAGGGTAAGCAATGCTCTTAATGAGATCACATGTTAAGAAGAGTATGGATTAATACCCTTAAATGTGTCTCACCTATGTGAGTAGGAACTGAGGCCAGGGGCATGGAAAGGTTATACTCCTCTAAAGACTACTCAAGAAGACCATACAAAAGTATTTCAAGGCCAAAATGAACACAACCATGAGAACCAATTATGTTTCGGTATGTAGTTGTGTGGTTACTATCGACAAGGTATACGACACAGAAAAGTAGTTCAACGCGCTTCGCACACTGTCTAGCCACTATACCCTATAGTATCTCACTAAGGCAAAGGTTCAAAGTCTATGACCACATTTGAAACAACCCGGATCCTACGGTTCCTGCTAGCGCAACTTAACGATAATCCCAGAATAATTTATTAAAATAAAAGGAGAAAACCCTCCTTACATTGTTAAACAAAATGATAATATATTGTCTAAAACCAAACGATACAATTACTAAAAGATGTTTGCTACTCATGATTCTAAATCCTTAGCTCGTGCGCGTTTCCACCCCAGCTAGCTTGACCTGCGGGTTTTGAAATAGCGATAGCCGACCGCAAAAAAATTTTAATTAGTAAAAACTAAGTAAGATATACCACAGTATGTAAAACAGAGTTTTTGGCTGGAGTAACACACAATTTGATTAAAATTCAATTTAAAGGATAACATGCGTAAATGATGAATTCAGTGATAGAACTCAAGGCTGAAAATATTTTCAGATATATGAAGCCAGTAACCAAGATCCAAGTTTTAGTAATCAGTTTGGTTGAGACGTAGCCCACGAGCCCCAACGAGTACGATGTGGACGGAGAGGTCACGATGGAATAATAATAATAATGGGGTGCATGTTGGGATGTACCAATTTCTCCCCGGACTTTACTAGATAGCCCTTCGCTATCCCGCCCTAACCATTCTAATGAGACCTTAAGTGCCGGCACCCATATACAGTCGTGACCTAAACATGCATAGGTAGTACTAATAGATTCCACGATAAATAAGAGGGTAAATAACCTAGGGAAACCACACACAGGTGTTCCCGGCTGTTAGCCTCCACGCGCATCCTTCGCACATCGTTCCCAATTCTATTATCGTACAATTATCATTTCACATGACTTTCGAGCTTCTAAAAATAGCTACACATTTTCAGAGTAGTATTTGCGAAAGGGATTCAAGACTTATCAAATTCTCCAGTATCACGATTCTAGTGGTTCATGAGCGTTTTTGAAAGATAACACACGCCAAGATACATTTTGATAATTTCAAGGTATTGTGCATATAACTTACCTGATAATGGGGAGAGCTTCACACACAAGAAAGCACACAACTAGTAGTAGGGGTCCTCGAAGAGTTCGTCTCCTACGAATTCTGGATCTACAATAATCAAATAGTCCTACATTAACACGAATTCACCACACGACAATTTACAATTAAAGACTCTATATGAATGCAAGTGCAACCCCCCAAGTAATCCCCCAAACAAATTATATTTTACTAGTCACGAGTTGCACATTTAGAAAATATATATTTATTAAGAAAAATACTGGTGTATAATATAAAATAATAATTGTGGTGAAGAAACTTTATTTAGTATAAAAATGTACTTATTATTTAACGATTGGGTTAATAAAAGAGCATTTTCATTATTGAAGCTAAAACTCCATTATCTTTGTTATAAAATTTATATTAGTAAAAGCAACGTTATGAAGTGAAAAGAGTTTATTTTCCCGATATAAACAAAGCAAGGCTAAATAGTTGTTTTAAGAATATATAAAAGTTATACTTACAAAGTCCCAATTCAACACTTCTAGGATTATAAATTTATTTTTCGAAAATAATTGCTAAAGTTTTTTTTTAATAATGTGTGTAAATATGAGAAAAATACTAGTTTATATTATGTTAAAAACAATTTAGATTTACACTTTGTTAAAAATTAAAGAAAACAGATTGTTAAGAAGATAAGAGCTTCCCCACAAAGTTAATAACCTACAAACAGTCCCCCACCAGATTCAGATCTTACAATATCTACCCCCAAAAGTTATACAACTTTCAATCCATCTTCTTCTCTAAACTTACTGTAAATTTTCATTACTCACACCCATACACATACAACCCAATATATCATAGCCAGAGGTTCTTATGAAGGAGGTTGTTTGAAGTATTGCAAGATGAAAATGAAATCACAAAGAGGAATTGGTTGTTACCAATTGAAGAAGGGTCACACGAAGAAGATGGCGGCGACGGTGATTTGTTTCTGCCGCAGCTTGGGTTCGCCGGGACAGCGGGAGACAAACGGTGGTGGCGATGGCGGACGAAGCAGAGGGAGGCGGCGTTGGGCAGAGCTGGGTTTGCCGGCTGGGCAGCGTCGGTCCTGGGTCGGTGCTCGGTTCGTCGGCCTCGGGCTTGGCGTCTGTTGGGTTGCTCGGCACACACACAACGCAGAGACAGAGAGAGAGAATTGGGTTTGAAAACCTGATCGGAAAAAATCGACGGGAGTGAATCTCGGGTCGAAATTGGTAATGTCAGATTGGAGGATTGATGACAAGGTTGGGTCTTCCGCTTGATTGGCGAGGATTGGGACGAAAATCGGACAAAGAGGGGGTCGGATTTGGCTTTGCCGTGGGTTGTTTCGCCGGAAAATCAGGGGGGTGAAATTCTCTTATTCATCAGAAAAGGAAATGGGGAAGATGAAGGGGGAAAAAATTGGGTGAGGCGGGTGTACCACTTAACGCGGTGGTTCGCTACGTAAAAGCTAAACAAAAATTACACTTTTGGACACGTTATCAACGTTACACGACCCGCTACACTTCACTACCCACTAACTAAAAAAAAAATCATCTTAGAAAAATATACTTTTGAAAAACAAAATTACAACAACAACAACAACAACAACAACAACAACAACAACAACAACAACAACAACAACAACAACAACAACAACAACAACAACAACAACAACAACAACAACAACAATAATAATAATAATAATAATATACATGGAACAAAACTATTTAATAAAAGAAAACAACTTTTATAAATTCATATAACGGCCCGGACTATTCGTTAAACTCCCGAAAATACCCCCTAAAATACCGGGGTATTACATCACATCTCCCTTAAAACAAAGCTTCGTCCCCGAAGCTCAAAGTAACCCAAATCTCCCAATGCAAGTATGCAGTTCTAATGTGCACATAATAACAAGACAAGACGGCTAATTAAATGCATGGCTGTTAAATCACATCTCCCTTAAAATGAGTGACGTCTCCGTCACTCGACTCGTATCTGGTCGAAGAGGTGTGGGTAACGTTTCCTCATGTCTGCCTCGGCTTTCCAGGTTTCTTCTTCCGTTTGGTGGTTGGACCAAAGAACGCTAACCAGCGTGGTGGACTTGGTATGGGTGTTCTTGTTTTTGTGTCAAGGATTGATTGGTTGTTGTTCAAAGATAAGAGGGGGATCAATTTCTACATGCTCGGAAACAAGACATGACCCGGGTCGGGAACATAAGCTTTTGAGTTGGAACTCATGAAAATCGATATCGATTCTACCTACTACAAACGCTAAAGGATAGATTGACGTCAGCACCTGTGTTAACAATGCGTGCTGAAGGAGGAGAATTTGAAGTATGAAGCAATGCATCTAAGCACGGGTCAGGATGTGCTTTAGTGCAAAATGGTAAAGTGGCTGCTTATGCTTCCAGGAAACTAAAGTTTTGAAAGGAGAATAACCATACTCATGATTTGGAGTTGGTAGTCATAGTGTTTCCACTGAAGATATGGAGTATTATCTCTACGGTACGACTTGCAAGATCTTTACAGATGGCAAGAGCCTGAAGTACATATTCACCCAAAAGGAGTTGAATATGCGACAAAGGAGGTGGCCAGAGTTAGTGAAGGACTAAGACATCAAGATTCAATACCACGAAGGAAAGGAAAATGTAGTAACGGATGCATATAGCCGAAAGACGAATCATACGGTAGAAGCAATGTGGGTTTTACCATGTAAGCTTTGCGAAGAGTTTCGAGGACTGGAGATTGGAGTTATATGAAGGGAAACACGAGTAACATGATGGGTAATTTGACAATAGTACTAGACATCTTCATAGGGATAAAGGAAGGACAGAAATAAGATATTTTCCTACCAAAAGATGAAGGACAAGATCAACAAGGCCAAACACTCGTGTTCAAAGTGGAGGAAAATAGTAGCGTGAAATTAAAATAAAGATGGTGTGTATCAATGAAATGCGCAGAATTAAAAGAGAATATTATGAAGGAAGCTCATAACATACCATATTCGGTACACCGAAGATGAGACAAGTTGTACAAGGATTTGAAAGAGAACTTTTGGTGGAAAGGTATGAACAAAGAAGTACTTTGTCAAAAGGAACTTTTGGTGTTTGACTTGTCAAAAGGTCAAGTTCGATCCCAAGAGACCAGGTGAAATGTTGCAACTATTGAAGATGCCGGTATGGAAATGGAATTCCATCTCAATGGACTTTGTTACAGCTTTACCTGTTCGAGGAATGGGTTGAACCAGATTTGGGTGACAGTCGATCGGCTGCACAAAACAGCAAAATGCATTCACGTGAAGGACACGTGGAACATGGAAAAGAGGGCGGACGCATACATCAAGAATGCGGTAAGACTACACGGAGTACTTGGCTCGATTATTTCAGATAGAGATTCAAACTTCTTATCACATTTATGGAGGGATTTACAAAACCACATGGGTTACAAGCTAAGGTTTAGCACGACATTTCATCCAGCTACAGATGGACAGAGTGAAAGGACGATTGAGACGTTGGAAGACATGCTACGAGCTGGTCTTTTGGATTACAAATGATCGAAGTCTGAACAAACAGATTCGGATGATTCAGTAAGGGATGAAGGCAGTCCATGATAAAAAAAATACTTATGAGGATTTGAAGAAAATGCCATTGGAGTTCAAGGTTGGCGACAAAGTATTCATAAGGGTTTCACCTACCAAAGGGGTTATGCGTTTTAATCAGAAAGGGAAGCTGAGCCCCAAGGTTATCGGATCATATGACGTACTGGATTGTATAAGAGAGGATGTCTATCGCCTAAATCTTCACATCTGAGAGGATGGTTAAAGCTGACACGATTTAGATTTTGGGTCCACTCGTTATACCCCTATATGATCGATGTTCATATTTCGGGTCCACATAATCTAACTTTTTGGTTGGCACACTCTATGGTTTCTTTGTATCTGCTAAGCCGGTCCATATCTAAGGTGACATCTAGGTTGCCCAGATCGAAAAGAATCAGATCAGAAGATAGCATGGCTTCTAAGATTTCTAGGTTGACTTCAGGGTACATGGTATTACAAGATGTGACTTCTCCACTAGGGCATGGATGGAGATAGATACTGGGGTAGGAGTTGGGTTAAGGCGGCCAAATGAGAAGAGACATATAGTCTCAGCAGTGTTCTAAACCAATGTATAAACTCAGTACTTGACAGAGATAACTTAAGGAAATTTACAGAAATTATTTAACATCAATAACATCCTCTAGCAGTTTAACAAGTAGCATGTCACATAGCAAATTATCTATTCACAAATAATAGGGAACAAATAATCACACAAAACATTTGGGAACCTAGAAAGAAAACACGGCTATGCTAACCCACATCCTCGACTTGTTTAGTTTTATTCTTGTTTTAGTTATCCTATGTCCATTTTAAATTTTGAAAAGCTTCCAATTATCTTTAATCTTTATTAAATGAAAATCGAAAAGTCGCACTAGTGTTGGAACCGTCGGCTCTGATACCAACTGAAACATCCCGGATCCTACGGTTCCTGCCAACGCAACTTAACGATAATCCCAGAATAATTTATTAAAATAAAAGGAGAAAACCCTCCTTACATTGTTAATCAAAATGATAATATATTGTCTAAAACATGATACAATTACTAAAAGATGTTTGCTACTCATGATTCTAATCCTTAGCTCGTGCGCGTTTCCACCCCAGCTAGCTTGACATGCGGGTTTTGAAATAGCGATAGCCGACCGCAGAAAAATTTGAATTACTAAAAACTAAGTAAGATATACCACAATATGTAAAACAGAGTTTTTGGCTGGAGTAACACACAAATTGATTAAAATTTAATTTAAAGGATAACATGCATAAATGATAAATTCAGTGATAGAATTCAAGGCTGAAAATATTTTCAGATATACGTAACGAGTAACCAAGATCCAAGTTTTAGTAATCAGTTTGGTTGAGGCGTAGCCCACGAGCCCCAACGAGTACGATGTGGACAGAGAGGTCACGATGGAATAATAATAATAATGGGGTGCATGTTGGGATGTACCAATTTCTCCCCGGACGTTAGTAGATAGCCCTTCGCTATCCCGCCCTAACCATTCTAATGAGACCTTAAGTGCCGGCACCCTTATACAGTCGTGACCTAGACATGCATAGGTAGTACTCATAGATTCCACGATAAATAAGAGGGTAAGTACCCTAGGGAAACCACACACAGGTGTTCACGGCTGTTAGCCTTCACGCACATCCTCTGCACATCGTTCCCAATTCTATTATCGTACAATTATCATTTCACATGACTTTCGAGCTTCTACAAGTAACCACACATTTTCAAAGTAGTATTGGCGAAAGGGATTCAAGACTTATCCAATTCTCCAGTATCACGATTCTAGTGGTTCATGAGCGTTTTTGAAAGATAACACACACCAAGAGAGAGAGAAGCAGAGTGCAAGAGAGAGCGAGAGACAGACGAGAGAGAGGCAGAGGGTATGAGAGACTGGGTTTGAAAACCTGATCGGAAAAAATCGACGGGAGTGAATCTCGGGTCGAAATTGGTAATGTCAGATTGGCGGATTGATGACAAGGTTGGGTCTTCCGCTTGATTGGCGAGGATTGGGACGAAAATTGGACAAAGAGGGGGTCGGCTTTGGCTTTTGTCATGGGTTGTTTCGCCGGAAAATCAGGGGGGTGAAATTCTCTTTTTCATCATAAAAGGAAATGGGGAAGATGAAGGGGAAAAAATTGGGTGAGGCGGGTGTACCACTTAACGCGGTGGTTCGCTACGTAAAAGCTAAACAAAAATTACACTTTTGGACACGTTATCAACGTTACACGACCAGCTACACTTCACTACCCACTAACTAAAAAAAATATCATCTTAGAAAAATATACTTTTGAAAAATAAAATTACAACAACAACAACAACAACAACAACAACAACAACAACAACAACAACAACAACAATAATAATAATAATGATAATAAGAATAATAATAATAATATACATGGAACAAAACCATTTAATAAAAGAAAACAACTTTTATAACGTCATATAGCGGCCCGGACTATTCGTTAAACTCCCAAAAATACCCCCTAAAATACCGGGGTATTACAACATTTCCTTAGGCAATTAATTACCACTGAGAGAAATTCACAAATGAGATTGATTCTTTCAGCATTAACGCTAATTTATCATTCATGTGGGGGATTGTTATACAATGGTTTTGAGATATGCTTTTGTTACCCAATTTCGGTCAAGTTAAAATCAAGAACTTGGACCAACTTTAACATATCCTTAAACTAAGTAACAAGCGGATCGATTCAAGATCTCAAACGTCGAAAACCATTAACGGGTGAATGAGAAATTAAGCGTTGAAGTTGGCCACTTCATATGCCCAATTTTAAATGAACCCACATCTTGGAAATGAGCGCGAGAAGAGTAGTTGATATATTGAAAGGTTGGATATTAAGGGCACGCCCTTTGGGTGGAGCACATTTTGTGCAGGAGAGAGGACCTAGACAAAGGTTGAACCACCATATGCGCGCGTGCCGCCGCAGCCGTCCGTCCGGCCGGCTCGGTCTCGGTCTCAGTCTCAGGTTTGGTCCGGGCCGTGATGCTGCGCGGTGCGGCACGGTGGGTGGTGGTTGGGCTTTATCTTTTAGGGCCATAAACTAACTACTAATCCAGCCCATTAGTGAATTAATTGTACTATACTGAAAGTCCAACCCGAAAAAGTTACAGACTGTCCCAACAGTTGTAACTTTTACAACAGTTACAATCGTTGATATTCAAATTTGAATAGACACGAACGGTTTTGTAATCGCTCTTCTCCCTGGCTATAAAAGCAGCTTTCCTCTCTCAGTTTTTCCCATCCACACTCCAACAACATTTCTCTCACTTGCTAACAAATTCTCTCAAAACAAAGTTCGGTTCGTCGGTACTGAGGATTGTGCTTTCGTCTGCAGTACGTGAAGACTTTCATCCCGGGGAGTAATTTGCCAGTGACTGTACATAAATAAAACGAAGCACAACCAACTGTGGGGGCAAATATTACTTCACGGAGATCGTTCATGAACAACGAGACTGTTTTCCATCTTACTTCATCATTCGACAGACTAACAATCTGTAAGTTTTAACGTTTCCGTATTTTTCATCTTTCTTGTAAAAATTTCCTGTTCTTACTTTGCTTCAGATTCTAGTTAATAACACCCATCTTCTTTCCAACAATCATGAAGTAACATTTTCTCTTGTAAACTATTTTATTGCGAACCAAACAGAGCCTAAAGGTATGCATTTTGACGAATTCCATTAGTATTAACGGAACCACACAAAATCCAAAGCAGCAGGTGTTCTGCAACATTTGAAACCCCATGAGTTTTTTTGCACAAATCCATAACTATTGGGGAAAAAATGAAATTAACCCAAGATGAAAAGATGGGGGAGGGAATTCAAATTTGATATCAATGGCCTCGCACACAGAGAAAGAGGACGAAGAAGACGGAGAAATTTGACTCTGGTGTTCCAATGGCGAATGAGCTCGTCGTGTTAATTCGCTACATCTCTCGGAGCAGTAATCATTGAATTGAAGACGAATTGAAGAAGTTTCACGATTCCATTGCTATTGATTTGCTAGTTCCGAGCTCGGCTTTGAGATTTTACTCCCAATTTTAGTTTCGCAGTTCAGGTTAGCACTCGTCTTCTTCCGAGTTTCTGGGTGAACATTCGTATGCTTGCACTCATCTTCCATGTGTTTCGATTTCCCCAAATTCTTCCGAAACCCTAATTTTCACTGCTCTCATGTGCGTTCTTCAGTTGGTGGGTACTGGTTAGTTTGTGAGAAATCAATTCATTTGGGTTAAAGACCCCAAATCCCTAAGTCCAAACCCTTGGAAGAAAAAACATGTTTTACTGAGAGGAACTCCATTCAAAAGTTCGTTTATTTGTATTGCAACACTAGTGCATATCCCGTGCCCTCCGGCACGACCACAAAAAGAGTGATAATTACCTAAGAATTTAAATGGCCGAGATTGTCTTATTATGAAATATTTGGTTCTTAGGATATAGTGGGGATATGCTATTCCATATGTCACATTTTAGGTAAGTTATCTCCCATAACAACTTATTATGTAGATGGGGATAAGCTATTCCACGTGTCACATTTTGGGGATAGCTTATTCCCACAGCAGCTTATTATGTAGATAACAACTTATTATGTAGATTGGGATAAACTATTCCACATGTCACATTTTGGGGGATAGCTTATTCCTCATAGCAGCTTATTATGTAGATGGTGCTTATAGAAAATTTACTATTGTTTTCAGTTCAGCTATTAAAACAAAGATCATCGCCCTTCTACGACGGTAACAGACAAGTCATTCTTGGAATATGTCTTGTTGGAGGAACCGAGATCAGTGTCCAACAAGCTCTGGAAAGTAAATTTGGGCTCTTTCGGCTGAGGAAGGTCTGTTTTACTGCTTAGCATTACCAGTATGGTTGGCATTGTCGGCCTATCTGCAGCGTGGTCTTGAACACAAAGAAGCCCGATCTGTATACATCGTACTACGTCTTCTGCTGCTTCGCATCTCTCTGTCAGTGCTTGATCCAGTAAGTCCAGTCCCCTCTTTTCTTCCCATAATTGCCATGCCTGTTAATGTTTAAATGTGTTGCACATGTCATTGCGAAGAGCATTTTTTTTCTTATTTGTTCGAAGAGACACGAGTACTTTTTGGATAATATGTTGTGCACTTACGTAACCAAGAAGGTGTAGATACTTTTCATTATTGTAGAAGCCTGTATTCTTCATTCCACTAACAATCTCCAGTAGCAAAATCCCAAAGCTGTAGACATCAGATTTCTCCGAAAAGAGTCCTCCTATTGCGTACTCTGGTGACATGTAACCACTGGATTTTTCGGAATATACACAGGAATATTGTGAGACTAATTACTAATGAAAAGGTATGTATGATGCAGAAATAAGCAAAGTAAAAAGAAATTACTGATTATGTCAAAGGGTGAAGTGTATCATCCCTTTTAATGAATATACGATATTTGTAGTAAAAATAAGCAAAGTGAAAGAACTTGAACAAAATAATTACTGATTATGTCAAAGAGTGAAGTGTTTGCCTGGACTTATCTTCCCTTTTAATTAGTAAATATTGGTAGCAATATCAGAAAAAAACTTAATTAACAGAAAGAGAGAATACTTACAATGTTCCCGCCACCCTGTGAGTGTTGGCTGTTTCTTGAGTAGCTTGGAATGTTCTTGCTAATCCAAAATCTGAAATTTTTGGATCCATATTGTTGTCCAAGAGAATGTTGCTTGCCTTTAAATCCCTGTGAAT
Source organism: Linanthus parryae (assembly GCA_023055425.1). Classification (NCBI taxonomy): domain Eukaryota; kingdom Viridiplantae; phylum Streptophyta; class Magnoliopsida; order Ericales; family Polemoniaceae; genus Linanthus; species Linanthus parryae. The sequence goes on from JALGPY010000017.1 coordinate 728,814, forward strand.
AATCCTTAAACGAGAATCACGGTGGAGATAAAGGAGTCCTTTTGCAATGCCCATTATTATTTCAAATCGTTTCGTCCAATCAAGTTGTGCTCCTCTCTTCGCATCTGTCCAAGCAACATGAAAATCAAAAAGAAATGTGCATCAGTTATCCTCTTTCAAATAGTGTATCACCGCTGAGAAAACCAGATATAGTAGGCATTAACAAAGATGAAAATAGAATTGTTTCGCTTTCAGCTTGATTAAATTCGTAAATCATGTTAATGATGGAGTATCTAGTCAAACCCACCAAAAAGAAAAGTGTCCAAGCTCTTGTTTGTCATGTACTCGTAAACTAATATCTTCTCTTCCCCATCAATACAGCAACCAAAAAGCCGAACAAGATTCCTGTGCTGGAGTTTGGAGATTAGAATGATCTCGTTCTTGAACTCTTGTACTCCTTGTCCTGAATGATCGGAAAGTCTTTTCACAGCTACTTCTTGTCCATTTTCTAGCTTCCCCTGAAATCCTTAGTGTCCATTAGCGATTATACAAATATGAAAACATCATATACGTCAAGACTATTTTTTGATGTGCCAAAATAAGGTAACTCTGAAGTTGATTCTGCAAGTATCATGTTAGGTAACTTTCTGGGAGAAACTTTTTCTGAACCAACTAATAAGGACTTAAGCTTAGCAACATTGTTCTATTCCCTTCTATCAGCAAATCAAAATGTAAGCAGACCTGAATGTTGGTAGGACAGACCCGGATTTGAGCTTCACAGACAGAATTACCTTATAGACCGAACCAAAACCACCTTCCCCGAGTTTGTTTGCTGAGCTAAAACTATTGGTAGCGATAAGTACTTTCTCCAATTCAAGTAAGGGGAGCTCCTCATGCATTGCGTTCTTTGCACATTCTATAGTATCACCTGAAGCTTCTGTGATATCATCGGAAAGAAGGCCTTTCATCCTATTAATTTTCTTCAGTGATGCCGCTTTAAGATATGCAAGAGAAGAAAAATATGGTAGCATAAATAGGTTGCCCAAATGCAGTTTTTTCATCGTAAAAATCTCTGGGAGAAACAGGTTTCAGCAGGACTTGAACGTACTCTATTCAGTCAGTTTGCAAATGAGAACTACATATCTAAATTCGTAAAGTATGATAGTAAATTAATAAGAAGTTTGAGTTGGTCTCTTGATATACCTCTTTGGCATCCTCTGCGCCTATAGATGCCATAAATTAGGGCACCAATGAGGATTACTGATGAAGTTGTAGCGAAGCTGATGGTCAATTTTTCCTTCTTATCATCTTTTCCTGAAGAAAAACAAGGCATACAATTAAAGATATCAAAACCCCGGAAGAGTTTGGATCCTTGATCATCAGGAAGCAAAGTATATTACCTAGCTCTGAGTGTGCCAGGCGTATGAAAAGCTCATCCCCTGTAGAAGAGAACTGCTGGGTATCCACAAGAACCCCATTCCAGACCATGCAACCTATTTTAGCTACATATGCATATGCTACGCAAGAACAGTTATTTGTGCACTGTTCTTGGCAACCTGAGGAATCATGAACATTGAATAGATATTCAAATTGATCAGGTAGCTTCAACGCCTCAAGCTTAACAAATCCATCGACTTTATGGTTACCCGATGCTGAACTGCTGTTCTTTTGACATAACAGTTCAGTTCGCCTCACACATCCACCAGTCCAGTTACCTTCTCTCCATTCCCTGGCAGAATACGGGACAAACCCCTTCAAACACTCACAAATTTGAGACTTCTTCTTACAAACCCCAAAAGGGCCACATAATCCATATTTATCACATTCATTTGCTGGTACCACCCACTTGAGATACAAATCCGCTGCCCCATCCCTTTGCGCTATCTCTAACGTTCCTGTTGGTTTTAGGGTCATGATTATGATATAGGAGCTGTTATATGTATCCATGGTCAGATAGAAACTTCCCTGCTGATTATCAGACTGGAGTTTAAATGCGCTCATATACCCTTCTTCACTGTTTTCTATACCATTGAACTTGCCTCCATCCCATGGACCACTTCTCCAGTATGGCTTGGAACCATTCCAAATAAAAGCCTGTGGTGGTTTCTCCGGTGTAAGTCCACCAACAAACACCCCAGGCGACGGATCATCTTCGGATTTCCAGGACGATAGGACTCGTTTCTCTCTGGTTTTTGTGTTGAGTCCTAGAATCATGCCTGGTAGAAGCACGTCACCGGGGTAGTCAAAGCTCTCCCACAAGGTCAAACCTGAGATGTTATCTCTGAGTATGAAGTCTCCATTCTCTGACAGAACTGCTACTGATTTGTTTGACTGGGAAGTAACATTTGTCCACCAAACGGGATTCTTCTTTCCATCGAGCAGCCTCAGATTTCCGTCGTTGCCGATTACTAAGCTGGACGAGGAGTCTGTAGCTGCCAAAGGATTCTCTCTGTTTGCTACCCACACGACTTTGCGGACAGATGTATACTTGTACCATACACCTAGATATTGGTTACTGGAATTTGCAGGACTAAAGAAACCCAACTCAAAAGATTGTCCAGAGGAGATGATAGTTTCCGCTACTGAAAGGTGTTTTGACTGAGTTATGGTATCATTCGCCGAGCCATATCTGACCACAGTCATTAACACCAGCAGAAGGTATGAAAATGAAAGCTTTGCGGGAGGCTGTTTTATATTGGGCGTCCATTTATGTTGCAGGAAGACTGTTATGGGTTCTACATAACCATAGAGTTGGGATACAGTTTCTCACTTAACTGTTTATTGAACTTTCACCTCTTCCTTACTGTCATTGACATTGGGCTAATACTAATCAATTTGCGGTCAGAAAAAATAAATTATATGTTTTTGTTTTAGGAGCTGGTGAGAGTGATCTATATACCTTTTGTTTACCAGACTCTGGATTATAAAAATCCCATGGTTTGAACTTTGAACTCTTCCTCTCAATTAGTCAGATTAGTTTCCTAATCAAAATTAGTCCCTGTCATGATCTCTGCTTAGCCCAACTTGCAATTCAGAGGATATGATGATTTCATTTATTCGTTAAGTGCATTTCGGGTTTCACATTTCTATTTGTGATTCGTCTCAGGGTTAGTTTTGAACTGTCGGTTTCATTCAGATGTCTACTCTAGCACTTGACCAGGTTTAATGTTCTATTACCACCTACCTAGTCAGAATTTCCAGATCTTAGATATGGTTGGTAACTTTGCTGAGTCAGCGAATCTCCAAATAAGTTTCAGCTGCAATGAGTCACTCTAAACTCCTGGAGTAAAATTAGGATAAACGGCTCAAAATTCCCCTCTTCCTACTTCTCAAGAACAATGAAATCTCAGCTTCGTGAACAACCGAAGAGTGAAGTCACAAGCTTCAATCCTTACCGTGAATTTGCATACATTCATTTCTTTCTTGAATTCTCTAAATATAGTATCAATTGAATTACATTTGTTTCTGAAACTGTGAAACACTTTTTCAATTGGAACACATTTAGATGGAGAAAGTGGGCCATATTGTGCCTTTAGTGCAAGCCAGACTTCTAGTGAGGGTTTCTTTCTAATGACCCGTTGCAAGCGCCTTCAGACGGTGAAGTATTTAGTGATCAAAGCTTAATAGTTGATACCTTATATCTATGACTCCAGACATAATTGAATGTTAGAAGCCTTCATTTCGATCTCATACTTCTTACTGTCTCTCTTAAGGGCGTACTAACATTGTATGTAATACAGTGGTAACATCATATTATGGTACTTGACAACTTGTTGGAGCTAGTTTCGCTACGGGACTAAAACATACTCCTAAATCCCAGTAGAGTTTCTGTTTTCAACTGAAAGCACTCGGGTATGAGAACGAAATAGAAGACATGATTTAACATAGTCGAAAAATGGTTCAGTTGATAATGTAACTTCTCTTTCCATCCTATGTTAAGCTACTATGAAAAGTTGGGCACATCATGAAAGTATCGATCTATCCTGCCTAGCTATCTAGCGTACTCAATTACTGTCACTGATAATGCTAACCAAAATTGTACAGTATCTTTAACTTTTTAAGCTATGGTCGTTAGCTAGATGCTGTACCTTTATGTTGACTCTGCTGCTGGAACAAATTTACAACTCACTCCCATATGAAATAATATTGTTTTCATGGCTTCGCATTCACTTCTGTTATTACAATTGTGTTCATCATTTGATAAACTTCGACTTCATAATGGCCAATTATTATTAAAATCACACATCACACGTAGCAGGGTCTTTCTGGTTTGTATCCTCCCGACATGTTATGATCAGATAGATGCTGACATTATGAATTTTGTAGGATGCAGTCACCAGATTCATGTTTGAGATGGACTATACAAGTTGAAGAAATTCATCGCCCTTCCACAATGGTTGTAGATAACTCATTGTTCGAGTATGCATCAGCAGAGTGGGATTGAGGATCAGGTTCCAGCAGACTTTGAAAGGTAAATATAGGTTTTTTTGGTTGTGGAAGCTCTATTTCACTGCTTAGCATGACAACAACAGCTGACATAGTCGGTCTATCAGCAGCGTGGTCTTGAACACAAAGAAGACCAATTTGTACGCATCTCATTACATCTTTTGGATTGTAAGATTCTGCCAAAGCTTCATCCAGTAAGTCAAGTTCTCTCTTCTCTTCCCATAATTGCCATGCCTGGAAATTTCAAATAATTGACATGTATAAAGAGATGCACCTATCTTTATTGAAAGAAAAAATTATATTGTTTGGATACGAGTGATTAATTTTGATACTTACATAACCAAGAAGATGTACATGCTTCCCTTGGTTATGGAAACTCGTGTTCTTCATGCCACCAATTGTCTCAAGCAGCAAAACACCAAAGCTAAAGACATCAGATTTCTCTGAAAATAGCCCTCCTATTGCATACTCCGGTGACATATAGCCGCTGCATATGATTGGGTTGCATTCATAGTAAATCTACAGAACTGTGAATGAGAGGTAGATAAAATGCAGATATTGCCAAACTGAGATAAGGGAAAACTGTGGTTGCTGATGTGTGAACTCTGTGATCAGTGAGTGGAAAGATGTTGCAAAAATGAACACAGATTAATCAAAGGAAATAAGTGATACTAACAATGTTCCCACCACTCTTTGAGTGTTGGTCAAATCTTGTGTCCCTTGGAAAGTTCTTGCCAATCCAAAGTCTGAAATTTTTGCATTCATACCATCGTCTAAGAGAATGTTGCTTGCCTTCATATCTCGGTGAATAACCCTTAAACGAGAATCTCGGTGGAGATAAAGTAGACCTCTTGCAGTACCGTGAATGATTTTGAAGCGCGTAGCCCAATCAAGCTGTGTTCTTTTCTTTGCATCTGTCAAGCAACATGATAGTAAAAAAGAAATTGTCACGTAAACCCTTTCTGCAAATAATACTGTCTAGGAGAATTTAGGAATGCTAGATTTTTTCTAAAGATGGCCAAATTAGGGTGAACTTTTTAACTGATCCTGTAGTGAAGTTGAAACCAACCAAAAAGAAAAGTGTCCAAGCTCCTGTTTGTCATGTACTCATAAACTAGCAACTTCTCTTCTCCTTCAATGCAACAACCAAGGAGCCTGACAAGATTCCTGTGCTGGAGTTTGGAGATTAATATGATCTCATTCTTAAATTCTTGATCTCCTTGTCCTGAACGAGTAGATAGTCTCTTCACTGCTACATCTTGCCCATTTTCTAACTTTCCCTGAAATCAAAAATGCTAATGAGTTTCTGTACATGAGATTCAGTATAGCATCCATGCATTAGCATCATATACCAAGGGGAAAAAAATTATAATACCTTGTAAACTTCCCCAAATCCTCCTTCCCCAAGTTTGTTTGCTCTGTTGAAGTTATCTGTAGCAAGTAGTATTTTGTGGAACTCAAAGACTGGCAGCTCGGATGAGTCCTCATGTATGGTATGGTCTTCTGGGACATTCTCGCGGGATGCTTCAATAAAAGTGTTCTGTCTCTTCACTGAAATTTGACAGTGAATCATAGAACAGAAAATTCAATAAGTTTCTGACATGTAGCTAATAGGCCACGTGCGTGAAAAAGGTACAGGAAATAGGTCAGTTAACAAGAAGGTTTTGAGGCATGGTAGCTATGTAGGTGGCAAAAGATAAAAAAAAAAAAGTATCGCTTACATCTTCTTCTTGATGCACACTTATACAAGCCGTAGATTGAAATGGCCAAGAGGATAACTGCAGAAATTGTTCCAAAGCTGATCATGATTTTTACTTTCTTCTCATCCTTGTCTGAAAACATATGTAGAACACTGCATATGAGAAAAATCCATAAAAATACTGACTTCGATATGTTAAGTTTATGCAGAACTTACCCAACTCCGAATGTGCCACACGGAGAAAAATGTTGTCCCCGACGTGCGGAAATTTTTGAATATCGATAAGATCCCCGCCCCAAATCATACAACCAATTTTTTGAACAATCGCGTATGCTTGACAAGAACAATTACTCCTGCACCGTTTCTCGCAATTTATTGGATCTGGCACATCAAACAAATATTCAAAATGATCAGGCAGCTTCACCCCTTTCAGCTCGAAAAAGCCATCTGCTTTATCTTCTTTTGTTGCACTGCTATTTAAGTTTCTTTGACATAACAGTTCTGTTCGCCTAACACATCCACCACCACGATTTCCTTGCTTCCAATCGTCAATAGACTTTGGCACAAACCCCTTCAAACAACTGCATATACTGGACATTCTATTATTGCAAACCCCAAACGGTCCACAAACTCCATAAACATCACATGGATTTGCTGGCGCCGCCCAGCCGGGATGCATTTCATCTATTTCAATATCATGTTTTAGTGTTTGTAAAGATCCTGCTGGTGTTAGGACCATGATTAGAACATATGTGGTATCGAACGTGGTGATTGTCAGATAATTGTTTGGTAGGAGATTATAATCATTACCATACCCGTCATCGCTGTCCGGTATTCCTATGAACTTCCCTCCATCCCAAGGACCACTTCTCCAGTATGGCATTGATCCATTCCAAATGAAAGCTTGTGGTGGTCTCTCTGGTGTAAGTCCTGCAACAAACTTTCCTGGAGATGGATCATAATTGGTATTCCATGAAGAAAGGAAGTGTTTTTCTCCAGATTCTGAGTTAATTCCTATATTCATGCCCGGTAAAAACGTATCACAAGGGTAGTTGAAGCTTTCCCATAAGACAAAGTTGGAGACGTAATCTTTAAGGATCCAGTTTCCGTTGTCTGATAGAACTACAACTGATATGTTTGACTGGACAGAAACATTCGTCGACCAGACAGGGTTTCTTGTCCCATCCAGAAGCCTCAGATTTCCATCCTTGCCAATCATGAGGCTTGAGGCAGAGTCTGTAGCTAGAAGAGGATTTTCTCTGTTGGCTACCCATACGACTTTATGGAGAAACATATTTTTGTACCATATGCCAAGATATTGTTTACTTGAATTGGCTCGAATGAAGAAGCCCAACTCAAAAGTTTGACCTGGAGAGATCAGAGTTTGCCCTACAGAGAGCTGCTGCGATTGAGTCAGGGTGTTGTTTGCAGAGACATATCCGGCTGGGTTCATAATCATGAATAGTAGAAACAACGATGGGAGAATATCTCCTGATCTTATGAATCTGACACCCATTTGCTTTTCGAATATTTGCATCTGGGGCAGCCTAGTGGTATACTCTAGAAGTAAAACACATGAATGGAAGCCTTGGTTCTTCCTTTTGACATAGGAAGTCGTTGGTGATCTGGTGGTAAAATTTTGGGAGGTAGGATTTGTTTCCTCTCTTAGCTTCTAGTTGAACCTTTTCTGATTTTTAGATAGTAGACTTATGGGAGAAAAATATTTAATAAATTGGTTGAATGAGTAACAAGTGAAAGAAACCTCTGTACGTATCCTCTTCCAGAGTTTGATTAAAATATTAAGTGCTGGAAGATAAGAATTCTGGGGTTCCAGGTCCAAACCATTTGGCAATGAGGAAAGTAATACAGGATCCTATAACTTAAAGAATTATATTGTAAATTCTTTATGTCGAACTTCTGAACAGAGGCCTTCACTTTTATGTATTGTCTTAAATAATATTAGTACGAGTCATGATCTCATTCTCAAATGACAAAATCTGTGAAATTCTCCCAGCATCTTAACTTTCACCGACCTTATCAATGGTTGAAGTGAAGTGAGTTGTATTTGTGTTATTCAGATATTACTCATGCAGTTCCTGATAAAGCATTGCAAATCTGTTGAACTCGTGCAATTTGATAGAGCTTGTACGTGGATGTGTTCCTCTAATTAAGGCTTAAGTTATTTTAGCCTCTTCGTTCTGGTATGTTTATCATTTGAGCAGTTTTTAGGAAATTTAATTACCGTAAAGAATAAGAAACCGATTCATTCAAATATACAGTAGTGCAATTCTTCTCCCTTCTGAGAGAGTCTGCAACTCCACAGAAGGGAACAGAAATGAAGGAGTTGACGTAGCCCTATGTGAGACGACCCATTTGCATTTTCTAATTTCTTAATCTCAAAGGTTTCCTGTTATGGTTTCATATTGTGGGGATGATGTTCTTCCTTTCACTGCTTGGTGGGCATTCAACTTACCTTTCTTGTTAGGTGGCTCTTGACTAATCTTCTTAGTTGACGAACAGCAGGAATTAAATATATCAACTATTCATTTGGTTTGAGCAACATGTCAAAAGGATCCATGTTCCTGTCATCAGAGTTGGATTAACGGAATAGTCACATCTGAACACTTCATGTTGGAGATTTGCTCTCCTAATATTGGTCTCTGTCATGTTCTCAGCTAGCACAACTGGAAATTCAGGGGGAGCATCGGTTTCAGTACTCCGCAGCTTCCCCTTCAGATCTGTGAATTATATTATTCCGATTAGGAACTTGGTCATGTCCAAACCCTCAGTTTATGTTCCCTCTTTTTCTTGGAAAGAAGCAACTTTCATCACTCTGGTGACCGGAAACTGCTTTTCCTATAACAACTTGGATATTCTATAGCTGCGGGACTACACTTGTTAAAAATCTCAAATTCATTAACAACTTGCAAACAGATAATGTTCACTACCAGGTTACTCCTATTCCAACCCATCCTATTTGAAATGTTCCACAAAATATATAAAATCATTGTCACGTCCTAGTTAAAAAGGGCTAAACACATTGAAGCAGTTGGCTTTCATGGCCCCTAATACCAGTCAAAATGATCTTGTTCATAGCTGCTTCTCCAAGGCCGATTCTCAATATCGAATGGATTTAATGCTTCAGGTTCACACATCATCTTTACAAGTGTAGAAAAATTTTTCTCTTGTGCTTCCGCATTCTCGCAAATCCGTTTTACTATGTCAAGTACATCTGTATCTATAACTCTGGATAATGGCAATGATTGGGTCTGGGATATGAATATTACTCAACATAATTGGAGCACATGTTTGACATAACTAGAGAATTTAAATTCTTCGTTGATTGAAAGAAAAGGGATACGGAATTCTGAGTTGAAATTCGAAGCCGAAACAGCTACTCTCAACTCATTAAGGTACACTCAACTCAATTATACAAGCCTAGCAATATGCATACTTTTACTGGGCTAGCTACATGGATCAATTGCCTCCAGTTATGTCTTTATTGAGCCAACCACTCGCTTAGGTTTGATCTGGTTAACTCCTATTATTGTCTCTACCAGGCTCTCCCAATTCCCCACCCCTCGTCTACCACCATCAATAAAATCAATAAAGTTATAGAAACTATCTGCTTATTTGGCTAAGTAAACCGCGAGACTAAATCCACTTATTACCACAGAGCTAAATGAAACTAAAATCTTAACATCATTGACACTGTATGGAAGGCATTCAAATTTCAATACCATTTCCATCTTGAACTGCTAACGCTCCTTATTTACCCGAAACTGGCTTTCGCTGTTTGCATCCCATTAAATTCAGCTGGTAATCCATTACAAATCATGGTTATACAGACATAATATCTGATTTAGCATGCATTTTCTGAATACAAGTTTTAATTGAATCATATTTATCACTGTTTTTGTGAAGATACGTGTTCAGTTGAAATACATTAGATCGAAAAAGTGAAGCATTTTATCTTTCATGTGCTAGCTTGAGCATGTCATGACTTTATCCTATAAAAAGTTATGTCAATCATACTCGTATACTATCACTAATGAAGTCAACCAAAACTGTTTAGATTTATTGAATACATGATGATTCTTGACTTCTTGTACTAGCAGAGTTGTTCTGGCTTCTATTCTGCCAACATTGTATGATAAGATGCATATTGAAATCAATTGAATCTTGTAGGACACATCCAGCGGGATTCATGTTTGGATGGAGTGCACAAATTGAAGATACGTATAACTGTCATATTCATCGCCCTTCCACAATTGTCGTGGGCAACTCATTCTTGGTGTATGCCTCATCAGAGTAGGATTGAGCATCAGATTCCAGCAGACTTTGAAAGGGAAATGTAGGTTGTTTTGGTTGTGGAAGCTCTATTTCACTGCTTAGCATGATAACAACAGCTGACATAGTTGGTCTATCAGCAGCGTGGTCTTGAACACAAAGAAGACCAATTTGTATGGATCTCATTACTTCTTGTGGTGTATACGAATCAGCCAAAGCTTGATCAAGTAAGTCAAGTTCCCTCTTCTGTTCCCATAATTGCCATGCCTGGGAATTTCATATGAAGAAGCACCTCGTCTTTATTGATAATAAAACTTTTGTTGTTTCGATGCAAGTGATTCGTTTCAGTACTTACATAAGAAAGAAGATGAGCATGCTTCTCCTGATTATAGAAACTTGTGTTCCTCATGCCACTAATAATCTCTAGCAGCAAAACGCCAAAGCTAAAGACATCAGATTTCTCCGAAAATAGCCCTCCTATTGCATACTCCGGTGACATATAGCCACTGCAAATGATTGGGATGCACTCGTAGTTTAACTACAGGGTTATGAATATAAAGGGATAAACAAGGCAAAAGTTGGGAAACTCAGATAAGAGAAGAGCATGTTTTTTGATACCAGCACAAGATTGATCTGTTTCTGTCTATTTTCCTATGTCAGTGGTTAAAAAGTTGTTAGAATAAAGAAAGATGACACGAATAAGGGAAATAAGTAATACTGACAGTGTTCCCACAACTCTTTGAGTGTTGGCCAAATCTTGTGTCCCTTTGAAAGCTCTTGCCAAGCCGAAGTCTGAAATTTTTGCATTCATCTCATCGTCTAAGAGAATGTTGCTTGCCTTCATATCTCGGTGAATAACCCTTAAACGAGAATCTCGGTGGAGATATAGTAGACCCCTTGCAGTACCGTGAATGATTCTAAAGCGCGTAGCCCAATCAAGCTGTGTTCTTTTCTTTGCATCTGTCAAGCAAAATCATAGTCAAAAAGAAGCTTGTCATACAGATTTCTGCAAATTATTCCGTGTAGAGAACACAGGAATGCTAGATATTTTCTAACTCCAGGCAAAATTTTCAAACATTAATCTAAAATCTTTAACTGATCCTGTAGAGAAGTTGAAACCAACCAAAAAGAAATGTGTCCAAGCTCCTGTTTGTCATGTACTCGTAAACTAGCAACTTCTCTTCTCCTTCAATGCAACAACCAAGGAGCCTGACTAGATTCCTGTGCTGGAGTTTAGAGATCAATATGAGCTCATTCTTGAATTCTTGATCTCCTTGTCCTGAACAAGTTGATAGTCTTTTAACAGCTACCTCTTGTCCATTTTCTAATTTTCCCTGGGCTCCAAAATGTTTGAGTCTTTATACATGTGATTCAATGAAACATCCACATGTTCGCATTTTATACTAAAAGAAAAACATATAATTACCTTGTAAACTTCCCCAAATCCTCCTTCCCCAAGTTTGTTTGCTCTGTTGAAGTTATCTGTAGCAAGTTGTATTTTGTGGAACTCAAAGACTGGCAGCTCAGATGAGTCCTCATGTATAATATGGTCTTCTGGGACATTCTCGTGGTATGCTTCAGTAGAAGTGGTCTGCCTATTAACTTACATTTAAAAATGAAACATAGAACAGGAAAACTGATAAGCTGTCTGGCATGTAGCTAATAGACCACAGGCATGAACAAGACTAAAGAAAGAGGTCTGTTAATATAGTCTCTTACCTCTTCTTAGTGACACAAACTTACACAAGCCGTATGTTACAGCGCCGAAGAGGATAACTGCAGAAATTGTTGCAGAGCTGATGATGATGACTTTTTCTTTTTTCTCATCCTTTCCTGATTACAATTGTAAAACAGTTCATAAGAGAAACAATCCGTAGGCATTAAAAGTAATGACTTCGATTTATTAGGCTGCCACAGAATTTACCTAACTCCGAATGTGCAAGACGGATGAAAAGGTCGTCTCCATCATACGGAAATTGTTGAATATCGATAAGATCTCCACCCCAAACCATGCAACCAATTCTTGATACATATGCGTGTGCTTGACAAGAACAATTACTCGTGCACCATTGTTGACAACTTAATGAATCCGGCATGGTTATCAAATAATCAAAATGATCAGGCACCTTGACCCCTTGTAGTTTCCAAAAGCCATCAGATTTACCCTTAACTGGGGCAACGCTGCTTATGTTTCTTTGACATAAGAGTTCAGTCCGCCTAACACACCCACCACCCCAATTTCCTTTTCTCCAATCCTTTAAAGACTTCGGTACAAACCCCTTTATACAATCACATATCGTGGACCTGCTCCCATTGCAAACCCCATAAGGTCCACACACTCCATAAACTTCACATGGATTATCTGGCGCTTCCCAGGTAACGTAGATATCCTCCATTGGATCATCCTGCCGCAATATTAGTAAAGATCCTTCTGGTGTGAGGACAATCATTAACACATATTTGGCACTGTGCGTGTCCAAGGTTAGAAAATTACTTGGTAGGAGTTTAAAATTACTAGCGTACCCATCATCGCTGTCCAGTATACCTATGAACTTCCCGCCATTCCAAGGACCACTTCTCCAGTGTGGCTCTAAACCTCTCCAAATGAAAGCTTGTGGTGGTCTCTCTGATGTAATCCCTACAACAAATTCTCCTGGAGAAGGATCATCTTTGGTTTTCCAGGAAGTTGCAAAGTGCTTCTCTCCAGTTTTTCTGTCGATTCCTATATTCATGCCTGGTAAAAAAGTATCGGAAGGATAGTTAAAGCTTTCCCATAGGACCAACCCGGAGTTGCTATCTTTAAGGATCAAGTCCCCGTTGTCTGATAGAACTGCAACTGAGATGTTTGACGTGAGGGAAATATTTGTTGACCAGACAGGGTTCCTCATCCCATCCAAAAGCCTCAGGTTTCCGTCTCTGCCAATTATGAGGCTTGAGGCAGAGTCTGTGGCTAGAAGGGGTTTTCTTCTGTTCGCTACCCATACAACTTTCTGGAAATGTATATTCTTGTACCATATACCCAGATATTGTTTACTGGAATTGACAGGAATGAAGAAACCCAGCTCAAAATTTTGACCTGGAGAGATCATAGCTTGCCCTACAGAGAGCTGCTCTGACTGATTCATGCTTGCAGTTGCAGAGACATATCTGCCAAGGCTCATGAACATGAATGACAGAAACAACGTAGAGAGAATTTCTCTGGAGGCTATGCATCTGATACCCATTTATGTACTCTAAATGTAAATGACATTAATGAAAACTTTTTTTCTTCCTTTTAACATTGGAAATTCGTTGGTGGTCTAATGTGGGGAGTTAGGATCTGGTTCCTCTCTTAATTGCTAGTTGACCTTTCATATGATTTTTATTTCATGGATTCTTGGCATATAGAATATACTTGCAGGAGATTAAAAAAAATGAATAAATTGGTTGACCAAGAAACAAATAAAGGAATCCATCTGCATATCCTCTTCCAGCTCGTCAGTTGGAATAAATACCTAGCGTGCGAAGTCTACGCTTTAAGGTATTCTCTTCAATAATATTATTATCGATCATGATCTTACTCTCTGTCTTCTAGATGGCACCATCTGTGAAGTTCTCCAAACACCTTTAATATCATATTATCGTTCCTAATGGTTGCAAGTCAGGTCATTTGTAAAATTCATTTTTTGTTAAGAAATGCTTTCTCATCACTTTCCAGAATCGATTAAGCGATAATATCAGCTTTTCTTTTCGCTTCTTTTGTTTATTCATATGGTGTAGAGCCATATGAGATTGAAGGCAACACGGTTAGAATGGGACGAGTTGATACCTAGGAGAGGGTTTAATGACTACCTAAAGTAAATGCCCAAGGTTGCTGGTTGCTGATTATCGAAGTTATGCCCATATGTTTGCAGATTTACCATAAGCAATTACAAAGACTTATCTTCAATTTTAGCATCACCGTGGCTGGATCTTCTAGTGGAGAAACTATTTTAGATTCCTCAGTCACGAATTTGAAGAATCCGTCATCAAGGTCAAATTAATTGTCCCAATGCAGGTTCCAAAAGAATATGGTGCAGCATATGATGTTTCTGATGTAACAAAACCCATGATGATGCTGTGGCTGGTGAAATCCATAGAACTGGAAATGGCCAGGCATATATATGTACATATCTACTGCCAAATGTTGGGGTGGAGCCCTGGTTCATGGGCGCCCCGTTTTATGAATCGACCTGGTTCATGTTTTGCTACGACCCGAAAAGGGAGACATGATTCGTGGAGCGAAGGCTTGGGCCGGTAGGCCCAAGCCGTAGCGATCACGAACATGTCTCCGGGGGCAGCGCCCCCGAAAAAAATATTTTGACCCGTTTTGACCCGTTTGGGCTTGGATCCGGCCCGGTTTGATAGGTTGTCTATTTATAGAGTTCTTAGGGTTCGTGGCATGTTATGTTGAGCGTTCTGATTTCGCTTGTAATTCTCTCTGAGACGATTCGTCTGTTTTAGTGAAATCTCTGCAACTCCGTGGAGTAGGCTGTTTTGCCGAACCACGTAAATCTGTGTGTTTTGATTCTTTCTTTCTGCATATTTTTCGTTTTTCACAACACCAAAATTTATTGCAATTGGCAAGATGTGCCACATATTTTCACTACAAGATGAGTGAAGTGACAATTTGATTACCTCTTGATTGATTGTCTAATAACAGCTTATAGAGGTTTGATTATTGGGCAGTCAGTATTTGTTTAGGCAGTAAGGAGAAGTTGCATTTCCTCTATAAATATGCTGTAAACTTATGGAGATGATCAAGGGAGAATGATATATCCTCTCGCTTCGCCATTGTTCATAGGTTTGCATTCATTTATTACTCTTGCAGTTTGGTAAAAAGCTCAAGAATGTTTGAAGCTCATGCTGCTTGATAACGCTAGCATGCACATATATTCTTCGATTACGGTGAAGTTCGTTTAGCCTCTTTAATCTGGTATGTTTGACTAGAGCAATTTTCAAGGATTACAATTACCTTCAGGAAAGAATGGATTTACATAAATATATTGCAAAAATTTCCCCAGTAGCACCTTGCCTTTGTCCTGATCGCCTTGGCCAATCAAGAGGCAGGAAAGTAACTGGTCCATACTCAAGAGTTGCCGAGCTATAAATGTGATACATGATATGACCTATAAAAAAGTGGTACCTGATATGAAGTTGTTAAAAGCATCATGTTGCTTCGATAGCCAATACACCAATGATATCAGATAACTGTGTATAGCTGATCGCACTGTTGGGTATCATGTGTGAGCAGTTTGTCCCACATCGGGATGGTGGACATGATGTCCATGGTTAATATAGTATGATTTGGGCCCTAACTCATAAGGTTGATCTTTTGGGTAAGTGGGTGTCCCAGATCATACTATGGTGCTCTTCTCTCGCGGTGCTTAATCTCCCTACAAGTGGTATCAGAGCCATATTCGTGCGCGCTGCCATGGTGAATCAAGGGTGAGATGTGCGGAATTCTCATGGATAGGTCTTCCATGAATGGTGGATCAGGTGTTCCTGCAGACGGTCAAATTCCTGTGTTGCTCCAGCAGGTGGTCTGGCAGATGGTGGTCCGGTGCACTCTCTCAAAGGCGATTCCAAAAATTCGGCGAATGCTTCCGGGCGAGGGGGAGCAAGTTAAAGGTCTCACACATGAAGGGGGAGATTGTTGGGTATCATGTGTGAGCAGTTTGTCCCACATCGGGATGGTGGACATGAGGTTCATGGTTAACATAGTATGATTTGGGCCCTAACTCTTAAGGTTGACCTTTTGGGTAAGTGGGTGTCCCAGATCATACTATGGTGCTCTTCTCTCGCGGTGCTTAATCTCCCTACACGCACTGGTTGTTTAATATGCTAGGCTGCCCATCCTCATTGTGCTGTACACTAATAAAATTCCCTAAGTCGCCTAATTACCTGTTCAGTATGACTTACAACCATTCATATTGAAAGCTCGTGTTGGTTTTTTCCGTGTGAGTCCACCAAGAAGGACAGTAGGAAACATTGTCTTCTAGCTTTGATGTTTAATCCTGGATATTTTCCCAGTCCAAAGGTTTTATTAGTAGTTTACTTGAGATTTCCCAACTGATTTTATCTGGAGACACTAATCTACTATTTTCAACATTACTCAGCATGTAATCTGGAGGTGCAATCTGTATCTGTAAAAGAAGCCTAAGTGGAGGAGCAAATTTAAAAAGCTTTCCCGGCAGCCTTGAATACCGAATGCTAATCTACTACTCTTATTTGGGACTCTCTATTTGATACGTTTCAGTATCTGTGGAGAAATTTGTTCTTGTATCATACAGCAAGATATAGTTTACTTGAATGAGCAAGACTCACTACAAACTAATAAATTAGCTGGAATAAAGAAGCCTAACTCAATACAATAGCAGATGAGATCTCTCTAACCAAAACTTGCAGTTATTGAAGCAGGGTATGATTTTCCCAAACATGTCTTGCTGGTATCGCAACTTCATCAAAGGGAAGGGAAATAAATAATTGAAGAAGTGGCCCATTTGCATTATCTAATTTCTGCATCTTGTGCTAGTTTAATTTTATTGTTTCATTTAGTGGAGATCATGTTCGTCCTCTCACTGCCTGCTCAACATTCGTCTTATCTTTCTTGTTTGTTGACTTTTTGATTAATCTTAATTAATGATGGACAGGAATTGAATACATGAGCTCTTCGTTTTGAATTTAATTCATTTTGATGTTGGTCACTGTCATGATCTCAACAGGCGCAAGGCACACAAGAGGTAACTCAGTGAGGGCGACTGTCTCATTACCTAGCAGATTCCACTTCAGATTTCTCAAATATGTTATTCGCAAGCTGCAGTTGGATATACTCCTTCTGGTCCTAATTCCTACCTTCATCGCACGTAAGTTGAACCCATCTCCCTTCCCATCCTATCTTACACAGTATAATAATCTGAAATGTCAGATGAAGTCTAAAAAGGTCATTTCCTCTTACTGATCTTGAGTAGCAGGAAAGACCAAATCCATAACATCAGACTGCTCAGATATGGCCCTCCTATGGCATACTGAGCTGACATGTAGCTGTATTTGATTGGGCTATTTTCATAGTACTATTTTACCACTAGATAACGAGACTACTAACATAGTTATGAAGAGTCTAGAAATGAATATATTAAGAGAAGAGGGAAGAATTAATTATATTGTAAAATTTCATGTACCCTTGAATTCTCGTGTCTTTTTGTCACTGAAAACTTAAGACAGTGAATTGAAAAGGTAAGAACACTTAAAACGTCACTGGGAAAATCATGCAAGGTAGAAGTATGGCGATGTGGTAACCATAACTCTTTCGTAAGATGAATCCTGAGATTGTCTTTAAATTGTCAAATACCCATTGACAAATTAAGCACCTACTAGTTAAATGACTGAAAAAACATTTGTTCTGATAGCTGCTTCTCCAGCGCCAATCCTGACCATCCATGACAAAATTCCTTTTCAGTGGTGCTTCTCTTCAATCAAACATTATCATCATTCCAAGTCAAGGGAAAAAACACAATTCATGTGCGCTCTCATGTCAGGTAGATATGAATTCTACTTGACATTAAAATCTCACATGGTTCACATTATTAGAGAAATCTATTCTTCAGTGAATTAAAGTCAATGGAATAGAAAATGGGAGCTCCTCTTTGAAGCTTGCACAGCTATCAATGACTAGAAAGTAAAAACTGTCAGCTTATCTGTATTACCACTAAATAGAGTAAGATTAAATATTGGACTTCACTAAATGCAAGAGTTAGCATATGACACTATTGGTATTGTGATTTGGAGAGACTGCCTCCCTGAAAGTTCAACATCGTATTCATCAAGAATTGGCTTTATCTGTTTCCATTGTGAAATTCAGCAAATGATCCATTACATCTCCATACATAATATCTGATCTAGCATGCAATTTCTGAATTTATGTATCAATTGGACGAGATTTTTACTGATTTTGTGAAGATCTGTGTTCAAGTGAAACTCATAACATGAATCATGTTATCCTTCATGTGCTAGCTTGGACATCACTCGAAAGTAGTGCCTATCCTCTAAAAAGTTCAGGCAAGCATACCCGTGTACTGTCTTAAATGAAGTCAAAACCAAACTGTTTATATTTACAAGACATGGTGCTTCTGATTGGAAGCGTTTACTTTTTGGCGGATATAATACTGAGTAAACTTACAGATCACTCCAATATGAAAGAACAGAGTTCTTCTAATTTTCTATGTTACAGGATCACTCAGGGCTGTGGCACAACATGTTACGGTCTGATGCATGGTTACATGTATGTACTGGAATCTTCTATGACACTCGTTGAAAGATTCTTGTCTGAGATGGACTTTCAGCCTGATTTTCTTTTGAATCTTCTTAATCCTGCAATGAAATTGAATAAAACTTTTACCATGTTCAGCGCCCTTCAAAAACTGACATAGATAACTCATTTTCGGAGTATGTGTTGATAGGCTGGGATCGAAGATCAGAGTCTCGCAAGCTTTGGAAAGTGAATGTGGGCTTTTTTGGTTGTGGAAGCTCTGTTTCATTGCTTAGCATGACAACTACAGTCGACATAGTCGGCCTATCTGCAGCATTATCTTGAACACAGAGAAGACCAATCTGTACACATCTCTTTACATCTGGTGGAGTATAAGAATCAGCCAATGCTTGATCCAGTAAGTCTAGCTCCTTCTTCTCTTCCCATAACTCCCATGCCTGGAATCCATACAAATTGACACGCAGTTAAAGAAGTATGTACTCCATATTAAAAGAAAAAAACACTCAATAAATGATCTGCTTTGGGACTTACGTAACCAGGAAGATGTATGTACTTCTCCTGATTATAGAAACTCGTGTTCTTCATGCCACTAACAATCTCAAGCAGTAAGACACCAAAGCTAAAGACATCAGATTTTTCTGAAAATAGGCCTCCAATTGCATACTCCGGTGACATGTAACCACTGCATATGATTCAAATATACTCTTAGTAAAACCAAATACATTGCAGAAATTTCAAAAGTTAGAGAAATACGAAACCACCGATTCTGAATTTAGCATAAGAATGATCCACTTCTGCAGAAGGTTCCTTATTCCCTGAGTAGATGATTATCGTGGTAAAGCAGAACTAATTAAGAGAAACAAACAATACTCACAACGTTCCTACCACTCTGCGAGTATTGGCTAAATCTTGTTTCCCTTGAAAAATTCTTGCTAGTCCGAAATCTGAAATTTTTGCCTCCAAGTTGTCATCCAACAAAATATTGCTTGCCTTTAGATCTCGGTGAATAACCCTTAAACGAGAATCTTGGTGGAGATAAAGTAAACCTCTTGCTGTACCGTGAATGATTATGGAGCGTTTAGCCCAATCAAGCTGCATTTTTTTCTTTTCATCTGTTATGCATCATGAACAACCATGAAAATATTGGACATATATGCAAATATATACTTTTTCTAATTTGTAACCAATTCTATCCAATATGAAATTAAACTTTCAAACTCTTAAATTCTATCCAATATGAAGCCAAACTAACCAAAGAGAAAGGTGTCCAAGCTCTTGTTTCTCATGTACTCGTAAACTAACAACTTCTCTTTCCCTTCAGTGCAACAACCGAGGAGCCTTACGAGATTCCTGTGCTGGAGTTTTGAGATCAGTATGAGCTCATTCTTGAATTCACGATCACCTTGTCCTGAATGAGCTGACAGTCTCTTCACTGCTACTTCTTGTCCATCTTCTAACTTACCCTGAGGCCAACATTGCTTATGAATTCTTACACATGTAATGAACTTAAACTTTCAGATGTTTCACGCATTATATTACTCGAGAAAAATATACAATTACCTTATAAACCTCCCCAAATCCTCCCTCCCCTAGTTTGTTTGCTCGGTTGAAGTTATCAGTAGCTACTGATATCTTGGCAAGCTCAAGCAGTGGCAACTCAGATGAGTTCTCGTGTATCCTCCGATCTGGCCTGACATTAACCTCGAGATATGTGTCCGTAGAAGTCCCCTTGATATCAGCTGCTAGTAAGCCTTTCTTCCTAATTTGCCTCCATGATAGGGCTTAACATTGAATCATGTAAGAGTAATTCAGTAAGCATTAGGTGATTCACACAGAGTAATTACGAAGTGACCATGGTTGCCACATAATATTGCTGTGCAACATCAAATGAAACTGTATTCTCACCTCTTTTTGTTGCTCCACATCTATGTGAGCTGTAGAGTAAAACAGCAAAGAGAAAAACTGCAGAAATTGCTGCTACAGTGGTGATGATTGTATCTTTTCTCTCGTCCTTGTCTGATTACAGTTGAAGAAATTACATAAGACCCATAAG
Organism: Linanthus parryae; assembly: GCA_023055425.1. Lineage (NCBI taxonomy): Eukaryota > Viridiplantae > Streptophyta > Magnoliopsida > Ericales > Polemoniaceae > Linanthus > Linanthus parryae. The sequence continues at coordinate 749,568 of JALGPY010000017.1, forward strand.
AAGTGAAACTAATGACTTTGATTTGTTAATTTGCTGCAGGAATTACCTAGCTCTGAATGTGCGAGGCGAAGGAAGAGATCGTTCCCGTTGTATGAGAACTTTTGAATATCTAACAGACCCCCACCCCAAACCATACAACCGATTCTTGGTAAAAAGGCAAATGCTGAACAAGAACAGTTGTTCATACACAATTGTTGGCAACTTGCTGAAGGCGGCACTGATAAAAACTGAAAATGATCAGGCAGCTTCACCCCCGGCAACTTCCAGAAGCCATCAGATTTAGCTTTTACTGATGCAGTGCTGTTTAAGTTTCTCTGGCATAACAGTTCACTTCGCCTAACACATCCACCGCCCCAGTTTCCTTTCCCCCAATCGTCTCTAGACTTTGGTTCAAACCCCTTTAAGCACTCACATATGCTGGACCTGTTCTTATTGCAAACCCCAAATGGTCCGCAAACTCCATAAACATCACATGGATTTTCGGGTGCTAACCAGTTGATATACAGATCATCCATTACATCATCCTGCTGCATTATCTGTAAAGACCCTGCTGGTGTGAGGGTCATGAATACGGCAAGGGTCGTGTTATATGGGATCAGGGTCAGATAATTATTTGGTAAGAGCTTAAAACTACTAGCATACCCCTCAGAACTATCCGGTATACCTATGAACTTTCCTCCGTCCCAAGGGCCACCTCTCCAGTATGGCTTTGAACCATTCCAAACAAAGGCTTGTGGTGGTCTATCTGATGTAAGTCCAGCAAAAAACTGCCCTGGTGAAGGATCGTCGTTGGTCTTCCAGGAAGATAGAATTTTTTCCTCACCAGTTTGTGCACCTTGGCCTATATTCATGCTAGGCAACAATGTATCGCAAGGGTAGTCAAAGCTTTCCCATAAGACCAATCCTGAGGTGTTATCTTTAAGGGTAAAGTCTCCATCATCTGATAGAACTGCCACTGTGATAATATTTGATGGAACCGTAGCATTCGTCTGCCAGATGATAGTGCTCTTCCCATCCAGAAGCCTCAGATTCCCATCATTGCCAATTTTGAGGCTTGCCTCAGAGTCTGCAGCTGGAATTGGATGTTTTCGGTTGGCTACCCATACAACTGTCCGGACGTGTGTATTCTTGTACCATATGCCAAGATATTGGTTACTTGAATTAACAGGACTGAAGAACCCCAAGTCAAAAATTTCACCTGGAGATGTGATAGTTTGTCTTACCGAGAGTTGCTGAGATTGAGTCAGGGTACCATTTGCATAGGTATAACTCACTGGGCTCTCAAACAAGAACAGAAGGAACAACCATGATAACATTTCTCTCAGGATTCTGTATCCTGAAGGACCAGAACCCATCCTCTCAAGCTTCTGCATCTGGTGCGGCTTAGTCGTCTTCTGTAGCAGTCAACCTGACTCTACCTCATTAATGGAGCCTTCGTTTCTTCCTTTAAAAATGGAAAATGTGCTTCTGATCTAATTCAGAAACCAGGATATCCTCATCTCTTAACTGATTGTTGAACCTTGGTCTGATGTTTACTTTAATGGAGATTTGACTTCAATTTTTTAAAGCATAGCAAAGTTGAATAGTTACTTGGTGTCAAGTATATTAGAATAAGATTTGTTAAGTTCAAAGAGTTTCTTCAATTATATGCCATGACCTATTCTGCCAACTTGATGATTTGATGGTGCAACGAGTCATTTTTTGCAAACATTTTTAAATCTCGGAAATCTGACTTTTGCAATGCCAAACTGGGTCAACTTTTATATTTAATGGTAGCATAGTTTTATTTACTCGCAATTTGCTCTCTAAACTTTTCAGATATTTTGTTCCAGGTGGGAACTGGCCAGTTCCGAATTATCAGTTTCACTTCTGATAGTTACTCCAGCTGTTTCAACGGAGAAGAACGAACTCGCCACACTCAGGTAACCTTGACAACTTTGTATTTCTAGCAGTAAAAGTAGGTACCATCTCCTGGCTGCAGTATTACTGCAGTAATGATAATAATAATAATAATAATAATAATAATAATAATAATAATAATAATAATAATAATAATAATAATAATAAAAACTCTTTCAAAAAAATTATAATAATAATAATAATAACAGGTTATTTATTCCAATGGCTATTTTTCCAATAGAAAGTTCTGGTAATGCTCTATGTTTAACATGCATTTTCGTCTTCTCAAGTGTATAAACCCCAAAAAAAACCACGATTGTCATCAGCCTTTATATTCATCTGCACTCTCGTTGAAGAGAAGCGCCCGTATTGTTATCGCCCCTCAATAATTGAAGTAGACATCTCATTCTTGGAACAGGTGTTAATGAACACAGGTTGAAGGTCAGAGTTCACCAAGCTCTGGAAGGTGAATGTCGGCTTCTTTGGTTGCGGAAGCTCTTTTTCGCTGCTTAGCATGACAACTACACCCGGCATGGTTGGCCTGTCTGCAGCTTGGTCTTGGACACAAAGAAGCCCAATCTGTATGCATCTCATTACTTCTCCTGCTGCATATGAACCGACCAATGCTTGATCTAGTAAGTCCAGTCCCCTCTTCTCTTCCCACAACTGCCATGCCTGGAATTTGCATTTACATATACATGTTGATGAAAGAAGCAGTTTTGATTCTCTATTGATAAAAATTTGATTTTGTACTTACATAACCAAGAAGATGTAGACACTTGTGATTATAGAAACTTGTATTCTTAGTGCCGCTGACAATCTCTAGCAGCAAAACACCAAAGCTATATACATCAGATTTCTCTGAAAACAGCCCTCCCATTGCATACTCCGGGGACATGTAGCCACTGCATTTAGTCCCAATACTCAATCATTTTAAAGACCCTCATACCAAGATTACTTTTAAAGAGTTATAACTAATGTGAGAAATAAACAGTTATTCGTTTAATATGAAGTAAAAACAGAAGACACGAAGATGGAGTGAAGAAAGAATGCTTACAATGTTCCTACCACCCTATGAGTATTTGCCAATTCTTGTGTCGCTTGAAAAATTCTTGCCAACCCGAAGTCTGAAATCTTTGGATTCATTTCATTATCCAAGAGAATATTGCTTGCCTTCAAGTCTCTGTGAATAACTCTTAAACGAGAGTCGCGGTGAAGATATTGAAGTCCTCTGGCAATACCCTGAATGATTTCAACGCGTTGAACCCAACTAAGCTGCATTCTTCTCTTTGCATCTGTCCGTCAACGTGTAATATCAGAAAGCATCAGCCATCCAGATTTCTAATATGGTAGAACAATGACAAAAGAACAACAGTATAGGAAATCAAAATGAAACCTACCAAAGAGAAAACTGTCTAAGCTCTTGTTTGTCATGTACTCGTAAACTAATAGCTTCTCTTCTCCTTCAACACAGCAACCTAAGAGTCGAACGAGATTCCTATGCTGAAGTTTGGAGATCAAAATTATTTCATTCCTGAACTCTTGATCTCCTTGTCCTGAATGAACGGAAAGTCTTTTCACGGCTATTTCTTGCCCATTTTCCAGCTTTCCCTGAAGTAAGCAACATTTATAAGTGAAATTACACTCTACGTATATGAAGTCGTCGTGTACTTAAGGTTAGTTTGAGAATGCCGTGGCATCTTAGAAAGTTGTTGTGTAGGAAGTACTGTGCAAAAGCTGCTGTGAAAATCCACATAAAAAGTGTTTGCTAAACTTCACATATAACACGTTGTGGAAAAGCACTTTTGGCATTTTCTGTTTGGTAACTTTTGTTTTAGACTTGCTGTAAGCGTCGAAAAGACAATGTCAGACATGTCGAACAAAAATTGCTATTAGATAGGTAACTTTGGAATTTCTTGTTATGGAACGGTTAGAAGGCCTATTAATAAAATTATCAAAAAGCAAGTCCGGAAAAGCAACATCTTCCCTGTTTCTCAAAAGCTGTTGTGTGAAAGCAATTGCTGTCCGAAAACAGATAAATAATAATTTACCAATTACATCACATATTGCTTTTGGTACAAAAAAGTATCGTTCGAGTTAACAAAAACATTACCAAATAGACTCTAAAAATAAGAAGGATAACAACCTTATAAACTGAACCGAATCCTCCTTCCCCAAGTTTGTTTGCTATGCTGAAGTTAGCTGTTGCCACTAGGATCTTCTCAAATCCGAACACTGGGAAGTCTGATGACTCTTCGTCTATAGCTTTTTCTGGCCAAGCATTTTCCTGGGATGCATTTCTTGGAGCCCTTGTCATATCATCAAGAGAAAGGCTTCTTGAAGTCCGTATGTATCTCTTTGCTGAAGCAACAACAGCTAAGAAAATGGTCAGAACCTAATAATGGGAACTGTTGTACTCGGGAATACCAAATATCCCCATCACAGTAGATATTAGATACTGTCTGATTAAACAAGATAGCGCATTGCAACATTTGACTGGTTATGCTTGGCTTACCTCTTTGTGTTGCGCTGCGCCTGCGCAAGCCATAGATCAGACCACCCGTGAAAATTATAACTGCTGATATTGTAGTGAAACTGGCAATGAGTTTTCCTTTCTTATTACCGTTACCTGAAAACATATACAAATATAACCGAGTTGGAAAGAAACTGAGAAAGAAGTGAAACCACTGAGATACTAATTATAAAGACGAAATGAAAATTACCAAGCTCTGAATGTGCAAGGCGGATGAATAGATCGTCCCCTCTTGATGAATACTGCTGCAAGTCGATAAGATCTCCAGTCCAAACCATACAACCAATTTTTTCTGCGAGTGCGTATGCTAGACAAGAACAATTACTCGCGCACCATTTCTGGCAATCAACAGCATCCATATCGAAGAAATATTGAAAATGGTCTGGCAGCTTAGCCCTTTCGAGTCTCCAAAAACCATTGGACTTAGCTTTTACTGATGTGTCGCTTATGTTGATTTGACAAAGCAGCTCTGCTCGCCTAACACATCCACCACCCCATGTTCCATCTCTCCAGTCTTCAATCGATTTTGGTACAAACCCCTTTAAACACTGACACATCCTAGACCTATTCTTCGTGCAAACCCCAAAAGGTCCACAATATCCATAGACTTCGCACGGATTCACTGGTGCCGCCCAGTTGAGGTACATTGATTGGGTGTGTTCGTCCCGTACCAATATCTGCAAAGATCCTGTTTCCGTGATGAACATGATTGCATAATAGGAGCTGTCATACAAATCCATGACTAAGTAGACATTTCCTTGCTGGTTATCTGGTTGGAGTTTAATCAAACCAGTATAGCTGTCACCAGCATCTTCTATACCTATGAACTTCCCTCCGTCCCAAGGACCGCCTCTCCAGTATGGCTCAGAACCATTCCAAATGAAAGCTTGTGGCGGTCTCTCTGGTGTCAAGCCAACCACAAACTCCCCAGGAGATGGATCATCTTCATTTTTCCAGGAAGTCAGGAAGTGTTTGTCTCCTGTTTTTGTGTTCAGTCCTAGGATCATGCCTGGTAAGAAGGTGTCACACGGGTAGTTAAAGCTCTCCCATAAGATCAAACCAGAGACGTTGTCTCTAAGTGTTAAGTCTCCGTTGTCTAACAGAACTGCAATAGTTTTGTTTGACTGGACGGAGACGGAGACGTTTGTCCACCAAACAGGATTTCTCATCCCATCAAGCAGCCTCAGAATTCCATCCTCACCAATTTCCAGGCTCGAGGCGGAGTCAGAAGCTTGAAGAGGGCTTTCTCTGTTTGCTACCCAGACGACTTTACGATAAGATGCACTCTTGTACCAGATTCCAATATATTGTCTACTGGAATTAGATGGAGTGAAGAAGCCCAACTCAAAAGATTTCCCAGGGGAGAAGATGGTTTCTCCTACCGATAACTTCTTAGATTGAGTTATGGTATCATTTGCACAGATGGATCTCGGTCGGACAATGAACACCAGCAAAGCAAAAAATTTAGTCTGAGCTCCATACCGGAATCCCATTTCTGCTTGCAGCCCTCATCTGCTGCAGGTCTTAATTTTAACAACGTTTTGATTAATTATTTCTTAATTACCAAAAGTAGTTAAAATTACTTAGTTTGATCAGCATCTGAAAGGGAACCATCTACCTGCCCCTAGTCATGTTGAAAGTTTCGCCAAGTTTGAACTTTTCGTTTCAAATTTATTTCTTTGGTGATGATATTTGTCTATGTCATGATATGCAGGACTTATATTGCTCATTGAAACGACAGACGAAACAGTGTTGTACATGGTACGCCAATCGTTGGTCCTATGCAGGCTACAGATCCGTACATGGAGTGGTACAAGAAGATGACCCGACTACTTAGTACTGATACATCCACCTACCCCTCCCACCAGTAACGTCGGTTTCCCACTGCCTGAGAGCATCATACTGTACTGGTACACCCATTGAACTACGTCAATTTCTTTCATTCAATTATTTGCTTAATTATATATGCGATGACTATAATTATCAACTCTTTTACGTACTTAGGTTCAGGCACTTCAGATGGTTTTGTGCATAGCGGACGGGCATATGACAGGTGACCAAATCCCCGTACACCAAGCTGCCTGGAGACAAGTTGGAGAAACTCGCAGGTCTGCAGCCGTGCAAACAGTGGGGTTAGATGTGATGCAAGCCTCAGATTCCCATCTTTACCGATTATGAGGCTTGAGTAGAATCTGCAGCTCGAATTGGATGTTTTCTGTTGGCTACCCATACAACTTTCCGGGGAAGTGCATTTTTATACCGTATGCCAAGATACTATTTACTTGAATTACCAGGACTGAAGGACCCCAACTCAAAAATGTCAACTGGAGATGTGATAGTTTGTCTTACCCAGAGTTGACAGGCTATCATTTGCATAGGTATACTTTGCTGGGCTCTTGAACAAGAACGGAAGGAACAACCATGACAACATTGCTCTCAGGATTCTGTATCCCGAAGGACCCGAACCCACCCCTTCAAGCTCCTGCATCTGGTGCAGCCTAGTCATCTTCTGTAGAAATCTACGCGACTCTACCACAGTGATGGAGCCTTCAGTTCTTGACATGGAAAATGTACTTGTGATCTAATTTTGATTTCAGGATGTTCTCTAACATTTTGCTGAACTTTCATCCTATGTTTAATGTAATGGAGATTTGACTTCAGTTATTTAATCATAGCATTGGCCTCAAGTAAGTTAGGTTAAGATTTGTTGAGTTGGAATAGTTTATTCAAATGTATTTCTCAGATGATAGTATTATATGTCATGAACTATTCTGGCCAAAATTGAAAATCCCTTGGGAGCTTACTTGTTCTAGCAGTAAAAGTAGTTACTATCTCCTGACCTCAGTAAAAAAAAAAAAAAAAAAAAAAAAAAAAGTGGAGAATAGTAACTACTTTTACTCCCGAACGAGATGCATCTGAGATTGAGTTATGCTATCTTTTGCACAGATGCATCTCGTTCGGATAATGAACACTAACAAAAACAAACAATTTAGTCTGAGCTCTATACCAGAAGTTCCAGAACCCCATTTCTGCTTGCGGAATCTCCTCATCTGCTGCAGGTTTAGTTTTATCGATATCTGATTAATTATTTCTTAATTACCAAAAATAGTTAAAATTACTCGTTTGATCATCTGAAAGGGAACCATCTACCTGCCCTCACCAGAGTTTATAAATTCGCCAAGTTTGAACGATTCACTTCAAATTTTGTATTCTTTGGTGATGGTATTTGTCTCTGTCATGATATCAGCTTGCACAACTTGCAAATTGAATAGGCAAGTAAATAATTTTTATTCCCAAATAAAAATTCAGAATTCACCAGCTTGATCTGTGGACAGGATATGGCTTACTATTGAACTCTGTTTCACTTTCAATATTTACATAGACGGCTTCATAAACAAACAGACGGGATCAGATTCAAATTAGAATCAGGCTCTGATACCAAAGATAATAATCTTGGGGTTCCGACGCAAACAACGGCTCTCAACAGAACTACACAAAATGTTGACAAAGAAAACGATTTTTATGTACAAAAAATGAAGAGTTTTCGTGGTTTAACAACTTATCTACCAAGAATCACACTCAGTGTTAAATCATTTTCAGAAGGAAAGCCGCTGCTCTCAGGCGGCCACTCATCTATCTGACTGGAAACCCTAGTTGAAGTTATAGTAGGCGGTCTGGGCAAGGGCAAAGCCGCGCTTTCGCTCTCCAACATCAACACTACAGATGACATTATTGGCCTATGAACTGCTAAATCCTGAACACATAACATCGCTACGTGTATGCATCTCAAGATCTCGTGCTTGCTGGATGAATCTGCAATACAAGGATCAATCATCTCCATTGCTTTGCCTCTGTCCCAAAGATCCCATGCCTGCAAAAACATAACATAACAAATTTTTCAACCGCAAAAATACTCGAACAAGAATCAAAACAAATATTTTGCTTTGCTTACATGTCCAATGATGTTTGAGTACTCATGTGACCGGAAACTGATGTTCCTTCGACCGCTAACTATCTCTAGCAATAGTACTCCAAAACTGTAGACATCTGATTTCACAGAGAATAGACCTTCCATTGCATACTCGGGAGCCATATAACCGCTACATAGAGAATGGAAACCCCCATTAATACAAGCGAGTTCCGAATGGGAAACATAAATCTGAAGATTTTCTAGCATATGCGCATAAGATATAGCTAAAGATGTAATTGAGTTGGTCGGGTTTGCATTCTTAAATTATTTAGGCGTTTGTCTAGAGGTCTTGAGGTCAAACCTTGGGCAACCCAAGGACTGCCTATTGACCTCCTCAACGGCGAGCATGTCAGCCTGGGTTTTCTCAGGCTGTTTTACCTCTCGAGTATGGCTGTTTTACCTCTCTAGTCTCTAGTATGGTTTGCAGGCTATTGCACTAGAGTGGAGGCCGTGCGCACGCGAAGGATAGCGGCTGCAGATTCTCGCGCCATCAAAAAAATTGAAACATAATAAAATAAAGAGATCAGGGAACTCACTATGTGCCAACGACTCGACTTGTACTTGCTTGGTTTTCATTTCTTCCAAAGATTTTAGCCATCCCAAAATCAGAAATTTTGGGGGTCATATCTTCATCGAGCAAGATATTGCTCGCCTTAAGATCTCTATGGATTATCCTAAGTCTTGAATCCCGGTGAAGATAAAGGAGCCCGCGTGCAATGCCTTCAATAATTGAAAAGCGCGTTGTCCAGTCTAATTCTGCTCGCTTCACTGGATCTGTCAGTGGAAGTTCACTGTAAGAGGAAAGGAAAACAAGAAGATACAACAGGTTTTGAGTCAAAGGAACTCACCAAAAAGAAACGAATCCAAGCTTTTATTTGGCATGTATTCATATAGAAGCATCCGTTCATCGCCATCTATGCAGCAACCTAGGAGTCTAACAAGGTTCCTATGTTGCAGCTTCGCGATTAGTATGATCTCATTAGTGAACTCCTCTATCCCTTGTCCAGACTTTTTCGAGAGCCTCTTTACAGCTATTTCTTCTCCTCCTGATAGCGTCCCCTGAAAACACGAATTTTCCAAGTTTTGCTCAGTCTATTGCTTTTTTACAGACTTTTTTTACTTTCTATAGCAGAAGATATATATGTACCTTATAGACTGATCCGAATCCACCTTTTCCGAGCTTATTCTCATCAGAAAAATTGTTGGTGAAAGCAGCTACTTCAGAAAAGCTGAACATAGATAAATCCGGCGCATTGTGTGATTGCCTATCAATACAAAGGTCATCTGCCCCTGAATGATCTGTTGAGAACTCTCTACTTTTTGGATCAACGGTTGGCGTTTGATTGCTTTTACCCGACAAGCTTGATGCTGCGATAGATTATGAATATTATGAAGAATACTCAATGATATTCAGCAAACAAGAGAGGGAAATATCCAAATTTTACCTTTTGCTTTGGTTCTGCGCCTCCAAAGCAGCCAAATCGATACACAGATGAAAAATATCCCCACGACTACAGTTATGATAATGACCAGCTTGGAGACTTTGGTTTTCTTTCCTGCTTTTAAGGGAAACAATTAGTGTTATCAGATTGATTAGATTCGATACACAATACTGAAGCAAAGGGCAAAAACATTCAAGGGTAGCAAAAGCTAATGTAACACAATCAAGGGTAGCAAAAAACTAAGGTAAAACATTCAAGTGTAGCAAAAACTAAGGTAAAACATTCAAGTGTAGCAAAAACTAAGGTAAAAAACATTCAAGTTCAGCAAAAAGCCAAGGTAAAACATTCAAGGGTAGCAAAAACTAGGGTCTAGGGTAAAACATTCAAGGGTAGCAAAAATCTAAGGTAAAACATAAGGGTAGCAAAAATCTAAGGTAAAACTTTCAAGTGTAGCAAAAACTGAGGTAAAACATTCAAGGGTAGCAAAACTACTAAGGTAGCAATTACTAAGATAATGCATTCAAGTGTAGCAAAAACTACTAAGGTACGTAAACATTCAAAGGTAGCAAAAACTAAGGTAAAACATTCAAGTGATGCAAAAACCAAGGTAAGAAGACATTGCATTACCTAATTCAGATGCAGCAACGCGAATCTGCATATTCGTATCCCCTTCTCGAAAATGCTGAACATCCATCAAATCCCCACTCCATATCATGCAGTTAATTCCTCTCACATAAGCAAAGGCGTGGCACGAGCAATTCCTCAAGCATTTCTCTTCACAATCCTCACTACCTTCTGCAGCTATCAAGTCTGCGAAATCCGGTATCTTCACCCCCTCAAGCTTCAAAAACACATCTCCACCACCATTCCCTAACCCACTTCCACTCCCATTCTTCAAACAACCCAATTGAGTCCTTCTAACACACCCTCCCGACCAATCTCCGCTTCCCCATTGGTCTTGGTTCTTAGGTACAAACCCTTCCAAACAGCTGCAAATAGGCGATAACCCCCAACTGCATTTCCCAAAGCTCCCACACCTGTTATACATCTCGCATTCATTAGCCGGTTGCCTTTGGGTAACATTCCATTGTTTCGAACCATGATCCCACCTAAGCTGCTCCTCGTTCCCATCCAATAGGAGCTGAAATCGTACGAGGTCAGCCGTGTTGGAGGAGATATAAGTGAGATAATAGTTTCCCCCTCCCTCATAGTAAATCTTGAAACCATACAAATACACAGCTGGCATGGTTGGGACACCAATGAAGAGCACACCATTCCAATGCCCACTCCTCCACCGGCGAATCTCGCCGTCCCATATCACAACCTGTGGTGATCCCCTAGGATCAACCCCCATGGTGTACCGACCGGAAGAAGGGTCATTTTCGTCTTTCCACGTCGCGAGAACCCTAGTCTCTCCAGCTTCAATACTAGTATAAACTCTCATACCAGGTAAAAATGTATCTGTGGGATGATTAAAACTCTGCCACAAGGCATTATCCACATCACCAACATGATCAACCCCTGAAATTACCAAATTGCCTGAATCCATCAACATGGCTATTGACTTGTTTGTTGGGGATGACACATTAGTGAACCAAACCCATTTCCCAAACCCATCTGAAAGTACTAAAACACCCTTGTTTGTCAAAGTTAGAGCTCCATTTTTACCTCTAATTGGTCTCTCCCTGTTTGCAACCCAAACCACTGTCTGTTGAGCAATCCCATGAAACATGATTCCCACATATCTGGAAGTGGAATTCTTGGGACTGAAGAACCCAAGAAGGAATTTCCCTGCTGGAGAGACGATTGTTTCGCCGTCTCTGATTGATTGACCCTCTGTGATGTTACTGGCGGAACAGAGCACAGAGAGAGAACAGAGGAGGGATAAGATGGAGCAATAGTAGGCAATACCCATGTCAAGAAACTCAAGAAAGATTGGGAATCATGGGAGAAGATGGAGTTTTGAGAAGTGGGGAGAGTTGTGTGAGTGCAGAGAACCTTCTGTGGTTGGGGTTCTATATTTGGAACAAGAAAATTCAAAACAGGGTAAAGATGAAAAGAAGATTGACCTGAAGTTTGTTGGAGAGATTTATTTGGGCTGACTAGTTGGATTTTGTCTTCATCTATCTGATGATGGTCAATGCCCTTCAAACTTCAAAGGTCGGGTTTTTGTTAGGTGATGAATTTTCATTTTCCCATGTGGGGTTTATATGGTGATGGTGGTTTACATATTTTAAGGTTTTGGTGTAGGGTAAATGACACTTTCACCCCCTTGAGTTTGACTGATGGATGCTTTCACCCCTTTAAGTTTAGAAAAGGACACATGCACCCCTTTTGTGTGTCGAATTTCAAAAAATTTGCGGACATCAATTGTGAAGTCGTTAGTTTGCGGGGCAGAGTACGTCACTAAACATAATTGTGTGGAGACAAAGATGGCGCCATTTCAAACAAAAAGTATATTCTCTTCTTTACACCCTCTTCATTTTGCAGAATATGAGGGCTTATTTGTCCCAAATACTACTCCAAGCTAATGGTCTCGCAATAAGGGATAGATATGGAAAAATGTCAGATTCGGATCGAATCCACCTACATCCATATTCAGATAAGAAGGTAGATCCATATTTGATCCATATTCGTTCGAATCTTGATCGGATCTATATCGGATCTCAACTATCATATCCATATCCAATCCGAATATTCAGAAAATAAAACTATGAAGAAAATTAAACATAATTCAAAACAGAATTTAGACCCATATCAAGAAGACCTTAACAATCCAATCGACAAATAGAAAAAATAAACTCATATAAAACTTTAATAGTTAACATTATCCACAAATTAACAAAATTTGACGCACAAGAAAATTTGAAGTAATTCATTGTTCATTGCTAATAAGATTGGCAATTTCTGTGAGGCTAAGATAAGTAGCACTATGAAGGAAATCGAAAACTTAATTGCAGATTCATTATCAAATATAACTATTTGGGGTATTTTTATAAAATAACAAGTACTCGGATCGGATTGGTATCCAATGATCTACACTATGATCCAAATACAGATCCGTTCGGGTCTTAATTTCACAATCCATATGCAACCCATTGGATCATATTCAGATTTGTTCCTTTCGGATCTCAGATTGGACTGGACCAAGTTACCATCCTAAAATGAGGTGAAAGTTTTCTTAAGTTCGGCAAATTGAATGGATGAAAGGTTCCTTTCCCAAACTCGAAGGGATGAAATTATCCAATCAAACTAGAGGGGGTGAAAGTGTCTCTTTACCTTACATATTTTAAACTTTCTGTGTAGGGTAAAAGACACTTTTACCCTTGTCTTTTACCCCTTCTAGTTTGACTTGAAGAAACTTTTCGCCCTACTTGTTTGGAAAATTACACTTATGCCTCTTTGTTATGTCGAAAATGAAATTAGTTACACACCCTTATTGTGACGTTGTGAGTTTGGACGTTAACTATTTCAAATAAAAATAGTTTTGGAGTCCAATTTGACCCTATATCATGCAAAAGTCTATTTTATCCTTGGCAATTCATGCATCTTGCATAATATAGGGCAAACTTGTCCTCAAAAAAAAATTTAGTGACAGTTCTCAACTCGAGACTAGCTGTGTCACAATATGGGGTGTAGCTTTTTTTATTCTCGACACGCTAAAGATATGTAAGTGTCTTTTTCCAAACTTGAAGGGGTGAAAATGTCCTTCAATCAAACTAGAGAGGGTGAAAGTGTCTTTTACCTTTTTAGTATATTGTCAACGAAGGGTCAAAGTGCGCGAGGAAGGACAAACTGCATTGAGACCCAATAAATTTGAAGATTCCACATTTATGTGCTATGTCATCATGTGATGAAGTATCTCATTTCACAAATCAAATGAAGTCTAAATGGATTTGTCCTATTCCTTTATCCAATCGGTATACGACCTTATTATAACTATAATAGCATGAAACTGACAAGTCCTTGAGGTTTTTAGCATAAGACAAGAGTCATAGAAGGTTGCTAAACCCTAATTTTCATATGAGATTTTGGCAACAACTTCATTGACAGCATAGTTATTTTCTCTCGCTTCTCTCCCTTCTCGAAGTTCATTACTAATCCAATTGCGCCTGCATATGTATTCTATAATTCGGCCATCATTATCTTCGTGTATTTATGATGGATAATAAAGCTTCACGAGACAGACACACATTCAAGTGAATTTGAGTTCGTTATATGCATTGATAATTGCCAACAAACTTTATGTGACACACTCGCAATAAAGTTGCAATTCTGCATAAGGGTATCTTTTGCTAATCCTACAAAGTTTAAGAGGAGAAAGAGCAATCATATCTTATAAAAGACTAAATCGCGTCCAACTAGGGCATATATGGATTTTGGTGAAATGAACTTTTGTGGTTTGTCCTTTCTCATCATTAATTAAAGTGAATAATTCATGGATAAGGAAAATGATCTAATGTCCACTAAATGAGCTTGAACTATTTATTGCACTTATTTTTGTGTAAAGAGGTAATGATAAACCAAAAAGATATATGGTGGAATGTTGACTTGTACAGGAATGAAATAAATTCATTGAACCTTTTCTCCAAAAAAAAATCTTTGGAACCCAAGAAGCAAATGAAAATCTTGTTACATCTTTTCCTTTTCAAGATAGGCTGCATTTCTCAGCAAGAGTATTGGTACCATTTTCAGCTCTTTCAAATATTTGGGTCATGTGCCCTTTGAGCAATAGGTTTAGGTACCTTTACCACTCGTTCATTTTAATTATAATAATTTGTTGATATTTGTTTTTGTCCTACTATGCATTTCATATATCAAGATTCCTCTAACCATGGGTTTTGTTATATATATTATTTTTAATAAATTGTTCATCTAACTTTTGAGGCAGATGTTTGAACAACTCAAAATACTAGCTATCTAAACAAATATATATACACACACATTACTACTATGAGCGAGTGACCTCATCAAAATATCTCACTATATATTACTAATAATAATAATATTGTCATTCCCTAAAAATAATATTCGTTCCCTAAAAAGAAGTTTTTAGTATATGGCCTAAAAATGCCTCCAATACATCATTTTCTATCTGTGTGAAACAAGCTTGCTCATAAATCACTTTCAACAATTAATGTTAGCTTAAAAGAAACAACAGAAGTTGTTTTCTCACACATAGGTAATTATGTATTCTCACACAAATAGATCATATATCCACATGACTGTAACTAAATGCACAACTTCATCATGGAAAGCAGGGGCGGATCTACATAGGGGCAAGGGGGGGTAGTTGCCCCTCCTGAAATTTGAAAATTTCTAATAGTACTCATAATTTTTTAGATTTTTATGACTAATTGTTAAGAGATATAAAATTTTGCCCCCCCTGAAGTTTAAAACTGCCCACTTGACCAAGCGGTTAGTTGTAATGTTTAGTAAAGCTTGGTACCAAGTTCGAGTCCCCTCCCAGTCAGTATTTTTTTGTCCCGGCTGACTTCATTTTCTGGCTCCGCCACTGATGGAAAGCATGCTAAATCTTATATAAAAGTAGTAAGTTTGGACTCCAGTTTCTGCAAGTGCAGTGCACTCTTCAATTCTGAACTTCACTCTAACCCCAGTTTATAATTTTCTATGAAATAGGCATTGAGCCAATGGACACATTGTTTTTAATTGTTTGATGCAGGAGGTTATTTTTGGAAGGACAATGTTGAAGATGTTTTTGAAGCTTATTCTCGACTTCGTGTAGTGAGTTTCCGGTGGTGTTCCAGTGGCCGGAGGGGCAACCGGTGACTCCGGTTGTTTTCCCCTCTTTGTTTTGGGAAACTCAAAAGTCGGTTGAGTGATGGTGCCTTATTTTTAAGATGTGTATTGGAAATGTCCACTATTTTTGTTTTATCTTTTGCTCTTTTTCGAGCATAGCTTTTTCTTCAAGAGTTGGTGGAATGTACCACTCTGCTTATGTTTACCAGATATTTTCTGGTATTGTATTGGCTGTGATAGCCGTTCCCTTTAATGGATGCTACAGATTTCTCGAAAAAAAAAAATTCAAGAGTAGAAATCCAAGATAAACATTTTCTTTTGTTGGAAAAAGTGATAATGAGATTACTCGTAGAGAATAGAACAAAATAAGTAGATTTTTAAATGTAATCCAGCTGTTCTAATGTAATCCAATTAGTTCAAATCAGGGCCGTTCAGACTGGGGCCGTTTTTTATCATTATGCCAGCTAATGACTTGTCTAGGATCAAATTTTGGACAATGATCAAGGTTATATAAGTAGTTTTACATGCATATATCACGTTTCATACGTTCTCTTACGATAATTGGTCTCTAATTTCTAAATAATTTTCCCGTCGCATTTTGTTTTGCATATTTTACTTTTACAGAGAGGATCTCGGATGTTGTAATCGTCTTGGGCCTCCCAAAAGCTGAAGACGACTCTGATCCGGACTAGTCCAGTGATCCAGTCTAATTGAGTTAGCCTTTTTTTTTTCTTTTTTTGAACAAACATCCAGTTAGTCAAAAAAATCTGAAACAAATCAAATAATGAAAAAAATATAAAGCGGCCCAATTTTGCGCATAAACTTAACGTGATTTCATACTTATCGGGACATGGGCAAGTTTTGCGAGAGCAAAGCAGCGAGCACTATTTGCCCTCTGCGGAACATTTTGATTTGGTTGACTCTTTCTTTGAGAGTGAAAACAAGGTGATTGGAGGCAGTAGCAAAACTGACGTTGCGAGTGCGGAAAACAGTTTCTGAACCGGATTCCTGTTTGGAGCTGAAAGAGGCACTGTGTGATCTATCGGCTTTGGTGGTGATGAAATCAAAGAATCTATGGCAAGAGAAAGCAAGCATATGTATGGAGCCAGGGGCAGAGCTAGAGTGCGGCACGGTAAGGCACGTGCCGCACCCTAATTTCCATAAAACAACACTTTTGTTCCTGTATTTTATAGATTTTTTCAATTGTGCCCCAGATAAAATATGAAAGTGCCTTGTGAAACAACCCGGATCCTACGGTTCCTGCTAGTACAACTTAACGATAATCCAAAAACTATTTTATTGAAATAAAATGAGGAAAACCTTCCTTACATTGTAAAAGGAAAAGATAAACAACGTTTGAATCCAAAAGATACAACTACTAAAGGATGTTTGCTACTCATGATTCTAATCCTTAGCTCGTGTGCGTTTCCACCCCAGCTAGCTTGACCTGCGGGTTTTAAAATAGCAAAAGCCGACGCAGGAAAACATTTATCAGTAAAAAAACTGAGTAAGCACATACTACAATGAGTAAAACGAGAGTTTTGGCTAGAACATACATGATAATAAGAACCTTTGAAATAACGCGAGTGTAAAAAAAACATGATTTAGAGAACTTTGGAATTTAAACCGAATATAAAAAGAGTACCACTTTCATTTATTAGTTTGGCTGAGGCATGAAAACCCAGCGGGTAACGTATGTCCACAGAGAGGTCACGATGCAATATATAAAAAGGTACCTCTTGGGACATCGCACGTCCCAATTCACCAAGAGCGTTAGAAGGTAGCCCTACGCATACCCCGCTCGAACCATACTATAGGACCTTAAGTGTCGACACCCCTATACCGCAGTGACCTACGTCAGTATAGGTAGTACTCTATAGTTTCCACGCCTTATAAAGCCCATATAGGGTCCTTGGCCGTATTAGCCTTCACACACATCCTCTGTACATCGCCCCATATCCATTATCGTTCATTAAATCCAAGTTTTCAGTTTATTTCCAGGATAAACAGTCTTTCCAAAATTGTCTTGACAGAAATATAAACTTTGAAGTAAACTTTTGAAGAGTAACGCACGATATGTCAAAATTCATTATAACTCACACCAAAGCACATTTTGATAGTTGAAGACATTGTACATATGTACTTACCTGAATCAAAGAGATTTCGCCACACAAGCAAGTACGGAAGCTAGTAATAAGGGTCCTCAACGGATTCGTCTCCTACGAACTCTCAATCTACAATAATCACATAATCTATATTAACACATATTCGACACACAACTATTACGATTGAAAGCCCTATACGAATGCAAGTGTCAACCCCACACTCCCACAAAAGTAATATAAATTATTAGTTATAAATAACAAGTTATAAATTTATAATTAATAGGTTTACAATTATAAAAGAATTGAAATAAATAAAACTTTTCAAATATTTTAAAGCTGATTTAATTTACGAAAGTATATTTATACAAATAAAGATAGCTATTTTAACTAAGCAAATAGGGGCGGCTATTTTAGTTTGACGATTATATTATTAGAGGTATACTTTTTATTAAAAGCTAAAAACTCAATTATTTTTAACATGAAAAGGTTATTTAAATAGAAAAAAAACATTCTCTTTAGTTTGGCAAAACAATAGTTATCGTGTGCTCAAGATAGTAAAACAACGTTTTTGTTAAATAATTTATAAAATACAACTTTATAATTTATTCCATTTTGTTGAAGATGTTCAGAAGTGTTATAGAAAAATAATTGAAAGAAAAGGAACCACAGTATGTGCATTTAGCACCACAACAGATTTGTAAAACACATAAGCTCCCCCCCCTTTAGATTCATGAAGAATAAACAGTACCCCACAAGTTATACAACATCTACCCCATACTTTATAACACCATTCTCTTCAGTTTCTCCTCTCTCCAAACCCACTGTAACTTCTCAAACTCCAAATCCATTTTCACTATGACTTCTCAAAACTCACGATTCATGTCCAAGTTTAGCATACAAGGTTTAGAAGAGGATTATAACATCAAAGAAGGGAAACAAAACATAAAAAGAGAGTCTTGTTGAGTTACCGATCGAAGGGCGAACGACACTTTGGGCGGCGGCGATTTGGGTCGGTGGTGGCGACGGCGATTCGATCAGAGGAGGACGGCGACGGGCAGAGGGTCGGCGTCGCTGGCGGCGACGGCGCTGGGTCGACGCAGAGAGGGGGACGGCGTCAGGCGGCGGTGAGGAGGACGGCGGCGTCGTGCGCCGCTGGGTTGTCTTCGCCGGACCTGGGTTCGGCTTTGCCGGGCTCGGGTTCGGCCGACTTCTCTTTCGGCACACACACAACGCAGAGAGAGGGAGAGAATCAGAGGGAGAGAGCGAGAGAGACAGAGTGAAACGAGAGAGAGAGAGAGAGAGAAAGGAAGAGCTGGGTTTGAAAACCCAGTTGCAATTTGGGTTTAATTTGGAAATGGGGAAATCATAAAATTGATTTTGGGTGTGAAAGGGGTCTGATTTTGTGGCGCGATTGGGGGAATCCGGATGAAAAATGGCGAAAGGGAGGTCAAGGTTTCAATTTCCGTGGGGGAAGTCTAGCCGGAAAATTAGCAGAGTTATTCTCTGCTCAAAATTGCAACATTTGGGGAAGATGAAGGTGGGTTATTATGGTGTGGCGGGCACACTAATCATCGCGGTGGTTCGCTACGCAATAACTAATTAAAAACACGTTTTGGCCACGTTAAAAACTTTACACGACCCGCTACACTTCACCAACTATTAGACATACTACTAACTAAGAAAAAATGTTACGTTTAAGGATATACTTTTTGATGAAAAGAATAAAAGTAATAAAAATAATAAAATAATAGTATTAGTAACAATAACAATAATAGTAATATGATGTATTTCAAAAAAAAGTAATATGAAGAAGGGCTATTTAATAAAAGGAACATTTTTTTTGTTAGAACTAATAATAATAATAATAATAATAATAATAATAATAATAATAATAATAATAATATGAAAACAAACTATTTAGTAAAGGAGAATTACTTTATAAATCTCAAATAGTGGCCCCGAAAATTCGTTAACTCCCAAAAATACCCCCGAAAAATATCGGGGTATTACATCACATCTCCCTTAAAACAAAGCTTCGTCCCCGAAGCTTAAAGTAAAAACGAATTTTCCCATGCAAGTATAAATCGAATCGCCCAAGCATAAATCAAATCACCCAATGCAATTATGCAGTTCTAATGTGCACATATAATAAGACAACGCGGGTAATTAAATGCAGGGCTGTTAAATCACATCTCCCTTAAAAGGAGTGACGTCCCCGTCACTCGACTCGTATTTGGTCGAAGAGGTGTGGGTATCGTTTCCTCATGTATGCCTCGGCTTTCTAAGTTTCTTCTTCCGTTTGGTGATTTGGCCAAACAGCTTTGACCAGCATGGTGGGGTTGGTTCCGGTGTTCCTGTTTTTTTTTTTTGGCATCAAGGATTTGATTGATTGTTGTTCAAAGAAAAGAGAGATATCAAGTTCGACAGGCTCGAGATCAAGAATGTGACTTGGTCAAGATCATAAGCTTTGAGTTTGGGTCGTGAAAAAAAAAAAAAAAAAAACGTTATGGAGTCTAACCAATACAAACGCTGAAGGATATGATGACGGCAGCACATGTGTTAACGTTACCTAATGAAGGATGAGAATTTGAAGTCCATATCGATGCATTCAAGCATGGGCTAGGATGTGTTTTAATGAAAAGAAAAAAATTGGCAAGGTGATTGCTTAGGCTTCCAGGCAACAAAAGTCTTATGAGGAGAATTACCGTGTTCATGATTTGAAGTTGGCAGCCAAAGTGTTTGCACTGAAGATCAGGAGCCATTATATCAAAGGTACGAATTGCAAAAATATACATATCACAAGAGCTCGAAGTACATATTAACCCAAAAGGGGTTGAATATGCGACAAGGAAATTTGCTAGAGTTAGTGAAGGGCTACGACATTATTATCCAATACCACGAAGAGAAAAAAAAAACTAATGTAGTAGCGGATGCGTTGAGCTGAAATGCGAATCATACGGTAAAACAATGTGGGGTTTGCCAATTAAGCTTTGCGAAGAGTTCCGAAGGCTAGAGGTTTGAGTTTGCATGAAGAGAAACACGAGTAACATTCTGTGTAATTTGACGATAGTAATGGAAATCTACGTAGATAAAAAAATAAGACAGGGAGAGGGTGCTTTCGAACAAAAGATCGAGGGAAAATCAACATGGGCGAAGAACTCGATTTCAAAGTGGAGAAAGATGGTAGAGTGAAATTCAAGGAAAGATGGTGTGTACTAATGAAATGTGCGGATGTAAAAGAAGAAGATTATGAAGAGAGCTCATAACTCTGCCAAAAGGATTTGAAAGAGAAATTTTAGTGAAAATGTATGGAGAAGGAAGTAGCTGAGTTTGTCAAAAGGAACTTTCGGTGTTTGACTTGTCAAAATGTCAAATTCGAGCACAAGAGACTAGGTGGGATGTTGCAATAATTGGAGATATCGATACGAAAATGGGATTCCACCTCAATGGACTTGTTACAACTTTACATGTTTCGACGAATGGGTCGATTCAGATATGGACGGTAGTCGGTAGACTGAACAAGAAGGCAAGATTTATTTCTGTGGAGGACACGTGAAACATGAAAAAGATGGAAGACGCATACATCAAGGATGTGGTAAGACTACGCGGAGCACTTAGCTCGAATATTTCAGATAGCGATTCAAACTTCATATCAAATTTCAGGAAGGAGTTACAAAAGAACACGGATATCGAGCTAAGGTTGAGCACAACATTTCACCCAGCTACGGATTGAAAGACTAAAAGGACGATTCAGACGTTGGAAGACATGCTAAGAGCTGGCATTTTGGGACTTTGGAGGTTCATGGATGGGCAAGTTACCACTAATCGATTTTTCTTATAATAAGAGCTACCATGATAGCTTAGGGATGGCATTCTATGAAGAAATGCACGATAGGAAGTGTAGGACACTACTGTGTTGGCGCGGAAAAAAAAAAGCGGAACGATTATTCTTGGAAAACAAATGGTCGAGGACTAGACAAACCAGATTCAGATGATTCAGCAAAGGATGAAGGCAGTCCGTGATCGACAAGATACTTGAGAGGATTTCAAGAAAAGGTCATTGGAGTTCAAGAATGGCGACAAAGTTATCTTGAGGTTTTCACCGACAAAGGTGTTATGCGATTTAAACAGAAAGGAAAGCTGAGTCCCAGATTTATCGGACCATACGAAGTACTGGATCGTATAGGAGAGGTTCGCAAGTCTTCACATCTGAGAGGATGGTTAGGGTTGCCACTAGTTGGACTTTGGGGTCCACTGGTTATACTCTTATAAGATAGACGTTCACCTTCGGGTCCAGGGAATCTAACTTTTGGTTGGCACACTCTATGGTTGCTTTGTATTTGATAGCCAGTCTATTCTAAGATGATATCTATGTTACCGAGATCAAAAGAATCTACTCAAGTTCACATACATGCACCACAAAGATTTTAAACACTTAAACATTTATTGATCCACCCATTGAATAATCCACAAGAAATTTAAATAGTAAAAGAAACAACACAATCCCAAAAGTAAATATCAAAACAGAAAGTAAGCTAAGCGTTCACTCTCGTGATAAAAACAATGTAATAAACGATGACCCTAAGGGTGGGATGGGCGTAGATGTACTCATCGTCATCAGTGGTGAACACGAACTCGATATCATCAGCGTCAATCTCAATACTCGACCGAAATAAACTCAAATAAAGCAAGTATGTAACATGGATAGCTAACAACTTAACAAGTTGCAGTCACATAGCAATTTATCTATTCTTAACGAACATGGATTCTCAGATCAGCATACAACACACTTAGAAAATTTAAACAACGGCTAAGCTAACCCACATCCCCGGCTTGTTTAGTTTTAATTCCAGTTTTAGTTGTCCTATGCCCAATTTAAATTTTGAAAAAGTTTCCAATTATATGTAATCTTTATTTAAAGAAAATCGAAAAGTCGCACTAGCGTTGGAACCGTCGGCTCTGATACCATCTGAAACAACCCGGATCCTACGGTTCCTGCTAGTACAACTTAACGATAATCCAAAAACTATTTTATTGAAATAAAATGAGGAAAACCTTCCTTACATTGTAAAAGGAAAAGATAAACAACGTTTGAATCCAAAAGATACAACTACTAAAGGATGTTTGCTACTCATGATTCTAATCCTTAGCTCGTGTGCGTTTCCACCCCAGCTAGCTTGACCTGCGGGTTTTAAAATAGCAAAAGCCGACGCAGGAAAACATTTATCAGTAAAAAAACTGAGTAAGCACATACTACAATGAGTAAAACGAGAGTTTTGGCTAGAACATACATGATAATAAGAACCTTTGAAATAACGCGAGTGTAAAAAAAACATGATTTAGAGAACTTTGGAATTTAAACCGAATATAAAAAGAGTACCACTTTCATTTATTAGTTTGGCTGAGGCATGAAAACCCAGCGGGTAACGTATGTCCACAGAGAGGTCACGATGCAATATATAAAAAGGTACCTCTTGGGACATCGCACGTCCCAATTCACCAAGAGCGTTAGAAGGTAGCCCTACGCATACCCCGCTCGAACCATACTATAGGACCTTAAGTGTCGACACCCCTATACCGCAGTGACCTACGTCAGTATAGGTAGTACTCTATAGTTTCCACGCCTTATAAAGCCCATATAGGGTCCTTGGCCGTATTAGCCTTCACACACATCCTCTGTACATCGCCCCATATCCATTATCGTTCATTAAATCCAAGTTTTCAGTTTATTTCCAGGATAAACAGTCTTTCCAAAATTGTCTTGACAGAAATATAAACTTTGAAGTAAACTTTTGAAGAGTAACGCACGATATGTCAAAATTCATTATAACTCACACCAAAGCACATTTTGATAGTTGAAGACATTGTACATATGTACTTACCTGAATCAAAGAGATTTCGCCACACAAGCAAGTACGGAAGCTAGTAATAAGGGTCCTCAACGGATTCGTCTCCTACGAACTCTCAATCTACAATAATCACATAATCTATATTAACACATATTCGACACACAACTATTACGATTGAAAGCCCTATACAAATGCAAGTGTCAACCCCACACTCCCACAAAAGTAATATAAATTATTAGTTATAAATAACAAGTTATAAATTTATAATTAATAGGTTTACAATTATAAAAGAATTGAAATAAATAAAACTTTTCAAATATTTTAAAGCCGATTTAATTTACGAAAGTATATTTATACAAATAAAGATAGCTATTTTAACTAAGCAAATAGGGGCGGCTATTTTAGTTTGACGATTATATTATTAGAGGTATACTTTTTATTAAAAGCTAAAAACTCAATTATTTTTAACATGAAAAGGTTATTTAAATAGAAAAAAAAAACATTCTCTTTAGTTTCGCAAAACAATAGTTATCGTGTGCTCAAGATAGTAAAACAACGTTTTTGTTAAATAATTCGTAAAATACAACTTTATAATTTATTCCATTTTGTTGAAGATGTTCAGAATTGTTATAGAAAAATAATTGAAAGAAAAGGAACCACAGTATGTGCATTTAGCACCACAACAGATTTGTAAAACACATAAGCTCCCCCCCTTTAGATTCATGAAGAATAAACAGTACCCCACAAGTTATACAACATCTACCCCATACTTTATAACACCATTCTCTTCAGTTTCTTGAAACAACCCGGAACCTACGGTTCCTTGCTAGTACAACTTAACGGTATCCAAGAGTGCTTTATTGGCATAAAAGTAAAGGAGAAACCCTCCTTACAAAGTTTTAAAAGGAAACAACGATGACAAAGTTTGAATTCTCAAAATACAACTAAATGTTAACATTTTAACTAGGTGATTCCTAGCTTCTTATTTGCCTTCAGCTGCGTGTGCGCGTTCCCCCACCTTTATTCATAACCTGCGGGTTTTCAAATGGCAAAAGCCGACGCAGAAAAACATTTGTCAGTGAAAACTGAGTAAGTATATACCACAATATGTAAAACAGAGTTTTTGGCTGAAAGAATGAAAAGAATGTAACTGAAGAGATTCCACATTTTAACTTATTAGTTGAGCTGAGGCGTATTAGAGCCCAGCGGGTAACGATTGCCCACAGAGAGGTCACGATGCAATAATATCATCACACAGGTACCTCTTGGGATATCACAGTCCATCCCAATTCACCCAGGGCGTTTGTAGGTAGCCCGACACTACCCCGCCCATCACATAGCTAAAGGACCTTAAGTGTCGACACCCCTATACAGTTGTGACCCACACATGCATAGGTAGTACTCTATAGCTTTCACAATTTTATAAACCCGTATAGGGTAGGGTATGAAACCCTAGGAGGTCGTCTCACGTGCGCCTCCGGCCATAGCCTTCACACACATCCTCTGTACATCGCCCCATATCATTTATCGTTCATTTATATTCCACAAGATCATTTTATAAACATCGGTTCGAAATTCAGAAGTAACCACATATCTTTCAAAAAGAATATTTGCAAGAGAGATTGTCAAAATTTGAGACTTAAAAATAGTTGTTCGAAACACGAGTAACACACGCCAAGACATATTTTGATAGTTAAAGTATTGTGCGCATAAACTTACCTGGAATGAGGTGAGAACTTCACACACACAAGCTAGCACTGAACTAGTAGTAGGGGTCCTCGATGAACTCGCCTCTTACGAACTCGGTATCTACAATAATCACATAATCCTATATTAACACATGTACAACACACAACAAATTTCAATTAAATTGTCCTATATGAAATGCAAGTGAAATCCCCAATTAATTCCCCAAACAAAATATATTACACTAGCTATAATTTTACGTTTAGAATATAAATTAAAATAAGAAAAATAGTGACTTATAATTATAAAAGTAATATTTGAGGTAAAGAAAACTTTATTAGATGTTCTAGAATATTTATTTAAATTACTAAGGTGAAATTATATACACAAAGATAGCTATATAAAATTTAAAGTTTAGATAAATGAAAATGGGAGCTTAAACTAAAGCTAAAGCTTAACTATTTTTATTATAAAGTTATATTAGCGAAAACCATGTTATAAGTGAAAATAATTTATTTTGCGATAAAATCGAAAACATGATTATTTAGTTGTTTAAGAGAAAATAGTATAATTAATATACACTTATAAAATACTATTTTAATTTGATTATAAAGTTGCATATTTATTTTTTTTGAAAAGGATCATTAACTTACAATTGATAAAATATATACACATATACGAAATACTAATTTATATTATGATAAAGAATAACTTAAATTACAATAAGTTGATATACAATCAGCCCCCTAAACAGATTCACTTCATACAAAGGCCTACCCCCAATTTTTGTAAAAAGACACTTTTACACCCCCTGCTTTTACAAACAAAACCAATCCAATTTCTTCTCCAACAAACCCAGTTTCTTCTCACACAACAACCCAACTGGTACATTTTGTTTCTCCACAAATCACACCACAACCGAATTCAAATGAAATTGATAGTAGCAACACTTGATTGGGGTGTTTACCGATTGAAGAAGGACACCCGAAGAAGATGGCGGCGGCGGTGATTTGTTCCTGCCGCTGCTTGGGGTTCGCCGGGACAGAGAGGCGAACGGTGGTGGTGATGGCGGCGAAGCAGAGGGAGGCGGCGTCGGGGGTCTCGGCGACGCAGAGGGGCGACGGCGCAGAGGGCGGCGGCGTCGGGCGGCCTGGGTTCCGTCGGCGGTTCTGGGCTTCGGGCCTGGTGCCGTCGGCCTGGGTCTTTGCTCGGCGCCAACAGAGAGCAGAGGGAGATGGCGAGGGAGAGACAGAGCGCGAGAGAGAGAGAGAGACAGAGGGTGAGAGAGGGACAGAGCGCGAGAGAGAGACGAGGGAGAGCAAGAGGTTGAGATTGGGTGTACTGTAAACCCAATCGGAAGATTTGGTGTTCAATTAGTGATCTTTGACTTTGATTGGCGGAAATCATGGCGGAATTTAGGAGAGGGGAGGTCAAAATTATTGGCTCTTGCCATGGGTGGTCGCCGGAAATTGGGGAAGAAACATCCCCTGTTCTTCAATGTTGATGGAGAAGATGAAGGGAGGAAGGTTAGGGTGTTGCGGGCACACGGTGTGACGCGGTGGTTGGTTACGTAAAAGTTATTAAAAAGACACGTTTTGGGCACGCTATAACGTTACACGACCCACTACACTTCACCCACTAATTTACACCCAACTAACTATAAAAAAATGACATCTTAAAAAAATATAAAAGAAAACTTTTGATAAAATAATAATAATAATAATAATAATAATAATAATAATAATAGTAATAATAATAATAATAATAATAATAATAATAATAATAATAATGAAAAACAACTTTTAGTGAATGAAAACAACTTTTGTAATTTCAAATAATGGTCCGAAAAATTCGTTAAACTCCCTAAAATACCCCCTAAAATATCGGGGTATTACATCACATCTCCCTTAAAACAAAGCTTCGTCCCCGAAGCTTACATAAATCGAATCTCCCAATGCAAGTATGTGGTATGCAATTCTAATGTGCACATAATAACAAGACAAGACAGGTAATTAAATATACGGCTGTTAAATCACATCTCCCTTAAAAGGAGTGACGTCCCCGTCACTCGGCTCATACCTGGTCGAAGAGGTGTGGGTAACGTTTCCTCATGTCTGCCTCGGCTTCCCAAGTTTCCTCTTCCGTTTGGTGGTTTGACCAAAGAACCTTGACTAGCGTGGTGGACTTGGTACGGGTGTTCCTGGTCTTTGTATCAAGGATTTTGATTGGTTGTTGTTCAAAGGTAAGAGAGGGATCGAGTTCAACAGGCTCGGGATCAATGATATGACTCGGGTCGGGTACATAAGCTTTGAGTTGGGACACATGAAAGACGTTATGGACTCTACCTAGGCTGTTTGGAAGATTCAGGCGATAGGCTACCTCTCCTATACGATCCAGTACTTCATAGGGTCCAATGAACTTGGGACTCAATTTTCCTTTTTGATTGAAACGCATAACCCCCTTTGTAGGTGAAACCCTTAGGAACACTTTGTCACCTACTTTGAATTCCAATGGCCTTCTCTTCAAATCCGCGTAAGACTTTTGTCGATCCTGGGCCGCCTTCATCCTTCGCTGAATCATTCGGATTTGGTTTGTCGAGTCCTCGATCATTTGTGGTCCAAGAATGATCGTCTCGCTGATGTCACTCCAACACAGTGGTGTCCTGCACTTCCTCCCATACAGTGCTTCGTAGGGTGCCATCCCTATGCTAGCATGGTAGCTGTTGTTATAAGAGAATTCGATAAGTGGTAACTTGTCCACCCATGAACCTCCAAAGTCCAAAATGCAAGCTCGTAGCATGTCTTCTAACGTTTGAATCGTTCTCTCTGTCTGGCCATCCGTAGCTGGGTGAAACGCTGTGCTGAACCTTAGCTCGGTACCCATGGCTTTTTGTAGCTCCTTCCAGAAATGAGATAAGAAGTTTGGATCCCTATCTGAAATTATCGAGCTAGGTACTCCATGTAGTCGTACTACATTCTTGATGTATGCGTCCGCCCTCTTTTCCATGTCCCATGTGCCCTTCATGGGAATGAATCTTGCAGTTTTCGTCAATCGATCGACTACCACCCAAATCTGGTTTAACCCATTAGTCGAAACAGGTAAGGCCGTGACAAAGTCCATTGAGATGGAATCCCATTTCCAAACCGGTATCTCCAATGGTTGTAACATTCCACCTGGTCTTTTGTGCTCGAACTTGACCTTTTGACACGTCAAACATCGAGATACGAAATCAGCTACTTCCTTCTTCATACCTTTACACCAGAAGTTCTTCTTCAAATCCTTGTACAACTTGTCTCCTCCTGGATGTACCGAATAAGGTGTGTTATGAGCTTCCCTCATAATCTTCTCCTTTACCTCCGCGTATTTTATTGGTACACACCATCTTCCCTTGAATGGCACGCTTCCGTCTTCTTCCACTTTGAAATCGGGTGCTTCGCCTTTGTTGATCTTCTCCTTAATCTTTTGTAGGAAAGCGTCTTCTTTCTGTGCTTCTTTTATTTCCTCGAAGATGTCCGGTACTATCGTCATATTACACAACATGTTCGTTGTTCCCTTCGTGCAGACTTCAATCTCCAGTCTTCGAAACTCTTCGCAAAGCTTAGGTGGTAAAACCCACATTGCATTTACCGTATGCTCCGTCTTTCGGCTCAATGCATCCGCTACTACGTTGGCTTTCCCTTCATTGTATTGGATCTTGATATCATAATCTTTCACCAATTCTAGCCACCTTCTTTGTCGCATATTCAGCTCTTTTTGAGTGAATATGTACTTCAGGCTCTTGTGATCGGTAAAGATCTTGCACGTCGTACCGTAAAGATAATGCCTCCATATCTTTAATGCAAACACTATGGCCGCCAACTCCAAATCGTGAGTGGGGTAATTCTCCTCGTAGGACTTTAGTTGTCTTGAAGCATACGCAATCACTTTGCCATCTTGCATCAAAACACATCCTAACCCGTGCTTAGACGCATCACTGTAGACTTCAAATTCTCCTCCTTCAGTAGGTAACGTTAACACAGGTGCCGACGTTAACCAATCCTTTAGGGTTTGGAATGCTTCCTCACAATTCTTGTCCCATACGTACTTGCTTGTCTTCTTCATTAACGTTGTCATGGGTTTCGCGATCTTGGAGAAATCCTTCACGAATCGTCGATAGTAACCCGCCAATCCTAGGAAGCTTCTTATCTCCGTCACACTTTTTGGTGTGGGCCAGTCCTTTACTGCTGATATCTTTCCAGGGTCTACAGACACACCTTCTTTGGATATAATATGCCCTAGGAAAGGCACTCTATCCAACCAAAACTCGCACTTTGACAACTTTCCATACAACTTCTCTTCCCTTAAGGTTTCTAACACCTCCCTCAAATGGTGTGCATGTTCTTCCTTCCCTTTTGAGTAGATTAGGATGTCATCGATGAAAACGACAACAAACTTATCTAGGTACTTCTGGAGAACGCGGTTCATCAACTCCATGAATGCTGCTGGAGCATTAGTGAGACCGAATGGCATTACCGTAAACTCGTAGTGGCCATAGCGAGTTCGAAATGCCGTTTTAGGAATGTCCTTTTCAGCTATCCTAAGCTGATGATATCCAGACCTTAAATCGATCTTCGAAAAGGTATCGGCTCCTTGTAGCTGGTCGAATAAGTCATCAATCCTTGGAATTGGGTACTTATTCTTAACGGTTACTCCATTCAATTCACGGTAGTCAATGCAAAGTCTTAGGCTACCATCCTTCTTCTTCACGAACAAAACAGGTGCTCCCCATGGTGAAACACTAGGTCTAATGAAACCCTTGTCCATTAACTCCTTCAGTTGCTCTTGAAGCTCCTTTAACTCGGCTGGTGCCATCCTATATGGTGCCTTCGAGATTGGTCCAGTTTCTGGTACTAAGTCTATCGCAAAGTCCACGGCTCTCTTAGGTGGCATTCCTGGAAGGTCTTCTGGAAAGACATCTGGGAATTCATTCACAACTGGGATGTCCTCTAATTTCTCCCCTTCTTTCTCCTGATCATGGATCGTACAGAGGTATGCCCTATGCCCTTTCTTCACATCGGAGAGGATGGTTAAGGCTGACACGATTTGGATCTTGGGTTCTCTAGTTATACCCCTATAGGATAGGCGCTCGCCTTTTGGTCCACGAAACCTGACCTTTTGGGTGGCACACTCTATTGTTGCTTTGTATTTGCTAAGCCAATCCATACCTAAGATGACGTCTAGGTTGCCGAGATCGAAAAGAATTAGATCAGAAGGTAGCTTGGCTCCTAATATTTCTAGGTTGACTCCAGGGTACATGGTATTACAAGGTGTGACTTCTCAGTAGGGGTAGAGATGGATATAGATATTGCGGAATTTAGGAGAGGGGAGGTCAAAATTATTGGCTCTTGCCATGGGTGGTCGCCGGAAATTGGGGAAGAAACATCCCCTGTTCTTCAATGTTGATGGAGAAGATGAAGGGAGGAAGGTTAGGGTGTTGCGGGCACACGGTGTGACGCGGTGGTTGGTTACGTAAAAGTTATTAAAAAGACACGTTTTGGGCACGCTATAACGTTACACGACCCACTACACTTCACCCACTAATTTACACCCAACTAACTATAAAAAAATGACATCTTAAAAAAATATAAAAGAAAACTTTTGATAAAATAATAATAATAATAATAATAATAATAATAATAGTAATAATAATAATAATAATAATAATAATAATAATAATAATAATGAAAAACAACTTTTAGTGAATGAAAACAACTTTTGTAATTTCAAATAATGGTCCGAAAAATTCGTTAAACTCCCTAAAATACCCCCTAAAATATCGGGGTATTACATTTCTCCTCTCTCCAAACCCACTGTAACTTCTCAAACTCCAAATCCATTTTCACTATGACTTCTCAAAACTCACGATTCATGTCCAAGTTTAGCATACAAGGTTTAGAAGAGGATTATAACATCAAAGAAGGGAAACAAAACATAAAAAGAGAGTCTTGTTGAGTTACCGATCGAAGGGCGAACGACGCTTTGGGCGGCGGCGATTTGGGTCGGTGGTGGCGACGGCGATTCGATCAGAGGAGGACGGCGACGGGCAGAGGGTCGGCGTCGCTGGCGGCGACGGCGCTGGGTCGACGCAGAGAGGGGGACGGCGTCAGGCGGCAGTGAGGAGGACGGCGGCGTCGTGCGCCGCTGGGTTGTCTTCGCCGGACCTGGGTTCGGCTTTGCCGGGCTCGGGTTCGGCCGACTTCTCTTTCGGCACACACACAACGCAGAGAGAGGGAGAGAATCAGAGGGAGAGAGCGAGAGAGACAGAGTGAAACGAGAGAGAGAGAGAGAGAGAAAGGAAGAGCTGGGTTTGAAAACCCAGTTGCAATTTGGGTTTAATTTGGAAATGGGGAAATCATAAAATTGATTTTGGGTGTGAAAGGGGTCTGATTTTGTGGCGCGATTGGGGGAATCCGGATGAAAAATGGCGAAAGGGAGGTCAAGGTTTCAATTTCCGTGGGGGAAGTCTAGCCGGAAAATTAGCAGAGTTATTCTCTGCTCAAAATTGCAACATTTGGGGAAGATGAAGGTGGGTTATTATGGTGTGGCGGGCACACTAATCATCGCGGTGGTTCGCTACGCAATAACTAATTAAAAACACGTTTTGGCCACGTTAAAAACTTTACACGACCCGCTACACTTCACCAACTATTAGACATACTACTAACTAAGAAAAAATGTTACGTTTAAGGATATACTTTTTGATGAAAAGAATAAAAGTAATAAAAATAATAAAATAATAGTATTAGTAACAATAACAATAATAGTAATATGATGTATTTCAAAAAAAAAGTAATATGAAGAAGGGCTATTTAATAAAAGGAACATTTTTTTTGTTAGAACTAATAATAATAATAATAATAATAATAATAATAATAATAATAATAATAATAATAATAATAATAATAATAATAATAATAATAATAATAATAATAATAATATGAAAACAAACTATTTAGTAAAGGAGAATTACTTTATAAATCTCAAATAGTGGCCCCGAAAATTCGTTAACTCCCAAAAATACCCCCGAAAAATATCGGGGTATTACATCACATCTCCCTTAAAACAAAGCTTCGTCCCCGAAGCTTAAAGTAAAAACGAATTTTCCCATGCAAGTATAAATCGAATCGCCCAAGCATAAATCAAATCACCCAATGCAATTATGCAGTTCTAATGTGCACATATAATAAGACAACGCGGGTAGTTAAATGCAGGGCTGTTAAATCACATCTCCCTTAAAAGGAGTGACGTCCCCGTCACTCGACTCGTATTTGGTCGAAGAGGTGTGGGTATCGTTTCCTCATGTATGCCTCGGCTTTCTAAGTTTCTTCTTCCGTTTGGTGATTTGGCCAAACAGCTTTGACCAGCATGGTGGGGTTGGTTCCGGTGTTCCTGTTTTTTTTTTGGCATCAAGGATTTGATTGATTGTTGTTCAAAGAAAAGAGAGATATCAAGTTCGACAGGCTCGAGATCAAGAATGTGACTTGGTCAAGATCATAAGCTTTGAGTTTGGGTCGTGAAAAAAAAAAAAAAAAAAACGTTATGGAGTCTAACCAATACAAACGCTGAAGGATATGATGACGGCAGCACATGTGTTAACGTTACCTAATGAAGGATGAGAATTTGAAGTCCATATCGATGCATTCAAGCATGGGCTAGGATGTGTTTTAATGAAAAGAAAAAAATTGGCAAGGTGATTGCTTAGGCTTCCAGGCAACAAAAGTCTTATGAGGAGAATTACCGTGTTCATGATTTGAAGTTGGCAGCCAAAGTGTTTGCACTGAAGATCAGGAGCCATTATATCAAAGGTACGAATTGCAAAAATATACATATCACAAGAGCTCGAAGTACATATTAACCCAAAAGGGGTTGAATATGCGACAAGGAAATTTGCTAGAGTTAGTGAAGGGCTACGACATTATTATCCAATACCACGAAGAGAAAAAAAAAACTAATGTAGTAGCGGATGCGTTGAGCTGAAATGCGAATCATACGGTAAAACAATGTGGGGTTTGCCAATTAAGCTTTGCGAAGAGTTCCGAAGGCTAGAGGTTTGAGTTTGCATGAAGAGAAACACGAGTAACATTCTGTGTAATTTGACGATAGTAATGGAAATCTACGTAGATAAAAAAATAAGACAGGGAGAGGGTGCTTTCGAACAAAAGATCGAGGAGAAAATCAACATGGGCGAAGAACTCGATTTCAAAGTGGAGAAAGATGGTAGAGTGAAATTCAAGGAAAGATGGTGTGTACTAATGAAATGTGCGGATGTAAAAGAAGAAGATTATGAAGAGAGCTCATAACTCTGCCAAAAGGATTTGAAAGAGAACTTTTAGTGAAAATGTATGGAGAAGGAAGTAGCTGAGTTTGTCAAAAGGAACTTTCGGTGTTTGACTTGTCAAAATGTCAAATTCGAGCACAAGAGACTAGGTGGGATGTTGCAATAATTGGAGATATCGATACGAAAATGGGATTCCACCTCAATGGACTTGTTACAACTTTACATGTTTCGACGAATGGGTCGATTCAGATATGGACGGTAGTCGGTAGACTGAACAAGAAGGCAAGATTTATTTCTGTGGAGGACACGTGAAACATGAAAAAGATGGAAGACGCATACATCAAGGATGTGGTAAGACTACGCGGAGCACTTAGCTCGAATATTTCAGATAGCGATTCAAACTTCATATCAAATTTCAGGAAGGAGTTACAAAAGAACACGGATATCGAGCTAAGGTTGAGCACAACATTTCACCCAGCTACGGATTGAAAGACTAAAAGGACGATTCAGACGTTGGAAGACATGCTAAGAGATGGCATTTTGGGACTTTGGAGGTTCATGGATGGGCAAGTTACCACTAATCGATTTTTCTTATAATAAGAGCTACCATGATAGCTTAGGGATGGCATTCTATGAAGAAATGCACGATAGGAAGTGTAGGACACTACTGTGTTGGCGCGGAAAAAAAAAGCGGAACGATTATTCTTGGAAAACAAATGGTCGAGGACTAGACAAACCAGATTCAGATGATTCAGCAAAGGATGAAGGCAGTCCGTGATCGACAAGATACTTGAGAGGATTTCAAGAAAAGGTCATTGGAGTTCAAGAATGGCGACAAAGTTATCTTGAGGTTTTCACCGACAAAGGTGTTATGCGATTTAAACAGAAAGGAAAGCTGAGTCCCAGATTTATCGGACCATACGAAGTACTGGATCGTATAGGAGAGGTTCGCAAGTCTTCACATCTGAGAGGATGGTTAGGGTTGCCACTAGTTGGACTTTGGGGTCCACTGGTTATACTCTTATAAGATAGACGTTCACCTTCGGGTCCAGGGAATCTAACTTTTGGTTGGCACACTCTATGGTTGCTTTGTATTTGATAGCCAGTCTATTCTAAGATGATATCTATGTTACCGAGATCAAAAGAATCTACTCAAGTTCACATACATGCACCACAAAGATTTTAAACACTTAAACATTTATTGATCCACCCATTGAATAATCCACAAGAAATTTAAATAGTAAAAGAAACAACACAATCCCAAAAGTAAATATCAAAACAGAAAGTAAGCTAAGCGTTCACTCTCGTGATAAAAACAATGTAATAAACGATGACCCTAAGGGTGGGATGGGCGTAGATGTACTCATCGTCATCAGTGGTGAACACGAACTCGATATCATCAGCGTCAATCTCAATACTCGACCGAAATAAACTCAAATAAAGCAAGTATGTAACATGGATAGCTAACAACTTAACAAGTTGCAGTCACATAGCAATTTATCTATTCTTAACGAACATGGATTCTCAGATCAGCATACAACACACTTAGAAAATTTAAACAACGGCTAAGCTAACCCACATCCCCGGCTTGTTTAGTTTTAATTCCAGTTTTAGTTGTCCTATGCCCAATTTAAATTTTGAAAAAGTTTCCAATTATATGTAATCTTTATTTAAAGAAAATCGAAAAGTCGCACTAGCGTTGGAACCGTCGGCTCTGATACCATCTGAAACAACCCGGATCCTACGGTTCCTGCTAGTACAACTTAACGATAATCCAAAAACTATTTTATTGAAATAAAATGAGGAAAACCTTCCTTACATTGTAAAAGGAAAAGATAAACAACGTTTGAATCCAAAAGATACAACTACTAAAGGATGTTTGCTACTCATGATTCTAATCCTTAGCTCGTGTGCGTTTCCACCCCAGCTAGCTTGACCTGCGGGTTTTAAAATAGCAAAAGCCGACGCAGGAAAACATTTATCAGTAAAAAAAACTGAGTAAGCACATACTACAATGAGTAAAACGAGAGTTTTGGCTAGAACATACATGATAATAAGAACCTTTGAAATAACGCGAGTGTAAAAAAAACATGATTTAGAGAACTTTGGAATTTAAACCGAATATAAAAAGAGTACCACTTTCATTTATTAGTTTGGCTGAGGCATGAAAACCCAGCGGGTAACGTATGTCCACAGAGAGGTCACGATGCAATATATAAAAAGGTACCTCTTGGGACATCGCACGTCCCAATTCACCAAGAGCGTTAGAAGGTAGCCCTACGCATACCCCGCTCGAACCATACTATAGGACCTTAAGTGTCGACACCCCTATACCGCAGTGACCTACGTCAGTATAGGTAGTACTCTATAGTTTCCACGCCTTATAAAGCCCATATAGGGTCCTTGGCCGTATTAGCCTTCACACACATCCTCTGTACATCGCCCCATATCCATTATCGTTCATTAAATCCAAGTTTTCAGTTTATTTCCAGGATAAACAGTCTTTCCAAAATTGTCTTGACAGAAATATAAACTTTGAAGTAAACTTTTGAAGAGTAACGCACGATATGTCAAAATTCATTATAACTCACACCAAAGCACATTTTGATAGTTGAAGACATTGTACATATGTACTTACCTGAATCAAAGAGATTTCGCCACACAAGCAAGTACGGAAGCTAGTAATAAGGGTCCTCAACGGATTCGTCTC
Organism: Linanthus parryae; assembly: GCA_023055425.1. NCBI lineage: Eukaryota > Viridiplantae > Streptophyta > Magnoliopsida > Ericales > Polemoniaceae > Linanthus > Linanthus parryae. The sequence goes on from JALGPY010000017.1 coordinate 785,839, forward strand.
CTACGAACTCTCAATCTACAATAATCACATAATCTATATTAACACATATTCGACACACAACTATTACGATTGAAAGCCCTATACAAATGCAAGTGTCAACCCCACACTCCCACAAAAGTAATATAAATTATTAGTTATAAATAACAAGTTATAAATTTATAATTAATAGGTTTACAATTATAAAAGAATTGAAATAAATAAAACTTTTCAAATATTTTAAAGCCGATTTAATTTACGAAAGTATATTTATACAAATAAAGATAGCTATTTTAACTAAGCAAATAGGGGCGGCTATTTTAGTTTGACGATTATATTATTAGAGGTATACTTTTTATTAAAAGCTAAAAACTCAATTATTTTTAACATGAAAAGGTTATTTAAATAGAAAAAAAAAACATTCTCTTTAGTTTCGCAAAACAATAGTTATCGTGTGCTCAAGATAGTAAAACAACGTTTTTGTTAAATAATTCGTAAAATACAACTTTATAATTTATTCCATTTTGTTGAAGATGTTCAGAATTGTTATAGAAAAATAATTGAAAGAAAAGGAACCACAGTATGTGCATTTAGCACCACAACAGATTTGTAAAACACATAAGCTCCCCCCCTTTAGATTCATGAAGAATAAACAGTACCCCACAAGTTATACAACATCTACCCCATACTTTATAACACCATTCTCTTCAGTTTCTTGAAACAACCCGGAACCTACGGTTCCTTGCTAGTACAACTTAACGGTATCCAAGAGTGCTTTATTGGCATAAAAGTAAAGGAGAAACCCTCCTTACAAAGTTTTAAAAGGAAACAACGATGACAAAGTTTGAATTCTCAAAATACAACTAAATGTTAACATTTTAACTAGGTGATTCCTAGCTTCTTATTTGCCTTCAGCTGCGTGTGCGCGTTCCCCCACCTTTATTCATAACCTGCGGGTTTTCAAATGGCAAAAGCCGACGCAGAAAAACATTTGTCAGTGAAAACTGAGTAAGTATATACCACAATATGTAAAACAGAGTTTTTGGCTGAAAGAATGAAAAGAATGTAACTGAAGAGATTCCACATTTTAACTTATTAGTTGAGCTGAGGCGTATTAGAGCCCAGCGGGTAACGATTGCCCACAGAGAGGTCACGATGCAATAATATCATCACACAGGTACCTCTTGGGATATCACAGTCCATCCCAATTCACCCAGGGCGTTTGTAGGTAGCCCGACACTACCCCGCCCATCACATAGCTAAAGGACCTTAAGTGTCGACACCCCTATACAGTTGTGACCCACACATGCATAGGTAGTACTCTATAGCTTTCACAATTTTATAAACCCGTATAGGGTAGGGTATGAAACCCTAGGAGGTCGTCTCACGTGCGCCTCCGGCCATAGCCTTCACACACATCCTCTGTACATCGCCCCATATCATTTATCGTTCATTTATATTCCACAAGATCATTTTATAAACATCGGTTCGAAATTCAGAAGTAACCACATATCTTTCAAAAAGAATATTTGCAAGAGAGATTGTCAAAATTTGAGACTTAAAAATAGTTGTTCGAAACACGAGTAACACACGCCAAGACATATTTTGATAGTTAAAGTATTGTGCGCATAAACTTACCTGGAATGAGGTGAGAACTTCACACACACAAGCTAGCACTGAACTAGTAGTAGGGGTCCTCGATGAACTCGCCTCTTACGAACTCGGTATCTACAATAATCACATAATCCTATATTAACACATGTACAACACACAACAAATTTCAATTAAATTGTCCTATATGAAATGCAAGTGAAATCCCCAATTAATTCCCCAAACAAAATATATTACACTAGCTATAATTTTACGTTTAGAATATAAATTAAAATAAGAAAAATAGTGACTTATAATTATAAAAGTAATATTTGAGGTAAAGAAAACTTTATTAGATGTTCTAGAATATTTATTTAAATTACTAAGGTGAAATTATATACACAAAGATAGCTATATAAAATTTAAAGTTTAGATAAATGAAAATGGGAGCTTAAACTAAAGCTAAAGCTTAACTATTTTTATTATAAAGTTATATTAGCGAAAACCATGTTATAAGTGAAAATAATTTATTTTGCGATAAAATCGAAAACATGATTATTTAGTTGTTTAAGAGAAAATAGTATAATTAATATACACTTATAAAATACTATTTTAATTTGATTATAAAGTTGCATATTTATTTTTTTTGAAAAGGATCATTAACTTACAATTGATAAAATATATACACATATACGAAATACTAATTTATATTATGATAAAGAATAACTTAAATTTCAATAAGTTGATATACAATCAGCCCCCTAAACAGATTCACTTCATACAAAGGCCTACCCCCAATTTTTGTAAAAAGACACTTTTACACCCCCTGCTTTTACAAACAAAACCAATCCAATTTCTTCTCCAACAAACCCAGTTTCTTCTCACACAACAACCCAACTGGTACATTTTGTTTCTCCACAAATCACACCACAACCGAATTCAAATGAAATTGATAGTAGCAACACTTGATTGGGGTGTTTACCGATTGAAGAAGGACACCCGAAGAAGATGGCGGCGGCGGTGATTTGTTCCTGCCGCTGCTTGGGGTTCGCCGGGACAGAGAGGCGAACGGTGGTGGTGATGGCGGCGAAGCAGAGGGAGGCGGCGTCGGGGGTCTCGGCGACGCAGAGGGGCGACGGCGCAGAGGGCGGCGGCGTCGGGCGGCCTGGGTTCCGTCGGCGGTTCTGGGCTTCGGGCCTGGTGCCGTCGGCCTGGGTCTTTGCTCGGCGCCAACAGAGAGCAGAGGGAGATGGCGAGGGAGAGACAGAGCGCGAGAGAGAGAGAGACAGAGGGTGAGAGAGGGACAGAGCGCGAGAGAGAGACGAGGGAGAGCAAGAGGTTGAGATTGGGTGTACTGTAAACCCAATCGGAAGATTTGGTGTTCAATTAGTGATCTTTGACTTTGATTGGCGGAAATCATGGCGGAATTTAGGAGAGGGGAGGTCAAAATTATTGGCTCTTGCCATGGGTGGTCGCCGGAAATTGGGGAAGAAACATCCCCTGTTCTTCAATGTTGATGGAGAAGATGAAGGGAGGAAGGTTAGGGTGTTGCGGGCACACGGTGTGACGCGGTGGTTGGTTACGTAAAAGTTATTAAAAAGACACGTTTTGGGCACGCTATAACGTTACACGACCCACTACACTTCACCCACTAATTTACACCCAACTAACTATAAAAAAATGACATCTTAAAAAAATATAAAAGAAAACTTTTGATAAAATAATAATAATAATAATAATAATAATAATAGTAATAATAATAATAATAATAATAATAATAATAATAATAATAATGAAAAACAACTTTTAGTGAATGAAAACAACTTTTGTAATTTCAAATAATGGTCCGAAAAATTCGTTAAACTCCCTAAAATACCCCCTAAAATATCGGGGTATTACATCACATCTCCCTTAAAACAAAGCTTCGTCCCCGAAGCTTACATAAATCGAATCTCCCAATGCAAGTATGTGGTATGCAATTCTAATGTGCACATAATAACAAGACAAGACAGGTAATTAAATATACGGCTGTTAAATCACATCTCCCTTAAAAGGAGTGACGTCCCCGTCACTCGGCTCATACCTGGTCGAAGAGGTGTGGGTAACGTTTCCTCATGTCTGCCTCGGCTTCCCAAGTTTCCTCTTCCGTTTGGTGGTTTGACCAAAGAACCTTGACTAGCGTGGTGGACTTGGTACGGGTGTTCCTGGTCTTTGTATCAAGGATTTTGATTGGTTGTTGTTCAAAGGTAAGAGAGGGATCGAGTTCAACAGGCTCGGGATCAATGATATGACTCGGGTCGGGTACATAAGCTTTGAGTTGGGACACATGAAAGACGTTATGGACTCTACCTAGGCTGTTTGGAAGATTCAGGCGATAGGCTACCTCTCCTATACGATCCAGTACTTCATAGGGTCCAATGAACTTGGGACTCAATTTTCCTTTTTGATTGAAACGCATAACCCCCTTTGTAGGTGAAACCCTTAGGAACACTTTGTCACCTACTTTGAATTCCAATGGCCTTCTCTTCAAATCCGCGTAAGACTTTTGTCGATCCTGGGCCGCCTTCATCCTTTGCTGAATCATTCGGATTTGGTTTGTTGAGTCCTCGATCATTTGTGGTCCAAGAATGATCGTCTCGCTGATGTCACTCCAACACAGTGGTGTCCTGCACTTCCTCCCATACAGTGCTTCGTAGGGTGCCATCCCTATGCTAGCATGGTAGCTGTTGTTATAAGAGAATTCGATAAGTGGTAACTTGTCCACCCATGAACCTCCAAAGTCCAAAATGCAAGCCCGTAGCATGTCTTCTAACGTTTGAATCGTTCTCTCTGTCTGGCCATCCGTAGCTGGGTGAAACGCTGTGCTGAACCTTAGCTCGGTACCCATGGCTTTTTGTAGCTCCTTCCAGAAATGAGATATGAAGTTTGGATCCCTATCTGAAATTATCGAGCTAGGTACTCCATGTAGTCGTACTACATTCTTGATGTATGCGTCCGCCCTCTTTTCCATGTCCCATGTGCCCTTCATGGGAATGAATCTTGCAGTTTTCGTCAATCGATCGACTACCACCCAAATCTGGTTTAACCCATTAGTCGAAACAGGTAAGGCCGTGACAAAGTCCATTGAGATGGAATCCCATTTCCAAACCGGTATCTCCAATGGTTGTAACATTCCACCTGGTCTTTTGTGCTCGAACTTGACCTTTTGACACGTCAAACATCGAGATACGAAATCAGCTACTTCCTTCTTCATACCTTTCCACCAGAAGTTCTTCTTCAAATCCTTGTACAACTTGTCTCCTCCTGGATGTACCGAATAAGGTGTGTTATGAGCTTCCCTCATAATCTTCTCCTTTACCTCCGCGCATTTTATTGGTACACACCATCTTCCCTTGAATGTCACGCTTCCGTCTTCTTCCACTTTGAAATCGGGTGCTTCGCCTTTGTTGATCTTCTCCTTAATATTTTGTAGGAAAGCGTCTTCTTTCTGTGCTTCTTTTATTTCTTCGAAGATGTCCGGTACTATCGTCATATTACACAACATGTTCGTTGTTCCCTTCGTGCAGACTTCAATCTCCAGTCTTCGAAACTCTTCGCAAAGCTTAGGTGGTAAAACCCACATTGCATTTACCGTATGCTCCGTCTTTCGGCTCAATGCATCCGCTACTACGTTGGCTTTCCCTTCACGGTATTGGATCTTGATATCATAATCTTTCACCAATTCTAGCCACCTTCTTTGTCGCATATTCAGCTCTTTTTGAGTGAATATGTACTTCAGGCTCTTGTGATCGGTAAAGATCTTGCACGTCGTACCGTAAAGATAATGCCTCCATATCTTTAATGCAAACACTATGGCCGCCAACTCCAAATCGTGAGTGGGGTAATTCTCCTCGTAGGACTTTTGTTGTCTTGAAGCATACGCAATCACTTTGCCATCTTGCATCAAAACACATCCTAACCCGTGCTTAGACGCATCACTGTAGACTTCAAATTCTCCTCCTTCAGTAGGTAACGTTAACACAGGTGCCGACGTTAACCAATCCTTTAGGGTTTGGAATGCTTCCTCACAATTCTTGTCCCATACGTACTTGCTTGTCTTCTTCATTAACGTTGTCATGGGTTTCGCGATCTTGGAGAAATCCTTCACGAATCGTCGATAGTAACCCGCCAATCCTAGGAAGCTTCTTATCTCCGTCACACTTTTTGGTGTGGGCCAGTCCTTTACTGCTGATATCTTTCCAGGGTCTACAGACACACCTTCTTTGGATATAATATGCCCTAGGAAAGGCACTCTATCCAACCAAAACTCGCACTTTGACAACTTTCCATACAACTTCTCTTCCCTTAGGGTTTCTAACACCTCCCTCAAATGGTGTGCATGTTCTTCCTTCCCTTTTGAGTAGATTAGGATGTCATCGATGACAACGACAACAAACTTATCTAGGTACTTCTGGAGAACGCGGTTCATCAACTCCATGAATGCTGCTGGAGCATTAGTGAGACCGAATGGCATTACCGTAAACTCGTAGTGGCCATAGCGAGTTCGAAATGCCGTTTTAGGAATGTCCTTTTCAGCTATCCTAAGCTGATGATATCCAGACCTTAAATCGATCTTCGAAAAGGTATCGGCTCCTTGTAGCTGGTCGAATAAGTCATCAATCCTTGGAATTGGGTACTTATTCTTAACGGTTACTCCATTCAATTCACGGTAGTCAATGCAAAGTCTTAGGCTACCATCCTTCTTCTTCACGAACAAAACAGGTGCTCCCCATGGTGAAACACTAGGTCTAATGAAACCCTTGTCCATTAACTCCTTCAGTTGCTCTTGAAGCTCCTTTAACTCGGCTGGTGCCATCCTATATGGTGCCTTCGAGATTGGTCCAGTTTCTGGTACTAAGTCTATCGCAAAGTCCACGGCTCTCTTAGGTGGCATTCCTGGAAGGTCTTCTGGAAAGACATCTGGGAATTCATTCACAACTGGGATGTCCTCTAATTTCTCCCCTTCTTTCTCCTGATCATGGATCGTACAGAGGTATGCCCTATGCCCTTTCTTCACATCGGAGAGGATGGTTAAGGCTGACACGATTTGGATCTTGGGTTCTCTAGTTATACCCCTATAGGATAGGCGCTCGCCTTTTGGTCCACGAAACCTGACCTTTTGGGTGGCACACTCTATTGTTGCTTTGTATTTGCTAAGCCAATCCATACCTAAGATGACGTCTAGGTTGCCGAGATCGAAAAGAATTAGATCAGAAGGTAGCTTGGCTCCTAATATTTCTAGGTTGACTCCAGGGTACATGGTATTACAAGGTGTGACTTCTCCAGTAGGGGTAGAGATGGATATAGATATTGGGGTAGGATTTGGTAAGTCTAATTTCTTAGCAAAAGTAGATGAAATGAAAGAGAATGTGGCTCCAGAATCAAATAACACAAAAGCAGGGGTAGAGTGGATTAGGAATGTACCAGTCACCACGTTGGCCTGTGCTGCCTGAGTCTGATTCATCACATTGATAGTTCCAGCTGCGCTGCGTGCTGTGGCTGCGGGTGCAGGTGCGCCTGCTACTGTGGTTGCCGAAGTAGCATTGTTGTTTCCTTGGGGTCGGTTGTTGTAACCATTTCCTCCCTGCCAGTTGTTACCTCGGTTATAGCCTCCTCCATTGTTGTTTCTGTTTCCGGCATTGTTGTTGTTTCCCCCATACTGATTCCCACGGTTGTTATTGCCTCCCTGATTATAACCGCTGTTATTCCCTCCGTCGTTGTTTCCTCCACGGTTGTATCCTCCATTTCCCCCTTGGCGGTTCACATTGTTTCCTCCATATCCTCCACCATTGTTATTCCCGGAGTTATTGAAGTTGTTGTTGTTGAAGCTTCCACCGCTGTTGTTCCCTGAGGGTCTTGAACGACATTCAAACCTTCGATGGCCTAGCTTACCACAATTGAGGCAGTTAACTTTGTTCCCCCGACAGTCCACTCCTGGATGGTTCATGCCGCATTGTTTGCAGTTGTAGATTCGTACCTGGCCTTGGTTTCCAAATTGATTGGTGGGGGCTGGGTTGGGACGAAACCTTTTATCTCCGCTATTGTTTCCCGAACCACGATTCTGGAAACCTGTCCCTACCAGTGCCTCAGACTTCCTCTTCTTAGTTTCTTCATTATTCTCATCAATCAAATTCTGGGCGTCCTGAGCTGCCCCATAAGCGTCCATGAGGGTGTCAAATCGGGTCGCAATCAAGGCCATTCGGAGTTGGAAGTTTAAACCTCCTATAAACCTCTTGATCTTCTTTGCCTCGGTCGGCACCAGTTCCCTTCCAAACCTCATCAACTCCATGTATTTCTGATGATAATCATAAGGGTTGTCACTTACCTGTTTCAAGTTCATGAATTCCTTGAACTTCCTATCCTTGACATGTTCAGGATAGAAACGTTCTCGTAGCGCTGCTTTCAGCTGTTCCCAGCCAAATCCCTGCTGGGCAAGAAGTTCTTCTCCCTTGGCTGACCACCAGTTGTCAGCCTCCTTCTTGAAGTAGTAGAGGGCTACTTCGACACGCTGATCTTCAGGGCAGCGCGCAGATACTAGGACTTTTCCAAAGTCCCTAATCCAGTTTTCCAAGGTGGTGGGGTCATCCGTCCCATAAAAGAAGTCCGGGCGGAGTTCAGCTACCCTACTCATAACATTTCCCCCTCCATTGTGGGTATTCTGTAGAATTTGGGTGAGAGCTAGAGTTGCCTGACGCATCTCGTGAAATTCAATGGGGTCCACAGGTGGAACTTGGCCGCCATGGGTTTGCTGACCTCCCTGGTTCATTGTTCCTACTTCTCTTGCACGTCTCCTGGTATAATATTGCATTGTACCTTTGTTTAAATATATAACTTTACTTAATATAGGTCGAAAAGAATTCTACTTCTAGTTCACATACATGCAGCCTATAAGTTTCAAAATTTAAGCATACATTTATCCATCCATCAAATAATCCACATAAACATTTAAATGGTAAGGAACAACCCAATTCTATAACGTAAATAGTAACTCCTAGGGTAAGCTAAACGTTCGCTCTCGTGATAAAAGAGATGCAGTAGATGACAATCCTAAGGGTGGGATGGGTGTGGAACTACTCTTCGTCATCAGTGGGGAGCATGAGCTCGCTATCAGCAGCGTCGATCTAATCTCTTCCGCCTCATTGTTTCCTTCATGTTCCTTCTCGTCAATCTCATCGATCTCATCCATATCGGCATCCCAATCTATAAGCTCCTCCTATGCGTCCTCATCTTGGTTTTCAACTTGGTCTTGCCCATATCCTTGGTCCTCGTCCAAGTCCATGTTCAGAAAGAAGAGAAAAGGAGTCTCGGAAGTGTACTAGACCGCGTATACACTCATAATCACAACGGAACTAATTTCAAATAATCTAAGTAATCAAGAAATCACATGCGTAGAACAATTATCCAGTAATGACACACATTGAGGTATACATGTAGCACATAACAAATTTCACATCCAAGTAGCAAAGGAATCACAAATAACAAGGAACCCTATTGTACTATCCCACAACCCCGGCTTGTTCAAATTTTATTTCCGGTTTTAGTTATCCTATATCCATTTTAAATTTTTTGAAAAGCTTCCAGTTATTTTGAATCTTTATTTAGTGGAAATCGAAAAGTCGTACTAGCGTTGGAACCGTCGGCTCTGATACCAACTGAAACAACCCGGAACCTACGGTTCCTTGCTAGTACAACTTAACGATATCCAAGAGTGCTTTATTGGCATAAAAGTAAAGGAGAAACCCTCCTTACAAAGTTTTAAAAGGAAACAACGATGACAAAGTTTGAATTCTCAAAATACAACTAAATGTTAACATTTTAACTAGGTGATTCCTAGCTTCTTATTTGCCTTCAGCTACGTGTGCGCGTTCCCCCACCTTTATTCATAACCTGCGGGTTTTCAAATGGCAAAAGCCGACGCAGAAAAACATTTGTCAGTGAAAACTGAGTAAGAATATACCACAATATGTAAAACAGAGTTTTTGGCTGAAAGAATGAAAAGAATGTAACTGAAGAGATTCCACATTTTAACTTATTAGTTGAGCTGAGGCGTATTAGAGCCCAGCGGGTAACGATTGCCCACAGAGAGGTCACGATGCAATAATATCATCACACAGGTACCTCTTGGGATATCACAGTCCATCCCAATTCACCCAGGGCGTTTGTAGGTAGCCCGACACTACCCCGCCCATCACATAGCTAAAGGACCTTAAGTGTCGACACCCCTATACAGTTGTAACCCACACATGCATAGGTAGTACTCTATAGCTTTCACAATTTTATAAACCCGTATAGGGTAGGGTATGAAACCCTAGGAGGTCGTCTCACGTGCGCCTCCGGCCATAGCCTTCACACACATCCTCTGTACATCGCCCCATATCATTTATCGTTCATTTATATTCCACAAGATCATTTTATAAACATCGGTTCGAAATTCAGAAGTAACCACATATCTTTCAAAAAGAATATTTGCAAGAGAGATTGTCAAAATTTGAGACTTAAAAATAGTTGTTCGAAACACGAGTAACACACGCCAAGACATATTTTGATAGTTAAAGTATTGTGCGCATAAACTTACCTGGAATGAGGTGAGAACTTCACACACACAAGCTAGCACTGAACTAGTAGTAGGGGTCCTCGATGAACTCGCCTCTTACGAACTCGGTATCTACAATAATCACATAATCCTATATTAACACATGTACAACACACAACAAATTTCAATTAAATTGTCCTATATGAAATGCAAGTGAAATCCCCAATTAATTCCCCAAACAAAATATATTACACTAGCTATAATTTTACGTTTAGAATATAAATTAAAATATGAAAAATAGTGACTTATAATTATAAAAGTAATATTTGAGGTAAAGAAAACTTTATTAGATGTTCTAGAATATTTATTTAAATTACTAAGGTGAAATTATATACACAAAGATAGCTATATAAAATTTAAAGTTTAGATAAATGAAAATGGGAGCTTAAACTAAAGCTAAAGCTTAACTATTTTTATTATAAAGTTATATTAGCGAAAACCATGTTATAAGTGAAAATAATTTATTTTGCGATAAAATCGAAAACATGATTATTTAGTTGTTTAAGAGAAAATAGTATAATTAATATACACTTATAAAATACTATTTTAATTTGATTATAAAGTTGCATATTTATTTTTTTTGAAAAGGATCATTAACTTACAATTGATAAAATATATACACATATACGAAATACTAATTTATATTATGATAAAGAATAACTTAAATTACAATAAGTTGATATACAATCAGCCCCCTAAACAGATTCACTTCATACAAAGGCCTACCCCCAATTTTTGTAAAAAGACACTTTTACACCCCCTGCTTTTACAAACAAAACCAATCCAATTTCTTCTCCAACAAACCCAGTTTCTTCTCACACAACAACCCAACTGGTACATTTTGTTTCTCCACAAATCACACCACAACCGAATTCAAATGAAATTGATAGTAGCAACACTTGATTGGGGTGTTTACCGATTGAAGAAGGACACCCGAAGAAGATGGCGGCGGCGGTGATTTGTTCCTGCCGCTGCTTGGGGTTCGCCGGGACAGAGAGGCGAACGGTGGTGGTGATGGCGGCGAAGCAGAGGGAGGCGGCGTCGGGGGTCTCGGCGACGCAGAGGGGCGACGGCGCAGAGGGCGGCGGCGTCGGGCGGCCTGGGTTCCGTCGGCGGTTCTGGGCTTCGGGCCTGGTGCCGTCGGCCTGGGTCTTTGCTCGGCGCCAACAGAGAGCAGAGGGAGATGGCGAGGGAGAGACAGAGCGCGAGAGAGAGAGAGACAGAGGGTGAGAGAGGGACAGAGCGCGAGAGAGAGATGAGGGAGAGCAAGAGGTTGAGATTGGGTGTACTGTAAACCCAATCGGAAGATTTGGTGTTCAATTAGTGATCTTTGACTTTGATTGGCGGAAATCATGGCGGAATTTAGGAGAGGGGAGGTCAAAATTATTGGCTCTTGCCATGGGTGGTCGCCGGAAATTGGGGAAGAAACATCCCCTGTTCTTCAATGTTGATGGAGAAGATGAAGGGAGGAAGGTTAGGGTGTTGCGGGCACACGGTGTGACGCGGTGGTTGGTTACGTAAAAGTTATTAAAAAGACACGTTTTGGGCACGCTATAACGTTACACGACCCACTACACTTCACCCACTAATTTACACCCAACTAACTATACAAAAATGACATCTTAAAAAAATATAAAAGAAAACTTTTGATAAAATAATAATAATAATAATAATAATAATAATAATAATAATAGTAATAATAATAATAATAATAATAATAATAATATTGAAAAACAACTTTTAGTGAATGAAAACAACTTTTGTAATTTCAAATAATGGTCCGAAAAATTCGTTAAACTCCCTAAAATACCCCCTAAAATATCGGGGTATTACATTTCTCCTCTCTCCAAACCCACTGTAACTTCTCAAACTCCAAATCCATTTTCACTATGACTTCTCAAAACTCACGATTCATGTCCAAGTTTAGCATACAAGGTTTAGAAGAGGATTATAACATCAAAGAAGGGAAACAAAACATAAAAAGAGAGTCTTGTTGAGTTACCGATCGAAGGGCGAACGACGCTTTGGGCGGCGGCGATTTGGGTCGGTGGTGGCGACGGCGATTCGATCAGAGGAGGACGGCGACGGGCAGAGGGTCGGCGTCGCTGGCGGCGACGGCGCTGGGTCGACGCAGAGAGGGGGACGGCGTCAGGCGGCGGTGAGGAGGACGGCGGCGTCGTGCGCCGCTGGGTTGTCTTCGCCGGACCTGGGTTCGGCTTTGCCGGGCTCGGGTTCGGCCGACTTCTCTTTCGGCACACACACAACGCAGAGAGAGGGAGAGAATCAGAGGGAGAGAGCGAGAGAGACAGAGTGAAACGAGAGAGAGAGAGAGAGAAAGGAAGAGCTGGGTTTGAAAACCCAGTTGCAATTTGGGTTTAATTTGGAAATGGGGAAATCATAAAATTGATTTTGGGTGTGAAAGGGGTCTGATTTTGTGGCGCGATTGGGGGAATCCGGATGAAAAATGGCGAAAGGGAGGTCAAGGTTTCAATTTCCGTGGGGGAAGTCTAGCCGGAAAATTAGCAGAGTTATTCTCTGCTCAAAATTGCAACATTTGGGGAAGATGAAGGTGGGTTATTATGGTGTGGCGGGCACACTAATCATCGCGGTGGTTCGCTACGCAATAACTAATTAAAAACACGTTTTGGCCACGTTAAAAACTTTACACGACCCGCTACACTTCACCAACTATTAGACATACTACTAACTAAGAAAAAATGTTACGTTTAAGAATATACTTTTTGATGAAAAGAATAAAAGTAATAAAAATAATAAAATAATAGTATTAGTAACAATAACAATAATAGTAATATGATGTATTTCAAAAAAAAAGTAATAAGAAGAAGGGCTATTTAATAAAAGGAACATTTTTTTTGTTAGAACTAATAATAATAATAATAATAATGATAATAATAATAATAATAATAATAATAATAATAATAATAATAATAATAATAATAATAATAATAATAATAATAATAATAATAATAATAATATGAAAACAAACTATTTAGTAAAGGAGAATTACTTTATAAATCTCAAATAGTGGCCCCGAAAATTCGTTAACTCCCAAAAATACCCCCGAAAAATATCGGGGTATTACACCTTGTCTTTTTTTGAAGTATATAATTGTGCCCCAGTACTTAGTATTTCCTAGCTCCGCCCTTGTATGGAGCTCTAATTAGGGTTGTTTGTCGCCAACCATCTATTTCACAACTGTGTTAATCTTAGCTTATGCAGTGTTGTTCATTAGAGGTTAAAATAGATATATTTTTCTCTTGACCGATGGTTATGTCATAGCCATATTTAAAATGCAGACGGGCGATTAGGATACGGCCTGGAGGCTTCAGTGCCGGTAACTAGGCTTTTATTTGCAAATATGTGAAGGTGCAAGATCATACGAGTTACGAGTGGTTCATATGTATTTGTCATCTCTTTCTTGATTTTTTTTCAAAGGATCGTGTCTTGGGGATCGGAACTATAGGCATCAAGATTAGGGTAGTCAATATGGTCCGATCCGATCTGTGATCCGAGCGATCCGGGCCGAATGGATCGGATTTGGATCTGGAAAGCCAGATCCGATCAGATTTGGATCTGGATTTGGATCTAAGGGCAGATCCACCGGGTTCCGACCCGATCCGATCCGACGTATATGTGTGCTTTACAAATATATTCATATTACCTCTTCACTTTCACTTCCAAGAAGAATACATTAGTAATTCCAACCAACAAAGCTATTTCTGTTGTGTTTTAGGCTTCATAACTTGCGAACATGCCTTAGCGTATGAAATACTGTTTATTTCTTATGTTATTTTTTGTATTTTATTGCAAACCCAAGCCGGATCCGATCCGAATCCGATCCGACGACGTATTATATGGATCTACGGATCAGATTTGGATCAGCTGGATGAAACCCGATTCGATCTGATCCGAATTCGGTGATGATCCGAACGGATCTGGATCCCATTTCTCCTAGTCGGATCTGGATCCGATCCAGATCCGACCGGTTGCCATCCCTAATCAAGATGGGGTGTAATAAATCAAGGGTAAAATTGTCACCTAAATAAATATTGTGCTGGAACTGTAAAATTTGGTCCTGTAATTATCACCACCCTATAATATTAGAGGTTTATGTTATTAATTTTTAAGAGTTTATTTTTTGAAGATATTAATCTAATTAGTTTCTGTCCAACTTTCTGTTTGTTGCATTTCTGTCTCTCTTAGCATGATTCTCTTGGATGAACATCCAATTGACCGAACTATCAGCACTTGGGTTCACTGGGAATTTGCTCGAACAGAAACTTTCATCATTCGTCTGATTACCCACGAGTTAATTTCATGGGAGCCCGAAGCCGAATTTCACCCTCACTCTCTGGTCTCTGCTTCAGGTATCACTCTCATCTCCCTCTCCCAACTCCGACCTATTATCATTGTCCCCTTTTTAAAACACAAATCAATTGATTCTCTGGAGATGCAAATCATAAATCTTGGGTGTTGAACTGGGATCAATGAAGTTACTGTTTCTGAACCCACAAGTTAATTTCATGTTTTCTCTTCAATGTAGAGTCCAAGGTCATTACTGCCCTACCTATAGTGTTATACAGAAGATTCATACAAAAGAAATGTCACTGGGTATTAATTTATCATTCATACAATGCCGTGTTTGGTTTAGTTTCTAGGTTTTATTTGTCGCAAGAAGCTAAGCTATGGACACTTTGATTAGTTTGCTGTCTTGTTTGAATTGTGTTGATTTCTTGCTTGTTGTGAATTGTTTTGAGCTATATAGTTTCTTGAATAAACTCTGCCTCTGTTTGAATGAATTGGTTTCTCATACGATTTAGGCTCCGTTTGGTTGGTGGTAAAACATTTTCCTGTAAATGTTTTCCCTTGTTTTGGTGCTGTTTGGTTGGAGGTAAAATATTTTCCCTGTAAAATGTTTTCCCTCAAATGATGTATAATGATTTACACATTTCAAATCCGTAAGCCATTTTCGGGAGAGTGAAAGAGCACAACAACTCATAGTAACACCTCCACCATCACTACCACCTACCTCCACCGCGACCCATCACTGCCAATGCTGTCATGACCCACCGGTTTGGCAAGTGTCAACCAAACACGAGAAAATAACTGCAGAGAAAACTTTTTCATAAAAAATATTTTACGAGTAGAATATTTTCCCTTGTAAAACGTTTTACTGCAAACCAAACAGAGCCTTAATGTGCATCCTTTTAATCCAGTCGAATTTGTTAACGGCGTGAAGGAATTCTTAGAATGTACTATGGGTCCTCGACAGATAGATGGCAATCTCTGTCCACTGAAAGAAGGTCTCTCATAGTTCAAGCCAGACAAAAATTTCTGGATTCACATGCTACATTTATGGTGTGTTTGGATGAAGAATTATGAAAAAATGGAGGAGTTTTGAACGACGGGATTTTCAATGAAGGGGTTTTCCTTGATGGGATGAAAAATTCCACGTTTGGATGTTGATAGAAATGATGTGGTCTTTAATTGGGTTCGGTTACTAATAACATATACTTATGGGGCTTAAATGTAATTTCCAGTAGTTTTGTCTTCATAAACATCTCAGTGAGGGGCAATTGGAAAACTACCAGTCTGTGAATTGGTCTTAGAAAAATGCATTCGGGTGAATTGGTCTTTGAAAAATACCCTCCTTTTTAAACACTAGTTGTTAGCAGCGTAGTGGGGCCATCTGTCTCTCTCGTCTCCATTCTCTCTCTCTCGTCTCCATCTGCCTCTCGTCTCCAACTGTCTCTCGTCTCCAACTCTCTCTCTCGTCTCCATCTCTCTCTCTAGTCTCCAACTGTCTCTCGTCTCCAACTCTCTCTCTCGTCTCCAATCTCGTCTCCAACTCTCTCTCTCGTCTCCAATCTCGTCTCCAACTCTCTCTCTCGTCTCCAATCTCGTCTCCAACTCTCTCTGTCGTCTCCAATCTCGTCTCCAATTCCAACGGCTGAACAGGGAGGCTCTGGTCCTCCAATTCCAACGGCTAGCAACATTGTTTTTGATTGCATTTACTATCACTTGAGCATCAGTTTCCACAGAAGCCTTAAACCAACCTTTCCAAACACAATAGTTAAATACTCTAAAAACAAACCCTAAAAACGCGTACTCTCTCTCTCCAACATTGAATTGTTTCTATCTACCTCAACCTACCAAGTACAGTTGAATTTACTCCAACTGTAAACTTTATGAATGTATACCTTAAACTCCTCAAGAATATGGCTCATTTGTCACTCTCATTGGCTCCAGTTCTCCCATAGAAGTATCCCATTTGTCTGTACAAGTCTCTCTCTTTCCTCACTTTTGTTCTTCAGCTACGGTAAAAACTTAAACTCTCACCTCTGTACTGTATGTTTGTCCTTAGTATATGTTGATCACAGTACTCTGAAATGTATGGTATTCTCATTTATTTACTTTCATCCTTCCAATATGTTCATCACATTACTCTAAAATGTAGGTTTATTTCTGCTCTGTTCTTCATTATTATTGGTTTGATGTGTGTTGTTGTATGTGGAGAGACTGGGACGAGTATATTCAACGTCTCTGTCTTCTCATAAGACTGAGACGTGAACTATGCTCGTACGAGTCTTCCCCATGCACAACTGGGAAGAGCAAGACCTGCTAAACTGGGACGAGAAATCTCTCGTCTGGCATTCAAATCACAGACGAGGACTCGTCCCGGTCTGGCATTTGATAGACTCGTGGGACGAGTAATCTCTCGTCCCAGACTGGGGTGTGATAGACTCGTACGAGTACGATACCCAAAGATGACAAGACAGGGACGACAGAGACGAGCATACCCTAAACCCTAAACCCTAAACCCTAAACCCTGAAATCCTCTCTTATCATGAAAAATGGTATTCAATATTAAAATTGTAAGTCCTAAACCATATAATCATGTAATCTAAACTATAAACTCAAAATCCTACAATCATCATATCTTAATCATGTAATGCCTAAACCTTATACATACCATTAAACCAAGTAACATCCTCCCAAAATCCTACATTTGTAGACACTAAACACTATAACCAACTAAGTATCATTCCTATAGACACTAAAGATGTTAATTGTAAGTCCTAAACCATATAATCATGTAATGTAAACTATAAACTCAACATCCTACAATCATCATATCTTAATCATGTAATGCCTAAACCTTATACACACCATTAAACCAAGTAACATCCTCCCAAAATCCTACATTTGTAGACACTAAACACTATAACCAACTAAGTATCATTCCTATAGCCACTAAAGATTTTAATTGTAAGTCATAAACCATAATAATACTAAACATGAATCCCTAAATCACAGATCATCCATTTTAAGTAAACCTAAGATTGTACACCTAAGACTGGGACGAGTATACTCTCGTCCCAGTTGTAAATACAGGGACGAACATTCTCTCGTCCCAGTTGTAAATACAGGGACGAGTATACTCTCGTCCCAGTTGTAAATACAGGGACGAACATTCTCTCGTCCCAGTTGTAAATACAGGGACGAGTATACTCTCGTCACAGTTGTAAAACACAGGGACGAACATTCTCTCGTCCCAGTTGTAAATACAGGGACGAGTATACTCTCGTCACATTTTAAAATAAATATGTTGTCTGAGCTGGTGGTGGTCCCTCTCCTTCCTGAAAAAAGTACAGAAATTCTGTTACCCATCAGAAAACTTTTTTCTTTGTTTGACCAAACCCTAATTTCATCCAAACCCTAAACCCTAAAATCATTCTCTCTCTTTCTACTATGCGAACCCTAAACCCTAAAATCATTCTCTCTCTTTCTACTATGCGAAACCTAAACCCTAAAATCATTCTCTCTCTTGACATGTAGAAATGGTGAGAAAATTGATGTTCCGTGCTGTTTGGAATGGTGAATGGACGCGTGCCGAAGGTAGACACATATACATAGGTCATGCCGTGAAGAATGCAGTATTCAAGATAATTCAAGGCATTACCGTGGAATCTTTGGAGCACGAAGTTTCGGTCAGAATGGATACAGATTGTCCGCCTACCAAAAAGGTTGTCTTATCTTATCATTTCCAATTTCCAGATGCTAACCTGATCGAGCCTAATGTCCTCACTAAAGATATAGAAATCAAAGATATCTTTGATATTACAGAAAAGGGAACTATTGTAACCATGTACGTCACGTTAAAGGATTTGGTGGATCAATTATACATTAATGCTGATGTTGCTGACGAGGTTGTGATGGATCAAACTGAAACCCCTAACAATCAGTTGGTTCCTTTGAGCCCCCCCCCCTTACGTACCGCGAGGATTACTTTCAAGGTATAGAGATACTCGCCGAGGATTGTGACGAAGACAGGGTAGCATATAACGCAATGGATCTCACTCCGTCTCCGGTTCACTGTAACGACATTGTGCAATTAGCTGACAGAGTTATGGTTGCCACTAATGAGGCAATGGGGCAAAATAATCTTGCATTGGCAACTGTTGCGGTAGATTGTACAGAGAGTCGTGGACAGACTGGTGTGGGAAGGCTAGACGGTCTGGACATAGAGATTAAAGGTTTGTATACTGGGAGGGCGTTGTCCCACCATATCAGAACGGTTGCAGGTTCGAAGAGATGGACTTTTACGTATATAAGCGAGACCAGACTCGTATTATACTGCGGTGCGAGAATCGGGAATGCAAATGGATGCTTGGGGCTTACAAGCAAAAAGATTCCGTGCACTACCAGGTGAAGAAACATAACCCCATTCATACATGTACGGCATGCAGCGTAGATGGGAAGCACCGTAACATTAATAGCGAAGTGATCGCGTATGAATTGCTGGGAATGATGGGCCAATCAAAAAACACACCCACAATCAAGGAAGTACAGAACATCGCCTTAAAAATGGGAAGTAGAATATCGTACTGGCCGGCATGGTATGCACGTCAAAGGGCCAAACAGATGATCCAGGGTACTCGTGCTCAAAATTACGCTGATCTTCCCGTGTTCATGGCATTATGTGAAATTCTGAACCCCGGTACTAAATGGGATATGGGAGTGGACGAAGGTGGTGTTTTCTTGTACTGTTTCCTTGCGTTCGCGGCACAAATTCAGGGGATACCGTATATGCGATCAGTAATTGTCATCGACATGTCGCACATGAAGAAGGAACCCCTGCAATTGGTCGTATGCACAATGGTTGATAGCCAGAAACAGTGCTATCCCATTGCATGGGGACTAGTGGACAATGAAGACACCGCTGCATGGACTTGGTTCTTAAACAGACTGAGGTATGTTGTCCAGGATCATGAGGAGTTGACGTTCGTTTCAGATCGGCACCGGGCTATCATCAATTCAGTCAAGGCCGTGTACCCCTTATCCAACCACGTCCACTGCTATTACCATTTGAAAATGAACGCTCTGAAGCATTACAATACACAAAAGTGGGTGCCTCATTACCACAATGCGGCCTACACATTTGATAAGGACGCGTGTGAGTCACATCTGATAGACATGGGTATTGAGTGCGACAAAGTAAACAGCGTTAACGACAAGACCGTCGAACGTTACTTCCGGGATGCCGGTCTAGAGAAATGGGCAAGGTCCCATTGTAAAACAGCACGATTTGAGATTCTTACATCCAACTATGCTGAGTCCATTAACTCGTGCCTGCTGCCGACCAGGTCTGACAAAGCTCTTACAATGTTCTCCCAAATAAGCGATCATCAGAGCGAGTGGCACCTTAAAAAACGAAACCTCGGCTTTGACATGGGCAACACCTACCTGACTGCGAAAATGGAGAAAAGAATGTTGAGTCGTTCTATAAAGTGTATAGATTTTCGAGTGCGACCAATTTCAGAGTCTCTGTATGAAGTCCGCGGTAATCATCTGAAAACTCAAATTGTGGAATTCAAAGCTGGACATTGCCTCGGAACCTGCATGTGCGGCAAATACCAACAGATGTGGTTCCCGTGTGTGCATGCGTGTGCTTGTGCAAAAGAACTCAGAAAACTTGGCCGTTACGATGCCGACCATGACATGAAGGTCATGTACGCCCACACAAGCAGGTTCTATTCACTGGAAAACTACCATCTGGCTTATGCAGGTACAATTAAGACTCCTCCTAACCCAGCAACTTGGACCAGCGCAGTCACAAGCGAAGTACCTGCACACATAAGAAACATTCGCCCACTTCCACCGAAGAAAGTTGTAACAGTTGGGAGGGACAAGGAGAAAAGACACAAGCCAATGGTCGAAACCGTTCGTGAAAAAAAGCGAGGAACGGGAACGTACGGATGTAGCCATTGCCATGTAAAAGGGCACACCAGAAAGATTTGCCCTCAATTGAAAAATTAATGTTGTGATAAAAGCCGTTGTTCTTCGTTCTTTGTAATGTAATTATTAGTTCGCAACCTCTTTTGATGATTGCGCAAACAATATATGTTGTTTCGATCAATTATTGTGTTTTTTAATTTGAATATGCATTTTATTACAAAAATAAACAATATATATTTTTCTTGTGTTTTTTACTATAAATATGCATTTTAATACATAAATAAACAATATATCTTTTATTTCGATCAATTCTTGTGTTTTTTAATATGAATCTGCATTTTAATACATAGATAAACAATTTCTTTTTCTAAATTTATTTAATATGAATATGCATTTCTTACAAAAAAAACTGTTACGTATTTCAACAATGTTATTATTACACACCTTCTAGAAAACATGCATGCATGTTTTCTAGAAAACATACATGCATGTTTTCTAGAAAATGCAATTATACCCGGCACATGAACCATTATCTCTCTCCGTCTCTTCATCTACCCAGTCTCTTCATCTACCCAGGAAGCACTACAAAAGCCACTCTTCTCTCCCAAACTCACCACATTCTGAAAATGGCAAAGAAGAAGATACCAAAGGAGTGGGACGAGGACAAGGAGGAGGAGGTGTCCGAGGACGAGGAAAAGGAGGAGGAGGAGGACACTGAAAGGTCCGAGGACGAGGACGAGGACGAGGACGAGGACGAGGAAGAGGATGAGGATGAAGAGGAAGAGAGTGACAGTGAAACTGACCGTGAACAGTCCTATTTCCGGGCAAAAAGGGGATCTGAAACTACTCAGTACAGTGACGATGAAGACGAGGAAGATGATGACGACTCCGTGGATTGGCCGCCATCTCCGCCATGGACGCCGAAGAAAAGAAACAGAGACGACGACAGCAGTGAAGAAGATGAAGATGATCCGGAGTTCTGGCCTCGCAGTCCCAAAAAGCCCAAAAAAATGTAATCATGTTCATGTTTTTAAGTTTTTTAAGTTTTTAATGTAATGAAGTCTTTTATTTCTGAACAATTTCATCTTTCTGAATCTCTGATTATGACTGTTCGAAGTTTTTCTTAGTTTTTTTCTGGAAAACACAGTTACTGTGTAAGACGAGCTTTTGCTCGTCCCGGTGTTGACCTGCTCGTCTCAGTATCAATGTGGCAATATACTAAGACGAGCAGAACTCTCGTCTCAGTATATTGCCACACTGAGACGAGAAAAAACTGAGACGAGAAAAAACTGGGACGAGAAAAAACTGGGACGAGAAACAACTGGGACGATGATGTGTATAGGTTTGTTTAAAAATTTGTCTAATTAAGTGTTAATTTAGTTGATTAAATTGTGTAACCCACGCGTGGGTTACACACGCCAAACATAAGTGAGAGACGGGTATTTTTCAAAGACCAATTCACCAGACGGGTAGGACGCCAATTCTTTCTCTCAGTGATTCAGAGAACAAAGTGCAACATCGTGTACGCTTCCGCCGCCGCCGCTTCCGTCGCCCTTTGCCTTCTCCGTCACGATCGCCGTCGCCAGCCACTTCCCATCTCTGAACCACGCAGATTCGAGATCGAAGCTGCAACAACCGTTGATGGCGGATCGACAGGTCAATCGATTTCTGGCTGTTGCCGTAAGAACGGATCTAAGCCCTCCAACGAAGATTGATGGCGGCGGTGTAAGAATACTGGTGCTGGTTGCGACGAAATTAGTATGAAGTGGTCAGTACGGTGGTGGTGTGTCAATACGGCAGTAGGGGCGGCGTAGGCGGTGGTCGGAGTGGCGGTGCAGTGATGGTCTTGGTGGTGCTCCAGTAAGTTTCTGTCAAATTAGTGTATTACATTTAATTTGATTGAATGAAAAACTAGCAATAGACATGGAATTTTCAAAATGACACCTACTTAGGTGGGATTAAAACGTGGGATTTGGCAAGTCAAAATCCCAATTTCTAATGACGGGGTTTTCAATCTTCCAGTCATTAATGTACCCAAACAAATAATTTTGAAATGCTGGGATTTGTAATCCCAAGTTTGACGAAATACCGTGTTTTAATACTTCATCCAAACCCACTGTTAGGTTCTCAATAAAGCTGTTCATTTATAACTCAAAGTATGCGAGCTAATTCTATAGGAAACTCCTTTGTTACAATACTTTCTATAGTTTCCAACAGCTCTTATCCAGAACATCATAAACGGTTGTCTGTGGTAACAAAATGACCGAACATTTAGGTACAAACACGACCAACGGAAGCCACTAAGCCTGATGAATTAATCAGACCAGCTGTTCATTCAACGCACGTGATCACAATGCCCGTGTTAGACTGGTGGCACATTTGCTCTTGAGCAATGCTATATGTACCAACATAAACATCCCAATAACATTCCAAATTACCGACACCATTTGCAGGGCCCACCACTGTCTAAAGCAATTTTCAGGATATTGGTCAATATAGTAGATATGGCAAGTTGGCACATTTTTGGGACATATATCATTTTTGCATGAGGAATAAATTTTATGCCATGAAGAATTCACAACTAATATGCAGTGTAATCGACATAAGTTTCCTATTAAAAAAAATGTAAACAAACTTAATAGAAATTTCTATAAGAATATAAATTTTATTCTTTCTGAGGGGGTAACAGTCTGTATGAGTTCTAAAAAAAGAAAAAGAAATGTATGAATTGTGGTAAATACAAAGTTATCTTGCGAACAGTTCACTCAGAGATACATTATTTTTGGACGTGGAGTTATGATCTTCATTATTATAGACCATAGCAGCCAAAGAAGAAAAGGCAGGAAGTCTGGGCTCTTGAAGATTTGTACCTCCACTTTCCAACATCGATACAACTGAAGGCAGTGTTGGTCTATGTGCTGCGCAGTCTTGCACACACAACATACCTACATGTATGCATCTCAAAACTTCGTCTTCGTTACATGAATCTGCTATCGCAGGATCAACAAGCTCCAATGGTCGACCATCATTCCACAGAGTCCATGTCTGAAACCACATAAATAGGATTTACCACCACAATTAGACTTGGCTTTCCTGGAAGTACTTCATCATCGGAGAAATTAATTTGAAAAAAATGTGATAAGAATTAGGACTTACATATTGAATAAGAGTTGTATCATCAGGCGAGCAAAAGAGGGTATTCTTTTGACCACTGACGATCTCCAGTATCAGTACACCAAAGCTATAGACATCAGACTTCACAGAAAATAGGCCTCTCAGTGCATATTCGGGGGACATGTAGCCACTGCATGGTGGAAAATAGTTGGAAAACTCCCAGTCAATCTCTTATTAAGAAATAAAATGGCGGTGTTTGATATGTTCACACATTCGCAGAAAAGACAATAATTTGTGTAGTACAAACACATCATACTCAGTTACTTACTATGTGCCAACCACACGGTTTGTGTTAGCTTCACTTTGATCCCCTCCAAACATTCTAGCCAGACCAAAATCAGATATTTTAGGGTTCATCTGTTCATCCAATAATATGTTGCTAGCTTTCAGGTCCCTATGAATAATTTTGAGCCTTGAATCACGATGAAGGTAAAGTAGTCCCCGTGCAATCCCTTCGATTATCATAAACCGCTTGCTCCAATCCAATTGTGCTTGCTTTTTCCTGTCTGTCTCATGTAAAGAAAATATTGTCATTATGGGGCATAGTTCCCTAGCTCATACTCCAAAAGTTGATGAAGGAAAGTGATAAAAATACAAACCAAATAGAATAAAGTCCAAACTTCTGTTGTGCATGTACTCGTACAGCAACAACTTTTCTTCTCCTCCGATGCAGCATCCCAAAAGTCTCACAAGATTCCTGTGTTGAAGTTTCGTGATAAGTATACATTCGTTCCTAAATTCGTCCATGCCCTGACCAGAATTCCTCGAAAGCCTCTTCACTGCTATTTCCTGACCGCCTCGTAATGTCCCCTGAAGTATTTAACAATTGCTAGATTTAGAGGTAAATTTGATTTATTCTACAAATTTTGTTTTATCAATGCTCGGATGCCTACCTTATAAACAGGACCAAATCCTCCTTCCCCGAGCTTATTTTCACATGAGAAGTTATTTGTAGCTGCTGCTACACTACTTAAAGTGAACATTGGCAAATCCATCTTTATGTGTCTACGTCCCCTTCGGTTCAATGCTGGTAGTTTATCTGTTTGCATGAAAAATTTATACCGAGGTTAGTTAGTTGCAAGGAAAGACTCCATAAACTGCTCCTATTACCTTTCACTTTTTCCCTGAACCTCCACAGTAGCCACATGAATGTACCGGCACATGCTGCTGTTGATATGGCAATTACAATTTTAATTGCAGTTGGTATCCTTGGTGTGCCTCCTACAAAAGGAATATTAAAATCAGTGGTAGAAATAGAAAGGTTAAATCATGACACAAAGCCTTTTTAAATTCTTCGTCCAATTAAAGTTAGTAAAACAATATCAGGAACTAAGTAAAGATTACGTACCTAATTCAGAACTATTTACACGCACATACAGTGTGTCCCCAACACCGGAGAAGCGCTGAATATCTATAATATCCAAATTCCATATCATGCACTGGATTCCAACCACAAATGCATATGCTTTGCAAGTGCAATTCTTCAAACACTTGTTTTTGCACTCCACTATGTTCTCTGCTGCCACTAAATCTGCAAAATCTGGTAGTTTGACCTTCTGCACAGTAAAAAACCCATCGTTCCGACACTGCAAAAGGGTTCTCCTAATGCACCCACCTGACCAGTTCCCTCTATTCCATTGATCTTTGTCTTTTGGTTCAAACCCTTTGATGCAATCACAGACTGCTGGATTTGTCCCACTGCAAATCCCGAAAGAGCCACACCTATTATACTTCTCACACTCATTAGCAGGATGCATCTGTATCAATCTCCAATCCTTCATACCCTGCCTCCAAGTGAGCTGTCCAATGGAACCATTTGACCATATATAGAATCTCATTGAGTCACTACTAAATGCTGTATAGGTGACATACATGCCACCATCTTCTTCTTTATAGAACTTAAACCCATTGAGAGGGAAGTTTCTCATGCTTGGAACACCCAGGAAAATAAGTCCATTCCAGTGTCCAGTTCTGTATAACCTCTTGGACCCCTTCCACGTCACAATCTGCGGTGTGCCACGAGTATCAATCCCTGTCGTATAATCTCCGATTGAAGGATCTCTAACATTTTTCCATGATTTAAACATTTTATTTTCACCATTTGGGGCATCTAGTTGCAGTCTCATTCCAGCAACATATGCATCTGTTGGATTCTCAAAACTCTGCCATAATATATTTTCGCTATCGATACTGTTTGTGAGAATCAGATTGCCAGTATCTGTCAGAGTTGCAGTTGTGTTAGTTGATGGTACTGAAATATTGCTTGACCACAATGAAATTCCATTGCCTGCTAAAACCATTAGATTCCCGTTAATTATTAGAGACCCATCTCTTCCTGAAACTGGATTTTCTCTGTTGGCTACCCATGCGACTGTTTGTACAGGGATGTTATTATACCATATTCCCAGGTATCGACGAGTAGAATTGGGAGGACTAAAGAAACCAAGAACAAAACTTTGTTTAGAAGAAATAATTGTTTCACCATCTCGTAACAGTTCACCATGTTTAATTGTGTGAGCTGCTTGAGTAGCAAAAGGTGAGAAGACCGTAAGAATGTACAAAAGCGAAGTGAGGCATACCAAATTTTTCTTGTACCTGGTGTCCCTCAATTGAAGCAAAGATTTGAAATGGTACAGATTATACAATACGATTGGAAGTTCCATTGCTCTTGCTTCCATCCGCCAAGTTTATGTTGAAGCTAGCATAGACTTTATCGCGATGATGTTTATCACTTAACTTGATTTGGAGCTCTCCTCTCCCCTTCCTCGTGGGTCTGATGTATCTTTCTGTAGCTTAGGTGTTTGTCTTGTTGGTACTCTCATTAATAGAAAAGACAAATGAACAGGCAAAACCGTTCCTATCCTATTTCAACTTTGTGAGGTAAAGAGAATCCAAAAATCAAGTCAGACGAGGAGAGCTCAGCTGAACGGGTCTTCTCCATCAAATCAAGGGAGGAAGCAGTGTCGTTATGCCTTATCACTGATTGACTAACTCTCAGATTTATCAGCTGAATGGGTCTTCTCCACCAAATATGGATGAGTAACTCTCAAATTTAAGACCGCTAATTTAATTTATTGACTCTAAAATTTATCGTAATACATACGAAAATCATATTCAAGAAACTATTGTTTCGAGCTTGCTATTTGTTAATATTACAAGGCAGATTATGCATCTCCTCTAGAATCTTTTAGATATTAAAAGCATTTATCAGTATAACCTTATCACTGACTGACATCAAGATTATGAAATGTTTTCAGATTAAAATTAATCGTGAATGTACTGCCTGAAAGAAACACTACAAAGCACTTTAGAGTTTGGACCATGTAAAACTTGACAATTGAATGTTTTTCTATTTTTTGCAGTAAGGAAGATAAACTACCTTTAGTAAACTTCTAGGTGGCAGGAGTTGAATGTGATATGATGTCCAGCATGTCTAAGATCATGAGAAACTCCAAAAAACTGAAGCATAGCCATAAATTTTTGTGAGCGATTTCTAGAATTCAACAAACTTAACAAAGTAAGAGATTTTACTCATGTGCTAGTAAAATGAACTACATTGATTTAACTTCTTGATGGCAGGAGCTCTTAAGCTTGGATTCTAATCCTTCTATCATTGCACTGCATATAACCTGTAACAGTCCTGTTTCTGGTGAGTGGGTGGAGGATTAAAGGATTCCCTTAACAAGGTCTTATCCCCATAGAACAAGCCTGGGGAGATAACAGTTGAGTCTTGTGAGTTCTTAAATATATTTCATGCAATTGCCAAACTACATAACTCATACATTTTTTTTAATCTTTGCATTATTTCTCCTTGTCTCATGTTGATAGGATTTTGTCTTCTTGGGGAGGGCTGCCAGCAGGTAAAGTCTATTGATGAATAACTGCAAGCCTGTTCTGTGGCAGACGTTCGAGTTTGACGAGGTCAGCCATCGATATACTAATTTTATCTGTACTCCTCTGAGGAGGTGCGTTCATTATGAGCTTTATCTGAGATATAATTAGTTTTGATTTCGTCACGTAGTTATTATACTAGGACGGAAGTTCCTTGCAATTATGCTTCAACAAGATTTTGTGTCTTGTATCCAGCATGGAGAGCAAATCATGGCAGTTCCTTACGTCTGTACTGATTCAGAGCAGCATATACGGGGATTCAATCTCTAGTTCTCTTTGGTGCTTTACAATCTTCCATACTTAAACTAAACAGACGAATAATCTCCAGTAAACGAAAGATGGCATCATATCCTTTTCACATAAATCATAGACGACCATATTGGGAGGAGAATAGTTGGGGTTTTCAGTAAGACAGTAAGTCCCGGGAACAGAAAAAGTACATTATGCATTGAAAATACCAAAAAAGTCTTATGAAAAAGCCATAACACGTGCAGTAGTCAAAATGTATACCTACATCTACATGTTCTGAATTATGAATATGTGCCATTCAGGATTGACACTTCACAAGTATCAAAATACTATCTTCTTATGTGATAAAGATAACCACTGCTTATGAGAAGTAGATACAAATAACAGAAGAGGTCCATCTGCTCCGTCTCTTTTTCAGGAACTTCCCTTAAGCCTTTTCTCCAAATCTTTTCCCGAATCTCCTCCATAATGCCAACATGATTGCACCAAGTACAGTTGCTGCTGATACAACTCCAATAATAGCTCCAGTAGATATCCTTGTTTTACCACCTGAAGAAAGATAAGCAGAATGATATATTATTTTCAAGAAGGAGAAAACAATATAACTGGTAACTTATACTTTCAAGAGAGCACAAGAGCTGTTGTTTCTAATACGAATATGATGTTTTGGACATCGTGCAGCAATAAACATGAACTCTGAACTAAGATTAACCATGTACCTAATTCAGAACCATCCAGCCGTATGTATAATGTTTCACCAAACTCTGAAAACTGCTGAACATCAACAAGATCAGCACTCCAAGTCATGCATCGAATCTCTACCACAAAAGCATAAGCAGTACAGGAACAGTTCTTCAAACACTTCTCCTGACAGTCCTCTTTGTTTTCTGCCCCTACTACATCAGCAAAATCTGGCAACTTTATCCTCTCCGCTTTCAAAAACTTGTCACCAGCACACTTCAAAGGGGTTTTCCTAATGCACCCATCAGACCAATTCCCTATCTTTATGGTGTCCTGGTTCATGGGCTTAAACCCTTTGATACAACCACAAATGGCAGTGTCTGTTCCACTACAAATTCCATAATTACCACACTTATTGTAATTCTCACATTCCCTGGCAGGATGTAACTGCAATATTCTCCATTCCTTCTGACTATGATCCCACATCAACTGCCCATTAGAACCATTCCACCATAAATAGAATCTCACAGGATCCTTTGAAAATGCTGTATATGTAACAAAAGTTCCCCCATCTTCTTGTTTAACAAACTTAAACCCATTAAGAGGGAACTTTCTCATACTTGGAATGCCCAGGAAAATCAGTCCATTCCAGTGACCTGATCTGTATATCCTCTTGGACCCATGCCATGTCACTACCTGTGGCGTTCCGCGAGTATCGATTCCCGATGAATAATTTCCCATCGACGGATCACTTATGCTTTTCCATGACTTAACTATGTGATTTTCACCGTTTGGGGCATTCAGCTGCAGAGTCATCCCTGGGAGATATGTATCTGTTGGATTCTGAAAACTCTGCCATAAGATTTTGCGAGTATTCGTACTGCTTGAGAGAACAAGATTTCCGGTATCCGATAGAGATGCAGTTGAGTTTTGTGAGGGTACTGAAGCATTACTCGACCATAGTAGAACTCCTTTCCCATCAAGAATCATTAGATTGCTTTTGATTGCTAGATAACCATTTGCATCTGAGATTGGATTCTCTCTGTTGGCTACCCATACAATAGTTTGAACGGGGATATTCTTGTACCATATTCCGAGGTATCGGAGATTAGAATTTGCAGGACTAAAGAATCCCAGTACGAAATTTTCTCCAGAAGAGAGAATCGTGTCTCCATCTTTTAGGATTTCTCCTGTAGTGATTGTGTTGGCCGCTTCGGGAAGAGGAAAGGCTATGAAAATGGATGATAGGAAGGTGAGTGAGACAAGTGTTGGGTTTCTGTAACTGATAGCCATGTGATCTCAAGCTTGTCTATATTGAAATTGATTTCTTTGAGCTACCCCATCAGTTTCTATGCTAAGGCTCAAATAAAATTCAAGAAGTTCATTAATGTCGCAACTTCGTGCTGAATTTTGGTCAAGGACTCCAAGGTCATCATTTTTGTTCTGTTCTCTCTCTCTCTCTTTTGGTCGAGGGCTCCAAGGTCATCATTTTTGTTTTGTTCTGTTCTGTTATGTTTTCTCTCTCTCTCACTCACATACACACGGATGAT
Source organism: Linanthus parryae (assembly GCA_023055425.1). NCBI lineage: Eukaryota > Viridiplantae > Streptophyta > Magnoliopsida > Ericales > Polemoniaceae > Linanthus > Linanthus parryae. The sequence continues at coordinate 815,842 of JALGPY010000017.1, forward strand.
GAAAGAACCAAACTATAGGTGGCATCATTGTTCTAGTCAACTTTGCTGAGAGGAGAGAGACCCTGAGTGAGATTCTCCACCATACCAAGGAAAGGAGACTACCCATCTGAGCATTTAATGTGTCATAAATTGGAAACAGCTCCATTTCAGCTCTAAGATTTTCTGTTATGAGTAATTATTTTTTCCATAATGAGGGGATCTTCTAGGACCTATTGATCCACCATTTTCTAGTTCAAAGAAGCTTAATTGATTCCAGAATGTGACGATTTTGAGAACAGTTGGTCGGGTCCTAGTGTGTCACATAAACATTTCAGTGTTCTAACTCCTTAGAGAGATTCATAGGAAAATGAAGTGCTAGCTGTAACTGTAAAAGTCCTTTTAGGGTCTGAGTGTTAGGTGGAGCCTGGTTTGTGGGCGACCCGTTTTATGAACGGACCCGGAAAAGGAGACATGACTCTTGGAGCGAAGTCTTAGGCCTCCCAAGCCGTAGCGATCACGAACATGTGCGAGGGTTTGAGTGCAGCGCCCCCGAAAAATTACATTTGACTCGGTTTTGACCCGTTTGGGCTTGGATCCGGCCCGGTTTAATAGGTCGTCTATTTATAGAGTTCTTAGGGTTCGTAGCAAGTAGATTGTGCGTTTCTGGTTTCGTCTGTTATTCTCTCTAAGACGTTTCGTCTGTTTTAGTGAAATCTTTGCAACTCTGTGGATGTAGGCTGTTTTGCCGAACCACGTAAATCTGTGTGTTTGGTTAATTTCGTTCTGCATCTTTCATTATTTCACAGCACTGAGAGCATGGCTGCAACTGGATCAAAATATATTTCTTAATTTGGATGCGACAGAGTTGCAAATAGTTGGCTGGATTGTATTCTCGAATTTAATTTCCTACAAACTCTCAAATAACAGTATTCGTGCTTACATCTTTTTGTTTTTGTATCTAGGTGACTCGTGAATGACAGTTACTTGGAGCTGATAACACATCTGTTTATGTAGATTATAAACTTTGGTCTATGGATTTGAAACTTCGAATGAACACATATTAAAATCGGAATATGGCATGCATAACATAAGATGGAGTTGAATCAGTATAAAATTTGTCCATCAATCTCAATTTGAAGACGTGATTTAAGTCTGTACCCTAAGTCTAAACAACCAACACACATTTTGGGAGTTTTACTTTGCTCTCGTGATCATACAGACGAACTTGAAGTTATTTGCGCCATGACCTCAGATCTCACACTATGATTCTGGTTCAGTACCGTTAGAATAGTGTGAACATTAGTTTACCTGTATTGTTTGAGAGGTTCAGACTCTAAGTCACCTAGAGCGGGAGCGGGATCTAAAGCAGGAGTGGGAAAGCGTCTAATTTTGGATGGATTTTGAGAGCGCTATAAGTACGCCTATATATAATATGTATGTAATATAATTTTAGAAGAATGATATTATTTTCATATGTGTGCAACATGAACTCATATTAAACATCATGTTACATAGAGTGAGAAAAGTATTAAGTTTGCAAATACACATGGTAAAAACTCTTGGCGTTGTAAGAGATAAGATCTTCAAGTTTCATACCAAACATGTATATGTTGTGTCACAGGACTAAGTGCAGATGGACAGGCTATACATTTGTAGTCAGCTGGAATCAGTATTACCAAGATAGTATTATATGTGCAAGGATGAGACATGCTGGATTTTGTCTTCCACACTTGACAATGCTGATAACAGATGGTAGTCCTAAACCCCCAAAATACTAAACTCTCCTTGAGAATCAGGAGTTATATCTGTGTTTCTATGGGTAATGACTGATATCGACTGTGTTCTGTTGCTTTTCTGTTGCAGACTTGCAGGAAAATGAAGTAGGCAAATCCAGGAGCTATTGCAGACATATATCCCGATTGTCAGGTCAAAACGTTGCCTGCTTTGTGACTGCTATTGAAGGCAGGTATCTCTTAAGGCGACAAATAATGGGTAACCCGATTTCCAGGGGATAATGTTGCAAGCATTTCAAAATATGTACAAGGAGGTCTGGTTACTATTCATGAATGTCTGCTCTTGGTACCTAATATGTGTGCTTTCTCTGCTTCGCCACACGGCGCCCAAAGCCAAGCTTCATCCTCACTCTCCGACTTCTTCAGGTATCACTCTCATCTCCCACGCCAGAACTCCGTTCCACTATCATTGTCCCCTTTTTCTAAAATGAAATTCAGTTTCAGCTTTCAATACGTTGGAGATGCAAAGCATAAATATTGGGTGTTGTCCTGGGATTGATAAGGCATCTTTTTTATGAACCCATAAGTTGATTTCCTGATTTTTCTTGAACAGACGAAATTTCTTGCTTACTTTAGTTTCTAGGTTGTATATGTTGTGAGAGGCTAAGCTATGGACACATGATGTGGTGTCTAACATTACACTTTGTTTGATTATTTTACTTTCTTGTGGCATTTTGTGGATTTGATCTTCTTCATGAGTCTGGTATGTTCTAACTTGGTTAGAGCGATATAGTGTTTTGAATAAATTTGGCTTCTGTTTGATTGAATTGGCTGCTCATTTGATAGGAATCTGGTTTAACATGCATAGTTCTGATTCCATAGAATTCATTCTATGCTAAACGGCCTTAAAAAATTCTTTAAACAACAATCGTTGTCCATCAAAAGGTCTCCAATAGTTAAAAATCTAGACGAACACTTCCGGATTCACATTTGCTCTTTGCATGAGCAATAAATTTTATACCCTCAAGAATTCGCAACTAATATGCAGTGTAAATGACATAAGTTTTCAATTAAAAATGTGAACAAACTTGAAAGAAAATTCTTCAACAATCTCAGTATTTTCATTCCCAGAGAACCACTGTCCGTATCAGTTCCAAAGAAAGAGAAAAAAATGTCGAAATTAGTGGTATTTACAAATTTATCGTGCAACCAATTCAGTCAGGCTTACATTGTTTTTGGACGCGGAGTTATCATCTTCATTATTATAGACCATTTCAGCCAATGACGAAAAAGCAGGAAGCCTAGGCTCTTCAAGATTTGTACCTCCACTTTCCAACATCGATACCACAGAAGGCAGTGTTGGTCTATGTGCTGCACAGTCTTGCACACACAACATGCCTACATGTATACATCTCAAGACTTCGTCTTCGTTACACGAGTCTGCTATTACAGGATCTACAAGCTCCAATGGTCGACCATCATTCCACAGATTCCATGTCTGAAACCATATAAATAGGATTTTCCACCACAATTAGACTTCGCTTTCCTGAAGTATTTCATCATCGAAGAAATTATATAGGGAAAAAATGTACTAAGAATTAGGACATACATATTGAATAAGACTTGTATCCTCATGTGAGCAAAATGTAGCGTTCTTTTGGCCACTGATAATCTCCAGTACTAGTACACCAAAGCTATAGACATCAGACTTCACAGAAAATTGGCCTCTCAGTACATATTCTGGTGACATGTAGCCACTGCATGGTGGAAAATAGTTGGGAACTCCTAGTCAATCTCTTATTAAGAAATAGAATGGCGCTGTTTGATTTTTTTCATGCATTCACAGAAACGAAAGATGTTTGATATAGTTGAAGCACGCCATACTTAGTTACTTACTATGTGCCAACCACTCTATTTGTGTTTGCTTCACTTTGTTCCCCTCCAAACATCCTAGCCATACCAAAATCTGATATTTTAGGTTTCATGTTTTCATCCAATAGTATGTTGCTAGCTTTCAGGTCCCGATGGATAATTTTGAGCCTTGAATCTCGATGAAGGTAAATGAGACCCCGTGCTATCCCTTCGATTATCATAAACCGCTTGCTCCAATCCAATTGTGCTTGCTTTTTCCTGTCTGTCTTGTCATGTAAAGAAATTATTGTCATTATCGGTCATCGTTAATGATGAAGTCAAGTGATAAAATGTGCTTATAAGGGGAAAAGACAAACCAAATAGAAAATAGTCCAAGCTTTTATTGTGCATGTACTCGTACAGCAACAGCTTTTCCTCTCCTCCAATGCTACATCCCAAAAGTCTCACAAGGTTTCTGTGTTGTAGGTTGGCGATAAGTATACATTCATTCTTAAATTCTTCCATGCCCTGACCAGAATTCCTCGAAAGCCTCTTTACTGCTATTTCCTGACCGCCTGGTAAAGTCCCCTGAAATATTTAACAATCGCTAGATTTAGAGTAAACTTGACTAATTCTATATCTTTGTTCGTATAAATGTTCAGCTACGCACCTTATAAACAGGACCAAATCCTCCTTCGCCTAATTTGTTTTCACATGAGAAATTATTTGTAGCTGCTGCTACCCTGCTGAAAGTGTACATTGGCAAATCCATTTTTACGTGTCTACCCCCCATTCGATCCAATGCTGGTAGTTTAGCTGTTTGCAGTACAAATATATACTGTGGTTGGTTTGATACAGGGAAAGAGTTCATAAGCTCCTCCCATTAAACATTACCTATCACTTTTACTCTGAACCTCCATAGTAGCCACAATGTACCGGCACATACTGCTGTTGATATGGCAATTACAATTTTAATCGCAGTTGGTATTGTGGGTGTACCTCCTACAAGAAGAATATTAAAAGCATTAGTATTAGTAGAAAGATTAGAGCTGCTTTGTCATACTTAGATTGTTTTCCTCTTAATTTTTTTGTCTAATCGACTTATCAAGCATATAGTCATGCGATAGAACAGAATTTTCTATTTTTCATTCAATTAAAGTGAGTAAAACTATTTGAACTTAAAAGACAATATCAAGACCTAACGATAGATCACATACCTAATTCAGAACTATTTACGCGCACATACAGTGTGTCCCCATCACCGGTGAAGTGCTGAACATCAACAATATCTACATTCCATATCATGCACTGGATTCCGATCACAAATGCATATGCTTTGCAAGTGCAGTTCTTCAAACACTTGTGTTTGCATTCCATTATGTTCTCTGCTGCCACTAAATCTGCAAAATCTGGTAGTTTGACCTTCTGCACAGTAAAAAACCCATCGCTCCGACACTGCAGAAGGGTTCTCCTAATGCACCCACCTGACCAGTTCCCTCTATTCCATTGATCTTTGTCCTTTGGTTCAAACCCGTTGATGCAATCACAGACTGCTGGATTTGTACCGCTGCAAACCCCGAAAGAGCCACACCTATTATACTTCTCACACTCATTAGCCGGATGCATTTGTATCAATTTCCAATCCATCATACCCTGCATCCGAGTAAGTTGTCCAATGGAACCATTTGACCAAATATAGAATCTCGTGGAGTCACCAGTAGTTGCTGTATAGGTAACATACATGCCACCGTCTTCTTCTTTATAGAACTTAAACCCACTAAGAGGGAAGTTTCTCATGCTTGGAATGCCCAGGAAAATAAGTCTATTCCAGTGTCCACTTCTATATAGCCTCTTGGACCCCTGCCATGTCACAATCTGTGGCGTTCCACGAGTATCAATCCCCATTGCATAATCTCCGATTGAAGGATCTCTAACACTTCTCCATGATTTAAAGATTTTATTTTCACCATTTGGGGCATCTAGTTGCAGTCTCATTCCAGCGACATACGTATCTGTTGGATTCTCAAAACTCTGCCATAAGATATTTTCACTATCAACACTGTTTGTGAGAATGAGATTACCACTATCTGTCAGAGTTGCAGTTGAGTTAGTTGATGGTACTGAAATATTGCTTGACCACAATGGATTTCCATTGCCTGCTAAAAGCATTGCATTCCCGTTGATTGTTAGAGATCCATTTCTTCCTGACACCGGACTATCTCTGTTGGCTATCCACATGACCGTTTGGACAGACATGTTATTATACCATATTCCGAGGTATCGGAGAGTAGAATTGGGAGGACTAAAGAAACCAAGTACAAAACTTTGTTTTGAAGAAATAATTGTTTCACCATCTCTTAACACTTCACCATGTTTAATCGTGTTGGTTGCTTCAGTAGCGAAAGGAGAGAAGACTGTAAGAACGTACAAAAGCAAAGTGATGCATACGAAGTTTTTCTTGTACCTGGTGTCTGTGAATTGAAGCAAAGATTTGAAATGACACTGATTATAGAATGCGATTGGGAGTTCCATTGCTCTTGCTTCCATCCGTCAAGTTTTATGTTGAAGCTAGATAGACTTTATCGTGATGATTTTTATCACTTTGTTTTGGAGCTCACCTCTCCCCTTCCTCTATCTTGTGGGTCTGATGTGTCTTTCTTGTAGCTTAGGTCTTTCTCTTGTTGGGACTCCCATTAATCAAAAAGACAAAAGCAACAAGCAAAACCCTCCCTATCCTATTTCAACTCAGTGAGGTAAAGAGACACGAAAATTGCAGTCAGGCGAGGAGATCTCAGCTGAATGGGTCTTCTCCACCTAATCAGGGAGGAAGCTGTTCCGTGGTGCCTTCACTGAAGGTTACTTGGTTGTCTTAAATATAGTAGGGCCTAAACCACATATCTGGATGACTTTCTCTCATATTTAAGATTGTTATTTAATTTATTACTCTCATATTTTTGTAATATTTATGAAAATGATGTCCTTCAAGGCAACTGGTTTTTGGAGTCTGATACTCTGATATTAGTTAACAACAGGCGTTACCCCGTGCTTATGTGCGGGATTTGAATTTCCACACTATGCAAATTGTTTATTGGTACTTAATAATAAGAAGATCACTATTTCCAAAATCCTTTATCAAAAAAAAGAAAAAAACTATTTCCAAAATACGCAAATAGTTTATCCGTATTTATAAAAAGATACCCATTTAGTATGTTCATGCAGGTGCATATATATATTGGAGTTTGGTGATCTTTACTTTCCTTCTACATTCTAACTTATCTTCTTCTCTATAAATAGTCTACATGACAAAGGAAATTAGTAATTATGTGCTAGTTCTCACTAAGTTGGAGTTGGATGGAATGTATCACATCTATTTATTTATTTATTTATTTATTTATTTATTTATTTATTTATTTATTTATTTATTTATTTATTTATTTATTTATTTATTTATTTATTTATTTAAGTTCATCAAAATGCTTTGTACAAACCTAACCATGTGAATATAAACTGCCATTGAAGAGGTGACATCAATTTTCGTCAAACTCTAAGTACAAATTAAGGGAGGATAACTGCGTAAAAAAACTAAGGGAAAATAGAATTCCAAAATTGGTACCATCATAAGAAAAAAATAGTTAATAGAACGCGCAACCTTTTAACTTTTTAAGATTAAAAAAAAAAAAAAAAAAAAAAAAAAAAAAAAAAACTTAAACCGGAAGTTTTAACCAAGAAGATGTGAAAGTGACTTACATGAGACATGCCTTGAAGGCACTACATTTGTGTCATTTTAATTTTGGAAAATTTCTCTTTCTGCATACATCAATGTTTGTCAGATTTATGTGGTGTTATTTTACTACTGCATATTACGCTTTAGTAAATTCATATTATATTTTGTTTTCTTATAATCGATATATAAGGTAGATTTTCTCTTATTTACTTAAGATTTCAAGGAAGATTATGCATCACCTCTAGAATTTCTTAGATGTTTAAAGTATTTATCAGAATAACCTACTAGTGACTGACATCAAGATTATGAAATGTTTTCAGATTAGAATCAATCGTGAATTGAGTGCCCGAAGAAACACTATAAAGGAATTTGGACCATGTCAAACTCGATAATTATTGCAGTAAGAAAGATAAACTGACTTTAGTAAAGTTATAGGTGGCAGGAGTTGAATTTGATGTGATGTCCAGCACGTCTATGATCATGAGGAACTCCCCAAAACGGAAGCATAACCATAAATTCTGTAACCAATTTCAAGAACTTGACAAACTTTTTCTGAATTTGAGCTTTTACTCTTGTGATAGTATAACGAATTGCATTACATTAACTTCTTGATGGCAGGCTTTTAAGCTTGGGTCTAATGATGATGTCTAATTACTCTATCATTGCAGTCCATACCTGTACGAGTCCTAGTCCAGGTGAGAGGGTGGAAGATTAAAGGATTCCCTTAACGAGGTCTTTCGTCAGAGTTAAGGCGACTGTTGGGAGGTAACAGTTCAGGGTCATAAGTTCTTTGATGTTTTTTATGTAACTGCCAAACTTCGTAACTCATATAGACATATTTATATATTTATATTATTTTTCCTTGTCTTATTCTGATAGGGTTTTCTCGTCTTGGGGAGGGCTGCTAGCAGGTAAAAAACTCTATTAATGAATAGCTAGAAGCCTGCCCTGTAGCAGCAGATGTTCGAGTTTGATGGGGTCAAGAAAACGATGCTCATTTAATATTATGAACTAACTTTGTCTGTACTACGCTGAAGAGGTGCGTTCATTATTAACCTTCACTATGAGATTTAGTTTTGATTTTATGACATATTTGTTATACTATAACAGTAATTCTTTACAATTATTATGCTTCAAGAAGATTTAGTGTCTTGTTTCCAGCATGGGAGAGGAAGTGACAAAGTCTTTTTTTTTTTGGTCTGGTAGCAAGTCACGAAGTCTTTGTTTTTTAGTTAGGTAGCCAGTCATGAAGTCTTTTATGCTTGTAGTCCTTAGTAAAGGATGTAAATGTATCAAACTTAAATCCATTAAGAGGAACTTTCTCATACTTGGAATGCCCAGGAAATTCGTTCTATTTTAGTGACCTGTTCTATATATCCTCGTGGACCCATGCCATTGAAAAATAGTTGATTTACAGAAGCATCAAGAGAGAACAGAGAGCTCTCTGTGAGGACGATGATGAACAGAAGGGAAAAAGAAGATTTGATTCATTCACAGTATCGATTGAGAGAATGAAGAGTCTGGAGAGACATTAAATACAATGGGGTGAAAGTGATGACCGTTGGATCGGTCAAACAGTAATGGACGGCTGTGATTAGAGCACCGTTAGTAATTGCTTGCAGACCCACTGAGTGTAACATAATAGTTTGATGTCCTTGACATTTGTCTTGGACTTCCATTTCAGTCCATTGTTCTTCAAGTCTGGACATATTTCTTCAAATGTTACATGTCTTGGACTGTATTCTTACACTCCCCCTCAAACTAATGGTGGTGGAAGAACCATTAGTTTGTCTTTCAAGTTGTTGTAGTGCTGAGTAGATAAACCCTTTGTAAAGATATCGGCAAGTTGATCCGAGCTGTTAACAAACAAAACACATAAGTCACGAGAGAGAACTTTTTCACGAATATAGCGATAGTCAATTTCTATGTGTTTTGTGCGTGCGTGCATGATGGGGTTGGCAGTCATGGCGATGGCAGACAAGTTGTCGCACCAAAGGATGGGTTTTTCGGAAATAGGGATACGGAGGTCTCTAAAAAGAATTTTGAGCCAAGCGAGTTCGGCGGCAGTTGATGCAAGGGCTCGATATTCGGCTTCAGTGGAGGATCGAGCAACGCTAGGTTGCTTTTTAGCACCCCAATGAATAGGATTTGGACCAAGGAAGACAATAAAACCAAAAGTACTACGGCGATCGGTTAGGTTTCCGGCCCAATCCGAGTCGGAATAGGCATTTATAGGCATGTGGCCTTTGCGGTAGAGAAGGCCATGGTTTTTGGTTCCTTGGAGATAGCGCAAGATACGCTTTGCTCCAATGAGATGAGTGTCCGTGGGTGTGTGCATAAATTGACACAAGTGATTTACTGCAAATGAAATATCGGGTCTACTAAAGGTTAGATATTGAAGGGCTCCCAAGAGTTGGCGATAGGGAGTAGGGTCGTCTAATTTATTACCGTCTAAAACATGAAACTTTGTACCTGCTGATAGTGGTGTAGGAGCTGCTTTGCAATGTGACATGTGAAAACGAGATAGTAAGTCGGAGACATACTTAGCTTGATGAATGAATATGCCCATATCATTTCTTTTGACTTCTAGGCCCAAGAAATATGTTAAGGGGCCGAGATTAGTCATGGAGAATTCAAAATTGAGTTTTTGAACAAATTGCGGTAAAAAAATACCATCACTTCCTGTCAAGATAATATCATCAACATAAAGTAATAAAATTGTACATTTACCACCATGATGTCTAACAAAAAGAGATGAATCAGCATATGAGGCAGAGAAACCGTGCGAAAATAAATAACTTGTGAAACGTTCAAACCAAGCCCGTGGGGCTTGTTTGAGTCCATATATGGACTTGTGCAACTTGCAAACATAATTGGGGAATTTAGAATTTTTGAACCCTTGTGGTTGAGTCATAAAAACTGTTTCTTTTAGAGTGCCATGTAAAAATGCATTTTTCACGTCTACTTGTTGTAGGGGCCAATTGAAACTGGCAGCAAGGGAAAGAATTGTGCGAACTGTGGAGTGCTTAACAACAGGACTAAATGTTTCATCATAATCAATCCCTGCATTTTGGTGAAACCCTTTCGCAACTAAGCGAGCTTTGTAACGGGAAACTGTACCATTGGGGTTGTATTTTGTGCGATAAACCCATTTACATCCAATTATATTTGCATTACAAGGAGGTGGCACAAGAGTCCAAGTATTTTGATTTGTGAGGCTAGCATACTCGTCAGTCATTTCTTGACGCCACTGCGAGTGTTTGCTAGCCTCGGTAAAGGATGTAGGATCAGAAATAGAAGAAGTAGTTACTGGAAAAACCTGCTTTCCTTTTGCTGATGCCTGATTTACTACGAGTTTGCATAGAATGACCAGTGGAGGGAGCCATCTCAGTAACTGTTTGGGCTTCAGGAGGTGGCACGGTAGCAGCCGAAGATGCCGTGCCTATACCGGGTTCTGGAACTGGGGCCACGGTAGTATCTGTTGTATCTGTTCGAGTGAGTTCATTAGAACCGGTAGGCTGCAATGGTTCGGGAGCTACCGGCAGGTCCTGGATGTCATTGTCCCAGTTCATCATTGATGGTGTGGGGCCCGTGACTAGGGAAGGAGCTGTGGGTGTGCCTGAAAGAGAAGTAGAAGTATTAGTGTCAGAACTAGAAAAAGGGAAATTAGTTTCATCAAATACTACATCGCGACTGATGTAAATGCGATTGGTTGTTTTGTCAAGACACAAGTAGCCCTTGTAGTCATCTGCATAGCCAAGAAACACACAAACTTTAGTTTTAGCGTCAAGTTTAGACTGCGAATAATGGCGTAAATAGGGGAAGCATGCACAACCAAAAATTCGTAAACGGGAATATTCTGGTGTAGTTTTAAAAAGAAGCTCAAATGGGGACTTATTTTCTGTGTTTTTACTTGGCATGCGATTAATCAAATAAACAGCGGTTTTAACAGCATGAACCCAAAATTTATTTGGCAAAGCAGCATTTTTAAGTAAAGTGACGGCAGTTTCCATAATATGACGGTGTTTCCTCTCAGCAACTCCGTTTTGCTGAGGGGTATGTGGACAAGATTTCTGCTGGGTGATTCCACTCTCAGCTAAAATTTGTTGAAAAATGAAAGACGTGTATTCTCCCCCTCCATCAGTTCGTAAGATACGAATTTGATGTTGAAGGAGCTTCTCAATTTGGACTTTAAATATGGGAAAAATAGATGAAACGTCAGATTTATTGTGCAAAGGAAATAACCAGGTATATTTCGAGTAATCGTCTACAAAAATAACATAATAGCGGTATCCATGATAAGACAGTGTACTAGTGGGACCCCATACGTCACTGTGCAAGAGATGCAAAGGTGTATTGGCATGAAAATTAGAACTACTATAAGGCAAACGGTGCATCTTTCCAATCAAACAAGAATGACATTTATCATTATTCATTTTTCCCGAAGATGGAATTATTTTACGCCTAACAATACCAGACGGGTGCCCCAAACGGGCGTGCCAAGTGTCGGCAGAAATTTTATTTCCTAAGTACGCTTGAGGAGCATGCTGAAAGGGAATGGACTTAATGAGATAAAGTCCATTTTTACTCAGGCCTTGGTAGAGAATTTTGCCCGTAGTTATATCGTGAATAGAAAAAGACGTTGAGTCAAAAATAAACCTGCAGTTATGGTCGGTGCACAATTTATGAACTGATAAAAGATTAGTGCTCAATTTAGGTACGTGTAAAGTATTTTGTAACTGAAATTTATGAGAAGAGGTGGATAAAACAGCCGTACCAGAGTGATGAATGGGGAGATTTTCCCCATTCCCAACAGCTACTTGATCATTCCCAGAGTATGGATCAGAAATGGTCATATTACCAAAGTCATTCGTCATATGATTTGTAGCCCCTGTGTCCGAAAGCCAGTAATTTGGATAAAAAGAGTTGCTATTTTGAGTTGAGGCAGTCATAGCCGTGAGCTTATCAGCGGGCATTCTGCCCTGATAAGCGTGATCCATTCTGTGGATGCAATCCAGGGCAGTGTGATACCCTTGTCCACATATTTGACATGTTACAGTGCTATTGTTGTGAGGAGAATAACCAAAACCAGTGTTTCTTCCTCTATATGAGTCAGAGCGCCCTCCACGAGCAAAACTGGACCGACCACGAGAATCATAGTTGTTATAGTTTCTACCAGAACGATTATTATATCCACCACGGTTATAGCCACGACCACTATTATTTCTGCCATTATAAAAATTTCCGTTGCTTCCACGGCCTCTTCCTCTACCAGAGGCATTATTTCCAGTGGTTATGGTATTAAAAGCAGCGGCAGAATCAGCAACAGAGGTAACAGAGGCAGAATTTTGTGATTCAAGCATTAATTCGTGAGATTTCAGCAATACATGAAGATCCTCAAAGGTAAGGGGATTTGAATTAACAGAGATAGTTGTCCGAAATGAGTTATACTCAGAGGGAAGCCCATTTAGGGCATAGAGGATCATATCCTCATCATCCACATTAACCTTAGCCACAAGCAATTTGTCTCTAACATTTTTCAGTTTTTGCATATACGCATCAATCGTATCAGATTTCTTTTTAGCAGTTTGCAACTCGTTCTTTTAATTGCAGAATATTAGAACGGGTGAGTGATGCGTACCTTCGCTCAAGAGCGAGCCAGAGAGAGCGAGAAGTAGTCTGACCAATTACCAGGGCTAATGCTTCTTGGCTTAGAGTAGCGTTGAGGACTGTCATCAAGGCTTGATCTTGTACTTGCCAGGTCCGATAGGCGGGATTTACAGTCGAGGAGACTGACCCGTTAGCTTCCGTCAAGAATTCCGGCGGACAGACAATTGAGCCATCGAGATATCCAAATACCGATTGGGTGCGCAACAGTGACGTGATCTGGTACTTCCAGATAACATAATTGGATCCGTCCAATTTGAACGGGATAAGGTTATGAATGTTGGAAAGGAGATTCAAGGGGTTTGATCCCTGAGATGTGGTGGTGGTTGTAACGAGAGCAGCGGTGGTGTTGGGGATCGACATCCCGCTCTGATACCATGAAAAATAGTTGATTTACAGAAGCATCAAGAGAGAACAGAGAGCTCTCTGTGAGGACGATGATGAACAGAAGGGAAAAAGAAGATTTGATTCATTCACAGTATCGATTGAGAGAATGAAGAGTCTGGAGAGACATTAAATACAATGGGGTGAAAGTGATGACCGTTGGATCGGTCAAACAGTAATGGACGGCTGTGATTAGAGCACCGTTAGTAATTGCTTGCAGACCCACTGAGTGTAACATAATAGTTTGATGTCCTTGACATTTGTCTTGGACTTCCATTTCAGTCCATTGTTCTTCAAGTCTGGACATATTTCTTCAAATGTTACATGTCTTGGACTGTATTCTTACAGCCATGTCACTATCTGTGTCGTTCCGTGAGTGTCAATCCCTGGTGAATAAATTCCTATTGAAAGATCACTGATGCATTTCCATGACTTGACTATATATATATATATATATATATATATATATATATATATATTGGATTATGTAAACTCTGCCATAAGATTTTGGGAGTATTTGTACTGCTTGAGAGAACGAGATTTCTATTATGCGTTGGTGATGCATTTGAGTTTTGAGAGAGTACTGAAGCATTTACTTGACCATAGTAGAACTCCTATGCCGTCAAGAATCATTAGATTGCTTTCGATTGCTAGATAACCACTCATTTCTGATTAATGGAGTTGAATCTGCATGAAACTAGTGCATCAATCTCCATTCGATGATGCAATCTGAGTCTGTATTCTAAACAACTACTACAGATTTTGGGCGTTAATACTTACACTGGTGATCACACTGACAAACTTTTAGTATCTTCACAATATTATTATGGTATTATATGTGCAAATTCAGAGAAAAAAAAAAGAATGGTATTATACGTGACATTACTGGTAACAGATGGTAACCCTAAGTCCCTATAATAGTGAACTCTCCTTGAGAATCAGGAGTTATATCTCTTGAGTTTCTGTATTTTGCGAAGACACTGCTGTGCTATGCTGGGTAATGACTGATATCGACTTGTGTTCTGCTGCCTTTTCTGTTACAGACTTGCTGGAAAATGATCGAGGCAAATCCCATGAGCTATTGCATACGTATATCCCAATTTCCAGTGATAATGTTGCCTACTTTGTGACTGCTATTGAAGGCAGATATCTCTTAAGGCGACAAGCAATAGGTGATAATGTTGCAAACATTTCAAAATATGTAAATGTCTGTTCTTTCAGGATTGGGTGCTTGTGCTCTCTGCTTGGCTACACGAAGCACAGCTATCAGCGAGACTGTTATCCCAGAGTGTTGTATATTGCGTAACGCGTTGGAGGTTTTCGGATGCACTGTAATATGTCAGTGTTTAGTTCCCAAACTATATACTAAGTGGATACAGAAACACATTGTATTCACGTCTGGTTCTTCATTATGCAAGCTGTTAAATCAAGCATATATGTTCTTTTCTTCTGTTGTACTTACTCTGTTTCTTCTCTTGCTTCCTACTTCACTATGCACCGGGTCACGGTGATTTGGTTAGCAAAACGATGCAAGATTTTCATAATCTTTTCATGGTGTTGTAGAGCAAAGTTGGCACTGCTAAGAGGTGGGACTTTTTCATAGTTTTAGTAGGGGCACTGCTAACAATTTGTGTTAAAGAGGGGTACTAGTGTTGTTTTTTCGAAATCAGGGTGCAACACGTGCTCCGCCACGCCGTATGCTAGCTCTGGCCCTGATCGGAGTGATTGTCATTTTATGCAGTGTATTTTCCTGTCACCACTTGCAGCTTCATCTTTCAATCATTTCATTTACGAGTATTTTTTCCCATCACCACTTGCATCATAACCTTGGAATCATTTTGTCCCGTCCTTTCATGCATTTTTTTCCTCATCACCTATACTTAAAAAAGTACCAATCTACAACACTACTCTGTTCGTACACCAAAAGCAAAACCCGTACATTTTCATTTTATAAAATAATTGTAACCTTACTTCCCTACATTATATCATCATATTATCGACAGTCGAATTCGTTGCAATGGATCTTAACTCGGAGATAATATCTGAGTAACAATCAGGACGATGAACAAATGCTCAAAAATAACAATGGTCTGCCTGCTGCTGTCATCTTTGACATAAGGGAATGTTGGAATGTTCAAGGAGACTTCTCTTCAATAGGTAGTAACAAGAACTGAATAACATACATAACATAGCGTCATCTTCCTACGAGTTCGGTAGATCCCTCACCGCCATCAAAATCTAACTCATGGATCAGGCAGATCAAAGAAGAAGAAGCAGTATGCTGTCTAGGCACTGGAAGAAACCCTACTTCACTTTTCAACATCGACACCACAGAGGACATTGTCGGTCTATTCTTTGCAGAGTCTTGTACACACAGCATCGCTACATGTATGCATCTCAAAACTGCATTTCTGCTACACGAACCAGCCATAGAAGGATCAATCAGCTCCATCGCTCTACCATCTCGCCATAGATCCCATGACTGCCACGGTTCCAGAGAATCAATCACGGGTTTAAGGAGTAAGTTAAAGAAAAATTTGAAGAGAATTTGTAACTCACATAGCGTACAAGGCTTGAGAACTCGTTCGTTCTGAAGCTGGTGTTCTTTCGACCGCTAACAATCTCAAGTAGCAAGACACCGAAGCTGTAGACATCAGACTTCACTGAAAATATACCCTCCATTGCATACTCTGGTGACATGTAACCACTGCATATGGAAGGTATATTCGATCAATCATTGAGAAAAAGTAAGAATAATTTGTTTGGGTAAGGTAGAAGGAGGGAGGTATAGGGATAGATTATACATGTCTCATATACCGCGTTTGGGTGCGGTACAAGCAACATGTAAAAGTTATCCCATCTTATCCGCCTTCTCATTTTGCCTTAAAACTTGTACCGCACAAATGAGGGATAGAGTGGGTGGTTGGATAAGATGCTACCACTCCGTCCCAGCTCTTTCTACCCAAATTGACTTTTTGACTCGTATCTGGGTCACTTTGACCGGGTGATTTAGATCGCAAAATAATATGATTTTTTGATATTTTTTTCACCGTATTATAGATAAACTTTTACTCTACAATATCATGAAAAAATTATCGAAAAATTATATCGGTTTGCTATTCAAATTAACGGGTCAAAGTGACCAAGTGAATAGTGGCAAAAGTCAGTTTGGATAGAAAGAGCTGGGACGGAGTGGTATATGCGAACTGAGAAGTGTCTTGACAAATGAGGGTATTGAGGCCACTTTTAGATTTCATAGGCTGTATAAGCCAGTACAGGGAATTTAAGGATAGAGTGGGTGGCTGAAAAAGACTAAAATACCCCCATAACAAGTCTAAAAGTGACCTCAAACCCCTCATTTGTCCAGGCACTTCCCATTTCACATATAGCATCTTATCCTACCATGCACACTGAAAATAAAATAATCATATCCTGCAGCACAATCATGTCCTACCTCATATCCCGCTATATGCCTTGTATCCCTCTTTCTTATATCTTACCCAAACAAGGCCTTGGAGTACAAGTTTAAAGGAGAAAGTCAATACTTACAATGTGCCTACTACTCGGACTGTATTCCCTTCATGATCATTTCCTCCAAACATTCTAGCCATTCCAAAATCTGAAATCTTGGGATTCATCGCTTCATCCAACAAGATGTTGCTAGCTTTCAAATCCCGGTGAATGATTCTGAGCCTTGAATCGCGATGAAGGTAAAGGAGACCACGAGCTATGCCTTTCATGATGGTGTATCGTGTACTCCAATCTAGCTGTGGCTGTTTGGTCCGGTCTATCATGTTATAAAACAAAGTCTTAGCAGATAGCAAAAGCGAAATGTCACATAACCAGAAAGAAGAAAGTTGCCAAGTACAGACCAAAAAGAAGGAAATCCAAGCTTTTATTCGGCAAGTACTCATAAAGCAGCAACTTTTCTTCTCCTTCAATGCTGCATCCGAGTAGTCTAACAAGATTAATGTGTTGCAATTTGGCGATTAGTTTGATCTCAGTCTTGAATTCTTGCAAGCCCTGTCTCGATAACCTCGACAGCCTCTTTACTGCTACCTCTTCACCTCCAGGTAACGTTCCCTGTTAAAAAGAAATAAAAATAAAAGAAAAAAATAAAAAATAATCAGTTCCATAATACGGAAACAAACACCGGTACTACATGTACTTTGCGCAGAGCTTACTTTATATACAGGGCCAAACCCTCCTTGCCCGAGCTTATTTTCATCTGCGAAGTTATTTGTAGCAGATACTATGCTACTGAAACTGAACATCTGCAGATCTGGTTCACTTTCTTGCTTCTGTTTGATGGAGACATCATCTTCCCCTAAAGCCACCATTGATAGATAGGAACTTCTTCTCAGGTTATAAGCTGATAACCTGAGGTTTTCGCTATTTGAACACAATAAACCTGTGTATTGATAACGATCCATCATCCATGTAATGAACTAAGTGAGAAGCTCCAACGAAAAAAATATATACGGAAAATTAACATTTCCATAAAGATGTGACTGTTGCAAAAATTAACAATTACCGTTGAATTTTTCCCTGATTCTCCATAGTAGCAAGAGAAGTGCACCAAGAACAACTGCCCCGGCTGCTATAGTAGCAATCAGAACTCCAGTTGGTATTTTTGTTTCCAAACCTACAATGGAAACTAGAAGAAAAAGAGGGGCTCAAATAATCATCACTTCATCAGCCAAGAGACTATAAATGACAGTTTCTGGAGTCAAGCTCAAAGGGATCATCAAAAAGAAAGTAACAAAAATATATTGGAATATTAATTATCCAAAGTAACAAATAATGAAGCTGGAAAATTAACCAAGAGATCATAGAACCTAGTCTTGCTAGTGTAGTAGCAAACCAGTTAGGTTAATCATCCGGAAAGCACATTAAGAAGTCCCAAATATTGAGGGATTTAACCACATATCACTATATAAATCAGGCTATTTGAAATAAAAAAATTCTGAACAACTAAAAAGATGGATAATTCAGCATTTAGGTTTTCTGGAAAGATTAAGGGACAGCATAAATGAACTTCTCGCTTACATAAGAGAATGGAAAACAAAATGTAGTTCGAGTTTATATCATAACTAACTGTTGCAAAGGATATATAGTAAGATAACAGTACCTAATTCAGAGCTATTAAGGCGTACATACAGCGTTTCTCCAACATTGGTAAATTGCTCGATATCAACGAGATCCACGCCCCACATCATGCACCGTATCCCCGTCACAAAAGCATACGCCACACAAGAACAATTCCCCAAACACTTCTGTTCGCATGCCATCTTATCATCAGTCATTTCCACATCAGCAAAATCTGGCAATTTAACCCTCTCCACCTTGGCAAACCCATCACCACTACACTGCAAAGCTTTCCTCCTGATGCACCCATCAGACCAACTCTTCCGTTCGAAACCTTGAATACAATCACATTTTGCAGAAATAACCCCAGTGCATATTCCGAAAGAACCACAAATATTATACTTTTCACATTCATTACCAGGATGTATTTGCATCAATCTCCACTGGTTTATGCTAGGGTTCCAAGAAAGCAGTCCAGTTGACCCATTCCACCAAATATAGAATCTCACAATTTCATTACCAAATTGTCTGTATGTGACATTCCATCCTCCAACTTCATCTCTATCAAACACGAAACCATCAAAGTAGAAGCTTCTCATGCTTGGAACACCCAAGAAAACTAGTCCATTCCAGTGCCCGCTTCTCCATAGCCTCTTAGATCCTTGCCATGTTATAATCTGTGGAGTTCCACGAGTAGCGACCCCCGTGGAATAATTCCCTACTGAAGGATCACTCGCACTTCTCGATGACCTGAAATTGCGGTTCTCGCCATCAGACGAATCCATGTTCAGAACTGTACCAGGTAAAAAAGTGTCAGTTGGATACTCAGCACTCTGCCACAAGACCACCTTGGTACTATTGGCACTGCTCGTGAGAACGAAGTTACCATTATCCATTAGAGTAGCAGTTGACCTTTTTGATTGGATCAACACATCACTTGACCATAACAAAGTTCCATTTTGATCTAGAACAATAAGATTTCCGTCACTTCCAATTGCAAGACAACCTTTTGAACCTGTAACCGGTGTGTTTCTGTTGGCCACCCAAACAACAGTTTGAGGAGAAACCTTCTTGTACCATATTCCGAGGTACCGGAGACTCGAGTTTTGAGGACTGAAGAAACCCAGCTCAAAAATCTCTCCTGGAGACAAGATTGTATCCCCATCTCTTAAGAACTCCCCTTGTTTGATTGTGCTGCTGGCTTCAGAAAACAGAGGAATAAGAAACCAAGTGTATAAGAAGAAAGTGAGACTTAGAATTACAGCCCCTCCAAGATTTATGCCCATCTCTCAGTTTAAGGTTTTTACTAAGGAAGCAAGTGAACTTACTCTAAACCTTTAGTACAATAATATGAATCATATAGTGGTAAAAGAGGCAAACCTATGAGATTCCAACTTTGAGTAAAAGAGCAATAAGCCGATATTTAAGGTTACATTATTTTCATTCTGACAGTGCTTCATGATGGGCTACATTATTTTAAGGTTAATCCAACAATGTAATAAGCCAATATTTTTATGAAAACAAGTTCATTACTTACCTAACAAAAGATCATTTCAAGTAAAGCCAGAGCATTGGATGATATGGAGGAGACCAAAGATAATTCCACTGAAGTTGTCCAATCTCCAAACAACTTGCATTTGTTTAATACAGATTTCGTAGCAATTTCCCATCAAACAACAATAAGCCTTTTAACACTTCATGCAGTTAAAGACATAACTGACTCAACCCCACTTAGGGCATTCAGGTTCTAAGAAATTACCCATCATGAATCTTCCTTTTCCTGTATCAAACTTAAGTTTATCTTTCATTTTCTTAGGTCCGAACGCCACATGACTGGAAATATATTCAAATAAAACAGATGTTTAGTAACTGGTCAGTGTATCTGAGAAAAAGAATAATAGAAGTGGTTTCAGATGCAAATGTTTGTCCTTTCCGAACAGTACAAATCCCGGTTTGGTGGATATTACTTTTTATTTTGATGATCACTAAAGTACTATTAAGTTGATGAAATAACCTGGGGTGGTCAATGATTTACAACTAGAAAACCCAACAAAAGAAGTACTTAAACCTTAAATAAGTCTGGCAGGTTGGAGAACTTAGACCTCTACCTGCCATGATTTGGCTATTAGTGTAGTTTCTAGAATATCAGCAAGGTAGAGCAAAAAATGAAGAGGCATAGATATTAGTTTCATTTGATGTTTACTCTCAAGTCTTATCACAAATGTCTATTGACATCTGATAGTTAAAGGCAAGCCCCAAAGCACTGTCTTTATGTTATTCACTGCTCGAAGCTGCTTGAATTTGTAAAGAACTGGCTATCAACACTTAAAGTGAGCATAAGCAGACCTGTAGGGATGTAGTATCTAATTGACTAAAGTGGCAGGATTATTGGTCTTCAGTTATCTCCCTAAGGAGACGAGAAGACTATAGGACTAAATTGATACTAGCCTATCAAGACAACATGCTCGACATCTTTCAACCTATTAGGGGAATGAAGCAAGGACCCTGAGCCATGACTAGATGGCCAATTGGTTGAATGTGAATAAACTTGATTTTCATCCGGAAAGGAGCAAGCATATTTTTGGTCCAGGACAACAGTGGATTTCAGTCTAGAGCTCAGGATGATATACTTGCTTATTATATTGATTTCGTTATTGTACATGTCATAAGCATATAGACACAAGGATAGTGTATGTAGTGGTCTTTCACTATAATGTCAAGGTAGTTCAAGATCACCATATTACCACAAAGAATAAGAAACAAAAACATATATCGAGCGAAATTTTTACAACCACATCACAAATAGGGAAAATTAAATAAAATAAAACAAAAGCACATATGTTAAAAAGAGTTGTAGAGACACCCAAAGAATGGTTTTACTAGTCCATTGCTCCAGGCTCCTCCTGACAAATGCACACAGACTATCCATTTTCTGCTGCATCACAAATAAATCTGGGATTTTTATGTCTTTTTGGGACAACTTAAATCCAAAAATTGTTTTCCTTAAACGAAGCCAATCTTGGAATGGAGCTCCTCTTAACATGCACTTTTGACAATCACATTTCAACAAGAAAACACGTTTTCTTTGACGGTTTCATGTGAGAGAATATAAAATCACTACCACAGATTTTAAGCAAAGCATAAGGACAGAGAATATTGTTTTCTAATAATGAAGACATTTCAACAAGTAAACTTGGAAAAGTAAATAAATAAAAGATAAGTACAACTAATTAAAAAACCATAATGAGCAACAGTAAGGCTAATTTCTAATCTATTGAACGGTGATGCTAACATCTCTTTGAACATATACTACAAGCAACGCATTGCACATTCGAATAAGATAGTCATCTGATTATACCCAATTAGGTTTTCCATCACCTTTTTCTGGATTGGGTTTCGCATGAACTGTAGAAAGTCATCTAAATGAAAGGCAAAACCAACGAAGATATGAATTCACCAAGAATGTACGACGAAAACAGTGCTAACCTGAGCTCTGGACTGAAAGTGTGAGTAAAATTTCAAAGAGCTGGGCTAACTACAATCAAACCAATGAAGTCGTGAACCAATTTCAAGACCAGGTTTCCAAGAGACTTTGTGACACAACATATTCTTCTTCAAGCTTGGTCTTGCATTTACCATTTTCACCCACCGAACATGAGATCTCAACTGTGGAGGAGTGTGATCAACACAGTCCTGTCTAGCGCCATCGTCTCTTCAACATGGATGATCCGATCAACAGAGAAGTTTACTAGTGACAGTTTCAAACCCTCTTGGTTCATAAATCCAAATCTATCACACAGTCAAGGCAGAACTGATAGGCAGAAAAGCTTCACAGATACCTCAAGAGAATGCTCAAAACAAGGAAAGAATCTGTTGTGGTCCAAGACAATGGCAACGTGGCAGTCCCAAACAAGACCTGATGAAAACACTAGGATAGAATTTCCAGTTCAGAACTTGCTTATTTTGTAATTTGTGTATACATTCGAATTGGGACTTCCAAAGAATTACTACAACGATGGTTTTGTTACGAGACAGGTAGTAACAAGAAAATAAAAACTTTATCTTCCTACGAGTTCGGTAGATCCCTCATCACCCTCAAGACTTAACTCATGGAACAGGCATGCCAGAGAAGAAACAGTTGGCTGTCTTGGCACTGGAAGATATCCTACTTCACTTTCTAACATCAACACCACAGAAGACATTGTCGGTCTATTCACTGCAGAGTCTTGAACACACAACATTGCCACGTGTATGCATCTCAACGCTGTATTTCTACTACACGAATCCGCCATAGAAGGATCAATCAACTCCATTGCTCTACCATCACGCCATAGACGCCATGACTGAGACGGTTACAAAGCATTGATCATTCATCTAATAAGAGAAGATGTTGGCAGATGGAAAGGTACGGGAAAAAATGAAGAGAATTTTGGTTACTCACGTATGGTACAAGGCTTGAGAACTCGTTTGTTCTAAAGCTGGCATTCTTTCGACCACTTACAATCTCCAATAGCAAGACTCCAAAGCTGTAGACGTCAGATTTCACAGAAAATATACCTTCCATTGCGTACTCGGGAGACATGTAACCACTGCATATGGAATAACAATTAAAGGAAATGATAAGAATCAATGATGTCATCAAACCAGGAAACTCATCCTCTCCTTGTTTCTTCTTCCTCTTCAGAAGGAAAAAATATATGAACTTTTATGCGCATGATGATTGGTCAAAGAAAAATCTAAAACAACTTAGTTATGCAGATATAAAATCTCAAATGATTTTCTTCTGAATTTAATTTATCACTCATTGTTTCCATTAATACTAGCATAAATAAAAAATTCAAGACATAATTGCCCTATTTATAGGAGAAAATCTGGGTTGCAAACAGAGGGCGAGAGAAAGGGGAAACACAAGACTTACTAAGTGCCCACTACGCGAACTGTATTTGCTTCATTGTCATTCCCTGCAAACATCCTGGCCAACCCAAAATCCGAAATTTTTGGATTCATGACCTCATCCAACAAGATATTGCTAGCTTTCAGATCTCGATGAATGATTCTGAGCCTTGAATCCCGATGAAGGTAAAGCATACCTCGAGCTATACCTTTGATGATGGTATATCGTGTATTCCAATCTAGAATTGCCTGTTTGGTCTGGTCTATCATGTCATAAAAAAAAAAGATTTTATCACATTTCACAAGTGAATGGTCGTGAAATACTTGCTTCCTTTCAGTTGAAAGAAAAGAAATTTAGGCAAGTACCCACCAAAAAGAAGGAAGTCCAAGCTTTTATTCGGCAAGTACTCATAAAGCAACAACTTCTCTTCTCCTTCAATGCTGCATCCCAGTAGTCTAACAAGATTAGTATGGTGTAATTTGGCAATCAGTTTGATTTCGGTCTTGAATTCCTGCAAGCCTTGTCTCGATAGCTTTGAGAGCCTCTTTACTGCTATCTCCTGACCCTCAGGTAAAATTCCCTGTAAAAACATTATAAAAGAGAAAGAAAAACTATCAGATCCAATTCATGGAAACATACATTGGTTTTTCATACTACACACAGAGCTTACTTTATATACAGGACCAAAACCCCCTTGTCCGAGCTTATTTTCACTTGCAAAATTATTTGTAGCAGCTAATATGCTACTGAAACTGAACATCCGCAGATCATGTTTGCTTGCTTGCTTCTGTTTAAAAGAAACATCCTCTTTTCCTAAAACTACCGTTGATAAACGTGAACTTTTCCTCAGGTTAGATGCTGAGAACTCATAGTTTTGGCGTTTTGAATTCGATGAACCTGTCGGTTGACAACAACAAAATTTACTTGGTGGTAAGCTACTAAGACTAAACATTTGAAAAATTAGCATTGATTAGTTAAATGGACTATCTAATAATTTGATTCTTACTTTTGAGTTTTTCCCTGAATCTCCATAATAGCAGGATGGATAAACCAAGGACAATTGCTCCTGCAACTATACCAGCAACTAGAGCTGCAGTTGGTATTCTTGTTTCCTTACCTAGAATTGAATTAACGACATGTCATTCATTTGGTCAAATAGACAAAACAGTTTCTGTAATGAAAACATGGTATAAAGTTCAAAATACAAAGGGAACAGCCTAAGTATCTCTACACTTGAAGGCGATAACCTCCTAGAAGTAAACCACAATGCAATGTAGTACCACATTAGTAATTAGTTCAACGACATTGTCCGAGCTATTCAATCCAGGCAAAGGATGCAAGAAAATAAATGAAGCTTTCTGAAACATGAAACATGGAACATGTTTTGAAATGGGTAACCCTGCATCTAGGTTCTGAGAAACTTTGTACAGTAAAAGTAAATGACCTAAGTAAGATTAGAAAGAAAGGTGCACAAGTATTTGACCATTAAATGATATATGCCATACCTAATTCAGATCTGTGAAGGCGTACATAGAGTGTTTCCCCGTCACCAATAAATTTCTCGATATCAACTAGATCCACACTCCACATCATGCACTGAATCCCAGTCACGAAAGCATATGCATTACAGGAACAATTCATCAAACATAACTGTTTGCACGCTTTCCTATTATCCGCCATCACTACATTAGCAAAATCTGGCAATTTCACCCTCTCCATTGCATTAAACCCATCCCCATCACACTGCAAAGGTTCCCTCCTGGTGCACCCATCACTCCAGTTTCCTAGTTTCCATTGATCCAAACTTCTCGGCTTAAACCCTTTTATGCAATCACATTTAGCAGAACCAATCCCAGTACACACCCCGAAAGATCCACACCTATTATACTTCTCACATTCATAAGCAGGATGTATTTGCATCGATCTCCACTCGTTTGAGGTCTGATTCCAAGACTGCAGCCCAGTGGAACCGTTCCACCAAATGTAAAATCTTACAGTTTCATTACCAAATGCTCTGTATGTGACATCCCATTCTCCACCATGTCTTCGAAACTTGAAACCATATAAGTGAAAGCTTCTCATGCTTGGAACACCCAAGAAAAGTAACCCATTCCAGTGCCCACTTCTCCATAGCCTCTTCGATCCCTGCCACGTCATAATCTGCGGAGTTCCACTAGTATCGACCCCTGAAGAATAGTTTCCTTCTGAAGGATCACTTACACTTTTCCATGGCCTAAACATGTGGTTCTCACCACTTGAGGAATTCATGTGAAGAAGAGTACCAGGTAAAAACGAGTCAGTTGGATGATCAAAACTCTGCCATAAGACCTTGGTACTATCAGCGCTGCTCGAGAGAATGAGATTACCAGTATCCATTAAAGTTGCAGTTGTTCTTTCTGAATGGATCAATCCATTACTTGACCATAACAAAATTCCATTTTGATCTAGAACAATAAGATTACCGTTGTTTCCTACTGTAAGAGAACCATTCTTCCCTGTGATTGGACTGTTTCTGTTGGCCACCCAAACGACAGTTTGAACAGAAACCTTCTTGTACCAGATTCCGAGGTACCGCTGATTGGAACTTTCAGGACTGAAGAAGCCCAGTTCGAAATCTTGTCGTGGAGAGAGCATTGTTTCGCCATCTCTTAAGAACTCGCCTTGGTTGATTGTGCTGGCAGCTTCAGGAAACCAAGGAAGAAGAGAGCAAGTGTACAAGAAGAAAGTGAGACATAGGATATTTGGGCTTTCGGAATTGATGCCCATCTCTTAGTTCAAAGTTAAACTAACCAAGAAAGTGAACTTGCTTTAGCAAAATTAGATGAATCACAACTTCAAGATTTAGGCAATGAAGCTTCCATTATTTAACCAAGAAAGTGAACTTGCTTTAGTACAATTATATTCAAAGAATGGTATAAGAGGAACAACTCCTAGATTTCAGCTACAAGAAAAAAGATTCCATATCAAATAAAATAAGATCAATTGCCTTGAGAGAACCTAAAGTTGAATCGGGTCAACATTCTTAATTCGCCTTTTTTCTATGCCTCTCCCTGTGAAAGTGCCAAAGTTATCTTTGAGGTAAGCCAACAGAGCAACATGCTAAATTTTAAATATGGAAACAAGTTGTCCTAGCAAATTTGCATTAGTTTACAGTAGAGAGAATGCTAAACCCCGCTTTGAAAGCCTTTTCATATAAAGCGCATCTGACACCAGCTCATATTAGACGATCAGCTTGTGAGATGTGAAGACAGATGAAAAGTACCCATCTGCAGCTTATTTCTTATGTTCTTCTGTGTTGCGTCACATGATAATATATTCAAATATTGGTGATATTTGGTAATGGTAAGTGAGTTAAGAAAATAGAAATAAAGAATGACTAAAGATTGAGTAGCACATTTTTTTCTCTGGGGACAGTACAAACTCTAGTTAGGTAGACATATTGGAATGGCTTTATTAAATTCAGAGTATAAATAATACTAAGCCCATGGAATAATCATGGGTGATTAAGGATTTAAAATTAGCTAGTCCAACAGAAAGTGGTGCTTAGATCTTAAAGTAATTCCTGGCCGGTTGGATAATTTAGCCCACTATTAACCATGATTTTGGCTACTAGTGCAATTTTTCAGCATGTCCACACAGGAGGACAAAACTAAGAAGACTCACCGAACTATTTATATCTTGTATTCTTTTTAGTCTTGAGTCTTATCTCGGAAGTCTAACCACTCCATATAGTTAATAGCCTAAAATCATTTGGTCTTTAAGCTCCTCACTAGCTCCGCAATTGCTTGAAGTCTTGAACTAACAGAACTCGCGATTCTAACAAAATGCCAGGTCCAAATTTATCAGTGCGCCGCACATAAAAGCGATATCGTCAATGCCTGCGATGATTGTGGTGAGACTGCACAATATTATATTTCCCGACACATAATGATATGGCTCTCAATTCTTCAGTCACTTTTAGTATAAGTGTATAACTGAACAAATTCCTCCACGGAAAAAGATATAGGCTCTCAGGAATTATCTCAGGGGGGTTTCCTATTGCACAGGTTTATGAGAACTCGTGGTGTCAATCTAGAAGTTACTCTATAACATTTTTAGCTTTATGA
This sequence comes from Linanthus parryae, assembly GCA_023055425.1. NCBI lineage: Eukaryota > Viridiplantae > Streptophyta > Magnoliopsida > Ericales > Polemoniaceae > Linanthus > Linanthus parryae. The sequence continues at coordinate 843,268 of JALGPY010000017.1, forward strand.
TACTCCTCTTACTTAGAAGGAACAAAATGTTAAATCCCAGAAGAAGTCATCTTGCAAAATGCAAACAGGCGGGCTCCATAAGATACATCAATTTATCGGTTGTGATTCTTTTTTCCCATTAGAACAGGGGATCAAAGTAGTTTAGTATACCTCCCACTCTTCTTGGCTCTGAAGTCCCTCGTAAGCCATAAGGAAGGGTGTGGCCTTCTCGAGTGCATCCTGGAGAGAAATAGTTGATTTCTCAATGACATCAGGATTGGTACCGAACTCTTCCATCAAGTACTTATCTACAGAATGAAACGAAAAAAGTGAAAGAAAACTCAAAAGTAAAAAATGAATCATTTAAATATCAGATGAATCTGCAGCTTACCAAACTCTACAGCATTTTACCGCAAGGTTAGTCTGAAGAGCATCTACATAGGCATCCTCCAGGGGAGAAGACGGTATTCTGCCACTCATATCCTCAAATGCTTCCACTAATTTATTCATATTTTCTGCTCTGAGCCTTTCCGCCAATTTCTCACCATCAGCGTTTTGACCCAGAAAAAGTCGTGCACCAATATCACCTTCATCCTTGCCCCTGTCTCCATTGGTAATTCTGTGGAATCTGCCTCCGTCTTTGCCCCCAAGCTTCAGACTACGACCCCCCATCTCTCCCTCCAGACTCGGCTCTTCTTCCTCCTCTTCTATCCTCTTCACCTTCGCTACCTTTTGATAATATTCCAACAGCTCTGTCTTTAGCCTCTTCAACTGTCCACTTTTGGAGGAAACAGCTTTCCTCCGCGCCCAACACTGGAATGTGGTGGAATTGGACCTAAACCACCACCGCGACCGGTACTTGTGAGTATTGTGTTCATTATTAATTTGATGTTTGTGTCTATTTGCTTATGAAATATAACGACGTTTGACTTTTAACTTTGACTTTTGACTTCTCGAATCTTGCCCCGGCTGGGTTGATTTCCTGGCTCCGCCACTGAAGGTAATGATGGAAGGGTTGGGGCTGAAGGGAAGGGTTTACCATGGCCGTGACCTAGACCAGATGATGGCAAAGGAGAGTGAGACTGGCCTCTTGCACCATTAGCCCCATCCGTCTATGCATTGTCCTTGGCAGACTGGAGGCGAACGCCAGTGAAGGGAATGCCTAGGCCTCTGCCCCTGCCTCTGCCACTACCTCCTCCACCACCGCTCCCTGTGGAAGTGGAGAAGGTGGATGAGGATGCAATCAGACAGTTAACGGTAGCATTTCCAATGGATGGATTGGTACCTTTGCTCAAACTCCGTTTCATTGCTAACTAAATATGAACCAGCTTCAAGTTTAGAGAATTAACCTGGTTGAATTTTAGCAACAATCATTAGCACAATGAGATCAAACCTCATCTCTCAGATCACTCGTCATCTTCAAACGACTCTGCAAACTTTTTCACTCCTCCCCCAGAACCTTTGCACAATGAGATCACCAAAAAACCCAGAGTTGTGTGTAACCCCTCTTTTATAGGTGAAATCTCTCAGTTGGATAAGCAATCGACGGGGCTACTCCAATCGTTTCAGTTTCCCCCTTAACCGGTTCCTCTCTCCCAACAAATGCATGCATGCTTTCCAACCGGTGCCATGAATGCTTCCCCTTCCCAACAGACACAACCAATCAGTTTCAATGCTTATTGGATTTCCGAGAAAGCCTTCAATAGACACATGCACTTGGGTTTTCAAAAAGGCGATTCTTTACTGCAAGAATTGAAAAGTCTCCCACCCATCTGCACTATAAATACCAAGCTTCACTTCCAAGAACAGATTTTGCGGAATCCTCCCAGTCAATCCCTCTCTTGTCCCATCCTCTCTCGTCCTTCACCCAAATCAACTACAATGAGGCACTCCCAACTACCTTCAAGAAACTGCACCATGCAAGCTTCTCCATAAAAGCCCCAGAGTTCTCCCCTTCCTTAACCTCAGAACCTGATGTGGATATTACTCAAAGAAATCAAGATATGGTAGATATTGAAAAAATCCTGAAGGAGAGTGGTCCATCTATGCCAAAAAAATCTAGGGGTAAAAGAGGGGACACCAAGAAAGAGAAGGACATGGAGAAACAGGCGATCAATAGGAACGTGATTGGAAAAGGCAAGGGGAAGACTCAATCAAAGCCAAAACCAGTACAAATTCCAGCAATCAAAAAGGCAGTCAAGAAGAGAGAAAAAAATGTGCATCAATCCTCTGATCTCAAGGGGAAGGGTAAGAGGCAGAAAGTTTCTTCCAAGCCAGAGGCTCCCAAAGGTATCGTTGAGTTTTACAATTTAATCAATCAGTTTAACTTCAATCCTTTCTCGGATCACTTTTTTAAATTCAAGTTCAAAAAAAGACTTAGAGTGGCCAATGAATCTCTTTCTGATTTCTCATACTCATGCAAAAAAATCAAACTGGGCTTTCGGGTGGTTGTGCCAGAACAACCCCCAAGAGAGCCATGAATCTTCTTAGTTGGAATTGCAGGGGGCTTGGTCAGGACTCTGCAATTCGTGAGATTTTTTCGCTGACCCGTAGGTTCAAACCTGCGCTTATCTTCCTTTCTGAAACTAAACATCCGGCCTCTTTTATTAAGCATAAGTTTAGAAAACTTGGTTTTGATAATCACTGTTTTGTTGATCCCAGCGGATCTAGTGGAGGATTGTGGTGTGCTTGGCACTCTCATTTCTTCACGGGCACACTCAAATGGTCTTCCAATAATCTAATCTTGTTTGAAATTAGATTTAATAACTCTCAAACCCCCCCTTGGTTCATTGGACTAGTTTATGGCCATCCCAACTTTAATATGCGTGGTGATGTTTGGAAACAGTTTGATGATATTCTACCTTATCATTGCGCCCTTATTATTTTAGGAGATTTTAATCAAGTTTTGTTTCCTCATGATAAATCTGGTCCTTGTGCTTCGAACATTAGGGGAACTTCCCTTCTGTTGAACTACCATAACCATTGGGGCATGTTTGAAGTTAAAAATATTGGCCCCTGGTTTACTTGGACTAACTGTAGATTTAACTTCAACCCTACTTTTGAGAGATTAGATAGAGCTTGGTGTAATTCTGATCTTCTTTCACTATTTCCTTCATTGTCTCTACATAATCTAGGTATTGGAGCATCTGATCACTCCCCCCTTGTTCTCAAACCTTTTAACTCTCCCTCATCTCGCATCAACCCTCCTAGAAGGTTTGAGATGTGGTGGCTTAAGACCCCTGAAACTAAAGAACTTCTTCAATTTATTTGGCGGCTTCCCATAAGAGGATCACCTTGTTTTAGAGTGGCCAAACTTCTAGCAATAACCTTAAAATCTTTTAGAACTTGGGCCATGTCTAGACCTTACCTGGCTAACCAAATCTCTCTAGTTAAACAGCAAGTTGCCCATTTTCAAGCTCTCTTGCCTGACCCCCTTGCTGCCTCAAACTTTGTCGCTTGCCATAAACAGCTTCATGAGCTACTAACTCAAGAAGAGACTTTCTGGGCTCATAGAGCTAGATGTAAATGGCTTAAAGAGGGAAATAAAAATACCAAATTCTTTCATGCTTACACAAGTAAGAAAAAATTTGAACTCAATTTGGAATCTTAAACTTAATGATGGAAGCAACATTACTGATTTATCTTCTATTATGCAGTGCTTTAGTGAACACTTTAATCAAATTTATTCTGAACCCTCGCCAAGTATGACTGAACTAATGCAATAGAATGATAATCTCTTCTCATTCTCTCTATTATTTAATATCATAAAGAATCTTAGCCCGGACAAGAAAGATTTGCTCTCCAATCCATTTACAGCAACTGAGATATCCAATGCTGTGTTTGAAATGTTACCTCTCAAAGCCCCTGGCCTTGATGGATTTCAGCCAGCTATTTTCCAACATAATTGGCCAATATTATCCACTTCTATCACCTGTGCTGTGTTATCACTCCTTAACTCAGGTCATATGCTAAAAGAAATTAATAAAACACATATTATTCTAATTCCCAAAACTAATAATCCCCAAACTGTAGGTGACGTTAGACCCATTAGTCTATGTAATGTACTCTACTGAATCATTGCAAAAGTCCTTGCCAACATACTTAAGATTGTCCTCCCTTCCCTCATTTCTATTAATCAAAATGGATTCATACCCCAGACAACATTCTTATTGGTCAAGACATTGTTCATACTATTTTCAAAGCTAAATCTAATAACCAACCGAAGCTAGGAGCTCTTAAGATAGATATCTCTAAGGCCTTTGATAGAGTTAGATGGGATTTTCTTGAGCAAGTGATGTTTCAAATGCACTTCCTACCCACTTTATTAAACTCATTATGCAGTGTATAACCACAGTTTCTTACTCTATTCTTATTAATGGATCTCAATCTAGCTGCTTCTCTCCTCATAGAGGGCTAAGACAAGGTGATCCCTTATCCCCCTTTATATTTTCTCTCTGTGCTGAGGTGCTGTCTAGTTCTCTTCAAATGGCAGAATCAGACAATTTAATTCAAGGAATTCCCTTCTCCAGGAATGCAACAATATCCCATCTACAATTTGCTGATGACACCCTCCTGTTTTTCCAAGTTCAGCCTCATATTAATAGTAATATTAAATGTATCTTAGATGACTTTGCTACTCAATCTGGGCAATCTGTCAATTTAGATAAATCATCTTTGGTGTTTAGTCCTAATTGTACTAGTTCTGACAAAATACACTTTTCTGTCAACTTAGGGTTAACTCCTCATGATTCAATTGGAAAATATTTAGGAGTTCACCTAGATAAGAAAGGATCTAATAAAGACCTTATAAAGCATACTATTACTAAAATTACTGAGAAATGTGATGGCTGGCAAGGTCTCCTCCTTAACTCTTTTGGAAGAGCAACACTAATCAAAGTTGTTCTTCACAGTTATTTAGTCTATCCTATGTCTGTTTGCCTTTTTCCTAAAAAGGATTGTGATATAATTAAAAATACTCTCTCGAACTTCTTCTGGGCTGGCAATTCCCACAAAAGATGTATTCATTGGCTCTCTTGGGATTTTCTGTGCAACAAAAACTAAAAATGGGGGGTTGGGGTTCAAAAACTTACACTGTTTTAATAATTCTCTTATTGCTAAAAACTATTGGAGACTTGTCAAGGATCCTTCCAGTTTCTTTAGCTTCTATTTTACCTCCAAATACTGTAAAAGACAAAACTTCCTTAATCTCAAGCCTACTTCTATTGCCTTCTGTGCTTGGAAGAACATTTGTAAGGGTAGAAGTGCTCTCAATATTGGATTGCAATGGAAAGTGGACAATGGACATTCAATCATGGTAAGAAATGATGGTTGAGTTCAAGATGTCCCTGGTGACTCAATTGCTGATTGTTTAAGACAAACTGACCCAAGAAATAGGATAAAAAAGTGGCCCAATTACTCTCTGAGAATGGTAGCACTTGGAATGTTAATCTTCTTAGCAAACTATTTCCTGCATGGCTCTGTCACAAAATAACTCAGACCCCCATTGGATCTATTTAGAATCAGGACACCCCCTGTAATACCCCGATATTTTTCGGGGGTATTTTTGGGAGTTTTACGAATTTTCGGGGCCATTGGTGGATATTATAAAAGTATTTTTATTTATAGTTTTGTTTTCATAGTATCATTATTATTATTATTATTATTATTATTATTATTATTATTATTATTATTATTATTATTATTATTATTATTATTATTATTATTATTATTATCATCAATACTATTATTAGTATTATAATTATTTTTAACAAAAGAAAAAGATTATTTTGTTTCTTTAACTAAATAGTCTTTCTATTACAAATTATCATTATCATTGTTAATGTTATTATTACTATCACTATTTTTATTACTTTTATCAAAAGTTTATTTTAAAAGATGACTTTTGTTTTTAGTTAATTGTGTGTATAGAGTGGGTAAAGTGTTACGGGTCGTTTGACATTTATAACGTGTCCAAAGTGCGCCTTTTTAATTATTATTGCGTAGCGAACCACCGCGTTGAATGGTGCATCCGCCACACCAGAAAATTGCTCACTTCATCTTCTCCACCTTACCATTTTGGAGCAGAGAAGTCTCTGCTATGTTTCCGGCGATTTCCCCACAACAAGGTCCAAATTCGACTCACTATCCTTGCAATTTTCGCCATAATTCACGCCAATCAAGTTAAAAACCCAATCAATTCATCAATTCGCCAAATTGACCTTCCAAATTGAACCCAATTTTTTTGCTCTCAATGGGTTATCAATTTCAACGGGTATCAAACCCAGCTCTTGTCTCTCTCTCTCGTGTCACTCTCTCTCACGCCCCCTCTCCCCCTCTCTCGCGCTGCTCTGCCTTCCGGAGAAGGCCCAGCCGGCGACGCCGCCGAACCAGGCCGACCCAGCAACCGACGACGCCACCGAGCCGGGCCGACCCAGCGGCAGCGACGCCGCCGAACCCGGTGCCCGACGCCGTACGTCCCCCTCCGCTCCCCTTCGCCGTCGTCCTCCCTCGCCGGCGAATCAGAGGGCCGAAGCCCAGCCGCAAGCAGCGGCGGATTTATCCCCCGTCGACCCCATCGTCGCCGCCCCCTTTTCGCCGCCGTACCCTCCTGTTGTTCTCCTTCAAGTGGTAAAGCACAACACTCCCCTTTAATTCCAATTCTTCCAAGTTAATTCCACCTTCCTCCATGGTTATTGTGGTGAGATTTGTTAGTGGGTGGGTTGGTTGTTGAACACCATTGTTACAGTAGTGTGTGGGTGAGAAAGAGTATTGTTAATGGTTGTAAGTATTTGGGGTTATATTGTACATTCTGTAACTTGTGGGGTGGAAGTTGTAAGATCCGAAACTAAAAGGGGAACTAGTTGTTTGTTAACCAATTTGTTGGTATGTTGATTTTCATTATATATAAACAAAGTGTAAATTTAAATTGTTTTGACATAATATAAACTAGTATTTTTCTATATATACATACACTATTAAATATAAGTTAACAATCATTTACTGAAAATATATTTTTCTCTTATAAACGTTGAATCGATATTTTATATATATTATGTTTTCTAAACAACTAAATGTTCATATTTTGTATATATCGCAAAAATACAATCTTTGCATTTAATAACGTTGTTGGTACTAATATAGCTTTTATAATAAAGATAATTAGGTTTTAGCCAAATCGAAAATACCCTTTTATCAATCAAAATTTTAAATCAAATAGCTCTCTTTTTATATTTATAAATATTAGCCGCTATAAATATTCTAGAATATTAAATAAAGTTTCTCTAACTCAATTCTTCTTTTAATGTATATAAACTACTACTTCTCTTATCAAATGTAATACTAAGCTTGCGTTTCATAACTAACAATATATGTTTGTGTTTGGGGGATTAATTAGGGGTTACACTTGCACTCATATAGGACACGATTATATTTGTTGTGTGAATTTAGCAACGTCTTAATCTAGGACTATGTGATTATTGTAGACGCCGAGTTCGTAGACGGCGAAGTTGTGGAGGACCCGTATTATTAGGAATTTGCTTGCTTTCGTGTGACGAACTCTCTTCGATTCAGGTAAGTACATATGTACAATGTCTTCAACTATCAAAATGTGCTTTGGTGTGAGTTATAATGGATTTTGACATATCGTGCGTTACTCTTCAAAAGTTTACTTCAAAGTTTATATTTCTGTCAAGACAATTTTGGAAAGACTGTTTATCCTGGAAATAAACTGAAAACTTGGATTTAATGAACGATAATGGATATGGGGCGATGTACAGAGGATGTGTGTGAAGGCTAATACGGCCAAGGACCCTATATGGGCTTTATAAGGCGTGGAAACTATAGAGTACTACCTATACTGACGTAGGTCACTGCGGTATAGGGGTGTCGACACTTAAGGTCCTATAGTATGGTTCGAGCGGGGTATGCGTAGGGCTACCTTCTAACGCTCTTGGTGAATTGGGACGTGCGATGTCCCAAGAGGTACCTTTTTATATATTGCATCGTGACCTCTCTGTGGACATACGTTACCCGCTGGGTTTTCATGCCTCAGCCAAACTAATAAATGAAAGTGGTACTCGTTTTATATTTGGTTTAAATTCCAAAGTTCTCTAAATCATGTATTCTACACTCGCGTTATTTCAAAGGTTCTTATTATCATGTATGTTCTAGCCAAAAACTCTCGTTTTACTCATTGTAGTATGTGCTTACTCAGTTTTTACTGATAAACGTTTTCCTGCGTCGGCTTTTGCTATTTTAAAACCGCAGGTTTGATCAAGCTAGCTGGGGTGGAACGCGCGCACAAGTCAAAGAGTAGGATTGACTAGAACACTTAGTTTAGTAGTTGTCTTACTTGAATTTCAAACTTTGTCGTCATCGTTTCCTTGTAAACAATGTTGGAGGTTTCCTCCTTTTATTTCAATAATGTATTATTTGGATTATCGTTAAGTCGAACTAGCAGGAACCGTAGGATCCGGGTTGTTGCAGATGGTATCAGAGCCGACGGTTCCAACGCTAGTGCGACTTTTCGATTTCCTGTAAACAAAGATTAATTATAATTGAGAACTTTTTCAAAATTTAAAATGGACATAGGACAACTAAAACCGGAAATAAAACTAAACAAGCCGGGGATGTGGGTTAGCTTAATCGTTGTTTAAATTTTCTATGTGTTTTATGCTTATTTGAGAATCCATGTTCGTTAAGAATAGATAAATTGCTATGTTGATGCAACTTGTTAATTTGTTAGTTATCCATGTTACATGCTTTATTTGAGTTTATTTCCGTCGAGTATTAAGATTGACGCTAATGATATCGAGTTCATGTACACCACTGATGATGAGGAGTAGATCCACGCCCATCCCACCCTTAAGGTCACAGTTTATTGCATTGTTTTATCACGAGAGTGAACGCTTAGCTTACTTTGTGTTTTGATAATTACTTTTGGGATTGAGTTGCTTCTTCTATCATTTAAACCTCCATGTGGATTATTTGATGGGTGGATCAATAAATGTTTATTGTTTTAAAACTTATGTGGTGCATGTATGTGGACTGGAATAGACTCTTTCCTTCATATCATCTACCTTACTAAAGAAGACAGACTTACCAACTCCTACCCCGAATATCTATCGTCATCCTTGCCCTTAGTGGAGAAGTCATACCTTGCAATACCGTATACCTTGAAGTCAACCTAGAAGTCTTATGAGCCAAGATACCTTCTAATCTGATTCTTTCCGATCTTGGTACCCTAGACATCATCTTAAGTACGGACTGGCTTAGCAAAAAAAAAAAAAAAAAAAAAAAAAAAAAAAAAAAAAAAAACGAAGCAACCATAGAGTGTTCCAACCAAAAGTTAGATTCCATAGACCCGAAATGTGATCGGTTATCCTATAGAGGTATAACCAGTGAACCCAAAATCCAAATCGTGCCAGCCTTGACCATCCTCTCATATGTGAAGATTTATGCAATCTCTCCTATACGATCCAGTACTTCGCGTGGTCCGATAAATCTGGAACTCAGTTTTCCTTTCCGTTTAAAACAAATAACCCTTTTGTAGGTGAAACCACCATGAACACTTTGTCGCCATTCTTGAACTCCAATGACCTTTTCTTGAAATCCTCTGAAGTATCTTGTCGAACACTGACTGCCTTCATCCTTTGCTGAATCATCTGAATCTGGTTTGTCGAGTCCTCGACCATTTGTTTTCCAAGAATAATCGTTTCGCTTTTTCCGCGCCAACACAGTAGTGTCCTACACTTCCTATCGTGCATTTCTTCATAGAATGCCATCCCTAAGCTATCATGGTAGCTCTTGTTATAAGAAAAAAATCGATTAGTGGTAACTTGCCCATCCATGAACCTCCAAAGTCCCAAAATGCCAGCTCTTAGCATGTCTTCCAACGTCTGAATCGTCCTTTTAGTCTTTCAATCCGTAACTGGGTGAAATGTTGTGCTCAACCTTAGCTCGATGTCCATGTTCTTTAGTAACTCCTTCCTGAATGTGATATGAAGTTTGAATCTCTATCTGAAATGTTCGAGCCAAGTACTCTGTATAGTCTTGCCACATCCTTGATGTATGCGTCCACCTTCTTTCCATGTTCCACGTGTCCTTCACGAGAATGCATCCTGCCGTCTTTTCCACTCAATCGACTACCATCCAATCTGGTTCATCCCATCCGTCGAAACAGGTAAAGTTGTAACAAAATCCATTGAGATAGAATATCATTTCCATACCGGTATCTCCACTGGTTACAACATCCCACCTAGTCTCTTATGCACGATTTTGACCTTTTGACAAGACAAACACCGAAAGACCCTTTTGACAAAATCAGCTATTTCCTTCTTCATATCCATCCACTAGAAGTACTTTTCCAAATCCTTATATAACTTGCCTATTTCTGGATGTACCGATTATGGTGTGTTATGTGCTTCCTTCATAATCTTTCCTTTACTTCCGCGATTTTCATTGGCCCACACTATTTTCCCTTGAATTTCACTCTACCATTTGCATCCACTTTGAAATCTAGTGCTTCGACTTTGTTGATTCTCTCCTTGATCATTTATATGAAAACGTCTTCTTTCTGTGATTCCTTTGTCTCTACGAAGATTTCCGGTACCATCGTTAAATTACTCGTGGTTCCCTTCGTACATATTTCAATCTCTAGCCTTCGAAACAATTCGCAAAGCTTAATTGGCAAAACCCACATTGATTTTACCGTATAATTCGTATTCCAACTCAATGCATCCGCTACTACAGTTGCTTTTCTTTCGTGGTATTGGATATTAATGTCGTAGCCTTTCACTAACTCTAGCAAAACTTCCTTGTCGCATATTCAACTCCTTATGCGTTAGTATGTACTTCGAGCTCTTCTGATATCTATATTTTCGCAATTTGTACCTTCGATATAATGTCTCCTGATCTTCATTGCAAACACGAAGACTGCCAACTCCAAATCATGAGCAGGGCAATTCTTTTCATAAGACTTTTGTTGCCTAGAAGCATAAGCGATCACCTTGCCAGTTTTCTTTGCATTGAAACACATCCTAGCCCATGCTTGAATGCATCGTTTTAGTTTTCAAATTATCATCCTTCAGTAGTAACGTTCACACACGTGCTGACGTCATCATATCCTTCAGCGTTTGTATTGGGAAGGCTCCATAACGTTTTCCATGTCCCAACTCAAAGCTTATTTTCCTGACCCGAGTCATATCCTTGTTTGCGAGCCTGCCGAACTTGATCTCTCCCTCACCCACACCTTTTCGAACAACTGTGAGTCGAGTGACGGGGACGTCACTCCTTTTAAGGGAGATGTGATTTAACAGCCCTGCATTTAATTACCTGCATTGTCTTGTTATATGTGCACATTAGAACTGCATACTTGCATTGGGGAGATTTGATTTATAATTGCATTGGGTGATTTGATTTGTGCTTGGGCGATTCGATTTATACTTGCATGGGAAGATTCATTTTACTTTAAGCTTCGGGGACGAAGCTTTGTTTTAAGGGAGATGTGATGTAATACCCCGATATTTTTCGGGGGTATTTTTGGGAGTTTTACGAATTTTCGGGGCCATTGGTGGATATTATAAAAGTATTTGTATTTATAGTTTTGTTTTCATAGTATCATTATTATTATTATTATTATTATTATTATTATTATTATTATTATTATCATCAATACTATTATTAGTATTATAATTATTTTTAACAAAAGAAAAAGATTATTTTGTTTCTTTAACTAAATAGTCTTTCTATTACAAATTATCATTATCATTGTTAATGTTATTATTACTATCACTATTTTTATTACTTTTATCAAAAGTTTATTTTAAAAGATGACTTTTGTTTTTAGTTAATTGTGTGTATAGAGTGGGTAAAGTGTTACGGGTCGTTTGACATTTATAACGTGTCCAAAGTGCGCCTTTTTAATTATTATTGCGTAGCGAACCACCGCGTTGAATGGTGCATCCGCCACACCAGAAAATTGCTCACTTCATCTTCTCCACCTTACCATTTTGGAGCAGAGAAGTCTCTGCTATGTTTCCGGCGATTTCCCCACAACAAGGTCCAAATTCGACTCACTATCCTTGCAATTTTCGCCATAATTCACGCCAATCAAGTTAAAAACCCAATCAATTCATCAATTCGCCAAATTGACCTTCCAAATTGAACCCAATTTTTTTGCTCTCAATGGGTTATCAATTTCAACGGGTATCAAACCCAGCTCTTGTCTCTCTCTCGTGTCACTCTCTCTCACGCCCCCTCTCCCCCTCTCTCGCGCTGCTCTGCCTTCCGGAGAAGGCCCAGCCGGCGACGCCGCCGAACCAGGCCGACCCAGCAACCGACGACGCCACCGAGCCGGGCCGACCCAGCGGCAGCGACGCCGCCGAACCCGGTGCCCGACGCCGTACGTCCCCCTCCGCTCCCCTTCGCCGTCGTCCTCCCTCGCCGGCGAATCAGAGGGCCGAAGCCCAGCCGCAAGCAGCGGCGGATTTATCCCCCGTCGACCCCATCGTCGCCGCCCCCTTTTCGCCGCCGTACCCTCCTGTTGTTCTCCTTCAAGTGGTAAAGCACAACACTCCCCTTTAATTCCAATTCTTCCAAGTTAATTCCACCTTCCTCCATGGTTATTGTGGTGAGATTTGTTAGTGGGTGGGTTGGTTGTTGAACACCATTGTTACAGTAGTGTGTGGGTGAGAAAGAGTATTGTTAATGGTTGTAAGTATTTGGGGTTATATTGTACATTCTGTAACTTGTGGGGTGGAAGTTGTAAGATCCGAAACTAAAAGGGGAACTAGTTGTTTGTTAACCAATTTGTTGGTATGTTGATTTTCATTATATATAAACAAAGTGTAAATTTAAATTGTTTTGACATAATATAAACTAGTATTTTTCTATATATACATACACTATTAAATATAAGTTAACAATCATTTTCTGAAAATATATTTTTCTCTTATAAACGTTGAATCGATATTTTATATATATTATGTTTTCTAAACAACTAAATGTTCATATTTTGTATATATCGCAAAAATACAATCTTTGCATTTAATAACGTTGTTGGTACTAATATAGCTTTTATAATAAAGATAATTAGGTTTTAGCCAAATCGAAAATACCCTTTTATCAATCAAAATTTTAAATCAAATAGCTCTCTTTTTATATTTATAAATATTAGCCGCTATAAATATTCTAGAATATTAAATAAAGTTTCTCTAACTCAATTCTTCTTTTAATGTATATAAACTACTACTTCTCTTATCAAATGTAATACTAAGCTTGCGTTTCATAACTAACAATATATGTTTGTGTTTGGGGGATTAATTAGGGGTTACACTTGCACTCATATAGGACACGATTATATTTGTTGTGTGAATTTAGCAACGTCTTAATCTAGGACTATGTGATTATTGTAGACGCCGAGTTCGTAGACGGCGAAGTTGTGGAGGACCCGTATTATTAGGAATTTGCTTGCTTTCGTGTGACGAACTCTCTTCGATTCAGGTAAGTACATATGTACAATGTCTTCAACTATCAAAATGTGCTTTGGTGTGAGTTATAATGGATTTTGACATATCGTGCGTTACTCTTCAAAAGTTTACTTCAAAGTTTATATTTCTGTCAAGACAATTTTGGAAAGACTGTTTATCCTGGAAATAAACTGAAAACTTGGATTTAATGAACGATAATGGATATGGGGCGATGTACAGAGGATGTGTGTGAAGGCTAATACGGCCAAGGACCCTATATGGGCTTTATAAGGCGTGGAAACTATAGAGTACTACCTATACTGACGTAGGTCACTGCGGTATAGGGGTGTCGACACTTAAGGTCCTATAGTATGGTTCGAGCGGGGTATGCGTAGGGCTACCTTCTAACGCTCTTGGTGAATTGGGACGTGCGATGTCCCAAGAGGTACCTTTTTATATATTGCATCGTGACCTCTCTGTGGACATACGTTACCCGCTGGGTTTTCATGCCTCAGCCAAACTAATAAATGAAAGTGGTACTCGTTTTATATTCGGTTTAAATTCCAAAGTTCTCTAAATCATGTATTCTACACTCGCGTTATTTCAAAGGTTCTTATTATCATGTATGTTCTAGCCAAAAACTCTCGTTTTACTCATTGTAGTATGTGCTTACTCAGTTTTTACTGATAAACGTTTTCCTGCGTCGGCTTTTGCTATTTTAAAACCGCAGGTTTGATCAAGCTAGCTGGGGTGGAACGCGCGCACAAGTCAAAGAGTAGGATTGACTAGAACACTTAGTTTAGTAGTTGTCTTACTTGAATTTCAAACTTTGTCGTCATCGTTTCCTTGTAAACAATGTTGGAGGTTTCCTCCTTTTATTTCAATAATGTATTATTTGGATTATCGTTAAGTCGAACTAGCAGGAACCGTAGGATCCGGGTTGTTGCACCCCCTTTTGGAAAGCCACCTCCAATGGAATCTTCTCGGTTAAATCAGCTTATGCTCTCCAAAATTGTAATAATTCTTCTCCTATTTCTTCTGTCAAACGTATTCAGTTTAAGCAAATGTCCTATGTGCTAAAATGGAAAAGATTATGGAACTCAGGTTTACCTGCATATATTGTGCATCTCTTCTGGAAAATCTGTACTAAGTACCTTGTTTAAATAATATACATTCTAGGATTCATTCTATTAGTCCCTTCTGTACCCTTTGTCACACTCATCCTGAAACCCCTGAACACATTTTTGTTCAATGCACAATGGCTCAAGAGCTTTGGGAGAGAGCTCCTCTTTCTATTTCTCACAAACCTAGTTATACTGCTATTAATCTTCAGCAATGGATTGTTCACTGGATTAGAAAGAAGAAGGAACCTTGCTCCATTCAGAACTGGCACTGGATCCCATCTATCATTTGGTTTCTTTGGATCACCAGAAACAAAAGATTGTTTGAGCAAAAAAATCCTTCAGCTGACCATGTTTACCATCAAGCTGAAGCCTTTGCTAAGTTTATTTCGGTCTACTAATTATTTATAGTTTATGTTCAGCTACTAATCAATGGGTTGAAGTTGAAGTTAAGAAAGGAAATATCTCTTGGAGGCCCGGACAGATTCACTTTGTTCCTCAGTTTGCTCCTCAAGTTTCCCAACTTGCTCCTCAAGCTTTGGTGGAAGTGTCTGATGCTTTTCCCCTTGCTGTGCTGCCACCTGCTAATTTTGCTTGTGCAAAGTCTGCTTCAGATGCTGTGGATAGCCCGGCTCTTGATTCTTCCTCTGCTCATGCATCTTCTAGTGATCATGCCTTGGCCTCAGTGGGGGATGGTGGAGTTGCTGGGTTTGCTCAAGGTGCTTCTGATGTTGATGTTGGTGCTGGCGATGGCCTACCTCCAATTCCAGATGACGATCTTATGTCTGCTGTGATCCCATTCATTGATGCATAATTTGTATTATGGGTTTTACATGTTCTTCTGTGTTGGTTTTCTCTTGTACTCTTTTATTTTTCTAGACTGGTTTGGATTTCTTTTTGGTGTGGTTCCAGCTTTTGGTGGCACTTGGTGCTGGATTTTCTGGCTTTTGGGTTTGTGTCTAGTTGTTCATGTTTCGTGGGTTGTATTTTGATGATTCTTTGTTCTCCTATGTATCACTTTTGTTTATCTATCAATGAAGTTCTGATGGTACCGCAAAAAAAGAAAAAAAAAAAAAAAAACCGTTGGCAAAAATATTAGGCTAAATTGCACCGAAGGTACCCAAAGTTTGCCAAAACGAGCAAGTAGGTACCCAAATTTCAAAATCGAGCACCAGAGGTCTCAAATTTTGGATTTTCGAGCAAATAGGTACCCTTCCGTTAACTTTCCGTTAAAATTGGACGGAAAATTATAAAAAGACTTTTTTACCCCTGATTTTCACCTCCTATTTTTTTTTTTAAATACTAGTTTTACTAAAAATCTAAAAAATAATTCAAAAAAATAATTTAAATTATTTGATATATGTAAGATAATGCAATATATCTCATCAAAATTACATTACATCATTTCAAGATATAAAAAATATTTCATTAACATATATCCGTCAATCTTAAAGTCTTTAACTTTTTTTAATAGTGTTCAAGAAAAATCTCAAAACTTCATAATTTCACATGTATTTTATTAATAAACAATAACATACAAGAATCTTTGTTCATTTTAACAACAAACATAAGAGTTGATACCTGACAATCTTGAGTAGCTTTTATTTTAATGATTTGTATTTTTAAAGCAAATGTAAAAGAGACTATTGTATAAAATGTACAAAGATACTTGTATGTTATTGTTTCTTAAAAAATACACGTGAAATTATGAAATTTGAGATTCTTTTTAACACTGTCAAAAAAATTAAATACTTTAAGATTGACGGATATGTGTTAATAAAAACATTTGTATATCTTGAAATGATGTAGAAAATGCAATTTTGAGAAAATATATTGCATTATCTTACATATATCAAATTATTAAATTAAAATTTATTTTTTTAGTTTTTTTTAGATTTTTAGTAAAACTTGTGTTTTATAAAAAAAAAGTTAGAGGTGAAAATAAGGGGTACAAACGTCTTTTTATAATTTTCCGTCCAATGTTAACGGAAAGTTAACGGAAGGGTACCTACTTGCTCGAAAATTCAAAATTTGAGACCCGTGGTGCTCGATTTTGAAATTTGGGTACCTACTTGCTCGTTTTGGCAAACCTTGGGTACCTCCGGTGCAATTTAGCCAAAATATTAATTTAACTTAATTAAAAAATAAAATTAAAGATTTAAAAAATAATTAGAATACATTTAATATTACTTTAGAACGAATATCAACTGCAACATTGGGCGACTTTGATATTTTTCAATAATATTTTCTATGTTGTTATTTAACATAGCTTGACACGTATTATAATTACCTTTTTTCTAAACGATAATAGAGTACACTTAAATATAGATAAGTATCTGCACATTTAAGTATACTTTTGTATAAATAATAAAGCGTAACAGAGAGTTTGGGCCGGGCATGGTTGGGATTGAGCCAAAGTTACGTAACCCAAGCCCAATTCATATGCTGATCGGGCTCAAATTACAAGTCCAAGCCTTAGCCCATGACGGACCGAATCTGTTAAACCCAAGCCCGTAAATTGCTGGGCTGGTTTGGCGGATTGGCGGGGCCACTGGGCTGATAGCCGGCCCTAAACGAATGTCATGTCATGCTTACATGGTACTCTTGATAATTTCAGGATCGGGCCTCATGGTATAGTATTGGGCCCTCGTGGATGGTTGTGAGTCACCGCCCTCACCCACCCCCTTCCTAGTATTTATTAGGCATATTAATCTCTATGCAAATTGATTTCATATCTTCTACCCTCTTCTGTTGGTGTGAGTGTAAAGAGATAAACCCTCCGAGGTGCAGTGAAAAGCATCCTTTGGAAGAGATGAAGATCATTGATGAAAAGCAACAGTATCGGAAGATGTCTCATATACTATCGTTATTGGATCAAATAACTAGTCGCCTCACGGCTATTGAGGGTCGACTTACAACTTTGGAAACCCGTCCGTCATCGCAAGATCAGCAGCCGCCAACCAAGCAAGAACAAAGGTCAGAAGAAGAAAAAGACGGTGTTACAGTGGCTGTAGATGAACAAGTTACCCTTCTCAAGAAGTGTATCATGAAGATCATTGATGAAAAGCAACACCACAAGATGATGGAGACTGATCACGAACAGCCGCCATTACTACCGCCGCCGCCGCCCAACGATGTGATCAGTCATCTTCCTGACCGCGTACTCGCTCACATACTATCTTTACTGACCTTCAAAGAAGCAGGACGAACCAGCATTCTAGCAAACAGATGGAGGTATCTCTGGACATCGTACCCTAACCTACACTTCGACGCCTCCAAAACCCTAGACGAGTTGGAGTACAAATGTGACAGGTACTTGTCTCTGTACGACGACGAGGACGACTCCGAAACCCTAGCTGAGTTGAATTACGAACTCGACAAGACTCTAGATGTTGAAAGACAACGTTATTTGAGTTGGGTCGATCAGGTTATAAGATCACACAGAGGTCCAAACATCGACCAGTTTAAGGTTCAATTTGGGTTAGGCCACCATTACACTAGCATTATCAATGACTGGCTCGGATTTGCCTTCCGTATGAATGTCAGGAGGCTTCAACTCAAGTTTTATGATTACTCGAATCCTTGTCAACTTTTGTATAGCTTCCCAGACGTTACGACCCTGCAGGGAATTATTTCCAAGTCGTTGACTTCTCTCGAATTGGACTACGTAAACGTAACAGGCGAAGTTGTCCAATTCGTTTTGTCAACTTGTCCGATTCTAGAATGCTTGGTGGTCCATAATTCGCCGACTCTTGTCAATTTGGAGGTTAACTCGACATCGTTGAAGTATTTAGAAGTGCACTCACGCCTTGAACTGACGAACTTCATGATTACCGCGGCACCAAATCTTGTGTCGTTTACTTATTCAGGAGGAGGACATAAGAAACCAATGGAGCTGACAAACTTCCCCAAACTTACTGAGATGTGGCTAGAATTCGATGTTTGTCGAGATTTCATTGCTAATCCATTGGAGTTTTCTAGCTATCTTTCCCAGCTCCAAGTGCTAATATTGGAGTTCGAATTTGATGAGGTAATTAATAATAATAGTTACTGCAATTATGTTTCTGCTGCCATTAGCAACAATTATCTTTTACTTTTTGGTCAGCTTCTGGTTTGCAGCTTTCAGGAAGTAAATGGAGATGCTCTTCCGGATCTTGACTTTATAATACTTAAAATATTGACATTAATATTTTATCTTTTTGGAATAGATAGAAGTCATATTTTTTTTTTCATTAAACAAACATGAAATTATTATATCATTGTTTCACCTTAGGGCTCACCTAATATTTATCAAACAATATATTATCTAACATTCACATTTACTTTTTACCACATCGATTTCTATACATCAGATTTAATTACCGTCACAGCATTCCCAAACTAGGCTTTAAAAGGTTTTTGTGTTCTCGTTTAACTCACTAACATATCTTTTTGTCTTCTGGAGGTTGTGGAAGCCACTGAGTTTCCAGCGCTTGCAAGACTTAAAAGGTTAGAACTGAGGATGTGCTCTGGGGATAAAAGCATGGTTGGTTTCGCTGCTTCCATGCTGAAGGCATGTCCATCACTCTGCGAAATTTCCTACCAGAACTATGGTTGTCGGTCAGCATTTTTTCAGCCTGTAGATGCGATTTGTCCTCATGACAGCCTCAAGGTGGTGGAGTTGGTCGGCTTTGTAAATTCGCCAACTGTCGTTGAGCTAGCTTTGTTTCTAATGAAGAGCGCACTCAACCTTGAAAAGATAACCTTTGATACTCGCAAGGCAACTGTTGTTGGGACTGTATGGGACGATTTGGAAGAAGATACGCCTGAAGAGATCCAAGAGAAAAAGGCTGGTGGTAGAAGACGCGCCAAGAAGCTCGTAAAAAAGCTTCGTCCTGGTGTAACATCAGTAATCATTTAGATTTTTTTTTTTTTTTTTTTTTTTTTTTTTTTTTAATTTTTTTTTTTTTGAATTAGCCATTTAGATGTTTTTTACTACTATAGATTACTCTCTAAATGAAATTTCTTTCCAAGTCTGTTATTTATCATGGATTTTTTTCATTGGATAAGTATTTCATGTTCTGATTCGGGTAAGCCTTGGGCTCTGGGCTCCAGGCACGGTGTCGGGGACTCAACAGCTTTGGGAATAAGTCTATTAAAAGATATTTTGTTGTCTTTTTCTACACATCTAGGTTTCAGGAATTCAGGCACAATATCCTGATTGTTATGATACTATGTTATTGACAGAATAAAGGGTAACAGACACTACTTTTACCCCCTCTAGTTTGATGTTGGACAATTTCACCCACCCCCTCTAGCTTTGGGAATAAGTCTATTAAAAGATATTTTGTTGTTTTTTTCTACACATCTAGGCTTCAGGAATTCAGGAACAATATTTTGATTGTTATGATACTATGTTATTGACAGAATAAAGGGTAACAGACACTACTTTTACCCCCTCTAGTTTGATGTAGGACAATTTCACCCACCCCCTTCCAGTTTGGAAAAGGGCACTTTCACCTCCTTAGTGTGCTGATCATCAAGTAACTTACAATTCAAAATTGTAACGCCGTGCTGAGTGATTTCTGTCACTAAAAATAGCTTTTTAGACAAACTTGTCCCAATTATCATGCAAAAAGGTCTATTACACCTTTGGATAACCCCATATTTTCCATAACATTGGGTAAATTTGTCCCAAAAAGTATTTTTAGTTCAGGAATCATCAAGACACTAAGGGGTGTAAGGGTCTTTTCCCAAACTAGAATGGGTAAAAGTCCTTCAGTCAAACAACAGGGGTGAATCCATCTTTTGAGCTAGGCTTGTCTTTGAGCCTTTTTGTAAAATTTCTGGTTAGATTGATATGACAATAAGGCTACATTAACATAGGCGGATGCTCTACCAAAAGAATTCAAATGTTACATGTTTAATTTCATCTTCCCAAAAATTGGGTAATCGTTACATTATTCGTAGACACGGTATCGTCACCCTGAGGATCTATTTCCGAAGGAGCTATACTGCTTCCTAAAGAAGAATAAGTCGGTCTTTTAGGCTCGGAAGAGTAGTCGAAGTTTCGCTAACCATCATCAAAATCACGGACGACATCGCCGTCCTGCACGTTGTTGCGTCCTGCACGCACATCAATGTGACATGAATGCATCTCAACGCTTCATCTCTGTCGCACGAATTGGCAATAGAGGGGTCCACCAGCTCCATTGCTTTCCTTTCATACCATACACTCCAAGACTGCAACCATTTACAAACTCATAATTTGATCATTCCTACAAAGATCGAGAACATGGGAAATGAACGAATAAAAAAATATGGTAATTTAGGCACTCACGTGTCGTATAAGGGTTAAGGACTCGTTCGTTCTGAAGCTGGTTTTCTTTTGCCCGCTTATAATCTCCAGTAATAAAACACCGAAGCTATAGACATCAAACTTCACTGTAAAGTCAATAGTATAGGTTTTAGTGCGAGAGTTCAGAATTATGGTGCGTTTGGCACATTGGTTTTTTTTTGGTTTTTTGTGGAAAAACCAAATGGTTTTTATTTTTTGTTTGGTTAGGGTGGTTTAAAATCTGGTTTTTAAACAAGTTTTTTTCAAGTTTAGGCATGTGGAAAAAAACCACCTTTCCGGTTTTTTCCAGTTTTTTCCTACTTCTTTGTAACCCCATGATACCCTCATATATTCTTGATATTACTAAACTCATATCTAAACTTTCGTAAATTTATCCTTCAAATATTAGAGAAATTTTTATAAGTAGACAAATTGACCCTTCATTCTCACAGTACCATGGTTGCTTCAATTGTACCAGTAACATTTTTTTGAACTTTGTTGAGTATGAAGTTTGATTTTTTCGTTAACTTTTTATTAAATTAGTATGAAAATTTAATTTTCTGGATGACAAAACTATCGTTAATTTCATGAAACCGTTGCAACATATGATATCGTTAACTTTTTGCCTCACGTTTGTTGTTCTTGAATCTATAAAAAAAATTGAGAGTATATTTGTCATTTAATCTACATCATCTAGTTTAAAAACCACTACCAAACACATTTTTCCAGTTTTTAATATAATTTAAAAACCACTACCAAACACACTGGTCTAAACAAAATCTCTAAAAAAAACCAAAAAATTTCCACCACAATCTAAAAACCAGTTTTTCCACCAGAAACCATTCTACCAAACTCACCCTTAGTTGGGTCACTCACGTAGTTAAACAAATGACAATCACTATTGAAATATTCAAAATTTGGAGTAGTTGTTAATTTTTTAAAAACTCATAAGGGTAAGTGCCACTGCTTGTCCTTCGGTGGCTCGTGGAGAGAGAAAATAGTTGAGTATAATTATTTCCGTAACATACAGAACAAAAGTAATACTCCCCCTGTCCCGTTCAATTCTTTAATTTTTCCTTTTTGGTACGTCCCAACCAATTCTTGAAACTTTCCTAAAATGGAAAGTTTCTACACCGTAAAATACCATCTTACCCTTCGTAAAAAACACTATATCATCTTTTATTGGATCTAATTAAATAAATTAACAAGCTAATTAAAATTAATTAGACCCATTTCATAAACAAACCCAACCCAAAAAGAAGCCCAACCCAAACCTAACCCTAATTCATCTAAAGTCTAACCACTCATCTGTTGTTCTTCCACACACTTCTCAGCTTCTCGCCGCTCTTCGCCACTCTTCTGTTGAGATAGAGAGAGAGATGAGGGAGAGAAAGAGGGAGGGGGAGAGAGAGAGAGGGAGAGAGAGGCCGACGGTAGAGGGCCCGACGCCGCCTCCATCTCCATCTCTCTGTCTCTCTTCGTCCTCTGCGGATCTCCCTGAGGTCTCGCCGGATCTCCCTGAGGGTTCGACTTATCTCCGGCAGTAGATACCCCCGATGCCTCCATCTTCATCCCCCCAAGTCAGATCTACAGAGAAGAACCTCAGATGGGAGGAGAGAGAGGGAACGACGCGGCGGCGAGCGGAAGCAGCCCATTCAGGCGGCAGAGGATCTGATTGTTCTTCGTCTTCTTCATCTCCTCTTCTTCCCTCCCTCTTGCTATATTCTTCTTGTTCTTTATCTCCTCTTCATGCTGCTACTGTTTTTGATTTTAGATCTGATATTGGATCTACTTTTTGGTGATTTTGAAAATGTTCTTCATAGTTTGAAGATCTGTTCTTAATAGTGAAAATTTTCAGATTCAGTTATTAATGAAGAGATTAAAATGTGAATTTATGTTCATAAAAGTATGAATGTGTTCTTGTCCATGGTGTTGGCTGTGGATGTTTTCGATGTGGTTATTGTTGCTGTTAATCAAATGGAGAGAGATTAGGGAGGGAGAGAGAGGGGCACATAGTGAAAATTGTTTGAAGGAGAAGGGGAATTATGGACTTCTTATCACGTTTTTAATAAAGCAACCCATCCAGATTTTTCAAGAACTGGGTGGGACGGAGGGAGTATACTTTAATGAACAATGTAGGGCACGACATGCATGGTATTCTTGGTAATTGCAAGATTAGGCCTCATGGGTTTCAAAAAAGTAAAAAAATACTTTGAGCCCTCGTGGATGTATGCGACCGCCCTCAGCCCATCCCCTTCCTTATTAGGCTTATCAATCTCCATGCAAGTGGTTTTAGTGTGGGAGTTTAGAATTACTCATGTAGTTAATCAAATAACAACAACTACTAAAATATTTAAAAGTAAGGGTAATTGTGAAGGTTTTGAAAACTCATGAGGCCAAGGGTCACCACTTGTTCGTGGTGGATCCTGTTACAGTGCCACACTTTTAACTCACGAAAATGTACCTGCAATGGCACCAAACACCAAGTCTGGTTCAGCCAATCTCTCACTCGATTCTCCTGTTTGTTTAACAGACGTTATGTATGAGTTTGTATGAACAAATGCAGCGATGTACACGGAAATTACAAACCTTCCATTACCCGTGAACTAGAACGAAAGCTTACAATTTTGCCCAAAACTCAGCAACCAACAATGGTGCTAGTTGAGGCCACACAGCAAGCAGTTGCAATGTAAGACAGGAGCAATGTACCAAACCAAAGCCACGAACCAAGGGCCCAAGCACGAGCCAAAGGGACCACGGTTAACCGAAGGCAACTCCGTGCACCACCAAGCATGCAGCTTGTCTAACGGTTCAACACTGTTAGCCAAATTCCTCGCCATCAGCACGTATTGAGCTAGCACATCGAACCGCCGAGCTTTTCAATGAACTGGCGTGAACCATCAACTCGAGGGGCTAACAAACCACCCGCATCGGCTGAGCTCGACGTCCTCGTCGAGGCCGAATGCAAGTACTCCTTGGTTTGATCTTCGAACTGCCACAAAGTAGTATCTCTCTCCCATGTAGCATCAATTTCAGGTTTACCTTACCATTGAACCAAGAAACATGTCCTGCGATTCTTCTTGCTCTGCCCAAGTACTCGGTGATCCAATATCCGTTCAATCTTCTCTTCAAACTGTTTTCTAATGACCGGAAGGGCTCTACGGGCTTTTCTCCGCGACGGGTCTGCCTCATCTTCATGGAACCATTTTAGAAAACTGACATGAAAAGTAGGATGAACTTTGAACCTTTCAGGCAATGCTAGCTTGTAGGCAACAGGTCCAACCTTGCCCACAACTTCAAAGGGACCATCGTACTTAGGAATTAAGCCACAATGAGGTGCTTTTCTCAGAATATTCTTCCAAATCTAAGGAGTAAGCTTGAGCAACACCTTGTCACCCACATCAAACTCCAAGTCTCTGTGTTTTTAGTTACCATACTTCTTCATTCTCTTTTGTGCCTTCCTCAAACTTTCTTGTGCTTCCTCAAGTAGCTCTTGTTTCTCACGCGTTGCCAGGTATGCTGCTGGACATTTCCCACCATATTTCTTCCCAATCTCCAACGGAGTAACCGGCTGCTTTCCAAGAACGAGCTCGAACGGGCTCTTCTCTGTGGCCGACGAATGGTGCAGATTTTAGCAAAACTGTGCACTATCTAGCAAACCCAGCTAATTTTTCTGACTCGCGGTCACGTAGTGCCGCAAATACTCTTTTAGAATATGATTGATCCTCTCGATTTGCCCATCGGTTTGTAAATGATTTGCTGTGGAAAACTTCAAATCGGTCCCCATCATGTTGAACAACGAAGTCCAGAACCGACCAGTGAATCTCCCATCACAGTCACTCACAATGTCGTTGGGCAAGCCAAAATACTTCACCACGTTTCTGCAGAACAAATCTGCAACAAATTTCGACGAGCAGATTGTTGGGCAAGCGACGAAAATAGCATACTTTGAGAAGCGGTCTACCACAACCATGATCGACGTCTTGTCTTCAATCTTCGGGAAGCCACTGATGAAGTCCATAGAGACTTAAATCCAGGGACGATTGGGGATGGGCAACGGCTGTAATAAGTCGGCTTCCTTCTTCTTATTGAATTTGTCTTGTTGGCATACAAGGCAAGTCTTCACATACATCTCAACATCTTCCTCCATTTTCGGCCTAAAGTAGGAACGGGAAAGAGAGCCAACATCCGTTCACCACCCTGATGTCCCGCCCACACTGAATCGTGAGTCTCCTTCATCAACTCGCGTCTCAACCCCCGGATGCAGGGAAAAATAGACGGCCTTCCTTATAGACAAGGAGGTCCTCCTCAATGTAGAAGCGCCAAACTGTTCCTTCCTTCAATTTCTCGACTAGCTTCCCATAAGCAACATTCGTCAATGCAAGGGCCTTCAATCTCTCGGAGAAATCTGTCTCAAAACGAGTGATCGCATCCGCAAACACTTCCTTCCGGCTAAGCGCATCAGCCACCTAATTATGCCTTCCTAGTTTGTGTTCCCAAACGAAATCAAACTCAGCCAAGTACTCTTGCCATCGAGCTTGCTTCGGGTTCAACTTATTTTGGGTTGTGAAGTAAGTGTTTGTCACATTGTGGGTGTGAACAACGAACCTGGTGTGTACGGGAGAATCCTTTGAGGAAGATTCAATGTGCACCAAGAATAGATAATGGAAACACGAGGAGGTATAGGGTTGTGAGTAGGGAGAGAGTAAGATAGTAGCAACTGTATGAGAGAGAGAGACAGAGTTTTGGCAGAGCTTCCGCGTGGTTCACGTGATTAGTCTTATGTAAGGAAGGGTTAACGATCCTATATATAGTATAGAATATGACCGTTGTAGTGGGTTAATGCGCCCATTAATGGCGGCTTAATTACCTTAACCATAACGACACGTTCGTCCACATATATAGTGACCGTTACGCACTCCGTCCGCGTATACGGGAACCGTTATGAGGTTCACCGGGTTTATGGAGCTCGTGGCCATAAATCTCTCAAAGCAGTTACCACGGGTCGCGCGCAGGCTTGGTTGTCGCTCGCGCGCGAAGGAACTTACTCTAGCCTCCAAACCACTAAGTCCCTACAAGTCCTGTGTTGGTACGCGAGGGCCCTGTCTCGCAGCCCCCACGTGGATCAGCGCGGGTGGTAATCCAGTGCATGTGGAGCACAGCTAGGTGTGCGGGATGATTTCCATGTGGCTGTGATATGTCTGTCTGGAAAGCACTATCTACATTAGCCCCCTTTTTGCGCGTGAAAAAGCTAATCGGATAGACTTTAATGTGCAAAAATAGCGCGCGCTTTGCAGCTACGCACCAATTCAAATACATGAGAAATCAGCCCCCGTGCGTGTCATTATTGTTGGAATAGATTCCCTAGAGGCAATCTAGTTTAGTATGAATTTGTATATGGCTAGAAAATTCATTTATTATTTATTGGATATTTAATATAATGAAGTCCTTAGATTTACAATTGTTTTGTTTATCTTAAATATCCCTAGTCAAGTATAATGATTAATGGGACAATCATCTATAGACTAGTATGGGGTTGGATTGATATGGAGATATCATGATCCAACACATAGGTGTGCATTACGGAATGTTGCACTGGATTGACCCATCTCCGAGAAGGCTACATACATGTTATGTTGAGTCACAAGCGCTTCTCGCGGTGCAATGGTATTGTCATCCTTAGACTTGAAGTCACTAGATATTCTAGTTGTGGATCATTGTGATTCTGGTAGCGTTAAACGCTACACCGTGACTGGGTAGTTATAAAGGCGTGGACTGGATACAATGGGAAGCAAGCTTAGAGATCGTAGTGGACGTAGAGAGGATTTGCCCCTCCCACATAACGGGAGCAAATATCCTAGGCCACTCGAGGGATAGTGCTTATAGAATGTCTGGCCAGACTCAAATGAATCAATATGGGATATTGATGTTATTTGCACGAATAAGGCTATTCCCATGGATCGAGAAACTATGGATTGGATATACGAGTGTGACTTGTATGTCTCGTGTCCAATCCGGATATGGAGGCAAAGGGATGAGACAATTACTTGTACAAAGGTTGTCAAGATGACTATTCTATTAGTTGGCTAGAATGGATGTTTTGCTAGAAACCGCTCCATATTAGCAAATAGTTGCTACCCACTAGATAGAACCTATGGGGTCACACGCTATATAGAGTTGAACTAGATTTGGGAATTAATTAATTGGATTAATTAATTAGAGGGATCACTTTGCAAACCCTTGCAAACTTAGTAGGGACTAATTTGCAAGGAAGGGACTAAATTGAATTCTAGTTGGACTAGAATAAGTCATTTAGGTAGTTAACAAGGAGTTGTTGGACTATATAAAGGACCCTCCTTCCTTCCTTCCTCATAACTTATTCTCATTAGTGAACATAACAAGAGTGGGAGAGAACAAAGGAGAGAGAGCAAGCAACAAGGAGCCCGACGCCGCCCCTTGCCGCCGCCCTCGTCCCCGTCGGCCAAAAAGGGGCCGAAGCCCTCTTTTTGTCTCGTTTTGCGTGATTCGTTCTTCCTCTTCCTAATCCGGGCTAGCACCAAGGAGTTTGGGAGATCTAGGATCAACTCTAGGCGTGGATCAACTATAGAGAACGTGACATTATTCGCGTTTGAAGTCATCAAGGAGAACCCAAAGGTGTGTTTATGATTTCTAACATTTACTATCGTTATGTCTCTAGACTTGTGATACTTGGAGGGTTTTGCATGGTTTTATGTTTGATTATGTTTCCGTTGCGCGATCCATGAATCAAAACCCTACAGTGGTATCAGAGCCACAGGTCATAGAGCATAAACGTGGTTTATGTGTTACGTTTTGTTGTTTTACACCTTAATTTGATTGTTTATCGCGTAAAACAAGACAAATCAAGCATGGGATGCAATTTGTCAATAATTAATCATAACAAGATCCAATTATTGCATTGGATGCATGAATTGGTGAGTTTGAGAAATTTTAGGATCTTAGATCTAGGGTTTGGGCATCCTTGGGGAAGAAGGAGTTCTCCCAAAACAAGGAAACAACCAAACTTGGGCACCAAGCAAGGGAGTTGTTTTGGAAACAACTCCCATAGAAGGGTTCGGCCCCCCTAGGGACCGCCCCCTTGCTTGCCGCCCAAGCTTGGGAGCCCTAAGGGGCCCGGCGGCCCTAACCCGCGGGCCTAGCTTGCGGGTTTTGGGCCGGCCCGGCCCTAGGGCCTTGTGGTTCACTTTAATGGGCCCGGGCAATTGGATTGTTGGGCCCATGGACCGTTTTAACCCTAGAAATCCTAAAGTCAATTAAAATTGACCAAGCGCGTTAAAATTGGATTTTAACTGTTTATGTGCAAATCGCATAGTGATTGGATATGGCCTTAGGATGTGGTTTGATGTGGATGTTTAATTTTGTGGTTTGGTTTTACGGCCTGTGAGCTGATCAATTAATTGTAATAATTAATTAGGGTTTTATGGCCTGCGTGCCATTTTTTTCTCAACTTGTGAGATTTATTTTATTTAGTATAGATATTAGCTAGTGCTAGATAAAGTAGATTGTTAGCCAAGATTGGAGAAAAAAAGCCCAAAGCCAAAGAAGCCACAAAAGATGGAGCATGGAGCATTCCACATGACTATGAAGGATGGACCAAAAGATCAAGACGCATGGAGATGTGTTTGCATTAGGGTTCATAGATAATTCCATTGGCTTGGAATTATCTTAGTCTAGAAAAGGCCATATCCACATCACGTTTAATTTCTGTTTTTGTGGTTGTTTATTTATTGTCTTATTATTGTGTGGTTGATGTATGAATGATGCATGCAATTAGGATAATAAGATAATTAGACAACCTGGATCTATTATTTGGAGTTGTGCCCAAACTCAAATAGATAGATTAGTTGATATTGATCAACAAAAAAATTAAGAATTGAATTTAAAATCCCTCAAAATTCAAATATTGTGTTCTTGCCTTCTCGTTATTTAAACACTCATTATCATCATTATTTATCAAGCTCGTGCGTGCCAAAGCATGGCGACTTGGTTCATAATGATGGAATGCGATGGCACGTAACAATGTGCAATTGTTTAGATAAGAGGTTGAACACAACTAGGCTATTAATTTGATTAAGAAACCTAGAGGCAATCAATTGGGATTATCCATGTGGATGGATAAATAAGGAGTTATTTGCCCGATTGAACCAAGAGTTGCATATGTGATGCAATTGGAATTGTTCCTACCTAAAGTAGTCAAATTATGGGTGACTTGCCAAAGCAAGCTCATAAGGAGATGAAAGATGGATCTTGTCCCACTAGAAAATATAAGGATATTTTCCGCATTAATATCTTGAGGGTTATTAATCCGTAGAAAAATTGTGGGAGCTATATTTAATAAACTAGCCATTATTAAATATAGTCAAAAATTCACAAATACTAAAACTTGCGTATTTTCCTTTTTGTAGAATTCCAAATGGCAAACAACTCATCGAGTTCACAACATTCCCTACGATCTGTCCTTGAGAAGGACAAGCTCTCTGGAACCAACTTTCTTGATTGGTACAGAAACTTGAGAATTGTTCTCTAGCAAGAGAAGAAACTGTACGCAATAGAGGAGCATGTTCCAGAAGGTCCAGAGAACCAGACACCTGCTGCCTTAAAGGCGTATCAAAAGCGTGTTGATGACGCTAATGATGCGGCCTGCCTAATGCTTTGCACCATGACTTCTGAGCTTCAGAAGCAACACGAAAACATGAATGCTGTCGATATGATCGAACATCTAAAGCAGCTCTTCCAAGAGCAGGCGAGGGTAGAGAGGTATGAGGTCTCAAAGGCACTGTTCAAATGTCATCTGGCAGAAGGGAACCCGGTGGGACCCCATGTACTCCGAATGATCGGATACTTGGAGAATCTCGCCCGACTGGGGTTCCCGGTCGGCCAAGAGTTGGCAACGGATCTCGTGTTGCAATCGTTGCCCGGGAGTTATGGACAGTTCATTATGAACTATAACATGAACGAGATCGTTAAACCACTGCCAGATTTACTCAACATGTTGAGGAAGGCTGAACAGAGCATCAACAAGGGTAAGGGCAAGGCCATTATGATGGTGCAGAAAGGAAAGGGCAAAAGGTTTGCCTCTTCCTCCAAGGGAAGAGGCAAGTCAGTTGCCAAGTCCAAGAACCAGCCCTTAAGCCTGTTGGTGGCATTGCCAAGGCCGTGACTAAGGGTGAGTGTCACTACTGCAGTCAGCCTGGACACTGGAGGAGGAACTGCCCAAAATATCTGGAGGACAAGAGGCTTGGAATAGTGATTCCACCACCACCAGGTATTTTTGTTGTAGATGTCAATTTAACTGTCTCTACATCATGGGTATTAGATACTGGATGTGGATCTCATATTTGTCGAAATATGCAGGATCTAAAGAGAAGTAAAAGATTGGCTAAAGGGGAGGTAGATCTGCGCGTTGGGAATGGAGCAAAGGTTGCTGCGTTGGCCATAGGCGTGTGCGAGCTATCTCTGCCTTCAGGATTAGTTTTAGAATTAAATAATTGCTATTTTGTGCCTGCTATGAGCAGAAACATTATTTCTATTTCTTGTTTGGACAAGGATGGTTTTATTATTTCAATAAAGAACAATTGTTGTTCCTTTTATTTGAATAATATTCACTATTTTAGTGCGCAATTATTTAATGGACTTTATGTCCTTGATCTAAGCAATCCTGTCTACAACATTAATACCAAGCGGATTAAAATAAATGATTTAAATCCTGCTTATTTATGACACTGTCGTTTAGGCCACATAAATGAGAAACGTGTATCTAGACTCCATAAGGATGGATTACTATACTCATTTGATTTTGAATCATATGAGACATGTGAGGCTTGTTTATTGGGAAAAATGACAAAGTCCCCTTTCAATAAGAAAGGTGAGAGGACTAGTGAGCAATTGGCGCTCATACATACCGATGTGTGTGGGCCATTTGCCACGCCTGCCAGGGGTGGTTATGTCTACTTCATTACATTTACTGATGATTACAGTAGATATGGTTTTGTGTACCTTATGAGGGCAAAATCCGAATCCTTTGAAGTGTTCAAAGAATTCAAGAATGAAGTAGAGAAGCAACTTGGCAAAAGTATCAAGGCCCTACGATCGGATCGTGGAGGAGAATACTTGAGCCAAGAGTTTGACGACTATCTTAGAGAGTGTGGGATCGTGTCCCAACTCACTCCACCCGGAACGCCACAATGGAATGGCGTGTCCGAGAGGAGGAATCGAACCCTATTGGATATGGTTCGATCAATGATGTGTCAAACCGATCTTCCATTATCATTTTGGGGCTACGCTCTATTAAGTGCAGCTTTCACCATTAACCGTGTTCCATCTAAATCAGTCATGAAGACACCATATGAGATGTGGAGTGGGAGGCGTCCCACACTGTCGTTCATGAAGATTTGGTGCTGCGATGTCTATGTAAAACGTTTACAATCTGACAAGCTGGGGCCTAAATCGTATAAGTGTAAATTTGAGGGGTACCCTAAGGAAACTAAGGGATACTACTTCTACAATCCAACTGAGAACAAAGTGTTTGTTGCCCGGACCGGCGTGTTTCTAGAAAGAGAGTTTGTCTCTAAAGAAGCAAGTGGGGGGAATGTAGAACTTGAAGAGGTTCAAGAACCACAAATCACCGAACCGATTATGGAACATGAACAGGAACCACAAGCAGTTGTGGATCCACCTGTTCAGGTAACACAAGAGCTTCGTAGATCTAGTAGAGTGCGCCAGGAACCCGAGAGGTATGGACTTCTTGTAACCGATTCCGGTGACACGATGCTCATAGATGATGAGCCTACTACCTGTGAGGAGGCCATGAGTGGCCCAGACTCGCAGAAGTGGCTGGAAGCCATGAGATCCGAGATGGAATCCATGTATACCAACAAAGTATGGACTTTGGTGGAACCACCCCATGGGGCGCGGCCCATAGGGTGAAAGTGAGTCTTCAAGAAGAAGATCGACATGGATGGTAATGTGATTACCTATAAGGGCCGATTGGTGGCTAAAGGATTCAGACAGATTCATGGTATTGACTATGATGAAACCTTTTCACCATTCGCAATGACCAAATCCATCCGAATCCTACTTGCGATTGCAGCATACCACGACTATGAGATTTGGCAGATGGATGTCAAAACTGCATTCCTTTATGGGAATCTCCTCGAGGACGTGTATATGATACAGCCGGAGGGTTTTGAGGATCCAAAGCAAGCCAACGAAGTCTGTAAGTTGCAACGATCCATTTATGGATTTAAGCAAGCTTCTAGGAGTTGGAATCGACGTTTTGATGAAGTAGTCAAAGAGTTTGGCTTCATCAGAAACGAAGATGAGTCTTGTGTCTACAAGAAGGTTAGTGGGAGCTCTGTAGCTTTTCTTGTCTTGTATGTGGATGACACACTACTCATTGGAAACGACATTCCCATGCTGCAATCTGTGAAAGATTGGCTAGGAAAGTGTTTCTCAATGAAGGACTTAGGGGAAGCAGCCTATATACTCGGTATAAAGATCTATAGAGATAGATCTAAGAGGTTGCTAGGCCTAAGTCAAAGTACATATATTGAAAAGGTGTTGAAACGGTTCAACATGCAAGATTCCAAGAAGGGATTCCTTGCCCATGTCACATGGAATCACTCTTTCGAAGAGTGGTTGTCCTTCCAATGAGATTGAGAAGGAACGCATGAGTAGGATCCCCTATGCCTCGGCCATAGGATCTATCATGTACGCCATGTTATGTACTAGACCAGATGTGTCATATGTCTTGAGCATGACAAGCAGATACCAATCCAATCCGGGTGAGAGTCACTGGATTGCAGTCAAGAACATCCTAAAGTACTTGAGAAGAACTAAGGATGCTTTCTTGATATTTTGCGGTGAGGAAGAGTTGCGTGTAAGGGGTTACACTGATGCAAGCTTGCAAACCGACAGAGATGACTTTAGATCACAATCGGGATATGTGTTTTGCCTGAATGGAGCAGCGGTGAGCTGGAAGAGTTCCAAGCAAGAGACGGTAGCTGATTCTACAACAGAGGTTGAGTACATTGCTGCAAATGGCGCAGCAAAGGAGGCTGTTTGGATCAGAAAATTTGTTTCTGAACTTGGTGTAGTCCCTAGCATTGCGGATCCAGTGGAGTTGTTCTGTGACAACACTGGGGCGATCGCGCAATCAAAGGAACCAAGATCGCACAAGAAGTCCAAGCACGTGCTCAGGAAGTTTCATCTGATTCGAGATATTATCGATAGAGGAGACGTTCGGATATGCAAGATTCCTACAGATGATAATCTGTCAGACCCGCTTACGAAGCCTCTCACGCAGTGGAAGCATGAAGGGCACACTAGGAGTATGGGCATACGAGATGCGCCAGATTGGCTCTAGTGCAAGTGGGAGACTGTTGGAATAGATGCCCTAGAGGCAATCTAGTTTAGTATGAATTTGTATATGGCTAGAAAATTCATTTATTATTTATTGGATATTTAATATAATGAAGTCCTTAGATTTACAATTGTGTTGTTTATCTTAAATATCCCTAGTCAAGTATAATGATTAATGGGACAATCATCTATAGACTAGTATGGGGTTGGATTGATATGGAGATATCATGATCCAACACATAGGTGTGCATTACGGAATGTTGCACTGGATTGACCCATCTCCAAGAAGGCTACATACATGTTATGTTGAGTCACAAGCGCTTCTCGTGGTGCAATGGTATTGTCATCCTTAGACTTGAAGTCACTAGATATTCTAGTTGTGGATCATTGTGATTTTGGTAGCGTTAAACGCTACACTGTGACTGGGTAGTAATAAAGGCGTGTACTGAATACAATGGGAAGCAAGCTTAGAGATCGTAGTGGACGTAGAGAGGATTTGCCCCTCCCACATAACGGGAGCAAATATCCTAGGCCACTCGAGGGATAGTGCTTATAGAATGTCTGGCCAGACTCAAATGAATCAATATGGGATATTGATGTTATTTGCACGAATAAGGCTATTCCCATGGATCGAGAAACTATGGATTGGATATACGAGTGTGACTTGTATGTCTCGTGTCCAATCCGGATATGGAGGCAAAGGGATGAGACAATTACTTGTACAAAGGTTGTCAAGATGACTATTCTATTAGTTGGCTAGAATGGATGTTTTGCTAGAAACCGCTCCATATTAGCAAATAGTTGCTACCCACTAGATAGAACCTATGGGGTCACACGCTATATAGAGTTGAACTAGATTTGGGAATTAATTAATTGGATTAATTAATTAGAGGGATCACTTTGCAAACCCTTGCAAACTTAGTAGGGACTAATTTGCAAGGAAGGGACTAAATTGAATTCTAGTTGGACTAGAATAAGTCCTTTAGGTAGTTAACAAGGAGTTGTTGGACTATATAAAGGACCCTCCTTCCTTTCTTCCTCATAACTTATGCTCATTAGTGAACATAACAAGAGTGGGAGAGAACAAAGGATAGAGAGCAAGCAACAAGGAGCCCGACGCCGCCCCTTGCTGCCGCCCTCGTCCCCGTCGGCCAAAAAGGGGCCGAAGCCCTCTTTTTGTCTAGTTTTGCGTGATTCGTTCTTCCTCTTCCTAATCCGGGCTAGCACCAAGGAGTTTGGGAGATCTAGGATCAACTCTAGGCGTGGATCAACTATAGAGAACGTGACATTATTCGCGTTTGAAGTCATCAAGGAGAACCCAAAGGTGTGTTTATGATTTCTAACCTTTACTATCGTTATGTCTCTAGACTTGTGATCCTTGGAGGGTTTTGCGTGGTTTTATGTTTGATTATTCTTCCGTTGCGCGATCCATGAATCAAAACCCTACAATTATGACCTAGGATCCCTAGAGTCGTGCCTTCTGTTCCTCTAGGGTTTTAGGTGTGACATCAGCATTGGCCTGTGATTGCGCAATTCGGCGGTGACAGTTGCGATTCGACCATTGAAAGGACGCGACTCTTCTGTGGATTTGAATAAATACTCCTCATCCTCCATTGTTGCAAAATACTGCTTCTCTCTAGAGTGAATGTTTTTTGAAATCCTCCGAGAGTAAATACAGATAATCAACCACCAGTTCTTCCTTGCAAATCGTATTCTTCAAATCGCTTCATCATCACAAGGTTGGCTTGTTCAATTTAAATTAATGCTCTTCATACCTTTTGAACTGTCTTGAACCTGAAAACCCAGAATCGTTTGAAACACGCCTTTGTTTGAAACTGTGAAAGAAGTTCCTTTTAAAACCCTAAAAGATGAAAACGATTTAAGACGATAGTTTTCTGAAATTTTGAACCCAGAACTGTTCATCTCCCAAAATTGATAGTCTTGAAACCCAGAAACTTGTAGGATCTGCTCTTGGATTTGAAACTGAAAGTGGATGCATTTGTCCCCCCTTTTTTCTTGATTTGTAGAAATGGCCAAGACAAAAGTAACCAAATCCTTGAAAGAAGCCGAAGAAATCCCTGATCTTCCCAAGACCTTCTAGAATAAAGCTCCATATCAGGGTGGAGAAGACTTCTACCATGCTAGAACTGAAGTGGGGAATCTACTAGACCCAATTTTTGAAGATCTGCTATTGCTGAACCCTCTCACTAGTCGAGCGGAGTTGGATCTAATTGACGCCAAGGATGTGGTGAGATTGGGTATCGAGAATGGGTTCTTCCCCCATACTGATATCTCTAGCCAAGCCTTCGTGCAAAAGATGGAGATAAGGGATGAGTGGACCGACCATGTACTGACTCACCATGCCATTTTACTAGACCAGACTGGGATTTACTATGCTTTCAGAGCTACAAAAGGTGCTGCCGTGAAACTGGATCAGACTATGCTTCTGAACCTCTTTTCTCGATACTCGCCTGCGACTCACACCTTTCACTTTGCCGAGTTTGAGGCAGCCCCCACCTTGGAGGATGTTCTCATGCTGTATGATCTTTCTCCCATGGGCGATGATCCCTTGGCTCCTCTAAAATATGATGCAGAACTCGCTCTTTCTGCGCAGATGGAGGAGTGCTTGACTGAGGTGAAGAAAATTTCGACTCGTTGGACATCCGCGGAAGTTCTTCCCACATGGCAATTGGTTGAGACCGCTGCGAAGAATACTTGGGGCAAATGGGTACAATACTTCTTTCGCCACTATGCGAATAATAAAATCACCAAGGAAATATTGGAGAAAGATCCCAAAGCGAAGAACTACATCAAAGGGAAAGGGTATCAGTTGACATAGTGCGGATTCCTTTGCGCTTGGCTATCACGATATTTGATCGATGGTCATCCTCATGATGGGGTCTTTTATCATGTCTTTCCCCTTACTGTCAAACTGGCTCTCGGCCAAAATGTCCCACTTGGGCCTCTGGTGCTGGGAACCCTTTATCATCCGTTAGACCAACTTGTAGTTGCGATTGAGGAATCGCGCGGTCGTCTCGATGTGTTGAATTTTGTCAACATTTCATTTCTCACCATGTGGTTGTTTGAAAGGTGCCCTTCATATGCTCCCATCCCTTCGAAGCCCAAGAGTTGGAATGTTACGGGTGCGAAGAATGCACTTCGAAGTGGGAGAGC
Source organism: Linanthus parryae (assembly GCA_023055425.1). Classification (NCBI taxonomy): domain Eukaryota; kingdom Viridiplantae; phylum Streptophyta; class Magnoliopsida; order Ericales; family Polemoniaceae; genus Linanthus; species Linanthus parryae. The sequence continues at coordinate 879,723 of JALGPY010000017.1, forward strand.
TGTGCAAGTGCACGGTCAAGTAATATAGGGGTGGCATTTCAACGCCGAGTTATCGATCCCACGAGGACAGACTTGAGATTATTTAATTAGTTATTTAGTTTAGAATACGGGACAAGAGGAAAGATTTGATTGATTTATGAATTAAAATAACAACTAAGCTAATATTTTTGTATTTTTTTTATATTTAAGAAATAGATATGGAGAAACTAGGAAATCTCTAGGTCACCTAGGGCTGTAGCTGAATTCCGGATTATCTAAATAACACGTTAATTCTATCCTAATCAAGCCGGGTAATAGGCTATGAAAATATCCTGTCGGTCTCATGTCATTTTACGTCTCGATTAACTACAATCTCCTCTCGGTCTCATGTTGTCTACCGGTCCGTTCTAGCAGGTCATCTACTGGTACGATAACGGGTCCTGTCGGCCCACCGTTTCACGAAACAGCGGAATAATCCTACCGAATCTACCCACACTAGGCTAACACTTCTCCTTTTCGATCGCGGTGATTCAAGGTTGTTATTCACGTCTCATCCTAGCTAGTTAGAATCACTGTCGCGCATTCTCTAGCTAAGTAGTATTTCCGGGTCATGACTCCTTCAAAACTAAGAATTAAGTGTAGCACGTGAACAATTGACTTAGAACGATATTAACTTTAAGCGAGACAATGATTCAAGAACAAACCCTAGCTTCAATAACAATCAAATCCTACACTAGTCGTGTCAATATACTAGAATCATCAATTAGATCATGAAACTAACAACTATTCATTGAATCAAAGACATAGGCATGAAACAAGACTTGAATCCGGGAAATAATCCGTCTACATAACCCTAGGCTCTCATAGAGATGACCAGCAATGGAATTTAGCTAATATTAATCAACCAAACAAAGCTTACAAGTTTCTCCATAAAGATTGAGAGAGAAGAAGAAGAAAATCAAAAACCTAGCTCTCCAATGGTGGCTTTTGTGTTCTCTTCGTCCCCGTCTTCCTCCTTCATGTCCTCCCTTTGTTTCCTGCTCCAAATATGCGTGAACACTCCCCCAAAGTCGTCCTTCTATGTTAGATTAGGTCTGGAGTCTTCAAACATTCAAAAATAGCAAAACAGCCCCAAAAATCCGCGTTGGCCCTCTCTGTTTGTGCGAACAAACGACTGTTCGTGCGAACAAACTTTTACTCTCTGTTCACACGAACAACTTTCTTGTCCGTACAATTTAATAGCCTCTTTTTCTCAGATTTGCATCCTCTTTGACGGACCATATCTTTCTCCTCCGATCTCCGTTTCAGCTGCGTGACCTATCGTTGGAAAGCTCTTTGAGTCTACTTTCATATGCCACTAGTCTCACTCCAAAATGTATTGTAGAACTCAATATACTTTCAAAATAGTGGAGATTGGTCACTTTTGCTCTTCTAACTTTGCTTCTCTTGCTTCCTCTTGAGTTTGTTTTGCTTCCGAAGTGTCATGCCTCCTAGCCATCGTTTAGCATCCGTTCATGTCAAGACAACATGAACAACCATACCAAGAGATTATATTTGACAAATAACATCGAAATATGCATCGAAACACCCGGATTAAAAATAAAGTGCTAAAAACTCAACTTTCTACGTTTTCTCAACATTCATAGTGTAAAACTCATATTTCAACCCGGGAATCACGCAAAACGATATAAAATATGCGAGAAATATAACTCTATAACGAGTTATCAAATTCCCCCACACTACCCTTTTGCGCGTCCCGAGCAAAATCAATCCTGATACTACGTTTTAATCCACCGAATTGCATACAACTACACTAGCCATGTGACACAAATAACCCACACACGCAATGCAATCTACATGCCTATAAACAATGCAACTCGATTATCAAACAATGCAAAAATTAAAACAATGCAAAAATTAAAACAACACAAATATTTTTTTCTTTTTTGTTAGAGATCGGGCAATCTCGCTATCACTAACCGAAATCATCAAGTTCTCACAAGTCTCTTTTGCAATTCACACAACCGCAATAAGGAATTGAAAATACAATGATCCTACGCACAAGCTCACTAAAGAGTCCCCAAACATCCACCAAACTCAATCCAAGATCCGGGCACGTCCTTTAGCTCAGAGGGTCTAGGGACCCTTCTTCCTGTTGTAGTCTTTCGTCGCCAAGTCATTTGAGGTTTTCAGACCCTCTTAGCCGTTATTGCAATTGAATGCAAATTTTTCCATTGACGGGGGACACAACTCCGTGTAATATGGCTTGACTTTAATTTTCATTAGACGCTCTAATTGGATTGAATCCAAATTCTCCACGTGAATGGAGGCACATTAGGTTGTTCACCGTATCTAATCGAAGAGAAGATTTTGATTCTTTTTTTTTTCTTTTTCATTCTCTACAAATTTTTCAACCGTGCATTTAGAGAAGTGTGGGCTTTTTCGGTTAGCTCTTGAAACTGCCTTAAGGGATGGTGGTGTACGCCCCCCGACTTCGCTTAGGCTGAGGCAACCGTACCACATGGAACCGGCTCAACACGAAGGTCCACCCAAGATTTTCAAGAGTCCACAAGTTTCCACTCGAAAATAGACTATTCAACTCCTTAGGACTAAATCCTCCTAGAACAATAAAGGAACTAAAGGTATGCCCTCGTCTACTATCCACTTTTCCCTGAATACCCGGGACATCCTTTCGTGAAACAAGTGCGCGAGATACTAAGAATTAAAGACATCCCTACTACGGTGCTTCCTATTCATTTAGACTCTTTCATTGAACTCTCTCTGGTTTCAAGCTTCATCAATTTCCCTTATTCTCAAAAAATTTAAAATTTTATTGATTTATGTTTTTGTTTTTCTTTTCTCATATTTTCCTAAACTCTATATGCTTTTGGTCAACTCGATAATCACAACGATTGGGTAGGGGAATCAATAAATTAAAAGTGTTATACAATGCAGAAATTTGAAACTATCACAATACGCCACTGCAAACATTCTACGCTAACAACACGTACTAGAGAATACGATACGACACAACTACATGTAACTGGCGATGCATAACTGACATGGCTAGCAAAATTGTACACAGACCCCCCCACACTTAAGCATTTCGTTGTCCTCAACGAATTTAGAGATATAATTAGAGGACTCACCGCTTAATGTGTTGGCGGTGGATCTACACAATTATCGCTCAAAACGTAGAACAGAGAGAGTTAGAGGTACCTGGGCTGCCCGGACCTACATGGGCACCGTGTCTGCAAAACTGCAACAAGAAGGGTTCTTGTGGACCGTTGATAGTTTTCGAAAATGTCTCATCTCGCGTCCGGATTCCGATGCGCCTACTCAACATTCTCTATCGCACGCATCAAGAAGGGGAACCCGTAGCGTCTTCTGTACCTGTGTCCCTGCACACTGATTGAAAGAATTAAAGCAACTCTCTCCCACCCCTCAAAATCAAATATGGAGAACTAAAATAACGAACATAAATAAATAGCATCCTACTCTACATTGGGTTGCCTCCCAAGCAGCGCTTGTAATTTAAGGTCCACAGCCCGACCCAGTTACCTCAACCGAAAAGGAAGGTGGAGGATGCTTTATCCCTCCACTTCTTCTTCTTCCACCATCTCTTTTCCAAAACCTTACGTGCACCCTTGTGCAGCAAAGACGGTGGAGAGTTGTGGGAGATGACTCCTTTCATTTTGCAATTGATCTTCTTCAGAAACTTCCACCAAGTAGCACTGGGCTCAAATGAATCTATGGCCATAAAATCATCCCAGTAATACCTCATCTGTGCTAGATGCTCTTCACATGACCCATGCAATTCATCCAAACCCCCACACTTGTTTGTTTTCAACTCCTTGACTGTGGTGTTTGGATCATCAATATAATATCCAATACGACACGAAATTGAAAATTTCTCATGATGCTCTTCCCCATAAGAATATCCATACATAAGCCTTTCCAACTCATCACAGACTTGATTAACATGAGATATGGAGAATTCTTCAAAAGTTTGAGTAGGGGATTTTACCTCAACCGATATGGGCACAAGTGAATCATCAGCTTCAGCGTCGGCACACCACAGGCTTCCAATGCTGGTGTCTTCCCATTCATGCCAAGGATGTGAGGGCGCCTGTGGTCCTGGCTTGCAATACAGCAACTCTTCCCATCTTCGGCACACAGGTCCACCCCAGTCTGAATCAGAGTCTGATTCCACATTAATGGCTGAGTCCACCAATGGTTCCTGGACACTATAGTCTTCGTTCAACTCAGGTATTTCTTCTTCCACTTGTGGTGGGGATGATGAAGGTTCAATTTTTGGCTCACTGTCATTTGGCACGGTCTCTTCTTGTGGATCTTGAATTATTGATTCCCTTGCTGTTGACAGTTTTTCTATTCGTTTCTTTATCCTCTCCATCATCTCCCTCACGTATTCCCTACCTGTGGCAGAATCCTCTTGTGGCACTTGTGCTGCTATGGACAAAAATTTGGCGCACACTTCGATGTCATTCATAATATTACGCCGTTCTGCCATAATCGCTTCTGAGTCTTCCTGGTGCTGATGAAGCTGGGGTGCATTTACTCCACATGAGTCTCTACGCTCGTGCCAAATTCCGCATACGTAGCAATAAATTATGCATGCATCCTCGTCTTCATGGTTACCCCTACAGCGGAAACAGTAGGGGGGACCCGAATAACAGTCTTCGCTCCACATGCTTATATTTTCTCTTGCTTCCTGCGTTCCTGAAAAACAGACTCACAAGACACCCGCGAAGCACAGAGATATAGAATAAAAAAAATTAAAACTAAAACTAAAATAAAAGTACTCTAAATTAACTCTTAACTAAATAATCTACCGTTGTCCCCGGCAAAGGCGCCAAAAACTTGACGCGATTTACTAACGCGTATGCGCAAGTGCACGGTCAAGTAATATAGGGGTGATATTTAAACCCCGAGTTACCGATCCCACGTGGACAGACTTGAGATTATTTAATTAGTTATTTAGTTTAGAATACGGGACAGGAGGAAAGATTTGATTGATTTATGAATTAAAATAACAACTAAGCTAATATTTTTGTACTTTTTTATATTTAAGAAATAGATATGGAGACACTAGGCAATCTCTAGATCACCTAGGGCTGTAGCTGAATTCCGGATTATCTGAATAACACGTTAATTTTATCCTAATCAAGCCGGGTAATAGGCTATGAAAATATCCTGTCGGTCTCATGTCATTTTACGTCTCGATTAACTACAATCTCCTCTCGGTCTCATGTTGTCTGCCGGTCCGTTCTAGCAGGTCATCTACTGGTACGATAACGGGTCCTGTCGGCTCACCGTTTCACGAAATAGCGGAATAATCCTACCGAATCTACCCACACTAGGCCAATCCTAACACTTCTCATTTTCGGTCTCGGTGATTCAGGGTTGTTATTCACGTCTCATCCTAGCTAGTTAGAATCACTGTTGCCCATTCTCTAGCTATGTAGTATTTCCGGGTCATGACTCCTTCAAAACTAAGAATTAAGTGTAGCACGTGAACAATTGACTTAGAACGATGTTAACTTTAAGCGAGACAATGATTCAAGAACAAACCCTAGCTTCAATAACAATCAAATCCTACACTAGTCGTGTCAATAGACTAGAATCATCAATTAGATCATGAAACTAACAACTATTCATTGAATCAAAGACGTAGGCATGAAACAAAGACTTGAATCCAGGAAAGAATCCGTCTACATAACCCTAGGCTCTCATAGAGATGCCTAGCAATGGAATTTAGCTAATAGTAATCAACCAAACAAAGCTTACAAGTTTCTCCATAAAGATTGAGAGAGAAGCAGAAGAAAATCAAAAACCTAGCTCTCCAATGGTGGCTTTTGTGTTCTCTTCGTCCCCGTCTTCCTCCTTCCTGTCCTCCCTTTGTTTCCTGCTCCAAATATGCATGAACACTCCCCAAAGTCGTCCTTCTATGTTAGATTAGGTCTGGAGTCTTCAAACTTGTAAAAAATAGCAAAACAGCCCCAAAAATCCGCGCTGGCCCTCTCTGTTCGTGCGAACAAACGACTGTTCGTGCGAAAAAACTTTTACTCTCTGTTCACATGAACAACTTTCTTGTTCGTACAATTTAATAGCCTCTTTTTCTCAGATTTGCATCCTCTTTGACGGACCATATCTTTCTCGTCCGATCTCCGTTTTAGCTTCGTGACCTATCGTTGGAAAGCTCTTTGAGTCTACTTTCATTTTCCACTGGTCTCACTCCAAAATGTATTGTAGAACTCAAGATACTATCAAAATAGTGGAGATTGGTCACTTTTTCTCTTCTAACTTTGCTTCTCTTGCTTCCTCTTGAGTTTGCTTTGCTTCCGAAGTTTGTTTCATGCCTCCTAGCCATCGTTTAGCATCCGTTCCTGTCAAGACAACATGAAAAACCATACCAAGCAATTATATTTGAAAAATAAGATCGAAATATGCATCGAAACACCCGGATTAACATTAAAGTGCTAAAAACTCAACTTTCTACGTTTTCTCAACATTCATAGTGTAAAACTCATATTTCAACCCGGGAATCACGCAAAACGATATAAAATGTGCAAGAAATATAACTCTAATAAAGATTTATCACGAGCCTCTCGATGTGTTGAATTTTGTCAACATTTCATTTCTCACCATGTGGGTGTTTGAAAGGTGGCCTTCATATGCTCCCATCCCTTCGAAGCCCAGGTGTTGGAATGTTCCGGGTGCGAAGAATGCACTTCGAAGTGGGAGAGCTGCCCGGTGGTATAAGACCAATTCTCCTAAGTGTTCTTGGAGCTTGGTCTGCGATGATCGAGCAAAGTTTACTGCCAGGCCCTATACCACTCGCATTGAGAATGTGCGATTCTTCCCGAAGCTGTACCCTAACAAAGATGGCTCCCTCTCCGAGGACACTATCATCAGCGGAGATGATTGCTATAGATAATTTCTCTGCTGGTGTTTGAGAGGTTCACTTCCTGCTCTTGTTGAAAACGTCACTGAGATATCTTCCAAGTATGAGCGGATCACGGTCGATGTTGACCCTACTCGCGTTTTCCCCCAGTTTGGCTTTGACGCAGTGGAGCCTTCGATTTGGCCTAGGTCAGTGAACATAGACTGCTACAAGCGACTGGTGATGAAGCGATATAAATCCATTCTGCTTAGCAACTTGCCTTTCACCCAGCCCTCAGGGAAACGTGTAGGTCGCCCTACCAAAATTTGGATTGCTTACTGGAACGCTCAACAAGGTTTTCCCTTTTTCAGTGCTGCTTGAGGAGGTTCGCATCTGGAGACCGTTGTCCATCACTGGTGAACTCTATTGTTAAAGAAAAGAGGCAAAAGCTGTTCATCCCTCTGGTCATGGAAATGGCTCCCAAAGTGGAGGCTCTTATTCGCGAGGAGATGGACGTATTCGCTCGCTCCCTAATAGACGAAGGTGCTGAAGTGGACGCAGAGGTTGCCCCGAAGGTTAAAAAGAAAAAATAGAAGGCAATTGTGATCTCTTCGCCGCCCAGGGAAGCTCCAGCTTCGTTTCCCGTGAAGTTCCCTGTTTCCAAGGGAAAAGGAAAAGGTCGCATGCAGAGCAAGCCGCTGAAAGATCTCGCAGTTGAGTCTTTCAGCCCCTATGATCAGGAGGAAGAAGTCGAAGGATAAGAAGAAGAAGAAAGATAAGAAGAAAGATAAAAAGAGGAAAGATAAGAGGAAGAAAGAGAAGAGGAGATATGAGAAGAAAGCTCAGAAGGTAACGCAAATGAACTTAATCTTCTTTGAATTGTGACTTTCGCAATAGTGTCGTTAATACGAAAACTTTCTTCGCAGATGATGATGCTGAGACCATCAGTGGCCTTTTGGCCAAAGAAAGGCGAAAGACAAAGGGATCTCGCTCAGATGCTTCTGGTGAGCCCATAGACGAGGTCATAATTGCCGAGTCTAAGAGAATGGCTGCGGAGGCAGAAGAGAGAAGGAGGAAGCGCGAGGAAGACGACATAGAGATGATGAAGAGAAGAAGTCTGGAAGAGCAGCATGCTAGTAGCATGAGCGTGGCTGCCTTGGAACGAGCTCAACAAGATTTTGAGGAGATCGCATGTGACGAAGAAGGTACAATTTTTAACCTTGCGGTGTCTTACCAAGAGGTAATTTTTGGTGCATTAAAGCACGGTCTGTCTAAAGATGATATTCGCCTATGGTTAGTGAGCAAATGTGGCGAACCTTCAGGTAAACATTTGAACAATGTTTATAAGCATCACTTAACAAATCATTCCTTATTATAACGAGCTTTTATGTAACATCAGGTCATGCACACCTTAAGGATGTGATAAATGAGGATACCTCTGTAGGATACGGTGTCGCATCTATATCGTATGATGTTGGAGATGCGATCCCACATAAGTGTGGAGGTTCTCGCTTTTGATCTAACAGAACAAAATATAGGAAATGATTCATAATTCGAGTTACCTTAATGACTTGTCCAAATTTGTCTTGCAGGTGGTGCTATTCCAAATGAGCCTGCTGCTGCTACAAGTGAAGTTGTCGTTGCACAAGGCACTACTGCTGATGCTCCAGCTGCGAGGCCGGCCATTGATGAGGCAAGTGTTGGTGGTCCTGTTGTTGATCCTTGCGACCCTCTGTCGTGCGAGGTTCAGCTTATCTCTCCTCCCAGGAGTTTTGCCAACAGGCCTGGGTTCTTAAGGAGTGTCATCGTCCCGAATGCAAAGGTCATTGCTCAAAATAGCTCTGATGATGCCATGGTGTTTGAGAAAAGGAGTCAGCCTCCCATGTCTCATGCTCCAGAGCGAAGTTCGCATACAGAGAAGCCTTCCATGGTTGCTGAAGATGCAGGGGAGACCCTAGAAGATGTGATTGAGGTGTCTGACGATGGCGGTCTTGACACCGAAATGCGAGAGAGATATGCTGGGGATCAGCATGTGGGAGAAACTGGCACAATTGAAGAGATGGAAGCGGAGGGTTCCGGAGCTGAAGTTCATGAAAATGAACAAGTCATGGAAGACATAAAATCGCATGAAAATGTTGATGCTCCAATAGACGCTCCTGAGCCACATGAACCTCTTGTAAATGAGGACGCCCTTGGGCATGCAGAAATTGGCCCAGACATCTTGCAGCCATCGCACGCGAACGTGGACGCCCCAGCTGAGATCGCAGTTGGCGATGACAGTTGCGGTCCTTCCACTGTCACACCTGTTGATGAAGTTCGCGGTGTTAATACTCCACCCATTTCTTCAAGTCCTGCTGATTCCGTTAATGTTCCAGGGTCTCAGCAAAATCCAGCCGTCTCTTCTGTTGAGTTGGATTTCTCCCAAGTTCCCATCGCATGGAGTTTTTGGGGTTCGCAGGCAAGAGCTGCCATTGCACATGCTGCTACTTGTGTTATTCCTGCTAATTACGAAGAACGCGAGGTTCAAGCTGACAGACAAGTAATGCAGCAAGGAGGTGCTTCAACAATCCCAACCGTGCACATTCCTACTCTGCGTCAAATCATTGAATGAACAGGTATGCCGTTGTATGACCACATCAAATACTTATTGTATTTCTTTGATAATCATTCGCACTCCTAAACTTGTTATTTCTTCAGGAATGAGACAACCTGATGTGGATTGGCTTAGAAAGATGCGCCTATCGTACCCAGGATCATTTGTGAGAGCTTTGGAGTTGGGTCCCTTTGATAGGAGATTTTTCTTGACTGAAGCCACTTGGATTTTGGAACAATTATCTGCAACGACTCCCGCTACCATTTCGACTGAAAATGCGCGGACGCTCTTCAATACGTGCCAAAGGCTTCAAACTAATGCTCAAGGCAGGTTGGACTTTGGTTTCCTTTTTGATAGGGTCAGCCAAATTCTCACCTCTGTGATGTTGAAGTACGGCCACCTCAACCTCGCTCTTGAGAAGAAGAAAGTGGAGGATCAAAAGAAGAAGGCTGAGGAAGCTGCCAATCTCTTCCACGCGATGAAGGCTAGCTATGAAAAACTGAAGCAAGAAGTCAAACACGCGGAGAGAGCTTCGCTCCTGTTATCGCCAGAGGATCCTTTAGACAAGGATTTGTTTTGAGAGTCGCATATTGTAATGCCCCCTTTTTTTTAGACACTTGAACTCTATGTTAGCTTTTGCTTTTCTAAAAGATCTTCTGCTCGCGTTTCAATGCAATAACGGTTATGGCGTCATGTTTTTTACGTAATTACCAGGTTTATTGTGTCATTAACTTTATTAAATAAGGCGTGCTTACCATGTATTGGGCCCCATCCTTATCATGACCCGGAGTCATTAAATAAGACGTGCTATTGTATCGTCATAGCCTTTAGTAGGGTCATTGATTCTTGCTTGTTTCCGAGGCGTTGTCGACTCATCAAGGAAACTAAAGAGTCCCCTCTGAGTTCTATATAAGCCTCCCTTCCTGCTATTTTGTTCTTCATCAAAATGTTGTTTCTTGTGAGTCCTCAGGACTGGTGGTATTGGCCCTTGACCTTTGTTGATTCATATCAAGTCCGGGCTTCCAAACCTGAGTTTGTGCGTTGTGCTATAGAAGTGGCTCCCAAGAAATTTTTCGGAAAGACCTTTGATTCAACCGATCTCTTTGATGATCAATTGTGTATTTTTTTCCGTTTGAACAAAGATCCTTTCTTCTTCATTATGTTTGCAGGGATTGTCTCCGACGACTTTTCGGCGAAGCACAACCTTGTGCCGGTTCCACTACCAGTAAGTACTAAACGGTGTGCATCTTTGCCGGTTCTTCGGCAGAGAACTATTTGCCACCATTGTTTCATACAAGGTGTAACGAGTGATTGTGTTTATCCCTTGTACACAATCAGCTTCCTGTCCCATGAGCTGTTCTCCCATTTGTTCTTCACGTCTGCAGCCTTCATGGCGTGAAGTTCATTTGGCACTTCACCATGGCAGGGGTACGAACGAGAGCTCTGTTTTGATCGAGGACGTCGATGACGGCGTCACGTTTCATAGATTTAGTACACGTAGATTCAGGCTTTAGATTAGGAATTTTCCCTCAATGCAAGCTTTTGCTTGTAAGCTGTTATCTAGACAGATATATTGTAAGCCATATTTGACCGTTATGAAAGTATGCGTTTTCATTTGCTCTTTTGTCTGCTAAAATAAATTGTAACTTTGCGTATGAACTTGCTATATGATGAAACAAGCTTTGTATTTCTGCTGCAGTTGTATCCAAATGATGTTTGAATAAATTGCTATCTAAGCAGATATACTTTGAACTGCATGAGCGCGTTTTTATCATTGCTGCTATCTAGGAAAATAGGCTTTAGATCGCTTAGGATCTTATTTTGTTATGGCTGCTATCTAGGCAGTTAGGCTTTAGATCGCACATGATCAATTTTGTTATGGCTGCTATCTAGGCAGATAGGCTTTGGATTGCATAGGATCATATTTTTTATAGCTGCTATCTAGGCAGATAGGCTTTGGATCGCATAGGATAATATTTGTTATAGCTGCTATATAGGAAGATAGGCTTTGGATCGCACGGGATCATTCTTTTTATGGCTGCTATCTAGGCAGATAGATTTTGAACGCATTGACATATATGAACAATTAAGTAAATAAAGCAATAAGACAATTTAATAAAGTTCTCTGATATGGGAGAGTCATTATTATTAAGGCATCCTCATATGGGAGGAGCATGAGAACATATTCCTCATATGGGAGGAAGTAATGTAGAATACATAAAGGAAACAGAACTTTGGACCGCAGGTAATGAAAGCAACAAAATTCATGAATCAAAGTAAAGAGATGAGCTAGGGATAATACTTTTTGATCCATCGCATATTGATTGGGGTTGGAGTTGTTGTAGTCCCATGAAGTCTCTGAATTGTGTAGTAACCACTGTCGTAGACTTCTTTGAATTCAAATGGTCCTTCCCAGTTATCCGTGGACTTAGGATGGGCTGCCTCTCGCATACAATGGTCTGAAGCTCGTAGAGCCAAGTCCCCAACTACAAAGTCTCGGTGCGGAACTGTTTTGTTGTATGCGTGAGCGATCCTTTCCTTGTATCTTTTGTTTGCTCTCTTTGCCTCTTCGCGCCTTTCTTCCAGAAGAATAAGATTATGATCGCGTTGATTTTCATACAAAGCATGAAAAGCTATCCTGGCAGAGTTAACTTTAATTTATGCTGGTACAACAGCTTCGGCTCCTTAACACAGAAGGAACGGGGAAAACCCTGTAGGAGTCCTCGGCGAAGTGCGATATGCCCATAAAGCCAAATTTAGAGAGTTTGCCCACTTCTTGTGATCATCCGCGACCATTTTACTCAGAATTCTTAGCAGTGTCTTGTTCGCTGCCTCTGCTTGTCCATTCCCCTTCGCGTAATAAGGCGTGGAGCACACCTGCCTTATGTTGTACTCTGCTAACTTCGCAGCCACCTGGCGATTTACAAAAGGAGTTCCATTATCGGAGAGGATGGTATTGGGGATCCCAAATCGGTATACGATGTTCTCCTGAACAAAGTTAACAACGGCCAGCGCATTTGCTGTCTTGAGCGGCACCGCTTCTATCCACTTAGTGAATTGCTCCGTTGCGGTCAAGGTAAACTGATTTCCATGCGAGGCTGGTCTGATGGGGCCAATAAAATCTAGGGCCCATGTGCGGAATGGCCAAGGTATTCCCAATGCGTGGAGGTCTACAGCGGGAGCGTGCACAAGGTTGCCTTTGAACTGACATTATTGACATCTTTTCACCTTGGTGCGGCAGTCTGCTTCCATTGTAGGCCAGAAGTAACCAACAGTGAGGAGCTGTCTGCATAACTTCGCGCCTCCTTGGTGCTCCACTTGATGAGACAAATCCATTACTTCTTGCGCTTCTTTACTATCCAGACATCTGAGCAAATTCCCCTCGTGACCTCTTCGCCAGAGTATGTTTTCCCTCACAACATATCGGGTTGCCTTTATTTTAAGCTTCTCAGCTTCCTTTCTCAGAGTTGGCTCAATTCCTTCCGTCAAGTAGTCAAAGAGTGGCTTCCTCCAGTCTGCGTCATCATCGATTGCAGCAATCTCCAAAGAGTCTTTGACCAATGTACAGCTCGCAGTTCCCTTGAATAATCGCGGCAAACGTTGAAATATTTGGCCAATGGATCCCATATCTCTGGGATTTTCTGTAAACAAATACCTCGTTTTCCCCACAAGAGTGTTGGTGGATCTTTTCCAATAGTGCATGCCTTTCCTGCTGCGAGACACACCGCATGAGTATTCCTCCTGGTCCCTTAAAGTAAAGGGAATTATTGTGCACGCAATATCCCTTTGTGGATTCCCAATTATCTTTGCTCGTTCCTTCAGCAATCACACGCAGTATTGGCTTCCTCCAATCCTCATCTTCTGTGGGATCCTCTTCGCATACCTCTTGTTTAAGGTCGGAGTTGTTCTAACTTCAATCAAAATTCTTTCTAGGCACTTGTCCGCACTGATTTTTGATCCCAGGGTGGCAAAAGCGTCCGCGTGCCGATTATCAACTCTAGGGGTGTGCTCATACTTAACATCATGAAATTGTTGCACCAGCTTCTGCACCATAGTCCTATAAGGCAACAAGTTGACCTCCTTCAATACATACTCGCCTGAAGCTTTCTTGACAATGATCTTGGAATCCCCCATGATCGTCAAATTGTTAACTTCCAACACCTTCGTCGCGCGGAGCCCTGCGATCAGAGCCTCGTATTCTGCTTCATTGGTTGTTACTGGAAAATCTAGCTTAGTGGACATTTGGATGACCTCCCCATATGGCTTAGTCTGTACAATGCCAATTCCACCTCCTTTCCTAGTCGATGACCCATCCAAATGCAACTTTCAGTATGGTGACTCGATTGCATAGATCTCATGACCTTCTAGCTCCTCCTCTATCATTGGCTCATAATTGTTGTCTGGAAGCTGTGATAAAAGGTCTGCCAGTGACTGAGATTTAATTTCCTTTGGACGAGCACACGTGATGTCGTACTGCGATATGGTCATGTACCACTTTGCTAATCTTCCGCAGGGAGAGGATTGGCTCAAGAGATACCGGATAGGGTCGCTTTTTGTGATTAACACAACTTTATGTGAAGCGAAAATAATGCTTTAACTTTTCTATTACGAAAAATAAAGCAAGGTAGTGACGCTCAATATCAGTGTACCTGGACTCGGCCGGCTGTACCACACGAGAGATATAGTAGATTGGCCTTTCTTGCCCCTCATGCTCTTGGGCTAGTAGCGTTCCTATGGATTTCCTGGTCGACGTCAGGTACAACAAGAGTGGTGACCCCAACTGCGGTGCAATCATTACTCTTGGCGATGTCAATAAGTCTTTCAGCTTCCCAAATGCGGCTTCATGTTCCTCCGTCCAGTTGTACACATCATTCTTCTTGAGAAGATCGCCAAAGCAGAAAGTCAGCTCTGCAATTGCTGGCACGAATCTTCGCAGATAAGACAGCTTTCCCAAGAATGTCTTCAAAGTGCTCTGATTGTGGGGCGCCGTCATGATGGTGATTTCTGAGATCTTTTCAGGGTCAGGTTCAATTCCATGGCGGTGAATCACACACCCCATGAACTTCCCAGAAGTTACTCCGAACGCACATTTCATCGGGTTCATCTTAAGTTGAGAGCTTCTGCATCTTTCGAATACTTTCCGTAGATCTTCCTGATGGTCTGCTTCTTCTCTTGATTTGATAACCAGATCATCAACATAGAACTCCACTTCCTGATGCATCATATCATGGAAAGAGCCATCATAGCTCGCTGATAGGTTGTGCCCGCATTTTTATTAGTCCAAAGGGCATAATTGTGTAGTTAAAGACCTCAACTAGCGTGATGAACGCAGTTTTCCTCGCATCCTCAGGGTCCATCTTGATCTGGTTATATCCGCTGAACCCATCCATAAAGCTGAACATTCGATGTCATGCGGTAGAGTCAATGAGAAAGTCGATATTTGGCAACGGGAAGTCATCATTTGGGCAGAAGCGATTAAGATCCCTTAAGTCCACACAGATACGAAGCTGCATGTTCTCTTTACCACTGGCACAATGTTGACCAACCAGGTAGGATGATGATTTGGCTAGATGAATTTGGCATTCAACAGCTTGACTATTTCTTGCTTGATCTTCACGTTGATTTCTGGTCTGAAGCTTCTCGCCCTTTGCTTTACTGGTTTGGATCCCGAGACAACATCCAATCTTTACATTGTTACGCCCGTTTCAAGACCAGGAATTTCATCATATTCCCAGGAAAACACATCCTTGTATTCTGTCAGCAGCTGCAGCAATTTCGCCTCTTCTTCGCCTTTGAGGTCCGCAATCAGAAAAACAGGCATTTTCTTTTCCTCAGACGGACTTAGGAATATTTCTTTTAGTTCCTGATTTTGTGGCTTTGGCTTGTCTTCCATGCACTCGGGCGCTTCTTTCAACTTGTCTTTCGGCACATCCGACCTCAGCTTGTCCTTCTCCGGGCCCTGCTCAAGTTGATTGATTTTCCCAGGGATATCCCCATGTTTGGATGGGGGTACCCCCGCACACCTTCATATGCGGTAACATTTCTTCCCATTGGAGTAGAAGATTTCTATCTCCATTCCTTGGATGTCGTGCTTTACCACCCTCTTCAGAGTATACACATTCTTCTTTTAGTAAGCAACTAGCGGCCCCTCTTCGCGTGCGGGCACCTTTTCCTTGGCATCTTCTCTTGTCACCATCACTCCTGCCGGTGACTGATCCTTGATGTCTTCCCATCGAGGCAGAGGAGTTGGGTTGAACGGCCCCGATGTCTGTTCATCCGCCTTTTAGGTGAACCACACTGCCTCAGTGAGGTGCGCTTCGTTCAGAATGAATGAGTTCGTCGAGGCTGGTATCTCGACTACCCTGCCATTCCAAATGGCCTTCATCACTTGATGAGCTGTTGAAGGGACCGCGTCAAAGCGATGGATCCACGCCCGGCCTATGATCATGTGATACTTAGTGTTCGCATCAATGACGTAGAACTTGGCGGAACACTTGATCTTTCCTATCTGGAGACCCAGGCGGATCCAGCCCATTGTCATCCTGGAGTCCCTTCCAAATCCCATCAACGAGGATGGGCGCCTGACAATCTTCTTCTCAGAAATCCCTGCTAACTTGAGGGTATTAAGCGAGACCCCATTGACGGTTGCTCCTCCATCAATGAATGCCCTCTTGAACTCGACATCGTTGATTACCGCCGTGACGTACAGAGGCTTCTGCTGACTCTAGTCTGTCTTCTTGTCACTTTCAGAGAAGGTCATTATCTTCTCTGTTGTGCGAGAGGCCCTGACAACTCTTCCGTTGGAGACGACAATATCCTCCTCGAAGTCCTCTGCTACTCTGAGGATTTCCTTTGTCATTTTCTTCCGGCACTTCTCAGAAAAGCTCATATCATCAAAGAATCTTTTGAAGCCGTGCGACCCTTTCATCCTGTCGGCACGCGAGTCCTCAGTGTCAAGGCTGTAATCCTCCTCATCATGGACTTCGGCTGCGACAGGCAGGCCATCTTTGGAGATCTCTTCAAGGTCCATGATTGCGATCATAGCTACCTCCTTGTCTTTCAGCTCTGGATCTGCATGGGCCGGGAGTGGATTATTGCGCACGTCTTGCCTCTGGTCGCTAACAATTAGCTCTCCTTCCTTCATCTTTCTGCTCACAAGGTGTCTGAGCTTCTTGCAGTCAGCTGTTGGGTCCATAACTTTGCCGTGGAACTCACACAACTTCGGTTCCCTTAGCATCTCCCTGGAGGGTGTCCTTACGAGTGGGGGTAGGACCCCATCTTTGCGCCACTGCTTGCATAGATCGACAACCTCCTCAAGAGAACATGGCAGAGGCGGGGCGTCTGAGGTCGAAACCTTTTGTTGCTTGTGTGGCGAAACTGTGTTGACTTCAGCTTCGCGCCCCCTCTTGTAGCTAAACCTACCGATCTTGAAAGTCGGTCCTCCTGGGGATCGCTCAGGGGCATGCTTCTTCTTCTACCTCTCGATTATAGGCTCTATATTCTTGGTACACTCGATTAATTTTTAAAAATTGGGAATTTGCAGATTAATCAACATACCCTTGTATTCGTCTCGCATCCCCTAGAGACATATCTCTACGAGCCGGCTTTCGAGCACTTCATCCCCGCACTCCAGCGACTTTTCTCTGAACTTTTTGATAAATGTAACTCCATCCTCGTCACGCTTCTGGTACATTCGCGACAAGTGGATCATTGTAACCTTCTCCTCCACCTGGAAGAACTTGGTATAAAACTTCTTAACCTTGTCATCCCAGGTCTCTGATGGAGTCGGCCTCCAGCGTTCTGCACCATTTATACGCGGCGTTTCCCAAAGACTTTGGGAACTCACGCACCAGCAGGTTGGAGTAGATCCCGTGCGGCCCCATCACATAGATGAAGCACATGATGTGCTCCTGGGCATTCCCATTGACATCGCCAAATTTATCCCACTTAGGGGCTGAAGGGTTGGGCATCAAATATATCTCACGCTGGATAGGAGGTGCATTGTCAACTTTTGGGATGATGTTGTCAGTAAAACACTGTTTGGCTAGAAAGTTATCTATACGCTGCTCCAAAGTCGTCATGCTTGCTGATGCCCTTCCTCCGACAGCAGGAGAAGGGTTGCAGGTGGTGGGGACACGTACGCAACAGCTGGAATGGGGCTGCAAGCCACATTGCTTACGGTTGCTGGCGGAGAAAGCAGGGAATACTGTGGTTGGGTAGAGAAGGGAATACCCGGGAGTTGGGAAGCAGGTGTGATAAGGGACGGCTGGGAGGTGGCTGGACCATTGCTGGTGGGCTTTGCAAACTGGGGTTAGGTGGTGTAGGTGTTACCTCTGTTCCCTGGGAGACATGGGTACCTGTTCCTTGAGAGACAGCAGTTCCCAGTGTTGGATTCTGGGCAAGAGATCCAAAAAAGGACATTATCTGAGCCATCTGTGCTGACTGAGCCTGGAGGGCTTTCGCCTGACTCTGGAGAGTGGCGTAATGTCTCCAAGGTTGGAGTACCGCCGGTCGCCGTAGAATTGTTACGGGTCTCCTCCTCTGAAGTCGTCTCGGTTTAGGGAGATCTGTTGCTGGCATCTTCATCATGAGACATGGTTGCTTGCAAGGGTAAGTTTCACGTCGGGTTCACCAAATGTGTACGGGAGAATCCTTTGAGGAAGATTCAACGTACACCAAGAACAGAGAATGGAAACACATGGAGGTATAGAGTTGTGAGTAGGGAGAGAGTAAGACAGTAGCAACTGTATGAGAGAGAGACAGAGTTTTGGCAGAGCTTCCGCGTGGTTAATGTGATTAGTCTTATGTAAGGAAGGGTAAACGATCCTATATATAGTGGAGAATATGACTGTTGTAGTGGGTTAATGCGCCCATTAATGGCGGCTCAATTACCTTAACCATAACGGCACATTCGTCCACATATATAGGGACCGTTACGCACTCCGTCCTCGTATACCGGAACCGTTATGAGGTTGACCGGGTTTATGGAGCTCGTGGCCATAAATCTCTCAAATCAGTTAAAAAGGGTCGCGCGCGGGCTTGGTTGTCGCTCGCGCGCGACGGAACTTACTCTAGCCTCCAAACCACTAAGTCTCTACAAGTCCCGTGTTGGTACGTGAGGGCCCTGTCTCGCAGCCCCCACGTGGATCAGCGTGGGTGGTGATCCAGTGCATGTGGAGCACAACTAGGTGTGCTGGATGATTGCCACGTGGCTGTGATATTTCTGTCTGAAAAGCACTATCTACACCTGGTACCCAGCCAATAGACCCTCCAAACATGCAGACAACGAATCACGGCTACCATTTCCTTCTCATGTTCTGAATAGCACTGCTCAATTGGACTAAGCTTCCGACTCTCGAATGCAACCGGGTGGCGTTCCTGGACCAAAACCCTGCCAATCGCCTTGTCCGATGCATCAGTATGCACTTCGAACGGCAACTCAAAATCAGGCAATCTCAGCACGGGCTCGGAGGCATAGCAGACTTCAACTTTTAAAAGGCCTCTGTGCATGAATCTGTCCACTGGCACTTAGCCTCCTTCTTTAGCAAATCGGTTAGAGGTGCAGCACGCTTCGAGTAACCAGAAATGAACTTCCGGTAGTAGTTGGCTAGGCTAAGGAAGGACCGAAGTTCAGGGACCTTTGGGACTGGCCACTCCACAATTGCATGCACTTTCTTGGGGTCCATACGAACTTGGTGATTCCCAATTCGATGGCCAAGAAATACAATCTCTTGCTTATAAAATACGCACCTCTCCATCTTCACAAACAATTGGTGTTCCCTCAATCGAACCAAGACCTGTTCAGGATGCCTCAAGTTCTCTTCAAATTTAGTACTATATACAACGATATCATCATGATAAACTACTACAAAGTTATCTAGCATATCATATAGTACATCATTCATAAGATTACAAAATGTAGCAGGGGCATTCATCAAGCCAAACGACATGACTAGAAATTCGACGAACCGTAACGAGTGACACAAGTCGCCTTGTCTTCATAACCCTCAGCAAATCTGACTTGCCAATACCCAAAACGCAAATCCACCTTCGTGAACCAACATTCTCTGCTCATTCTGTCCATCAAGTCTTGTATCAATGGCACAGGGTACTTGTTCCGAATCGCTAATTTGTTCAGCGCGCTACAATCCACACGCATCCGCAACGAACCATCATGCTTATTTTGAAATAGAACAAGTGCACCGAAGGGAGCTTTATACGGCTAAATCAACCCGACATCAAGCAACTCTGACAACTGTTTCCTCAAATCCGCAAGTTACAGCAGTGGCATGCAGTAAGGTGGATGTGCAGGAGGCACATAATCTGAAACCACTCAATTTTGTGGTCTATGACCCTCCTTGGTGGAAATTCCCTCGGCAGCTCAGCGGGCATCACATCAGAATACCGTTTCAGCAAGCTAGCCACCGCGTCCGGTAACTCTACCTTCATATTCGTCTTCACCTCAAGCAACGCAGCCAAGTAAGTCACTTGACCTTTCTTCAACCCCTTTTCCATCGACAAGGCTGTAATGGTTTCAGTCTGCTTTCATTTGCCAGTTTCCCCATCACGGACACAAGTGCTTGAAACATGGATTAGTTTCCTGCTTCATCATGATCCCTCCCAAATGGAGAACTGTTGGTTTTTGACGTCTGTAATGCAACAAAATAACAAAAAAAATATTCTACTCAAAGCCCACCAAGGATCACAGGAAGAGCTATCACAACATGATAAGAGCATGGAAGATGTGTGCCTTGGTTTGGGAGATCACACGAAGAATAGTGTCTTCGTCTCTATCAATATCCACACCGTGGATTCTTGATTGGATTCTCTCTCACCGTGTATTTCTAGCAACGGGAGAAGGAGGAGGATGATCACGCAAAATGGAGGACCTTGCAGTGCCTAGGGAAGCCGACGACAAGGAGGGGCGGACGACTGAGAGGCTTCGGCCTCTTGCTTGTCTCTCTCTCTCTCTCTTTGCTTTGGTACGTTCTCTCAAATAATGACTTGTGTTGAGAATTAACAAGCTAGAGTTCCTTTATATAGTCATAACTATTTATTAACTACATAAAGGCCCCAATACTAATTTTGTCCTTACATGGATTAGCCCACTTGCAAATTAGTCCTACTAAGTTTGGTTATGGTTGCGTTATGATCCTTTTATTAATTAGTCCAACTAATTAATACCTATATCCAATTAAATCCATCCGGTGTGTGACCCCATAGGTTTCTACTTAGTTGGTAGTAACTTATTACTAACATAGAGCGGTGTTTAGCAACACATCCATGCCACCCAACTAATAGAAATAAGTCAGTGATCCCGACAAACCTCGTGCCCAATATCACATATTGTATTATCCCTTTGTCTCCAAATTCAGATTGGACACGAGACATAATAGTCACACTCATATATCCAATCCATAGTTTCTCGGTCCTGGGAATATGCTTATGCAAGCAGATAACATCAATATCTCCATATTGATTTATCTAAGTCTGGCCAGACATTCAGTAAGAACCATACCTCGAGTGGCCATGGATATTTGCTCCCATTATGTAGGAGGGACAAATCCTCTCTACGTCACTATGATCTCTAAGCTTTCTTCATATCATGCCCGATAGCTATCTTTATTGTTACCCGGTTAAGGTGCAACGTTGGATAACATCAAATCATGATATTCCACAGCTAGAGTATCTAGTGACTTCAAGTCTAAGGAATACAACATTATTAGCAGTACGAGAAGCGATTGTGACTTTGACATAATCTAATGTATCCTTCTCGTCGTGGGTCAATCCAGTATGCTATTACTCCTAATACATACCCATGTGTTAGACTTGATATCTCCATATCAATCTACACACATACTAGTCTATATTTGATCGTCGTATTAACCAATATAATGGACTAGGGATATTTAAGTTAAACAACACATTGTATCTAAGGACTTCATTTTATTAAATATCACACTAATTAATAAAAGGTAAAAGACAAAAACCACCCTCCATTTATGGGAAAATACATTTTGCCCCCTGATTTATGGGGAAAATACCTTTTGCACCCCTGTCTGTGGAAGGAGGGTAGACATATACCACCCTTCTGTTACAATTCGTTAGTGGAGGGGTGCAAACTGACTTTTTATGACCAGTTTACCCTAACAAATTGGGAACAAATAACACCCTTTTTTTGTTTAATACAATGTTCAACATGTTCTTGGTGTTCTTGAACACCACCAACACCACCAC
The DNA here is from genome assembly GCA_023055425.1 of Linanthus parryae. Lineage (NCBI taxonomy): Eukaryota > Viridiplantae > Streptophyta > Magnoliopsida > Ericales > Polemoniaceae > Linanthus > Linanthus parryae. The sequence goes on from JALGPY010000017.1 coordinate 901,436, forward strand.
CAACACCACCACCAGCAACCTGAATATCAACCACAAACCAAATCAACACCACCGCCAACACCACCTCCACTACCACCAAATCAACACCACCACCTCCAACAACAACAACCTGAATATCAACCAGAGATCAAATCAATACCATTTTTTGTTTGTTATTCAATTCACCATGTTCTTGATGTTCTTGGTGTTCTTGAGCACCACCAATTCCCCAACCCCACCACCACCAAATGCCCACACATGTACATCCAAAGACCATAACTCCTCTGCTCAAGCCATCAAAAACCACCACCTCCATTCACATCACTAAGTACCCTAAAAAAGATCAAACCAACCAGTGAAACCAACCAGTGAAAGTTGAACCAACGACTCTTCAATTTCACAAATAGATGGTGCTTTTTACTCTATTTCATCTCCTATCAGAGGCATCATCTATTAATTTCCTAATTTCATTAAAGGAAAAAAGCTGAATCTGTGAAAGGACGAGTTGATGAATAAGGAAGAAAGGGTTTAAGAGAATTCAAAGAATTGCATTCACCTGAATTTTGATGCCCGCAAACATGTCTCTTCACAAGAGTTCAGCTTGAGACTTATCTTTTCCTTTATATTTCATATCTTATTCGACAACTTCATGGCTAATTTTAAGAATATAGGGACAATCCAATGCTAACAGTATCAATATGAGATTCGACCTCCTAGAAGATGGTGCATCAAGATTTACAATTGACCCACCCAGGGAACATGGCAAAGGGATCTCACACTCCAGTTCAATTTGAGATCTACAATCAAACCTAGCTAAAACGACTCACTGAAGAACTTCAAAACCCACCCGAAACCCACCTGAAACCCCAATTTCGAAACCCACCACCACCTCATCTCTCTGATTTGTTCCCGAACAGAACATAGAAGACTGGGGAGATTTTCTCCCAGGGGTATCAAAAGAAAGAGAAGGAGGCCGAGGGGGGATGAGGAGGAGGAAGACAAAGTCCTGAGCGGCACCTCACCAGATCGAGAGATGGTGCTGGTTCGTGAGGAGTGGATGAATCTCCTTAGGTCGCCTATTCCTCTGCCTTTGCTTGGAACTCGAACGGCCGACCAACAAGACATTGTTAGGAGGAGTGGGAGAGGAGACGAATACGGGTAAGTGAGATGGTGGTGATGGTTCGGTGATGCGCCGCCTCACCAGATCGCGATTCAACCTCGAGAGAGAGAGAGTGAGGAGGCTAAGGAGAGAAAGAGAAAAGAGGGTGGCTAGGGTTAGGAAATGAGGATAGAAGGGGAGGGAGTGTGCTTTATAGTGAGGTCATTTCGTCAATTGTCAGGGGTATTTTTGTCTTTTCACCCCTCCGTCCGTTTGGTGTTAGTTTTTTACTCTGACAGGGGTGCAAAAGGTATTTTCCCCATAAATTAGGGGGCAAAAGGTATTTTCACCATAAATTAGGGGGAAAAATGTATTTTCCCCATAATTGGAGGGTGGGTTTTGTCTTTTACCCATTAATAAATGAATATATTAGCCAAAACATCGTTCATACAAAATATAGATTGCCTCTAGGGCACCTATTCCAAGAGGAACAAGTACCGACTTTGTCTTACCCATTAAATTTATGCCAAGTTTTAGTTCATAATCGTCTAAAAGAATGACGAGCATATGAACAATACCTGTGATCGCACCAACCATCAACGGGACATTATAAGCCATCTCCACGACCGAGTGAACTTTAGCATTGGGCTGCTTTAGGAAACTAGAACACTTGCTAACCGGCAGTCCAATTTCCTTCTCAGTTCGGTCTGCCACAAACGTGTGAGAAGCACCGGTATCAACCAAAGTTGTCACCTCCTTCCCGTTCAGTTTCACCCGTACTCGCATCAGCTGGGTCTGAGACGCGGTCTCACTATCTCCCACGTTGGCCAGTACCTCCAAGTGGTTCAAGAGCTGCAATGAAATGCTCGAGTCTTGCCCTTGGTGTTCTTGCCTATCGTCGGTAAATATAGCATTTAACTTACCCTTCTTAGGACAATCGCGTGCACAGTATGGACCGTCGCAAAAGTAGCAGCCTTGCTTCTTTTGATTTCCAGAATCCGTCGTGGAAGAGGCTTCACCAACTTTACCTTTCCCTTTGTCAAGTCCCCCTTTCTTGTCTAGCTTCTTATCATCATTCTTATTGCCTTTGGATTTCTTTGACTTCGAAGCAGAGACATTCATAGGGTCCATGGTGGTTCTGAAATTAACCAAAGCATCCTCGTCTGATATCGCAGCCTTCAAGTCCTTCACACCTTGCCTTCTCAGTTTAATTTGAGCCCACGATTGTAAACCCTTCAAAAAATTGAACAATTTATCAGGTTCACTCATCTCCCTAACATCGAGCATGAGTGAAACGAACTCCTTCACATAGTCGCAAATGGAGACGGTCTACTTCAAACGTAGTAGGCCTTCACGAGCCAACCAAGACGATTTTCAGGAAGAAATTGGTCTTTCAATTCCTTCTTCAACTCATCCCATGAACTGATATTAAGACGGCCAACACTAGCATCCTCATTCCGTCTATTTCGCCACCATAGTTTAGCATCAGCGGCCAAGTACATGCTCTTGATGTTCACGTTATCTTCGTCTGCAACATGAGCAGTGTCTAAGTACAGCTCCATATCCCAGAGGAAATTCTCAAGTTCTTTGGCACATCTAGTGCCAGCAAAAGACTTCGGTTCAGGGATAGTCAACCTGGACCACCAAAAGGTCTGCTATCCAGAGCCATTCAAACCACAGTAAGTTCCTTCTGCAACACATTGAACTGGGACTGGGATTCTTCGTAGCGGGACTGGAACTCTTCGCAACGTTTGCGATGTTCCTCGTATCAGGTCTGTTGTAGTTGATAACTCCTTAATAAGAGTTATCCTACGTACACTTTATATTGTTATTTGTGTGAGTTTCAGTGAAAAGTGATGAGTTTCAAGCCAAAATATGAGAAAAGGAACATGAATGAGTTTTAGAGCTTAAATGTGAAGTTCGGGCGTTTCTTGCATTGTTTTGCATGTGATTCGATGTATTTTATCACATTTGATCTTCGCGGGTGTTTTCATGTTGTGATTTGCAGGAATAAGAAACGCGAGGAGAATTTGGATAGAATAAACGAGCTTCGGAAGTCAAGAACAACGAAGAGAAGAGAAATTACAGGAGAAAAAGTGACCAACCTTCACTATTTTGACGATATATTGCGTTCTACAAGACCTTATATAGTGAGACCATTGCCAATGAAATAAGACTCAAAGAGATTTCTAACGGTAGGTCAAGGAGCTAACCAAAGTCCGAATGAGATAGATATGGTCCTTCGAAGATAACGCAAAAACGAAGAAGAGCTGGAAAAGTTCACTGGAATAGTGTGAACTCTTTGGGTTGTACCTGAAGTTACGTATAAAATTTTGAAGCAAGGATTATTCCTTTCAAAATTAGACATCGACGGATTTCCAACGATATAAGATAGCCCAAACCGGAGTCCAGATGAGGGACAAAAAGGCCCGCGCAAGATCAGCTTATGAAATCTGTCCGAGAATTGCAAACTAGAGGGGCTGAATTGGAGATTCGGCCAAAATACATTAAAAATCGTGCCCAGACCTATACACCACCATTTTAGGACCTAAAGGCAGAGTAGGCTGCTGGAGACAAAGAAGAACACGTTGGAGGAAGGCTTGGAGCTTGCAGTTCGTCGTGAGAGCGAGGTTTCCATTGTTTGATCTTTCTTCTCTATCCTTTTCATCGTTTTTTTTATCATGATCAACGTAAACTTGTCATTGTTGATCATGTATTGCAGTAGCTAAGTTTGATATCGGGATATCTCAATGGTAGCTAGGGTTTGAAGACGTTTTTGGCGAATTATGAGTTTGATTCATGTTTTTCTTAAACTTAATTGATGATGCTCTTGTTTGCTATGTTTAATTCATGCTCTTAATATATCTTGCTATTGTGAGACGTTGCAGTAGGAAGATCATAGGTAATTGGTTAGTGAAAGCAACAAATTACCCGGATAATTGAATTAAGCACGTAGTCATAGGTTAGAGAAATCAACCACCGTGTGAACGTATAGTATAAATAGATGATCGCCATTATATGTTTTAGGGAAAATTATAACATGGTAACTCGGTTGTAATTTGAACTAGGCATAGAAAGCTAGCTTGGTAACTCGGTTAGAATTATTGCTCGTTTGGCAAATTAAATCAGCATCCCTGTTTCAGAACGTAATTCGTTAATGGTGGAAACTTAGTGAACCTAGTGAAAATCTTGATATTTGTCTCATCACTTTACTCTCTATATAAATAATTACGTTTTTATTTTTTTCTTATTAGTTATTAGAAAACTCAAATTGTTTGACCACAAGAAGTTAATCATCCTAATTGATTCACAACAAGTATCAATAACTGTACACTTGCAGAGATCGTATCAATTTTTTGGTGCTGTTGCCGGGTACTTCGGTTGAATTGATTAGAATTATTAACTTTAGGGATTTTATTTTTTGTTTATTTATTTTATTTATGATGTCACCTGCTTCCTAGAGATTAATTGTGCAAGTATCTTGGTGATCATGTGGGGGCATAATTCTTATGGGAAAGCTCTAGTCTATTCACCGTACTACTCTTATGAAGATATGTACACCCCTCCTCCTGACAATCAAGAAGATGAGGAGATGAAAGAAATATTGAAGCTCATGATAGCTAAAATTGACAGAATGGAGTAAGGGATTAATAGGATGGATGAAACTGTCCAGCTTCAGGGACAACACGTGGCAGAACTTTCGAGTGCATTGACATATGCAGATAATGACAGTGGGCCAAGTAGCATCATTCCTAACTTATTTGGAGAGTCCGAAGAGGAAGACGAAGCACCCCCAGAGGTCTATGTCTATAATACTATTCATCATGAAGTAATAGATCCTTGGACTGCTTCAGACTCAGATTCAGTATCAGATTGAGATGAGGTGGTGACGCCTATACAACTTGTGCCTCACATAATTCCGGAGCCATGGCATGAATGGGAGAGTGTGTACATCGTGAGCTTATGGCCCACTGGTGATATTTGCTGTGAGGAAGAAAGCCATGAAGCTAAGAAATTATTGCATGGAGATGTTCACATGGACATATATCAAGAAATTCCTGAGTTTAATCCATATCTCTTGGAGATCATAAAATGGGGTGAATCACACGAGGAAGACCAAAGACCCCAGTTTTATTCAATACATAATTTGTCACCTGTGATTTCAAGGCAAGCACTAGGAAAGGAAGCAATCAAGACGGCACTCATTTCCATTACTGTTCCACTTGGGATTTTATTTCCGCATGACCAGTCCTCGATGATAATGCTTTTAAAAAATTGGAAGAAGAAGAAGAAGAAGAAGAAGAAGAAGAAGAAGAAGAAGAAGAAGAAGAAGAAGAAGAAGAAGAAGAAGAAGAAGAAGAAGAAGAAGAAGAAGAAGAAGAAGAAGAAGAAGAAGAAGAAGAAGAAGAAGAAGAAGAAGAAGAAGAAGAAGAAGAAGAAGAAGAAGAAGAAGAGAGGTACAAGGTATCATGATGTGGTGAATGAATTCTCGACAAGACTGGTGATCAAGGAGTGGAAGCACAAAAAGAAGAATTGTTTTCAGGACGTCTTCTACAATTTTTTTGCGCCATACGCATCTCATGCACGCTTACTTGAGAAGAGACAAAGGGAGAAGCGATGGTGAAAGAAGAAGAAGTGGAGAGAAAAACCGCCTTAATCACATTTGAGGTAACTGGGTCGGGTCGTCGACCTTAAATTACAAGGCGCTTGTTGGGAGGCAATCCAACGTATTTATGCTTTAATTTATGGAGTGAGTTTTTAATACAGTTGTGTGTGTTTTTACTTATTTATGTGGAGAGATGAGAGAGAGGGGGACTAATGATGTTTCCTAGTGACATACCTGAGCAGGTTATGGTAAAATCTACCCCGGTGTGCCATGGCGCACATGACCTTTACAGGGACTTGCATTGGCGAGTTGGGAATTCTTCTGACACGTATTTTAGCAGAGGAGGCAGTCGACCCCGGTGTGCGAGTACACACTGACTTGATGGGAGCATAGTGGCGCCACTAGTGCTTTGGGACAGTTGGTGCATATTTCTTCCCCACCCTTGAGGTGGTTGTGAGTATTTCTTGTCTCTTTCTAAATTTTTTGTTTCTTTTATATAAGTATGTCATGCTCCATCTCATCTACTGGTTTTTCACATTGATTGTTGAGTCCTAAGTTTAATATCTAAATTCGTTCAGGACAACGAAGCATTCAGTATGGGGGTGGTTTTACTGTTACTAGTTTTTATTTATATTGGCGTATTGTGTAGGATAGATTTATATTTGGTTTGCATTTTTACATAATTGAGTATACTCACCAACAGAGTAAATTGTGTAGAGTTAAATTTTTCCGAGTCAAGGCCTTGCATATAGAGTTAGTATTTTATGAAAGTTAAAAACAAAATGAGAAAAGATAAAATTCAGAAAGAAAAACAATTGAAAATTAAAAATTTGAGAAAATGCAATTGAGAGAAGCATAGACTTGATTGATATAGTGAGATGTGAACACTTTATGCATAGGGATTGAATTCTGACTGAGAATGACATTTTTAGTTCCCCTTAGTAAGTACAGAGGTAATCTCGTTACGGGAATGCCTACCTGTTTTCAAACTAAACTGAATTTTAAAAGCTAAAGTGTGTGTTGTTTTTATCTATAAGAGTTGAGCTTGGTGTTTGCTAAACAAGCCGAACGTTAATGTTGTCCGTCTTAGGTAGTCGCCAGCCCGCCTCGTAGTGGCACACGAAACAGCTGTGCGAGGATGTGTATTAGAGCACTCACTGCTTTTAGATCTTACCTTGTAGGACCACTAGTAAACCCTAATTGATCATTGGATTTATTGTTAGCCTTTTTGACCTAGGGAGACGATTCTTCGCCTTCATCATATATCGTTTAGAATTACATTTTTAGAGCGTCACGAGGGAGCAGTAGTTGAGGGGGTTCGATGAGGGAGTGCTTCATTTCACATTTATGTCAGTCCTATTGTTCGCATGTGCTTCATTAGATATCTTTGAGGGGATGCGAGGGTGAGTGAGTCGGCTTGCACACTACAGCGTGGCGGTGTTCCATGTCATTACATCATGGGCACAATAGTGAAGAGCCAGAGTGCGTGACGTCTAATCCGCACAAAAATAGGGTTGGTTGTACTTAATTGGTGGAATGTGCTAGGTACTGGATTTCTGTCATTTCTGTGTAGGAGGTTCGGTTGGATTAGGCACATGACATATTATTTGCTACTTGAGAGGGGACGTGACTACACTCTAGTGTGGGGGTGTCGACATTTGACTACGGACATAGAGATTGGGGATTGACGACTCCATCCCCACACACGTGCTTTGATTTACTTGCGGCTTTGTTTGGTGGCATCGCGCGCTTCATGGAGTTAGGGGGAGATGTATTATTATTGTGATATATATTCATGGATTCGTTTATTTCCTTCCCCTGACATTATCATTACTGCTTGATTCTTGAAGGAGGACCACTCATATTTATTTGATTGTATTGATATTTGATTGAGAGAAAGAAAAAAAACAAAGAAAAAGAAAAAAAATAGAAAAAATGAGAGAAATAAAGAAATACATTTGTGCTTATTGGAAACCGAGTGGTAAAAGTTCTTGTTCCGGTTGAAGATTGATTGAGTTTGCGTACGCTTCGCTTTGATGGCCACGGGATTGACATGGTACCGAGGTTTGAGGGAATTGAGGGCCAGAGGCGGTGAGATTCGGGTTGCGAATTCCTATCATCATAGTGAGGGTGTGTGAGATATGCGGTTTGGTGAGTTTATGTGACGCCTTAGGATTTGTTGCTTCATACAAGTTATATCCTTTTTTTCCTTAAGCCTCATCATATTTGACCATTAGGGAAATAGGAGCTCGGACTATGAATGTGGCTTAGCCTTGGTTATTCTTTTATTTTTATCAGCACACATGAAGAGGTAGGTTATTCTTTATAGTAAAGTTAAGCTTTCTATACTAACTATGGAGAATTACTTGTTGTCGAGTTTAGTTGCGATTCACACCTCTTGTCTAACTTTTTCATTACTCCAGGAGCACCGGTTTATGTGGATTGAAATTGTCTGATCTCCCAAAAAGAAATAATTTAAAAGCTTTAATGTGTTTAAAATCGAGTCTAGATTCGCATTGCATCATCTTGCTGCATTATTTGTGTTGTGAGTCGTGTTAGAGTCGTTTTAGTTTTGTTTGGCTAGTAGACAGTTAGATGCAATAGATGAGATTTCGCTCGGGACGTGCAAATGGCAAGTGTGGGGGTATTTGATAACTCCTTAAAAGATCTATCCTACTAACACTTTATATTCTTATTTGTGTGTGTTTTGGTGCAAATGTTTCAAGCCAAAATATGAAAAAGGAGCATAAATGAGTTTTAGAGCTTAAATGTGAAGTCCGGGCGTTTCTTGCATTGTTTGGCATGTGATTCGATGTAATTTATCACATTTGATCTTCGAGAGTGTGTTCATGTCGTGATTTGCAGGAATAACACACGCGAGGAGCATTTGGATAGAAGAAACGAGCTTCGGAAGTCAAGAAGAATGAAGAGAAGAGAAATTAGAGGAGCAAAAGTGACCAACCTTCACTATTTTGACGCTATCTTGAGTTCTACAAGACCTGCTATAGTGATACCAGTGCCAAATGAAATTATACTCAAAGATATTTCTAACGGTAGGTCACGGAGCTAAATCAAAGGCCGAATGAGAAAGATATGATCCGTCGAAGATGACGCAAAAACGAAAAAGAGCTGGAAAAGTTCACTGGACTAGTGTGAACTCTTCGGGCTGTATCTGAAGTTACGTATAAAATTTTGGAGCACGGATTATGCCATTCGAAAGTAGACATCGAGGGATTTCCAACGATATAAGATAGGCCCAAACCGGAGTCCAGATGAGGGAAAAAATGCCCGCGCAAGATCAGCTTATGAAATCTGTCCGAGAATCGCAAACTAGAGGGGCTGAATTGCATATTCGGCCAAAATACATTAAAATCGTGCCGAGCCCTATACACCACGATTCTTAGGACCTAAAGGCAGAGTAGGCTGCTGGAGACAAAGAATAACACGTTGGAGGAAGGCTTGGAGCTTGGACTTCGTCGTGAGAGCGAGGATTCCATTGTTTGATCTCTCTTCTCTATCATTTTCATTGTTTTTTTTTTTATCATGATCAACGTAAACTTGTCATTGTTCATCATGTATCGCAGTAGCTAAGTTTGATATAAGGAGTTTTCAATGGTAGCTAGGGTTTGAAGACGTTTTTGGTGAATTATGAGTTTGATTCACGTTTTTTTTAAACTTAATTGGTGATGTTCTTGTTTGCTATGTTTAATTTATGCTCTTAATCTATCTTACTATTGTGAGACGTTGGAGTAGGAAGATCATAGGTAATTTGTTAGTGAAAGCAACAAATTACCCGGATTATTGCTTTAAGCACGTAGTCATAGGTTAGAGAAATCAACTACCGACTGTGAACGTTGAGTAGAAATAGATGATCGCCACTATATGTTTTTAGAGAAAATTAGAACTTGGTAACTCGGTTGTAATTTGACCTTGGCATAGAAAGCTAGCTTGGTAATTTGGTTAGCATTATTGCTCGTTTGACAAATTAAATCATCATCTGTGTTTCAGAACGTAATTCGTTAACGGTGGAAACTTAATGAACCTAGAGAAAATCTTGATATTTGTCTCATCACTTTACTCTCTATATAAATAATTACGTTTTTATTTATTATTCTTAGTTATTAGAAAAATCAAATTATTTTCCCACAAGAAGTTAACAATCCTAATTGATTTACAACAAGTCCTCTGGGATTCGACAACCCTATCTTCCACATTTATTACTAGAGCGATGATTGTACACTTGCAGAGATCATATCTGTAGTGCTGCCTCCTCCTCATGAGAATTTCATAGGTCTTCCAATCCACCTTCAACCGTCAAAATTCTCTCAGCGTATGACACATTGGGGTTGTCATCGGTAGGAGTTCCCACTCTCGTTTTCAACCGGGCTAGTCTTTCACGAATCTCTGCGTTCTCCATGTAAGCAAACCAGAATTCAATACCAACGCGCCGCGAAGCACCAAACAACGGGGCTTTGATACCAGTTGTTACAGGGCCACAAATTTAACCCACGAAAATGTGCCTGCAATGACACCAAACACCAAGTCTTGTTCAGCCAATCTCTCACTCGATTCTCGCGTGTTTAACGGACGTTATGTATGAGTTTGTATGAACGAATGTAGCGATGTACAGGGAAATCCCCAATCTTCTATTACCCGTGAACTAGAAGGAAAGATTACAATTTCGTCCAAAACTCAGAAGCCAACAATGGTGCTGAATCAGGCCACAAAATACAGCAAGCAATTGCAATGTAACCGCTAATAACCGCCCAGTCATTGACAGATCCCATGATGTGGTCACTACCCACTATTTCAGCCCATTATCCCACTAAATGAAGCCAGCAACAATGCACAAAGCCAAAGCCACGAACCAAGGGACCAAGCACGAGCCAAAGGAACCACGGTTAACTGAAGGCAACTCACTGCACCACCAAGCATGCAGCTGGTCTAACGGTTCAACACCGTTAGCCAAATTCCTCGCCGTCTGCACGTACTGAGCCAGCACATGGAACCAGCGAGCTTTTCGATGAACCGGCGTGAACCATCAACTCAAGGGGCTAACAGATTCGTCTTAGTGACCGGAGAGAGCAAATAGTTAAGTAGAATAATTTATGTAACAATAAAAATTTAAAAAGTAATATACTGAACCTTTAATGAACAGTGTCAGAGTATGACGTGTCATGCGTCATGCTTACATTGTAATCTTGGTAATTGCAAGATTGGTCCTCATGAGTTTTAGGAAAAGTAAAAAGTATTGGGCCCTCATGGATGGGTTGTGACCGCCCTCAGCCCATTCCCTTCCTATTTATTAGGCATATCAGTCTCTCCATGCAAATTGATTTCATACCTCCCTACCCTCTTCTGTTGGTGTGAGGGAAAAAGATAAACCCTTACTGAAAACTGCAAAGCATCCTTTGGAGGAGATGAAGATCGTTGGAGAGCCGCAGCTGCCGCCGACCAACGATGTGATCAGTCATCTTCCTGACCACGTACTCGGTCATATACTATCGTTATTGGATCAAATTAGTAGTCGCCTCACGGCTATCGAGGGTCGACTTACAACTTTGGAAACCCGTTCGTCATGGCAAGATCCGCAGTCGCCGCCAACTCCTCCAACACCGGCGCCGCCCCTAAATCCAACATCACAACCCAAGCAAGAACAAAGGTTAGAAGATCAAGAAGACGGTGTTACAGTGGCTGTAGATGAACAAGTTACCCTTTTCAAGGAGTGTATCATGAAGATCATTGATGAAAAGCAACACCATAACATGATGAAGACCATTGATGATCACGAACCGCCACCGCCGCTGACGCCGCCGCCATACGATGTGATCAGCCATCTTCCTGACCACGTACTCGCTCATATACTATTTTTCCTGACCTCCAAAGAAGGCGCAAGAACCAGGATTATATCAAAAAGATGGAGGTACTTATGGACACCGTACCCTAACCTAGACTTCGACGCCTCCAAAACCCTAGACGAGTTGGAGTACAAACGCCACAGGTACTTGTCTCTGTACGACGACGACGACTGCGTAATCCTAATCGAGTTGATGAACAAACTCAAAAAGACTCTGGATGTTGAAAGACAACGTTATTTGAGTTGGGTCGATCAGGTTATAACATCACACAGAGGTCCAAACATCGACCAGTTTAAGGTTCAATTCGGGTTAAGCCACGATTACACTAGCATTATCGATCAATGGCTCGTCTTCGCGTTCCGAATGAATGTAAGGAGACTTGCACTCAAGTTTGAAGATTTCTCGAATCCTGGTAAACTTTTCTATAGCTTCCCAGACGTTACGACCCTGCAGGGAACAATTTCAAGGTCGTTGACTTCTCTCGAATTGGACCACGTAAACATAACAGGCGAAGTTGTCCAATTCGTTTTGTCAACTTGTCCACTTCTAGAATGCTTGGTGGTCTGTCAATCGCCCACTCTTGTCAATTTGGAGGTCAACTCGATATCATTGAAGTATTTAAAAGTGGGCTCATGTTCTAAACTGACGAACTTCATGATTACCGCGGCACCAAATCTTGTGTCGTTTACTTATTCAGGAGGAGGACATAAGAAACCAATGGAGCTGACTAACTTCCCCAAACTTACTGACATGTGGTTAGGATTCGGTTGTGTTTGTGATGATTTCGTTGCTAATCCATTGGAGTTTTCTAGCTATCTTTCCCAGCTCGAGGTGCTAATATTGGAGTTCGATTTTGATGAGGTAAGTAATACTACTAATATTTACTGCAAGGGCTACTAAGGGAATATTTATGCTGCCAGCAAGTTTTTAGTGGTAGAAGAATATTACTTTTCGGTTCCAAGAAGTTAAGGGGGAGATGCTCTTCCGAAACTTGAGTTTGATTAATTTACAACTGCTTTTGACATCATTTTTTTTTTTTTTTTGCGAAATTGTTTTGTCGTCAACGGGACATGAACCCGCGACCTCATGCAGGGGCTTCCAACGCTCTACTAATTGAGCTACCACCCAAGCTGCACTTCATAATTTTCAAAAATATTAACATTTAACTTCATAAATTTCAAAAATATTAACATTTATCGTAATGGAATTATTATATAATTATTTCACCGTATCTTTCATGTAACTTTTATCAAACAATATTTTATCTAGTATTCACAACAACTTTTAACACGTCACAACATTCCCAAACTAGGCCTTAATAGTTTTTTTTATTCTCTTTTAACTCACTAACATATCTTTTGTCTTCTGGAGGTTGTGGTCGCCGCTGAGTTTCCCGTGCTTACAAGACTTAAAAGGTTAGAATTGAGGGCGTACTCTGGGGATAAAAGCTTGGTTGGTTTTGCTGCTTCCTTGCTCAAGGCATGTCCATCACTCTGCGAAATTTCCTACCATAACTATGAGTGCACGTGTCAGTCTTGGCCAGAATTGTTTCAGCCTGAAGATGTGATTTGTCCTCATGAGAGCCTCAAGGTGGTGGAGTTGGTCGGGTTTGTAAGTTTGCCCACTGTCGTTGAGCTTGCTTTGTTTCTAATGAATAGCGCACTCAACCTTGAAAAAATAATCTTTGATACTCGGAAGTCAACTGATGTTGGGACTGTATGGGAGGGGGCCGAAGAAGATACGCGTGAAGAGATACAAGGTAGAAGACGAGCCAGGAAGCTTGTAAAAAAGCTTCGTCCTGGTGTAACGTCGGTAATCATTTAGATGTTTTATTACTACTATATTCTCTATATGAAGTTTCTTTGCACGTCCGTTATTTATCATGGATTTGTTTTATCGGATGATTGTTTCATGTTCGGATTTGCGTAAGCATTGGGCTCTGGGCTCACGCACGGGTCTCGAGGACTCGAGAGCTTTGGGCATAACTCTATATATTAAAGCATATTTTGTTGTTTTTTCTACCCATATGGGCTTCTGGCACAAGATCGTGATTGTTATGATATTATGTTATTGACAAAATAAAGGTAAAAGACATTTTAATCCCCTCTAGTTTGATCAAGGACACTTTCACCCCCTTCCAGTTTGGAAAGGGCACTTTCACCCCTTCAGTGTGCCGAACATCAAGTAACTTACACTCCCGAATTGTGACGCCGTTCTGAGGTGGGCGTATGTCACTGAAAATAGCTTTTTAGACAAATTTTTCATAATTATCCTGCAAAAAAAGACTATTATACATTTGGATAACCCCCATGTTTTGCATAACATTGGGGGCAAATTTGTCCCAAATACTATCTTTAGTGAGATACATCAACTCTAAAATATTTGGTTTACAATAATGGGGTGTAAGTTTTTTAAAGTTCAGGAATCATCAAAGGGTCTTTTCCCAAACTGGAAGGACTAGAAGTGTCCTTCAGTCAAATTAGAGGGGGTGAATTGATCTTTTGAGATTTTAGGTTGATATGGCAACCAAGCTTCATTAACATAGGTGGAAAGGAAAATTGGATATGCTCTACCGAAAAATTCAAGTGTTACATGTTCAATCTCATCTTCCTACAAATTGGGTAATCGTTACATTATTCGTAGACACTGTATCGTCACCTTTGAGATCTATTTCCGAAGGAGCCATAGTGCTGCTTAACGAAGAATAAGTCGGGTATTTTAGGCTCCGGAAGAGTTGAAGTTTCGCTATCCATCTTCAAAATCACGGAAGACATCGTCGGCCTACACGTTGTTGCGTCTTGCACGCACAGCAACGCGACGTGTATGCACCTCAACGCTTCGTCGCTGTCGCATCGGCGATAGAGAGGTCCACCAGCTCCATTGCTTTCCCTTCATGCCATAGACTCCAAAGACTGCAACTATTTACAAACTCATAATCTGATCATTCGTACAAAAGATCAAGAACATGGGAAACAAACTATAAAAAAGATGGGTAATTTAGGCACTCACGTGCCGTATAGGGTTTAGGACTCATTCGTTCTAAAGCTGGTGTTCTTTCGGCGGCTTACAATCCCCATTAATAAAACGCCGAAGCTGTAGACATCAGACTACACTGAAAATATACCTTCCATTGCATACTCTGGTGACATGTAGCCACTGCATATTGAAATACCAGAGAATCGATTTCAAGTATATCCTTAGACATAATATGATCCTTAAACACAATGTGGTACAAAATGAATCAGTTATATACCCCGTTTGGGTAATGTACAAGAAAGAGGCAAACAAGGATATGTTATACTTGTGGATTCATATCATGTGTTTGGATAAGGGATATGCGACAGGTTTAACATATCATCACATATACCACTTTGGACAGTGGCGGAGCCAGGTACTTACCAGTGAGGGGGCACGATTTCCTTAAACAAATTCACCAAAAAAAATGGAAAATTACATTGTGAATATGTTACATTAGAGTATTCAAGGGAATTCAGACTATATATATATAAGTAATTGCATGGATTTGGGGTTACTTTGTAATGTTTACATACCTAAGGCTATTTGGTAATGTCTTTAAGGGCCTTTCTGCTTAAACATTTGAGAAGTTGAGGCACAATTATAAATTTTTGGGACACGTCTGTAGTAAATTAGGGGCACAAATGAATTACTTTAAATATGCGGGAAAATTTGTAGTTACTGACTCTATGGGTTATGTTATCACAGTATCCTGCATCATATCATGCCCTAAACAAAGAGTGGAAGAACAAAATTTTATATCCTGCCTTATCACAAAATAATCCAATCATAGTACTTTTTCTTCTTCTAAATACCGGGTAATTTAGAGAAGGAACGCGTGATAGTTACTACGTGCCAACAAACCGAACATGTATTCGCTTCATTTTCGTTCCCCCCAAACATTCTGGCCATGCCAAAATCAGAAATCCTGGGAATCATCTCTTCATCTAGCAGTATGTTGCTGGCTTTAAGATCCTGATGAATGATTCTGAGTCTTGAATCACGATGAAGGTAAACGAGTCCACGTGCTATCCCTTCAATGATGGAATATCTCGTTCTCCAATCTAGTTGGACTTCTTTATCCGGATCTTCCACGTTACATCGAGGGAAAAAAAAGTTAAGGAGCTAGTAAAGAAAAATTATCATGGGTATTCATAAAGAGGGAAAATTACCAACCAAAGAGAAGAAAGTCCAAGCTTTTGTTAGGCGTGTACTCATAAAGCGACAACTTCTCTTCTCCTTCAATGCTGCAACCCAACAGCCTAACGAGATTTCGGTGTTGTAATTTAGCGATTAGTACGATCTCGTTCTTAATTCTTCTGCTCCTTAACCGGAAAACCTCGAGAGCCTCTTCACCGCTATTTCTTGACCCCGGGTAGAATGCCTTGTAATGAAGAAACTTATCAAAACTTCACTTCATATGAATCCAAATATTTTACTAGGTGAAGGGCAAGACTGATCTAATCATGCATAGATCTAAACACATAATAAAGTGGAAGATTTATGTGTTACCTCTTCGCCTAAGCTTCTAGCCCAACGGAAGATGATCTTTGTGTTCGAATAGATGCCCTAGAGGCAATCGTATATTTAGTATGAACATTGTTTTGGCTAGAATATTCATTTATTATATATGTGATATTTAATATAATGAAGTCCTTAGATAAAATGTGTTATTTATCTTAAATATCCCTAGTCCACTATATTGATTAATAGGACGATCAAATATAGACTAGTATGTGGGTAGATTGATATGGAGATATCAAGTCTAACACATGGGTATGCATTAGGAGTAATGGCATACTGGATTGACCCACAACGAAAAGGATACATTAGATTATCTCAAGTCACAATCGCTTTTCGTAGTGCTAATATAATTGCAATCCTTAGACTTGAAGTCACTAGATACTCTAGTTGTGGAATATTGCGCTTTGATGTTATCAAACGTTACACAGTAACAGGGTAATCATAAAGATGGCTATCGTGCGTGATAGGAAGCAAGCTTAGAGATCGTAGTGATGTAGATAGGATTTGTCCCTCCGACATAATGAGGGTAAATATCCACGGCCACTCGAGGGATGAGGCTTATTGAATGTCTGGCTAGACTCAGATAAATCAATATAGAGATATTGATGTTATCTGCAAGCATAAGCATATTCCCGGGATCGAGGAACTATGGATTGGATCTACGAGTGTGACGTTGTACGTCTCGTGTCCAATCCGGATATGGAGACAAAGGGATAGTGCAATATGACATATTGGGCACAAGAGGTTTGTCGAGATCACTGACTATTTCTATTAATTGGGTGGCATGGATGTGTTGCTAGACACCGCTCCATGTTAGTAAAAGTTACTACCAACTATATAGAAACCTATGGGGTCACACGTCAAATAGAGTAGAGCTAGATTTGGGATTAATTAATATTGATTAATTAACAGAAGGATCATTGTGCAACACCTGGAAAACTTAGTAGGACTAATTTGCAAGGAAGGGAATAGTTCTAGTTCATCTAGAATAAGGAAACTATTTTATGGAAACAACAAGGAGTTGTTGGAGTATATAAGGAGGCCTAAGCTTCCTTCCCACACTAATGTTATTAGACATAACAAAGTGAGTGGGAGAGAAAGCAAGAGAGAGAAATACAAGAGCTAGGGCCGAACCCTAGCCCCGTCCGCCCCTTCCTGTCGGCTCAAAGAGGAAGTCGCCCCTCCCTTTGTGCCTTTGTTGCTTTGATCTTCTTCCCTCTTCCTCCGGGTTCAAGCTAGCACTTTTTTGAAGGAAGAATCTAGATCTCATCTCTAGACGTGGATCAACCATAGAGACGAGGACATCATTCTTCGTGTGATCTCACAAATTCAAAGGTACACAATACTATGTCCCTTATCGTGTTATGATATCTCTTCCTGACGATCCGTGGTGGGCATTGAAGTAGAATTAAATTTTGTTATTCCGCTGCGTTACCTACTTCAAAACCCAACACTTTGTGATTGATTGCTTTCAAGTGCTTCCTCCAACGTCTTGCTCCCACCAATCTAGTGCGAATCTCGAGGACGAACATTATGTTTCACCCCACGTACCACCTCATTGGATGTAGTTGAAGAGAGACTAGGGTTCTCTACAACTTGAGAATGAAACTAGACATAGTAACTTTACTCAATAGACTAGCATTATAATATGTAGAAGGCTGCCTCCATGTATAGGCAAAACTTCTCCTAGGATTGCAACTTAACCCCTAGGGTTTGAGCCTTTGCTACTAACCCCTCAAGATTCTTGCATTAGTGCAACTAATTCCACAAGCTTATGATATTTTCATTGGGCACCCCATATGGGCGCACCAATTGCTAAAATCTCCCTCTCGCACAGTGGGGTTGCACAATCAATCTAGTCTCTATCAATCTCCAACTATTTATCATATACAAAAGAGTACCGTTGTGGCTGTGGCGTGTGACCGGTGAGAGTACCTGCATTTCAGGAGATTCGTACACCAAACTCGTATAGCCAGCGTGGGAAGGCACCCTCTCGGGAGATCCACACACCAAACTCGTATAGCCAGCGCACAGGAAGGCACCCTTAAAGAAAATAACAGTAATAATGCACTCTGTAACTCTCGTATTCCCCAGATTCCTCCAATTGTCATCTCATGGATCATGAGCACTTGCCTTGCCCCTTGCCCATTCTCCAATGAGTCCACATATCCATTATATTTTCATATCCTACATGATCCCATAAGATCTTGTAGGTGGGACCAATGAAGATAATAAAGAGCGATGCCATGAGAATCTTTCCTTACATACATGTGCCACTTAGATTTGTTTCAGCTGCTTTCCTAGCAGTGTCTGAAAGGCCGAATCATCCATAGCAGTATGGGGTCACGCCAAAGTAGCACCACCGACCCGTCTCCTCATGACACTGATGTAAGTACAAAGGGTATAGAGTGTCAATCATATTTGTATGATCGACGAGGCTCACACGATGAGGAATCCCAGGGTTTAATTCTACTCATCACCTCATGGTCACTCATAAGTGCGCGTTCTTCTTGGGGAATATGCGCCATAGTGCTTAGACTCTGATCAAAGCGCATGTCTTATCCTGTAAGGACCACTATGCAGATGTAAGTCCAATAGCCCTTATGACTACCAACCCGAGTACTAAAATGCCGCACATATGCGAACCGAAGTCAGTTCTCTCATCTGACTTTCTCTACGCAGACTATACATGGCTTGGGGTATAAACCATGTTCGATTGGCCATAACCAGTCTCACATTGGAACTTACTTCCAAGGCGACAATTGAGTCCGTCTGACAGGCTACTTATCTCTACTGATAGACGTCTAGCTCTTATCATAGGACTCATGCCTCATATGATAGGCATCTCATATCATATCGTAGGATTTTAGCGCTTATCGGGACTTTGTCTCATCTTCCGCCACACCCAGACTTATCCAGGATATTGCGAAGGCGGTCGCTCGTGTGAGTGAGCCGACCTAGAGTCTGCGCGACATTCTCTATGCTAGTACAGGAAATGTAACATATCATACATGTATAAAAAAACATGCTACTTAAAACAAATCCAATTAAAATCCATTGAATTAATGTCTCGTGTGCTCATCAATTATATTGCCACTTATCGACCACCGTGTTCCAATTCTCTAAAGTGATCCACAAAGACGATTATTAAGTGGTTTAGGAATGGGATGAGCCAAGACTTTGGCACGTAGTCGATCCACTCCAAGATTACTCTTCAGGTAGTCATTTCCCCTTTTGTGAAATGATACCCTTGACTATGTGTTTGACTTCACCGCAGTGTTGTAGCCGTATTCTAGCACTACACATGGTACATGGTTCGTTGACAGCTCATAAGCTTACCAGAAACCTTCTTCGTTAAACACATTTCTGCCCCATGGCAGAACAGGCAATCTTGCTTCGCTTCCATGGTCGATGGAACGGTCCAATACGATCATGCAACACTTATATTGCATTTGTTCCGTGCGAGTCTATCATCAAGCATGGATAATATAGCCTAAGGTGGATCCACATGCATCTAGGTCCCCACCCTAGTCAGCATGCGTAGCTGACTAGTCGAAGCGTCATCTCCAATAGTCATAGCACGTGATCCATCGTCTTGAGTATCCTGGTGACAGCAATTTTGTGTCCTAAATTGGAATATCCTGAAATCAAATCCTCTGATTGCATAGCATTCGCTAGGTCTGAGTACACACCATAGTGTATAGGAGACTATCACTGCATCGGGCACTCTGGTCATCTAATCATTTTCATATGGTTTCTTTTAGGGCACACGTCTAGGCTCGTAAAGTCTTGCTCTGAGGAACAGGAGTACAGTTATCCTTTGTGGATTGGAACAACCCTTAAGCTCCACTAGCCAATAGTGTATCATTGATATTAAGTGACATGATCGTCAACCCTCTACTAGTGAGAGTGATACACAGCGGTTTTTGTAACACCCCCAAAGCGTCCAACCCGGAAACCCGGGGGTTTCACTCCGTACCCGAGGTTAACCCGGATACAAGGAGGTTTAATAACCAAAAGATCCACGATATATCCATTAAATTCTTAAAATAACTTATTGTAACCGTTGTGCCACAAATATGGGCATTATCCAAAATCAAGATTTAAAACTATTATACAAAAAAGGGATTTTTATAATAAAGGCAGAGAACGAAAAAGTATTTATTACTAAGTCATAAAAATTTAAGTAATTATGTAAAAGGGAAATCATACAAAATTAATTATCGAAAAGGCAAAGATTTATACGAAATCACTGAAAAAGACATTCGTACCCTTTCTTTAACAAGCTCGTCATTCTAAATTTGGTCCGATTTTATATTTTCACTCCCTCTCCGCCCTCCTATCATGTTGTGCTCATAAAAAACCCTAGGAAACTCTCTCCAACGTCTAAACCATGCCAACAAATCAACTATTGGCCAGAGAGTTTCGTTGGTTTCATTAACCATGTCTACAACTATTATTAGTACCCCACCATGTCTTCCAAAACCACCATAGTCATAACAGAAACACCATCACTACCCTCACAAAGCAAAAATTGCAAAACACGAAGAAAAAAAGAAGTCTGCCTTCAAATCTGAATGTTGAAATAAGATAAACGAAATTTGATAACGGATTTCACATACTGGATGAGATCTTCAAATGAACCTGCTAAGCTAATGAAATACGACTTTAAATCAACGTTAAGCTCTTAATTTGGTCCCACCATATTTAATCAATCCGATTTCACGTTTTCGTAACTTAATTTAAAGATATCGTCTCAAACTCATAACAAACTCGAATCATAAGTAATGGTTAACAAAGGACCTCCTTGATAGTAATGGTCAACAAAGGACCTCCTTGTTAGTAATGGTCAACAAATGACCTCCTTGTTAGTAATGGTCAACAAAGGACCTCCAAATTAGCAACAGATTCTAGTACATGCGATCCCACTCTACGATATCAACATGTTATCATTTCCGTGTGACAGTTTCAAAGCAACCTTTCCTAAATGTAACCAAATCTCAAGTAAGAGCATGTGAATCACAAAACACAATTTGAGACAAGTTATAAATCATGATATGATAAGAGAGAAGATAGGCATACAAGTCCAAGCATATAAGCTCACTTGCAAACTTTGAGACATAATATAAAATCATAATTTGACACAAGCGAAGCTAGGCACTCTACGCTAGGCATGTATACTCAAAAGTATTTTGAGACAAGAACCACAAATAACACAACTTGACACGAACGAAGCTAAGCTCGCTATGCTAAGCATGTGAACTCACCTGAAGACGACTTAGCAGCTAGTACGTAGGGTGGTCGACGAAGCCTATGTCCACAAATCGTCACCTATAATTTATAAATTTCAAGTCACAACGGTGTTATTTTTGAGCAAACGGATGCAGTAACCCTATTCAATTGCTCGGCTAGGTCAAATTCTAATTACAACTCTTACGATCCCCTAAACAACTCATCTTTACGTCATGTACTTATATATACATCTATATAAAGAAATATACTTGAAATAACTTGAATAATCAAACAACTCTCTTTACGAGTCTTTATTAATTAAGCGATAAATATCTAAAATTATTTAATATCACAACAACTAGTAATAACAACAAAAAGATAATCATACTTACTAAAGAGTTATTTTAGTTTTAAATAAATATTTATATTTATTGATAATATATTATTGTATAATTATTGAAACTCATTGCTTATTTAGAGTGCCAAATAATTAAAACAGATAGTATTTTTCAAATAAATACATATAATATTTTTATAGCTTATTTTTCAAAAAAAGTATTTATTATAACCAATTCCTAAAACATATCTTTTCTCGTTCATTCAATTATTTACTTTTTTAGAATAAAATTTTGTAAACAAATATTATAAACACCTTTAACTTAAACTAATATTATATTTATACATATAAATACTCTCACTAGTTCATTTTATAGGAAGAATACTTTATTATCATAAATTAATGCAAGCATGTATAATTCTTACAAAGTATTTATTGTATTTATTTACTTGAAATATAAATTAATCAATATTAGTTCAATATTTCAAAAGTAATGATCATCATAGAATATGTAAACTACAACTAGTCCCTTAACGGTTTTATTAAAAGACATTCATGCGAAGCTGGCCTGCTTGAACTTGTTCACGCACGAAATGAAAATCAAGTGCAATGTGCTTCATTATGGAGTGAAACACTGGATTAGAGCAAACGTAGGTCGCACCAACATTGTCACAGTAGATAACCGGAGCAGAGGTACTCTGAATGCCAAGCTTAGACATAAGAGAACACAACCAGTGGACCTCAGCAGTAGCAGTAGCAATAGCCCGGTATTCTGCTTCCGTGGAGGAGCGGGCAACAGTGCGTTGTTTGCGAGAACACCAGGAGATAGGAGACCCGCCAAGATAAATAAGGAAGCCAGAAGTGGAGGAATAATCATCACGATTTCCAGCCCAATCAGCATCCGAGAAGGCATACAGGGAGCATGGTCCGCGACGAAGTAGAATGCCCAGATCAGCAGTTCCCTGGAGATAGCGTAAGAGGCGCTTGACAGCGTTCCAGTGAACTGTAGTGGGTCGGTGCATGAACTGAGAGAGCTTGTTGACGGCAAACGCAATGTCTGGACGAGTGAGCAGTAGATATTGCAGGCTTCCCACGGCCATGCGATATTCACGTTCATCAGAAAGCTCAGTACCACCTGTGAGTGTGAGGGGGATGGAGGTGTCCAAGGGAGTTGGAAATGAGTTGGCTGAGGACATTCCCAAACGATATAACAAGTCGTGAATGTACTTTTGCTGAGATAGAAGTAGGCCATCTGGATGCGGAAGAACCTCAACCCCGAGAAAGTAGGAAAGATTACCAAGATCCTTGAGTGAAAATTGGCTGGATAAGAAATCAATGAAGCGCTGCACGACAGATGAGTCAGGCCCTGTAATGATGATGTCATCAACATAGACAAGCAGATATAAAGTAACACGTCCCTGACGAAATATAAATAGTGAGGTATCGGCACGAGAGTTGACGAAACCCTGCTGAACAAGAAAAGACCGCAGCTCCTCGTACCATGCACGTGGAGCTTGTTTGAGACCATAAATAGCCTTTCGGATCTTGCAAACATGATTTGGAAGATCCCGATTAATGAAACCCGGTGATTGTGCCATAAAGACATCCTCGTGTAAGGTGCCCTGCAGAAAAGCATTATTAATATCGAGCTGTTTCAGGGACCATCCCTGACGGATGGCAAGTGTGAGAATGAGGCGAATGGTGGGTGGATTAACCACAGGGCTAAACGTGTCATGGTAATCAATATCCGGGAAATGATGGAAGCCCTTAGCCACTGGTCGGGCTTTGTAACTGTCGATAGAGTCATCAGGCTTGTATTTTGTCCGAAACACCCACTTACACCCAACGAGATTCTGATGGGGAGCCTAAGTTTTGAAAACAACTTTAAAATACACCTAACCCCCCAAACATGAATATTCAAATTAATCGATCCAAACACAAATTTCAGCTTGCAAGATACGATTTTGACTATTGAAATCAACTCACGACGAGATTTTGAGCATACCCGGTCCAAGAAACGCGAGAAACGATCGAGCATCGCTTCGGGTCAAGTCGCCGAAATCGTCGCCGGAGGTGGAGCTCGACCGGAGATTTTTCGGTGGTTCTTGGCCTTGGATGATGGCTCCAGAGGCTTGGTCGGGCCCTAAGGAGTCTAGGGTAACAGTTCTTGAGGCCGGTGCCTCTGTTTTGGGTTGGCCGAAGGTTGGCCGGAAAAAATGGAGGTGGCTGGCGGCGTGGCTTTGGCTACTGCTTCGGGTGCCTCTGTTTTGGCTTCCTCTGTCCATTTCTGGGGTCTGTACAGAGAAAGGAGGGTCGAGAGAGAAAGACAGAGGTGGAGAGGAGAGAGAGAGAGAGAGAAGTGGGTCTTCTCGGTGGTGTTTCTCCCGACAGCGGCAGCGGCGGCGGCGGCGGTGGCCTTTGGCCACTGATACTTGCTGCTGATGTTTCTCTGCTCTGTTGCAGAGAGAATAGAGAGGGAGAAGAGAAGTTGGAGGAGGTGAGAAAGGTGTTTGGTGGTGGCGATGTTGAAGGTGGAAGTGGCGGTGGTGTTGGTGGTTGAGTTGCCGGAGGAGAAGAAGAAGAAGATGAATCTGATGATGATGAAGATGAGGGTGGTGAGCTGGTTTTACAGGTGAGAAAAGTTGGAGAAGGTGATGATGATGATGATGATGATGATGATTGTGGCGGTGGCGGTTGAAATACCCCGTTTTGTGAATATGGGTGTTTATGATATTACTAT
This sequence comes from Linanthus parryae, assembly GCA_023055425.1. Taxonomy (NCBI): domain Eukaryota; kingdom Viridiplantae; phylum Streptophyta; class Magnoliopsida; order Ericales; family Polemoniaceae; genus Linanthus; species Linanthus parryae. The sequence continues at coordinate 925,826 of JALGPY010000017.1, forward strand.
AATTATTGAGTGGTAATATAAGAATATTATAAGTATTGGGTGTTAATATGCTACTATTATATTTTATGATATTATTTGGTGTTAATATGACATTGGCATAAGTTTGGGTATTAGTTATTATTATTTAGAAAGTTAATTTTAATGTTATAATCCGTTAGGGGGTTTTATGTAGTTTCCCTAAATTAAATTGTGTCTTTAGTTGAACTTGGGGGGTAATAGTTGTGCTATTACTAAACTAGTGGGGGTTAAATTGTCTTTACCCTAAAGTTTAGTCATCTTCTTCCTCAAACTCTCCCATGGAGGAAGAACTCCATCTCCAACCCCAATTCTACTACTACCACTCCAAATCTTTATCAAACTTGTTAATTTTCGTCCTTATACACTCGTAATTCAAAAGAGACCCAATATTGTTCATCAAGAAAATTAATTTTTCCCGAAACATAGTCCGATTCGGAATTGGAAAACTTGAAAGTGGGTTTCCTCATGGAGGTTGAATTCTTCACATCTCTACCTATATAAACCCATCAATCTCAGAAATTTCTCACACCCATTCAAGCTACCAAACTCAATCTCTCTCATCAATCCCTCATCTCTCAATCTCAATTTCTCTCGCTCTCTGTCTCTCTCTCTCTCTCTCTCTATCTCTCTCTCTCTCCCGTCCGCTGCTGCCCACCGCCGCCGGCGTCCTCGCCGCTCGCCGTCGGCGTCCGCTCTCTCTCCGGCGCCACCGCCGCCTCCATCCCGTCGTTTCTCTCTCTCTCGGGTATGAAACCCCTTTTTTACTTATTTTCCTTTTTCTTCTTTTGTTTTGTCTTTAATTCATTTATTATTATTGTATTGTTAGTTCATATTAATAGTGGGTTGGAAGAAGAGAACAATGGGGCTGTTGGCCCAGTGGTTAAAGCTTGTGCTGTATTAGTGTTGGTCTTGGGTTAGAATCTCACTATTGACAACAATTTTTTTTACTACTCTACACTCAATATTTAAAAGAGAAGTTTTGGGAAAATGAAAGTCTTGTTGAAACACTTGAGAATTATTTATTTAGGAAGTTTATTTTCTTGTTTAAAGGTTAATCTTTTGAAAAATAATGCTCTTGGGTTATGCTTTATAGTAGTAAAAATTAGACAATTATTTTTATACAAGTTTAAAATCATTTTTTTACTCATCTTCACTCCAAAATAAAAGTGTAGAATAAGGATGATAAAATTATATTTTTCTTATTTATTTTTATAAGTTTGTGAAAAATTAGAACAAGTTATTTTCCTCAAATAAATTTGTTATTTATTTTAAATAAAAGTTAGTTAGTTTATAATTTATTCTCTACTAAGGCTTGTTTGGTTGGGAGAACCTACTATTTGAATTAAAAGTATTTTTAGGTAAAATAATATGCTTCTCTACCCTAAATAATAGAAGGGATATTTTATCTAATCTTATAAGTTATATTTTTATAATTATAGCCTAGTATGTTTTAACAAATAGTAAACGTTAGCGTTATAAAGCGTATTTTATTATAAAGGGTAAAAGACAAAAACCACCCCTTGAGTATGGGGTATATACAAAAAAACCCCTTGTGTTCGGGGATATACAAAGACCACCCCTGTCGAGACAAAAACCACCCCTGTCAGTGGATGGACGTTAGACGAAAAACACCCTTCTGTTACAATAAGTTAGTATGGGGTGCGATTTGTCTTTTTTTATGACCATTTTGTCCCTACTTGTATTTTTGTGTTTATTGTGTTGTTTTTGGTGTTCTAAGTATTCTTGACCAACATTCTTGGTGTTCTTGAACACCACCTCCACCACCACCACCACCACCACCACCACCAAATCCACCACCCCTCCACCACAACAACAAATAGTTACCACCGCCATGGAAATCATCTATAAATATATATCCGAATTCACTAAAAAAACCAAGAACATCAATATATCACTAAACATCATCAAGAACATCTATGATAACATCAAGAACATCAATATATAAACAAAGTTTTCTTAATCAAAATTCTTTGACCAAAAAATTTTCTACCAAATTGGAGTATAAAAATATCAACAAAGAGATTCACAGATCATCTACAAAAACAACAACAAGAAGCTCCACCACCTCCAACAACACCGCCGCCAAGATATGAAGATAATCCAACACAGACCCAATTTTTACAATTCAATCGAAATCTGAAGCTAATTTAAACTGAATCTCACCGCCGACACCAGAATTCAACCTCAAATCGAATCAAAGGACCTTTCACTCACCTGGAGGCTTCGTCCGACAGAGGACTTTTCCTGCTGGAATCACGGAAGGCGGCGAAATTGCAAACCTAGTTTGCGGAAATTCCGAACTTGGACGACAAATTGGTTGATTTGAACGCTGGTTTGGGAAACCGAATCACAGCTTTGGAATCAAGCCTGGGTCAACGAATCTCCCGTCTGGAGGATCGTCCATGGCTTCTTCCCTCTGACCCTGTTCCGGCGAACCAAGCAAGAGCCACTCTATCACAGACCCAAGCCTCTCTGGGTTTCTCTGCGCCGCCGTTCGATCCAAGTCCCCCTCCGGTACCTTCTCTTCCGGCACCTTTCCTGACCCAAGCCACGCAGTACCCTTCAATCCTTCACCCTTTCAATGCTTTGTTTTCTGATCTACAGCAGCGCACACCAGCAGAGGCGCCGCCACAGCCTTCCTACTTTACACAGCCTCCAAACCAATTAGGGTTCCCTCTTGCGCCGGCTCATCAACCCCAGCCACCGGGAATCCTCGCTCCACCACTCAATCCGGCGACTCAACCATCGCCACCGCCGCAAGCGAATCAGACCCAACTCGAATCCGTCGTCGCTTCGTTTGTCGCCGCTGTCCAAGCCTTGAACCAGCCGACCGCGCCGCTGAACGGGTACGGCACGAGTCCTTCGCTGCCCACGCAACCCCCGGCGGCGAACGAATCATCGGCTCCGGCGAGTAGCTTCGAGGGGCAACCGTCGGTTCTGTCGAGATGGTGAAGAACTGAAGAGGAAGAGGAGTAGAGAGAGAGAGACAGAAAAGGGGGCTGTTATTAGGGTTAGAAATGAGGGATGGGGGAGAAGAAAAGATTTTATAGCAGTGTAATTTTTCGTGAAGTTGAGGGTAAATAAGTCTTTCTCCCCCTCTGTTAGTTTCCGTTAGTAACCGTTAACTGACAGGGGTGGTCTTTGTATATCCCCGAACACGAGGGGTTTTTTTGTATATACCCCATACTCAAGGGGTGGTTTTTGTCTTTTACCCTATTATAAAAGAGGTTGTTCACGTTAGCAAGGTTGGGGAGAGTTAGTAAGGGATTTATTTCATAGGACTTTGTGTGCAATATGTTGATCAGGATATTATTAAATTTGTAGGCGACAATTTCGTTGACGAAGGAAATGTCGAGTGCTACTAGGAAGCGATTTGCTTTTGTTTGAGATTCGAGGTAAGTAAACATGCCAGGCCTAGCGCCCATACCTTCTTTCGTGTTTAAACTGCTTTTGTGATTTACTGTCTCAAAATTTGAGTATCTACTTGAACTGTTTATTTGAGAAAGTTTACTGATTTTACAAAGGTGATTCTATCGCAACCATCACATGAGATGATAATAAGACGTATATACGTAAAGTGGAATAGTTGTACCGGGGATCAATATTTTAAGCTTTGGTCGATGTGGACTACGTCTCTCGACCCATTTTATTTTATTTGCTCGGCCGCAACCGCCCCGAGTTTGCTCCAGTACTTACCTCTCTGGCCGCAAGAAGTCTTAGGGGGGTGTCGACACTTATGGTATGGTAGCCAGTTATTAGTAGATCTTCCCCGTGTCAACATGGTAATATATAATTTCTGAATGATGGACCTTTATGATTGAGAATTGGAAGTCCCGATTGGACAAATGAGGAAGTTCGGGAATGTTTCCCCAATGGAGATACGAAAATGGAAAAGAGTTTGGGAATGTTTCCCCACAAGTGAAGCGATAAAAGGAAAATATTGGCGAACTCTTATTTCATACTAATATTCTTACTCAAATACTTTACTCTTCAAACTCATGTGTCGTTTTTAAACGGCTTCCTAATCTATTTACATGCTTGGGTGTTGCTTACTCAGTATTTTCCGCTGACTTTGGAAACTGTGGTGTTTCTTTTTGTTTTTGCACCACAAGTTTTGGTGGAAGCATGGTTTTTGGGAGAAATCGAGACACATCACTTTAGTAAATTTAAATTTCACATCTAGACTTGTTTTATTTATTAGTTGAATTTTAGATTGGAATAATGCCCAAGTTTGTGGCGAGACAAGTTTCAAAGTTTTAATTAATTATTTTATGGAATTTGGATTGGATATTCTGTTATAAAATCTCCTTGTATCCGGGTTTAATCTCGGGTACGGAGTGACATCCCCGGGCTTCCGGCTTGGCGGTTTTGGGGGTGTTACAGCGGTGATAAAAATCACTGAAGAAGATGAGAAGATGAAGAAGATAATCTTGAAAAATTATCATGTGTAGTGGGTGTACCTTCCACTAGTGTGATTGGGTGTAACACACTCACCACAACTCGTGGTGGTTGCACACGCGTTAATAAATAAATTAAAGAAAGTATTCGTCTTTTAAATTACGATTATTAACGTAACGTATTCTAAATACTAATTGAAATGCGATAAATAACCCAACCTTATCTCTTTGCGACTAATTATTATTATTATTATTATTATTATTATTATTATTATTATTATTATTATTATTATTATTATTATTATTATTATTATTATTATTATTATTATTATTATTATTATTATTATATAGCTCTCTAAATTACTACATTACCCCTATAAATTGGACTGGGTATCACACTTAGATCCTAGAACCAAGTGGTATTTGGTCTCATCCAAACATCTTGACACTTACAAAGTGTGTCATATAACGTTTCATGAAACGTGGCAGAGATTGCAACAAGTTGCAAATCGGATAGCTTGTACCCGGCAGCCTTAAAATCTCTTATCATAAAAAGGCATGAATCTCATACGTTTATAGTCGAGTGCTCAATTTATGTCATGAGTCATAACTCATAGTTAAGGCGGGATTTATGAGTCACTACTCATAATCAGTACACGCAAATAGCTAAGATGGATCCAAGATTCCTCTTTGGCGAATTCCTACAATCTTTGAATTACAAAGTGGTATAGAACTTTCTGATGACGTCATTTCCCCTCCTTGTCATAGCACGCTCTATGACATTTAACTTGATTGCTGCCTCCCACTATTGGTGAGCCTTAAAAAAATGTCCATGTGCTGCTGTGACAACTTATTCATCGCAGGTTCGACCATGTTTGTAGGTGGCTGACAACCTATGTCCAGCGGATGGTTACATAGTACGACGACTTATCATATCGTTTGTTGTTGATACGATCTAACCACAAGTGTAGGTCCGTCGTGTGTAGTAATATCCGGAAATTCGGGTTCATCGAACCCAAATGACTTGTCGTGAACTAATTAGTATGATTAACTTTAGGTGGGCTAGAAATTGAGAGAGTTTTCTAAAATAAATAATAAAAAAGACAAAATAAATATTTAAATATTGAGATTGAATAGGGGAGAAACAACCAGGGCAACTCGTTTGGGAGATTGCTAGGATTCTCTTGTTGACGACGTTCTACGATTTGTGAAACAAAAATGAAAATTATGTTGCTAATCGAGCAATTATAACTCACCGAGTTACCAAGTGAGCATCCTATGTCTAGGTTAGATTACAACCGAGTTACCAAGTTCTAATTATCCCTAAACATGCATTAACTGGAACTCTACTCTAACGATTCCAATTCTTGCTTTCACTAAGAACGAGTGATTGTTTGCTTTTCCGGTTCAACAATTACCGAGTTACCAAAAACCAGGTTCTAACTAGCAAGACGTATCAAATTAACTATACAATATAAATATCACAAAGCAATCATAGAAAACTTAAAAACATCAATTAGGTTTGAAAAAACATGAATCTCAAATCATAAAACACATAATCAACGTGAAAACTCTAACCCCAAACTCGGGTCCTGATTACGTAGTTTAGCTACTCATCGTAGTTGGAAGTACATATAAAATCAACGATTTCATCAGATAAAGAGAAGTTAGAGGAATCAAACGAAAAAAATCCTTGCGCGAATCTTCGTCTGGAGCTCCAAAACTCCAAAATAGCTCCTGTCCTCTGCTGCGTTTTTTCCAGTGGTCTCCCTTGGTCTGTCTCCCCTTCTTCTTACCAACTGATGACCTAGCTTTTATAAAACCTCAACCCACGTTTTGTTTTAATGTTAATTTATCAAAAATTACACCTAAGCCCCACAAACTCAGCACTTCTTTCTCCTTATCCTATTTGCACAAAGATGAGGAACTTCTTTCTCAATTCTTCTCTTCTTCTCGTGCACGTTCCTCCAGGTCTTGGCAATAGCTGATGATGCTTTCGTATTTTTGATCTCTGCTCTTCGGCTACTGCTGGGTTTGGGTTGAAGGCAGAGCTTGGTCTCAGGGGATAGTGGAGGTTGCGGTGATTGTTGGGTGTGAGGTTCGGTGATGGTGGGTCGGAAATTGAGGTGCAATTGGGTGGTCTGGCGAGGGCATCGGTTAAGGGATGGTGCTTTGTTATGGTCGACGTCGGGATTAATGGTGGGTTCGCCGGTGGTGGTGGTTGGAGTTTCGATGGTGGTTTGGATCTGACACGGTGGTTTATTGATGAATCAGAGAGCGGCGAAGGCTCTGGTGGTCGGTTGGTTGTCTGGTGGTGGATTGGTGGTGGAATTGGGTGATGCGATCTGGGTAAGAGAAACCCAGTCGGTGGTTGATGTTTCAGGAGGTGAAGGAGAAGATGGAGGTAGGTGGGTCGGTGGTTATGGAGATGGGTCGTGGTTTGGGTGTTTCAGGGAGAAACTGAGAGGTGATTTTGGTGTTGCAACGCTGTGTTGCAACAGTGGGGTAAGTAGATGTTGAAACAACCCGGGATCTCGGTTCAGGGTTAATGCGACAATCGACTTTCAAAAGTAGAATATTATCTCAAGAATATAACAATTTAGCTACTAAAACTATCTTTGAAAAGAAAAGTTTACAAAAGCAATGTGTGAGATAATCTATGTTATCTACTAAGTGATATAACTTAAACTAAACGTCTTCGTCTCGATCCGCGTTCCCGTTCCCCAAACTTGATTGACGACCTGCGGTTTTAAAATGGCAAAAGCCGACGCAGTTTTGAAGAAATAATCAGTAAAAACTGAGTAAATACATACTACGACATGTAAAGCAACGAGTGGCACGGAAGCATGAGTTGAAACAAATCAGAAGATTTAAATATTAAAACTATCATATCGGAGAATTTGGATCAACTTGAAGTAACCGAGTAACAAAAACCTCTCAATTTAATAACATTGAGAAAACACAAGTAGTTGGTAAAATATCCAGAGTAAACAAGTTCATTTGAACTGATAACGCTAGTAGTTCATGAGTATCCAAGATTTACAATTCATTTCAATCGATTAGGGCATATCAAGAGCCACAAACAACATTAATAAGTAGTCAATTTTTAATTTTGACTTCAATCAACAGTTTAATTTAGCTGAGGCGTGTCAAGAGCCACCAGCAGGATCGATGTAAACAGAGGGATCACGAAATAATCACTAAGGGTTCCTTCTAGGGTCTATCAAACCCTATTTCACCCGAGCGTTAAGGGAGCCCATTCGTCAACCCCGCTCACAACATTAGCTAAAAGCCTTAAGTGTCGACACCCTATACCGTAGTGACCCTTACAAGTATAAGTAGCACTCTATAGCTCTATAAACCCCTTGGCCTCAATATCTTGATACATTTTGGCTCATTGGGGGCGGATTTGTGAACATTAACGTTCTATCCAATAATAAGAAGCATTGCTTCAATGGTCTTAGCCATAAGGAAATGGAGGATCGCTTGACGCCTCCCATTAATAACAGTACTCTGTACATCGCCCTAAGTCTATTAGAGGTATTTTATTTTTTTCTCTTTCACATAACCAGAATCAGAATATCAACATTCTACAAGTAACTTCCGAGAGTTCTCAAAGGAGATGAATAAAATAGTTTAACAACATTCGAGTGGAAAACATGCATTCTCATACTTTTTCATATAACAAGCATGCATTTGAAACATCGAACACATACACACATTTTGATATGAAAAGGCCGTACATATGTACTTACCACTGAGATGAAGCACAATTAAAAGCAAGAAACTAAGCCTAGCACTCCGACGACAACCGCTCTCTCCTACTAGGTCGATGTCTACAATCACACGTATGACGTACTCGTTATAACCAATTTACACATTTATAATAAAAATGCAAACCTACATGTAACATAGTCCTAAATGTCACTAATGCAATTATAATGATATTTAATTATCAAAATAATTCCAACAAAACACCTAGAAGTTCAAAAATTCAAGTTTTCTAAAAAATGTGAAACTACAATTCTGGACAGAATTGTAGCTCTGATTTTGGAGCCATATTTACAATATCAAATCATCTCCTAAAATTTTGAAATTAATGTATGATGAACCTACATGCGTCTACTTTAAGAAACATCAAGAAAATCATGCATAGCTATTATAAAACTCAAGTTACAAAAATAACAAGCACTGCTATGCAGAGAAGAGTTTTGCAAAAACTTTCAACTTTGCAAGGGGATTACTACCACTTGGAGAATATAAATAAAGCTCATCTTCTCCAGAATGAATCCCCTATGTGTCTACTTTAATCACAAGAAAGATGAGATGCCATAGGTTTCTGAAAATGAGTTTTTTAATAAAAATGGCAAGATTGGTACTGAAACAGAGTTTCAAAAAACATGCAACTTAAAATGAGCATATCTCCCTAACCAAAATGGCTATGGAGTTGGTTTTTTTCTCAAAATGACAAACTATGAGTCTAGTTTCAAAATATGCAAGAGTTAAAAATTTCACAGAAACAAAATTTAGAGATAATATACGTTTTTCACAAACTGGTCAGATTGTGTCAATATGCATTTTCCCAAAAATCAACAAGTTTGGTTCAAAAGATACATGCAAATTATGGAGACTTGATTTTCACACAAATAACATCATTTTAGGCATGAAGTAAGATTTTTCACATGCTCTTGACACAAATGATCAAAATTTTCTTGACATGCAAGTGCAACTACCAAGAAATTTACAAAGTGCATATGGGTTTTAGTGTGAGTTTCATGAAATAGTCAAGATTTTGGAGTCAATCACATGATCTAACCATGGAAATGAAGAATCAAGCATGGAGATGAAGAAAACTAATGTGAAATTTCATCAATCAAAGAAAAACATAAACATGCATGTATGAATTCAAGACTAGAAGGAAGATTTACCCCAAGATTCAAGAAATTGGAGAGAAATGGTGAAATTGGGCTTCAATCCATGAGTAGAATGGTGGAATAACCCCCCTCCATGATGATATTAAGGTTGGACTCAAGTTTTTCATGATTTGGAGACCATAAAATTGAGTTTTGATGAAGTTTTTGTGAAGTCAACACCCCAAAACGGGCATGGAGTTTTGAGAGAGAGAAAAGAGCTTGTGTGAATGCTCTTGAAGAGAAAACATGTGAAGAATTGTGGAAGAAAGAAATGGGGTTGATGGTGGAGGTTGGTGGTGAAAAATCTCCCAAAGAAGTTCATACAAAGTGAAGGTAGTAATGAGAGGTTGATGGGGATGGGAGTGATAGAAGAAAAAAAAATGATTGAATATAGTGGGTGTAGTGTTCTTGATGTATTAGTAGAGCAAAATGTGAGATGCTTGTAAAAAAAAACATCTACATATTTTAGTAGAGTTGACCAAAAATAATTGAGGGGGAACTTGATTATAAATAAACAATAGATGAATTGCTAGTTGGGGTAAAAAAAATATAATATTGATAAATGAGAGGTTTCTTTGTGAAAACTAAAATTTGATGGGTGAAAATATAATTTTCAGATATTAACTATCACATACAAGTTAATTTTCATAAATTACAAAATCGCCAAATAATTTCAAATAATCCACTTTGTAAATAAATGTCAAAATCTAATTATTATTATTTTTTAGAAAATTACAAGTATCTCCCACGTATACAAAATGAATTTCCCATCGTATTATCCAAGTTTTCAAAACTACAAAATAAGCCCAAAATAGAAAATATATATCATCGTAGATGTCAAATGACACACTTAAAATTTAAAACTAAGAAGAAGTCAAGGACAATTTTGAAATGTAAATTTCTTAAAATTCTCAAATAGTTTTCGAAATTACTAAATAACCCCAACTAAAATACGGGGTATTACAGATGTAATTTCTAAAACTTCCTGAAATGTCAACTAGCTCCCCTGTTGTACTCTTTTCGCCATTTTTTAAGCTTTTTCCCACGTTCTTCACGTTCGTCTTCACCTCCAATCCATGATCCGACCCTCCGGTAACTGAAACAAACAACACTAAACATACCAGGATCAAATGTGATACAAAAATAGCTCAAAATAAACACAAAAACGCCCAGATTCGACAATTACGCACATAAACCACATTCCCTAATATTTCACAAACACGGCCAAAATCTCATCTCATTGTCGGAAATCACGCAAAATAGTAGTGTATTAACTAAGAAATATAACTCCAACTAATGAGTTATCAGTTGTCACTATTCAGCCTTTACAGTTTCGATTTAGACACGATTGATTTGAGAAATTGTGGATGTTAATTACTAGCATTTACTTAGCTCCAAAATAACCTGTGACATTGATTAAATTTAATAGTTCCTCACAAGGACTCCACCAAAACCTAGCTCATATCCTAGGAAACAAATCTCGTCACTTGTGATTACCTATCAATTTTAATCATGTCCTCATGTGAGCTCTTTTGTTTTAGTACTTTAGCATGCGAGGTTATACAGTTATATCCAGTCACACGCAGTTTATAACGTAAAACAAGCATAACCATAAGTACATATGCAATGGATGCGGCCCCCAAGGTGCACTCCCACTATTGAGAGTACTTCTCAAGCAAGATTTGAACTTCGTCTCATGTCATCTCGCCTATCTCGACGACTCCAAGCTTGAGGATCTTTAGCTCGTCTATTTTCTCCATGCACCTTGCGCCATAGCTTTCGGTTTGGCCACCTATCCTGAAGCTTTTATCTTCAATCTCTACTAACTATCTTATTTCTAATAAGAAGTAACCTCATAAAGGCGATTGGATGAGAAGAGAAGACAATAGAGTACATAGAGAGGCACGACACGCATGTCGTATTTTGATTACATATTCAAAAACCAAAACCAAAACCAAATATAAACATCTATGCCACATCCATGCACCAAACACATCCTTTCAACCCACAACAGAATGTATAATAATAAGATAAACATACTAAAATTTTCGAGAAATTTTCCGAATTAATCTCTAAATACTGGAAATTAACAAGCAATAATCTAATCGACTAAAAAGATCGAAAATTGCTCCCAACCACCTAGGGTCTTACCACCTATAGTAGAAGGTAGGAAAAATGACCTAAGTCTCCAGAAAAAATTGGGCTCAAAATAGTGTGTTTAAGGTCGTCAAACTGCCTCGGGAAGTGTGCTAAACACTAATTCATTAATCTGGAAATTAATAAAATTATCCGTCTCTCCAAAAGTTATGAAAAAATATCCAAAAAATAGGAAATTCAATTTGGAGTACCTAGGAAAAATACCGTACGAATAATAACGGCAGGAGGAGGCCGCACGGGCCGCCGCGCGTGGGCGCGTCCTTCTCCGCCACGTGCTACCGTCGACCTTGTGCCACGCCATCATTCCATGTGGCATGCCACGTCAGCCTTATGTTGACATCAGTTGCCATGTCAACAGGCCACATCATCTGCCACGTCGACTGCCACGTCATTGCCTTGTGTTAACGTGTCACCGCCCCAGTCATTTACCATGTCAGCATGTCCGCCGCCAGCCTGAGGCGCGTGGCGGCGTTAGGCCGCACGTGTAAGCGGCGTCAGTGGCGCCTGTAGCCCACACGCCTTCTTCCGGTGCTCCGTTTTCAATGATTTTTATATATTTGGAATCCTCTTTTCGTCTTGATCCCGATTATGTGTTCAAAATTCGTGCATTAGTGCAACTAAGCCCGTAAGGTTATGATATTTGCATTGGGCACCCCATATGGGCGCACCAATTGCTAACACTGGGCTTTTCGTTTCTCTAGAAAATACTCCTCTGTCCCATTTATATTGTCATATTTTCTTAAAAGATACTATGTCCCAAAATAATTGTCATATTTAAGAAAGCTACCCAATTTTTCACTGTACTTACCTACATACATTTTTCACTGTACTTACCTACATACATTTTTCTCTTTATTACTTTTTCACTTTTCAGAAAACAGTTACATACATGACTAAAGACAATATGGTAAATTTACGAAATCAAAAGCATCATCTATTTAAATTTAGTGTACCCAAACTATTATTTTCTGACGGAGGAAGTACCTTATAAACAGGATCGTACCCTCCTTGTTCCAACTTGTTTTCATTCCCAAAGTTGTTTGTAGAAGCAGCAATGGCACTGAAACTGAAACCAAACTTGTTTTCATTCCCAAAGTGTGTGTGTGTTGTGTTTTTAACCCAACACAAACACTTTGATTTTCCTTCTCAGATTGATTGATTATGAAATAATGAAAAAATAATGAAATTACAACGTTGAAATAAAAAAATAACTAACCCTAACTAGACGATTTGACCTAACGGGCTAGGTCTGGTCTACTAACTAATTAAAAAACTAATTAAAAAAATAAACTAATTGACGAAATAAAATAAATTATTAACAATTAATACTAAATAATCAATAACGATAACAATAGTACAGCTGGAATTCTTAACACTTTTAACTCGCTCACATATCTTTGTGTCTTCAGGATGTTGTTGCCTCCGCTGAGTTCCACGTACTTGCACGAGTTAAACGGTTGGAATTAAGGATTACCTCTTTTAGTGATAAAAGCTTGGTTGGTTTTGCTGCTTCCATGCTTAAGGGCATGTCCATCACTCTGCGAAATATCCTACAAAAACTATGGCTGTCCTTGGGCAACATTTTTTCAGCCTGAAGTTGCAATTTGTCTTCATGACACCCTCAAGGTGGTGGAGTTGGTCAGGTTTGAAACTTCGCCCTTCATTATTGAGCTAGCTTTGTTTTTAATAAGAATGCGCCCATGCTTGAAAATATAATCTTTGATACTCGCAAGTTAATCATTTATGGGACTGTTTGTGAGGACTTCGAAGGCGAGACGCCTGGAGAGATCCAAGACAGAAAAACTAGTAGAAGACGTGCCAGTAGACTCGTAAAAAAGCTTCGGCATGGTGCAACATCAGTGATCATTTAGATGTTTTCTTACTACTATGCACTACACGAAATTTCTTTGCAAGTGTGTAATTGGTTGTAGATTTTTTTTATCGGGCGATTATTTCATGCTCGGATTCACGTAAGACGTAAGGTCAGGGCTCCAGGCACGAGTTTTGAGGACTCGAGAGCCGGGGGCAGTGCTCTATTCAATCACTTTTGTTGTTTTCAAGCCTGGGGCTCTGTGCCACAGGCACAAGTTTCGATGACTCGAGAACTTGGGGCATAATTTTATTAAAATTATTATTAATTGTTTTCTTCTGCCCAGCAAGCACGATATTATGACGCCATATATGAGCCTACGTTATTGACACTTAAAAGGGAATAAAATTCAGTAGCGGATAAAAGAATTACTACTATCTTTTTTGAGCATGATAAAGGAATTATCTGTGTTAGCGCCAAACTATTATCGCAATGGACCAATATGAAATCTTCTTATTTTGTAGGGAAATAAACTTAGAATATTATAAAATTTGGTAATAAATATATAGGGGCTTGGTCAAAATTTTAAAAGTTTGCGGGGACCACGCCCCCTCCGCCCGCCCCCACCTAGGTTTACCATTACCATTGTGAGAACTGAGAAGGATCTTTTGAGAGTATTTATGAGCTCATGTGTGCCTCCGGGCTTGTCTTTGAGACTGGGGTGCGTGCGCAGACAAAGTCGGTGAACAAACCTAAAAATAGTTCATTTTTGTACAATTTCTGGTTAAATTGATATGGCAATCAGACTATATTAGCATGGATGGACAATGGCGTTAAGAATCCTCAAGTTTCACCTCAAAATAAATTGGTAATGAGGGGAGTAGCCCAAACATTCTATCAGGCACATGCGCAGCAAAATCCTAATGTGAGACAAATAACGATTCTCAGCAACACTGGACACGCTCTATCAAAAAAGTTCAAAGGTTAGATGTTCAATTTCATCTTCCCAAAAATTGGGTAATCGTTACATTATTAGTAGACATTGTATTGTCACATTCAGGATCTAATTCTGAAGGAACCGAGCTGTTGCTTAACGAATAATAAGTCCGTCTTTTAGGCTCCAGAAGATTCAAAGTTTCGATATCCATCATCAAAATCACAGAAGACACCGCCGGCCTACACGCCGTCGGGTCATGCACGCACAACAATGCGACGAGTATGCACCTCAACGCTTCGTCTCTGTCGCATGAATCGGCGATAGAGGGGTCCACCAGCTCCTTTGCTTTCCTTTCATGCCATGGACTCCAAGACTGCAACCATTTACAAACTCATAATTTGATCATTCATCCAACAAAACAGCGAACATTGGAAAAGAACCAAAACAAAGATGGTAATGTAGGCACTCACTTAAGCAAATCAGTTATGCTTGTAGATTCATATCCTTATGTCAGGAACAGCTCCTAGAAATGGTGGATTCGCAGTGAACAGCGAAGAAGAAGACGAGAGAGGATTGAGAGAAAAATCAGAGAGAAAATGAGATTAACATTTCATGTCCTAGATCATCAGTACAAGCCCCCTTTTATACACAAGGGTAGAAAATGGAATTACAAAGACATTTGGGCCAAAGTAAAATAACAGGAAAAGAGTAACGGCCTTTGTCCACGTCATCGTAGCTGATGACACGCCTGGACCAATCGTGACCCTTGCTACTGCCAGCTGGTCGCCAACTCATCCTCCAGCTGCGCGCCATAAGTGGAACGACAGCGTTCCACTTATGTTTTGAACTCCCAACGGTAAAAACAAAAGAACGGCCACGATTTCCCCGATTTGAGATCTAACGGCTACTGCTATCCGAAATTTCATGTCATCAGTTTTCACTCCCTTTCATTTTGGTCCTACTTATAGGTCATCAGTTTACAATCTCTTTCACTTTAGTCCTTCTCTCCTGACAAAGCACCTCCCTTTGAGATTCATGTCCTCATGAATCCAATGTAGGGAACAGCTGCTTAAGAGGCAAATACTCCTCCCAAGTGACCTCAGAAGGCAATGTGTTAGCCCACTGCACCAGAGCCATCACCACAGGAGCATTGTTTCTCTTGATCAGTTTTCTGTCCAAAATTGCAATTGGCTCAGCCAGTAACTGACCATCTGGACCAATCTTAGGGAGAATGGGGGAGCTGCTGAGAGACTGGCCTTGAGATTTATTGAGCTGGGACACATGAAAGACTGGGTGGATTTGAGCTCCCTGGGGTAGTTCTAGCTGATATGCCACTTTTCCCACCTTTTGCAGAATAGGAAATGGACCATAAAACTTTGCAGCCAGCTTATTATTTGATCTAGCAACCACTGTCCCTTGCCTGTAAGGCTGTAGTTTAAGAAAGACATGATCCCCTACTGAGAATTCCCTCTCACTTCTGTGTTTATTAGCATAGTGGCACATTCTCTCTTGAGCCTTTGCCAAATTGTGTTTAATGATCAACAGCATCTTCTTCCTTTCCTCCAAGAACTGATCCAATTCAAGCACCCCACTGTTGTTGAGCTGATGAAAAGAAGGGGAGGCTGGTGCATAGCCATACAAAGCCTCAAAAGGAGAAATCTGCAAGCTACTATGATATGAGGTGTTATACCAAAATTCAGCCAAAGCCAACCATTTAGCCCATTTGTGAGGTCTCTCAGCTGTGACACATCTAAGATAGGTCTCCAAACATTGATTTAACCTCTCAGTCTGGCCATCAGTCTGGGGGTGATAAGCAGTGGAGTAGTGCAATTTTGTGCCTAAGCTCTTGAACAGTGTGCTCCAAAATTGGCTAAGAAATATACTATCTCTGTCACTCACAATAGTCTCAGGTAGCCCATGCAGCTTGTGAATATGGTCCAGAAACACTTGAGCAATGTCAGCAGCTGAATAGGGGTGAGTGAGAGCAATAAAATGACCATATTTTGAATACCTATCAATAACCACCAGAATAGATGTCTTGCCAGCTAATCGAGGAAGTCCTTCCACAAAGTCCAAACTAATGTGTGACCAGGGCTTATTTGGCACAGGTAAGGGTTGCAATAGACCAGGGTAAGGTACATGCTCCCCCTCATTCTATGGCATGTGTCACACCCTTGCACCCACTGTTTAACTTCTTTGTGCATCTTAGGCCATCTAAAGACAGCAGCCAATCTCTTGTAAGTACCCCTGATGCCAGAATGGCCCCCAACTCCACTGTTATGCATTTCAGCTATGAGGGTAGCTCTTAAGTCAGTGCTGGATCCCACATAAATCTTCTTGTCTTTCTTGAGCATTCCATCTTGCAGCTGCCACTCATTATCACCACTTGCATCAATTGACAGTTGTGCAATTCTTTGAACAGCCCACTCATCTCATTCATATGAATGCAGTACTTCAGAAATCCATTTAGGAACAGCTACTGATATGGCATTACATTGAGCTTCAGTCATGACCCTAGAAAGAGCATCTGCCACTACATTCTCCTTTCCATGTTTGAAAACAATGTCATAGTCCAATCCCATCAGTTTGGTTACCCACTTCTGCTGCAAAAGAGTACTGATCTTTTGTTCCAAAAAGAACTTAAGACTGTAGTGGTCAGTCCTAATCTGAAATTTAGCAATTTCTAGATAAGACCTCCACTTGTTCACAGCTTGCACCACTGCTAACAGTTCTTTCTCATAAGTTGAATAACCCAAATGCTTGTCAGCTAGAGCCTTGCTAAAGTAAGCCAGGGGTCTTCCTTCTTGCATAAGCACAGCTCCAATACCATGGTAACTAGCATCAGTCTCCAAAATAAACATTTTAGCAAAGTCAGGTAATGCTAGCACAGGAGTAGAACTCATTGCTGATCGCAAAGCTTCAAAAGCCACCTGAGCTTCCTCAGTCCAACAAAAGGCTCCTTTCTTCAACAATGCAGTCAATGGTCTAGCAATGATTCCATAAGCCCTGACAAACCTCCTATAGTAGCCAGTCAAACCCAAAAATCCCCTGAGGCCTTTGATGGTTTTGGGAACTGGCCACTCTTCCATAGCTGAGATCTTGGCTGGATCAGCTCTTACCCCTTCACCATCAATCAAATGCCCCAGATATTCAATGGTGGATTGTACAAATGAACATTTAGAAAGCTTGGCATACAGCTCATGTTGCAGCATTATTCCCAGAACAGTGCTTAGATGCTGCACATGCTCTCCTCTGGTTTTGCTATACACCAAAATATCATCAAAGAAAACCAACACAAATTTCCTCAAATAAGGCCTAAACACCTGATTCATGAGACTTTGGAAAGTAGCTGGGGCATTAGTGAGGCCAAATGGCATCACTTTAAATTCATACAACCCTTCATGGGTCCTGAATGCAGTTTTATGAATGTCTTCCTCTGCCATTCTCACTTGGTGATAACCAGCCCTCAAATCCAACTTAGAAAAGCAGGTTGCTGATGCGCAATTTAGCGTGCTATTCGCAAGTATACGAATCAAGTAATATAGAGAGTATTTTCGACTCGGATTATCGATCCCACAGGGACTTTGCAGGTTTTTCTAGTAATCAATTTTAACGAACAGAGTGTAAAAAGGAGGAATATTTTGAGAGTTTGTAACTACGAACTAAGTACTGAACGTAAATAACTGAAACGTAAATATTTTTGTGGAAGTTTTCTGAATAATCTTAAGTTTGTAAAACTAGGGTTTGAGATACTAGGTCCCGGGATCCCCTAGGGTTCTTCAGATTTTCGTTCTTTGTTTGACATGAAAACACACAGCAGTCTCGTTATCCGTGCCACGTACCAATTGTGCAGTATCTTTTCTTTTCCTGCACGTTATCACAATCCTGCAGACTGTCGGATTCCTGTTAAGCTGCCTAAATCTGCAGTCTCGTTCTAAGGCTGCTAGGGTTTCTAACCTGTCCTGATGGCCCGGGTCAGATTCTCTAACAGTTGGTCTCAACGATTTCAGGCTAGTCCTAACTCCCCTTCGCTAGTCGGCCCATCGGGGTAAGGTGCTAAATTCTGTCTTTTCTTCCTAACCCTAACCGGACGTTTTCACCTACCGGCTCGGGTCTGTAGCAATTCTGGTTCGCGACTCCGATCATGCATAAACAGTAAAATTCAAAGACATAATAATGAATAAAGCTGCTGATATTAAGATAGTACGATCATGAATTCATAGTCAAAACGTAGAACTAATCTCCGAAACGAAACCCTAGGTTCACCGAGAACCTAGGTAAAAGTTTAGCTACTAAAACTCATAACGTAAATAACACAGTTTTTGAATGAGAGAGAAGAAAAGCAAACGGGTCTTCGAATCTGGATTCACGTTTCCGTGCTCTCCGGGGATGCTCCGTCTTCTCCCGTAATGCTGTCTTGTGTGTTCTGTTCTGTGTCTATTGTATGCTGTCTCAAAACGAGTCTGGACGAGTCTTTAAATAGTGCTGTTTTTCCCGAAAACGCTTGTGCCAGAATTTACGAAAACTGCCATCGGTCCACCGACTCGGAAAAAAAAGTCAACCTGGCTGCGTATATACGCAGGGGTTGCGTATATACGCAACCAGGGCCCAACCAACATCCCCCACCACCCTCACTGCCTGCGTATATACGCAGGGGCTGCGTATATACGCAGGGCCTGCGTATATACGCAGGCCGTGGGGGTAGGTGGGGCCCACTTGGTCCTCTGGTGGGCCAGGTCTGGTCCCCTGGGTCCCACTCTTCTGCCTGATGCTCCAGTTTTCCTTCCTCGGTGTCTTCCTGCTCTCCCGTGTTCCCGTCTTGCGTTTTGACCCGAAACTTGTCAAAATTACCAAAATACCCCTGGGTCAAAACCGCTCCAAATTCTGTCCAATCCTGACCCTGGACATAGGAAAACTGCTGACTGAATTTGGGAGACAAAATCTGAACTTGACTTCGGAAACCCGGGCCCGGTGCCAAAATGACCAAAATACCCCTAGGCCAAAACTGTCCCGGAAATCGTCACGAACATGAAATAGTTGCTCCTGACTCTGGACACCAAGAATCGAGACTCCTTACTCGGGCGTGGCCTGTTTGAGACCCACACTTAACGGGAGTCGGTTTTTCGGCCGGACTCCGTTTCAGCATTATAACCTGTTTTCGGAAAGCCCTTGACGTCTCCGTTCTTTTGCCCCCGGTTTCACTTCAAAATTCCAAGTCAAGCTCAAGATATTGTCAACCGAGCGCGTCCCGGCGATTCTCGGTTTTGGCGTTTTCAGCTTCCTCAGTCGGTTTTCACTGCTCGTTTTTCCTCCAGTCTTTCCGTTTTCCATTCCACTCTCCCTTGTACCAGTCTCGGTCAAATCCTGCTCCGAGCATTTTCTGCACGTTTCCCGAGGCGATCCCGGTTTTGTCTCGGCACGCATCCCAATGCACTTTCCGAACCTGTTCCTGTAAAAACATGAAAAATACCCGCGATCATATCCAATAACAGTACAAAACATGCAGAAATTCACGAAGAGCAAATAAACGTCTCGTTCCTAAAACCGAGGCTTTCCGAGGGTGAATTCTGGCTAAAACGCGGTTTTCCAGCACAAATACACATCTTTTCAGGCTATAAAATAACCCCTATTTGGGCGTTATCAAATACCCCCACACTAAACTTTGCTCGTCCCGAGCAAACTCCAGCAATATACTACCAATGCATACTATCCCGAATCAATCCAGAGCGGTGTAACTGCACTTATTTTTTTTAAAACAGTATTAATATTATAAAAACAGTTTTTATATATATATATTTTTTTTTGGTGAGACTGGGCAATCTCTTCAACTCAAACTGAACATCATCAAGTTCTCATATTCCCCTAAATTTCAGAAACTGCAGTGATCGAAAGAACTCGCGGCCAGCCTAGGTTAGGAACAAGCACGAACACCACTTACTTCCGCTTTTGCACGCAAACCGAGCGTATCCCTAACGCACACCTTCCGTGCTTTTACTCCGGGTGTAATGTAAATCTGCCGACTTTGGGACGGTAGGATAAGTCATTTAGAAGCGATGTCCTAAACGTCACAGCACACTCACAAATACCCCAATCTCACACTCCCTCACCAAGATGATAGAAACTGACCCAAATCACCTAAGATTCTAGACACTCAATTTCCCGAGTCCCGGTGTAACTGCCGTTCTCGCGGCCACAACTGTGAACAAATGTGAAACTGTGATAAAAATTGCCGGCCTGACGTTTTGAAATAAAATCAATCAAGCACCCTGAATTTTCTTCCTTAGATACTTTTTTTCTTCGTTTTTTTTTTCTTTTTCTCTGTTTTTTTTTCGTTTTTTTTTTTTTTTTCTTTTTTTTTTTTTTTTGCGGGGCAACACAATAAACAATATAAACCAGGCCAACTCTCTGATAAACTAAAAACGTGGGGTGGCTGAAAAATACTGAAATAATCTGTAATGACCACCCCCACACTAATTCCGAACCATGTAGTCAATCTGTAAAATATTCGCGCTTTTCCAACCGATCCTCCTCACTCCAAGGATGTCTAAATAGCACAGCGCGTCCTCCAGTAACCCTGTCAACCCAAAGTCCCCCATGTCGTGCGGAAAAATTTACGCACTACGGCTCTCCTCCTGTGCTCACGGTGTAATGTCGTGAGTCACTGCCACACCGAAGTGTGCTGCCGTCACTATCTCACCCTTACACACCCTCAAATATAAAAATAAAGCTCATCCACTATCAAATATGACAATTCTGCTCTACCCCAGAAAATCCCCCTCAACTCAACTCCCTCGTGCCATGACGCGTCGGAAGGGTAAAAATACTAACAATGATGCGAGTATCAAAAAACGGCTTCCTAGGTCAAACGGTTACCAAGAAAAAGGATTAATGGATCAACGGGGCTCACTAATGGACCTAAGGCGCGAGACAGGACGTGAGGTCCCCTATGGCCTATCACTCCACCAAATGATGTGGTGACCGTGATGGCGGGTTGACGACTACCTGGTGACGGTGGTCTGGCAGCTAGTCGGATACATTGCTCGGGAGACAGCTACTTGCGTTTTCTGAAGTGCATTGGCTCTATTGACTCCCCTAGACAGATTCTCGCAGCTCTTCCTCACCTAAGTTCGTCCACTTCGGGAAATTTTCTATCATTAAGCTCTCTCCAGTTTTAAGCTAAATCCTTCACCCAGTCTCAAAATTTTCAATTTTTAATTATTATTTTTTTTTTTTAATAAAACTTTATGCAGTTACAACGCCACCACCCCCACACTGGATGGTGCCATGCCCTCATGGTACTAATCATCAGGCATATAATCTGGATTGGATGAGCTGGCTTGCCTCATCGAATGGGAACAACTGGTAGCATATGCAGAAAAATAAAGCGAGAGACATAAATTGAACCTGTGCACCCAGAGTCAGTTCTTACAGGTGCGGAACTTTTCGCAGATCCCGGTGGAGAAAAACCGCTGACCGGTCGCCGGAAAATTTCTCGACGGAAGTTGTCAACCTTCCGGGCTCTATGTGCGCTCTTCAAATGTGCAATCCCCGAGCACCATTGTGTTTGACAATGTGCTCCCATATGGTCGAGTATACTTCCGTACACCGGGGTCGATTGCTCTATTCGACAGAAAAACCGTTCCTGAAAAATCCCCAACTCGTACGAGTCCCTGTGACGGTCGAGTGTGCCAGAACACACCGGGGTCGATTCTTCAAGATTTTGAAAATCTGCCTTTCCTTCTACGAAATTTTCTGAATTCGCTTCAAACTCCACGGATCTGTGTATGGAGGTAGAGAGAGGAAAATGAGGCAAAAACGTGCTGCTGTCCGAAAAAAATATTTTTTTTTTCTTCTTCAAACAGGGAGCAATTTGAAAAAGTTTTTTTATTTTTTTTTTTTATTTTTTTTTTAAATTCCATATTTTCACTGCTGGCTGCGTATATACGCAACCCTGCGTTTATACGCAGTCCGCAACAAAAATAATTTTTCAATTTTTTTTTTTTTTTTTTTTTTTTTCTAATTCAGAAATTTTCGCTGCTGACTGCGTATATACGCAACCCTGCGTATATACGCAAACAGCAGGTAAAACAAATTTTTTTTTTTTTTTTTTGAAAAAAAATTCTCCTTGCGTATATACACAACCAGCAGAGTATTTTATTTTTATTTTTTTTTCTCTTTCGTCCTCTTTCCCTTTCTCTGCCTGTTTTCTGTTTTGCTGTATCTGCACACGCTTAATTCAAAGTCAATACCCACTCATCTTACCTCTCTCAAAATTCAAAACTGAAAATAAACCTGAAATAATTTAAACTAACTTACTACGTTGGGTTGCCTCCCAACCAGCGCTTGTAATTTACGGTCGACGGCCCGACCCAGTTACCTCATGTTTGCTCAAGGGACGTCAAAACCGCCAGGGTGTACCTTGACGTCTGCTTCCGGGCCCAGATATGGCTTGACCCGGTTTCCGCTCACCCACCGAGATCTCAATTTTCCCGGGACAAGCTGCATCCGAGACTCGCCGTGAAGTGCTTTCTGCCCTTCTTGAAACTGCTTTGGTTGTGCCGAAGTCTGATGGCTCGGGAGCGGTTTAAGCTCTCGGGTTGGTGGCTCTTTGAGTGACGGGACCAGGGCCAATTTCTGCCCACCTTTTTCGTCCAGCTGTAAACTGGTCCGGTTTTCAGTTTGCATGGCCTGCTCCTCCTGGAATCTCTCCTCGTTCTCTCTGTCCACTCTGTCAATTTCTTCCCAAAGCTCATCCATCTCCTCGTTTTCCCAGCCTTCTTCGACTACCTCCACTACGAAGATGTCTTC
Organism: Linanthus parryae; assembly: GCA_023055425.1. Taxonomy (NCBI): domain Eukaryota; kingdom Viridiplantae; phylum Streptophyta; class Magnoliopsida; order Ericales; family Polemoniaceae; genus Linanthus; species Linanthus parryae. The sequence goes on from JALGPY010000017.1 coordinate 948,887, forward strand.
ATGCTCGTAATAATTCGGTAGTTGCAGATTTTTGAAAACGTTGAACTTCACCTTGTCTTCATTGATCTGCATAGTCAGTTCTCCGCTCTTGCAGTTTATCATGGCTTCTCCGGTAGCCAAAAACGGTCTGCCCACAATGAGTGGCACGTCCCCTGCCTCCATGTCTAGAATTACAAAATCTGCCGGAAAAATCAATTCTCCGACTTTCACCAGAATATCTTCAATAACTCCGTAAGCCTGCTTCACGGATCTGTCCGCCATCTGCAGCTTGATTCTGGTGGGCCTGAGTTCACCGATTTTCAAAGTTTTGAAAATCGACAAAGGCATCAGATTGATACTGGCCCCTAGGTCACACAGAGCCTTTCCTGTGTAAGCATTACCTAGGGTCACCGGGATGACAAAACTGCCAGGGTCCTTCCTCTTCCTCGGTAGCCCATTCTTCACACAGTTGCTCACTTCTGCCGTCAGATTTATTGTCTCGAAATCGCTCATACGTTTCCGTCCATACAAAATATCTTTGAGGAACTTGGCATAAGTGGGCATCTTTGCCAACGCCTCCGCAAAGGGTATGTTGATCTTTAGCTGTTTGAAAATCTCGAGAAATCTGGCGTAGTCCTTGCTATCATCCCTCTTTCGTGTCTTCAAAGGATACGGCACCTCCTTGGAGACAGGTACTGTTTCAGCTTCCTTCTCTTTCTGCACTGCATCCTGCTCAACCGAGCCCTTCGGCTGGGGGCGGTCGGCTGAGGTGTTATCCTTGCCAAATACTTCACGCTCGATTTCCTTTGATTTTTCTGCACGTTCATGGCTAGGATACGGCGGATCCTGTAGTGCTAATCCACTCCGAGTGGTGATGGCATTGACCTGAGCACGTGGATTATTCACTGTATTCGAGGGCAAGTTTCCTGGCTGTCTCTCCGTTAGCTGCTGTGCTAACTGTCCAACTTGTACCTCCAAAGCGCGCAGTGACGTTTTGGTCATCTGCACGTCGGCTGTCAGGGCGTCCATGTGCTCGAACCGGGACTCCATGGTCTGGAACATGGACTTGATCTCCTTCATCTGAGCGTCGTACTGCTGTGCAGATGGGCCCGACTGAGCCTGCTGCGTCGGTGCAGCCTGCTGGGCTGGTGGCCTGTGCTGGAACCCCGGTGCATAAACTGCTGTGTTCGGGTTTCCGTACCGGAACCCGGGATGGTCTCTCGTACCCGGTCTGTACCGGCTCGGATCCCACTGCTGCTGTACGTAATTGGAATCTTCGTTTCCGAGCCCCTCGATGGCTGTGTCCAAATCTGTTTTTCCTACTGCATCAGTTGAGTAAACTTTCTTGACCAAATCTTGAACGATCTTGGCCAGATTGTCTATCCGGTCGTCTTCCACTGGCTCGGCTCGGGCCGTGATCCTGCGATCGTCAAACAGGCGAGTATCCTGTTTGGCTAATTGCTTCATCAGCTCATAGGCACCGTCCTTGTCCACATGGTACAGAAAATTTCCTCCGGCTTCTCGGTCAATCCTGTCAGCACTCTCCCTGTCTAGGGCATGGTAGAATACCTGCAGGATCTTCGGATCTCCGAAACCGTGGTTCGGGCATCTTTTCACAAGTCTCATCAACCTGTCCCATGCGTCTACCACCGTCTCTCCCGTCTTCTGCCTGAATGACAGAATCTCGCCTTGTAATTGAATGACCCGGGAGGCGGGGTAAAATTTGGCCAGAAAATCGGTGACACACCCCTTCCATGTTGTGATGGACCTGGGTGGACAGGATTCGAGCCAGTCATTGGCTACTCCGTACAGGCAGTATGGAAAGAGTATTAGCATGAGCGCCTCGGCTCCAACTCCCTTATACCGGACTTTGTTGCAATAGTTCTCAAACTTCCCGATGAAGTCATTTGGATCTTCGTCAGCTTTGCCATGGAACGGGCAGAGGGTCTGAACAGTCTGGATGGTGGAGGGTTTGATGTCAAAGTGTTCTGCAGTGATCTCGGGCACCACAATAGCTCGCTCATGCCCCCCCGTGGGGACTTCGAAATTCTCCACCAACGCCTTCCCAGACCGGTTGTATGTCCTCTGGTTGCTCCGGGCAGCAAGGCCTGCTGTGATGAGATCTTCGATGTACCGAGCCATCTCGGCTGGAGTACGTGTCTCAGGCAGTTCTGGCGTTCTCTCGGTATTGTCGCCCATCCTGAAAAAGTTGAGATCTCAAGAGCAGTGAGATAACAGAAAAATAAAAATAAAATAAAATAAAAAATAAAAACTCTGAAAATTAATTCGGACTACTAAATAAACCCTAAAAAGTCCCCGGCAACGGCGCCAAAAACTTGATGCGCAATTTAGCGTGCTATTCGCAAGTATACGAATCAAGTAATATAGAGAGTATTTTCGACTCGGATTATCGATCCCACAGGGACTTTGCAGGTTTTTCTAGTAATCAATTTTAACGAACAGAGTGTAAAAAGGAGGAATATTTTGAGAGTTTGTAACTACGAACTAAGTACTGAACGTAAATAACTGAAACGTAAATATTTTTGTGGAAGTTTTCTGAATAATCTTAAGTTTGTAAAACTAGGGTTTGAGATACTAGGTCCCGGGATCCCCTAGGGTTCTTCAGATTTTCGTTCTTTGTTTGACATGAAAACACACAGCAGTCTCGTTATCCGTGCCACGTACCAATTGTGCAGTATCTTTTCTTTTCCTGCACGTTATCACAATCCTGCAGACTGTCGGATTCCTGTTAAGCTGCCTAAATCTGCAGTCTCGTTCTAAGGCTGCTAGGGTTTCTAACCTGTCCTGATGGCCCGGGTCAGATTCTCTAACAGTTGGTCTCAACGATTTCAGGCTAGTCCTAACTCCCCTTCGCTAGTCGGCCCATCGGGGTAAGGTGCTAAATTCTGTCTTTTCTTCCTAACCCTAACCGGACGTTTTCACCTACCGGCTCGGGTCTGTAGCAATTCTGGTTCGCGACTCCGATCATGCATAAACAGTAAAATTCAAAGACATAATAATGAATAAAGCTGCTGATATTAAGATAGTACGATCATGAATTCATAGTCAAAACGTAGAACTAATCTCCGAAACGAAACCCTAGGTTCACCGAGAACCTAGGTAAAAGTTTAGCTACTAAAACTCATAACGTAAATAACACAGTTTTTGAATGAGAGAGAAGAAAAGCAAACGGGTCTTCGAATCTGGATTCACGTTTCCGTGCTCTCCGGGGATGCTCCGTCTTCTCCCGTAATGCTGTCTTGTGTGTTCTGTTCTGTGTATATTGTATGCTGTCTCAAAACGAGTCTGGACGAGTCTTTAAATAGTGCTGTTTTTCCCGAAAACGCTTGTGCCAGAATTTACGAAAACTGCCATCGGTCCACCGACTCGGAAAAAAAAGTCAACCTGGCTGCGTATATACGCAGGGGTTGCGTATATACGCAAGCAGGGCCCAACCAACATCCCCCACCACCCTCACTGCCTGCGTATATACGCAGGGGCTGCGTATATACGCAGGGCCTGCGTATATACGCAGGCCGTGGGGGTAGGTGGGGCCCACTTGGTCCTCTGGTGGGCCAGGTCTGGTCCCCTGGGTCCCACTCTTCTGCCTGATGCTCCAGTTTTCCTTCCTCGGTGTCTTCCTGCTCTCCCGTGTTCCCGTCTTGCGTTTTGACCCGAAACTTGTCAAAATTACCAAAATACCCCTGGGTCAAAACCGCTCCAAATTCTGTCCAATCCTGACCCTGGACATAGGAAAACTGCTGACTAAATTTGGGAGACAAAATCTGAATTGACTTCGGAAACCCGGGCCCGGTGCCAAAATGACCAAAATACCCCTAGGCCAAAACTGTCCCGGAAATCGTCACGAACATGAAATAGTTGCTCCTGACTCTGGACACCAAGAATCGAGACTCCTTACTCGGGCGTGGCCTGTTTGAGACCCACACTTAACGGGAGTCGGTTTTTCGGCCGGACTCCGTTTCAGCATTATAACCTGTTTTCGGAAAGCCCTTGACGTCTCCGTTCTTTTGCCCCCGGTTTCACTTCAAAATTCCAAGTCAAGCTCAAGATATTGTCAACCGAGCGCGTCCCGGCGATTCTCGGTTTTGGCGTTTTCAGCTTCCTCAGTCGGTTTTCACTGCTCGTTTTTCCTCCAGTCTTTCCGTTTTCCATTCCACTCTCCCTTGTACCAGTCTCGGTCAAATCCTGCTCCGAGCATTTTCTGCACGTTTCCCGAGGCGATCCCGGTTCTGTCTCGGCACGCATCCCAATGCACTTTCCGAACCTGTTCCTGTAAAAACATGAAAAATACCCGCGATCATATCCAATAACAGTACAAAACATGCAGAAATTCACGAAGAGCAAATAAACGTCTCGTTCCTAAAACCGAGGCTTTCCGAGGGTGAATTCTGGCTAAAACGCGGTTTTCCAGCACAAATACACATCTTTTCAGGCTATAAAATAACCCCTATTTGGGCGTTATCAGTTGCTCCATGTAACTCATCCAACAACTCATCTATAATGGGTATAGGGAACTTATTTTTAACAGTTGCTTCATTTAAGCCCCTATAATCCACACAAAATCTCCAAGAACCATCCTTCTTTTTTACTAGTAAAACAGGAGATGCAAAAGAGCTTGTACTGTGTTGGATCACTCCATTCTCCAACATTTCCCTCACTAGATTCTCAATTTATGTCTTCTGCACATGAGGGTACCTGTAAGGCCTTAGACACACTGTTTGAGTTCCCTCCTTTAGTGGAATATGGTGGTCATGGCTCCTGGGAGGTGGTAGCTTCTTGGGCTCTTCAAACACCTTGTTGTACTTATCTAGCACTTGCCTGAATTCCAGGGGCATTTCTGTAATTTGAGCTGGCTGAGCTCCACAGATACTGTATAAATGTCCCATGATCACTCCTTGGTTCTTGGAACAGTAGGTATGGATGGCATTGAGGTTAGCTGCCTTGTACTGACACTCCTCCTTCTGAGCCCTAAACTGAATTAGTGCACCTTTAATGTGTACAGTCACTGTCATCTTGTTGAAATCAAGACTGACTGGGCTTACCTCCTTGAGCCATTGTACCCCCAACACCATATCACAACCCCCTAGGGAAATGATTCTCATTTCTGTTTCAATGACTTGACCTTGCAGCTTCAGCTTCACTCCTGGACACACCCCTGAGCTCTCTATCTGGCTGCCATTAGCCACAGTAACTCTCATTGTAGGGCTTTGAACAGTGTCACATTGCACTCTTTTAGCTGTGTCCAAATCCATGAAAATATGAGTGCTGCCAGAATCTATGAGTACATGCACTTTGTGCTTGCCAACATACCCCTGGAGCCTAATAGTTTGAGCTCCACAACTACCAGATATTGCATGTAAAGAAATTTCCATTGCAGCATTAGTGTTCCCTCCCTCCTCCTTTAACTCTTCATCTTCTACTTTATTGATTTCATCAATTTCAAGTGTTGATTCCTCTTCACCAGAAATGAGGAATAACTGAGGTTTTTTGCATTTATGCCCTCGCACATAACTCTCTTCACAGAAATAACATAAGTTTCTAGCTCTCCTATCTCTCATTTCCTCTTGTGTGAGCTTCTTAAAAGGTAGAGCTGAACTGGCACTTTTTGTTGATGCTTCTGCATTGTAAGGAGTGTAGGGCTTTAACTGAGAATTTTTGGAGTTGCTTTTCATCATTCCACTCACTGTCTGAATCACATTTTGGTGGTAGTGGTTACATGAGATTTCTTGCAACTTAGCCATAGCTTTAGCTTGTGCTAGACTACTAGGAGCTAGCAGCTGCACCTGGCTCCTTATTTCCAGCTTCAAGCCTCCCAAAAATGTTTTCAGAAAATACTTGTCATCAGCCCAAGGAAACAAAGCCTTCACTCTAGGTTTAAGTGTATCAAACTTTGTTTGGAATTCCATCACACTACCAGTCTGTTCCAGTTTCTGAAATTCAGCTAGCACATTCTCATGGCCAGGCTCTAGGAATTCCTCACACAATATTTCACAAAATTCACTCCAAGACAAAGAATCAATTGACTCAAATTCAGCACTAAACCAGCTCTCAGCTTCACCACTTAGATTGAGAGATACTAGAATCAATTTTTGCAAATCAGTCAAGTGATGTAGCTGGAAATATCTGTTAGCTTTCATGATCCAGTTCATAGGATCTTCTCCAGAGAATTTAGGAAATTCTATCTTAGGCATTGGAACAGTAAAGTGAGTTGAAACCCTAGGTACCTCATTGTGAATGTCTTCAGTCCTTGCAGGCATCCTAGATCCATGAGGAGTACCATTAGAGTGCATTGGAGCTTTTCCTTTGCCTAATAAGCTTGCAGGTGACCTAGTTGCTGAACTGGAGACCTCCATTCTCTCCTTATCTCGATCATTTGCCATCAAATTGAAGCTATTAGCCAATTTCTTAAGCTCTTCTCTCATTTCTCCAATTTGATTCAGCTGCACAAGCTGTCCATGAATGAGGTCCTGTCCTTGCTTCAGCTCATCATATCCTTGTCTCAGCTCTAGCACCGCTCCATCAACGGCGTGGAGGTGGTTGATGATGCCTTCAATTCCATCATTTTCCACCGAAATGTTGTTCTTCCTTTGCCCCATAGCTCAGAGACACAGAGGGAAGCTTGGCTCTGATACCAATTTGTCAGGAACAGCTTGTTCCTGACCTAGAAAGGGTGGATTCACAGTGAACAGCGAAGAAGAAGACGAGAGAGGATTGAGAGAAAAATCAGAGAGAAAATGAGATTAACATTTCATGCCCTAGATCATCAGTACAAGCCCCCTTTTATACACAAGGGTAGAAAATGGAATTACAAAGACATTTGGGCCAAAGTAAAATAACAGGAAAAGAGTAACGGCCTTTGTCCACGTCATCGTAGCCGATGACACGCCTGGACCAATCGTGACCCTTTCTACTGCCAGCTGGTCGCCAACTCATCCTCCAGCTGCGCGCCATAAGTGGAACGACAGCGTTCCACTTATGTTTTGAACTCCCAACGGTAAAAACAAAAGAACGGCCACGATTTCCCCGATTTGAGATCTAACGGCTACTGCTATCCGAAATTTCATGTCATCAGTTTTCACTCCCTTTCATTTTGGTCCTACTTATAGGTCATCAGTTTACAATCTCTTTCACTTTAGTCCTTCTCTCCTGACACCTTAAATAGAATATACCTCATTTGAGTAATGTATAAGAAGAGGGAGATAATGATATGTTATACTTGTGGATTCATATCCTGCTGCCTTTCGATAAGGGATATGCGACATGTAATCATCATCACATATGCCATTCTTCAGAATTTGCCTATAATCTTATACCAATATCATTCCCTAAACAAAGAGTGGAAAACGAAATTAATTTGGAGCTTAACTTCTTTTATATTAGGATTATAGATTAGTGTAGTTAGGTGGTACTCCAAAAAGACTTCTCTTGCGAGCCTTTTAACTCACTCCAATTATTTAACGTAATTGTACATGAAACTAACCATATGTGACATTATCTCAAGATTATATAGGGAGGCACGCTTCTTTCGGACAAGATTGGAGTTATTCTTAGGTGCTCGTATCACATAAAAGTGGGGCGATCGCCAATAGGTGAGCCACGAATTGAGAACAGACTACAGAGAATAAAGTTGAGTAGAATTATTTCAGTAACATACATACTACAGAGTAATTACTGAACATATAATGAATATTGAGCACGACGTGTCATCATGCTTACATGGTACTCTTGGTAATTGCGGGATTGGGCCTAATAGGTTTCATAATAATAAAAAGGATTGGGCTCTTGTGGATGGTTGTGACCAACCTTAGCCCATCCCCTTCCTATTTATTAGGCCTATCAATCCCCATGCAAGTGATTTCATACTGTTCTGTTGGTGCAGTGAAAAGCGTCCTTGGAGGAGATGAAGATCATTGATGAAAAGCAAAACGGAGAGTCGCCACCGCCACCGCCCAACGATTTGATAAGTCATCTTCCTGACGACGTACTTGCTGATATACTATCGCTATTGAGCTTGAAAGAAGCTGGAAGAACCAGCATTCTATCGAACAGATGGAGGTACCTATGGACATCGTACCCTAACCTACACTTCGACGCCTCCAAAACCCTAGACGAGTTGGAGCACAAACGCGACAAGAACATGTCCCTGCTGGATGTTGAAAGGCAACGTTATTTGAACTGGGTCAATCAGGTTGTAACATCACATAGTGGTCCAAACATCGACCTGTTTAAGGTTCGATTCGGGTTAGGCCACGATTATTCCACCATTATCGATGAATGGCTCGGCTTTGCATTCCGAATGAATGTGAAGAAACTTGCACTCAAGTTTCACGATTACTTGAAACCTAGTCAACTTTTCTATAGCTTCCCAGACATTACGTCCCTGCAGGGAATTATTTCCAGAATCCAGGTCGTTGACTTCTCGAATTGGACCACGTAAACGTAACAGGAGAAGTTCTCGAATTCATTATATCAACTTGTCCGCTTCTAGAACGCTTGGTCGTACGTGAATCGCCGAGTCTTTGCAATTTGGAGATTAACTCTACCTCATTGAAGTACTTGGAGATGCAATGGTGCCTTGCAAACTTGATGGTTACTGCCGCACCAAATCTTGTGTCGTATTGTGATGTAGGAGATAAGAAACGAATTGAGATGACTAACATCCCCAAACTTACTGAGATGTGGTTAGGGTTTGGTGTTTGCGAAGATTTCTTTGCTAATCCGTTGGAGTTTTCTAGCTATCTTTTCCAGCTCCAAGTGCTAATATTGGAGTTCAACATTGATGTAAGTAATGCTACCTCCACCAGAATCTTCCCATTGTGCATTGTTTATCAGTTCACTTTGACCGACTAATTTAGTTAACAATATGATACGAAAACGCGTTAATCTCTTTGCATAATATTATACATCTTTCTTAACACTACAATATTATGAGAAAAATATTAATAATTTTTTGTGTCGTATGGTTACTAAATTAGTCTGTCAACGCGGCCTCCTTAAAGTCAACTAGGACTTTTTCGGCAAAAAGTAGCTATTGTAATATTTTGAGGTGTAGTTGAGTTGGCTGTGTCTGCCTTCTTAAGATCTTTGGGTTGGGGGATGGGCTTTTCTAGAGATTTTGAGTTCAAACATTTGGTTTACCCAAGGGCTACCTAGGCCTCCTCAACTGCGAGGGTTTACCTCACTAGTGTAGTTTACCAAGTGAGCATCTGAAGGGTAGCCGCTGTGGATTTTGGAGTCATAAAAAAAATGTTATTGTAACAAAAGCTTGTGGTCTTTCTTTTTCTTTTTCACTCGCTAACATATATCTTTGCGTCTGCAGGATGTTGTGGTCCCCTCTGAATTTCCCGTACTTGCAAGACTTAAAAGGTTAGAACTGAGGATGACTTCTGGGTCAAAACGCGTGGCTGGTTTTGCTGCTTCCATGTTAAAGGCATGTCCATCACTCTGCGAAATTTCCTACAAGAATTATGGTTGTACGTCTGTGCGGACAGAATTATCTCAGCCTGAAGTCACGATTTGTCCTCATGAGAGCCTCAAGGTGGTGGAGTTGGTCGGGTTTGTAAGTAAGGCCATAGTCGACGAGCTAGCTTTGTTTCTAATGAAGAGCGCACCCAACCTTGAAAAGATAATATTTGATACTCACAAGTTAACCAGGTTTGGGACTGTACCGGGGGAGTTGGAAGAATATACGCCTGAAGAGTTCCAAGAGAGAAAGAACCAAGAGAGAAAAGCTGGTAAAAGACGCGCTAGGGAACTCGTAAAAGAACTTCGTCCTGGTGTAACATCACTAATCATTTAAATGTTTTACTAAACCATATTTTTGTTATTGATTTGATTACTAAACCATAACTCTATTAAAGCACATTTTGTCGTGATCTATTCTATCCATCTAGGCTTCAGCCATAAAATCGTAACTGTTATGATACTATGTTATTGACAGAATAAAGGGTAAAAGACACTTTCACCCCCTCTAGTTTGATAGAAGGGCACCTTCACCCACTTCCAGTTTGGAAAATGACACTTTTACCACTTCAAGCGCCGAACTTCAGGTAACTTACAGTATCTTAGTTGTGACGCGGCTAGTCTATCACTAAAAGTAATTTATTAGACATATTTGCTCCCATTGCCATGCAATAAAGTTTATTATACATTTTGGGTAACCCATTGTTTGCATAACATTGGGGCAAACTTGTCCCTAAAAAGACCTCAACTCTAGACTATCTGCTTTACAATAATGGGGTGCAAGATTCTTGAAGTTCATGAATCATGAGGGCACTAAGGTGGTGAAGGGTCTTTTCCCAAACTGAAAGGGGTCAAAGTGTCCTTCAGTCAAACTGGAGGGGGCGAATCTATATTTTTGAGCTTTTAGGCTTGTCTTTGGGCATTTTTGTACAATTTCAGGTTAGATTGATATGGCAACCAGACTACAATAACATAGGTGGAAAACTGGACATGCTCTACCAAAAAAATTTGAAAGTTACATGTTCAATTTCATCTTCCCACAAATTGGGTAATTGTTACATTATTCGTAGACACGATATCGTCACCTTCAGGATCTATTTCTGAAGGAACCATACTGCTGCTTAACGAAGAGTCGAAGAATAAGTCGGTCATTTAGGCTCCGGAAGAGTTGAAGTTTCGCTATCCATCATCAATATCACGGAAGACTTTGTCGGGGAACACGTTGCGTCTTGCACGCCCAGCAACTGGACGTGTATGCACCTCAATGCTTCGTCTCTGATGCATGAATCGGCGATAGAGGGGTCCACTAGCTCCATTGCTTTCCCTTAATGCCATGGACTCCAAGACTGCAACGATTTACAAACTCATAATTTGATCATTCGTACTAAAAATCGAGAACATGGGAAGCACCGAAGCTGTAGACATCAGACTTCGCTGAAAATATACCTTCCATTGCATACTCGGGTGATATGTAGCCGCTGCATATAGAAAAACCAGACAAAGCAATTTCAGGTATATCGATCTCAAGACAAAGGGGCCGGCCCACGGTCCAAACTCGCTCACCCGCCCCCCTTTTCCCCTAGTGAAAGATGGGTAATCTCAGGCCTCATGGGGTTTCAGAAAAGTAGTAAAAAGGATTTGGGCCCTTGAGGAAGGATATGACCTCCTTCAGCCCATCCCCTTCCTTATTATTAGGCCTATTAGTCTCCATGCAAGTGATTTTGTACATCTAACCCTTTTGTAGTTTTGTTCAAAAAAAAAAAACATCTAACCCTGTTCTGTTGTGGGAGGAGAAAAAAGATAAACCCTCCGAGGTGCAGTGAAAAACATCCATTGGAGGAGATGAAGATCATTGATGCAAAGCAACATCAGAAGATGATGGAGACCATTGATATTCACCGAGAGCCTCCGCCGCCTAACGATTTGATCAGTCATCTTCCTGACGACATACTTGCTCATATACTATCGTTATTGAACTTGAAAGAAGCTGGAAGAACTAGCATTCTATCAAACAGATGGAGGTACTTATGGACATCCTACCCTAACCTATACTTCGACGCCTCCAAAACCCTAGACGAGTTTGAGCACAACCCCTACAAGCCCTTGTCTCTGCTGGATGTTGAAAGGCAACGTTATTTGAACTGGGTCAATCAGGTTGTAACTTTACACAGAGGTCCAGTTTAAGGTTCAATTCGGGCTAGGCCACCATTACACCAGCATTATCAATGAATGGCTCGACTTCGCATTCCGAATGAATGTCAAGAAACTTGCACTCAACTTTTATGATTACTTGGTACCTAATTTTCGCCGTTATCTTTTATATAGCTTCTCAGACATTACTTCCCTGCAGGCACGTATTCCGAGGTCTTTGACTGGTCTCGAATTGGATCAAGTAAACGTAACGGGACAAGTTCTCCAATTCGTTTTATCGACTTGTCCAGGGCCGGCCCTATAGCTAGGCAGCCGATCGAGGCGGCCGCCTTAAGCTCCCGGGCCGGCAGGGCGCCCGTGTTCCTTGTTATTTTTTTTTGAAAGATTGCTATAGTTTAGTTAAATACATACTTTAATGTAAAATTTAAATAATTGTATGTTAGTTTGGTGGTAACTAATAGTTTTGCCACAAGTTTAAGTGTTTAACCCAAGTTCGAATCTCGTTGATGAACAGATACGAAAATCTTAGTTTTTACTTATAAAAATTGTTGGATTGAAGAACATTAGTTAAAACTAACTTGAATCTAATATATTACATACAATTATTAGAAGTTTACAAATGTGTTTTTTAAACAAACTCTTTTAGGTATATTTTTTTTTTTTTAATTTGAGGCCCCAAGTTTATTACTCGCCTTAGGCCCCCAAGTGTCTTGGGCCGGTCCTGGACTTGTCCGCTTCTAGAACGCTTGGTGGTCTTTGGATCGGCCACTCTTCGCGATTTGGAGGTTAACTCTGCATCATTGAAGTATTTAGAAGTGCATTCATGTAATTTGAAAAACTTCATGGTTGCCGCCGCACCAAATCTTGTGTCGTTTTCTTATCGCGGGCATAAGAAACGAATGGAGCTGACTGACATCCCCAAACTTACTAGACATGTGGTTAGGATTCAGTGTTTGTCGAGATTTAGTTGCTAATCCATTCGACTTGTCTAGCTATCTTTTCCAGCTCCAAGTTCTCATATTGGAGTTCGACTTTAAGGTAAGTAATAATAGCTATTGTTGTATAAGTTCTTTCTTTCTTTTTTTTTACTTCTTTTCGTTGAGAACAGTTGTGTGCCCCACATCGCGATGTTGTCTGTTTCACCAGTTCATACTAAAATACTTGGCAAAGTTGCATCTGTGGTACCTATAGTTTACTTTTCGTGTGGATTTAGTATTCATACTTTCAATTGCTGCATTCACAGTACCCATAGTTTAAAATTGTTGCAAATCAAGTACCCGACTCTAACGGACATCCATATCTTGTGACGGATTCGTTGGAAAATACGATTTTACCCTTCATCTCATTAAAAGTTTTGCATAATCACGATTTTTACACTTAAAACAAGAAAGTATACATAAAAAAGAAAACGGAAATAAAAAAGAAGAAACGAATTTGAAATATGGGTTTTAACCTGGGTAAGAATGTTGAAATACAAACCTGTTAACACCAAAAGCACGAAGACGAACACACCCAAATATCAAAATCAATTGTGAAATAGAGGGACAGAATTTTGAAAGGGAGAATGGGCAATAGATCTTCTATGGGGAAAAAAACAAAACCATTGAAATATGGGATTTTGAACATGGTTAAGGATTTTGAGTTGTGAACACCATCATCACCACCTCTGTATCACCACCATGGCTGCTGCCAGCCACCAACTTATATTTTAAACTTCACTCACTCACTCACTCCCTTCTTCTCAACCGAATCTGGGTGAAGAAGAAGGAGCAGGAAGGCTAGGGGAGGATGTCGGCGCCGGTTCAGTTCCGCTTCTTCTTCGTCTAATTTTTCTTCTTCTTCATTTTTATTTATTTTATATTTTATTCTTTTATGTTTAGTTTAATTTTAAGGTAAAAAAAACACTATTATGTAAGATCTTGGATGAGTTCAAGGGTAAAATTGTATTTTCAAGCGGAACCGTTATAATGTATGGATGTCCGTTAGTGTCGGGTACTCCATTTGCAACAATTTCAAATTATGGGTACTGTGGATGCTGCAATTGAAAAGTATGAATACTCAATTCACACGAAAAGTAAATTGTGGGTACTGCGCTTGCAATTTTGCCAAAATACTTTGGCTACTCCACTCATTCCGAATTAGTTTTTGAGGTGAAATCTCAAGATTCTTAACATGGTATTCGATTTGTTTGCCTGTTTCACATGTTGTGTATTGGGAATTGTTGTCGGTCCCACATCAATGTATGTTCGCCTGTGCGACTGTGCCGAATAAGATACTTGGGCTTCTTCCTCATCACCAATTAGTTTTGAACCCCAGTATTCTTATGTTGGGAGCCTTCATCTGTCAGGCATGTTTCACTCGTTGTGTGTGATGTGGCGTACTGAGAATTATTGTTTGTCCTACATCGGGATGCTGTCTGTTTCGCCTGTGTTATAAGATATTTGGGCTACTGACCCATTGCCAATTAGTTTTTGAAATGGAACCCTATAATTCTCAACACTTTTGACTCGAGCACACATCGTTATGTCTTCTTTGTGTCTTCAGGATGTTGTTGTCTCCGCTGAGTTTCCCGTACTTGCACGACTTAAACGGTTGGAATTAAGGATTACCTCTTTATGTCATAAAAGCTTTGTTGGTTCTGCTGCTTCGATGCTGAAGGCATGTCCATCACTGTGCGAAATATCCTACAAGAACTATGGCTGTCCGCCTTGGGAAACATTAATTTTTTCAGCCTGAAGTTGCTATTTGTCCTCATGACAGCCTCAAGGTGGTGGAGTTGGTCGGGTTTGTAAGTTCGCCCGTCATTATTGAGCTAGCTTTGTTTCTAATGAAGAACGTGCCCATGCTTGAAAATATAATCTTTGATACTCGCACGTTAACCATGTATGGGACCGTAAGGGAGAACTTCGAAGACGAGAAGCCTGAAGAGATCAAAGAGAGAAAACCAAGCAGAAAACTGCCAGGAGACTCGTAAAAAAGCTTCGACCTGGTGTAACATCGGTAATCATTTAGATGTTTTATTACTACTAAATACTATTTTTTTTTTTTTTTTTTTGCAAGTGTGTTATCGATTGTGGAACTTTTTAACGGACGATTCTTTCATGTTCTGATTTGTGTAAGCCTTGGGCATAATTATATTAAAAAAAAAAAAAAAAAAAGCTTTATTTCCTTCTACCCATCAGGCATAATATAACGATGACAGAATAAATGACAGAGACCTTAGTAGCGTTTGAAGGAATCATATTGTGTAGGGATCAAACTATTATCACAATTGATTAATATGAAATGTTCTTATTTTGAAAGGGACCTGAAATATTTATAGAAGTGGTAATAAATATAGGGTTAGTTGTCAATTGATTTTGTTATTTTTATTTTTTGAAATTTGCAGGGACCGCGGCCCCCCTCCGCCCCCACCTAGGGCTACCATTGTGATAATTGATCTTTTGGGCGTATTTGTGGGGTCACGTGTGCCTCCGGGCTTGTCTTTAGGCATTGGGGATGCGTGCGCATGAAGCAAAGTCGTGGTGAACATGATATGGCAATCGGGCTATATTAGCGTGGGTGGACAATAGTGTTAAGGATCCTAAAGTTCCACCCCATAACCAATTTGCAATGAGGGGAGTAGCCCAAGAATCTTACAAGGCATAGGCAAAAGAGAGTCCCAATATGGGACAAACAACGATTGTCAACAAACTAGACATGCTCTACCAAAAATGTTCAAATGTTGCGTGTTTAATATCATCTTCCCACAAATTGGGTTATCGTTACATTATTGGTAGATACGGTATCGTCACCTTCGGGATCTATTTCCGAAGGAGCCATACTGCTGCTTAACGAAGAATAAGTAGGTCTTTTAGGCTCCGGAAGAGTCGAAGTTTCGCTATCCATCATCAAAATCACAGAAGACATCGTCGGCCTACACGTTGTTGAGTCCTGCACGCACAGCAACGCGACGTGTATGCACCTCATCGCTTCGTCCCTGTCGCATGAATCGATCATAGAGGGGTCCACCAGCTCCATTGCTTTCCCTTCATGCCATAGACTCCAAGACTGCAACCATTTACAAACTCATTATTTGATCATTCGTACAAAAGATCGAGAACATGGGAAAAGAACAAACAAAAGAAAGATGGTAAATTAGGCACTCACGTGTCGTATAAGGGTTAAGGACTCGTTCGTTCTGAAGCTTGTGTTTTTTCGGCCGCTTATAATCTCTAGTAATAAAACGCCGAAGCTGTAGACATCAGACTTCACTGAAAATATACCTTCCATTGCATACTCGGGAGACATGTAACCGCTGCATATAGAAATACCAGACGAATCAGTTTCAGGTATATCCTTAAGACAGAATAACCTTGAACTTGTGGTGTCAAAGGGGCCGGCCCACGGTCAAAACTGGCCCACCCGGCCCATTTTCCCCCTAACCCGGCCCTAACTGCCCCCGTCCCCTCCCTAACCCATCACTTTTTGCCGAAATGTCCCATGCCCCCGTCCCTGGTCGGTCAGGATCCCTCTAACCCTATTCACTTTTTGCCAAAATGTCAATTTTGTCTATTTTATCTAGAGGGTAATTTGGTCCACCGGAAAATAACATATTAATATGAAATATAATAAAATAATAATAAATTGACCGGGTCGGCCCCTCTAAAATAGGGGTTTTGAGCCCGGACCGCCCGGGCTAGAAATTATCCAGAAAAACCCGGCCCAGCCCGCCTCTCCTACTGATCCTCCAACTAGCTCCCTCCCTTCTCTGACCCACCTAAACTGTCCGGGCCGGGACCTTGGACACCACGACCTTAGACGCCATGGCCTTAAACGCAATATGGCATATCCTTGAACCTTGAACAGGATATACCCTGTCGGGGTAATGTATGAGAAGAGGGAGATACTGATATTGACTTGTTTTATTTGTGGATTCATATAACTTATCATCACATATACCATCCTTCGAAATTTTCCTATAATCTTATACTAGTACTACTACTACTGTAGAGGATATGTTATCACACATCCTTTATCATAACATGCTCTACACAGAGAACTGCAAATAAAATTTCACATCCTGCCTTACCGACAACAATCATATATCCTAATATTTTTCGTCTTCTAAATATCATATAATTTAGAGAAGGAACGCGTGATACTTACTACGTGCCAACGACCCGAACTGTATTCGCTTCGTTCTCGTTCCCTCCGAACATTCTGGCCATACCAAAATCAGAAATCTTGGGAATCATCTCTTCATCCAGCAATATGTTGCTAGCTTTAAGATCCCGATGAATGATTCTGAGTCTTGAATCACGATGAAGGTACACGAGTCCACGTGCTATCCCTTCAATGATGGAATATCTCGTTCTCCAATCAAGTTGGGCTTCTTTATCCGGATCTGCCACGTTACATTGAAAAAAAAACTTTAGCACCTAATAAAGAAAAATTATCATGGGGTATTCATTAAGAGGGAAAATCACCAACCAAAGAGAAGGAAGTCCAAGCTTTTGTTAGGCATGTACTCATAAAGCAACAACTTCTCTTCTCCTTCAATGCTGCAACCCAAGAGCCTAACAAGATTCCGGTGTTGTAATTTGGCGATCAGTACGATCTCGTTCTTGAATTCTTCTGCTCCTTGTCCTGATAACCTCGAAAGCCTCTTCACCGCTATTTCTTGACCCCCGGGTAAAGTTCCCTGGAATGAGGGAGCTTATCAAAACTTTGTTTCATTTGAATCCAAATCTTTACTAGGATTTTGCTTTTCGTTTCTCTAGCAAGTACTTCTTCTGTCCTATTGTTATTGTCCTACTTTCTTAAAATAGAAATTCTCAAAATTGTTGTCATACCTTTAAAAAGCTACAAACTTTTCACATTACTTCTGTACACACCCCTCTTCTCTCTTTTCC
The DNA here is from genome assembly GCA_023055425.1 of Linanthus parryae. Taxonomy (NCBI): domain Eukaryota; kingdom Viridiplantae; phylum Streptophyta; class Magnoliopsida; order Ericales; family Polemoniaceae; genus Linanthus; species Linanthus parryae. The sequence continues at coordinate 966,394 of JALGPY010000017.1, forward strand.
TTTTCCACTTTATGTTACTTTATCAAGTCAAAATATCTCCTTAAACTTTGTGAAAAGTCCAGCCTGGCAATAATATTTGGACAAAGGGAGTACCTTATAAACAGGACCGAACCCTCCTTGTCCCAACTTGTTTTCATTCGCAAAGTTATTTGTAGAAGCGGCGATGGCGACGAAACTGAACATTGGCAAATCCGGTACACTTCCTTCTTTCCCTTCCTGTTGCCCTGAAAATTCCTTTGATTGTGTGCCGCTATATGGGTTCCATGGAGGTAGTTTGTTGTGTCCGCTTTCTGAATTCGACAACCCTATTGATTGATATCAAAGCACAATAATGAGTCAATGGTCATATTTGGATCAGCTTAAAACGAGAGGTAGAGGAAAGTCAAGAATCTGAGCTTTCGGTCGAAGCTCTCCAAATTCCCCAAACAATCCGGGATTCTGAAAACAATGCGGAATTCAGGTGAAAAATCCAGATTTTGCACTGGAATTCCGAATTCCGGATTTTTTAGGGGTAATTACAGTTTGTTTTGGTGATTCCGGATTATTTGGGGGGAAATTCTGGATTGTAAAATAAAAACAAAAAATTAACAAAATAGTCTACAATAATCTATCATATCCAAAGAGTCCAGATCAAATGAGCTTTTTAGCTATACCGCTCACTTAATCTAGCTCATCTAAACCGCCCCAACGACCAAAACAAAGAACAATTCACAAACTGAATACCATTATGTGAAGGATCAAAATTACCTCTTATTCTCGCCCTGAATCTCCATAATAATCCAAAGAGTGCAGCGACGATTGTAGCTGCAGCAGCTACACCTCCAATTATAGCTCCAATCGGTATTTTCCTTTTACTACCTACAAGACATACAATTTGTGCATTGCAGTATCAGGAAAACAACATAATCTGAAACAAAAACATTACAAAGTACACAACATGAACCTAGTAACGAGTGAAAAAACATCATGGTACATAGTACATACCGATATCCGCTCTATTGAGGCGGATATACAGCGTTTCCCCAACATCCTTAAACTGCTGCACATCAAACAGATCCACATTCCACATCATGCACTGGATTCCAGTAACGAAAGCGTACGCGTTGCACGAGAAATTCTTCAGACACCGCGTCTTGCATTCCTCAGTGGTTTCCGTCACCACCACATCAGCAAAATCGGGCAATTTCACTCTCTCCATCGCCAAGAAACGGTCATCAGTAAAATTCAAAGGCGTAGTTCTGACACACCCACCAGAGTGGTTCCCTTTATGCCATTGCTCATGATCATGTGGATGAAACCCTTCAATACAACCACAAACAGCAGAAGTTACCCCAGTGCACATCCCAAACACGCCGCATCTGTTGTACTGCTCGCATTCGATTCCTGGATGAATCTGTATCAGTTTCCAGTTGTTCAAGGTCTGGTTCCAAATTTGCTGACCTATGGAACCGTTCCACCATATGTAGAATCTCATCGTGTCGCTGCTAAAAGCTGTGTAATCCACATCCCAACCTCCATCTGCTTCACTCTTTGCGAACTTGAACCCGTTTAAATGGAAGCTTCTCATGCTTGGTACACCTAAGAAGACAACTCCATTCCAATGCCCACTTCTCCATAGCCTTTTGGATCCCTCCCATGTCATTATCTGTGGCATACCTCGCGTATCGATCCCAGTCGAATAGTTTCCAATAGAGGGATCGCCGACACTTTTCCATGACCAAAGCATGTGATTCTCCCCATTTGAGGCATTCATATGCAGAGACATACCAGGTAAATATGAATCTGTTGGATGCTCAAAACTCTGCCATAAGACCTTGGACAGATCAGTCCCACTTGTCAGAATAAGGTTTCCAGTATCCGTTAAAGTGGCGGTTGAGTTCATTGAAAAAGCAGAAACATTACTTGACCACAACATAGTATTAGTATGATCCAAAACCATGAGATTACCGTTGGTTCCGATTGTGAAAGATCCATTCTTGCCCAGAACAGGGGTGTTTCTGTTGGCTACCCACACAACTGTCTGAACAGAAAACTTGTTATACCATGTTCCCAGGTACCTGAGGTTGGAGCTTTCAGGACTGAAGAAACCCAACTGGAATTCATTTCCTGATGAGACAATTGTTTCTCCATCTCTCAAGATTTGGCCTTGTTTTATTGTGCTTGCTGCTTCAGATAGCAAGTGAAGAACAGAGGAAGTGCATAAGAGGAAAGTGAAACAAATAATTGATGGGATTCCCATCTCTGAATCTCTGATTAGTTTAAGATCTGATGAATAGGAAGATCCATAAGCTTCTTCTGCTAAAAACAAAAACCATAGGCCTCAATATGAGGGGAAGCTTCACATAGGTGAGTTTTTGAGGAAAACCTACTGAGGAGGAGTTTATGTTTTTTTTCACAGCTCATAAATGTTGAAATTCTTGTTTTGGAGCTTCTGTCTCCCACTATGAGGTGTGAGGGCCATATGACTTTACTGATTACTATAAGCCTATGGCCAAAAAGGCCCAGACAAAAGTAAGAGGTCAAAAAAAATGGCAGAAAACAAGTTCACTAACCTGATTCTAGATATTTTTAAGGCAAATTGATTTAATAATTCGAAAGACCATGTGCCATTCGATCTTATCGAAGCTGATCTTTATTACTTTACAGCAAATTTGAGTTAATTGCAGTTTCCTAGAAAACAATTTTTGGGGTATTGGCAATATCACTATAGATAAATTCTTATTGATTGCCCTTACACATTGTGTTATTCGCGGTTAAACCCTGTTCTTCTCTAATAAAATCTAGATTGGTAATTTGGGGCTGAATGGTAGGAAATTATTTAAGGGTGATATTACTAAATCCTTTCAGGAATCATCGCATGGTTGGTTAAACATAATAATTTACTACGTATTTAATTGGTGGATTAGTTGAAAAGTGGGATGACCAAGGGTCTTAGGAACCTGTTTGTTTGCTCTTCGACATCCAGAATCCCTGCAAGTTTGGGGAGAAGGTGAATGTTTATTCTATAGTAGACCAAAATCGATCTAAAAGCACATAGTCAATGTTTTATTCTATCGTACACCAAAACTGATTTAAAAGCACAAAGTCAATGACGCTGTTTGGGTATCCCAGATTATAAGATTACAGTTAACCTGACATTGGAATTCAACCAATCTGATATTATTTAACAAAAACCGAGGTCTGGTTTTGGTTTTAGGACTTCGGTTTCCATCCAGCGTCATCCATTTTTGCTGCTGATAGCCACATGTCACAATGGGAGAAGCCATATAGGGTTAAATAAAAGCTGGAGCCCTAAGTTGAATTAAAAGCATAAAGCGATAATTCTGTAGTGTGAAGCCATATAGGGTGAAATAGTGGCTGAATCCATCCAAACACACGAGATTATTTCGGATTATAACTTGATAATTCTCGATACTTTTCTTATCCAAACGAGCATGGGGGTGATTATTCTGTAGTACACCAAAGTTGATTAAAAGCAAAAAGTCCCATAAAGTTTTCCTTAAAGTCAATCATTCTTGGTGGTTGGACGATTTAGACCATAGCCCACCCAGGATTTCGCCACTAGTTCAACTAACAGCATATCTGCAATCATAGTAGGTTTTAGAAAGGGTTTAGGGAATGTTTTGGTAAAGCTAACACCCTGGATTTCGCTTTTTAAAGAAAACACCCTGGATTTTCCCTATAGAATTATTGCAGACACATCATAAATCTTTCTGAATTAATTGTAGCTAGAAAGCAATCTGATCATGATGGGTGATTCAGTACAACTTCACTCTTCCTGGCCATTTGATGCGTGATGGAATTGCTGGATTTGGCCACTAGTTCAACTCACAGCATATGTGTAATTATTATAGCTTATAAAAAGGGTTAGGGAATGTTTTGGTAAAGCTAACACCCTGGATTTCGCCTACATGATTATTGCAGACACATCATAAATCTTTCTGAATTTATTGGTGGTAGAAAGCAATCTGATGATGATGAGACTACGTTCCAAAATGAAATTGCTGGAAAGACGAAGTTATTCATTAGACGATTAGGTGGTTGGTTCATGAAATGCTGACGAGTTGGGTGGCAAAAAAAATCTTTGCAGAACTCATGGGACGGTTCAGTTTCTGTCAACATTTTCTGCTCTGCGTGAAGATTTAGTAGGCGCCACTTGTGTGGAAGTTTTCATCAGCACACCTAGAAAATGACAATTTCTTTTGTCTGAAAGTACAAGACAGCCTATAAATAGGCTACCAATTGACAATGTGGCATCGAAACTTGCTTGATTCGTGGCAGCCTCAGATGGGTTCCAACGTCAGATCAGAACAACCTTAAAAACCCCAGAGGAGAATGAAACTCTCCCCGAGTTTGTTGATGATGGTAACAGGACACATTTATTGAAAATTCACCTAGATTTTCAAAACAGCTGTCATGCACAGAGAGGAAAGTGCAAGGATATAAAGTTTATCCAACGTGGAAAATGTACTAAGAGGGGTCTTCTTGGAAACATACTCCATTGCACGCGGTCAATGGTGGATCTTGAAGAGTCGTAGCCTAGGTTGGCGAAAGGCAATATCATGATTCTTGGTAGCTGGGGCCTATGGTCATATAGCCCCTACCGAATTTAAGGTCAAATATTGCCTTTGATGCAGGATTAAATGATCCAGATGATGTAGAGTTGTGGACGCGACAAGATGGCACTAATTAGTAATTACCATGAGATGGTAGAAAGAGAAAAGCACAGAAGTGATGGCGGTAATTGCGGTCATTTTCTTAGGTGTATGCTGTTTTGGCCATAACTTTGGCTACGGGTATCAGAATGACTATTACGACCTAATTCGGAAAGTTTTCGATGATGTGCACGACAGCCCAATGAGGTTGTTCCATTGGACTTCAGTTTCGACCACAAATTCTGCCGTTTTACCAGTCAAAACGACGTTATAAGTCAATGATGATTAGGATTTAGGACCTCAATTAAAACCCAATTTATGCCCGACTTTTTATATTCAAACTGGATGCAAGAAAAATCTGTCAGTCTCAGCTAAATAATATTCAAACTGGATGCAAGAAAAGAAAGATTGTGTATTCAGGATCATGTACAATTAGATGTTACAGACATAACTAAAAAAAGCACACATTTACTATGATATGAACAAAAACACAGCAATAGAGTATATAACTATTACCCCAAAATCAGTTTCACCCTAGCATGCACTGCGTCCTTCACTCCTTTCAAACTTCCCAAGCTCCCAAGACAAAATGAGCCACCAATGACCACAAAATGCCAAGCTCTTGCTCTGCAACAACATGCCACGATATCTTCACCTGATCGCGATGGTTTACATGATTACAGGGTTTCTTCACCTGACAGGTTTCTCCCTTAACTGTGCCAGAGCAGGATATAATTGTCCTTGTTGACACTTCCAATCCAAGGGAGCGTAATCAAGCTCTTCTGTGTTGGATTTCATCTTCTTCTCAAAATTAAGCGTCTAATGTGAGGGTAAGAGCCAAAAAAGGCAAGTTTATCTATCGTCCACCAACAGACTGGGTGATAGTTACATTGTTTGTCGATGTGGTATCATCGCCTTCAAGATCAAGACCTAAATCACTATGAACCATGTTGCTCAAAGAAGAAAACGTCGGTTGCTTAGGCACGGGAAGAGTTGAAACTTCGCTCTCCAACATCAACACCACAGAAGACATTGTCGGTCTATTCATTGCTGAGTCTTGCACACACAGCATTGCCACGTGTATGCATCTCAACACCTCCTTTTTGTTGCACGAATCCGCTATAGATGGATCAACCAGCTCCATTGCTTTCCCTTCCAGCCATAGATTCCACGACTGAAACCATTTTTTCAATCAGATTACAAATAGTCCAAGATAGCGTACGTTTCAACTTGGTAAAGTAAAAGGAAATAAATGTTTTGGGGACTCACGTATCGGATAAGACTTGAGAACTCGTTTGTTCTGAAGCTGGAGTTCTTTCGACCACTTACAATCTCCAGTAGCAACACCCCAAAGCTGTATACATCAGACTTCACTGAAAATAGACCTTCCATTGCATATTCTGGCGCCATGTAACCGCTGCATATGGAAATGATAATAGCGATAAGAAACCTTTTCAGGTCATATTTTTCTCTTTTCATCCAAGAAAAAACGGCTACCAACGTAAAGAGAGCTTAGAAAGATACTTCCTCTGCTTCTTCTGAATTAGCCTACTTTCCTTATTCAGCCATTCCCTCTCTTTCAGCCTACTTCATTTATTTAGCAAATTTTGTTGTGAAATAACTATTTTGCTCTCACAATTTTTGTCTGTTCAGACTGTTTTTCTATTTAATGAGTCATGATTTTTTGTGTGCTCACACTGCTTTTAGGGACAGAGTTGTACTACCTAAATGGCACAGGTTTCTTAAATGGCACAGGTTTCTTAAAACCTGTGCCATTTTTCTCTAAGGCAGTAATTCAGAAGAAACAGAGGAAGTAATTCACTTACTATGTGCCCACAACTCGAACTGTATTTGCTTCATTGTCATTCCCACCAAACATTCTGGCCATGCCGAAATCAGAAATTTTAGGATTCATTTCCTCGTCGAGCAATATGTTGCTAGCTTTCATATCGCGATGAATGATTCTGAGTCTTGAATCTCTATGCAGATAAAGAAGACCTCTTGCAACGCCCTCGATGATACTATTTCGGGTTTTCCAATCCAGGTGCTCTTCCTTACTGTGGTCTGTCATGTTAAATAAATAAGTTTTCAGCCGACAGTAAATACGAGGTAATCGTGAAGTGAAAGCATGTAGAAGGAAAAATTACTAACCGAAAAGAAGAAAGTCCAAGCTCTTGTTGGGCATGTACTCGTAAATCAACAACTTCTCTTCTCCTTCGATGCTGCATCCCAATAGCCTAACAAGATTCCGGTGTTGTAATTTGGCTATCAGAATGATCTCATTCTTGAATTCTTCTAGACCTTGTCCCGACAACCTTGAGAGCCTCTTAACCGCTACTTCTTGACCTCCCGGTATAATTCCCTGAAAAATAACAACACAAAGAAATTTAGTTCGAGTCCAATCCCTTTAAATACTACTTATCTGTTCACTCTGAATCTTCAGAGCGTTAACTTTTACCACTATTCACTGGGTAACTTTGATTCAGTGATTTGATAAGTAAAACGATCCAAGATTTTGATAATCTTTGCATCATGTTGGAGACTAAACTTTACTCTACAACACCATGAAAAATTTACAAAAAAAATTGCATCGTTTTGCTATCCAAATCACCGGGTCAAAGTTATCTGGTTACGGGGAAAAAAAAGTCGAACTCTGAAGATTCACAGAGAAAAGAGGTAGTACAATGTAATCTTCTTTTCGTGTCAATTACCTTATAAACAGGACCAAATCCCCCTTGTCCCAACTTGTTTTCATTCGCGAAGTCATTGGTCGCGGCTGCTATGGTACTGAAACTGTACATTGGTAAATCTGATCCACTTCCTTGCCTTCCTTCAATGCCAAGGTCCTCTTGCCCTGACATTTCCTTCGATAAATCTGTGCTTCTGTACGGATTTAATGGAGGTAGTTTCTTGCCTTTGTGTTTTGGATTCAACAACCCTATTAATTGGTACAAAAAATGTACTCAGCAATAAGCTAGAGACCAAACATTTCGACAAAAAGAAGAGATGTAACATTGGCATATTTGGTATTGAATGAATGAATGTTACCTTTGAGCCTTGCCCTGAACCACCACAGTAGCCCCATGAGCACAACAAGGACTACTGCTGCTGCTACTGCAGTTCCGATTATAGCTCCAGTCGATAACTTCATTTTACCACCTGTAGCGAATGAACCAAATGTCATATTTTTCAGAAAAAATGAGGCAAAAAAGATAAAATTGACACAATTTAAGGTAGTAGGACTAGATAAACATACCTAAATCGGCCTTATTCAGGCGTACATACATTGTTTCTCCCACATCGGCAAAATGCTGAACATCAACAAGATCAGTATCCCACATCATGCACTGAATGCCGGTTACGAAAGCATAAGCGTTACAAGAGCAATTCTGCAAGCACTTCTGTTCGCAATCCGCTTTGTTATCTGCAGCCAACACAGTAGCGAAATCTGGCAATTTCACCTTCTCCATGGTGGTGAACCCATCACCAGCACACGTCTTCGAAGTCTTCCTAACACACCCACCAGACCAATTCTGTCGATTCCATTCCTCCGAATTCTTCGGACGAAACCCTTTTATACAACGACACGAAGCAGAATTCTCCCCGGTACAAACCCCAAAATGACCACACTTGTTGTACTCTTCGCACTGATTCGCCGGATGAATCTGTATCAGTTTCCAAACCTTCACTGTCTGATTCCAAAACTGCTGCACTATGGAACCATTCCACAGCAGATAGAATCTCATGGTTTCGTTACTGAACGCCGTGTAGGTGACGTCTAAGCTTCCGTCTTGATCTTTATCGAACCTGAATCCGTCGAGATGGAAGCTTCTCATGCTTGGAACACCCAAGAATACAAGGCCGTTCCAATGGCCACTTCGCCAAATCCTTTTAGATCCAAGCCACGTCACCACTTGTGGGGTCCCACGGGTATCGATCCCGGTCGAGTAATTCCCAACTGATGGATCACTGTCGCTTCTCCATGGCCTAAGAAGATGGTTTTCACCATTTGATGCATTCATGTGAAGAACCATACCAGGTAAAAACGAATCTGTTGGATTCTGAAAACTCTGCCATAAAGGCTTTGAGTTAGCAGAACTAGTTGAGAGAACTAAATTACCTGTATCAGAGAGTGTTGCAGTTGAGTTACCAGTAGTACCTGAAGAAACATTACTTGACCATAACAATGTTCCTTTCTGATCCAGAACAACAAGATCACCATTGGTATTGATCGTGAACGTTCCGTTCCGGCCTGAGACGGGGCTGTTCCGGTTGGCGATCCACACGATTGTTTGAAGAGACACCTGCTTGTACCACGTCCCGACGTATCGGAGATTGGAATTCACTGGACTAAAGAAACCCAACTCGAATTCTCCTCCTGAAGAGATAAGAGTTTCGCCGTCTCTCAGGGATTCGCCTTGTTTGATTGTATCGGCGGCTTCTATAAACAGAGGAAGAAGAATAACAGATATACAACATAAGAGGAAAGTGAGACTAACAACTGACAAGGGTACTGACAATCCCATCTCTCAAAAATTGAATGAATTCAGATAAGAGAATCTATTGCATCTCCAAAGATCATAAGATGGGTACAAGACTATAAGAGAGGAGATTTGAATGATGGGAAGGTTCATTAAACCTTCCAAATGTCAATGTTTTGTAAAGAGACATGTTTTTGGGGGAATTCAAGATGTTTGACATGGGTCAATATTCTTGTCCTGGAGCTTCTCTGAGAGTGAGTGCATGAGAAGGTCCACTTGGTTGTAAAGATATAGAAATATAAATCTCATCCAGAAATGCCTTTGGCAAGTAGCAACAGGTCAGAAAAAGACGCAGAACATTTTCATCATTCAACTAAACCGGTAAAATAATACAAGTTGGTGTTTTGAGACCAAGACCATGAGCTGCTGAAATATTTGTCCAGGCGGCTTCCCATAAGTTTTGCCAAAATAGTGTTCGGTACAATCTCACTTTGCAAAAAGTGGTATTTGCAATATTTTTCAGGAATGAGAAAAGATTAACAATCGGCGCCTTTAATTGCAGGAAATAGCTATTCCCATTCCGCCAGTTTATTTTGTTTCCTCAATAATAATAATAATAATAATAATAATAATAATAATAATAATAATAATAATAATAATAATAATAATAATAATAATAATAATAATAATGGTAGAAGGGTTCTCGGTGCAATGGGGTTTTCTCGGGCCAGTATAACGTCCACTAAATTGTTTATTAAGACTGACACCATAAAGTAATCACGGGACCGGTAAATGATTTAGAAATAGCAAGTGGCGGCAAAAGTATTAATAGTTTACAGAGTCATTTCTGGTAGGTTAAGTGGGTTAGACAACTTGAACCCTTATATACTCCAACTTTAGCCTATGGTTCAGTTAGCATCATTCCAGACACATGATGCTGAAAATGGGTAACAGCACAACCAAACTGTAGATCAGGTTTTGTTCAACATGATGAGGGTAAATGACAACTTGCACCCCTATGCCACCATGTGTTTTGCTAAATGCCACTATGTACCCTTGGTTATGCGGTTATGCCAAACTACTGGACAAAAACCACCTCTTGACTAATGGACTGGATGGAAAATGTCATTTTGCTCATTTTTTATGGAAAATGACCAAAAACCCACCACCACACCCACTCACTAGCAGCCGCACCACAAAGTCACCAACAAACACCACCCAGCCCCACCACGAAACACCGCTGCCAAACCACCAGCTGAAAGCCCCAAATCTACACCCTAAAATAACTCCTTAGTTTTATCCATCACACTTGATCTGGTATAAACATGAGGGTACAAGTTGTCATTTACCCACAAGTTGGTGTCTTAAAGCTTTAAGATCATATATCTTTATATTTCACCTCTTATTTTAAAATAGGGATTTTTTGTAACTTCCTTTTGTCCCTGAAAAGACGTTTCACTTATATGAGTTGTTTTGTTTTGTGCCAAGTTTTCTAGCAAATTGCAGTATGACACAGTGCGAAAAAACTGTAAAATAAACATTTTTTTTTTGGAATCCAGCGATTTCATGTGTTTAGTGATACTGGTGCTATTTTATATTTTGTTCTGAATCTGAAGGGTCCTGAGTTCGATGTCTTCAATGGTAATAGAGATCAGTGCAAATTTTGAATTATGAGTAGCATTTGTCTTGGTCAAGCTGTCTTAACACCAAGATTGACCATGAAAATGAAGAGTTTGTGCCTTAAACTCTGTATCTAAACGACAATTATAAAATAAAAAATGCCCTAAAGATAAGGGCAGGAGGGCGGCTTGAGACAAAGGAGCTTTGTGTAGGTCATGATTGAAGGGACCAATGCAATAAAGAAAACATGGTGGAATATAAGGTGTAAAGGCCAAGTTATGGTGGGTCTGTCATCTTTGTTTTGTGGCATCGCTGGCAGTTTTACGTCATCCCAGTTTCGTCCTCTTACAGTTAAGGATAACAAATAATTTCAAGGCGTAAGGAGTACCACTTTAGCCTTTAACAATACAGGGCGACATCCATCCATTTTGAAGAACTAGAAGGGCAAAAAGGTAAACTGAAATGATGCCTGCCTTCATGTCTTCACTATAGTAAAGTCACTGGCCAATTAGTCTAGCACTCTGCAGTGACAGATTGGATTATTTCATATTAATCTTTCCATTTATTGCTTTTGTCTATCTCCTATTTTTGTTTTTTTTTCGTTCGGTTCTTTGGCCACATACACCATACATGCACCAAATAGGACCAGTTTGCTTCTTCGTCCTCTAACAACAACAGTGTGAGTGTTAACAGCAGTTATACATTAGCAGCCTTAAAAATCCTTTTGCATAACTAGCTCTATGTCTCTTACCTACCACTGTGATTAGTTTTAGCTTCCCAAAGTAGTCAGTTTTGAACAGCAAAAGGTGTTGGTATATAATTCAGATGTGGTACACCAAGCGCTGCAGCAAGCATCATAGAACGGGCAATATGGAATGTTACAGGCACTTACCTTGCATCACCGATGATCTCCCAGAAGAATTCGAGCTGGGCCTCAGCAATTTAAATGCAACACCTCACCTCCTGGCTCACAATCTGCACTTAGAAACTGAAGATCAGATCCCAATCAATCTCCTGGGAATTTAAAAACAGCCACAGACACATCAAACAGTCAATAATTTCGATAGTGCATCTGAATCCCCCCACATCTTCAGCTTTGTGTACCTGATAAGCATTGGCGTAAAGGAGCTAGCAACATCCAGAAAACGCCCCCACCACACTTGAACAGCCTAGGAATGAAAGTGAGTACTGCAGTTATTAAGATCATATATCCAGGAGAGGGAAAAAAATGTATACAGGCTAAAGCAAAATGCTAGGACTTTTCTCATTGTACCTATGTTTAGTAACACTTGGTGCTAGCTGCAAATGAAGTCTGTACCACCATATTATGACACAACTTCCTTTGTGGGTTAAGATAATACGGAACTAATGAACATGGTTTTCCCCTCAACGGAGATTTTCTGGTGAGGGGGTGGTTTTTCGTCAGTGAAAAGCAGAAACAAACATGGTTGAGTTCACAAGAAGATCATTGCCTGGCAATCTGTTAAACCGATAACATGGACAATCAAAAATTACAAACCGAACAACTATAACTCAACATTCATCTATGATCCTAAATCCAGAAACTAAAGGCTAAAATATCTTTGAAGTAAACACAGTGCTATCTGCAGCATGCCAAGACATGTAATTAAATGTTCCAAAAATTGGCTAATACAGGAAAGCATAGGGCAATTTATGGGAAGAATGCAAATATGCAACAACCATGAACCTTTCCGATCTTAAACAGGTCTGTGAGGTCACAATCAAGGAAAGCAGAATCAGGAAATTAGATCCAATCTATACATATAGGTCTTCTTTAAGCAGAAGGGAACACTTTTCTGTTAAGCAAATCACAGGGACGATAAATGTGGCTGCATTCTTGTAACTTTTTCCTTATATACAATCCATTAGCCAAATGATGCAAGGAGGAATTGTGCATACATGTAAAAAGAAGCTCATATGATAATCATTAACATGACACAAAATCAAGTTTCTGAACTTGATCACTTCAAACTGTGTGGTACAAAAAACAGAAAAAGTGTGTCCTGACCTTAACAAACAACTGTATTTTACAAACATTACGACAATAAGCACACACAACAATACATAGATGGAAATACAACACAGGGAATTCAGTTACTTCCCAACAATCAATTTTGCCCTGGCATGCCCTTCACTGATCTGATACTGATTTCCCAACCCAAAATGAGCCATCAACAACCACACCAAAGTAATAAGCTGCCCACCTTTACTCAGCTGTGCAGCATGAGTGCTGGCTCTGCAGCGAGTTGCCGCATAGCACATCAGTTCTATCCAAACTCTGCACATTATCTCCCATTTACCTTTCCTCCTCTTCTTCCTCGTATTATGCGCATCCTGCTCTCTATTCGCTTCCTGAATCTCTTCTCCTAATCTGTTCAACTCTTTGGCCAACATAGACGCGTCAAACAGAATCGACTTGCTTCTATCACCTTTCACAGCAACAGGTTTGACTGCTGTATTAACAGCAAGAATACGCTCACAAGCGTGTTTGTGCATTTTAGCTTGCCATGTATCCTCTGGATTTATCTCCTCTTTCCCACAGCAAAAGAAATTCTTCAGTGACTGAAAACAAGAGGTCTTTGGCTTTCTATCTCCAGTTTCCACATCGCCACCACAGCAAATGCCGAAACAACAGAACAGCTTGGAAAAGCAACTACGATTCCGCCTCCCAATGTTCCTTCCACGAAAGAACTTCTTGGTCTCCGCGCAGGTGTCGCTGTATCTTATTTGGCCTATACCAGCAACTGTTGTCAGCATGGTGGTCTGCATGATTAGAAGGTATAACATGTAATCTGAAATGAGTTTAGAGAATCGCTTGTAATCCCCTTCCTTAAGATTGGGTGTGCTACTATTCGTCCGAGGTGCGCTTGGTTCAACATCATCTGTGTTATACAAGAGCTCAGTAGCAAGGTGCCAGAGAAGGATGCTCTCATCATAGTCAACGCTGTCGATCCAAGGGAGTAAATTTGTGCAACTCTCGAACCTTAAGACCCAATCACCTCTAGAAGAAAAAATCTCCCTCGCGGTGTCCAAGTCTTCCGCCATATCGGATTTCATCTTCAGTTCACCATAGAGCAAGTCTCTTATCTCAATGGTGAAGTCCTTACACACAACATACTTAACCGAGTCCAGCATGTTGGTGAGTCCAAAAAGATTGATGATGAACTCAAGTATAGTAGGTCGTGGTCTCAGGCAATAATCTACAAGGTTGTACTGAGATATAGATTCAGACCACCTCCGGCGCACAATTTCAGTTAGCCACCCAAAAGGGTTGTAACCACGCTTCTTCTGCGGCTCTTCTATTATCTGGATGTCTCCTGTAGTCTCATCTATTGATTCTTTTGGCCACCTATCTCTCTCAATTTTTAGGGGTTTACTAAGGAACTCCTTGAGCCTGCTTAGTGACTTCTTCCAAAAGTCGCCGTCAGAATACCTTCCTTCAGGTTCGGAGAGAACCACAGCAGTCCAATCAGAAAGCAGTACCATGAAAAAAGCAACTGTGTCGAGTGCAAGAGCACCGCCAAGTAACGTGTAGCTAAGTCCAATATCATAACTTTTGAACTTCTCTTTAGGCTTGTGCGTGTAGTGGAACAGCAGAAGCGCTGCGCAACTCAAACCAAATGAAAGAACCCTAAGAGGGTATCCATAAGTACCTTGCACTACAGTGACCTTGGTGTAAAGAATCTCGTAGATGAAGTTGAGCTCCACCTCGACGATTTTGAATGCGTCTCTCGAACTTCTCTTGAGGAAGTAGTCTCTGCAGACACTCCGCTCGCGGAAGCTGAAGATGAGGTCAGCGATCAGTCCCTTGAATGTGGAGAAATATTTATGACCGCGTTGCACGATCTGCAAATCTGTCAAAGGTGCGAAATCTTCCTTGTTTATAACTTTGTTCACCCTGTTTGGTTCAGGAATGAGATCAATCCTAGTTGGAAGCCCTGCTTCGATCTTTGAAGAGTATTCATCCATGAGCTTGGCGTAGTTAGGACCAGGATCAGGTTTAGTAAGCAAAGATTGTCTGAATCTACGCGTGCTAGCGAGATAGAGAGATCTTGTTCTCTCAGTATACTTGATCAGTCCAACCAGAAACATAAGAACTGAAGGTAACCAGAGCTTACTCTCATGAAAAGAGAGATAGAAAGCATAGGCAACAGCAAGGCTTTGTACGACGAGAGAAAGAGCATGGCGAAGCCAGAGCTCGTTATCCTCTAGGGCAAAGGCAGTGATTGTGTCAGGACCACCGAGGTGGACCAAGAGGAAAGGTGCCCAGAAGACTAGGATATCGGCATTTGGGGGGCGTTTGTTCTGGATTTGGCTCTTGGAGATGAGTCCCACGGCGTAGGTAGCTGCGGCGTCTGCTAGAAGGTATGCCAACCACATAGGCACTGTTATGAACCATTTTGACATCCTCTTCCGAAGAGGTGCACCGAAGATGAGATAGATTTGTAGGATGAGACTGGCTGTGACAACAACCTGAATGTCCCACTTTTCCCACCAGTTCTTCAGACCCTGCGTATTCATCTCGCCGAATTCCTTTCCCTCTTATCTTAGTGAAACTGACTCACAAAAAACCCTTGTTTGCAGGATATACTACAGATCGGAGAAAACAATCTGCAAATGCTTATGAGGGCATGGCTTTGGTGAAGATGATGCTACACCAGTGGTCTGTAAAATATTGCATCCATGGTTATAACACCTCAACAATTGAACTCTAGAAGCATATATGTAACAATTGGTTAACTTGAAAGTTTATCAACAATTGCAATTACAGACACGATAAGAAACTAGTCCCAAGATTTCTGCTGTGGCTCCTCTCACAATCATGATAACATACAAAGAATAGCAATGAAATTTATCCTGAGTGAAGCAAATTAGGTATAATGCTGAACATGTTCAATTCACGAGAAAATATCCCAGAAATTCAAATATCTAATACGAGAGAAAACACGAGAAGAATGAAGACCTGGGATGAATCTCCTTCTCCCACCAGGTAGGCAACAGATGGTTTACACGAGAGCACAAAAAATGAAACAGCAATGAAGTCAATTTCCTTGATGGTCTAAAGATCAGAGAAACTCATTGGGTTCTAAGGGCATGACTTTGGGGAAGATAAGGATGATGATGATGATGATGATGATACACCACTCATCTGTAAAATATTGCATCCTCAGGTTGTTATAAACTTACAATCTTAATAAATAATTGAACTGTTTATGCATTTAATAATTAGTCAACAAAGACTTGATATGAAAAAGGAGCAACAAAAAAAGTTTCAACTTGTAAGTTTCTCAAAAATTTCAAAAACCAATCAGGCTAAGCGACTACTCTTAGATTCATGGGGTTATACTCAGTCTAACAAATACGATAACTTGTGCTGAGTGAAGTAAACCAAGAAAAACCCAGAAGACGGTTAATTCAAGAAGCTAATACAAGAGAACTGACCTCTATGGATTGAAGAGAAGACCGAAGACCTGATCTGAATTGTCTCTCTCCCACCAGCTATACAACAGCTGGTTAACACAAGAACATGGAAAAAATGAGATAACCCCAATGTTAATTTCCCTTCTTAATCTATCAAATTACTGAAAACAACAAAGTCATGGGTGTTTCACACATACACTAGAAATCAAAAGAGACCTCAGAAGCAGACATGTTTCTTGAACAAAACCCTAATGTCATATACCAAAGTGGAGTTTGCTCACACAGACAAGCAAGTGAAACAGATAGCATCTTGGTCTGAGACACTGAGCTCTCCTTAAAGGCCCATAACCCAGAAGGCTACAAGTGAAGAGATACCAAAACCAATCTTCTTGAAAAGCAAGAAAAAGAAAAATGGAATCTTGAAGTGCCCAAACAGTGAAAGCCTCCACTTTTATGGAGCTTCAAATTGAAAACCACAGAGGGTATTGAGTATCAGACAAATAAAGAATAGATAAATGAACCAATTGAGTCTGTGAATGCGGTATACAAGAAAAAGGGTTCACACGTTTTCATCAGAATACAAAAAAGAAACTAATTTTTTGTGGGCTTGGTATGAAGTGCTGGGTAATTACCTGCTAGGATAGTTTATGGTCTTCTCAGTTCTCACCATGGTTGACCTTGAAGAGTTGTCTGCAAGAATTGAACCCACCCATTACAGTGAAGATCTGATGCAAGATTATGCTGACAAAAGACTTGATTTTTTCGAATTCTTGAAAGAGAGGGAAGAGATTTAGCAGGTCTCTGGGATGATTTGGGATAATACTGCAGTTGTAGTTTCTCTGCAAATAATGGAGTGTGGGAGTGATACTACTGCATTTGAATGAATGAATGAATGAATGAGAGTGAAAAGGAGTCAAGAAGACTTTGCATTATTCCAATCCGATTGCTCCTCTGGTTCTCTCTCTCTCTCCCTCCAGGGTCTTTAGTGCTTGTTTGGTTCGTGATTTTAATCTCATTTGAGATTAAAATTTGTCAAAAAATTTAATCTCGTTTGTTTCGTAGATTTTTTGAGTCAGATTTTAATTTTAGTTGGCTAATAATTTGCAAATTATATAATTTCCGATTTTGGAGATTTTTTAGGTATAGTGCCTGAAATACCATACTCTACCATCTCTTTAATGCATGAATTGTTACTTTGTGCAAACGCATAACATCGTAGATGTATTATAAGTTCAAATAATGACATTTTTCGTAAATTTGATAGTAAAAGCTGCAAGTGTTGCCAAACGCAATTAAATTTTAATTCAAGATTTTCAGTGCATGTCAAACATTTTTCAGATTATAATTTCAGCCAGCTTTTTCACCCCAGATTATTTTCATCAGATTATTGAGATTTTAAGTTGGAACCAAACATGCTCTAAGTCTTTTCTTCCTTTATCCATCCTTTTATGATAAATTACATCTAACCCACTCAAAACATCTCCCTCTTACATATTGCACCCTGACCTGTTACAAAACATCTCCCTCTTTGAAATGTTAAATATCTCCAACCGGGCAGCTAGGGTAGTAGCTCAAATGGTAGAGTGTTGGAAGCGACTGCATGAGATCTCGTGTTCAAACCCAGTTGACAACAAAACAATTTCTCAAAAAGAAATATTCAACCAAACATTCATGTAGCCGTAGCTGTTATTATTAAAATATACTCTGCGACATGTTCCTAACAAAAATATATGTATCATCAAAAATGTCCCGTAGACTCTCTAATATTCGTTTTAGTGAATTATCAGCACCGGGCCCGTGTAATGCACGGTTTTACATATATTCTAATGTTAGATTATCAGATTCCTATTATTCTGAACTTCCAATGTTTGAGGGCATGGCTAATAAATAAAAAATAATATATCAATTTTTTGAGTTCATTTATTTGATCTTTTATATGGTTTATGTGTATTTGTCGTCTCATTTTTTAGATTTGGGAAATGCTAAACGTCATCTTTTTTTCTTCACCTCTTAATTTCACTTCCTATGTGGATGTTTTTTATTGGTGATGTAATTATAGAAACATCTTAAAATAAATTCTCCCAACAATCATATCTTGACACAAAGGAGGTGAACTTGAAAGGTGAAGAAAAAAGGGTGAAGCATAGCTCCCCTCTTTAGAATTACTTATCACCTCTTATTTCATTTCTATTTCCCATATTTAAATAATTAATTACCATTTTCTTTCAGGATTATAATTGCTTTTACAGTATTAGTCATTTTCAAGTGAGTAATTAAAATTCTTGGGTACAGTTCCATAAAAATTAAATCATACATACAGTTTAGTGTTAATTTATTGTGTTTCGTATTTTTGAACATGATATATTAACATTCATTTTCTAATTATTATTTCCTGATTTGCATCTCTTTCTATATTATATTTACCATATTAAAATAGTTAATTGACATTTTCTTTCTATATTATATTTACCATATTAAAAATAGGGACAATCCTGATTTGTATCTCTTTTCTATATTATGATTGCTTTGATAGTACTTCCTCTGTATCTTCTCTTCCTTCTTGGACCCACTTTTATCACTATTCACCGGGTCACTTTTATCCGATAATTTGATTAGGAATACGATGCCAAAATTTGACAATCTTTTCATAGTATTACTCTACAATACCATGAAAAAAATATTAAAAAGTTGCATCGTTTTGTTATCCAAATCAACAGGTCAAAGTGACATGATTACGGACGAAAAAAGTCAAACTAAGAAGAAACAGAGAAAACAGACCAAGTAGTAGTTATTTTCAAGTAAATAATTAAAATTCTTAGGTATCGTTCCATAGAAAGAAATTCCTTCATACACTTTAATGTTAATTTATCATACTTCATCTAACTTTGACTGATCTAATTTCTCTGAGTTCTTTTTTCTTTTTGAGGAATAAACTTTTCATTACTTAAAAAGGGGTTGGGTTGATGAGGCCCATTACATCATTTGCAACTGCCTTAGATGCCCAATGGGGCCCAACATTTAACCAAACTTCTTTTCTTAAAAGCCCAAATTTTGCATGTAAGTGGGCCACCACATTAGTGGTGCGACTGAGTATTGAATCTGGAACTTCTCGAAGAGTCTTGAATAACACCGCTTCCTTTATTACTTTCGCAACCTCCGAGCGGCTTTCCTTTTCTTTACTCTTCGTCTTCTCAAACTCCATTACTACTGAATTCGCATCAGCTTCCACAACCAGGTTATTGCAGTCGTACTCCCAGGCGAAGTTGATTCCGTCGCGCAGTGCTTGACCTTCTGCCAATCTGGATCTTGTACCAAATGGAACCGGCATGGCGAATCCGGCGATGTACCGACCACAATCGTCCCTGATGACCCCTCATATTCCGGCGAGTGCTTGTTTGGCATCCCACGCCTCGTCGACATTAAGCTTGAGAAAGCCTTGTTCCGGCGGGCGCCGGGTCTGAGGCGATGGAATCGCCGAAATTGTTCCTGATTTCTCTGAGTTCTTTGAGTGTTTGGGAGTTCAAATATGTTCTAAAACCTTGAACTTAAATATTCAAAATCCTATTTTTTAGAATCTCGAAATTCTTTCTTAATTGACTATAAATTGGCTGCAAAGTTGATGTGAAACAATTTCCAGTGTTATCTTTGGCTTCTTGAGTGGAGCTATCAAATGAGGAAATTGACCAAAATTCCGTTCTGGAAAGTTATTCTGAAATGTTCAAATCTAAGGGTCAAGTTTGACACAATTTGACTTTCTATAGATCTTAGTTCGTCTGAGGTGTATGTGAGGGGTAAACTAATAAGTTTGCAATAACTTGAATTGAACAGTCAAATCAAAACTCTAGGCATGACCTCACGCCTATGTATCAGTTGTGATATTTTATAGTCAGTATGTACATATCTGGCTGGAAATGACTAGAAGTCAATTGTAGGGGATTTTATATGATTTTACTTAACTGTAGGGACATGGGTGCCATTAAGTAGAAGTTGTAGTTTTCAATACTGAGAAATCGAGAAGGGATAGGGGATCGCGTTAGCATATTAATAGACTTGACTGAGTTTGATTGGAGGGTTCCAGGCACAGTCAGCGCTATACAAAAGAGACTGGGTTATCGGGAGCAACCCGATAAATTTGGTTGGTCAGTCAACATGACATTAGCATAGTGCATTTAACCTCACTCTGAGGCACGTGTTAATAGAATATATACCTGAATTGTGTAGGGGTTGCTGGAATATGGAATTAGCTCCGCTAATATGGAAACTGGGCTGGATATCATGTACACATATGAATGTATATGCTATTACTTCACTTTCTTAAGCTAATAGCCATACTGGTTCTTATACATATTGTAACACCCCCAAATTGACCAAACCGGAAACCCGGGGGTGTCACTCCGTACCCGAGGTTAAACCCGGATACAAGGAGGTTTAGAGATAGAAAATCCAAACAAAACTTCCATAAACTTTAAAGTAATACTTTATTGACAATTCAAATCCTTGTGCCACTAACATGGGCAAATCTAATCTAAACAGAGTTCTATATGAAGGTTCTAAGAATTTAAATGTGATCTACTACTTGTATAAGTGATGATTCACGTCCCCGCTAAGCTATGCTCCCATCATATATACCTGTGGTGCAGAAAACAAAAGAGAACACCACAGTTTCCAAAGTCAGCGGAAATACTGAGTAAGTAACACCCAAGCATGTAAACAGATCATGAAGTAATTTGAAAACCAGTTTGTAGTAGTTTTGCTAAACAAAGTGAAAGTAAAAGCTTTGACCCTTTTATAAAAAAAAAATGAGAGAGATTCCAATTTCATTTATATTTTCCAAATCACATCCATTATCCAAATAATGGGATTCCAAAACTCATGATATTCCATTTTCCACTAACAACATCCAATCCAAAACCAATTTGTTAATTTGTTGATACGGGAAAAAACCAACCACTTCGCAAGCATCCAAGACCTTAAGTGTCGACACCCCCTTACAGACTTCTTGCGGCCAGAAGAGTGAGTACAAGGAGCTATCCGGGGACTTGCAACCGGAATAAATAAATTAAATTGGACGAGAGACCGAAGTCAACACGCCCAATGCCAATAGTAACCATACAACAATAATCATCCCCGTACAACTCTTCCACTTTACGTTATCGTCGATTATTAGATTGCAGTGATGTTTTCAAAGAACATTTCAACAATTTGAAACAAGTATTCAAGCAGCACATATTTTTGCATAAAATCATTTTGAGACAAGTAGGAATGAAAATATTTGACACGAAAAAGAGGAATGGGCGCTAGGCCTGTCATGTTTACTTACCTTTAATCTCAAGCAAAGCAAATCACTTCCTAGTAATACTCGACGTGTCCTTCGTCAACGAAATTGTCGCCTACAAATTTAATAGTATCCTAATCAACACATTGCACACAAAGTCCTATAGGTAAATGAAATAAATCCCGTACTAGCTCTCCCCAACCTTTACTAAGGCGAACAACCTCTTTTATAGAAAAATACAATTTATAGAGTTAACGTTTATTATTGTAAAACATAGCTATAGTTATAAAAATATAACTTATAAGATTAACTAATTATTTCCCTTATTATAGGGTAGAGAAGCATATTATTTTTCTCCAAAACAATAATAATTCTAATAGTAGTTCCTCCCAACCAAACAAGCCTTAGTAGAGAGCATAAGTTATAAACTAACTAACTTTTATAACAAATTTATTTGAAGAAAATAACTTATTCTAATTTGTTACAAACTTATAAAAGAATAAGTAAGAAAAAAATATACTTTTATCATCCTTATTCTAGACTTTGGTTTTGGGGTGAAGATGAGTACAAAAATATTATTTTGAACTTGAAAAAAAAGAATTGTCTTTGGTAAGATTCAAACCTACAACCTCACTTCCACCTATCCACCAAGCCTTAAGTATTAACATTTAACCACTGGGCCAACATCCACTTTGTTCTCTTGTTACCAACTAATAACCTTAACAATACAAATAATAATGATAACTGAAAAAACATAAAAAAGAAAAAAAAGGAAAGTGAATGAACATACGTTTTTTTTTCTTTGTTTACCCGATGGAGGAGAAGAGGATGGCGACGGGAAGAGGCGAGGCCGACGGTGGCGAGGACGTCAGCGGTGGCGGCGTCGGCTGGGCCGGCGCACGGCGCTGACGCGGTGGCGGCTCCGGCTCCGATCAGGGCTGCTCGCGAAACCGAACGGAGAGAGAGAGAGAGAGAGAGAGAGAGAGAGAGATGAGTTGTGTGAATTCTCTATGGGTTTGAGGGGTTTAAATAGATTAGAGAGATGAGAAATCCGGCGAGTGGTAGGAGACCCACTTCGAAAATTTTGGTTTTGAATCGGAACCAAAAATTGGCAAAATTGGGTTGCTTGATGCTAAATTGTCGAACTTTGTTGAGTTTGAATCGTATTGGGATTGAATTGGGACGGAAATCAACAAGTTTGAAGAGAATTTGGAGTGGTGATGGTGGTGGATGGTACTCTTCCGTCCATGGAAGAGTTGGAGGAAGAAGATGATTCTTTTTAGGGTTAAAGACACTTTCACCCCACTAACTTTAGGTTTAGTACAATTACCACCCCTTTAGTTAAGTGAAAGACACTATAATAGTTATAGGAAAATACATAAAAGCACCTAGGTAGTTTATAACACTAAAAATTAACTTTTAAATAATTATAACTAGTACCCAACTTATATTAATGTCATATTGACACCAAATAATATCTTAAAATATAATAGTAGCATATTAACACCCAATACTTATAATAATATTATATTAACACTCAATAATTATAGTAATATCATAAATACCCATTTTCACAAAACGGGGTATTTCACACATGATTAATATGATTACGAATTTCTATATCCTCGGAAACCTGGATTGTTACTATCGTCTTCGGATGTTGAGTTATCTTCGGGGCCTGGTCTACAGGAAATCTTGAGTATTTGTTATACTCAGCTGTAGGCATGTTTTATTACTCTATAGACTGATGATCCAATAGGGGTCTGCACACTGAATGTCTAGTTTATCTTGGTGGATTGGCTAAGTTTTCATTGTCATAAGGGAATATGGTATTCACGACCATATGGGTGGTGAGATATGAACTCATCCATATAAGGCTGGTGAGATTGTGATAGTATAGCTGAGGATATGAATTATCTAACAGATGATAACTGGTAACTTGGACTTTATTATATTTGCATGGTGGGATGTAGCAGACTATGTTACTGTAAGTTGAGATAACACTTTTTCAAAACTCTACGTATATAAATTATTTTCTTAAGCACTGTATTACTCGGAATATTCCGACGTCTTGTATATATAACTCTTCAGGTGAGTACGTGTGAAATTGGGCCTAGTTAATCACTGAAAGTCTACTTCAGACATTACAAGATATCATACAAACTATGGTAGTGAGTTTTCGGTTTCCGATTTCCTTAATTCTGTCTTATAACAGAATTGTCAGGATAGACTCATTGCTGGGGCCTTTTTGTGTCTTAACGGAGGACACTCCTATGAGTCTAGAACTCTTCTGGTAGATTTCCCATCTTCTTATTCGTCTACTTCGAATATGCTACTACTTCGAATATTGGGGTTGGTTTGATTTGGAATATTTACATAAACATGTATATGTACAATTTTGTTGAGTAGCCTGATCAATATGTTTGTTTGCTTTCTTATAAACATAAGTAAAAGCATACACATTAATTGATATTTTGAGTAGAACATCGTGATACTAGTCCGAGATCTCGAATTGCATTTGTGAAATCTGTTATATACAGAGCCTTCTTAGTCTTATTATGCACGACTTACAAAGTTAGGCTTAAACATTTCGGTAATGTTGTTTTTTCATAAAGTTTGCGCACCAATATTCTACTGTAAAAGTTATAATTTCAATTTTGGTTATGAATTTTGTGAATGCAGATGTAGGTCTTCTTCAACTGTAGAGAAAGAGAGAGTACAGAGAGATGATAGGTAAAGAACAATGAGAAAAATGGTATGAATATACTACATATGAGGGTATTCTGGTCTTTTAAAAGCTGCACTTTAGAGAAATTATCCATTCTGCACATAAATTAAACTACATGGAGACACAAATGAGTGCTAGCTCAAGCGATAGAGTGTTTAATACCTCTGCATTAGGTCTTGAGTTCGAACCCAGTTAGCAACAAACAGATAAATCTAAACAAAAAAAGGGAGACTTTTTGCATCATTTGTAACCACATGGGGTGTTCCGTACAAACCTCCAATTACAAGGGGGTAAAATACAATTAGCCCATAATTTGTATGCGTTCATAAAAAGCAAAAATCTCAATCGGCATTATTCATCGGGATAGGGACGTTGATAGAGTACCACCATCACTTTACACTTTACAGATCAGAGGGCCCTCTCGTTTCTCTCCACTGAAGCTGCCGTCGCCGGCCGATTTCCGTAGATCTGAGCCATCCTCCAACAAGGTAATGCCTGTACCGCCTCTAACAATCTCAGACTATTGCACAGTCTTTGAACAGATTGCTGACTGACATCTTCTGATTAAGAAGGTTAGGGTTTACCGGCCTTTTTTTTTATCTCTATTCATTACTACATTTTATAAATTTTGAGTACTGACTTTTAGAATCAGAAAGTTAAAAAAGGGGTCCTCAAACAAGGCCCTTGTATCTTTTGTAGTATTATCACTTTAATCATTACACTATGTATGTTGAAAAGTTACCTATAGTGTCGTGTGTTTGGAACTTTTAGTGGGGTTGAAAGTTTGAAATGAAGATAGGAAAATCTATGCTCTCTTTTCAACCACATGTTGCAAAAATCAATTCTAAAAATAATAGGAAATGTCTCGATGCTCGAAAAGGACTAGTATGTACCATTCCGTCCCAGCTCTTTCTACCAAAACGGGCTTTTGCCACTATTCAGTTGGTCACTTTGACCCGCTGATTTGAATAGCAAACCGATGCATTTTTCCGATAGTTTTTCCATGGTATTATAGAGTAAAAGTTTCTCTATAATACGGTGAAAAAATATCAAAAATATCATATTATTTTGCTATCTAAATCACCCGGTCAAATTGACCCAGATACGAGTCAAAAAATCAATTTGGGTAGAAAGAGCTGGCACGAAGTGGTAGCTAAGAGAAGTTTGATCTATAGCATGTTAAATAGTAGCAGTTCTAGCTAAAATACACTTCATCTCTGTTTGGCTCAAAGTCGAGATCTTTATACCACCATGTTTCTTCTCTTTCACCCTATTTTGACTCGTATTTGGGTCACTTTGACCGGGTGATTTGGATCGCAAAGCGATGCAATTTTTTATAATTTTTTCACCGTATTATAGAACAATTTTTACGCCACAACACCATGATAAAGTTATCGAAAAATTACATCATTTTGCTATCCAAATCACCTGGTCAAAATGACCCGGTGAATAGTGGAAAA
This sequence comes from Linanthus parryae, assembly GCA_023055425.1. NCBI lineage: Eukaryota > Viridiplantae > Streptophyta > Magnoliopsida > Ericales > Polemoniaceae > Linanthus > Linanthus parryae. Next base: position 992,055 of record JALGPY010000017.1, read on the forward strand.
AAAAAATGGGATGAAAGAGAAGAAACATAGTGGTATGTTCTTCAAACATCGTATTTCCTCAAAATTCTCACAGGTTACATTAAGAATTGGCTACGTATTATTTAATTAACAATCAATTTGCTAACACTATTTGAGCACATATCACTATAGGAGTACTAAATAAAAACAACAGTTAATTAAAGAGACAAATTTCATTAGATTACACATAATTAGAGATGATATTGATTATTCAAACCTCGTACCATGTTGACCTAACCACATGGACTCTAACCAGTTCAGTGACCCCAGACTAAATTTATCGTCAACAGAATTATTGGATAGAGGAAACTAAAAAGTTAACATGCTGAGTTTGTTAAGCAACTCTTAGTTTTAATAATAAGCTATGTTCTTTGGCTCACCAAACAATCAGCAATGTTGTTCTCCTTGCGTACCCTTGTTGGTGAAACTGTTTTTGACAAATCCGAAATGATTTATCAACAACCAAACCAGAGTCACCAGTTCTCCGTCGTTGCTAAGTAGCGCGGCGTGCCCGCTGGCATTGCAGTGAGTAACAGCATATGATAGCTTTTCAACCCAACCGTTGCTCATTATCTGCCATTTCCTTTCTTCTCCTAAATTTTCCAGCTCTTTTGCCAGCTCCCGGGCATTGGAAATTACTGACCTGCTGGTGTTAATCCTTGGAGTGGAGCCATCGTCTTCAAGGATCTGTTCACAGGCTTTTTGGAGATTCTTTGGGGATGTAGCTTCTCGACAACAGGAGTTGTAGAACATCCATTGTTGGTTTGCCTTCCTCTGAATATCTTCTCAGCCTCTAGCTGCATATATGTCATTGGAAGTCTCTAAACGACGAGCTATTCTGTCAGATTTTGTTTTCAGCTCCTCGAAGATCAAGTTCCTAAAGTCATCTTTGAAATTATGTGTTTTAACAAACAAGTTGATTCTTTATTAGCCTCTAGAATAAATAGCCAAACCTCCATCTTTTGGCGATTCTGCTACTTGCTAGAAAAGGTTAATACCATGAATAAGCTACAAGGTTGTACTGGGAATAGATTTGGGCCAGCGACAACGCCAAAAGGAAAACCCTGTAGGGGAGCAACCGAATCACTTTTGACAACATCCTGACTTCCAACGAGCTGTACTCAGGCGATCAGCAGTCCAGTCAGAAGAAAGAATCATGGCAATACCTATTATTTCAAGGGTAAGGGCACTGATGAGAAGGGTGTAGGTGATATTCACATCAACCGTTTTGAGTTGGAACTTGTCTGTCTTACAGAAGAGCCACAGAGATAAAGAAATGTAGATGAATGTGACGGAGCGAAGAAAGATTCCTAACTGGCTCTGTAGCATTTGTGCCTTAGTGTAGAGAACATCATAGAAGAGATTGAGTTCTGCCTCCACGACTTTAAATGCCGCTCCTGGTGTTCGTTTGAGGAAGAAATCTCTGCTCTGGTCGAGTACCTCTGAGCTGGACACTGCAAGATCCACAATCAATCCTTTGAAATGTTTGAAAAACTTATAAGCGTACGTAACAGCCTCCAAATCTGTTAAATCATGAGCTCCAGCGTGATCAGTAATTTCATTGTGCGCGGCATTGTTGTGAAGTCCTTGACTAGAAGGCTCCTTTACCAAGTAATATCTGAATGCACCAGGGTAGCGAGATGAAGAGACCATACCACAACGGTATTGGTGGTATGCTTTCTCAAAGGTTCAAAGAATGTAAGGAATAGCTGCAGGGCAAGACTAGAGAGGATCACTACTCGGACATCCCATGTTTCCCACATGTGAAAGAATGACTGCAGTACTTGATTTATGATAGTGCACAGCTGAACACCGGATACCGACTTGCTACAATTGAGTTGTATGCTGTTCTTGGACATGATTTGTTATAGGAGGAAGCAAAAATTGAGTTCGGATGAGGGAAGAACAAGAAGATGTTTAGGAGGAGATTAGGCTCTCTGGCGATGAACGTACGTGTTCTTTCCCAAGTATTATGTTTACAATGTGCATGCTTCATGACAAATTTTTTCACTTGTTTTGCACAACATGGTTCATCCTATGTTAAAGAATAATACTTCTTCTTTGGAGCTTTGGTTGCTTTTACTAGTTGTTAAAGAATAGTTTATGTCGTTTGAATTGTTGGAGCAGTATCTTGTAATGAGTAAAGTTGGAATTCCTAACTTATTGTCCCAGTTTGTTGTTACTTGTTACCTTTAATGAACCAAGCTGAGGTTACTTTTGGTTTGTATTCCAAAACATATCCTAGGCTTTTATTCTATCCTTAACTTTTTCTTTTGAAAACCCCTTATTATATTCTCACTCAAGTGTTCGATCAGAAGTCTCATTTGATTTATGGTGATTTTTGCAGTAACTATCTTTTGACTATCGAAGTGTCTTGACGAAGTATTGCCTTATGCCATGCCCTGGTAAGCTCGTTTCCATTCTTTTTGCCATTATTGTTTGCTTTCTTTCCTGCTTGATCTGGATGTCACTATTAGCTACCTGTGAAGAATGCAAGAAATAGCTGCTGGGCGAGACTAGACAGGATCACCAGTTCTCCACTCGAGCATCCCATGTTTTCCACATCAGCAAGTGCCACTGATGTAAGTATACTTCCTATTTTTAATTGTGCAGACTTTATCGCTTGATCCCCCACTTACTACAATTGAGCACGATGCTGTTGTTAGACATGACTAGTATAGAAAGAACTGAAAGAAGCAAAAATTAAGGTCAGGGCAGAGCACAAGAAGATGTTCGGGGTCACTGGTGATGATTATACGTTCTCTCTTCCCAGTATGTTAGTTATGCGCATACAGTTTGATAAAATTTCTCGCATTTTTACCATGTCAAGGTCAATCTTTAGTTAAAGAATAATATTGTACTGTCCTGAAGTATGCTAGAGCAATATTCCACAATGTGCAAAATCTGGAATTCTTAACCTTAGCCACAAGTTTGTTGTTAAACACCTTTAATCAATCAACCAGAGGTTATTTTGGTATAAATTCCAAACATATTCTATTTTCTTATTCTACTACAATTTTCCATTTTTTGAGAACACCTTCTTATATTTATTCTCACTTAAGTTCTGGATCTTAAGTCCCATTTCAAAAGTGTCTATTTCAAAGTTTGAAAAATTCCTTTTTTCTTTCTTATGATCGATAAGCTACACATCTTATTATGTTGTCTTGATGTGATATTACTTTACGGGGCTAATGCATAAACTTATTCTAGTTGAAAATTCATTGCCACGATTGTTTGATTGCTTCCCTGTGCATTCTGGATACGAATAGTTAGTGGTTATTTTCGGATTTATAACAAAGTCTGGGGAAAACTAATGATAGCTAAATGAAGCACTAGAAAAAGATCCCGGTGCCGGATCAAGTTAAATTCAAAGAAGTCTCAGACAGCTAAAATGAAACGATAGGAAGAAGTGGAAGCCTTCAACATTGCACCTTTCCCAAGTACAGAAGCCAGTGAAGAACTTGTTGCAGTTCAGTCAACCATTTACATTGATTTCAAACTTGATTCACTATACGTCAACATTCCACCGGGCCTTGTTTCTTCTCTAGCTGACCCTGTTTACTGTATGTCTTGCTTCCAAAGCATATCTCATTCAGTCTTTTCACCTTGCTAGCTTTAACAAACAAAACCCAAGTGTTTGGCTTGTGATATTGGTTTAGGTCACTTTTTATAAGGTCAGTGCATTCTCCGCTTTGTTAACAGGATTCTTTGGGTGAATTAATCAACACGTCCAATTATTAAGTTAAAAAAAATTGAGCCAATTTACATTTAATGTAGCATTCTTCTACAAATTTTTAACTTCTGTAATGGGATAGCAAAACTTAAAACTTCTTGTACTCAGTCAATCTTGTCAGAGCTTGGAAGATTGGTTTTAAATGTTTGGAAGGTTATTGGTGTTATAGAAACTAACTTTAAGTTGATTTCTAATAACACCAATAACCTTTGAGCTATTGTATCTGCTTGCATTTCAACGGTGAGAGCCATGAATCATCATCCTTCTATTATATGTTAGTTTATTCCCACTAACTTTATTTTCTTAATTCATTGATTAACAACACCCACAACCATTCACTTGTCGTATCTATTTGAATGTCCATGGTTATCTTTTAATCTTGACAGGGGCTATTTAATAGTAGTTTATTCAAGAATTTGCCTCTAGATTGATGAACTATTGTTGTTAGGACCTTTTCAAACTGGCCAAGTGGCCATGTTATATAGTATCCGTTTAATTTATAAGTCTCAAATTAAGTTGAGTGCATTATCTGCTTAGTGAACTTGTTTCTTAGGGTAAATTGACCAATATCCTGGTTAACTTGTGGGTAATCTTCTTACATAACTGCAGACTAAATTCAGATTTCATTAAAGAAGGAAACAAAAAAATTTGAACTTCTTGTACTTCGTCAACATATTAGAACTTGGAGAATGGATTTGAATAACCAGAAGGCAACATGCACCATCACTAATTTGATTACTAATACCAATAACCATTCATAGGTATCAAAAAATAAAATACCAACAACCCTTCCCTCGTCGTATCTGCTCAAATGTCAGTGGTGAGAGTCACGATCCAGCTCGTATGTGATAGTTTATTTCAAGGTTTGCCTGTAGATTGATGAGCAATTGTAGTTTAATGATACAATAGTTGGGACATTTCAAACTGGCCACGTTACTTACATTTACTTAAGAAAACTCAAATAATAAATAAATAAACAAATAAACAGATTTATTCTTTATTCTTATGCTTTATTATTTGACTCAATGGCCTAACAACTAGAAGAAGAGAAAAGAAAGTTAAACAAAATACTCCATAGACATTTCTCTAGTGTTCTGCCTTCGTGAAAGGAGTGTAGAGAGGCCGTATTTGAGAAATGAACATCAAAAGTGTCAGGAATTGGTGGGAAGTATGGGATATCCAGGTTGTTACCATCAGCAGCCTGTTGCTGCAAATTCTTCTCATCTTCTCTGCACCTTTGCGGAAGCGAGTGTCAACTGGAATGATTATCTTTCCAATGTGGTTGGCATATTTGCTAGCCGATGCCATACCCGTATACGCAATGGGACTCATCGCCAACAGGAAAAGCAGCAACTTTGAAGACGGAATAGGCAGAAACTCCAACGATCTTATTGTGTTCTGGGCTCCCTTTTTTCTGCTACACCTTGGTGGTCCAGACTCAATCACTGCTTTTGCTCTTGAGGATAATGAGCTCTGGCATAGGCACTTGCTTAACCTTATAGTCCAGTGTGCTGTTTTCCTCTATGCTTTCTGTCTCTCATTGCCTGGAAATAAACTCTGGTTACCCACGGTGCTCATATTTATCGCGGGGTTCATCAAGTATACCGAGAGGACATGTTCTCTATATCTTGCTAGCTTCCGCGGTTTAGCAAATTCCATGAATGAGAAAGCTGATCCTGGTCCTAACTATGCCAAGCTCATGGAAGAATTTTCTGAGAAGAACGAGGCTGGACTTCCAGTGTTGATAGATATAATTCCGGAACCAGATACAATGCCTACCACTGAAGATATGACAGATTTGCTGGATTTGGAGGTCTTTCTGCGTGCTCATGAGTTCCATAAAACATTCAAGGGATTGATAGCTGATCAACGCTTCAGTTCCCAAGAACGGATTATGAGTCAAGACTACTTCCTCAGGAGAAGTGCAAGAGATGCATTTAAAATTGTCGAGGTAGAGCTCAGTTTCTTTTATGAAATCCTCTACACCAAGGTTTTGGTGGTGCAAGGTACGTACGGCTTCCCACTTCGCATTGCTTCATTTTCCTTAATTTCTGTAACCCTTGCGCTCTTCAAATTGATGGACAAGCACAAGGAGGAGGGATATAAGAAGTTTGATGTTGGACTTACCTACATCTTGCTCGGTGGCGCCATTGCACTTGATGCAATATCTTCTCTCATGATCCCCTTTTCTGATTGGTGTTCTGTGGCTCTATCTGAACCTCTTGGCAGATACAATGGTGGTAATTACTGCAAGAAGTTACTAAGCAAACTTCGGGTTATTTTTTGTCAGATCCTTAGAGTTAAGAGGAAGAGGTGGTCGCAAGACCGGAACACCTCTGCCACTGGCTGGATCATGCATAATGTCCGCCGTAGTTGGTCGCACTCTATACCTCAGTATAACCTCTTCGATTACTGTTTGCGATCACGATCTTATGCAGTGGAGAAGACCATTGGCCTTATTGGCCTGGTAAACATTCTTGACTCGATTAAATATTTGAAGAAAAAGGACTTCGAGATAGACTTGAGAGATTTAATCTTCCACGAGCTGCAGGTGAAGGCCAACATGGCTAAAGAATTGGAGAATAGGAGGAAGATTTACTCAGATAGGGGCGATGGGATTCTCCAAAGGAAGGGTTGCACTAACTTACTTCCGTGGATCGAAAATGTTGACTATGACGAGAGCATCCTGCTGTGGCACATTGCTACTGATCTGCTCTACAACACAGACAACGACACTGAAGCCGATCAGGAGAAATCTACAACTCCAGGAATTGACACCAATGGAAGTCCCATAGGGATGGATTTCAAAAGTTTGTCAATGGTCCTGTCAGACTACATGCTGTATCTTTTGATTATGCAGAGCACCATTATGTCCACTGTGGCAGGAATAGGGCAAAAGAGATACAATGATACTTGTGCAGAGGCTAAGATTTTTTTTCGTGGAAGAAATATTGGGAAACACATATCTGCCTGCAAGAGCATATTTGCTGTTAAGACCGTTGTCAAGCCTGCTTCTGTTAAGGGGGATAGAAGCAAATCCGTCCTGTTTGATGCCTGTATTTTGGCCAAAGAGCTAAATAAATTGGGAGCAGACAAGACTGAGGGCAATGAAGGAGATAGTAGAGATAATATAGAAGAAGTGGAAAGGATAGATAAATGGAGCATAATTTGCAAAGTCTGGATAGAAATGATGTGTTATGCAGCTTGTCATTGCAAAGGCTCTACTCATGCTGCACAACTGAGTAAAGGAGGGCAGCTCATAACATTGGTTTGGTTGTTGATGGCTCATTTAGGCTTGGGAGATCATTTCCAGATAGGTGAAGTGCATGAAAGAGTTAACCTAGTTGTTGGTCGATAAGTGAGGGGCCTCAATAGTCAATGTTGCTATTCTTAATATTTGTATATCACGTTTGGTATTTTGGCTATAGTTGATAATTCAGTCCTACTCTTAAAAGGTTGTTGAGTTGTCATGATGTGCCTGGAATCAGGGTTATCCGGATTTCCAGTGGACCATTCTCATCTACGTTCACCAAGCTGTTTCCTCAATTGAAATCCTGTCCGTCTGAGTCACCACTCCTAGAATTCTACCCTTATAGTCCTTGATGTTATATTGCTTTATGGAGCAAATCAAAGTTCATTCCTACAATTTTTTCCTTGTGTCCTTGCAAATTCTGAATGACAAAAACCGTAAGATGTGAGCTCAAAATCAGTCCGAGCCTTGTACAGGGGCTTGTAACTCAAGTGACGGCATCAGGATGGGTTAATAGTGAGCTAACTGAACCTTCTGGGTTCGACTCCCAGCAGAGTCGTTTAACATCTTTTATACCATTCAAGGTTTTCAGGATCGTGATCCTATGTAGGATCGTGGAGTGGCCCACAAGATCGAAGATCGTAGGATCGGATCGGATCGTAAGATCCTACCAAAAGTGTAATTTTTATTTTTGTATTGATACTCTTACTACTTAAATGACTTATTTTCAGGTTCTTAATGTCATAAAAGTTTTAATACACAAGCTCAAGACCTAATATACCATAGAGACAAATCATTTGGGTCATTTAGGACATTAATCTCCCTGCTAATTTTCACATCAATCTCTGCCCTTGCATATGATGTTGAATCTTTTTTAAGTTTCAAAATTAGGCGTACAAAATTAGACTTCAATAAACATTTTTGCCGCATGATGAAGCCATGAAAAGTAAAAGAAAAGTTGAAAAAAAAATTTAAAAAAAAAGTTTTTTTCTAAAAAAAAGGTAGGATCGTATAATCGTAGGAACGTAACCGATCCTACGATCCTACTCGCGATCCCACCCGATTTCCTATGAGAAAACGATTTTCTACCCGATCCGGATCGCCACACGTCCTCAGGATCGTAGGATCGTACGATCCTACGATCCGGATCGCGATCCTGAAAACCATGATACCATTACATACTGTCCCCTTGTCCTAAAGGACTAAATTACCCCCACCCACCCACAACCAAATAAAAAGAAAAAAAAGATAGAACTTATTCTACTCGGCCAATTAACCATGCCGGAAGGATATATTCAACTAAACAAAAGGAAAGGAAACATAACTGGTGAATTGATTCATTACACCAATAATCATTGAGTTGTCGTGTCCGCAAAAATGTGAATGGCATGATACTAGATAAGTGACCCAGTTGTTTAAATATTTTCAAATTTTAATAAATAAAAATAAGCAAAACCCAGAAGCTGGTTAGTTTCTTGTGATTGTTTGATTAGTAGTAGCAAACAATTAGCAAAAGGTAAAATAAAACTCTATAGATATGCATTCTACGAAAGAAACAAAAGATATACCCGTCTCTAGCAGCATGGATTATTTTTCTTATGTTCTGTGGTCTGAACTCTGAACCATTGATGTTATATGGATTTTGTTTACTATACTTATATTTCAGACATCCCGATGATCTGATGTTTAGGAATGGATAACGTCGTCTATTAGAGCTGCACTTCAGTTAATACTTGATGTGTTATGACCTCAATGTGAACCGTGAAATTCTGAGAACTGATAGCTATATTTGGAAGTTCATTACCTTCGTACTCCCAGGAGTCGGATCCAAACATGTAAGCATTAAATTCTATCTCCACGTGTGACAATCTGCAGTATGTTTTAACGATGGTATCTCCGCCTATATTTGACTATCACTAAGAACTGGCATGAATCTATAGGTTGGGAAACTGTTAGAATCAGCAATTACTTTGGTATTAAATCCTGGAGATTCTACAGCTGCATAGATGGAAAGTACAACTCTGCATATAACAGAACATATATTCTGTAGTTAATATCCTGATTTTGGGGGATTAGATCGTAGAAGATTTTTCTTTTATTTTCCTATTATAGCTCATAGCTGTTTCGTATATATAATGTACCTCAGTGGCTGAATATAATTGAATTTTACAGTGTTTTATGACATGGTATCAGAGCCTAAAATAGGTTCCTAGTTCATTCATCCATAGCAGAATTATTCTCTGCTACGAGTTTTCTGGCCTTCATCATCTGAATATCTTGTTGGTGGCCTTCATAGCCATTCTCTTTTGTGGGTTGTTCATTAACCAACAATTACCTACCAACGAGTCCCTTTTTTGGGCCTGTTTAGGCACACGAGAGTAGCCATATCCCAAAACCTTTGACATTGAGATTGAAGGGAGAAATGCTGGTACAAGGAAGGTCACTCACAGATGGATTCAAAGTGGTTGATAAAGGCTACTCACTGCAACAAGTCACGACACACAAGGGAGAAGTGTTGGAAACTTTCTGATAAGTTGGCAAATATCCAAAACACTTCTTGCAGAATAAGAAGTAATCAGGGAGGACCTCAGCATGCACATTCAACCACCGGAAAACCTGAAGTGGAAGTTGAGTTATCCGCGAAGCAACCCGAGTTCAGTAACGAAGAGATGGAGAAGCTGAGATACTTCTTAAGACAATTGGAAAAACCTGCTAGCTCGTCAGGTATTTGCTCATTGTCTTTGTCAGGTAATTCTCATCCTTATGCACTAAATGCTTTGATCCCCAAAGGGACTTGGGTAATAGATTCCGGGGCTACTGATCATATGACCCAATTCAATCATGGCTTTGTCACTTATCGTCCTTGTCCTAGCAATATGAAGATTGCTACTGCTGATGGTACCTTGGTCACAGTTGCTGGTCAAGGAGATATAATTATTGATAAGAATATTGTGTTGAAGGATGTTTTGCATGTGCCGAAATTGTCCACCAATCTAGTGTCAGTTCACAAGCTTACAAAGGACTTGAACTGTAAGGTGATTTTTTCACCTACACTTTGTAAATTTCTTGACCAAGGCACAGGGTTAATGATTGGACTTGCTAGGGAGAGAAACGGATTGTATTTTTTGGATGAAATCGATCAGCAGGACAGTACCACAAATCCCACACCATCATCCTTTCATAGCTTCTTTCACAACTCTTAAAGTCATGTTTCCTAACCTCTTTAAGGGACTTGATTTAAGTGTATTTCACTGTGATGCATGTGAATATGCAAAACATAAGCGGGCTTCCTATCCAATTAGTAATTCTCGAGCTTTCACCCCGTTTCCCCTAGTCCACACTGATGTTTGGGGACCTTCTCCCGTGAATAATGTCTCTGGAGCTCGGTGGTTTATTTCATTTATTGATGATTGTACTCGGGTATCGTGGGTTTTTCTCTTGAAACATAAATCAGATGTGAGCTCGACCTTCCAGAAATTTTTTCACATGGTGAAAAATCAATTCGGGGTTGAAATAAAAAGAGTCCGGTCTGATAATGCCACTGATTATTTTAATCAAGTGTTATCTCATTTTTTCACAGAGAAAGGAGTCATTCACGAGTCTTCTTGTGTCAATACACCCCAACAAAATGGAGTAGCAGAACGGAAAAACTGCCATCTTCTAGCTGTAACTCGAGCTCTCCTTTTCGAAAAGAATGTTCCAAAAAGTTATTGGAGAGAAGCTGTCTTGCTAGCTACACATTTGACTAATAGGCTACCTACCCGAGTTCTCGATAATAGCAGCCCCATGGAACTATTTGCGAGATATTTTCCCGATTTCAGTGCAAGTAATGGCCTAGTCCCAAGGGTGTTTGGATGTGTGTCCTTTGTCCATATCCACTCAAACAATCGTGGAAAACATGACCCTAGGGCTCTTAAGTGTGTGTTTGTTGGATATTCTTCTACACAGAAAGGGTACAAGTGCTATCATCCAGCAACAAAACGATTCTATGTTTCTGCAGATGTCACTTTTGTTGAAGCTGAGGATTATTTTTCCAATACTTACCTACAGAGGGAGACATCAATGGAAGATGGCGATACAAATTTGTTTTTGCCAGATTTTCCATCCCTCCCATCTTCACAAAACCAAAATATTTCATCATCGGTGCCCCATTCACCAAATATATCTGATGCAAGTACTGCAAGTACTCATGACCAGCAAGAAAATGATAAAGAGCTGAAAATGCTGCTCAGCCACTACAAGTATATTCACGGAGGAAAAGAGCTGTTGAGCCAATGGAAGTTATTACTTCAGAACCGAGCTCGAATGGTCAAAATGTTGAGGTAACTTTAAATTCTGATGAGCTTGAACATAACACAGATTTTGCTACTGATGAACTTCCAATTGCACTTAGAAAGGGTGTAAGAAAGTGCACTCAACAACCTACTTATCCGTTGTCTCATTTTGTATCCCTCGACAAATTGTCTGCTTGATATAAAAGTTTTCTTATCCACCTTGACAATATTACTATTCCAAAAAGTGTCTCTGAAGCATTGGCAAGTAAAGAGTGGAAAGAAGCTATGAAAGTGGAAATGGAAGCTCTCGAGAAGAATAAAACATGGGATTTAGTGGAACTACCTCTAGGAAAAAAGCTTGTCGGTTGCAGATGGGTTTTTACTGTGAAATACAAGGCAGATGGATCACTTGAACGATATAAGGCCAGGTTAGTAGCTAAAGGCTATACTCAGACCTATGGGATTGATTATCTTGAAATATTTGCTCCAGTTGCAAAGATGAATACTGTAAGAATCCTATTATCATTAGCTGCCAATCGTGGATGGAGTTTGCAACAGTTCGATGTAAAAAATGCGTTCTTACAAGGCGATCTTGATGAAGAAATTTACATGGAGGTCCCTCCAGGATTTGAGTCAGAGAAGAACAAGGTGTGTAAGTTGAGAAAGACATTATATGGCTTAAAACAGTCCCCTAGAGCTTGGTTTGGCAGTTTTGCTCGAGTGATGAAAACTCTGGGTTATAAGCAGAGCCAAGGTGATCACACACTATTCCTCAAACATTCAGCTACAGGAGGAGTTACAGTTTTATTAGTTTATGTGGATGATATAATAGTAACCGGAGACGATGTGCAAGGGATTGCGGCATTAAAGAGATGTTTATTGCAAGAGTTTGAGATCAAAGAACTTGGCAGGTTAAGATACTTCCTCGGCATTGAGGTGGCTCACTCACGACATGGGATTTTTATATCGCAACGGAAGTATGTGCTGGATTTGCTGGCTGAAATTGGAAAAATTGGCTGCAAACCAGTGGAAACACCTATTGAACAGAATCATAAGCTGTGTGAAGCTCCTAATGATGCGGTTGTTAATAGGGAATCCTACCCGAGATTAGTAGGTAAACTGATCTATCTTTCACATACGAGGCCTGACATAGCATACGCAGTAGGAGTTGTGAGTCAATTTATGCACAATCCTAAACAAGTCCATCTTAGGGCTGTGCATCGAATTCTACAATACTTGAAGGGCACTCCAGGAAAGGGAATATTATTTAGAAGAGGGAATGAGTTAACATTGGAAGCCTATACAGACTCAGATTATGCCGGATCAATTGATGATAGAAGATCAACTTCAGGCTATTGTACATATCTTGGAGGCAATCTTGTAACATGGAGGAGCAAGAAGCAGAATGTGGTTGCCCGATCAAGTGCATAAGCTGAGTTTAGAGCTATGGCATTGGGCGTTTGTGAGCTTTTATGGTTGAAAATAGTCCTGGATGATCTAAAAATTGCTTGGAAAGGGCCTATGAGGTTATACTGTGATAACAAGTCTGCAATTAATATTGCACATAATCCTGTGCAACATGATCGCACCAAGCATGTGGAAGTGGATAGGCATTTTATAAAGGAGAAGTTAGACAGTGGGCTGATTTGTACGCCGTTTGTGTCAACGAATGGACAGCTTGCAGATGTATTAACTAAAGGACTAAGTGGTTCTACATTCCGCTCTATCATTAGCAAGCTAGGAATGGATAATATCCACTCACTAGCTTGAGAGGGAGTGTTAGAATCAGCAATTACTTTGGTATTAAATCCTGGAGATTCTACAGCTGCATAGATGGAAAGTACAACTCTGCATATAACAGAACATATATTCTGTAGTTAATATCCTGATTTTGGGGGACTAGATCGTAGAAGATTTTTCTTTTATTTTCCTATTATAGCTCATAGCCGTCTCGTATATATAATGTGCCTCAGTGGCTGAATATAATTGAATTTTACAGTGTTTTATGTAGGGGTGCAACTTGGACGGGCTGAACCCGACCAACCCGAACCCAGCCCGAACTAAAGTCGGGCTTGGGCACATGTTTTGAGTAATTTGGACGGGCTCGGGCAAAAATTCTCAACCCGAATTGCAATTAGGGTCGGGCTTGGGTACGGATATTAAATGATGGGCTAACCCTAATTGCCCGATTTGTATACTCATTACATATAAATATTATATTTGGAGAGTATTATATAGCATATTTATTAAGAATCTATTATTTTTAGTAGTTACTAGTAATATAATTAATTATGCTTATGTTCATAACTAATAGATTATTTATTTTAACAAAAATATTTAGTGTTATCTTGTGTAAGTGGATAATTTTTTTAATTCACTCTAACAATATATAGTCATTATATTAAGCCTCAAGTAAAGAAAATTGAAGTGTCTACAATTGGTATCTATTTTGATATTAAGTTATTAACTTAACTTTAAGGTGACAGTTTTAATTGAGTTGAATGTGATAATTATGTAAAATTTTTAGTTTAATGGGCTAGCCCGAATTCAACCCGAACCCGAATTGATTTGTTCGAATTCGGGCTTGGACGGGTTGCCGATGTTCCTAACCCGGGCTGGGCCGGGCTTGGGCAACCCCGACAGAACTCGGGCTTGGGCTTGGACAAGGGTGTCAACCCGCCGAGCCCGCCCGAGTTGCAGTCCTAGTTTTATGACAGAAATATGTTTGGCCTACAGTACACACAAAACTGATACGGGTGATACAAGATTACCTTGAACTCTCTTTGTGGTCTGTCATTGTTTCAAAGTCGGAATGCTCATTCATGATGATTAGCTTGGGGCAACAAAGGGATTGGTTTTTATTACCAGTTCTCAAACATATTAACTTGGATGAAATTTGTTTAGGTGAATTTGAAGATGATGGCGCAAGATGAGGGGGGATTAGTATTTATTAGATAAAGCACAAGAGAAACATACGATAACCAATGAAAGTAAAATGCATAGATTTTGCAGACTTATGTGTAGAAAAGGGAAAAACAAAGAGGAATCACAAGAAAGAAGAAGCTCCCTAAGAGAGATGATAATGTAGTTTTACAACGTCAGATGTTGAACCCATCTTGACTTTCCGTGTTTTTGTCATCTAGACACATGGAAACTGAGTAGCCCTCTGGCATTTCCACTTCTCCAAGTAAACCATGTTGGGAAACAGACCTTGCAGTTTCATTCCAGTTCAAGCAGGTGTGCAGTGTTACCTGCTTGAAATCTGTTTAGGCATTCTATCAAGCAGGTAACACTTCAAGCTCTTTAGATGGCCAATCTGAGTCGGCAGTCTTTCCAGGTTGTGGCAGGCTTTAAGATCTAGCACCACTAAGTTAACCAGATTAGAACAGATAATTTAGTGGTTTCAACCTCAATGTGATGCTGGGGGGAGTTCTGCCACCTGCCCAAACAAAGAATGCTTACATTTTTCAACTTGGGAAACAACTGATAAACCTTCTCAAAATGAAGATAGATTGTGTCAAGATTGAACACCATGTGGACTTTACTTAAATTAGGATTTTCGGGACTTTTCTTCTGCTTCTGCTCGATTTCTCCTCTAGGAAGAGACGGAACTTCCTCACCTGGCCTCCAATAAGCATGCCTGTAGAGAACTGAACTTTTCTGTGGAGTCAAGATCTAAGAACTTGGCCTTGTGCGAAAACCAGAGAAGTTCGAATAAATAGATGCTATTTACATCTCTTAGCACCACGTTGGCACTTCCCTTGTACAGCTTGAATCAAACCCTTTAACTTAGCTGTTTGAATACCTCTTTCGCCAAATCTTCCGATGCTTCTTCGCTACCCGTAAACGGATGTGTGAAGCCCTCTCCATTCCACCAATATATCATAAAAAGTTCGAGAGTTGCATCCATCAGTTCTGTTTTGGTGGTTCTTGAATAACCATCAACAGGCTTGTGTTGCTTGGTGTAACCTGAATAGGGGCAAGGTTGGTTTAAGCACTTCGATGGGTTTTGCAGCTTCAATTTCCTGACCTGCTTCTGCAGCTCGATGATTTCCCCACGAATTGAATGCAAAAAGTAGGTTCAGCTGCAGCCGTCGGGTCTTTTGCCTCATCACTTTTGCTAGACTTAACTTCCAGTTTCTTGAGCACTCCTTGAGCTTGACTGTTTTTCCCTTTACGTGTTTGGGATTTTCTTTTATTGATTGGAGCTGTCTTTCTGTACCGGCACAGATTTCATCAAATCCTAGGGGGCCGTTGGCTGTGTCGCGGTGGTGGAGGCTACTGCTTTTGGTTCAGAGGCTGAGCACCACACTTTCGGACTCAGAGGAATTGGACTTGGAAATATCCCGAGTAGAAGCAGCCTCCATGGTCTCTTCTTGGTTTAGAGCTTTATACAAATTGAAGGTTTCTGGACTGAAAACAGTCAAAAAGCTCAATCACTAAAGAAGAGAGGTTTTGCAATCAGTAGGTGATAAATACAGGTAAATTAGCTTGATTTACATCCAGATCCAACATTATTCAGTTGGTGCTATTTTTCTTTCACTGGCCCCAATGAAGTCTTACAAAAACAACCTCCACTCAGTTGCATTGTTTTGCATTTTAATACATAATTTTGTTCAAATGTATTAGAGAAACTATTACCGATATTCTTTATATATCTCCGTATAATAAACGACTTCAGTATCTACATGGTGAAGAGGCCACCTTCTAAGATGAAAATCAAATGGCCTTTTACTGATATTCTTTAGTGTAGGAAATGATGTGTCAAAATCAACACTCAGAAAGACTGACATCTGAAGAACGTGGAAGTTATCGGCCTTCAGCTACTGTGACACTGAATTCATTTATAGAACATCTCTTCAGATCTGCCTGTATTGACATCTGTGTTTGTGTAAATGCAGGCTGCTTCGGTTTAGCAAAATGCACGGTTTCACTTCTCAGCAGGGAGAGCACTGTCAATGTGGTTGGGCCTATCTGCTGCAAATTCTTGCACAGACAGCAATCCAACAGGGCCACTTTAGTATCTCCTCTTCGTAATCTCGGTAAGATGTATTAGCGCTGCAATGTTATCTTTGTTCCATAATTTCCATGCCTCAAATTATACGATGAGCATAATCTTAGTTTATGGCCTGAATTTGAGTGAATTGAGCAAACTCAGCAAACTCACATATGCTAAAAGGCTCAAAGAGTCCTCATCGACATAGAAACTTGTTTTCCTTTCGCCGCTTATCATCTCCAATATTAATACCCCAAAGCGAAACTCACGCTTCTCCAAGAACTTCCCTTGCATTGCATATTCAGGAGCCATGTAGCCGCTGCATCACATTATAATTGATTAGATTGCATTTATAGAGTAGACTAGTCCAATATGGGGTCCTAGTAGAAGAAATACAACAGTGGCAATATGGGGCTTGTATCTAATGCACACACAGTATCTCAACCAATTTCTGCAAGTTGAAGTTTTCTGAATTCACATTTAGGACCATTACTCTTAACCGTTAAGCATCTGCCACTTGCATACACAAATTATGTTGAGAAGTTTTTGCATTATCATATTACATAAAAATTCTTTCGGCTTTCAATGGATTTTAAGTTTTTTTTTTCTGCTAGCCACACAGCTAAGGATTGATGAGGTGCTTCTCCAACACTAGAATCTTGTTTATTTACCTCATATCTAATCACTTGGAGAGCACGTGATGCGTGCACCATATTGCTCTCTCAACAATCAAATTGTGCTCAGCCTCCTCCAAAGTGGCATGGGAATAGAAAGGTATAGTCCCAGCCGTTCAGAAAATTTAATGTTCTAGGCCTCTTATGCAAATAGGCTAGCAGATGCTCTGTGTAAAGGGGGTTTTGTTATGAATTCTGCAGGTGTTATTTCCTCAACTAGTTTACCTGAGTCCACAAAAAATGCTCAAAAGATGGACTCAAATTCTGTTTTTTGGCTGCTTAATGAAGATTGAACTTAGCAACAAAAAAATAATTTATAGAGATAAGACGTGAACGAGGTGGGAGGGATTTTGAGTTAAATCGGTGTAGTTGTTGAAGTTACGTGATTAGTGGGGTTGTGGACATTGTATCGTCTTGTTCTAGAATGACTCAAATGACCCTTACATAAATGGCATAAGATGCGCTCGCATACATACACACACACACACATATATATATATATAATCGGGAATCTTTCTTGCAAAAATGTCTCACTCGTTTGCAGGTCAAGGTTCAGCCTCTATTAAAGAATGATGAACTTCTGCTTAGGTTGCTTTGACGACTTGTTAAAGAATAATATTATATGTCAGGAAAAGTATCACGTAACAAGAAAAAGTAATATCACTCTGTTCCCTCTCTTTCTCCCCCTATTGACTTTTTCACTCGTAGTTGGGTCACTTTGACCCGGCGATTTGGATGGCTAAACGATGTATTTTTTAGATAATTTTTTCATGGTATTGTAGAGTAACTCTTATTCTACAACACCATGAAAGAATTGTCAAAAATTGCTTCGTTTTGCTATCCAAATCACCGGGTCAAAGTGGCCCAGTGAATAGTGGTAAAAGTCAAAAGGGGGAGAAAGAGGAGGAACGGAGTGGTAGTAGGAATACTTAAGCCAGATGAGGTTTTTATATTCCAACACATGGGTCCTATGTTATTATTCTATTCTCGCCCTTTTAACTTTTGTTGATAATGCCTTATTATATTTGTTGCGGAATCCGGCGATATCCGCTTCACGCCAGAATCACCCGTGCACTGGTGAAACCAAGCTTACACACAACTCACAGAAAAGAAAATGTTGAACACAAAGATTTACGTGGTTCGGCTGAAAGCCTACGTCCACGGAGCAACCAGAAATCAGTATACTTCACTCAGAGAAAGATTACAATTCAGGCAGTGTTACACACCGCGACTCACTCTAAGTAATTCTCACTGTTTTCTCTCTTCTGCTTGTAATTGCTACAACTACAAGATGATTGCTTCATTCATTCAGTACAACAACTGACAAATATATAGAGTTGAGTAGTAGTCTTCCATTTGTTTTCTTCAGACAGCAATCTCGGCGCCGAGATTTACTTCGGCGGAAAATCTCGCGTGCTCGAGATACTTGACTTTCGGCACCGGCCAATTTGTCAAAGATTGTGAGCCACCGCCCACGTGCTTACAATCTCCACCTTGGCGAACAATCGGTGAGTCTTGGGGTCCATCGTGTATTGAGTTCTGGTTGCTCTTCCGGTGCATCTTCATACGACTGAGATACGAGCCAAGTCCACACACCGTGTAAACTTGACCCCGCTGACCACCTTGGTCAACATGTCAGCTGGATTTTCTTCAGTGTCTATCTTCACTAGACCAATACCGTCTTCATTTATAATCTCTCGGATAAAATGAAAACGAACGTCAATATGCTTTGTCCTGGAGTGATATACTTGGTTCTTCGCTAGATGAATAGCACTCTGACTATCACAATGTACCTCCACCTGCTTCTGATGCACCCCCAAGTCTGATATCAATCCACGAATCCATATGGCTTCTTTAATGGCTTCTGCAACGGCCATATATTCTGCTTCCGTGGTAGACAAAGCAACCGTTGACTGCAGCGTTGACCTCCAGCTGACAGGTCCACCTGCCATGGTGAATAAATAACCTGTGGTTGATCTTCTTTTGTCCAGATCACCTGCATAATCTGAATCAACATACCCCACAAGGAATTTATCATTCTTCAAATTCTTCTTATACACCAATCCCACATCTGTTGTACCCTTAAGATACCTCAATATCCATTTCGCAGCTTCCCAATGCTTCCTGCCTGGATTATGCATATATCTACTGACCACGCCAATAGCTTGTGCAATATCCGGTCTTGTACATACCATCATATACATCAAGCTCCCAATTAAGCTAGCATATGGGACTTGTTGCATATAATTTCTTTCATCATTGGTGGTAGGAGATAATTGAGCACTTAGCTTAAAATGGGATGCCAAAGGAATACTTACAGACTTTGTATTCTTGTCCATACCAAACTTCTGGAGTACCTTCTTCAAGTACTGCTTCTGTGTTAAGCTAATCGTTCCAGCGTTTCTGTCTCGGGTAATCTCCATTCCAAGAATTTTCTTAGCCTCGCCAAGATCCTTCATCTCGAACTCCTTCTTCAACTGGATTTTCAATTTCTCAATTTCTTGATTGCTTTGTGCTGCAATCAACATATCATCGACGTACAAAAGCAAATATATAAAGGAATCATCATGCAACTTCTTGAAATAAACACAGTGGTCATACTGACTCCTGCAGTATTTCTGCTCCTTCATAAATTGATCAAACCTTTTGCACCATTGTCGTGGAGATTGCTTTAGTCCGTAAAGCGATCTCTTCAGTTTACAAACCCAATCTTCTTTACCCTTAACCAGAAAGCCATCTGGTTGAGACATGTAAATCTCCTCGTCCAAATCTCCGTGCAGGAAAGCTGTCTTCACATCCAGTTGTGTCAGCTGCAAATCATACTGTGCTACCAAGGCTAATAGAATTCTAATCGAACAATGTTTCACAACTGGTGAGAATACCTCATTGTAGTCGATTCCTTCTCTTTGTGCAAATCCCTTTGCAACCAATCTAGCCTTGAACCTGACACCGTTCTGGGATTGTTGATCTTCCTTCTTCGCATAGACCCATTTGCAACCAATTGCTTTTCTTCCATTAGGCAATTTCATAAGTTCCCACGTTCCATTCTTGTGTAAGGACTCCATCTCTTCACACATTGCAATGTTCCACGACGTACATTCTGAGCTCATCAGGGATTCTTTGTAGGAGACTGGAACATCGTCTTCAATAATGGGAAGTGCGTATGCCACTGTATCTCTGAATCGAGCAGGCAACACAATCTGCCTTCGGGGTCTATTCAGTGCAATTGATTCATGTTGTTGAGGCTCTTCTGATGAAGTCTCCTCTCCTTCATCTTCTTCGTCTTCTTCAGTTGGTGGTGGTTGTTCACCTGTCTGGGATTCAGTAGGGGTCTTTTCTACCTCCATCTCCAACACGCCTTTGTTGGCATCGCCGTCTTCTTTGGGAATTTCTTTCGGCGAGCTCTTCAACAACTTGCCTTCGTCGAAGGTCACATCTCTGCTAAATACCAACTTCTTCTGTTCTAGGCACCATAACCTGTAACCCTTTACACCACCAGAAAAACCAAGAAATACGCTTTCTTTGCTCTAGGGTCAAGTTTACTTTCTGTCACATGATAATAGGCAGGACTGCCAAATGTTCGCAGAGAATCATAATCAGTAGCAGGTTTTCCAGTCCATACCTCAATTGGTGTTCTACCCTCAAGTGATGCTGAGGGTAACCGGTTCACAAGATGACTTGCATATGTGACAGCTTCGGCCCAAAACCTCTTGCTCAAACCTGAGTTAGATAGCATGCATCTAACCTTCTCAAGCAAGGTTCTGTTCATTCTCTCCGCCACGCCATTCTGTTGCGGAGTCTTCCTCACGGTGAAGTGCCTTTTGATTCCTTCATCTTGACAAAGCTTCAAGAAAGGATCATATGTGTACTCGCCACCATTATCTGATCTCAAGCACTTTATCTTTCTACCTGTCTGAGTCTCCACCATCTTTTTCCACGTCAAGAAAATAGGGAGCACCTCATTTTTGTGCTTCATTGTGTATACCCAGACTCTTCTGGAGAAGTCATCAACGAAAGTAACGAACCAATGCATACCTCCCAAAGAAGCATTTACCGTGGGACCCCATACGTCTGAATGCACGTAATCAAGGATTCCTCTCGTCTGATGAACTGCAGTTCCAAACTTCACTCTGGTCTGCTTCCCCAATACACAATGTTCGCAAAATTCAATCTTACAAGTCTTGACACCTTTCAGGAGACCTTGCTTTGCTAGTCCTTGCATCGCCTTCTCGCTGGCGTGACCGAGTCTCATGTGCCAAATTCTCGTCGTGTCAGGAGCTCCGTCAGTTGCAGCTGCAGCTCCACCAATCACGGTCTTCCCTTGTAAGTAATACAGGTTTCTCTGTCGAATGCCCTTGAGAACAATCAGGGTACCCTTTGAGATCTTCATGACACCGTCTTCAATAGTAATCTTGAATCCCTTGGATTCTAAAGCACCAACAGAAATCAAATTCTTCTTCAGTTCAGGTACATACCACACATTTGACAGTAGTCGGATGGTACCGTCGTGTAGCTTCAGCTGGATTGAACCCATTCCTTTCTTCTCGCAGGCTTGATCATTACCCATCAGCACTGTGCCACCATTTACCAGTTCCAAACTAGTAAACATGTTCTTGTCGGGGCACATATGGTATGAACATGCTGAGTCGAGTATCCATTCATCTGAACTGTAGTCGCTGGTAGAAGCAAGGACAAAATTAGTGTCGACGTCATCGATCTGAGCCACACTTTCCTGCGTTTTGTCCTTCAGCTTTGGACAATCCTTCTTCCAATGTCCCTTCTGGAAACAGGAACCGCATTCATCGATTGCTGGCATTCTTCTCCGATTTCCTGAACCTCTCGATTTGGATCGAGAGTGATTCTTCTTCGACTGATTTTTGTTGTTGGATCTCCCCCTGGCGACCATGACTTCAGATTTGTCATTCTGAACGGCTCTATCCTTCCTTCGAACTTCGTTGTTCATCAAAGCGTCTGATACATCTTTGTAACTGATCGAATCTTTCCCATAGAGCAGGGTGGTAGCAAAGTGATCATATGCATCAGGCAGGGAGCATAACAAGACCATCGCCTTGTCTTCGTCTTTGATATCTTCGTCAACATTCAATAAATCCACTATCAACTTATTGAAATTATTGAGATGATCAACCATGGGAGTACCTTCTCTGTACTGGAACCGAAACAGCTTTCGCTTCATGTACAGTCTGTTCTGGATGCTCTTCATCATGTACTTGTCTTCTAGCTTCTTCCACAGCACCTTGGCCATGCACTCCTTCATGACAAAGTACTTGACATCCTTTGCGAGACATAGCCGAATCGAGCCACAAGCTACTCGATTCAGGTTTGTCCATTCTACTTCTTCCATATCACTGGGTTTGGCCTCCAGTGTTATGTGCAGTCCTTGTTGAACGAGAATATCCATAACTTCGCATTGCCACATGCCAAAGTTAGTACGCCCGTCAAATTTCTCCACCTCGAACTTCGCATTCGAAACCGCCATTCTTCGTGTGCTCGTACTAGAAACGGATGGAGCACTGTTGGTGGTGGTTTCCTGTGAGGCTGCAGCAGGCTCCGGAATTGATTCCGTATCAGACATTTAGGTTTGTGCAAAAGGTCAAAATTCTGCACCCACCACTGAATTCGTAGTGTCTGAGAATTCTAAACAATACTTCTTCTGAAAATAGTGCACTGCTTTTTCTACCAGCTGCTAAGTACTGGACTGCAAAATGGTGTACCAAGTACACCCAAAATGTCTTCTTGTGTGACTGAAAAATCAGCCAACAAACCCACGTGGCTTTGATCCAAAAAATGGCCTAAGCATTTAATGCTCCTGAAACTTGTCTCCAAGAAAGCTATTGGTAAGTTTTGACTTTTCATTCAAACAAACCAACACTTCATCATTCACTCTTCTTCAACAACAGAGAGTGTTCTCTGTTCTTAGAAAAAAAATGGACGGCTCACTTTAGTGTCTTCGAGCCCGGCCACCTTCAACTCCCTTTTTTCGACTTGAAAAAGAAAAGGAGTTTAGCTCTCTCGGGTTAAAGCAACGGCAGCAGGTACGTGCTTCCTTTTTTTTTTTTTCCAACTTCTCGTCTGGAGCTCTACTTCTTCTGCCAGAAAATAATTTCGGCTTCACCGAAAAGCTATAATCTGGCTCTGATACCAATTGTTGCGGAATCCGGCGATATCCGCTTCACGCCAGAATCACCCGTGCACTGGTGAAACCAAGCTTACACACAACTCACAGAAAAGAAAATGTTGAACACAAAGATTTACGTGGTTCGGCTGAAAGCCTACGTCCACGGAGCAACCAGAAATCAGTATACTTCACTCAGAGAAAGATTACAATTCAGGCAGTGTTACACACCGCGACTCACTCTAAGTAATTCTCACTGTTTTCTCTCTTCTGCTTGTAATTGCTACAACTACAATATGATTGCTTCATTCATTCAGTACAACAACTGACAAATATATAGAGTTGAGTAGTAGTCTTCCATTTGTTTTCTTCAGACAGCAATCTCGGCGCCGAGATTTACTTCGGCGGAAAATCTCGCGTGCTCGAGATACTTGACTTTCGGCACCGGCCAATTTGTCAAAGATTGTGAGCCACCGTCCACGTGCTTACAATATTCTCACTCAAGCGTCCAATCCCAAGTCTTATATGAGAGTGTGTCTAGAATTAAGTCCTATGGGGGTGGGGTGCAACGTTAATAGTTGTGGCCGGGATTCTCGAAAAGGGAAAAAAGAAAAGAAAAACCAACTGAAAAACATCGCAAATGAATTGGCAGCAGTAACCCTCACCGAAAGATAAAATAAAGCACGTAAGTGGATAAAAAATGAATAATTTGATTCAACATTGTTCAAAAGTGACAACGAAAGGATAAAATACAATTAAAATAAAGCACGTAAGGGATAAAAAGAATAATTTGATTCACCACTGTTCAAAAGTGACAAGGAAAGAATAGAATACAACTACTTAGATAGCAATCTTATATATAATATAAAAGCAGAGAAGTCCCTAGGTGAAACCACGTTCCGTCATTTGTCGATAAATGATTTTTATGAAGACGACATTTGTGATCCTACGTGTCTATTTACTAAAAAATAACCAATGAGAAATTGACAAATAATTATGTATTGCTTCGTCATTATTATTTTTAATATGCTCTTTATATTTGTAACTCATAGCAATAATTATTCAATTTAATGCTGTAATGGCACTCTTTATGATGGAATTTACCATTAAAATGTATTATTAGATGTAGAAAAGTAATAAACCTTTTATATAAACAATATATTTTTTAATATTATTTTGCATTATGTATTACAATATCACAATAAATTCAATGAATAAAACATGTGAATTTAGATATGTTATTCTTATTACTGAAGAAAATAAATATTCCGATGAATTTACTGTTAATATATATTTTGTAATATATTAATAATTTCATCTTTATTCATTTTGATGTTGGAATAGCATTTTTTATGATGTGGTATTACTATTAAAATATTTTATTTGATGTAGAAAAGTTATAAACCATTTTGTCTAATCAAAATATTTTTTAATATTATTTTGGTTTACGTTTTACAGTATCACAATAAACCCAATAAATAGAACACGTGAATTTAGATTTGTTGTTGTTATTTCTACAAAACTATTCTAATGAATTTGTTGTCGATAAGTATTATAAGTTATTAAATAATTTAAACCTTTACAAATATGACTTCTCCCTAGAAATGGCTCTTAATATCATATTTAATTTCAGTATTTAAATAAATATTTTTTTGTGTGAAATTATATTCTTATGTTGCATATAATTAATACTAATGTAATTACTGCCTTGAATACTCCGTTTTCTCACCATTTGAATCGCTTTAATTGTTTTAACAAATCTATATTACCTTTATGTTATAAAAGTCTGTTAGAAATTTTCAACTGATGTCAACACTCAACAAGGAATGATACAATACGTAATCACTCATGACTTTAGTAGTGAGGTTGTACACTATTTTTCGACATGATATTGTTCTATTTAGACTTTGAATTGATGTATACTCTATTTATATATATATATTATTTAATTATTATAATTCAAATTTGAATATTAAAGTCATGAAGCGAACTACCACTTCCAACATTTTTATTCCACGTTATTTTCGTTTTCCTATGAGAGCCAAAATACTACACTTGCAGAAAATTTTAATTTACTCCAACTGTGATTTGGAACTCCTATATGAATTCTCTAATTTTAATTATTTTATTTCCTATTTATTATAATTATTTTAATATTTTTTGAGAATTACGTCATATAGTCGGGTTCGAACCCGTGACTTCATGCAGGGGTTTCGAATGCTCTACCACTGAGCTAGCACACATTTGCACTTATCTTATTAATATGAATGTACCAAATATAATTATTTTGAGAACATAATTTCCACTTGAATATGCAGTGTCATCTTTCTAACATCAAAATGTAATGTATTTTTGTAACATTTTACCATTTGTGAGGCTTTCTACAGTCAAAATTTTCCTTCGTGTTTTATTGATCCAATTATTTGTGTGTGATACGATTGTGTAAGTATTTACTTGATTAAATGATATGTTTTTAAAACACAGAAAAAGTATGTAGTTAATTAAAAATAAATTAAGTAATCATGTATTTCATATATGTAGTACTCACAATTTATAGTTTTGAAACTATCACGTGTTCATAATTTTTTATTTTTTATTCCATTTTAATTAAAATTTATCACATCAATAGTTCACTTCGTGATTTTTACAAAAATACCAATGGATGCCATGAGACGATGAGATAGTGAAAGGTAGGTTTTGAAACTATAACCGGGCTTTGTTTGAGCTTAATTGATTGTACGGTGAGATAAGAATAAGATACGAACTTAAATATATTATGTGGTCGTGTTTGGTATTTGGTAGAGGGTTAAAAAATGTTGAGAAGTATTTATATAACCATGGAAGTTTAGTCTTACTTTAGTATCCATGTGAATGATTTGAGCAGACTTCATTCAGCGCATATAGAATGGATTATGAGAAAATAAAAGAAAACATCCGTAGACTTGATAATCACGCGTTCAACATCATTGTTGGTTGATTAAAAAATTATTTTAGTAAGATGCTAGATTACTTAGAATTAAACGGAAGAGGGACATAGTATAGTCCAACGCTTAGTCTCATCAAACGAACATCAAATATTTTTTGACAAAAATAACAATTATGTTATAATTTTATACATTTAAATAAATACATTAAAGAATTTGTTGAAATATTGTATCGTCAACTTATTAAAGATACGACACTAACAAAATTGCTCAATCTGCAACAATAAAATTCGAAAACAAACAATAAAGAAAGAATATATATTTATAATGATAAAAACATATGCAATGGAATTGTGCCCCGCGCCATTGGCGCGGGGTTACGTCTAGTTACATTATTAATGGATAAACAACAACTAATACCAGACAAACATGTAAACCAAAGTACCTAAACTAGCATCAGCAACAATGTAAGAACTGAAAATTCTCAAATCATGTAGCCGTAGAGTCAGAAGTCTGACCGGAATCTTGACCAGGAATATCAGCGGGACGGCGAACTGGCGCAGATGGTCATGTTGTGATCATATTGATGAGGCCTTCCGCACTTCTTCGGAGTATTTTTCGATCTCGGTCTTGTGTCTGTTTTTGTGGAGGCCCTAGCGTTGGTCTTCGATAGTCACCACCCACTACATGCTGTCACCACGGCCGCTACTGGTCCGCCGCCACCACCCACTTCTGCCAACCTCCTTCACCACAACCACCTCCCCTACATGCTACCACCACCAACACTACCACCACTGGTCCACCACTACAACCACCTCTTCCACCATTAATTGCTTCCAACCACAACAACCACCACCCAGCGCAACCACTGCTCCACCACTACCACTGTCGGCGCCACTATCTTTCCTTCCGTCACCACCACCACCACCAACCCCACCAAATGCCGCCACTACTCCACTCCGCCGATTTCCGCCATTCCACTGCCTCAACCACCCGCCTCTCCTGCCACCACCATCTCGACCACAAACTCCACCGCCAAAGCCGCCACCGCCACTACCAATCCACCTCCGCCTCCACCTCTCAAAACTAATGCATGCTTAACTTTCCTTAACTAAGCCATTAAATTCAACAATTGAATGGTGGTGGCCTCCGACTAGCGAATCAAAAAAGCGAGGTTGCTTTTGGTTTATATTCCAAAACCTATCCTAGTACTACTAGGTTTTTATTCTATCCTTACATTTTTTCCTTTTGAGAAAGCCTTATTATATATTCTCACTCAAGTTGTTGGATCATACGTCTCATTGAACACCTATCCTCCAGAAAGGGCTTGGGAAAATGAACATGAGAAGTTTCAAGCATTGGTGGGAAGTGTGGGATATCCAAGTTGTTACTATCAGCAGCCTGTTGCTGCAAATTCTTCTCATCTTCTCTGCACCTTTGCGGAAGCGAGTGTCAACGGGAGTTATAATCTTTCCAATGTGGTTGGCATACTTGCTAGCAGATGCTGTTCCCGTATACGCAATGGGACTCATCTCCCACAGAAATAGCAGCTGCTGCTCTGAAGATCTTATTGTGTTCTGGGCTCCCTTTTTCCTGCTACACCTTGGTGGTCCAGACACAATTACTGCTTTTGCTCTTGAGGACAACGAGCTCTGGCACAGGCACCTGCTTAACTTTGTAGTCCAGTGTAGTGTTTTTTTCTATGCCTTCTTTCTCTCGTTTCCCGGTAATAAGCTCTGGTTACCCACAATGCTCGTATTTATTGCTGGATTTGTCAAGTACGCTGAGAGGACCTGCTGTCTTTATCTTGCTAGCAGACGTGGTTTAGCAAATTCCATGTATGAGTTTCCATTTTCTGTCCTGAGTCGATTGGTTGAAAACAAGGAGGCTGGATTTCCAGTGAGTCGGACAGATTTGCCGGATTTGGAGGTCATTCTTCGTGCCCATGAGTTTCATAAAACATTCAAGGGAGTGATAGCTGATCAGGCTCAGATTTGCAATAAAATTAAAAAAAAAATAATATAAAAACTAAACACTAGTTCATACTCTAAGGCATGTTTGTAAGTTACAAAGCTTAAAGCACAAAAGAAATGGCTTTGTAGGTTGAAGTGATTATTGTATTCTTCTTGGAAGTGTAAGTGGGGAGGTAATAGTGGTATATTTGTAAAGCACACATATTCGTCGGATCGGATCGGGTCGGAACCCGGTAGATCTGCCCTCCGATCCAAATCCAGATGCAAATCCAATCGGGTCTGGCTCAGATCGCTCGGATCTCAGATCAGATCGGACCATATTGCCATCCCTATTCGAGAATCTATTACCGATATTCTTTATATATCTCCATATAACAAATGACATGGGTATCTCAAGATAAATACATAAAAATTGCACGACTTATATGGTGAGCGAGCCACCTTTTAAGATGAAAAAACTCGATGGGGTTTTACCTCACCCACTTACAATGAGATCCCCCCAAGGACATTGCACAACATCTTTATGTATAAAAGGCACTGACAACTAGTATAAAGGCTGTACACAAGAGAAGGAAACTCCCATAACATCTTCAACTTCACGGTATTCATTTGAAGAGCGTGGAAGTTATCGGCCTTCAGCTACTGTGACACTGAGTCCATTTATAGAACATATGTTCAGATCTGCCTCTAATGAAATCCGTGTTTGTGTGCAGGCTGCTTTGGTTTAGCAAAATGCATGGTTTCACTTCTCAGCATGGAGAGGACTGTCAATGTAGTAGGCCTATCTGCTGCAAATTCTTGCACACACAGCAGTCCAACATGTATGCACTTCAGTATCTCCTCGTCAAAGTCTCGGTAAGATGTACTCTGATCTATTAGCGTTGAAATGTTATCTTCATTCCATAATTTCCATGCCTGAAATCATATCATGGGCAAACTTTTAGTCTATGGTCTGAATTTAAATCAATCGAGCAAACTTAGCAACTCACATATGCCAAAAGGCTCCAAGAGTCCTCATCGACGTAGAAACTTGTATTCCGTTGTCCACTTATAATCTCCAATATCAGTACCCCAAAGCTAAACACGTCAGACTTCTCCGAGAACTTCCCTTGCATTGCATATTCAGGAGCCATGTAGCCGCTGCATGACATCAAAGTCGATTAATTTGCAACATACTTACTGTGTGTTGAGTCAGAATGAAGGTGTAAAAGTGGCCTTTACTTACTACGTCCCCACAACCCTTTTTGTATTGGCTTGGGCTGCACTAAAATCAATTATCCTCGCCATTCCAAAATCAGAAATCTTCGGGTTAAGCTCCGTGTCCAACAACTAGCCTTTAAATCTCGGTGAATGATCTTTAACCTAGAGTCCTTGTGAAGGTAAAGGAGACCTCTGCATACTCCTTCAATGATACTGAGGCGTTTGCTCCAGTCCACGAGCTCTTTCTTATGTGGATCTGAAAGAATGTAGTTCAAAACCAAGAAATCCGTGAAATGAAGTGTGGAAGATGTGAACTGCTAGTAACTGGTATTTTCATGTGCTTACCAAAGAGAACTGAGTCCAAACTTTTGTTTGGCATGTATTCGTATACCAGAATCTTTTCTTCCTTTTCTATACAGCAACCAAGCAATCTAACAAGATTACGATGCTGCAGTTTTGAAATCACCACAACCTCATTCATAAACTCCTCCATACCCTGTCCCGATGATGTTGATAGCCTTTTCACAGCTATTTCTTGTCCGTCTGATAATTTCCCCTAGAACCAGAAAACTCTCAAATATCACTTACGCAGAATAATAATAAAGTTTAACCGGAAAATTTTAGAAAGCATTACCTTGTACACCTTGCCGAAGCCTCCCTGGCCAAGTTTATGGATCTCATTGAAATTGTCTGTTGCAATTGCCAGTTTCTCACATGTGAACAATTGAAGTTCCTCCAATTTGGATCTCCGCGTCTTCTCTTCATGAGATAAGTTCTTAGATGAATCTGCACATAACCGCAACTTCAGTTTGGTTTTCTTAATTTTTTTTCTTCTTAGCAAGATAACGTAATAACAGCACGTTCCTTTACCTCTTCGTTTAACCATTCGCATCCACGAAAAGTACATACAAATTGCTATTGCTGCTATGGAACTTATTATTCCCGAAATCAAAACGACTGTTTTGGTTTTCCTCGTACCTGGGAGCAGGAAAATTATGCAGTAACTGAAGATTGGTTTTCTGTTCCCATAAAAAATAACTAGAGGTTAGCTACTAATTAAACAAGAAGATAACAAGTTAAAAACTATTACCTAGCTCTGACAATGCTAGATGGATGTAAAGATCTGATCCGCTGCTGGAAAATTTCTGCATGTCTATCAAACTAGAACTCCATAGCATGCACCCAATCCCCATATGATAAACATAAGCAGTACAAGAACAATTCCTTAAGCACTGGTTTTCACACTCATCTTCCAAAACCGGAGATAATTCTGCAAAATCCGGAACTTTTATCGTCGACAACTTCAAGAAACCATCTTCCTTGCCCTCTTTTCTCTCACACTGCAAAGGGGTCCTCCTCACACATCCACCGTAAAATTCTCCCCTTTTCCATTCATCCGCATCCTTTGGATCAAATCCTCTCAAACATGAACAAGAAGGTGGCTTACTCGGCTTGCAGATACCAAATGCCCCACACTTTCCATAAACATCACATTCTGTTTGTATACTTGACCAATCAGCTGTCGGCTCTGGTTTTCCTTCCGTCCACACCATCTCCATCAGAGTTCCATCATGGTTAAGGAACTGGTAAAGTACCATGGGGTCACTTTTAGCTCCATATGTCATGTACACGGATCCTTCTGTTTCCTCAATCTTGAAACGGTAGCGATATCTGGATCTCATGTGTTGTATTCCAATAAAAATCTGACCGTTCCAAGGACCGCTACGCCAATATCGTTGACTCCCATTCCAAACATAGAATTCCGGGATTGTTTTAGCATCAAGTCCACCGAAGAATCTTCCAGGGTATGGATCAGAAAGGCTTCTCCATGAATATAGTATGATACTATTGTTTCCATTTACATCTCCAAGCCTCATATCTATTATGAATGCATTTGTTGGATCCTGGAAACTCTCCCATATCGTGCTTCCATTGGCGTTATCGATCAAGACAAGGTTCCCGGAATCCAGTAGCCGGGCACTAGAATTCGCCACCGCATTGTATGAAACATTTGATGACCAAATAACTTCTCTCTGTTCATCCAACAATACTAGGTTCCCATCTGTAGATATCATCAGTGTCCCTGAAGAATCAGTAAGAGGTCTTTCTCTATTAGCCACCCATACGACAGTCCTCACTGGGATTTTGCTATACCAGATACCAATATAGCGGTTAGTATTGTTGATGGGGCTGAAGAATCCTAACTCGAAGGTGCTGTTTTCGGATACTATGGTTTCAGAGTCTTTGATGGGCCGGGTTAGTGTAATGGTGTCAGAACAACTGCAGATGTTAAAAAACATAAGAAAAAGTAGAAAAAGAACATCAAGATTGTTATTCCGGAGACTTTAGCATTGACAAGTTTTCTCCACCTCTATTTTATTAGCTGTTGATTTTTCTTTCTAGAGTAGACTAGTCAAATATGGGTCCTAGTAGAAGAAAAACAACAGTTTTCTTTGTAGTGGGAAAAATTTCACACTCAAACAACTTGCAACCTTACACTTTTCTCCACAGAAAAAAAAAAAAGAATTTTGGAAGCTTACACTGAAGAACATACTACATAGAATGAACAACTATGAATCTATGTCAAGTATTATTGTCCGCAATTTTCCGTGCCTGCAATTGCAGGATCGGCAAGAATCGTTAAATTCCTTTCCTTGGATGCTCAGAAGTACAGAAATATTTAATGGAACAGTGAACTTACGCGTTTTTTTAGGGATCAAAGAACATTTAACGGAATGTTGGCGAATCGTTTACTTTACAGGTTCCAAATGGCCCACATTTCCTGTAAACATCACTACCTGTTTGCCGCCCACACCCGGTTCCCACACCTATGCCAGCACCACACCTGCACCTGTGCTATATAGCTCAGAAGGTTGACCTGGAAGCAGCATTGCCTGGAAAGAAAACTACTGAAAGGATGAGAACAAGTGCACACCTACTAAATACTCCCTCCGTTCCTCCAGATTCTTCACAAAATTATATGGGTATTATTTGGGCCTAGCGATTTGATTAGCAAAACAAACTAATATTTTTATAATTTTTTGTGGTATTGTAGAGCAAAAGTTCACTCTACGACACCGTGAAAGATTACCAAATTCTTGTATAGTTTTGCTAACCAAATCACTAAATCCAAATAATATCCATATATTTTTGTGAAGAATCTGAAGGAACGGAGGGAGTAGTTTTTTTTGGTATCATTTTGGTTTGACCTTTTTGAGGAGCGAATATCCTGTACCATTACCTCTTTCACACTAGAATAAAGTGTAAAAGACACTTTTACCCCCTCAAGTTTGATGCAAAGGCACTTTCACCCCTACCAGTTTGGGAAAGGACGCTTGCACCCCTTCTATGTGCAAATGTCAGGACACCACACTCCCTAATTGTGATGCCTTTAGTCTGAGAGTTGGAGTTCGTCACTGATAGTAGTTTTTGGGGTAAATTTGTTCTGTTAGAGAATGAAATGACACAATCAGGCGTGTAAGTGTCCTGGAATTTGACACACTAAAGGGGTGAAAGTGTCATTTCCCAAAGATGAAAATGTCTTTGGGTCGAACTGGGAGGGGGGAGGGTTGAAAGTGATTTTGATGTATTTGAACCTCTGTATTTTCATGATTTAAGTCGTAACCACATTCTCACTTCTCAAGCATTGAGGTGTAGATTGTAGAATTAATAATTCGAAACTTGACAATTAGTCTCCTTTCCGTATGTTGAATAACTTGGATTGTGGGCCCCACCACTGGGTCAACTATCTGAAAATTCAACCATTGGACATAGTTAGCACCCATGGCAACAAAAGTCAAAGTCAACTACTCACTCCAAGTAATTATTCAACAGGGCAAATAATTACCACATAGGGAATGTTTGAGGATATACGTAGGTTTATAAGTTAATCCAAACGGGTTGGGATTTTTCTGGCTAATTCTGGCACTCTATATATTTTTGACCTTAATAGTATACCGTCGGGTACCCATGCATTGGACAGGGATGCTGATATATGAAGGTTGGGTTACAGATTCAATTCTAACCAAGGTTATAAAGTCACAATTTTAGCCACTTAAACCAAACCTTAGAATTCGCATTATTGGATTAAAACTTAAGAAAATAGACTCATATTCCCAAACATGGCCATTGTGCTGCTCATGTTGTGGTTCAAGGTCACTCACGAATTGCCCACCACTGGGTAACTGACAGGTGAAAAATCAAAGGATGAATTATCCCAGTTAACAGTCATCATATTTGCAAACCTTTGAGAAACTAGGCCACAAGGTAGGTCATAGGAAGTTTCAATGAAACACCTTCCCATTGTATATGCTATACAGTCAAATGTTGAAAATGGAAACCAAGTCTCTTCTGGCAACTAAACTACACAAATAAAGAAACTCTCCCCCATCAACGTACACTTGGATTGAAAACCAGACAAATCGTTAATGGGGATCTCCATCTGCAGACGTTTTGTACCAGTTTCTGAATTCCTTATTCTCTTCATTTCTTGTTGTTGCTGTTTCTACTTTTGCAGTTCTGCAGACACCATCACATTTTCTCATCCTCTAACTGACCCAGAAAACATAATTTCCAGCAACAAAGATTTTCAACTGGGATTTTTCAGCCCTGTTGATACCACTAATCGCTATGTTGGTATATGGTATAGCGACATGATCGCTGAAAGAAGTGTCATATGGGTAGCTAATAGAGAGAAACCTCTATCTGACTCTTCTGGTACGATGACGATATCTGAAGATGGCAATCTAGTAGTTTTGAATGGACAAAAAGATATCATTTGGTCATCCAACGTCTCAACATCTCCGGCGAATACAAGTGCACAACTACTAGATTCTGGGAACCTTGTCTTGCTAGATAAGGCAACTGGAATAACTGTGTGGGAGAGTTTCAAGAATCCTACAGATTCCATTGTAGAAGAAATGAGACTCAGTTCTGACAGAAAGAAGAAGGAGAGCATCGTATTGAACTCATGGAGAAGCTCATCAGATCCATCAATTGGGAGTTTCTATGCCGGAGTTGGCGTTGGAACAGTCGCGGAAGTCTTTGTGTGGAACGGTAGTCGCCCTTATTGGCGTAGCGGTCCTTGGAACAATCAGAAATTCATTGGACTGGAAAAAATGGCTTCACAGTATTTTGATCGGTTCATAGTTGAAGATAACAAAGAGGAAGGGCGTGTGTCTGTCTCTTTCAGTATTACAAGCAACTCTTCTATATATTACATGTTTCTTGATCCTCAAGGAACTTTTAGGCGGAAGAATTGGGATCGAGCAAAACCAGAATCAGTGGTTACCTGGTCATCTATAGAGACTCAGTGTGATGTTTATGGAAAGTGTGGGCCATTTGGAAGCTGCAACCCGAAGGATTCACCAATATGCACCTGTTTGAGAGGGTTTTTGCCCAGAGATGTGGAAGAATGGAATAAAGGAAATTTTACTGGCGGGTGTGTCCGTAGGACGCCATTGCAGTGCGGGAGGAACGAAGGCAGCAATCAAGAGAAAAGCAGAGATGGGTTTTTAAAATTGACTACCATGAAAGTGCCGGATTTCATAGTGTTAACGCCAAATTTAGATGATGAATGTGAAAGCCAGTGCTACAATAATTGTTCCTGCATAGCTTATGTTGAAACTCCAGGCATTGGTTGCATGCTATGGACTGGAAGTTTAGTTGATTTGCAAAAGTTTTCCAGTAACGGTGTGGAT
The DNA here is from genome assembly GCA_023055425.1 of Linanthus parryae. NCBI lineage: Eukaryota > Viridiplantae > Streptophyta > Magnoliopsida > Ericales > Polemoniaceae > Linanthus > Linanthus parryae. The sequence continues at coordinate 1,026,929 of JALGPY010000017.1, forward strand.
CTTTACGTGCGTTTGGCAGATTCAGAGCTGGGTAAGTCTTTACTGTCCTTTTTTAACCTTGAGATTAATGGAATTGAGTTTTTTATGTGTATTTACATCTTACTGAGTTTGTTCTGGTTTACAGGATTTACAGGTAACAAGCGGAATTCGAAACTATTGATTTTGATTTGTACGATCGCTGGGTTGATAGCCGTTGCAGTCTTCATTTACATTGTCAGAATGCGCATTGTTAAACAGAGAGGTAGAACCATTTTGCTCAGAATGTGAAAATAAATTTTCTTTCCATCTCTGTGGTTTTTCAACACACTAATGCCAACTTGGAATCAGGTAGAAAACACAAGACACTGATTCAACGCATTAAGAAGTGGAAATGCTGTTTTCTGAATTCAACTACCGGACTCACTGCTGATCAAAATACGCTTGAGGAATTACCATTGTTCAAGTTTGAGGAACTGGCATTAGCTACGGGAAATTTCAGCATAGCCAATAAACTTGGGCAGGGTGGTTTTGGCCCGGTGTTCAAGGTGAGAAGCTTGTTCATACTGATTTCAATCAAGTTCTACATTAATAGTGAAATTGATCAAGTTTTTATTTCAGGGAAAACTTCAAGACGGGCAGGAAATAGCTGTGAAAAGGCTTTCAAGGTCATCTGGGCAGGGGATAGAGGAGTTTATGAATGAGGTTATGGTGATTTCTAAACTCCAACATCGCAACCTTGTTAGACTCCTTGGCTGCTGTGTTGAAGGAGATGAAAAGATGCTGATTTATGAATATATGCCAAATAAAAGCTTGGATGGGGTTCTCTTTGGTTAGTGCATAGCATCTTATTATTCTGTTACACGCTTTGCAATGGTGCAGCTTTTCTGAATCTCAGACAATCTTGCGTACCTTAATTCAGTTATCTGATCAGTTTACGTGTTGTAAAATCTCAGATTTGCGTAAAAAAGATCTCCTGTCCTGGAGGAGACGCTTCAATATAATTGAAGGGATTGCCAGAGGCCTGCTCTACCTACATAGAGATTCTAGATTAAAGATCATCCACCGAGATCTGAAGACTAGTAACATTTTGTTGGATGACGAGCTGAACCCTAAGATTTCTGATTTTGGCATGGCAAGGATTTTCCTGGGCAGTGAAGATCAAGTGAACACGGCAAGGGTTGTTGGAACTTAGTAAGTCCTTTATATTTTTCTTCATTAATTGTTTCACTCTTTCCTTTTGACTTATTTAACTTAAAAGGGTAAAACAACTTGATATCATGCAGTGGGTACATGGCTCCTGAATATGCAATGGAGGGGATGTTTTCAGAGAAATCGGATGTCTTCAGCTTTGGAGTGTTGTTACTTGAGATTATTAGTGGAAGACGGAACACTAGCTTCTACAATGATGTACATTCGTTAAGCCTTATAAAACACGTAAGTCTAATTCTTGGTTAAATATTCGTAGTTATATCTCAACCCAAGGGAATGAATTCAAACCAATGCTTGTTGATACTACAATTGCAGGCTTGGAAGTTGTGGACAGAAGACAATATTGTGGCACTAATAGAGACTACAATACCTTACATGGATTTCCAAAATGAGATATTGAGGTGCATAAATGTTGCTTTTCTATGTGTGCAAGAGTTCCCGACCGATAGGCCTACAATCTCCACTGTTCTTTCTATGTTAACAAGTGAAATTGCACATCTTCCTGAGCCAAAGCAGCCTGCATTTACTCACAGACATACTCCAATTGAGGGACCTTGTTTGCAAAGAACTGAAAATGAGTTTTCTTCGAATGATGTTACAGTAACTATTGTCGAAGGCAGATGATGATATTCTTACTACTTCATTGTCCGTCGTACATTCTTTTCCAGTGATTTTTCCAGTGATTTTCCAGTGAAGTTTGATGGAGTTGGATTTCATAGATTGTATGAACCTTGAGTTGAACCTGTTGTAAAAGTCTCGCTAGCAAAGCTTGAGCATTCTTATTATAGATTCAACTCATCATCTCCCTCCCATCATATCACTACCTGTAAGTACACCAAGAAAATATTGCATCTTGTTATTAAAAGTTGGAGAAATCTTCCGTACTTTTCATTGATTATTTACACCCTTAAATAGGTAAAATACAATGCTAAATTATACAACTTCTAATTATTTACATAAGAGTCCTATAACTATTACTCCCCCGCAGGCGAAACTGTAGGCATGCCAACACTGAGACTGGAATGGAAGCGCTGGAACAAGGGCTGAGGAAGACCCTTGGTGAAGATGGCGGCGTACTGATAATCTGCTGGAATGTGCAACACGCGAAGCTGACCCAAACGAACCTTCTCACGAACGAAGTGGAGATCAATCTCAACATGCTTAGTGCGCTGATGCTGAACAGGATTACCAGAGAGATAGACAGCACTCACATTGTCGCAATACACGACGGTGGCCCGAGGCGGGGCAACACGAAGCTGAAGAAGCAAATTCCGAACCCAGCAGAGTTCGGAGACGGCGTTAGCAACACCGCGATACTCAGCCTCAGCACTAGAACGAGATACCGTGTCCTGTCGCTTGGACGACCAACTCAGAAGATTGTCTCCATAGAAGACACAGTAACCAGAAGTGGAGCGGCGCGTGTCCGGACAACCAGCCCAATCTGCGTCAGTGTAGGCGGTGAGGGAATCAGCAGCGGAGGCAGAGAGCCGAAGACCATACTCTAGTGTCCCACTGATGTAGCGCAAGATACACTTCAGGGCATGAAAGTGCGGCTCACGGGGATCGTGCATGAAGAGACAGACCTGCTGAACGGCAAACTGGATGTCTGGTCGAGTGAACGTGAGGTACTGCAAGGCCCCAGCAAGGCTGCGGTATAGTGTAGGATCAGCAACCGGTGGGCCAGTTGTGGCTGTGAGTTAACTCCCGACCTCAACAGGGGTGGCAGTAGACTTACAGGTCGACATAGAGGCACGACGAAGAATCTCGGTCGCATACTGATGCTGAGATAGGAACAGGCCAGACGAATCACGGGTGACAGCGATGCCCAGAAAATGATGCAGATGGCCCAGGTCAGTCATAGCAAACTCTCCAGAGAGCTGGGAGATAATCTGATCCAAGACAACCGGAGACGACCCAGTGATGACGATATCATCCACATAGAGCAGGAGGTAGACGATGTCCGAGCCACGACTGTTGACGAAGAGAGACTCATCACACGAGCAACCTGAGAAACCGATAGTCTGTGTGAGGACGGTGGCAAATCGCTGAAACCAAGCACGGGGAGCCTGCTTCAGACCATATAAGGATTTGCGTAACCGGCAAACAAAGTCAGGATGGCGTGTGTCGCGGTAGCCAGGGGGCTGATGCATGTAGACCGTCTCAGAGAGATCACCATGAAGAAAAGCATTCTTGACATCCAGCTGACGGATAGGCCAAGAGCGCGTGACAGCAATGCTGAGAACTGTACGGATGGTGGTCAGTTTGACAACCGAGCTGAAAGTCTCCTCACAATCAATCCCAACCATCTGGGACTTCCCATTAGCTACCAATCGCGCCTTATAGCGCTGCAGACTACCATCAGCGCGAAACTTGTGGCGAAAGAGCCACATAGATCGCAGAACATTAGCCCCTGTCGGGCGAGGAACCAGATCCCAAGTGTGGTTCCTAACCATAGCTCCAAACTCATCATCCATGGCCGCTTTCCAGTGAGGATCCGACAAGGCTAGGATGGGGGATTTGGGAAGGGGCGAGATGGGGTCTGGTGGCCAGGCCGCTAAAGTGAGACTGGTGACTGGTTTGACTATGCCATGCATGGATCTGGTGGTCACCTGAGGAGAGAGATGGGGAGGAGAAGTGGCCACTGGGCTCGGTGTAGGTGACTCAGGGGGGTCAGGTAACACAGGCACAGAGGGTACGAGAGGAGGGCGAGTGGACACAGACCGACGGACGTAGTGCTGAGGAAAAGGTTCCACAAGGGTCCCGGACGGGGAAAATTGTGTGGGTGCCCTAGTAGGTGCGGGTGGTGATGTGGATGCCCTAGGAGGGGTGGGTGAGGGTGTGTGTGCCACAGGGTTATGAGCACGATGAATGAAAAGGGGAGACGGAAGACTGTCATCGGGATCAGACGTCCTGTGGACAGAGGGAGACACGGACCCAGGAGTGGAGAAAGGAAAAACCGTCTCATCAAAGGTGACATGACGGGAAGTGTGAACCCGACCAGTACTCAAGTCTAGACATCTGTACCCACGATGATTAAGAGGGTACCCCAGAAAGACACATCGAACAGAGCGTGGTGCAAGCTTGTGAGGTGAGGTGGCAGAGAGGTTCGGGTAACACAAGCAGCCGAACGTGCGGAGATGCTCATAGGATGGTGAGCGATGGTAGAGGGCAACAGTAGGAATATTGTTGCCAAGGACTTTGGTGGGAAGAATGTTATGAAGGTAGACAGCAGTCAGAAGAGATTCAACCCAGAAAGAGGCTGGAAGGGAGGCCTGAGCTAGGAGGGCACGACTGATGTCATTGATTCGACGAATCATGCGTTCGGCTTTGCCATTTTGAGATGACGTCTGAGGACACGCAAACCGGAATACAAGTCCATGATTAATGGCTTGAGAGTGAAAAGAGCCATTATCGAATTCTCCACCAAGGTCACATTGAAAAGTTTTGATGGGTCGCTCAAATTGAGTTTGTACGAAGGTAGTGAATTGTTTAAATTTTGATATCGCTTCGTTTTTCTGTTTAAGTGGGAAAAACCAGAGAAAATGGGTATAGTCATCTAATAGTAGTAGGTAGTATTTGTAATGCGATTTGCTTAAGACCGGAGATGTCCATAAATCACTGTGAACAATGTCAAATGGACTAGAAGTAGATGAAGTAGATGGTGAAAAAGGCAAACACACGTGTTTAATAATTTGACAAGCATGACAAAGAACTTCTGAATTGTGTCTACGACAAGAAATGAAATGATTACTACGAAGCGAATCTAAGACTAGACGCCCGGGATGACCAAGGCGGTTGTGCCAAACGGAAGCAGGAAGAGCAGCAAAAGAGACAGCAGACGACGGTGGTGGGACAAACTGGAATGGATAGAGATCACCCGAACTGTTGCTCCTTTGTAAAAGAGCTCCCGATCGAAGGTCCTTTACAGAAAAACCAAAAGGGTCAAACTCAACGGAGACATTGTTGTCAGTAGTGAATTGACGAACAGAAACTAGGTTTTTGATAACGTTTGGGGTGAGTAAGACATTTCTAAGGTGAAGGGAACGGGAGTTGGTGGTAAGGGTGTGATTGCCAGATCCTTTCACTGGAATGCTAGAGCCGTTTCCTACAAGTATGTTAGGAAAAGGACAAGATGACGAGAGAGAGGAGAGTATACCTGACTGCGAAGTGAGATGAGCAGATGCGCCGGAATCAAGATACCAAGTCTGATCCGGAACGTTGATTGTCATGCCAGAGAACTGAGATTCCAAATCAGTAGCAGTCGGGTACGCAGAAGCGGCAGTGAGTCCTTGCTGAGAAGGTCCTGGACCAAGAATACCCGTTGTGGCAGCTCGGGGGAGCGGAGGAGGAACAGATGGTGCCAGGCCCGGTGCTATGTGATTGGGAGACGATGGTGCAGGACACCACACCCAACTACCGTGAGAAGAGGTAGGTGATGCGGGATACTGCGGAGTGCGACCATGCCCTTTTCGGCCAGACTGAAGACGACCACCATTGCCCTGGCGACCCTGTGAATGTCGCGTTTGTGGCAGTGCCGAATGAGGATAATCAGCAGAGAAATTAATTGTTTGGTTTGCCATGACAAAATGGCTAAACTATAGCCACAAAGGAACTGCAAACTCAAGAAGTGACTCCCAGTGGTAACCCACGGATTGCCACAACAAATGATTTTTTTTAACACAACAAATGAATCTCAGCAACTACACCAATAAACCCCTTTATCAGTATCACACAACCAAGTACAATTAGAGTGGACCCCACTATCCACAATCAAGTTGTACTAATACAACCAAAACCACAAGTTCTTCAACAGAGAGCAAAACTTGTGGAGAAAATCGGACCAGATGGGTCACGATTTGGTTGATGAAGGACGGCGCAGAGGGTTGTAAAGTGCCCTAGACGGTGGCGGCGACGCAAGGAGGCAGCCTGGTGGACGAAACGGGCGAAGAACGGTGCGATCTCGACGGCAGAGGACCGGCGACCGGAACTAGGAAGGACACCAGAGGTTCTGGCGGCGACGAGGTCGACGATCGAGGCAATCGTTCGGCACAACCAACGATCGGAGAGAAGCAAGCGGAAGACGTGGACGACGACGAACATATTTACTTCGACGAACCAAACGGAGAGCAGAGAACGCCGACTGTGAGCAGAGAACCACGACGGGGGCAGCGGAAGTGAGAAGGAGAGAGATCGGAGCCCTAGGCAGTGGCAACGGCAGTGCAGAGGAAGGGGCAGTGCGGCGACAACGGTGGCTAGGTATGCTCTGATACCATAAAAGTTGGAGAAATCTTCCGTACTTTTCATTGATTATTTACACCCTTAAATAGGTAAAATACAATGCTAAATTATACAACTAGTCCTCTAATTATTTACATAAGAGTCCTATAACTATTAGTTATAGTATTTGTTATGAGAGAGTATTGCATCTTACCCATTTCCCGAAAAATTACATTTAGTGGAGATCCCAATTCGAGACTAACGGTGTCATAATATGGGAATGTAAGTTTTTAGAAGTTCGGCACATTGAAGGGATGAAAGTGTCCTTTTCCAAGCTAGAGGGGGTGAAAGTGTCCTTCAGTGAAACTAGAGGGGGTGAAAGTGTCTTTTACCCTATGCATTAGTATTCCGAACAATAGCAGCACAATCAGAAGGAAAAAAAAAAAAAATCTGGTGTGTTGGGGGACAACAGTCTATGGTGAATCTACAATGTAGACAAGTTTGATTTCTTGCATTACCGGTTTGAACCGGCCGTAACTGGACCTGCTGAGAAAGAACCACGGGTCCTGGTTCGGTTTGGTCCTGGTTCTGGACTCAGCTGGGCCGGTTACGGTTCGGTTCAAAAATGTAATGTACTCTAACTGGCCCAGCCCACTGACCGACCTCTATACCCGGTTTGGTTCAGGCCCGTAACTGGACCTGTTGAGTGAGAACCACCGGCCCTGGTTCGGTTCGGTCCTGGTTCTGCACTCAGCCGGGTCGGTTACGGTTCGGTCAAAAAATGTATTATACTCTAACTGGTCCAGCCCACGGGATCGGACTTCTATAACCGGTTTGGTTTGAGCCGGTCTATCTATATACTAGCAAATGACCCGTGCCCATAGGGCACTTATAAAATATACAATTTTACGTATACTTAATTTCTTGAAATAAATTTAGATAATAAACACTTTTATATGAACATAAAATTAATGAAGATTGTGTTTAGTCAGATGATATCTTAGGTTTGATTAAATAGATTAGATCAGAATTTTGAAAATATAAACAATATCTTGATTTACTTTAATTGATTTGAAGTTTCAACTTTTTTCTTTGAGGGATTTTTTTAGGGAAAAAGTTTGAACTTCTATAAGAAAAAAAAAACATTCAAATCAATGCACCAGAATGTCTCAAGACATTTTTAGGGATTGGATGGCTAGGATCTTCTCAACACCTACCTGATTTATTATATAGATTTGTGTGAATACACACACACACACCTCTTTGGTGGAAAGTAGTTCTGTTCTATGAGTTTTCTTCGAAGGCAGATGATATTCTTAATTCCCCATTGTTTGCGTATGTTCTGTTCTCAGAGTTTTCCAGTGAAGTTTGATGGAGTTGGATTTCATAGATTGTACGAAACTGTGTTATTTATTGAGAGAATAATATTGCATCTTGCCCTTGTCATGGACCAAATGATGTATTTTCTCCGCAGTAAAATATGGTTCCATCATTACAGAGGACCGTTTCACTTGGTTGATGACTATGGAAAAACCACTCTTGAAACCCCCAAGGTTATTCATGTAGTCAGGGTTTTGGGATCTGATTCATGAAGTTCAAATCTTGGCAACGACAAAGAGACTTGCATAACAAGTTTATTATATAATCCAGAGTTCTTGACTAGCATTAACGGACTTCTGACTAGTGGGTGTATTGTCAGTAACGAAACATGGACATTTTTTTTTTCTCTTAATTCTTAAAGCAATGAGAACCTCCTAAAAACAGTAATGTTGTTGACCATAAAAATGTTATTGCATTCTTCTCACAGGAAGTGTGATGGAGTCTTTTGTTTGGGATTTTTCATCTTTCTGGTATCCTTTTTTGTGCTTGGAATTGTCTGTCCCTCAGTCACTGTTTCACCTTACTTGGGAAGTTATGGAGTGGAGTGATGAAACCCCGTCTGTATCGAACTTTCATTCTGTGAAAACCACATGGGAAAGCTCCGTAATCATAAATTTCCACAACCACCTCTAGCCCCACCATAATTCGTACTAGTAGTAAAGACGGTCATTTCCACATAACATCAACGTCTTCTACAGTTGTCAAAACGACTAGTCTAGTCGCTTTCATTACCATTTTGAACTCTTAAACACTTCGAATCTATCAATTAAAGCTAAACTAATGCCAGACTCAAGGTCGTCCCCTGGGAATTTCCTCAGTACCCCAAAATAGGTCAAGTATGTGTATTAGTTGTTTTATCTTCCTAGTTTACTAGTACCATATTTCAGGAGAAAGTGAGTTAAATTAATGATAGCTATGTGCAGAAAACCTTCAGAGCAACTTGAAGTTGGGACAGTGATACAGTATGAGATTCCTGTCATCAGAAGGTAGGTTGGCACAAAAGTATCGAGATATATCTCTGTTCTGATGTTGGCAATCGTCAATAGTGGGTTGCTTTACTGTTAATTGTGAACTGAATTAGGCCGTGTATCAGTAAATATGCCAAATCCTGTATGTCCCTTTCGAAAATATTTTGAGCTGCTAATTGTCACTGAATCATGGGTGAAAGACTGAGTCGTCTCAGTCAACTGTCGTCCATTTCCACCAAATACAATATCGAGGCACTAGCATGTATGATATGAGAGTGATACTAGACATACTTATTCGTATCACAGTTGTTCATTCTATATATAGAAATTTTTCAGTGGAAGCTTACAAGTTGTTTCCAATGTGTGATATTTCAAAGAAATATCTACAACTAGTACTTCGGAAGAAAGTAGAAGTGGAGAAATTTCGACAATGTTGAAGTCTCCAGAACATGCCATCCAAACCTTAGCACCAAGACACAATAAAAAAATTATGAAGTTCTTCATCTCTAAAGGTGCAGCACAATATCTTGATGTTCTTATTTTACTTTGTGTAATGATTTTTAACTTTTGCAGTTGTTCAGATATCATTACACTAACCAGGCCCATCAAAGACTCTGAAACCATAGTATCCAGAAACAACACCTTTGAGTTAGGATTCTTCAGCCCCATCAATACTGCTAACCGCTATGTTTGTATCTGGTATAGCAAAATCGAAGTGAGGACTGTGGTATGGGTGGCTAATAGAGAAAGACCACTTACTGATTCTTCCGGGACTCTGATGATATCTAGAGATGGAAATCTAGTATTGTTGGATGGACAAAGAGAAGTTATTTGGTCATCAAATATTTCTTTCAGTTTGGCGGCGAATTCTAGTGCCCATCTATTGGATTCCGGTAATCTTGTCTTGATCGATAACGCCAGTGGAAGTACTATATGGGAGAGCTTCCAGGATAGTACAAATGCATTCATAGTCGGTATGAGGCTTGGAGATGTAAATGGAAATCACAACATCCTACATTGGAATTCCTGGAGAAGCCCTTCTGATCCATCCCCAGGAAGATTCATCAGTGGAATTGATGCTAAAACAATCCCAGCAGAAGTCTTTGTTTGGAATGGGAGTCAACGATATTGGCGTAGTGGTCCTTGGGACGGTCAGAGATTTATCGGAGTACCACACATGAAATCCAGATATGGCTACCGTTTCGAGATTGAGGAAACAGTTGGATCCCAGAAATGACTTATGGAGCTAAAAGGGACCCCACGGTACTTTACCATTTCCTTAACCATGATGGAACTCTGATGGAGATGGTGTGGTCGGAAGGGAAAACAGAACCGACAGCTGATTGGTCAAGTATACAAACAGAATGTGATGTTTATGGAAAGTGTGGAGAAAATGGGATCTGCAATCCAAGTAAGAAACCTACTTCTTCGTGTTTGAGAGGATTTGATCCAAAGGATGTGGATGAATGGGGAAGTGGAAACTTTTCCGGTGGATGTGTAAGGAGGAAATCTCTGCAGTGTGGGAGAAAAGAGGATGGTTTCTTGAAGTTGTCGACTGTGAAAGTTCCGGATTTTGCAGAGTTATCAACCGTTTTGGAAGATGAGTGTGAAAACCAGTGCTTGAAGAATTGTTCTTGTTTTGAAAAAAAAAAGAATTGTTCTTGTACTGCTTATGTTTTTCATACAGGGATTGGGTGCATGCTATGGAGTTCAAGTTTGATAGACCTGCAGAATTTTTCCCTCGACGGATTAGATCTTTACATCCGTCTCGCATCCTCAAAGCTGGGTAATAGTTGTTATTGTCTTGGTTAATTACTAGCTAACCTCGATCTAGTTAATTTTTTTTACAAACAGAAAAGCAATCTTGAGTAAATTAATGCATATTTGTCTTGCTCCCAGTTACAAGGAGTAAACCCAAGACGGTCATTTTGATTTCGGGAATAATAGGTTCCATGGCAATAGCCATTTGTACGTAGTTTTTGTGGATGCAAATGGTTAAACGGAGAGGTAAACCTATGTTATCTTTCTAAGAAGTTTTCGGAAAATGTTTGCTTGCTGGAATGATGAGGTACACTCCCATGTTTAAGAATACCAATATGAAGTTGTGGTCATGTGCAGGTTCATCTAAGAACTTATCTCGTGAAGAGAAGGCGCGGAGATCTAAATTGGAGGACATGCCATTGTTCACATTTGAGGAACTGGCAATTGCAACAGACAATTTCAATGAGATCCATAAGCTTGGCCAGGGAGGCTTCGGCAAGGTGTACAAGGTAAAATGCTTTCTATGATTTTCTTGTTGAATTTGGACTTAACTAATATTCTGCGTAAGTGCTAGTATTCGATAATGTTCTGGTTCTAGGGGAAACTATCAGATGGACAAGAAATAGCTGTGAAAAGGCTATCAACATCATCGGGACAGGGAATGGAGGAGTTTTTGAACGAGGTTGTGGTGATCTCAAAATTGCAGCATCGTAATCTTGTTAGATTGCTTGGTTGCTGTATAGAAGGGGAAGAAAAGATTCTGGTATACGAATACATGCCAAATAAAATCTTGGACTCAGTTCTCTTTGGTAAGCACATGAAAATATCGATTTTTTGTAGTTCAAATGCATCTTCGACACTTCATTTAACCGATTTCTTCGTTTGGAACTACATTGTTTTAGATCCACTTAAGAAAGCGATCATTGACTGGAGAAAACGCCTCAGTATCATTGAAGGAATATGCAGAGGCCTCCTTTACCTTCACAGGGACTCTAGGTTAAAGATCATTCACCGAGATTTAAAGTCTAATAACATTTTGTTGGACACGGATCATAACCCGAAAATTTCTGATTTTGGAATGGCGAGGGTAATTGATTTTAGTGCAGCTGAAGCCAATACAAAAAGGCTTGTCGGGACGTAGTAAGTAGATGCCACTATTACAGCTTCATTCTGACTAAACAAACTATACGTTGCAATTTAATCGATTTTGATGTGATTCAGCGGTTACATGGCTCCTGAATATGCAATGCAAGGCATATTCTCGGAGAAGTCTGACGTGTTTAGCTTTGGGGTAGTGGTATTGGAGATTATAAGTGGACAAAGGAATACAAGTTTCAACCTCGATGAGGACTCTTGGAGCCTTTTAGTATATGTGAGTTTGCCGAATTTGTTCGATTGATTCAAATTCAGGACATATACTAAAATTGCTCATGATATGATTTCAGGCATGGAAATTATGGAATGAAGATAACATTGCAGCGCTAATAGATCAGAGTACATCTTACCAAGACTTTGAAGAGGAGATACTGAAGTGCATACATGTTGGATTGCTTTGTGTGCAAGAATTTGCAGCAGATAGGCCGACCACATTGAAGGTCCTCTCCATGCTGAGAAGCGAAATCGTGCATTTTGCTAAACCAAAGCAGCCTGCATTTACACAAACACGGATGTCAATAGAGGCTGAGCTGAACAGATGTTCTGTAAATGGACTAACTGTCACAGTAGCTGAAGGCCGATAACTTCCATGTTCTTCAAATGAGCGCGCTGAAGTTTCTGATGTCACAGTCTTTCTTAGTTTTGATTTGAACACATCGTTTCCTACACTAAAGAAGATCGATACAAGTTGTAGATACCATGTCGTTTGTTATATATATAGATATATAAAGAATATCGGTAATAGTTTCTCTAATACATTTAAATAAACTAGTATTAAAATGCAAAACAATTCAACTGAGTTGTTGTTTTTGTAAGACTTCATTGAAGCCAGTGAAAGAAAAATAGCACCAACTGAATAATGTTAGGATCTGGATGTAAAGCAAAGCTAATTTGCCTGTTTTTATCACCTACTATTTGCAAAACCTCTCTTAGTTCTTTCATTGATTGAGCTTTTTGACCTTTTTCAGTTCAGAAACCTTCAGTATGTAAGAAGTGCTAATCCGAGAAGAGACCATGGAGGCTGCTTCTAGTCAGGATCTTTCCAAGACCATTCGCTCGCCACTGAATCCGAAAATGTGGTGCTCAGAGTCTGAAGTTAGTCAGATCGGCTAACTTCAAAGCAGGTACCCTGTTGGGCACACCCTTACGTCTTGCAAAATTCATCAATGAGATCCCTTACTTTAGGGTTCTTCTGCTTCAAAGCAGCAAGGAGTCAGCTAACTTCTGTAAATCCATTATTCAACATTTCATGCTGATTCTAAATGTTTTAATCTGATTTATACATATTGATTTTTAGGTACTGAGGAAGTGGGCAACCCAACCCCAAATAGGCACAAGTGGAAACTGTTTACCAATATTCACATCTTATAAATCTCTGCCAATTTTTGTAAGAGCTGTATAATCATCCATATGTTAATCCAATCATCAGATGTTAATTAAACTGACCCTTTATCACTTCTTCCTACAACTTCATATAGGAAGAAGAGGAGATAATCTTTCCAAACAATAAATCAAACTTTTCATGTTCAACAGAGAGCAAAAAGAAAATCTTGATGATCCAAATAATGTGGAGGGAGAGAGAGATACCTTGTGAGGATGGAGGATTTTGAAGTGTGCAGATGTTTTATAGAACGCAGAGGCAGTGGTTTTCATTTTTGGAGAAAATGTGACCTCGTCGTCTGTCAGAGTCGCCGGCAATGGCGAGACACATCTCCCCACCTGGAGTGTTAGTGGACTGGTGACAGCTCCATTGCCGAATCATAGTGACTTAGTGAATAGCGATAAAATGCAAACTTGGAAAATCGAGAGAGAATATGGGGGTAACAGTGGAATTATAGAGTCTGCCCTTTACAATTCAATAAGGAAAGTTACATCTGCCTCCCTTAATGTTTGGTCTAAACAAATTCCACGCCCTTCTATGAAAAACTAAAAAAAAAAAATCTCCCTTATTTTGCAATTGCAACTTTTGTTTTGTTTTTGTTTTTGTTTTTTTCTACAATGGAACATAAGAATTGCAACTTTTGTACCATTCCTTTCCTAGCCACATTTTGTCAACAGACTTTGTCACGCACATATATGAAGTTCCTGCACTTAAATCAAGTAATATTCGAAGGATAAATTGCAAAACATTGTGTGCCTGTATCTATCACTGATGCTCATAGTGCGGGGCTGCAGTGGTTAATAAATACTATCATTTTTTCTGAGAATTAATAAATACTATCATAGTTTAGTATTGCAAATTACAAAGTGTATATAAGTTATTGGTTCTGATTATTATCTAAAAAAATGGAAGCCCACCACCAATGATGTTACTTGAATTATAGAAAGACTAGGAAATAAAGTAATCCAACTTTTTTCTAGATAAAAAGCATCTATAAACGGGGAGTTAGACCCAATAAATCGAAATTTTGTACATCATGATCCTAAGTTGGCGTTTGAGAATAGAAACTAAACTATTTTCATCAATTGCTTTCGAGGCAACAAGGTGGGCAAACGCATTGGAAGCTCTGCATGAGGTCCTGGGTTCAAACTCAATTGACGACAAAAACAATTTTTCAAAAGCAAAAAAAAAAAAACTTTTGAAGTCTTATTCTCAAAGAAAAAGAAACATTCGAAGTCTTGTATCATGTACTGTTATTCCTTCACATACAAAGTGTCCTTTGGTTTTAATATATTTTCTAATAATAAAATCCCTTGTTGCAACGATTACGCAACAGTGTATACGTAATAATGGAAATCATTGTTCATTTCCTTTTGACCTAATTTAAAATGAAGTCTCACATGGGCGTCTGTGGAAATAAAAAAAATTATTTTTCTAAGAAAATGAAATAAAAAATTACTTTCTTGTCACTAGTATATACTACTAACTTCAATTTGTCGATTGCATGTATATTTTTGAATTATTCAATGACGACATCCCAACATTTTTTTAGAGGAATCATGCTACCAGTTTTGAAGCGAATGAAACAAAAATTATTTGTCTTTTTTTGGAAACTAGTTGTATGCACGTGCTTTGCACGTGGGACACGAAATCTAGCCACGCACAAAGGAGCCCACCAATCTGTATCAGCAGCAAACTTATAGATATGTCAGAGTGGAGAGAAATTGTTGACTTGTGAAAGTGAGCTTTTATTGAAGTATAAGAAAAGAATGGGTGTCAGTAGCTCAAGAAATATACCACTCCAATGGATATTATCTTTAAAGAGAACCATCTCCATGGAATCTACCTTTCATAATGAGCAGATTCAGAAGCAACCTCATAGCAATTTCAAAACGAAAAAGTTTACTGAGAGACACCATATTTCCCTACCCAATGTTGTCGTGATACAGAAACAATCTGCGTAGTACTGCTCAGCAAGCACCTCAAAAATACGGGAAGCCAGCACAAAGCATTTTTTTATCATTCGTAGACAATAAGAAAACTTTGTATGCCTGCGAAACCAAGTATAAAGACTGCGAAACCAATTTGTAATCAAGTAAACATACAATTGTGATACAATAACAAGACCCCGGTATAATATCTTGGAGTTCATAACTAATAACACTATATACTGAGTACATAAGAAATCTAGAAATAGTATAAGAGACATCAATACTAAAATGTAGTCAAACAGAAAATTTCATGTATAATCATTGGTTTGAGCCTAAACATTAGCTTCCACATAAAATGCATTTCTTATGTGGAGAGCAACACGATCCTTGGTAGATAATGTAAGATCTATGACAGAGAAATTGAAACACGAAGTATCACCACCAAGCTAATCTAGGCAAAATCCAATTAGTATATATCTTTTACAGGTAAACATCGATCTCCTCTTATGTAGCCTGTCTAACTGTAGAGTTTGAACAATTCACTTACAATAGATTCCTTAGCAATAGATGCATAAGTAAATTAATATTGGAGCTGTAGGAGCTTCCACTGCTTCACAAGATGCACCACTGCTACCAAAAGTTGGTAGCACACTGGGGGAGATGACATACTATTGCAGAAGCCCACTATTAAATATGATCTCTGACATCTGAGAAGTGACAACCAGATACTAAATATGCTTTTCCTTTGTTTTTCCAGAAGAAACAATAGTAACTAAATTTAATTAACTTAATATGATTACCAAGATTGCAAAGTTTCTCTGAAAAATGTCAGCTTTGCCTTCATTTTAAAATGGCAAAAAATCATTTTACTCCCTTAAACTTTCACTTTTAAGTCAAAATTAACCCTCTACTTCTATTTTGGTCATTTATAACCTTCAACTTTAATTCTGTTAATAAATTCGTAACCTGACTTGTTCCACCGTTAATTTATTTATAATTTGAGTTTGACCTTTAGAAAAGTTATTTATGATTAACTCAAAGACCATTATATCCTCTAAGTCTAACTCATATATTAAAACTCATAGATTGATTTATCTGAATGTGAAATAGAGTCCCAACATAATAGAAACACCGAATCGTACAGGGAAAACGAAGTGATCTTCTGCTCTAATCAGCGAGATTCTCACTTTTAAACGAGAGAGAGGAGGCATGCAGATTTACGATGGAGAAAATTGGCGATCTTCCAAAACTCCTTCCAATGCTCACCGTAAGGAGAAAATGTTGTGGAAGAGCAGTTATAGCATATCTTATTTGAAGAATATCGGAACGAACTGTTGGAGAAGGCTATATCATGGTGTTTGAAGATTTCTCTAGCTACGTTGGCTGAGGAGACAACCAGAGTTGGTACTGAGCCTAGTTGCAAGAACATCGGAGGACCGTGTTGGCTGGCTAGTTGTTGGATGGACATGTGAGGCGAGTCACCGAGCTGGTGGAGGTTTCCTATGATGGGTAGCTTCCTTAGACCTAGTGGGATGTTCTTTGATTATGATGATGATGATGATGATGCAACTGTTTTCATCTTTGCTTGATCAGCAGTAGCACAAACATAAGAGTTGAGAGAAAAATGGTGGAGACCAACATGAATAAGAAGACGAAGATATGAATTAAGGAGTTGGTAAAAGTGAAATTTCTTAGAGATGAAGAAATTAAAATTTCTCATAAAAGGGTGGTATTATAGATTGAATGAATCTTGTTTTTCCCAGGTAGTTTTTTCATATACAATTATGCTCTTTCAAATATTAGGTGGGTATGGTTTATTCTCCAAAAAAAAAAAAAAAATAGGTCGGTAGAAAGAGTTACTTTCACAATAGTGTATGTGTGGTAATCCATCATTGGCAGATTATGTTCTAATGTGGGTATTACAGTCATTCTTAATTAATTTACTGTGTATGTGTGGTAATCTAGCATTTGCTGTATTTTACTTAGATGTAATTAAGTCATTTTGTGGTTCTAATGTGGGTATTACAGTCATTTGTTAATTAATTTAAGTGATTTGAATTTAAAGTCTTAAAATCCAGCCGCACGTGACCCACCCCGTTCAATTTAACGGCAAAAATAAACGGAAGGTTCATGTTTGCTGACGGGTTTATAGTTGAAGGTTATAAATGACCAAAATAGAAGTATAAGGTCAGTTTTGACTTAAACGTGAAAGTTCAAGGGAGCAAAATGATTTTTTTCCTTTTAAAATTTATAAACAGGGCAATAAGGAAAATCAGATATACCCTTCTTGAAGTCTAGATGAAACAACCCTGGAACCTACGGTTCCCTGCTAGCACAACCAAACGATAATCCAAGCGCATTTATTTAATTAAAACCGGAGAAATCCTCCAACCACAATTTGAAATAAAACAAATGACATTGTTCAAATCTAAATTCTGAAAATCTGCTTCCTAAATGAAATGAAATGTTCCTAGCTGCCTGATCCT
Organism: Linanthus parryae; assembly: GCA_023055425.1. NCBI lineage: Eukaryota > Viridiplantae > Streptophyta > Magnoliopsida > Ericales > Polemoniaceae > Linanthus > Linanthus parryae. The sequence goes on from JALGPY010000017.1 coordinate 1,044,396, forward strand.
AGTCTTCAGCTTACGTGTGCGCGTTCCCCCACTTTATTCATAACCTGCGGGTTTTCAAATAGCAACAGCCGACCGCAGTAAAAGTTTGTCAGTAAAAACTGAGTAAGCATATACCACAACATGTAAAACAGAATTTTGGCTTAAAGACTGGATCACAATATAACTGAAGTAACTTCACATTTAATCATTAGTTGAGCTGAGGCATATTAGAGCCCAGCGGGTAACGAATGCCCACAGAGAGGTCACGATGCAATAAATAATAATTAGAGTACCTCTCGGGATATCACAGTCCATCCCAATTCACCCCTGAACTAACTATGAGACCTTAAGTGTCGACACCCCTATACAGTTGTGACCCACACATGCATAGGTAGTACTCTATAGCTTTCACAATATAAAACCCATATAGGGTAGGGTATGAAACCCTAGGAGGTTCGTCTCACGTGCGCCTCCGGCCGTAGCCTTCACACACATCCTCTGTACATCGCCCCATATCATTTATCGTTCATTCATATATCACATGGCCACAAGTAACCGCATACTTTCGAAAGAGATATTTGCAAGAGATTTTCGAAATTCAAAGCTTAAAAAAAAGGTTGGACGATACACAAGTAACACACGCCAAACACATTTTGATAGTTGAAGGTGTTGTGCATATAAACTTACTTGGATTGGAAGAGAGATCGTCACACGAAAGCAAACAACCTCCTAGTACTCGTAGTATGGATCCTCCACAAATTCACCGTCTATGAAACTGGTGTCTACAATAGCAAATATTTTCCTAGTCAATATTCCGCTAACTACAGTAGTGCACACGGTCCTATATGCAAGTGTAACCCCCAACATATTCCCAATTAAATCTAATAACGACTTCATTACTTATTAGTACTATCCTAGCGAATATTTATTTAAAATGTATTTTTTTATAAAAGAACTAATTAAAAACAAACTTAGATTATTTATTTATCGGCATAGTAAAGATAACTATTTAACTCAAAAGATTAAATTAAAAGCTAAAGACTCGTTTATTAATATTATTATACAAGTTACATTAAAACAAAAATGTTATTAACTAAGAAAAACCTTTTTTTTCCAATTTACACAAAACTATGTTATTTAGTCGCAAACGAAAATAACTAGTACTTATTTGCATTAATAATATACTATTAACGAAACAATGATATTTTTACTTTGCAAAAACAGATTATTGAAATATTTAATTAAAAAAAATGCTAGTTTACACTAAATAGATAAGAAACTAATGTTACTACTAGCATTCCCAAAATTTTCAAACCAAACCACAACAACCCCACAAATTTACAACATAATTTCAGCCCACCTTTTTTTTCTCCATGTCTAACTAACACAACCCAAAAACAAAACAACAAAAAAAAGACAAAATAAAATAATAAAAGAAAAGAGAAAAAAAAACAGAGAACTGGGTTCTCTTTTTGTACCCGACAGAGGAGACGGGGATGGCGACGAAGACGACGCCAGTGACGACCACGAGGGTGAAGGACGACGAGGACGGCGGCGACCTCACGGTGGTGGTCGCACGGTGGCGAGGACAACGAAGGCGAGGAAGCAAGGAGAGGACGACGGAGCTGGACAGAGGCGAGGCTGACGGCGTTGGGTCGCCTGGTCGGGGATGGCTCCGGCCTTGTCCGGCCGGGTTGTGCTCGGCAATCGGACGGGAGAGTGAGAGAATTGGCTGTGTGATTTCGTGGCTTCTGAGAGGGTATTTATACAGTTTGATTGAAGAATCCGGCGAAGTGTATGAGAGGTTCCGGGTTGATTTTCAACTCCGAATCGAACCGTGATTTGGGCAAAATTGGGTTTCGTGAAGAGAAAGAATCGATCTTTGACGAGTTTAATTCGAATTGGGACAGAAATGAGGTCGAATTTGGCGGTGTTGGTGGTGGTGTTTGAATCGGAGAAGGAGAAGAGAAGTTCTCCTGGTGAATGGGGAATGTAGGGGATGACAGGAGAAAAAATCTGGTGTGGCGCAGAGCACGGGTCACGCGGTGGTTAACACGTAAATTAATTTAAAACGTGACGTTTTGGACACGTTAAAATTGTTATACGACCCACAACCTTTAATAACTAAAAACTTACCTAACTTTTATAACTTTTACTAAAATAATATAAAAAAATAAAAAGTACAAAAATATTATTTTTCTTAACTTATAGTTATATATATATATATATATAAAATCTATATAACACCTAAAATTAAGAAAACTATTTTTTTTTATAAACCCTATTAACAACACAAAATATTCAATAATTTCCTAAAAATACCCCCAAAATTACGGGGTATTACATCACATCTCCCTTAAAACAAAGCTTCGTCCCCGAAGCTTAAACTAGCTCCCCGATGCAATGTATGAAATTCTAATGCACAGATAATAGCAAGACATGTAATACGAAACAGGATGGGTAATTGAAATGCACGGCTGTTAAATCACATCTCCCTTAAAAGGAGTGACGTCCCCGTCACTCGACTACGCACACACATATGAATTTGGAAATGTAATTCACTAACTAGCAATGACGAGATTTCGAAACTGCTGCTCCTTGTTTAGGCAAGCTAAAGCGTAAAAGTGGATAGGGATATACCTGCTATTGTATTGGCCTTGGTTTTTTCCAAATTAGTTGACCTTTTTTCTCATTGTAACCTTCTTCGGGGTTTCCTTCTCGGTTGGACATAGATGATGGTAACCTGACCTAGTAAATTCTACGTGTCTTCTTGGTAGTATTCTTTGAATCATCCGAAAGTAAATTCGATAAGTCACTAATTGGTTATGGGTACGTCTTCTAACATAACATTTCTTGGACATGTTGCATGTGTAACCCAGCTAGCTAGGGTTCCTTTCTTCTCACGGTTTCACCATAGGATGATACACCAAAACCTAACGCAACATCTTTGGGTAAAGTACATCTTTCCCAGCTTGTGAATAAATAATAAATGAACTATATTACGCCTTAAACCATAAAGATGATACATCCCAACAACTTACATAACACCAAGAACAAACCATTAACAAGAAGATGACCTGTTCCTCAAATAATAGATAAGTAATAAGGCTCCAGACATATACCTCCAATGTGAACATTAACTCCTTAGCGACCCACAACACCGTATTTGATAAACCAAATAGTTTGGAGGATAACAAACAAAACTTAGCCTCTCACCCTCAACTTTAGTTTCACATGAGTGAGCCCCCTTTTTCCTTTGCTCTACTCTCATCTTCTTCTAAAAAAAAAAAAAACTCATAACTCCCAAACCTTTACAACATGTACAAGAGACATCACGATATTGGAGATCGATCTTTAAGCAATTTATTAAGGTTCCAAAACAGATCCTGTAACAATGAGACTCTGAACCTCAAATCCAAAACAATCTAAACGGTAAAATCTTCAAAACTATCGCCCTGATAACAAGACTCCAAATGAGACGTTGTGACAAATTTTCATCAGAAAAGGAAACATAAACTCTCCAGGTATAACAACGATTTATAGGACTCCAAATAATATGTCAATATTTCAATATTCCACACCACGTTAGAACTCTTGAACTATATCAATAAAAGAATTTAAGAGAGCTAGAATCCCAAAAGTAGCCAACTTAACAACCCTAAGACTCGATATAAATACCCAAAATTTCCTAATGCAACATAGACTACAGCGAGCTGTTTCCAGTTTTGCATGAGTGTGGTCTATTGTCCTACACTATAACATATTGTATCATTTATGAATATACCATGACTACAAGTAATAAAAGAAAATAGAATACATAAATGTGCAATTAAGCATGTAATATAACTCATTTGTCGACAATTAACCATTTACAATGCAATTCATTTACGCTGGACATGTCTTATATCTCTTTCTTCCTCGAAGATCGAAAAGAAATTCAATCGCCAAGCAAAATTTTGAATTTTGGTGTGCATCATCACCTCCGAGTCTACTTTCACAATCTACAAGAATCAACTCAAAATATATTGTAGAACTCAAGTTATTCCAGAAATCATACCGTTGTGTCACATTGACCATCAGAACAGAAGCATCAACTTTGCAAGGCCTTAAACTCACTTTAACTTTACAAAAATAGGCTAGGTTTTCTCCCACGTATAGCCCTACGTGTTTATTATTCACCATAAAATCAATGTTCTCACGTTTTACTTCATGAATACTTCATATGCACCATTACTTAGGGTGTTGGGCATGCACCACTCCAAAATTGTGAAACATAATATCTCGTCAATTCCACACCATACTCAACTCAAAGAAACATAACCTTATTAAGTTCCAAAACGGATCCTCAAATACATGAATGTTATTCTCCGTTACGAAACATCTAGCCCAATTGAATCATCCTGAGAAAAATCCTTAGCCAAACGTGGCCACGCTAAATCACTTTAATAAACCTCAAGGCATGTTTGGCTTCATGGCCTTATTCAAAATAAATGAAGAATACAAATAAAGTCTACAAGGTCAAAATAAGCCTACTACGACTAGTCCTCAGGATTGACCTCGTTCTAGCAAAAACAGAGAGATAGACTCCATAAGTCTCTCATTCCGCCAAGTATATACGTATTAAAAATCATAATTGAGACGACTGTCATTATAAGGATAAGCATCATACTCCCAAAACGATCCTCATTTTCTTAAACACGGATTTCAAAAGTGCACTCCCAACAAGAACTGTCAGGTTATCAATCACCTAAATGATAGCCAACTAAGGCAAACTCCAAAGGAAGTCTCTAAATCCTTAGCTAACTGGGTAAGACAAAACTCCTAGTTAGGAGAGGGTGTGTGGTAGTACTCACTTCCTATGGCTATCCTCTAAAGGGTTTTTTACATAATAGACGCTATCCAAGACTACCCAAGTCTCAACGACTCAACACATTTTATTACTTTCCAACAAATTTTCTTTCCTTAGGGTTTCCAATACCTCCTTCAAATGCTGATCGTGTTCCTCTTTTCCTTCCGTGTAGATTAGAATGTCATCATTGAAAACGACAACAAACTTATCGAGGTATTTCTGAAGAATGCAATTCATCAACTCCATAAATGTTGCTGGGGCATTAGTGAGACCGAATGACATTACTGTAAACTCTTGGTACTCATATCAATTCCGAAATGCCGTTTTAGGAATATCTTGTTCACCTATCCTAAGCTAGTGATACCCTGACCTTAAATCGGTTCTTCGAAAAGGTGTCGGCTCCTTGTAACTGATCGAACAAGTTGTCTATCCTAGGAATTGGGTATCTATTCTTAACGGTTACACCATTTAATTCCCGGTAGTCTATGCAAATTCGTGGACCTCCATCCTTCTTCTTTACGAACAAAACTGGTGTTCCCCAGGGTGGTACACTAGGTCTCATGAATCCTTAGTCTAATAACTCCTTAAGTTGTTATTTTAGCTCTTGAGCTCGGCTGGTGCCATCCTATATGGTGTCTTCGATATTGGTCCCGTTTCTGGTACTAAATCAATTGTAAAGTCCACAGATCTCTTTGGTGACATTCCTAGAAGCTCTTCTTGGAAAGACGATTGGAAATTCTCTCACCAATCAAATATCTTCTAACTTTTCCCATTCTTTCTCCTGATCGTGGATCGTACAGAGGTATGCCATACGACCTTTCTTCACATAGGATAGGATGGATAAGGCTGACACAATTTGGACTTTGGGTCCACTGGTTAAACCCCTATAGGATAGACGTTCACCTTTCAGTCCACGAAATCTTAAATTTTGGTTGGCATATTCCATGGTTGCTTTGTATTTGCTAAGCCATTCCATACCTAAGATGATGTCTAGGTTCCCTAGATCGAAAAGAATCGGGTCAGTAGGTAGCTTGGATCCTAAGATTTCTAGGTTGACTCCACGATACATGGTATTACAAGATATGACTTCTCCATTAGGGGCAGAGATGGAGATGGATATTGGGGCATGAGTTGGGTTAAGGCTAGGGTCGCTTGTTCCAGATTCTGGAACCGAATTGGGTCATACTGTCGAGGGGCCGGAACTTGCTGGTTTCCTTGGGTTCCCTTGTTCCTACTTCTTTTGCATGTCTTCTGTATAATATCGTATTGTACCTTTATAAATGTGACTATACTTACAATAACTCATGGTATTCACACACAAAGCATAGCTTAAAATAATCATGTCATATGGAGAGTCTCCAGGTCCAAAGGTTGGTGGGGCGGGTGGGGGTAGGGATGCATATGAGAAGGGACAAGAGAGACTCAAAAGTGTCCTACAACGCATACACTCATAATCTAAACGAAATTAATCTAAATAATCTAAAAATCAAGCGATTTTAAGCACAAGCGCCAAGAAATTATCACAACTGTAGCCGCACGTTGAATAATACACATATAGCACATAGCAATTCTCAAATCCAAGAATCAGGGGAAAAAAGTCGTTAAGAATACCTCTAGACTATCCCACAACCCCGGCTTGTTTAAATTTTTTTTTTGCCAAATTTAAGTTATCCTATATTCATTTTAATTTTTTTGAAAAGCTATTACTTATCATTTTTAATCTTTAGTGGAAATCGTAGGGTAGCACTAGCGTTGGAGCCGTCGGCTCTGATACCAACTGAAACAACCCTGGAACCTACGGTTCCCTGCTAGCACAACCAAACGATAATCCAAGCGCATTTATTTAATTAAAACCGGAGAAATCCTCCAACCACAATTTGAAATAAAACAAATGACATTGTTCAAATCTAAATTCTGAAAATCTGCTTCCTAAATGAAATGAAATGTTCCTAGCTGCCTGATCCTAGTCTTCAGCTTACGTGTGCGCGTTCCCCCACTTTATTCATAACCTGCGGGTTTTCAAATAGCAACACGTAAGCTGAAGACTAGGATCAGGCAGCTAGGAACTTTTCATTTCATTTAGGAAGCAGATTTTCAGAATTTAGATTTGAACAATATCATTTGTTTTATTTCAAACTATTGTTGGAGGATTTCTCCGGTTTTCATTAATAAATGCACTTTTGGATTATCGTTTGGTTGTCCTAGCAGGGAACCGTAGGTTCCAGGGTTGTTTCAGTTGGTATAGTTCGAGAGTTTTAACGTGGCGTGTTTTACATGTTGTGGTCCTGATCCTAGTTGGATTTTTCTCTGTTATATTGTGATCCAGTCTTTAAGCCAAAATTCTGTTTTACATGTTGTGGTATATGCTTACTCAGTTTTTGCTGACAAACTTTTACTGCGGTCGGCTGTTGCTATTTGAAAACCCGCAGGTTATGAATAAAGTGGGGGAACGCGCACACGTAAGCTGAAGACTAGGATCAGGCAGCTAGGAACATTTCATTTCATTTAGGAAGCAGATTTTCAGAATTTAGATTTGAACAATGTCATTTGTTTTATTTCAAATTGTGGTTGGAGGATTTCTCCGGTTTTAATTAAATAAATGCGCTTGGATTATCGTTTGGTTGTGCTAGCAGGGAACCGTAGGTTCCAGGGTTGTTTCACTAGAAATAATAAGCAAGTATCTCGGCTAAACATCGACCTAGTTACCTTTTATAAGTAGAATAGTTTTTTGATCTGATGCCCGAAGACCAAAACTTTCCTTGGACTAAATTTTATGTTGCCGTGCTCATTAGTGAAAGAAATGAATAATTTAATTGTACAATAGGTCTGACTCGCCGGAAACTCGATAAAATACATAGATAAAATACCCTAATTGAAATGCAGTATATTTATCAGCATGTCTTTTCAACAACTATTACCGAATTTTTTGTTCTACTGGTTTTAACATGACGATCGATTGCGCCTTTGGACGAAAGCTTATTCATGACATGTTCTTGATTTTGTCAGAATCATCTAGCAATTCAGAGAAAAGAAGAGGGTAGCCGAATGTCTAAGAAGTACTAAAATCTTTTTTGTCAAAAGTATGAAGTCAGAGAAGATAGATTCTTGCCTAAATATGGGTGATTTAAGAGGTGCATACCCAAAAGACAACCCACATCAACAAGTCCCCTGCCTATACAAATCTTGAAAGACTATTTTGTATAGAAATCTTGCTTATTGAGAGCAATAAATACATTTTCCGAAACAAAAAAGAAAAGAAAAGTAACTATTTTATTCACGGATAACCAAAGTGAGAGAAAACTTACGTCGGAGAAATATCGAGTAGATCCAGAAAATTAAGGATTTCAATAGGACTACAACAGATAATCACTCCCAATCATCAAAAAGGATCCCTGATCTACAAAGTGGTGAACTTCCAAATTATTCTTAAAAATTAACCATTAAGAAATCGATTGACAAAGATCAATTAGCACCGAGTACAAAGTACTCAGAACCTCTCAAAGGCGAGCAGGTTTCGAATTTATGAAATAATCGTGATCTTACTAATTTCAATATTTTGATAGGTTGCAGGGGTGAAGACGGCAGGTTAGTCGTTCCGATAGAGTGCAGAGATAGACTCCTGCTGTTCCATGTCATTGGTTAGACGTCAAGTTATCGTCCAGAGTACAAAGAGAGCCGGGAAGAGGAGAGGTAGTAACTGGTGGAATAATTCCATTCCACGCACTGAAAAGAGTCATAAAATTTGACGATTGTTAAAATCCTTAATTGAGTTTAGAAAAAACTTTTAATTGGGGGTATGTTTCACTAAAACACACTATGTAACATTGAGAGAATTGTATATTTAGCTAGGGGCTTTTAGGAAAAGCAAAAAATGTATAACAGTTTGGAGTTCTTCAGCTTTTCTAGAATTTGATATGAATTGTTGCTTCGGGTTAAGTGTGAAAGTGTTTGTTGTTTTTATCAGGAGAATTTCTCAACATTGAGCAATTGCATTATGCTATACATTGCAACATCACTCATGATACATACATAGAAATTTAAGGGAATGACTATAACATTGAAGGACTATATATACTACATATTGACATCAGAAGTTTTGCATTGTAATTGCGAATCTTGTGAACCTCATTCTCCAACATTGCTAGCTGAATGTTAGATGAATTATTTTAAAACATACTATTATTCGATTAGTGTTAGTATTCACATCACTCAGGAGAGAATATTGGAGTTTAAAGCCAAACCAATAAAGATTCAACACTGAATAATATTCGAAATGTTGAGAAGTTCCACATTGGACAATCAAGAAGAAGCTTAGGCAGATGGCTAACCATTGAATTGTCGTTAGAGTGGCGCTTGCAAATCTGAGTTTCAGGAGAACTGCAAGAAACCAAATTTAGTATATTGCAACTGTATTTGAGAATTGCGTTGATCAACAAAGATATAACTCATACGGTAACAATATCGAAGGACAAATACACTTAGTTTTGTTTCACTATTAAGAGCGTCAATTTGTTTTATTAATTGATAAAGAGTATCAATGTTTAAGAGGGTACGGCATAATGTAATGGCAAAAAGTACAACATGACATAAAACAAAAGTATTATACCTGGAAATCGCATACACTGGGCCGCTTGCAGAGCAATTGAAGAGAAGAAATGGCAAGTTGTATATGTGAGTAATGTATCACTGGCAAAATGAAAAAAAGGGGCATCAACTGATGAGTAACGAGTAATTCTAGCATATCAGGAAACGGATTCCAAACCTGATTTTTTAATATTTTTGGATACAACAATAAGATTGCTACCAAAGCAGATGGACACTCCAACGTGCAACATATACTAATGCATCTCTTTGTACTACACATGATTGGGTATATTGATTGATTTTCACCTGTTAATCCAATTAATTGGCACACTCTTGTGTCATAGGATAGACTAATTCATATTGTGCAGTTTATACCAATGTGTTTTTTCATCACCCTCCAATCACATTACCTCAATGTATAACATACAATACTCCATGGACTTCTATTACCTAAAGGAGTCTACTTTTTATTGTTTATTTCTTATGATGGCTGATATATTCATATAGTGATAGGGTACATAAGGAGTTATACGTTATAGTGGATAGAGTAAGTTGTTCAACTATGTAAGAGATTAACTTTCTGGCACTAACAGCACATGGCAGGGCTACTGGAGGTTCATATAAAGGAAGAAAGAACACATTTAGAAGGCAAGAGGGAAGAAACAAACGCAAGTTTTATTTGTTTGCAAATCGTGAAGGAATGACCAGTTCTAAACCCAAAAACTCATTGCTGCTTTGGTTTATGTCTCCTTAAAAAACAGCAAGCTGCCAAGCTCCATGCTATGGGTGACAATGTATATGCTTAGAACAAGATTTTCTCATTGTTGTTTTCTTGAGAACAATGAGAAAAGTAAAACAAGATTTGGACTACAATCCTCCTCTGCTCAGTAAAAAGTAAAACAATGAAGGTCAAGCGAGATTAGAAGCATTATACCGCCTGGACAATATTGAAGAAAATCACAGATTCTATCTGTCGCTTACTTGTTGTCTGAGGATTAGAATAAGAATAATGAATTAATAAAATCACCAACCCATTAGCTAGGGTTTCTAGGAAGTGAAATTAGTATGGAGCATACTTGTCATTCTTCGTCTTCCTTGCCCGAGTGAACTCTAGAGAGACTCTGTTCGATAGGCCTGATCTTTACAGTCATTTATCAATATCTAAATGTGCTTACTTCTCTCTGCAATCAATTTATGGATCAGTCTAATATCTTATTTCTGAATCAGCACAGATTGCCAAGTCGAAGAATCACACCGCTCATAACCAGTCACACAAGGTTCACAGTAACTCCAGCGTGAATCAGAATCTGGAACACAAGCCGGGAGGACAGAAGGTGTGTGAGGGAGAGATAGAGATAGAGAAAAGAGAACATATCGAACAAGATACAGAGAAAGGCTTACCTTCGTTTCCTCGATGGAGAATGAAACACCGGCGTCTCGTAGCAGCGACGGTCTAATGTGTAGGCCACGACCACTGCGTCTTCGTCCTTGACCAAAGAGAACGGTGGATCAGGCAGATTAGACAAATAGCTGTGTTCGTTAGAAGGAAGAGTCGTGGAGGAGTCTAAATGTTTCTTTGAGGGCTCGAGGAAGAGGGTGACCATGAGTGATTAACCCACATTAAAACAGAGATAGTTTTGTAATAAACTGTTTTAAGGAGTCAACTTCATAATAAACCATCTTAGGAATCATTTGAAATTATTCACTCTTTTAAGATAGTAAAGATAAATCATTTTTCTTTCTTTTTGGCCCTCGATGTACCTAGTTCATCGCTAGTGAGTCACGTTACATCGGTGTGATCTTGTTTTTTTTGTCATCGTTATCTTGATCATAGCCATTTTAACTAGCTTCACTTTTTTTTCTAACAAGTTGCGATATCAGAACCTGAAACTTCAAAAATACTAATAACTTGGCAAGCGAAAACATGACTCAATGCAGTTTCATTGCAGTAACTTTATTCATGAATCAAGAGAAACAACAACAAATGACAAGTTGCAGAGAATAACTAAGATAGCGGAGCAACGCAAGTCGACAAAAAGAAACTAAACATTTACTACACGACTACAATCACAACATTCTCCCCCAACAACGATACTGTGACATTTTGTACAAAACTGATACAGCACACGAAACAAATAAAAGTTTAGAAACGGAAAAAAGACTCGATATCCAATTCATCCGTCTCATATGGCACGGAGTCGTCAACCATAAGGTATTTGTTGATGCTCTCATTGCTGAGTGTACCAGCCGTTACATCAGAATTTAGCTCAGATTTGTGAGCAGGCGTGTCCTCTTCCAAGCATTTCAAGTAAAAACTCATCCAGCAACTCGGAAGATTATGGAAACTTCCTTCAGTACTCGTCTGACCATTTTTACAGAAAGTTTCTTTGGTCACGGCACTATTAATACTATTACTAGTTTCTGGTACTGCTGATTCGAGGACAGTTGGTGGTGGTGGAATATGATTCATTGATATATTTATGGACCTACGACTTTGCGAATTCTTCAAGTTGGTGTGCCAGTGGTTCTTTATCTCGTTGTCCGTCCTCCCTGGCAACGCTGCCGCTATTTTACACCATCTGAGAGATAAAGCCGAATTCAAGATTTACCAGATCGTCACAATTTATTAACTTTTACAGTTACCTACTATATATCCAATGTTGCTAATTACCTATTCCCCACCATTCTGTGCATTCTGATTATTGTTTCCTCTTCTTCAATCGTATAGTTCCCGAGCTTGATGCCTGGCCTCAGATAATTCAACCATCTGAGCCTGCAACTTTTACCAGTCCGTGACAAACCTAGGAAAAAACAACATTAAATTGAAAATTAAGGTGGAAGTCAAAGAGACAGAAACAAATGCTTCTCTTTCAACTTCAGTTGACTTTTTAATCCGTAATTGTGTCAATTTGACTCCGTGTGTTGGATAGCAAGACGATGAAATTTATGGCAATTTTTTCATTGTGTCGTAGAGTAAAGTTTACTGTACATGATCATGCAAAGATTACCAAATTCAAGGCTCGTTTTGCTAACCAAATCAGAAATCAAAGTGACTATGTGAATAGTGTCAAAAAATAAAGTAAGCTGAAAAAGAGAAGAAACAGAGGTAGTAATAGGTAGATGTCTAGCTACCTGCAGGTTCTGGCATCTTTGTCCAGTTCCAAATGCCATATCGCTTGATATAAGCTCTGAGCTTCTCATCTTCTTCTGGACTCCATAAGCCTCTCCTTAAGCCCTTCTTCATCTTCCTCTTTTTTCTGAGAAACTTACTACACGCTGGTTTCGACTCTCTAAACCTCAAATATATATAGGAGGAAGAGCATTTAGTACTGATGTCTTTATATCCAGTTTCCGTAATCATATTATACCCAAGATGATTGGTAGTTCTTAATCAGAAACATTGGCAAACTAACTAGAAAAATAGTTGACGCTTTACGGGGTCGCGCATGTAGTACTTTTTTAATAACATCTTGCAGGAATCATATTATAAAACTTCATTTTATCAATTTCTAATGTAAGATCATAGGAAAAGGGAAAAAAACATTATAAAGTATGCATACAAAACAAAATATGTGATGCATGGTATAGCTAATAATTAGTTTAACATTAGACAGACGTTTTGTTTTATATATCTCAACTACCATAGTTTCTTTTCTTCCTATAACAATCTACTTCAGAGGTCTACCGTGAGACAAGTTGACAGAACAAGACAAGTATTAGCTGCCTGAGTACGAAGAACTTAATATCAGTTACAATTGTTAAATAATAATATTAAACAACGTTAATTATTTTTAGGAGAATAAGCCAGCAAACAGTAATTGTTTGTGAACAATAGGGGCGTGACATCATCTACTATGATCAATAATGACGTGCACTCTTGGAATAAATCATCATATGTAATATATAAACCAGCGATATATATGAGCATCGGTCAGTTCAAATATGAAACTACAATGGGGCAGCATGTAGTAATCAACTACATCACGTATTTTGTTCCGACTTCAATGTTTTATGCGAGTACCCTGGATTGACTATAGTTCATTGGCCATACCGATGCACACGAATGTGGAAAATAATCACATGCCATATGATAAATTTTCATAAATCTACTCCACTGTCTACACTAAAGCTTAAAGAATATTTCATTGTAAAACTTGATTTGAGTCCTAGGTATTGTCGAAAGTATGTGTTTCACACTAGAAAACTTCGGAAACCAACAACTCATGACAGGTACCGCTCAACAAACGTACTTACCTTTGATCAATGAGGGAAAGTAAGTTTTACCTATTCACTTCCATCAAATTCACTTGATCCCAGCATTTGGACAGAAAAAAATCAACTGCAGTAAGAGGCGGACGCGGGATTCTTCATCGGGGGGACACAATTTACACTCGCAGAGTAAAAAAAAAATCCTAACACGAAATTTTAGGCCTAAATCTATATATAGAGAGAGAGAATTTTGGGCAGAAATCATAAATATTATTTGTGTTTATCAAATGAGTATTTAAGATGTTACAACATATACTGGGGTATACTTACTGCAACTTTCAGGAGGGGCATATATGAAGAATTTTGAAAAAAATTAAAAAATAGTAGTATAGTAAAAAAAAAAAAAAAAAAAAAAAACAGGGTGGCCATAAGCCCACCTGGGTCAAACGTGCATCCGCCAGTGATGCAGTTTGAGTCTAGGGTTGTAAGCTCAAAAGAAATATTTCTCGTTTCTTTTAGCAGTACAAGCTAGCATTCCATCCCAAGACAAACTAATAAGAACTGAATGGATAGAGGACTGCAGTATATCAAAAAATCACACAGCGAATAAAATAAATCATAGTCTACACCTGGATACGCATTTTTTAATGACTGGCTAAACCATGACCTATAATCATTTTTTGAGAACCAACCCCGCAAATAGGGTGTCATAACCTCGCTTATGATTCCACATCAAATAAGCCCGGCTTCCAACCCGTAAATGACAAAGTGGGGGACAACTGGCCTATGAATGTATTAGCCATTTCCTTCAATCCTTTGTTATCTCAGTCCTCACACAAGATACTGTAGATCATAGAAATTTAAAAAAAAGTTAAAGACATATCTGAGGCAGACCAAGTGATCGAATAAGTTCAACGACAATCTCGTATGCCAAGAGATCTTGAGAGAAAGTTGAGATATGACTAAAAGTGAAAAATGTAGTCTGCCTTAAGGGCTACAAGCCTATTAATAGGCCACTTCGTAAAATCTGCCAAAATAGCATAATAGCGAAAATTAACAGAACTGTGTTTCTCAGAAGAGAAAAAAAATATACAACTAATCCAATTTGCGGAGTCGATTAAAAAGTGTTGATTTGAGGGCCTAAAAGAACTGAAAAACAGAAATGGGTTGTGGTCTCCAGTTCTCCAGCTTGACTGCCTGTTTGTCTAGAGATTTTGTATCCGCTAAAATCTCAACAAAAATTAGAGGATGAAAATTGCATAGTAGTAATGATGAAGTTTTGCTTATTGCAGTACGGTCTCTGCAACGAAACCTCTACATCAATACCCCTCTGTACAGGCTTTCTGACACTTGCCTATAACATCTATCATTCATCTAACTTCTTATTTTCATGATGATGTTGTGGAACATCTGAAAGAATGTAAAACATGTAGGAGCCTATCACCATAACATCTCAACATTTCAAAACACTGAATATCTCCGCGAATTCAGTATTAATTCCCTATCCACTTATCGAGTATCCAGTATATTACCATGCTAATTAGGAACTAATCTTTAGCGTGACACTGATATGCACCAGTATTGAACTGAATAGAAAAAATATGTAGCACCAAAGAGCTAGTCATATCTTTATTTAGGCATGAACAAGACCGTCAACACAAGAAAGTTGAACTAACTAAAAAGCTTCCTACTTTTCCGAATGCAAATGAAAAAGCACACAAGACATCACTTGACATCAAGTAATTACTTAAAAATGGACTATAGGCTCTAAAACTGCATCGATGTCTGCTGGCACTGAGAAGATCGACCAAAGATCATCGGTTTCGTCATCATAGGACCCAAATGGGCTCTTAATCTCTGGCTCCCATTGATCAATGTAATAATTAATGGTTCCAGGATCATGAAACCCCATTGTCAGAGACTCTAAGTCCAACGTCTCCCAAAAATTTGGGAGACCAGTGACTGTCTCTTTGTTCTGTTCATCAGTTTCTGAAATCATAACCGAAGCAGTGCTTTTAGTATCATGTGATGAAACAGAAACCTCGGGAAAATCACATTTAGGATGTAAGACGTCCAGTTGTGATGAATAATTTTTTTTTATCATCGCCTCTAATACCAACACCATATATTTCTGTTTGCTTAACCAGTGGTTTCTCTGTGAGCTTTCTCAGGTGGGTGTGCCAGTGGTTTTTTATGTCATTATCGGTCCTTCCTGGTAGTGCTGCTGCAAATTTTGACCACCTGAAATAAGAATAAAAAAGGCCACCAAAATTATTTCTAATCAAGAGTTCAAGCTTCACAAGATGCTGTAAATAATCTATGAAATTTGAATAATTCTTGATTATAAGTTGAAGTAATTAGTAGTTACATTCGCGTACTTTTGGTGTCCCGTTTTATGTGTACTGATTTTCTAATATCGATGTCCCATAACAAGATACGATACCTTTTTTTTTTTTACATAATATCACTTTGTTTCCCTTCAGCCCCTTTTTAAATAGTGAATTTCACTTCCCAAGAGAAATCTCATAAGACGAATGAGAACTTTGTATGAAGGGCAGGAAGGATCTAACACATTCAAATCTACAACATGAATTAAAGCGGAATATTCATGTGTTTACCTTGTCTTCCTAAGCTCCTTAATGCAGCGGATGATCGTTGTGTTGCTTG
Source organism: Linanthus parryae (assembly GCA_023055425.1). Lineage (NCBI taxonomy): Eukaryota > Viridiplantae > Streptophyta > Magnoliopsida > Ericales > Polemoniaceae > Linanthus > Linanthus parryae. Next base: position 1,060,684 of record JALGPY010000017.1, read on the forward strand.
CTTTCACGCGCCTCCACCTTGATCTTGCTCCCACCAATCTAGTGTGAATCTCGAGGACGAACACTGATTTCCACACCACGTTCCACCTCCTTGGATGAAGTTGGAGAGAGACTAGGGTTCTCTACAACTAGTATGAATCTAGACAGAATAACTTTACTGTGTAGAATAGCATTATAATATGTAGGAGGCTGCCTCCTTATATAGGCAAAACTTCTCCTAAGTTTGCACATAAACCCCTAGGGTTTGAGCCTTAGCTACTAACCCCTCTAGTTTGTGCATTAGTGCAACTAACCCCATAAGGTTACGATAATTACATTGGGCACCCCACATGGGCGCACCAATTGCTAACATCTCCCACTCGCACAGTGGGGTTGCACAATTCATCTAGTCTCCATCAATCTCCAGCTTTCTATCATCTACAAAAGAGTATTGTGTGGCCGTGGCGTGTGACCGGTGAGAGTACCTGCATTTCGGGAGATCCATACACCAAACTCGTATAGCCAGCATGGGAAGGCACCCTCTCGGGAGATCCACATACCAAACTCGTATAGCCAGCGCAGGAAGGCACCCTTAAAACATAAAACAGTGATAATGCTCTCCGTAACTCTCGTATTCCCCAGATTCCTCCGATTGTCATCTCGTGGGTCATGACCACCTGCCATGTCCCGAAGGCCATGCTCCAATGAGTCCACATCTCCTTTATATTTTCATATCCTACATGATCCCATAAGATCTTGTAGGTGGGCCCAATGAAGATAATAAAGAGCGATGCAACGAGAATCTTTCCTTACATACATGTGTCACTCAGATTCGGCTCAGCTGCTTTCCCAGCAGTGTCCGGAAGGCCGAATCATCCATAGCCGTAAGGTGTCACGCCAAAGTAGCACCACCGATCCGTCTCCTCATGACACAGACGTAAGTACAAAGGGTATACAGTGTCAATCATCTTTCTATGATCGACGAGGCTCACACGATGAGGAATCCCAGGGACTAATTCTACTCATCACCTCATGGTCACTCATAAGCGCGCGTTATTCAGGGGGGAATATGCGCCATAGTGTTTAGACTCTGATCAGAGCGCATGTCTTATCCTTGCAAAGGACCACTATGCAGATGTCTATCCGGTAGCCCTTATGGCCACCAGCCCGAGTGCTGCGACGTCACACTATTGTGAACAATTATCAGCTCTCGCATCTGGCTTCTACTACTACACAGACTATACATGGTTCGGGGTAATAACCATGTTCGATTGGCCATAACCAACCTCACCTTGGAACTTATTTCCAATGCGACTGTCGAATCCGTCTGACAGGCTCCTAGCTCTACTGATAGACCTCAAGCTCTTATCATAGGCCATATGCTCATATGAAGAAAGGCATCTCATATCATATCGCAGGCTTTCAGCGCTTATCGGGATTCTGTCTCATCTTCCGCCACACCCAGACATATCCAGGATTTTGCGAAGGCGGTTGCTCGTGTGAGTGAGCCAACCTAGTGTCTGTGTGACATGCTCTATGCTAGTACAGGAAATGTAACATATCATACATGTATCAAAACAACATGCTGCTTAAAACAAATCAAATTAAAATCCAGTCAATCAATGTCTCGTGTGCTCATCAATCATATTGCTAGTTGTCGACAACCAAGTCCCAGTTCTCTAAAGAGACCCACAAGGACGATTCTCATGTGGTTTAGGAATGGGATGGGCCAGCATCCTGGCCCATAGTCGATCCACTCCAGGATTACTCTCTAGGTAGTTATTTCACCTTTTGTGAAATAGTACCCTCGTCTATGTGTTTGTCTTTACCGCAATGTTACAGCCGTATGCTAACACTACTCATGGTAATAGGTTTGTTGATAGCTCATAAGCTTACAAGAAACCTCCTCAGTTAAACACATTTCTGCCCTATGGCGGAACAGGCAATCGTGCTTCGCTTCCATGGTCAATGGAGCGGTCCAATACGATCATGCAACACTTATATTGCATATGTTCCATGCGAGTCTATCATCGAGCATGGACGATAGCCTGAGTCGGATCCAAGTGCATCTAGGTCCCCACCCTAGTTAGCATATGTGGCTAACTAGTCGAAGCATCATCTTCGATAGATATAGCACGTGATCCATCATATAGAGTATCCTGGTTACAATCTTGTGTCTTAAATTGGAATATCCTGAAAACCAATTCTTCCGATTGCATAGCGTTCGCTAGGTCTGAGTATACATCATAGTGCATATAAGACTCCTTCTGCATCAGGCACTCTGGTTATCTGGTCATTCTAATATGGTGTCTTTTAGGGCACATGCCTAGGCTCGTAAAGTCTTGCGCTGAGCTACAGGAGTACATATACTCCTTAGGGGACTCGAACAACCCTTAAGCTCCACTAGCAAATAGTGTGTCATCGATATTAAGTGACTTGATCATCAACTCTCTACTAGTAAGAGTGATACACAGCGGTTTCCATTTGTTATCGTAAACATATAGTAAACGATCCCTGATGAAATACCACTGTCCAGAGGACTAGCTAAGATCCCATATGGACTTAGTTAGCTTGCACACATTCTGTGCATTTGACCTTAGTCACCTCTAAGATTTCTCCATTGAGAAATTCAGTCGTCACGTTTATCGAGAATGGATCCACAACTATTGATGCCACCAAGCGAATCAACGTAATCCTTACCACCCGAAGCCTTGGGAAGGATCCTCGTTGAACCAACGCAAATTCGTCGGATCGATTCAAAAATCGTCGATGTCTATCCTCAGAATGAGTGTAGACTTATTCGCTTCTACGCAAGTCATATGCCTTACCACGCTTCCGTCTGGTTCTCTGATTGACCTTGGAAATCCATTAATCTCCAGTAGTCTTCCATCCAGTCGGAAAGTCAACCTAGCCTTAAACTCGGTTGGCCCCTTATAGACTCTAATTTATCCTGTAAAGCTTACTATTCATTCTTCATAATTAGGGAACGATAAGGCCTAGGATTCTATCCTATCGTTTATGCAAGGTGATCCTTAAGATCATCCCTTCGATCTCAAATAGTCGATGGGGTATGCTCCTTATGAGCAATTCCTTTGCATAGGAGGATCATCTTTTGCTTTCATCCCTTATGGATGGAGCACCCTGCTTGGAAGGTCACTCCCACTGTCCGAAGGATCATTGAGGAACTAATTTCCTCATAATCAAGTAAGGAACAGGGTATCTTCCAGCGGTTCCTCCATGCTCGTGGAGATCATCATCTCTACGAACATAGCCCTTAATTATAGACATCTCCCATGAGAGATCACATATCTCGTGAATCCATTTTGTTACACTACCTATCGGCTGTTGCGTTTCAAATACGCAACCCCTAGAGTGCTCCGAATAGCATAAGAAGATACGTTACTCCATGAAGATACGTTTCTTCCATCTAGGGTCTAACTTCAAATTCTTTCTTGTCAGGTGATGAAACATCCTGGGACAATATCCTAGGTTCATCATTCTCTTGCGTGGTGACCATCATGTCTCCACTTCGATGTCAAATCATCGACGAGGTACGTTCCAAAGAACGTTCCTACGCAAAAGGGTTCCTCCACATAGTCATAATCTATGACGGGCTGTTCACTAGGCATGTTACTCCCACTGTCCTGAAGATCCGTAGGAACTATTTCCTGTTGATCATTCAGGGATGGGGTGTCATCCAGTGAAACCTCTGTTTCGTAGAGACTTATTTCTCAACGAAACTCTCCCTGACTAGAAATTTAGTTAGTACATAATTTGCCTATCCCCATGGCCTAAGGTGACCTCATTCAGGTTGCCTTTTGGTCCACATCTCGTAGGGTGTAGTGGCTACAGACTTGGTGGACTTATGGCTGCGTATGTTGATAGTCGTTTAGCAAAGTGTCTCCTCCGAATCGGGAACTTGTACTTTGTACGCACTATCATACTTCAGACCATCTCTTACAGTAACCTATTCCTCTTATTCTCTACAGCCTTTTGCTGGAGCGTGGGAATAGCCAACTGCCTTACTATTCCTCTCCATCACATAGTTCTTGCTAAGATAGATACTTTCAGTCTCATTCTGGACAAGGACATATCCTTTTATCCAGACAGTTTTCTACCTTTTGTAGAGAGCTGTCTGAAGCACCCTTGTGCCTCAGACTTATGTGGCCCAAGCACACATAGTTGAGACGTGGACAATGATCTACGAATGTGATGGAACAGTAAGCACCATGTCTTAGCTTTAACAATTTAATGGAACACAACAACAGAATGAATAATGTATAAGAAAGACTCAGTAGTCCTTAATGCTCTACTGGATGATTTGCGTTTTGCCTTTCATGTCCGGCAAGAATCACACACAGGTAAGGGTACCTTGGGCATAATCCAAGCAGGCCTGCCCTAGCTAGCCTGAACATCCTTTCCTGTCATCGTGTGTCTTAATCTAGCGCGCCACTTATCAGAATTTTAAGTCATACTCTTAAGTTGACATCCAAGAATTCTGAGGCGTCATTCATGCTAGAATCTTGAGAACGCAAACACCATGAAATAACCATATCCAAAGTTAAAATTGTGACCAAAACAAATTTTGGTGGCTACTCCCTCAAAGATAATCACACGGATCCTTAGACGAGAATTTATTTGCCAGATCTGGCCCTTCTCTTGTCTTAGGAAAATTCCTTTGCCCTTTTGCATTTGCCAGTCTTGGGCTATTTGGTCTTATACCAATATTGCCCCTAAATTTCCTTATCCTTGCCCCACCTGTTGCCTTGGTCCTAATACCGGGCTAGGGACTATATCTGCCTATCATACTTCACTAAGTATGATCATACTTCTCCAACAGCCTTTAGCAATCATATATTGCTTAGACATCCAAAGTATGCTGGACTAGTATTCTTAGCAAACTCTTTTTGCTTAGATCCTAGAACAGGGTGATGTTTGGCCTTATCCAAACATCTTGACACTTACAAAGTGTGTCACATAACGTTTCATGAAACGTGGCAGAGATTTCAACAAATTACAAAACGGATAGCTTATACCTGACAACCCTTAACTCTTTTATCATACATGGCATCAATTTCAGACGGCAAAGTCGAGTGCTCAATATTATGACATGAGCCATAACTCATAGTTAAGGAAGATTTATTATGAGTCACTACTCACAATTTATGTACGCAAATGGCTAAGGTGGATCCAAGATTCCTCTTTGGCTTCCTACAAATTTTTAAAGTGGTCATGAACATGCTGATGCGGTCATTTCCCCACCTTTTCATAGCATGCTCTATGACATTATCTTGACTGTTGCCTCCCACTAATGGTGAGCCTAAAGATAATGTCCATGTGCTGCTGTGACAACTTATTCATCACAGGTTTGACCATCTTTGTAGGTGGCTGACAACCTATGTCCAACGGATGGTTACATAGTACGACGGCTTATCATGTCGTTGTTGTCACCATTTAGCCTTTACAGTTTATATTTAGACACGATTGATAGAGACATTGTGGAAGTTAATCACTAGCATTTATTTAGCTCCAAAATAACATGTGACATCGATTAATCTCAATAGTTCCTCACAAGGACTCCACCAAAACCTAGCTTATATCCTAGGAATCAAATCTCATCACTTGTGATTTCCTATCAATTTTAATCATGTCATCATGTGAGCTCTTTTGTTTTAGTTCTTTAGCATGCGAGGTTAAACATATATATCCAATCACACGCAGTTATAACATAAAACAAGCATAAGCATAAATAAATATGCAATGGATGTGGCCCCTAAGGTGCACTCCCACTTTTGAGAGCACTTCTTGAGCAAGTCTTGAACTCCATCTCATGCCATCTCGCCTACTTGAGGACTCCAAGCTTGAGGCTCCATTAGACCGTCTAATTGCTCCATGCACCTTGCGCCATAGCTTTTGGTTTGGCCACCTCTCTTGAAGCTTCAATCTTCAATCTCTACTAACTATCTTATCTCTAATAAGAAGTAACCTCATAGAGGCGAGTGGATGAGAAGAGAAGACACTAGAGTATAGAGAGGCACGACACGCAGGCCGTATTTTGATTACATATTCAAAAACCAATACCAAAACCAAAATATAAAATATCTATGCCACATCCATGCACCAAACACATCCATTCAACCCACAACAGCATGTATAACAACATAATAAACATACTGGAATTTTCTGGAAATTTCCGGAATTAAGCAATAATTACTGGAAATTAATAAGCAATAATCTAATCAACTAAAAAGATCGAAAATTGCTCCCTACCACTTAGGGTCTCACCACCTATGGCAAAACGTAGGGAAAAATGACCTAAGTCTCCAGAAAAAATTTGGGCTCAAAACAGTGTGTTTAAGGTCGTCAAACTGCCTCGGGAAGTGTGCTAAACACTAATTAATTAATCTGGAAATTACTAAAATTTTCTGTCACTCCAAAAATTATGAAAAAATATCCACAAAATAGGAAATTTAATTTGGAGTCCCTAGGAAAAAACCGGACGAAAAATGACGGCGGGAGGAGGCCGCACGCGCCCTCACGCGCCGCCGCGCGTGGGCGCGTCCGCCTCCGCCACGCGCCGACGTCGGCCATGTGCCACGTCAGCATGCCACGTGGCATGCCACGTCAGCACCTATGATGACGTCAGCTGCCACGTCATCCCGTCACGTCATCGCCACGTCAGCTGCCACGTCATCGCCACGTTGGCCACTTGCTGACGTGGAACCGCCACGTCATCTGCCACGTCAGCCCTAGGGCCACGTCAGCAGCTGGCGCCAGCCCTTGGGCGCTTGCGGCGCGTGGCGGCGCGTGGCCGCGGCGTCGGTGGCGCGTGAAGCCCACGCGCCGCCTTCCCGTGCTCCGTTCACGACGAAATTAATTTTGCCGTGATCGTCTCTTCGTCCTGATCCCGATTATGTGGTCAAAATCCAATTTTAACAAGTTTTTGAAAAACGTGTTCTATTATTGGATCTAGCAGTCCAGATTAATACAGTTCCGAAACTTTGAAAATTCATAACTAATTCACCGTAAATCCAAAAAATATAAAATTTATATATCTGGAATCCTCGTGAAAAACCCTACCTAACCATATAGGTTTCGTCTACTGGTTATGAAATTTCAGAAACGCAATTTTTAAATCAGGTTCGGGAACGCTTATCGAGGCACGAAAAACAAGCCTATGGCTCTGATACCAATGAAGGGAAGGAAGGATCTAACACATTCAGATCTACAACATGAATTAAAGCGGAATATTCATGTGTTTACCTTGTCTTCCTAAGCTCCTTAATGCAGCGGATGATCGTTGTGTTGCTTGCTTTCACGCGCCTCCACCTTGATCTTGCTCCCACCAATCTAGTGTGAATCTCGAGGACGAACACTGATTTCCACACCATGTTCCACCTCCTTGGATGAAGTTGGAGAGAGACTAGGGTTCTCTACAACTAGTATGAATCTAGATAGAATAACTTTACTGTGTAGAATAGCATTATAATATGTAGGAGGCTGCCTCCTTATATAGGCAAAACTTCTCCTAAGTTTGCACATAAACCCCTAGGGTTTGAGCCTTAGCTACTAACCCCTCTAGTTTGTGCATTAGTGCAACTAACCCCATAAGGTTACGATAATTACATTGGGCACCCCACATGGGCGCACCAATTGCTAAGATTGTATATCCACCAAGTTAAGAGCATCTGCTAACATTTTTTTTTGATAAGTTGGACATATGGGAGCAAACGATTATACATTGTGTTGGTTGTTACAAGTTAACATCCTCGATTTGAATTGTTGATGTAAGTTCCATGTTTCTAAAAAATGTTCAAAACTCGTTGTGCACAAGAGATTCCGGCGGGGAGACCTCCGTGTGCACCGTGTGTAGTGGATCAAGGATCGCACAGGAAGAATAGGGGTGTGTGTAGGGAGAGAGTAAGTCAGTAGCATTGTCTGAGAGAGAGACAGAGGTTTGGCAGAGCTTCCGCGTATGGCAGTGTGTTCTCCTTTGTATGGAAAGGTTGGCGATCTATATATACTGGAGAACGTGACCGTTGTAGTGTGGTTAATGCGCCCATTAATGGCGGCTTAATTAGCTTAACCATAACGGCACGTTCGTCCGAGTATATAGGAACCGTTAGAGCACGTGGTGCGCGAATACCGGAACCGTTACGAGGTTGACCGGGTTTGACCGGATTGACCGGGTCTAGGGAGCTCGTGCCATAGATATCTCAAAACAGTTACTAAAGGTCGCGTGCGGGCTTGGCTCGCACGCGACAGGGCTTACTCTAGCCTCCAAACCACTAAGTCCCTACAAGTCCCGTGCAGTGGTATGCGAGGGCTCTGTCTCGCAGCCCCCACATGGATCAGCTCGGCTGGTGATCCTGTGTGTGTGGAGCACAATATGGTGTGCTGGATGGCCGCCACGTGGCCGAGATCTGTCATGTCAGAAAGCAGTATCTACATTAGCCCCCTTTCTGCGCGTGAAGATTCATAGCCGTATAGTCTTCCATGCGCGGAAACCAACATACGCGTCGCCGCCACGCACCAATTCAAATACGGGCAAGTTCAGCCCCCGTGCGTATCATTATGACCTAAAACCCCTAGAGTCGTGCCGTCTGACCTTTAGGGTTTTAGGCGTGACGTCAGCTTGTCCTGTGATTGCGCGATTCGACGGTGACGGTTGCGATTCGACCATCGAAAGGACGCAACCCTTCATTGTTTTGGATAAATACCTTGTATCCCCCATTATTGCAAAGCATTACTTTTTCCTCTTAAAGTGAATGGTACCCGGAGATCTTCGAGAGCAGATCCAGATAATCAATCACCAGTTCAGAACTGCAAATCGTATTCTTCAATTGTGCATATCCAAGCAGGCTTCAAGAAAACAAGGTTGGCCTCGTTTACTTTCGATTTAAGATACCAGTGTTTGCCTTGAACTGCGTTGAATCTGTAAACCCGTGGGATTTGTGAAAAGATTTTGGTCTTTGGACCCGCTTCGTTGTAATCTTTCAGCAATATTGGATCTTGCAACTCCCCAATTTCTGAAATCGATAACCGGAACTGTTCGTTTTCCTTCGCATAGATCTTGAATTCCCAAAATTCAAACTGAAGTGTGGTATTTCTCCCCCCTTTTTTCTTGCTCTTTCGCAGGAATGGCCAAGACAAGAGTAACCAGACTCGTCAAGGAAGATGAAGAGATACCCGACCTTCCGCAGGCCTTGTGGCGAAAAGCCCCCTTCTTAGGCGGCAAATATTTCTACCATGCGAGGATAAAGGCGAAGAGAATGCCTGATCCTGTTCCCGTTGAGCGATTGCTGACGTTGACTCGCCCAGTTAACTCAGCCCTGCTCGAGTGGGTTGGTTCCGAGGATGTAGTTCGATTGGGGATCGAGAACGGGCACTTCCCGTATACTGCGATTTCTACTCAGGCGTTCGTCCAGAAATTGGACTATATGGATGAGTGGATTGACCATGTGCTGGAACACCATGCCGAGACTCTTAGCGAAGCCGGTGTGTATTTTGCTATCCGTGCTATGAAGGGTGCTGCCGTGAAGCTGGATCAATCCATGCTTCTAGACCTTCTGTCCCGTTACTCGCCTGCGACTCACACGTTCCATTTTGCTGAGTTTGAGGCTGCCCCCACGCTCGAGGACGTGCAAATGCTGTACGAGCTTTCCCCCATGGGTGAAGTGGACCCTCTGAGTCCCTTGAGGACATCTGCGGAAATTACTTTGTATACGCAGATGGAGGCATGCCTAGCAGAGGTGAAGAAAATCTCCACTCGATGGACCACTACCAAGCCCCTTCCGAACTGGCAGCTGGTTGATACGTCTGCGAAGAATACCTGGAACAAATGGTTGCAGTACTTCTTCCGAGACTATGCGAACAGCAGCATCACTAAGAAACTTCTGAGTGAGGACCCAGAAGCCGAAAATTTCGTAGAGGGCAAGGGTTATCACCTGACCCTCTGTGCTTTTCTCTGTGCTTGGCTGTCGAGGTACCTGATCGATGGTCACCCCCACGATGGAGTCTTCTACCATGTGCTGCCACTTGCTGTGAGGCTCGCTCTTGGCCAGAGAGTCGCACTCGGACCCTTGGTTTTGGGCACGCTGTATTATAGGCTCGATCAGCTGGTTCTGGCTATGAGAGAGTCGCGTGGCCGCCTCGATGTTTTGACCTTTGTCAATATTTCCTTCTTGACAATGTGGGTTTTCGAGCGCTGGCCGTCTTATGCCCCAACTGCTCTCCAACTTGATAAGTGGTGCTCCCCAGGCGAGACAGAAGCGCGCAACAGCGGAAGAGCTGCGAGATGGTTCGGAACAGGCAACACCAAGTGCGTTTGGAGTTTGATATGCGACAAACAGAAGGAGTTTACTGCCAGGCCCTATGCCATGCGCATTGAGAATGTGAGATGGTTTCCAAGGCTATACCCCTCCAAAGGTATGGTCTTCTCAGAAGAACTTCTCTTTGAGAAGGGACCACATTTCCACGAGCGCTATCGCGAGTTCTTTTGCTGGTGCCTGCGAGGTTCCCTTCCTGCCCTTGCGGAGCATATTCGTGAGCTCGCGCCAAGGTATGAAAAGCTTACAGTGGATGTTGACCCTACTCGAGTCTCTCCTTAGTTTGGTTTTGACGCTGTGGCCCCATCGATCTGGCCCCAGTCCATTGTCAGAGGCTGCTACAAGCGCTTGCTCACAAAGGAGTGCAAGACGGTTTTCATGAACAACCTTCCTTTCGAGCAGCCTGCGGGTAACCGCGAGGGTGGTTGTTCCCAGAACTGGCTCGCATACTGGGCTGCCCAGCAAACGAGGATTGAAACGGAGTCAGCGGCGCAGCCGGGTAGGGCCCCCTTGCTCAAAAGAAACTCTTTTCCGTTTCGCCCCAATTGCAGCTTGAGCGAGTCTGAGTATGGTTGCTACTCATTGTGGGACCGTGAGAACCATTTGTGCCCTGATTTCATTCTGAAGGAGCAGGTCGCCGCAATCAAGAAGGGCGACACGCAAGTCGTCAGATACAGCAAGGCTTTTGCCGACGTAAGTACTTTTCTTCGCATGAGTTAAGTTTTCTCGATTTCCTTGTGCTGACACTTTTACTGTACTGTTGTAGTGTCATGTGCGGAGATTCGCAGCTGGTGATCGCTCCAAGTCGCTGGTCAACACTATTGTTGCCACCAGAAGACAACAGCAGCCGTTCCGGCTTTCATGGAGGATGGACGCTGAGGTTGAAACAAAGGTTCGCGCAGTCATGAATGTCTTTGCTGACTCGCTGATAGACAATCCTCCGGCTCCGTCTCCTCCTGGAGATAACCAGTCTCCTCCAGCGACTGCGGCGCCAAGAGCGAAGAGACCTAGGCAAAAGGGAATTACCATTTCTTCCCCTAGAAGCGCCCCAGCTTCTCCTTCAGTGAGGTCCCTTTCTATCAAGGACAAAGGCAAAGGTCGCATGCCCAGCAAAGCGCGGAAAGAGCTCGCAGTTGAGTCTTTCGTTCCCTTCGATCAAGAGGGGGATGAAGAGAGGCAGGAGCCCCAAGCAAGTGATGAGGAAGAAGAAGCAACAGTTGTGATGCATGAGGAAGAACTAGGAGGTACCTCCGTCGCACTTCATTTCCCGTCATCGTAACTTCTTTGCACTTCTTTTCTTTAAACCATTCGTGTATTCGCAGATGACGATGATGATGAGACCGCTGGCGGCCTCGCGGCCAAGAGGAAAAAGAGGGATGTCCATTCTGGCATCCCAGATGATCCCATAAGCGAGGACATTCTGGCTGAGTCCCGTAAGACAGCCGCGGAGGCTGCTGAGAGAAGAAGGCGTCGGGAAGAAGAAGAGCTTGAGCGTGTGAAGCAGCGGAGCCTCGAAGAGCGGCATGTTGACGACTTAGCGCGTCCAACTGTCGAGGAGGACGAGCTTCCCGAAGAAGTGGCTCCTCATGCGGAGGAGGAAGATGAGGTTCTCGGAGAGGATGCAGCAGCCTTAGAGCAAGTCCAAGCGGATTTCGAGGAAATCGCAGGCGGTGATAAAGGTGAGATCTTCAATCTCGCAGTATCTTATAGAGATGTTATTGTGGGTGCGTTAAAGCATGGCGTGTCAAAGGCTGACATTCGCCGTTGGTTAGTAGACAAATGCGGAGAACCTTCAGGTAATCATTTGAGTGATACGCATGTACTAGGCTTTAGCAACTTGAGGCAAAGTCATGACTGGTTTATTCGCATCCCAGGTCACGCTCCCCTTACAGACTTGCTTAGTGAGGATACACTGATAGGGCATGGTTCCACGTCCTTAGTGTATGACGAAGATACCCCAATCCCACCTTCGCGTGGAGGTGCTTATTCTTAGCTTTTAGCAAAGATAGCAGAATAACTTATAGCGCAAGTTACCTCATATCATCGTTTCTAATGTCGCAGGTCATGCTGAGGAACCTGAGCTGGAGCAGGGAAGTCAGCCTTCTGTGCCCTATGTTCCAATTCCGAGCTCCCATACCGAGAAGCCCGTCGCAGCTGCTGACCACGCGGGTGTGCCTTGTGAGGACATCATCGAGCTTTCCGACGATGCTGGAGCTGACACTGTGTTGATGGATGAAGATGTCCATGCTAGTGCTGGCGAGGTAAGGACACCCGCTGCTAATGCTTCCGCATCCGAGAGTGTCCTTCAACAAGCCACTACGGCCGTCTCTTCGACTCCGGCAATGACTGAGTCAGAGGCACCCATTCCTGCGTGGGGCTTTTGGGGCTCGCAGGTTGGGAATGTAGTCGCAGCCGGCGCGGCCTACATTCTTCCTCCCGACTACGAGAGATTAGAGCTCGCAGCTGATAGGAGAGCTATGGAGCGAGGACAGTCTTCAACTGCCCCTGCAGCGCGCATTCCTTCTCTTCATGAGATTCTGGAAGGAACTGGTAAGTAGAGCTTTACTGTTCGCGCGTCACATTATTCGCTTGCGAACTTTTGACATCATAACTTATTTTTGACATCTCTTCAGGTTTGAAGCAAACCGACGTAGACGGGGTGGTCCGAATGCGTCTCAGGTACCCTCGCTCGTTTGTGAGATCTCTGGAGATCGGGCCCTTTGACAGGAGGCTGTTCCTTACTGAAGCCATTTGGATACTGGAGCAGCTGTCTGCGGCTACGCCTGCGACCATTTCGGTCCAGAGTGCTGAACTGCTATGTGGCATGTGCCAGAACCTCGTGACCAAAGTCCAAGGCAGACTGGGCTTTAAGTTTCTGAAGGACAGAGTCACGCTGATCCGCGCGGCCGTGACTTTGAAGCTTGGTCACCAGAATCTCGCAGTCGAGATGCAGAAGGTGGAGCAGCAGAAGCAAAAGGTTGATGAAGCTCTAAAGCTGTATCATGAGATGAATGCCAGGTGCGAGCAACTGAAGCAAGAAGTGGCACAGGTGGAGAGGCTGAGCGAGCAGTTCGCGCCCCAAGACTCCTTAATCAAGAATTTGCTTTGATTTTTCGAATCTTGCAGAAATAGCTGAAACATTAATGTAACATTTTGAACATTAATGTAATGTTGCTAGGGTTTCTCCCCCCTTTTTTTTTTAACAAGAACAATGAACTTCCCGTTTTGCCCTTTTCCGGGATTTGATTGGACATTTCTGTGCATATCCAATTATGACATCAACAATTGATTCTTTGCTTGATTTTCGCGCTAATTTATCGGCAGATAAGCACGCTTCCGTTGGGAAGTCCATCCGAATCATGACTATCCGTCATTTATTAGGATACGCAACTGAATCGTCGTAGCCTTTAGTAGGGTAATTGATTGTTACCGCTTTTCAAGGCGTAAGTGATTGAACTTACCCTCTTTTTGAATTTTGCTGACTCATTTTAGGCAACCGAAGAGTCTGTACAGGGTCTATATAAACCCCGTCTTTGCTATTTGGGTTCTTCATCCCAAACATGTGTTTTGCCGTGAGTCCTTACGACTGCTGGCTTCAACGCTTGTTTTTCGTTGGTTCATGGCAACTTCAAGCTTTGAATCCTGAGTTTGCGCTTTGTGCTATAGAAATAGTTTCCAAGATCCACTTTATGAGGCTTATTGCTCTTTATAACCATCATAAAGAAGATGCAGATAATATCTCATGCGTATTCGAAGAAGTTTCTTCGTGTATTATGTGTGCAGGTCATGTTTCCGGCCGCCTCGTGGCGAGGTGCAGCGCCGAAGTGACCGTGCTACCGTCTCGTAATGAACGGCGGAATTCTTCTTCAGCATCTCCGAAGAAGAATCCGTCACTTTCATGTTTGTGAGCCCGGGGTGACGAACCGTCGCGTTCATCCCCGTCTACAAGGAGGCCTTGCCCTTTGGAGCTTCTGCTTGCCTGTGGATCGCCGGAACCGGTGGCTCCTTGGGCAAATGTTATGGGGTGCATATCTGACAACGGTCTTGTCGGATAGCGGGATCTCGAGCGTATGGCTTCATGTGGCTCTTTTAGAGCAAGATCCCCTCTGCTACAGATGTTCACCCGCAGATCTGGGCTTTGCGTAGCCGGTTTTTGAAACCGGTGGGTTCATCCTTTGCAGTCCGGGTTTCCGTACTGCGTCTCTGCTGGCTTACCAGCCACTTTTCGAATGTATTGTAAGCCATGTTGGCTGCGTAGTTAGATTCGAGCTTTTCGTTTGTAAGCTGCTATCTAGACAGATAAATTGTAAGTCATTTGACTCGTAATGATAAATAGTTTTCTGTATTATCTGCTGTCTCTTTACAACAAATACAATTTCGCATGCGTTTCGGCACATTTCGCCTTGCATAATGCTATGTGATTGTTTCGTATCCGCGATATATTGATTCGCGGGTGTTTTGCTAGATTGTTCGAGATCGTATCTTCGCAGCTGTGCCTTCTCGGCGGATGGGCTTACGGTTGGCCATTGTAAACCATTTAAGAACATGTTCACAACATTGCTATCGTAACAGATAGTCTTTAGCAGATCAATTAAGATCATTAAATGGTGCGAATTGCTATCACAAAAGATAGGCTTTATGAGCGAACTGCTTGAGATCGTTTCTCGCATAAATTGCTATCGCAACAGATAGACTTTTAGAAGATCCAGTAAGATCATCTTGCGCATGCGTTGCCATCATAACAGAGGCTTTTGTGATCAACAAAAATCACTTTGTATATAAGTTGCTATCGTAACAGATAGGCTTGAGAAGCTCAGGTAAAATTGTTTTATGTATGAGTCGCTATCGTAACAGATAGGCTTGAGATCGCACTTGTATAGACTGCTATCTTGAGAGATAGGCTTAGATGATCGATCGAGATCGCATTTGCGTTTCGCTGCTATCGTAAGGGATAGTCTTTACAAGATCAATCAAGATCGCATTTGAATTGGTTTCTATCGTGAGAGATAGGCTTTAGACGATCAATTAAGATCGCATTTCTGTCGGCTGCTATCGTAAGAGATAGGCTTTAGATGATCACTTAAGATCGCATTTATGCTTGGCCGCTATCGTAAGAGATAGGCTTTACGAGATCTATTAAGATCGCACTTGCGCTTGGCTGCTACCGTAAGAGATAGGCTTTACATGATCAATTAAGATCGCATTTGAATTGGCTGCTATCGTGAGAGATAGGCTTTAGATGATCAATTAAGATCGCATTTGCATCGGCTGCTATCGTGAGAGATAGGCTTTAGATGATCAATTAAGATCGCATTTGCGTCGGCTGCTATCGTAAGAGATAGGCTTTAGATGATCAATTAAGATCGCATTTGCATTGGTTGCTATCGTTAGAGATAGGCTTAGATGATCAATTAAGATCGCATTTGCATTGGTTGCTATCGTTAGAGATAGGCTTAGATGATCAATTAAGATCGCATTTGCATTGGTTGCTATCGTTAGAGATAGGCTTAGATGATCAATTAAGATCGCATTTGCATTGGTTGCTATCGTTAGAGATAGGCTTAGATGATCACTTAAGATCGCAGTTTGTATAAATTGCTGTTGCAGCGCATAAACCATTGTCAACAGTAATAATAAATTAACTAGAGCAACATAAACAGCTCGAAATATGAACTTCTCATTTGGGAGAATTCTTTTATTATAATGCTCTCATATGGGAGAGATGGGATTACAATCCTCTCATATGGGAGAGGAGGTTGCGTAAATCATAGCCACATGAGACATTAAACACGTTATCGTAAAACGTATGAAATGAGAGAAGTCAGGGATAGTACTTCTTGATCCAGCGCATATTGATTGAACTGGGGGTTGAGGCTGTACCGTGCAACCTTCGTATGCTGCAGTAACCACTATCGAAGACTTCTGTGACTTCGAAGGGTCCTTCCCAATTAGCTGCGAACTTTGGGTGAGTTGCTTCTCGCATGCAGTGGTCGGATGCGCGCAAGACCAGATCTCCGACTGCGAAATCCCTTCGCTGGACTGTCTTGTTGTAGGCGCGAGCGATTCTTTTCTTGTACTGCTTGTTAGTCCTTTTGGCTTGTTCTCGCTTTTCTTCCAGCAAGATTAAGTCATGATCGCGTTGATTTTCATAGAGTGCATGGAAGGCCAGCCTTGCCGAGTTGACTCTGACCTCCGCGGGTACCACAGCTTCGGCCCCATAACATAGCAGAAATGGCGAGGCCCCTGTGGGTGTCCTTGGAGAAGTTCTGTAGGCCGACAGAGCTATGCTTAGAGAGTCGGCCCACTTCTTGTGATCGTCTGCGACCATTTTGCTCAATATTCTCAACAACGTCTTGTTAGTCGCTTCGGCCTGTCCGTTTCCCTTTGGGTAGTAAGGGGTAGAACATATCTGCCTGATGTTGTACTCCGCTAATTTCGCAGCTACCTGGCGATTAACAAAAGGAGTACCGTTATCTGAAAGAATGGTGTTTGGGATTCCGAACCTGCATATGATGCTCTCCTGAATGAAATTGACCACAGCCAGCGCATTTGCCGTCTTTAGTGGTATTGCTTCCACCCACTTGGTGAACAGCTCGGTTGCGGTGAGAATGAAATGGTTCCCATGCGACGTCGGTCGGATGGGACCGATGAAGTCTAGAGCCCATGTGTGAAATGGCCATGGCGTCCCTAATGCATGTAAGTCCACGGCGGGAGCGTGCACTAGGTTCCCTTTGAATTGGCATTCTTGGCAGCGTCGCACTTTGGTGCGGCAATCGACTTCCATGGTGGGCCAGAAGTATCCGATTGAGAGGAGCTGTCTGCATAATTTCGCACCTCCTTGATGCTCCACCTGATGAGAAAGGTCCATAACTTCTTGTGCTTCTCTGCCGTCTAGGCATCGCAGCAAGTTGCCCTCGTGACCTCTTCGCCAAAGCAGGTTTTCCTGTACCACGTATCGAGACGCTTTCCTTTTCAATTTTTCGGCCTCTTTTCTTGATTCGGGCATGGTGCCGTGGGTGAGGAAATCGAACAGTGGCTTCCTCCAGTCCGTGTCGTCATCGGTTAGGGCGACGAGTAGAGAGTCTTTGATTAGCGCGCAACTTTCGCACTTCCCTTGTATCAGGGCTGCGGCTGTTGACATGCCTGGCCAATGAATGCCATATCTCTGAGCTTTTCTGTAGATTGACACCTCGCTTTCTCCGCAAGCGTGTTGGTGAATCTTTTCTAACAGCTGTTGTCCCTCTTGCTCGGAGACACACCGCATGAGTATTCCTCCAGGACCCTTGTAGTAAAGGGTGTTGTCGTGGATGCAGTATCCTTTTGTGAGTGCCCAGCTTTTGCTGCTGGTGCCTTTCGTAATGGCTTGCAGGATTGCTTTCCGCCAGTCTGCATCATCCATGTGTTCGTCGTCGCACGCACCTTCTGCTAATGCTGACGAAGTTCGCACCTCGATGGAAATCCTTGCAGGGCACTTGTCTATGCTGACCTTAGATCCCAGAGTTGCTAAGGCGTCTGCGTGCCTGTTGTCTGCTCGAGGCTTGTGCTCGTACTTCACATCGCAGAATTGTTGCATCAGTTTCTGTACTAGAGTACGATAAGACAGGAGGTTGATCTCCTTCAAACCATATTCGCCCGAGGCTTGCTTAACAATCAGCTTGGAATCTCCCATGACTGTTAAGTTGCTCACTTCTAAGGCCTTTGCCGCACGGAGCCCCGCGATAAGAGCCTCGTATTCCGCTTCGTTGTTTGTGACTGCGAAGTTGAGCTTTGCGGACATCTGTATGACATCCCCATCTGGTTTTGTCAAGACTATCCCAATGCCTCCGCCCTTCCTGGTTGACGAACCGTCGAAGTGAAGGGTCCAATAGGGCACGTCGATTGCGTAGATTTCAGGGCCTTCGAGCTCTTCTTCGATCACAGGTTCATGGCTGTTGTCGGGAAATTGTGCCAGCAGATCCGCTACCGCGTGTGACTTGATCGCTCTTGGTTTCACGCATGTGATATCGTATTGAGAGCTGGTCATGTACCATTTCGCCAGTCTTCCACCCGGAGTAGTGTGAGTAAGCAAATATCTTATGGGGTCGCTCTTGGTGACCACCACTACTTTGTGCGACGCGAAATAGTGTCTCAACTTTTCTATCACAAAGAATAAAGCAAGGCAATGACGTTCGATGTCTGTGTACCTTGATTCGGCAGGCTGCACAATGCGAGAGATATAGTAGATGGGCCTCTCTTGACCTTCGTACTCCTGAGCCAAGAGTGCTCCTATAGATCTCCTTGTTGATGTGAGATATAGCAGAAGCGGTGATCCCAATTGAGGCGCGATCATTATCTTTGAGGATGTGAGTAATTCTTTCAGCTTTTCGAATGCGGCCTCATGGTCCAGAGCCCAGTTGTATGCGGCGTCCTTCTTAAGAAGAGTGCTGAAACAGCATGTGATTTCTGCAATTGCTGGAATGAATCTCCGCAGATACGACAGCTTTCCCAAGAACGTCTTCAAGGTACTTTGATTGTGGGGAGGCGTCATGCTGGTGATGGCCGACACTTTCGCAGGGTCAGGCTCGATCCCCTGGCGATGGACTACACATCCCAAGAACTTCCCCGAGGTCACGCCGAACGCGCATTTCATGGGGTTCATTTTCAGTTGAAAGCTCCTGCATCTGTTGAACACCTTTCGCAGGTCTGCAAGGTGATCCGCTTCGTGCTTGGATTTGACCACCAGGTCATCCACATAAAATTCCACCTCTTTGTGCATCATGTCGTGGAATAGAGCCATCATGGCCCGCTGATAGGTTGCGCCCGCGTTCTTAAGACCGAACGGCATCACCGTGTAGTTGAATACCCCCACAGGAGTGATGAATGCAGTTTTCCGCGCATCATCGGGATCCATCTTGATTTGATTGTATCCGCTGAAACCGTCCATGAAACTGAACATGCGATGGCCTGCTGTTGAATCGATAAGCAAATCGATGTTGGGCAGTGGGAAATCGTCCTTAGGGCAGAAGCGATTGAGATCTCGGAAGTCCACGCAGATGCGAAGCTGTCCGTTCTTCTTCACCACCGGCACGATGTTGGCCAGCCATGTGGGATGATGATTTGGCTCTATGAATTTGGCATCTAGGAGTTTGACGATCTCCTGTTTGATCTTCACGTTGAGTTCTGGCCTGAAGCTTCTGGTGCTTTGCTTGACCGGTTTAGACCCTGGGATGATGTCTAAACGGTGCATAGTGATGCTTGTATCCAGACCTGGCATCTCATCATATTCCCATGCGAACACGTCCTTGTACTCAGTCAGGAGCTGCAGTAGTCCTTGTTCCTCTTCGCTTGTGAGGTCCGCGCTCAAGAAGACCGGCCTTTTCTTTTCCTCGTTCGGGCTGAGGAATACTTCCTTTAGTTCTTGCTTTTGCGGTCTTGGCCTGTCTTCCATGCATTCAGGCGCTTCTTTGAGTTTCTCGTCTGGAGTGCCTTGTGTTGGCTCTTCCGTTAGCGCGACTTGCTCGATTTGATTGATTTGCCCAGGGACATCCCCATGCCCGTGTGAGGACATCCCCGCGCACCTTCATATGCGATAGCATTTCTTCCCATTGGCGTAGAAGCTCTCTATCTCCTTTCCCTCGGGGTCATGCTTCGCGATCCTCTTCAAGGTGTACACATTCTTTCTATGATATGCGATACGTGGCGCCTCTTCGCGTGCAGGCGGCTTTTCCTTGGCATCTTCCCTCGTCACCATCACGCCCGCCGGTGACTGGTCTTTGATATCCTCCCAGAGAGGTAAAGGAGTAGGGTTAAAAGGCCCGGGTGTTTGCTCGTCCGCCATCTCGGTGAACCACACCGCCTCGCTAAGATGTGCTTCGTCCAAGTTGAACGGGTTAATCGAAGCCGGTATCTCGACAATTCTGTCGTTCCAGATGGCTTTCATAACCTGGTGAGCCGTCGAAGGGACTGCGTCGAAGCGATGAATCCAGGCTCGACCTATGATCATGTGGTATGTGGTGTTCGCGTCTATGACATAGAACTTCGCCGAGCATTTGATCTTTCCAATCTGGACGCCCAGGCGGATCCATCCGATCG
The DNA here is from genome assembly GCA_023055425.1 of Linanthus parryae. NCBI lineage: Eukaryota > Viridiplantae > Streptophyta > Magnoliopsida > Ericales > Polemoniaceae > Linanthus > Linanthus parryae. The sequence continues at coordinate 1,081,061 of JALGPY010000017.1, forward strand.
TCATTCTAGAGTCGCTTCCGAATCCCACCAGTGGAGATGGACGTTTGACTACCTTATGCTCGGGGATCCCTGCTAGCTTCAGTGTGTGGAGGGGAACAACATTAACCGCTGCTCCTCCGTCAACGAATGCTCGCTTGAATTCGACGCCATTGATGATGGCGGTCACGTACAGAGGCCTCTGGTGACTCGCATCCGTCTTCTTGTCGTTGGCAGAAAAGGTCATGATCTTTTCTGTGGAACGAGACGCCCTGATGACTTTCCCGTTGGAGACCACGAGGTCCTCCTCGTAGTCCTCCGCTATCCTTAAGATTGCTTTTGTCATATCAGTCCGGCACCTCTCGGAGAAATTCATCTCGTCGAAGAATTTGTTGAAGCCGTGCGACCCTTTCATGCGGTCGGCACGTTCATCTTCCGTGTCCATGCTATAATCTTCGTCTTGATGGACCTCAGCAATGATGGGTAGACCATCCTCTGCGACCTCCTCCAGGTCTACGATCGAGATCATGGCGACCTCTTTGCCTTTCGAGCCTGACTCTGTATGGGCAGGAAGTGGGTTGTTGCGCACGTCTTTCCTGTTGTCGCTGACGATTAGCTCGCCGTTCTTCATCTTCTGATCGAACGCGAACCTGAGTTTCTTGCACTCGGCGGTGGGATGCATGATCTTACCGTGGTACTCGCACCACTTAGGGTCCCTCACCATCTCTTTGGAGGGTATTTTCTCGAGTGGTGGCAGAACGCCGTCCTTGCGCCACTGTTTGCAGAGATCACTCGCTTCCTCTACCGAGCATGGCAGAGGCGGTACATCGAAGTTCACAACCTTCGCTTGCTTCTGGGGCGAAACTGTGTTGACCTCGGCTTCGCGTCCTCGCTTGTAGCTGAACCTTCCGATCTTGTAAGTGGTGCCGCTCGCAGGTCGCTCTGAAGCGTTCTTCTTTTTCTGTCTCTCGACTATGGGCTCGATGTTCTTCGTGCATTCGATTAGTTTTGAAAACGTAGGTGTTTGCAAATTGATGAGCATACCTTTGTATTCATCTCGCATGCACTGTAGGCATATCTCCACGAGCCGGCTTTCGAGCATTGGATCTTTGCACTCCAAGGATTTCGCCCTGAATTTCTTGATGAAGGTGATTCCGTCCTCTTCGCGCTTCTGGTACATCCGCGAGAGATGGATCATCGTCACCTTTTCTTCCATCTGGAAGAACTTGGTATAGAACTTCTGGACCATGTCGTCCCAAGTCTTCACGGATCCGGCCTCCAGTGTTCGGTACCATTTGTATGCTACGTTCCCAAGAGACTTTGGGAACTCTCGCATCAGCAGTTTGGGATCGGCTCCGTACGGACCCATGACATCAATGAAACGCATAACATGCTCATGAGCGTTTCCATTGACGTCCTCGAACTTATCCCATTTAGGAGCCTTGTACCCCGCCGGGTTAGGCATGAGATAGATCTCTCGCGGGATAGGTGGATCGTTGTCTAACTTCGGGATAATGGTATCCGCGAATGACTGATGAGCCAGGATAGTGTCCACGCGCTTCTGCAAAGACGTCATGCATTCTGGAATGCTCCCCTCGGTAGCTGACGGAGGGGTTGCCGTAGGCGGTGGCGACACATACGCCGCTGGAGGATTGGGAGCATACTGACTGCCCGCGTTTCCCCAGATCATCGTCGGGGGAGGCAAAGGGTATTGCAGAGTTGGGTTGGACGCCAAAGCCGAGGGCTGAGGAGCGTGAGCAGCAGGACGCAGCATCTGTGCCGTTGACCCCTGAACCGAAGGCAACTGCGTAGCCGACGGTGGAGTCTGCAGATGAGGGTTGGGAGGTGTGGCTGACACTCCCAATCCTGGAGCGGTAGGGGTTCCTCCTCCCTGAGAAACAGCGGCGGCTGGTGGAGGATTCGGCGCAAGGGTGCCCAGAACGGCCAAGATTTGTTCTAATTGCGCAGATTGAGACTTGAGAGCTTTCGCCTGACTTTGGACAGTGGCATCCAAAGACTCTAACGTCGGTGCCTCGCCGGGAGTCGTCGGAGTACGGCGGGTCTCGTCTCCCGAGGGAGTTTCGGTGGAAGGCGATCGGTTGCTGACATCATCCTCCTGAGACATGGTTGCTTTTGCTGGTAAGTTCACGTCGGGTTCACCAAAATGTGCACAAGAGATTCCGGCGGGGAGACCTCCGTGTGCACCGTGTGTAGTGGATCAAGGATCGCACAGGAAGAATAGGGGTGTGTGTAGGGAGAGAGTAAGTCAGTAGCAATGTCTGAGAGAGAGACAGAGGTTTGGCAGAGCTTCCGCGTATGGCAGTGTGTTCTCCTTTGTATGGAAAGGTTGGCGATCTATATATACTGGAGAACGTGACCGTTGTAGTGTGGTTAATGCGCCCATTAATGGCGGCTTAATTAGCTTAACCATAACGGCACGTTCGTCCGAGTATATAGGAACCGTTAGAGCACGTGGTGCGCGAATACCGGAACCGTTACGAGGTTGACCGGGTTTGACCGGATTGACCGGGTCTAGGGAGCTCGTGCCATAGATCTCTCAAAACAGTTACTAAAGGTCGCGTGCGGGCTTGGCTCGCACGCGACAGGGCTTACTCTAGCCTCCAAACCACTAAGTCCCTACAAGTCCCGTGCAGTGGTATGTGAGGGCTCTGTCTCGCAGCCCCCACATGGATCAGCTCGGCTGGTGATCCTGTGTGTGTGGAGCACAATATGGTGTGCTGGATGGCCGCCACGTGGCCGAGATCTGTCATGTCAGAAAGCAGTATCTACACTCGTTAGTTATCACATATAAGAGATTGTACCATATCGAAACATCAGGACTGATGTAAGTAGTTGATATAATGATTTCGGCCTGCCTCAAATCATGCCATGCATGCTTTCACTGTAGTCGGTTCTAAAGTAAAATCATGGATTCTATTTTTATCGTCTTACTTATATAGATGTGATATCTACTCAAAACAAATGTGATAGGTTTGCAAATAAATATCTACATAAAATCTGTATGGTAGGATGTTAAGGAAAACCATGCCAATTGAATGGGCTATAATGGTTGATTGGTGATGGTTGCCCAGATGTTAAGGTGATTAGGCTATTTCACTTATTCTAAACTTTCAAAAAATATATTAATATCTAACTCAGTTTCTTCAAGATTTTGATGAACATGTAAATTGCCTATAACACAGTATGACCTAACAGGTGATAGCATTAGCTTACCCAAAAACTAGGTCTCTGTTCATGTTAAGTTTTATTTCTGATTGACATAACTAGTTTGTGAGATGAATTGCTTACTTGTTCCCCAAAACTTTGTGCATGCTAATTATCGTTTCGTCTTCTTCATGGGTATAACTACCGCGCTTTATGCCAGGCTTTAGATAATTCACCCATCGGAGTCTACAACTCTTTCCAGACCTTAACAAACCTAAAAGTACGAGGAAAGTAAAAAACATGAGAATTAAGAAACCAGATAGCTATAAATATATCAAATTCGATATCAAATCAGAAAATGAAAATAATTTAAGAACCCTTATTCTCATTTTCTATAAGGAAAAAAATGGAACTTTGGCAAATTAATGGATTATGTTTTGTATTCCTCAAAAAGTCTCTGATTAATATATAACACATAGTTTCATAAGCTGACATTAGGGAGGGTTACCTGCAGCTTCTGCCATCTTACCCCAGTTCCAAATGCGATATCGGTTGATATATGTAGCCAACTGCCTGTCTTCTTCTGGACTCCATACCCCTTTCTTCAGAGTCATCTTCTCCCTTTTCGGCTTCATCGTTTTCGAATGCCACAATCTTGGTAACAAACATTAAAGATCTTTCATAGTATATATATACAGGGTGAAGTAGGAACAATCCGCGTTTCTATAGTAAAGTGATGGGTTTAGTCAAACACACTGAGTAGTCTTAGTTATTTAGGGTTCTTCCTAGAACAACACAAAACATTTGATAAGTGACTTAAAAAAATCCCTTATTACTCCTTTTTATATTACAACTACAGATAAATCACTGGATGCATAGTTTATAACTATAGTAAATTATTTGTAAGGAGGTTCCACTTCTAAACTAACTGGCTATGAGGAAAGTAGCCCTGGAACTTACGGAATGTGGCACCATACAAGCCAAAAACGTTGACAGCGTGAAGAAGTGCTTACGAGAACCCATGGATCACGTGACCAAAGTCTATGCTCTGGTATCATGCACTCTTAAGAATCTGACGGATATCAACTAAACTATTTCTTTACTAAACTTTTTGTAAGATCCACGGAGTTCCACTTCGAAACCAATTGTTATCCTGACTAAAAAAATCAACAATTTTTGGTTCACCTTACAAACACGATACAACTCCTGTATATTATTTTCTTTCACTAAACTTAAAATGTCCAACACAAGAATTACAGGAAGGACGTAACATTAGTTTCACATTAAATGGTTTCGGGGATTCTCAAGTCCTTTGATGTTGGATTGATGTGAGCACTGAATAATAGAATTGTTAACTTTTGTATATTAATTTTGAACCTTAGAAGTCGCAAATGAACTTAAAGAACGAGAAAGCTTTGTGCACAGATCAGGAAAAAAAATCATCACATAGTTCTCCGAGTAAGATGGTGGTCTTCTATACACTGTAATTTGCACATATACCAGCTCTAATGAACTTTGTCATCATACATTGAAGTTGGATAACTAATTTTGTTTTAGCACTTTTTTATTCCCGTTCACATTGTGGTCAAGCATGTATTGTTGAACATCTTCTTTGACTAAACATCTATCAAATATCTTTTTATTTACATTGAAGAGACCAGTATCTAGTAAGTAATCTATATAAATTTAGCATGTTTTTGTCAAACTCAGTGTACTAGGATTTTGTTTAAGGATAAATGATTGTGAAAGTATAATTAACTAAACATAGGTTTCCACAAGATACTATAAATTATTTCATCAAGTAATGTATTCCCTTTCTTGATTTACAAGAAAATCTTAACCTTTTTGACAGCTGAGGTACCATTAGTAGTGTTCTAATAGTTTATTGGGAAAGCTCGGAAGTACCTAAATGTGATTGCTCAAACGTCGATTTATCGAAGAATTGAGCATACAAGACTTGATAATATTAATGTTATTTTTGTGTGTGAAAACTTCATTTTTTTGGATTTTTGACCAAAATAGACTATGACATCGCGAAAGTAGAACCATATATATTGATCATGAAGAATATATAATTATATCTCTATCCCATGAATCTAACCCGCATAGCTATTGGTCATTCAGTGTACACAAATTCTCAATGATAATTACATATGTTGAGCAGGTAAATTATATGCCAGACTGTGGTGAGCACCTTTGATAGACTTAGTCAATTGCCCAAGATCCTTAATAAGCCTTCTAATTGTGGTTAACACTGCAATCTGCCTCAGTAAATGCTAGTGTTTCCTCTGCACATCTTGTATCATCATAACGTCATGCATGTTCCGTTCCTATAAGGGAACTTCCTCGTTCAGAATCCTCTCGCGGCTTTTAGATCGTTCACGCACCAGCGTTATGACGATCTTCTTCCCACGAAGCTCTGAGCTCTGATAGTAATTGACGCCTAATTAAGCAAGACATTTATGGGAGCAGCAAGTAGCAATCCATACGAAAGGAAATAAAAAAAAACTCTCAGGCGTTTTTTTTAATCTCGGTAATCAAAAACCTCTCACAAAATTCCACAAGCCGGACTTAAATAGCAGAAAAACTTAATTTTGACGAATGTGCCAAAAATCTATCCTAAATTATAATTCTAAATCAAAACAATACACAGAAAAAAGTTTCATCCCAATCGGGTTTAAATAACACTTAAATAGAAAAACTAGTGATTCTGCCACTTAAACAGACGAATTTGGTCGAATTAGAGTGGTTCTCGTGACTTTTTCATGTGTTATCTTTAAAGCGTCACTTCTAGTCAAAATAACTATGATTTGACCCAAATCCATAAGACCTTGATTTTGCCCCTAATTATACAAAAATAGTCTTTCTGAAACTGGCGAATAGTTTCGCAAAATTGTTCCTGCATCACCATGATTAAGTTTTATTTTTTTGGGTACAACAACATTAACATCTTATAGGATTTTTAATCAATAAATCTTAAAATGTAATGGCATTGTTGGCGTAGTTGTTGGAGTAGATGCCCTAGAGACAATCTAGTTTAGTATGAATTTATTTTGGCTAGAACATTCATTGTATTATTTATTGGATATTTAATATAATGAAGTCCTTATATTTACAATTGTGTTGTTTATCTTAAATATCCCTAGTCCAGTATAATGAGTAATAGGACAATCATGTATAGACTAGTATGAGGTTGGATTGATATGGAGATATCATGATCCAACACATGGGTGTGCATTAAGGGTAATGGCGCACTGGATTGACCCATCTCCGAGAAGGCTACATACACGTTTTGTTAAGTCACAAGTGCTTCTCGTGGTGCAATGGTATTGTCATCCTTATACTTGAAGTCGCTAGATATTCTAGTTGTGGATTATTGTGATTTTGGTAGCGTCAAACGCTACACCGTAACTGGGTAGTTATAAAGGCGTGTATCGGATACAATAAGAAGCAAGCTTAGAGATCGTAGTGGACGTAGATAGAATTTGTCCCTCCCACATAACGGGAGCAAATATCCTAGGCCACTCGAGGGATAGTGCTTATAGAATGTCTGACCAGACTCAAATAAATCAATATAGGATATTGATGTTATTTGCACGAATAAGACTATTCCCATGGATCAAGAAACTATGGATTGAATATACGACTGTGACTTGTATGTCTCGTGTCCAATCCGGATACAGAGACAAAGGGATGAGACAATTACTTGTACAAGGTTTGTCGGATGACTATTCTATTAGTTGGCTAGAATGGATGTTTTGCTAGAAACCGCTCCGTATTAGCAAATTGTTGCTACCAACTAGATAGAACCTATGGGGTCACACGCTATATATAGTTGAACTAGATTTGTGATGCAGGAAGAATTTTGCCAGTTTCAGAAAAGCTGTTTCGGTCCATACGCAGAATCAGGGGCAGAATTGAAGGATTGATGAACGGGGTCGAACCATACATGAATCTGACCAGAAACGACGTTTTAAAGATAACTCGTGACTTTAGTCACGAGCACCATAATGATTTGGCGAAATTCGGCTGTTTAGGGCAAGAAATCGTCAAATTTGCTATTTTTAGTAATAATCTTTTGGTTAATTAGGAGGTCAATTTAAACCCGATTTGGGTCAATCTTTTTCCAGTATACTTTTCTTTGGTAGGACTTTAATTCAGAATAATTATTGAGATTTTGCTATTTTAGGTAAATTTTAGGTTTTTGGCTATTTAAGTCCGGCTTGTGGACTGATTTCATCAGTTAATCGATTATTGAGTTTATTTCAGAAAACTTTGTGTTTTCTATGAACCCTGTGGAGGTTCTTTCATGATTTTCCTTTCTTTTCGTTGCTTCTTGCTGCTCCCATAAAACGCCTCGATTCAATTCGGCGTCAGTTGGTATCAGAGCTCAGTTCGACGTGGGAAGAAGATCATCATAACCATGGTGCATGGACGACCTGGCGGCTGCGGGCAGGTTCCGGCTGAGGAAGCCCCCCAACGGGAAATTAACCTCCAAGGGGTTATGATGATGGTTGCAGAAGGTCAAGCCTTGGATCATGACTTAGAGCCCGCGTTCGAGATTGCATTCAATCGCGAGCGTTATGGAGGATCAAGTTCCATGATCGACGAGCTAGATTCTACGGGTATGTTTCAAATCGAACATATTTTTCGTGATGCAATCTTTTACAGGCGTATTTCTAAATCATGTGAATCTGAGGTGGATTGGACAATCCCTCCGGTTTATGATGACTATGGAGATGGCGATGAAATTGCATATGACCACGAAGAGACGAAATTTGAATTAAACGAGCCCGTAGTTTTTCCATTCAAGGTTCCATCCTTCTATTGTGATCCTTTCTTGGTGGAGCGGATCATTCAAGTTCATAAATCGAACTCGAGGACGAGTTCATTTGAAGAGGAGGTGACTGATGCAGGAAGAATTTTGCCAGTTTCAGAAAGGCTGTTTCGGTCCATACGCAGAATCAGGGGCAGAACTGAAGGATTGATGAACGGGGTCGAACCATACATGAATCTGACCAGAAACGACGTTTTAAAGATAACTCGTGACTTTAGTCACGAGCACCATAATGATTTGGCGAAATTCGGCTGTTTAGGGCAAGAAATCGTCAAATTTGCTATTTTTAGTAATAATCTTTTGGTTAATTAGGAGGTCAATTTAAACCCGATTTGGGTCAATCTTTTTCCAGTATACTTTTCTTTGGTAGGACTTTAATTCAGAATAATTATTGAGATTTTGCTATTTTAGGTAAATTTTAGGTTTTTGGCTATTTAAGTCCGGCTTGTGGACTGATTTCATCAGTTAATCGATTATTGAGTTTATTTCAGAAAACTTTGTGTTTTCTATGAACCCTGTGGAGGTTCTTTCATGATTTTCCTTTCTTTTCGTTGCTTCTTGCTGCTCCCATAAAACGCCTCGATTCAATTCGGCGTCAGTAACTGACGCCGAATTGAATCAAGGCGTGTGGCGAGCAGCAAGAAGCAACGATTTTAGAAAGGAAAATCATGAAAAACACTAGGGGAATAACCTCTCTAGGTTCTGAAAAAACTTCAATAATTCATAGCATGTCAAAATCGGTCCACAAGCCGGACTTAAATAGCTGAAAATACTAAATATTTCAAATATGGAAAAAATTCTAAAATTAATGCTAAATAATTATTCTAACCTAATTAAATACTCAGCTAAAAATTTCCACCCAAATTGGGTTCAAATCAAAATCCTAATTATTAAATAAATATACTAAAAATAGAAAAATGCAGATTTTGACCCCTAAACAGTCGATTTTGACCAAATCAGGGTGGTGCCCGTGATTTATCACGGGTTCTTTTTAGAATGTCGTTTCCACTCAAAATAGTGTATGATTTCGTGCAAATCGGACAACCTTCAATTCTGCCCCTGATTCTGCGTCTCGACCGAAACAGTTTCCCTGAAGCTGACCCGTATCTCCACCAAATCCATCCTGCATCAGTCACCCCCTCTTCAAAAGAACTCGTCCTCAAGTTCAATTTAGGTTCATGAAAGAAGGTCTCCACCAAGAACGGATCACTAAAGTAAGATGTGAACTTGAACGGAAACACCAACGACTCCGCTAATCTAATTTTCACATCATCATCTTCATCTTCGTCTCCATAGTTATCATAAACCGGTGGTTTATTCCAGTCTACATAACTATCGATTGAACTTGAATTACGCTTATAAAATATTGCACCACCATAAATATGTTCAACTACTAACGTACCGGAATAATCTGACACATCTGTCTTCAAACTCGCTCCTCCATAACGCTCGTTCCGACAACCGGAATCACCTTCATAGCGGATCTCGAACGTGGGCTGCGAGTCTTGATTAAAGGCATTGCAATCCTCGAATTCCCGTGCCGCTAAGTGTCGAGTTAAATTTGCAACCTGCCGCTGCAAATACCGCACCGCAAGGCCATGGGTTAGGTCTGCAATCTGCCTTTGCAGATCTTGTATCATCATAACGTCTTGGACGTTACGTTCCCGTTGGGGGGCTTCCTCAGCCGGAACCTGCCCGCAGCCGCCAGGTCGTCCACGCACCATGGTTATGACGATCTTCTTCCCACGGAGCTCTGAGCTCTGATACCAAACTGACGCCGAATTGAATCAAGGCGTGTGGCGAGCAGCAAGAAGCAACGATTTAGAAAGGAAAATCATGAAAAACACTAGGGGAATAACCTCTCTAGGTTCTGAAAAAAACTTCAATAATTCATAGCATGTCAAAATCGGTCCACAAGCCGGACTTAAATAGCTGAAAATACTAAATATTTCAAATATGGAAACAATTCTAAAATTAATGCTAAATAATTATTCTAACCTAATTAAATACCCAGCTAAAAATTTCCACCCAAATTGGGTTCAAATCAAAATCCTAATTATTAAATAAATATACTAAAAATAGAAAACTGCAGATTTCGACCCCTAAACAGTCGATTTTGACCAAATCAGGGCGGTGCCCGTGATTTATCACGGGTTCTTTTTAGAATGTTGTTTCCACTCAAAATAGTGTATGATTTCGTGCAAATCGGACAACCTTCAATTCTGCCCCTGATTCTGCGTCTCTACCGAAACAGTTTCCCTGAAGCTGACCCGTATCTCCACCAAATCCATCCTGCATCAATTTGAGAATTAATTAGAAGGATCACTTTGCAACACCTTGCAAACTTAGTAGGACTAATTTGCAAGAGAGGGACTAAATCGAATTATAGTAGGACTAGAATGGGTCCTTTAGATAGTTGGCAAGGATTTGTTGGACTATATAAAGGATGCTCATTCCTTCCTTCCCACACTTATGAGCCTTTAGTTCATAACTTGAGTGAGAGAGAACAAAAGGAGAGAGAGAAAGCAAGCAAGAGAGGCGTACGTCCCCCTTGCCGCTGCCCCCTTCCCGTCGGCCCAACAAGGAGGCCGCCCCTCCTTGTTGTCTTGTGTTGTGTGATTTCTTCTTCCTCTTCCTCCGTTCTGGGCTAGCACAAAGGAGAAGGAAGATCTAGATCTCAACTCTAGGCGGGGATCAACTATAGAGAACGTGACACAATTCACGTTACAAATCATCACAGGAGAAACCCTAAGGTGTGTAACTTGATTTCTTCCCTTACCGTCGTTATGTCTCTTGTCATGTGATCCTTGGAGGGTATTGCATGGATAAAATTTGTTTTTTCGCTGCGTATTCATGATCAAAACCCTACAGTAGTAACTTGTTTAGGTTCTGTAAACATATAGCTATATTCCATGAATGTAACACGTAGAACAAGAAGTGGTTCAATGTACATAAACTTTCACCAAGAATGACAACAGCTTAGACTTGGTCAATCGCCCTAGACTGAACACTAGACTTTTATGTTGTTGCATATACATCACAACATTGACTATTGATATTCATCAAAATGCTAGGGAAAACGATATTATTTACTTTTTGTGTTGACATATATAAGTAGACAAAATGATCAAAAGGCTACACAGCTAAGTGGTAAGCGGCTTGTATCTTCTTGAGGAGGCCATGTGTTCAACTCGTGCTGAAGTCATTATTCAGGGAGATTTTTTTTGCACGGTCGTAAATTGTTATTTTGAGGAGGTTTCTTTTGCACGATGTTGAAATTGTTTTAGCAATAACTTACATATAAGTTGATCGTAATCACTACTAGAAAGTCTGTATTTATCGAATGTACTTTTCATATGCAATAATATCATGTGCGCAAGTGTTGCAATGTCAGCATAACAAAATTTGTTGAATGCAATGTTTTGTACCTAAAATCTCATTTAGCACCCCCCCCCCCCACACACACACACGCGTGTTTGTGTGTGTGTGTGTGTGTGTATATATATATATTAACGTAAAATGGGGGTGATCAATAAAAAATTGGGTCATGTAACACATTTAGAAATTGATGCATATATTTGGTACTTGTCAAATTGCATAAATTAAATAAAATACATGAAAAATGTAAGAGCGCCATGAATTTTATTTCTCCCTCTTTGTTGTATTGCCGTACTTCGAGGAGAGCGTGATAATATTTTAGATATGCAATATTTCTAAATATATTTTACCATCCTTATATGAAAGTGATTATGAATTGAATTTGTAAGGTGATAACTGATGAACTCAGGCATCACATCTTGATATTAGTCAATCTTGCAGCGTATTCAATTCTCATTCACACGGACAAATGGTCAAGTAATTAAATTTGAAGAATCACCTTGCGGACTAAACATGAATATAAGTACTGTACTGCAAATTCCCAAAGGTCAACCTCCCGATTAATTGGACAAGTATGTCTAGATGACAGTAGGAATTGATACAGTAAAATGTATTTGTCTCTGTGTGAACCTGGTGTATGCGTACGTTCACAGTGATTTTGACCAGAGTACTTCACAATGACAGCGGTAATGCAATCAGTTTGTAATATTGAAAGCCAGTGAAAAACTAACTAAACAGATATTTTAAAAATATCATTCACCAAGTGATGCACTTTCTTTTAGTTTCTTGTTCCACATGAATATTGAACCATTGCCCGGTGAAGTACCACTATTATTAATTTCAACACTTCACAGGAAAATCAAAGTAAAGCAATAATGTGTCATTTTGAATAGCGTTAGCTGCTGAAGTTGCATGTGCTGGATTTGAGTACAAAAAAACATTAAAATGGTCTCGGGCAAGAACTAGACACATCACATTATTGATTACAATCAGAAAAATTATGTGTGCGTCGTGAGAAATAGATTAATGAAGAAATGGAGGCCCTGCAGATTGTCTTTTAATTTCCTTTCTTTTTTCAGATTGTCTATGAGAAATAGCTAATAATGTTCCGGGTTACTCCTTTCAATGGCGAATTTGTTTTGAAATGGAAACCAATAACTTTTTATCTGGTACTAAAGCCACTATCTCTAGGTTTTCCTGGATGTCGCTGCATGTGTTTAAAATAGCATTCAGAGTTCAGTGCTTCTTCGATACATGGTCAACATCCCAACATATAGAAATCGGTTTGCGTGAAAGAGAAGAGGGGTGGGGGAAAGAACCAGCAGTGGAAGTGTCGATTTTCAACGTCTTGACAAGTAATGACTATTTCAGCAAAGGTTGACGACTAGTGATCATCGTGTGGGCTCATACGAGACCGATTAAGAAACTAATTGTTAACCCAATAAGGACCAAGTAAAATTCTTGATTCTAAGTAATTTTTTGTTAAATTTAGTGAATTAGTATAGCTGTCACTGTTTGTTCACTCTTGTAAAGAGTATATTCATTTATTCTTTAGGATTCATTTCAAATTTGGTCTGCAACCAATCTTAATCTTTCCACACTGATTGTTCAACCTAAGACACAAACGCGCTAATAGTTCAATAATTACCTTCCCTTGATATAAATACTAGCAACTATGAGCATATTTAATTCGCCAAAAATTAGCACCACATATATCGTTTGATTAATTAAGTGGATACACTCTGAGAGTAATCATCGATGGAACAAAAGCTTTATGAAGCAGCGTTCAGTGAAGAGAATGCTAAATCATGGAAAGAAATAAAAGAGAGTGAGAGAGCGAGTGTTATCACGTGCTGCTTCAAAGGAAGCAGTAGTCCTTTGCACGTGGCTGTGTTCCGCAAGAACTTGCGGTTCCTGGAAACAGTTCTTGCCTCAATTCCGGAGCTGGCTGAGGCTACAGATTCACGGAGGCGATCGCCTCTTCACTTGGCATCCGCCAAAGGATATGCTGAGATAGTCAACGTTCTGGTCTCTAAAAACATTGACCTCTGCCAGGCTCGTGATAAGGAGGGAAATAATCCCCTCCATCTTGCTGCTATGAACGGCCACTTTGGTGTGTTGAAAGAGTTGGTGGATATATGCCCTGGAGCAGCTGAAGCAAGAACTGACCGTGGGAGCCAAACCATTTTGCATCTCTGCTTCAATTTCATTAAGCAGTCCAAGAACCAGTTGGAGAGACCACAATTTGAGGCGTTAAAGTTGCTGCTGGAGGCTACGAAAGGTCTGGAGCTTGTCAATGCAAAGGACGATGAAGGCAGCACCATCTTACATCTAGCTGCAGCAAATCATAATTTGGAGGTATACACTTCCATTGCTTGTTGAAATAATTTCCATAAATTATTAATCTGGCTGATAGATAAATTCTTTTGAGATGCTCCGACTGATTATGACAACATTTATTAATCTTGTTGGTTAATATATACTAAACCAAGTGGTAAGACATGTACAGACTCACGCTACAAACTGGGGTTGAGCCCCCCACCCCAACGTTCTTGATCTTGTCTTAAATACATAGAACATCAGTGCAAGAAATCAAAAAATAGCTTACAACTGGCGGGTTTGAGTGTTAGAGTTATTTATCTTATTTTACTTCGATGTGGCTAGGTTAGTCTTTTTGCTCTTTAGCATATATAAGGCTCCTTTTCATGCTTCGTAACATCGGACTATCATTCTACCACGTTCAGAACCTTAGTTTTCTTCTCCCACAATGGATCATTATCCGGGCCGGCCCTAGACTTTCATGGGCCCTGGGCGATAGTTGAAAGTGAGACCCCTTTTACCGTAAGTACAAATGTGAATAAGAAAATATACTCAGCCATACAGAGGCATATACCTCGCGTTTATTAATCGTTCGGGTATTTAACCAGTAAACAAAATGTCGGGGACATAAAACCTTACACTACTCCAGAAAAAAATACTACGGGGCCCCTTAAAATTGGGGGCCCTAGGCGAACACCTAATCCGGCTAGTGGATGGGCCGGCCCTGATCATTATTCTCCTTTTTACATGGTATCATAGCAGGTATTAACGGATCCTTCAAATTAAGTTTTCCGCCGATCCAACTTGGCGGGAAACTCATGACATTATGCATGGGCTACATGTGAAAGAAAGGATCTCATCTTTCTCGAACACACCAAACCGCTCGATATATCTGAAAAAATCCATTACTCAGGGAGAATTTGATTTCCATTTCTTGAAGGACGTACAGTTATGGTTCATCACTTACATCCCCAATTACAAGAACTGAATGTAATGCTAACTATCGAACATAAATCTGCTACAAACTTCTTGATATTGCAAACTAACCCTTCGTTAATTTTTAACTATTTAGGAGAATTTATCGTACATTGTTGTCACATACTGTAATGATGAATAACTGATCAATCTTGTTAATTTAAACCTTCAACCGAGCTAAGTAACTTTTATCTTATGAGATCTTTCTTGGTTGTAGATGGTCCAAGATCTGTTGGAATGTGAAGGAATAGATGCAAGTCCAAGAAATGTGAATGGGGAGACGCCTCTGGACATTATTTTCAAGTGTGAAGGAAAATTGAGAAACAAAACCAATACCTTTTGGCACTTCAACAACATAATTGAAGAAAAATACATGACTAGCACGAAGAATGCCTTGTACAAAAAAGGGGCAAAAACTGGGAATCAGCTTAGGCAGAAGAAATGGCTCAGCGAGAAGAGAGACTCGCTCATGGTGGTTGCATCACTGATTGCAACCATGGCATTCCAAGCCGGGGTGAGCCCTCCTGGTGGTGTTTGGCAAGACAATTCAGACGGGCACAGAGCTGGAGAGACCGTGATGGCTTATAACTATCCTGACTCTTTCCCCTATTTCCTCCGCCTAAACACGGTGGGACTAGTTGGTTCATTGAGCATCATATTGCTGCTGATCAGCGAATTGCCGTTTAGGAAGAGGATATTTATGTGGGTTTTGGTAGTCATCCTATGGGTAACAGTAACAGCCATGGCGTTTACGTATTCCTACTCTATCACAGTGGTTACCCCAAAGAAGGACAGAGATCCTTTAATTGATACTATAAAATATGGGGTCGTGGCTTGGTGCTGTGTGATGGCTGTTCTTCTGGCGGTGCACACTGGTAAGATGATCATGAAGCTGGTAACTCAGCACAAGCGTTTCGTATACATGGTATGCAATTGGTTCAACAAATTGGTTCCGAGTGGAAGCTTCTTTAAGACTTCATCAGCAAATCAACACCAAACTAGTGTTTGAACTCATGCATGACTACTTTTGCTTTTTTGGAAAAAAAAATGTGAGGTTAATAAATGTAGCGTTTATGAGCTTACATTTTGAATTAAAGAATGTGTGATGACTTGCCAGAAAAAATAAAATTGTATGTTTTTTTCTTTTAAGCGGTTAGCGTATACTATTTTAGAAACATTCAATCACAAAACGTACTTTAACAGAGAGGGAATGATTTTATTTTCCAAGACCAAGAGAAAATAAAGTTTTTTTTAAAATGCTTTCTCTTCCTAGTGTACCTACACCAATAAGAAATTAAAGGGAATGTTTTAGGGACAAAATATACATTTCAGGCCAAATCGAATAGTTATTTTGTTCCATAAGCATTGGTTTTGCTACAAAAAGTGTCTTTTTGTCTAGAAAGCTAGGATATCCTGAGACAAATCAAACATTACTTTGCGAGTTCGTTTCCCGACAGGTTATAGTGACAAAGTATCCAGCAAAAGATTCTGCCTCTAGTACCTTTAGCGACGGTATGATATTATTACAGACAATTCTTTTTTTCCTAGTACGCACTTTTCTTGCAGTGAACTTAAAGAAACAATCTTATTTTCTTAAATTAAATGGCCATATCTAGGAAAAGATCAAGACTTAGAAGGTGCTAGAACTAGAAGTTTGACTACGAAACACATGATTCAACAGTGAAGAGCAGTAACATGTACACATATATTAAGATGTCTTAGACACACATTTACACCAATTAATCACACATGACCGATAGACCGATCAGTTGAAAAATAGAACTTAATCAGAAATGGAACATAGACCCGTTGACTAATCCTTCAATATCAATTGAATCACAGTGGTTGCCCAAAAGATCGTCGCTAATGCTCTCGTCGCTGAATATATCACACGGACTGATCAGACAAATTGGGTCAGCCCACATATCAGAATGTGAACCTATTATCTCGGATTCATAAACACATGCCTCCTCATCATATTTAAAGTACATATTCACCCAAAAATCTTCGAAACCAGTATAGTTCTCCACAATTACCGGATCGGTTTTGCAAGTTTCCATGGAAGCAGTACTATTATTACCAATACTCTTAGTGTATAGTGATGATGAATCTACCATTTCAGCTTGAGGTGATTCAATTGGGGATTCACTATTTGCCGCATCAGTACTGATTTCTCCATCATCACCTGCTGGTTTATCAACCAACTTCTTCGAGTTGGTGTGCCAGTGATTTTTTATTTCGTTGTCCGTCCTTCCTGGCATCACAGCCGCTATTTTGCACCATCTGCGTAACAAAATGAATCAAAGTGACTAGCATCAAAAGACTCACACAGAATAGCAGGATAATTGTCGAAAATGTAACCAAAAGTGCAAGGAGATAGCTATCCTATCAAAGCTATCCTATATATGAAGGCACCATAAGAGTCCCACCATAGTTTAGGTCCGCACGTCGTCTAATGAAAAACAGGCTTAATTGCTTAATCAGCAATTAATCCTAAAAATAATCATAAAACTATCTCACAGTTTATTACTGCAGGGCTATTATTGACAGTTACGTTTGCTAGAAATGCTGGATTCTTAGTACGTTACAGAAACTGAGAAGAAGAAGAAGAAACAGAAAGTTAAAAATCACAATGAAACAAAAACACAATACGTACAGAGTTGTAAGAAGCGCTGCAATAACTTGGAGAAATCAGAGACAATCTCGAACATAGGCTCGATTTCCTTAAGGCTAAATTCGCTCCCTGTAGGTGCCTTTGAACCGGAGCGAAGGCCTCCCAGGATAATTGTCTCTCACTGTGTAATCGGGTGACACCGCCGGATTACACCCTACGAACCCTCAAATGGAATTATAGCACTCTGGAAAGTTTGGATAGGTTTCTGGAATTTGGGAATTTCGGAATGACTGAAACAGGGAAGGGTGCTCTGCATTTAAAGAAGCAGAGACACCCGTTGGAGCAGTTGGGTCTGTTCACGAACGGTTACGAAACCGTTCCAGAACCGTTGGAAAACGAATTTCAAAATTCAGGTAAAATTAATTAAAGCAGTTGGGTCTGTTCACGAACGGTTACGAAACCGTTCCAGAACCGTTGGAAAACGAATTTCAAAATTCAGGTAAAATTTCGGGTGAAAAAGTAATTAAAATTGGGCCAAAAAATTAAATGGGCCTGAACCTCATAACAAGCCCAGCCCAGCCCACACACAATACAACGCACCGCACCACGTCCTGTGCCCGAAACCGAGCGGACGGCTGCGTGCGCGCGTGTGGTGGTTTGGACCATAGCTAGGTCCTCTCTCCTACACAAAATGTGTATCACCCAAAGAGCGTGCCCTATTGTGCAATCTTGAACTATATTAAGTGAACAAGATTGTTCCACCCTCCAATGTGGGATGAATTAATTTCCCTCTTGGAGTACTATCTTAGAAGCCATCTTTACCCATGAATTTTTCATTCACCCGGTCACGATTTTGGATGAAGTAAAGTTGTAGGATGTTCACCTAGCTCTAAGGTATCCATAGCAACTTTCGGTTTCATGAATCGATTAGCCGATTCTTCAAAAACTTCTTCCAAAGTCGTGCGAAAAACCGGGTTTTTCCAACAAGAAACATAAAAAAATACACCATATATATCTGGCGAGATTTTTTGTGAAAGTGGAAGACTCCAAAACGCCGCAGAATATGCTAAGTATTCAACAGTAGTAGTATCATGTACAATGACTTGTTTTGCACATCAATAACCAGAGTACCATCTTTTTTTTTTTTGGTGAAAAGAGTACCATCTTGTTGTTTTTAAATATGATGAATAGTTCATACAGAAGAAGTGAAATCTTTCAAGAAGATTTCTACAACATATACCAGCAGCATAAAGTTATTAGAGTAAATGGGAAAGTTTGTAATTTACCTAAAGTGTGTGGAGGGGTTTCTGTGTAATTTCCGTAAACTAAGTTGCCTGGCTATAATTTGTGTAACGGTCACTTACCATAGTTAGGTAAGTGACCATGGTTAGGTTGTGAGTATATATACTCACTAAACTGTGATTAGGGTTTAGGCCGAATGATATTCCATCAAATATGATTTTCTCTCTGCATCTTCATCTTCTTCGATTGATTTCTGCAAAACCCTAACGGGTTCTTTCATGGTATCAGAGCCTGGTTGCTCTGATGCTATCTACTCCGTTTGACACCCAAATCACTCACACTCCTTCATCGCTTACCATGAGTAACTCAAACCCTTCGGGGAATCAAAACCCCCTTTATCTTCTATCCAGTATCAACTATCTTATGCCTTTCAAGTTGGATAATACCAACTTCGTGATCTGGAAACACCAGATTTCTTGGATCTTTCGGACCCAATCTCTATTTGGTTACCTCGACGGTTCGATTCCATGTCCTCCTCAGTATCTGACGGCCGATGATGGTTCAGTTTCTCCGGAGATAAACCCAGCCTTCTCTGCATGGCAAGTCCAAGATCAAGCGATCCTGACTCTTCTCAACGCGACTCTGACCCAGGAAGCCCTAACTCTGGTTATTGGTCGTACGACTTCTCGAGAGGGATGGTTAGCCCTAGAACGCAGGTATGCCTCTTTGACTCGCTCTAATATTCTGCAACTGAATACCGAATTGCATACCCTAAAGAAAAAGGGTGACTCTATTGATGTGTATATTCAGAAACTCAAATCTCTTAGAGACAAACGACATGCTGCTCTTGTTATAATTGATGATGAAGATATGCTCCTGTTTACTCTGAATGGTCTGCCACCTGAATATAATTCTTTCCGTACCACTCTCAGTATAACCCTTGGTTCTGGATCTCTGTCTCTTGAGGAATTACATGTTCTTATTAAAACTCAAGAGAAAATGTTTGAGGCTCAGATAGGTGCTGGAAATGATTTGAACTCTACTGCCTTTACTGCATCTATGTCACATGTGTCTAGTGGTCAAACAAGTCAAAACCCTAGTGCTAATTATAGTAACTCTAGGGGTGGCTATAGAGGAGGAACAAATAGAGGTGACAGAAATTGAGGAAGAGGTAATGGACAGTCTAGAGGTAGAGGCTATCAAGGCTATAACAATGGAGGGAGAAATCAAAATGGGTATAGAGGAGGTAACAATAGAAATGGAAATGGAGGTAGAGGAAGGTCCAATGGGTCTAACAATGCTCCTATAACATGTCAAATATGTGGCTATGACTATCATAGTGCCCTTGATTGCTGGCACAGAATGGACCATGCCTATCAAGGCAAGACTCCACCTGAAAGTTTGACAGCAATGTCTGCTGTCACCAATCAGTCTCACTACTCACACCCATCTTGGCTCACTGATACAGGTGCTACCAATCACATGACCTCAGATTTGAGTCATCTCTCCTTGGTGGAACCTTATAATGGTTGTGATCAAGTCTCTGTTGAGAGTGGTCAAACTCTTCCCATAAATCACTCTGGTACTGCTCACATCACAACCTCTTCTCATGTGTTTAAACTTTCTAATACTCTTCATGTTCCTTCAATAGCAACAAATTTTCTATCAGTTCATAAATGTGTCTTGAACATAATTGTCAATTTGTGTTTAATGCTGATTCCTTTTATATTCAGGACAATGCAGCAGGAACAATTCTCTATCAAGGCAAGAGTGAAAATGGATTATATCCAATTCACTCTACTCCAAGAAATGTTTTTATTTCTAATTTATTTTCTGAAACAAACAGTCATAGTTCTAATTTATGTAAGAAAGTGAGTAACTCTTTGTGGCATTCCAGATTGGGACATCCCTTAGATGAAGTTTTGAAACAAGTTAATGTTAATTTAGATCTTAAATCATGCTCTTCTGTTATGTGTGAATCTTGTTTAAAAGGAAAAATTACAAAGTTACCATTTTCTGAGGCTGTTCATCATACCACTCAACCTCTGCATTTACTTCATAGTGATATGTGGGGTCCTGCTTCTGTTAAATCTTATCATGGATACAAATATTATGTACTCTTTGTTGATGATTACTCCAGATTTAGCTTGATCTTTCCTCTTGTTAACAAATCTGATCTCTACAATGTTTTTCCTATTTTCAAGAATCAAATTGAGAAATTATTAAATTTTCCTATTAGAATATTAAGAAGTGATGGTGGTGGTGAGTATATGTCTTATGTGTTTCAACAATTTTTGTCTGCAAATGGGATTACACATCAAAAGTCTTGTCCCTATACACCTCAACAAAATGGTCTAGCTGAAAGAAAACATAGACACATTGTTGAAACTGCTGTCACTCTCATGCATCAAGCTTGTCTTCCAAAATATTTTTGGTATCATGCTTTTCAAGCTGCTGTGTTTCTTATTAACAGAATGCCAACCAAAGTGTTGAAGTTTAAATCCCCTTTTGAAGTTTTGTTTGGATATAAACCTGATTACTCTTGGCTCAAAGTCTTTGGTTGTGCTTGCTATCCATATTTGAGACATTATAACACTTCAAAACTTGATAGCAAAACTACTAAGTGTGTGTTCTTAGGTTATGAATCCAATTACAAGGGTTACATTTGCTTTGATCCCAACACCAAAAAAATTCATGTTAGCAGACATGTGGTGTTTGATGAATCTGTATTCCCTCTTTGCACTATCTCTCATGACTCCTCAGATACTACTGCTACTTGTGATCACTCACATTGTCCCTCTGTCTTTCCTATTTCAGGACAAGACATCAATGATACCACAATAAATGCTAGTATCTCCTGTCCTACTACACCTGCATTTAGTGAGTCTACTGGTGTGCTAGATGTACCAGAGACCACCACTGAGCTGCATCCTGCTGATCTGGCCACCTCACCAACAGATACTACTGACATGGAGTCTATCAGTCCAGGTAGGGCACCAGTGGTGCCACCTGTGCTTCACCCCAAACCAGTCAGACATCCAATGCAAACCAGAAGTAAGTCTGGCATCTCAAAGAAAAAGGTATATCATACTGTGTTTAATGCAGCTTTAAATCCTGCATTTAAGGACAATGAATTTATTGATTGTACTGCTTCTCTTGATGATCCAACTAGCTTCCGAGAGGCTCAAAAACACACTCAGTGGATTAATGCCATGACTGAAGAGTTTGAGTCTCTCATACAGCAAAATACATGGACTCTTGTGCCACCTCCTTTAAATGCAAACATTGTTGGAACAAAATGGGTGTACAAAACCAAATTTAACCCAGATGGCACCATTTCTAGATATAAGGCTAGGTTAGTTGCAAAAGGTTTTCATCAAACTGCTGGTCTAGACTTTGAAGAAACCTTTAGTCCCGTGGTCAAACATGCAACAGTTAGAATTATTTTAGCTCTAGCAGCTACTTTTGGTTGGCAACTCCAACAATTAGATGTCAAAAATGCTTTCTTACATGGAGTTTTAAAAGAGACTGTTTACATGAGTCAACCTCAAGGTTTTGTACATCCCAAATTTCCACATTATGTTTCTAAAATGCACAAATCCATATATGGCCTCAAACAGGCCCCAAGAACATGGTTTGAAAGCTTTACAACTCATATTTATTCTCTGGGTTTTACAAATACTGCTGCTGACACTTCACTCTTTCTCAAATGTCATAATGGCAAGGTTATTATCTTGTTACTTTATGATGATGACATTATTATCACTGGAGTGATCCTGAATATATTGCAACTCTTGTCTCACAACTTCAATCTGTGTTTGACATGAAAAACCTTGGTGATCTCACTTACTTTCTTGGTCTATAAATTCAGAGATCTGATTCTGGCATTGCTATACATCAATCTAAGTACATTTCAGACCTCTTGCTTAAGTTCAATATGCAGGATTGCAAACCCAGTCCTACTCCTGTACCTGCTGGTACTAAATATCATGCTGCCTCTGGTGAGATATTTTCAAACCCTACTCTGTTTAGACAATTGCTTGGTTCTCTTCAATATCTTACATTCACTAGACCTGATATTAGTTTTGCTGTTAATCACTTATGCCAATTTATGCATAATCCCACTGATCTACATTAGATGGGAGCCAAGAGAATCCTTAGATATCTCCAAGGCACAAAAAATTATGGTTTATTTTATACTTCTGGATATTTACCTGTTCATGCTTTTAGTGATGCTGACTGGGCTGGCAATCCCACTGATAGGAGAAGCACCACTGGGTTTGTGATTTTTCTTGGTAATAACCCCATTCATTGGGGTGCAAAAAAACAACCTACTGTTTCTAGATCTTCAGCTGAAGCTGAGTATAGGAGTTTAGCAACTACTGGAGCTGAAATTTGTTGGATCAAAATGATTTTGTGCTTTCTTAAAGTTCCAATACCTCAAGCTCCTTCTATTCAATGTGACAGTAAATCTGCAATTGCCATGTCAGCTAACCCAGTTCTTCATTCTAAAACTAAACATATTGATTTAGATTATCATTTTATTAGAGAAAAAGTGTTTCTTAAGCAACTTACTGTCAATTTTGTGTCAAGTGCAGATCAGGTAGCAGACATCTTCACTAAGGGGCTGCTAGGTGATCATTTTGCACACTTAAGAGATCAACTCATGGTGAGACCACTTCAGCTTGAGGGAGGCAATTTCACTGCTGCTGCTGCCATTCTGATTTCAAGAAGTTCAAGAAACCCCAAGCTTCAGACACCACCTGCAACATTGTTTCAGAAGAACACCAAATTGCACCCAGAAACCCAGAAGTGTTCAAGCAATTTTCAGCTTCAAAAACTGCACACAAAGTGGTGTCCAAAAATCACCTACAATGCCAAATTGCAACAAGCAAATAACAGTTCATCTCAGAAGCTGCAAAGAACTCCTCTCAACAATTCCAAGAGATCAAAATACCACATTCAACAAGGTACTACTGCAATGCCTTTAAAATTTGGCTTCTTTGATTCAAGTGATGGTGTTGCTCCCAGCTGCAACAAATATCTTTCTGCTTCCTCTCCCAGATCTCCATATTTGACTTTTGGAACTTTCTCTCTCACTTTTGTTCACGGATTAACTCACAACAAACAATAATCACAAACTGTCTATTGTTTGAGAGGGCATATTAGAGTAAATGGGAAAGTTTGTAATTTACCTAAAGTGTGTGGAGGGGTTTCTGTGTAATTTCCGTAAATTGAGTTGCCTGGCTATAATTTGTGTAACGGTCACTTACCATAGTTGGGTAAGTGACCCTGGTTAGGTTGTGAGTATATACACTCACTAAACTGTGATTAGGGTTTAGGCCGAATGATATTCCATCAAATATGATTTTCTCTCTGCATCTTCATCTTCTTCGATTGATTTCTGCAAAACCCTAACGGGTTCTTTCAAAAGTTACCTGTTTCCCAACATATTTTGCATTCTGATTATAGTTTCGTTTTCTTCCATTGTAAAGTTCCCGAGCTTGAGGCCTGGCCTTATATAGTTCATCCATCTCAGCCTGCAACTATTACCGCTCCGCAACAAACCTAGAAATTAACAGAAGAATTGAACGAGTGTTGCCAAAAAAACACGAAACAATTTGACCTGGTGAATAGCTGGCATACCTGCAGGTTCTGGCATCTTGGACCAGTTCCAGATGCCATATCTCTTGATATATGCTTTGAGCTTCTCATCTTCTTCAGGAGTCCATAAGGCTCTCCTCAAGCCCATCTTCTTCTTAGAAGCTCTTTAATACAGACAATGTTCTGGTTTAGATTTTCGAAGTCCTCAAATCTATATACAAAAAGGAACATCTAATGCCTAACTTTATATCGAGTTTCTGTAATCATGATGATGCAAGTGATTCTTTACTAGAAGAACTGAGGAAGAAAATAAGAGTGGAGAGTATGGTGGGTCATTTAATATTTCTTCTATAATACATTGCGACAATATTAAAGAACTATCAAATTGTTAATTAGTATCATCATTAACTGATGTGAAAAGATGAAACTGTGCACATAATACAAGTCGAATGAAGAGCCTTAATTTACAAACACTTGCTTTTTGCCTTTTCTAAACATGGAAAATAACCATTTCCTCTTACCTACTTGCCTTCGAACCTAAAGTACACTGAGTTTCTGACTCCTAACAATTTAGTTACACCATATCTCTAATAGAAATTACAAGTTTTGCGAATAGGCTTTCAGATTATAGAAGTTCAAGATTATGGTATAGTAACAAAAATTGAAAAAAAAAATTCGATGTCTGTGTAGTCATACTGCAGCCTTCCAGAGGGGAACTGTGAAGCAAAACTTGACAGAATTATGTTTTATTTAGAAAGATCGTTTGTCCTATGCACCCTGTTGGGTATTTGATTCAAAATTTAGCATTGAAAATTTGACTAAGCAATAGGTATACAAACGGAGCAAACTAATTGAAGCATATGACCAAAGATGCTTGTGGGGGCCATGTGCATGTGTGGTTGTTCAGTGATGTATTTGGGGAAAGGTTCAAAGTCGGCTGGGCATGCATGTGTAGCATTAAGTGTTTTAGCCGGTAATGACTTCTTTTGGCTATAGGTTCTTTTTTGGGTCAAAGCTAATTGGTGTCCTTATTGTTCTAGGAAAGCAACTTGGACGTCTTTGTTAATTTTAATGGGTAGTCTCATTATTTGTTTAGGAAACAAATAATTTTGGATAGATACATTCCTAGTTTGTTTAGGATTGTTTTTTGGTGATTATTTTGGCCCCAAGTTTTGTACTACTATATAAGTAAATGCTAGGGTCAAGACTTTGGGGTGTGCTTGTAATTGGTATTATCTTATCATCAATAAATTGGTTGGTTTGGCCGTGGATGTAGCTAGTCTCAAAACTAGTGAACCACGTAAATTCTTGTCTTCTTGATCTTGTTTGTTCTTGCTTTCTCTTGTCTCTCACGTATTGGAAATCCTAACAAGTGGTATCAGAGCCAGGTTCGCTGAGTCTCAAGAGAAGCTATGGTGAGTTCGATGATCAAGATTGATCGATTCGATGAGAAGAATAGTTTTAGTCTCTGGAAAATCAAGATGCGTGCTCTCTTGAAGCAGCAAGATCTGTGGTTGCCATTGGCTATCAAGGATGACACAGATACTAGCACTTCGGCGTTTGTGAAGATGGAGGAGAAGGCGCATTCGACGATCATGTTGTGCCTCGCGGACGACGTGATTACTGGGGTTGCAGATCAGATACCGCAACTGGATTGTGGACAAAGTTGGAGGATCTCTACGCGAAGAAATCTGTGGCCAACAAATTGATGTTGAAACAGCGGCTATTCAGTCTTCGGATGGTTGAAGGTACGCGTATTGGTGATCACTTAGACACTCTTAACACTATATTGCTTGAACTGCGCAATAGTGATGAGATTGTTAGTGATGTTGACGCGGTATTGATTTTATTGGTTTCCTTGCCACCATCTTTTGAGGGTTTCGTTCAATCGTTTGTTATTGGAAAAGAAACGATAACCCTAGAGGAAGTTAGGTCGGCTCTTCATTCGAGAGAATTAAGGCACAAGGCGGTTGGTAAGGACGATCATGCTTCTGGAGCGTTGATTGTTAGGAGAGGAAAAGGTAACGGATATAGACGAGGTGGATCCGACTTACCTTCGGACGTATGTGCTTTTTTGCAGACAGAAAGGTCATTGAAAGAGGGAGTGTCCCAAGAATCGTACGTCTGTAGCTATCGCTTTAGGGGGAGGAGGAGGGACAACACCCGAGGACGATGATGCTCTCTAGGCCCCTCGGGGGCGGTTCGGGCTCCGTGCATGGAGCATGGGCACGTGTTATTGGGCACGTGGTTTGGTGGCGCGATTGGATCATGGATTGGCGCGCTTCGGTTATTGGTTTTGCGCATTGGTGCGGGTGGCGGCGCAAATTTTCATGACATAGTTTGATAGACACTTTGTTGCGAAGTGTCATTGACGCAACGTTAGAGTATGCATTAGTCATGGTGCATTGAAGAGGCGTTTGTTGGAACGCATTGGGAGTGTGTTCGATTTCCGCAAATTGGGAATACACTCGGGATTGAGTTTGTTGATGAGAAGAATTGGTTCGTTCGCTATGGGATTTTGAATCAAGGGGGAGGTTTGTTGGGTATTTGATTCAAAATTTAGCATTGAAAATTTGACTAAGCAATAGGCATACAAACGGAGCAAACTAACTTGAAGCATATGACCAAAGTTGCTTGTGGGGGCCATGTGCATGTGTGGTTGTTCAGTGATGTATTTGGGGCAAGGTTCAAAGTCGGCTAGGCATGCATGTGTAGCATTAAGTGTTTTAGCCGGCAATGACTTCTTTTGGCTATAGGTTCTGTTTTGGGTCAAAGCTAATTGGTGTCCTTATTGTTCTAGGAAAGCAATTTGGACGTCTTTGTTAATTTTAATGGGTAGTCTCATTATTTGTTTAGGAAACAAATAATTTTGGATAGATACATTCCAAGTTTGTTTAGGATTTTTTTTTTGGTGATTACTTTGGCCCCAAATTTTGTACTACTATATAAGTAGATGCTAGGGTCAAGATTTTGGGGTGTGCTTGTAATTGGTATTAGCTTCTCATCAATAAATTAGTTGGTTTGGCCGTGGATGTAGCTAGTCTCAAAACTAGTGAACCACGTAAATTCTTGTGTTCTTGATCTTGTTTGTTCCTGCTTTCTCTTGTCTCTCACGTATTGGAAATCCTAACACCCCCCCCCCTTCTCTCTCCTTATGGGTAGGAGTCTGATTTTTCATTTATTTATTTAAATGAAGGCAAGATCATGCATGCCACCCTAGCACCTGGTAGGTTCTTCAACAACAAAAATATAGAAATGATATTACTATCCTCTTACAAATGTGTTCCTCTTATGGAACTGAAGAAAACACTCTGTTCGCTGTGCAAAACTAGGTTGGGATATGTCTGAGGACATCTTTTTTCTTTTTTTAGAAAATTTAAGGATGTAGTTAGCTAATTACTATACCTAATTACTATAATAATGTAATGTGCAGGTGACGTCATTCATAAAATTATGATTATCCAATGTGACGTTTATCCTTTGGACCGAAAGGTCATTAGTACTATATTATGTTGTCTAAACCGAGAAGTTGGGACCTCGGCAGATGAGGAATCAAAGAAGTTGTGCTTGATGCATTTAATTAATTAAAAATTTCATATAAGACAAATATTATTAAAAGTTATTAGCAGACAAGAGTCAAAATTGGTGATCAAAAGTCAATGGAGTCAAGATTCAAAGAAGAAGTCAAAGTCAAAGCTGGAAAATGAAGTCAACATTGAGTTCTATCATATTTTGGTGCCTTTTGGTATTTTCCAGAACTTGAGTTGCTATTTTATATTTCCCAAAAGAGTTGTTTAAAACTCCTCTAAACCTTGCTGGGTTCTTTTCCAAATTATTCAAAGTCTGTGGAAATATTGTAATTAGTGGATCTTCATCTATGGCTGAGATCTTCTCATGTTCAATCCAACGGCTCAAATTGTGACCGTTTGGATTCAGGCTATATAAGCCTCGCGGCTCTAGGGTTCATGTACTCTGTCTTCTCTGCAACAATGGCAGCGAAGCTCTGCCAAAATTATCAATGAAATTATTCTCTTTTTGTTCCCTTTTCTGGGTTGTTTATCTTTCACATCTTTGAATTCTCTTTGGAATCATTGATTCCTTTCATGGTATCAGAGCCATGGCTTTGTCCACTGCTCAAAATCAGGGTTCTACAAACCCTTTCTATGTCCTCTCTCAAATCCACAACCTTGTTCCCTTTAAATTAGACAACAACAACTATCTGATCTGGAAATATCAGGTCACATCTGTTCTGAAAACTCAATCGCTCTTTGGTTATGTTGACGGCACAAAGATCTGTCCGTCCGAATTCCTAGCCGATGACCATGGTGAGGCGACGGAGAATCGGAATCCGGCGTATGAAGTCTGGGTGGCTCAAGATCAGATGGTTCTCACTCTTCTCACAGCAACACTCACACAAGAGGCTCTGGTTCAAATCGTGGGTAAGCAATCTTCTCGTGACGTTTGGGTTTCACTCGAAAACAGGTACTCCTCTCTCACTCGCTCAAATATCATGCAACTGAGATCTGAACTTCAAACGATTCGTAAGAAATCGGAATCTATTGATGAATACATGCAAAGACTCAAAACCCTAAGAGACAAACTCTCCTCTGCTATGGTTCACACTGATGATCAAGATATGATTATATATGCTCTTCATGGTCTTCCTCCTGAATATAACTCCTTTAGATCTGGTATTCGTGTTACTATGTCTCTTGCTCCTGATAAAATTACATTTGAAGAACTGCATGTCTTGTTGAAAGCTGAGGAACAAATGATTGAGTCTCAAACTGTTATATCCTCTGATTTGGTTGGAAATGCTGCTTACATGTCTATTGGTACTCAATCTGAGTCTTACTATGGGAACAATCGTGGTAGAGGAGGCAACTCCAATGGGACTGGTTATGGTAGAGGTCAAGGGTCTGTGAATCAAAGTCAAAACCCTAATTCAAACAGAGGTCAAGGGTCAGGGTTCTTCAGTCAAAACCCTAACCCTAATTATGGTCAAAGGTCAAGTCTAAACCCTAATTCAAATTATGGTCAAGGGTCAGGAACTCAAGGTCAAACCTATAATTCAAACTACTTTGGTAGAGGAGGAAACAACAGGGAGGTAGAAGTTTTGAAAACCAAAGAGGGGGAAGAACTGGGTATAACAGAGGTCCTTCCAAAAGCAGAGATAGCAATGGTAATCCTCTAACCTGTCAAATATGTGGCTATGATTACCACTCTGCCATAGATTGCTGGCATAGAATGGATCATGCCTTCCAAGGAAAGAAACCTCCTACCCAGTTAACTGCTATGAACACTGTGACTGTGGCTGATCCTTCTCCAAGCATCTCTCCAAACTACTGGTTGACTGATTCTGGTGCCAACAATCATATGACTTCTGACTTTGCAAACCTTTCTGTGAGCTCTCCTTATCATGGGTCTGATCAAGTTGCAGTGGGTAATGGTAATACCCTGGCCATAAATCACTCTGGTACTGCCTTTCTTAACACCCCAAATCATTCTTTTCAATTAAACAAAACTCTACATGTCCCAAATTTATCTGCTAACTTAGTCTCTGTTTATCAACTTTGCAAACAACACAACTGTGCCTTCTATTTTGATGCTGATTCTTTTTATATCCAGGACAAAACTCTGGGCAAAGTTCTATACCAAGGGTTGAGTGAAAATGGTCTCTATCCCATACACACTCATCCCTTCTCTCATGTCTCTGAAGTCAAAGACCCTGTCAAGACTGCCTATCTAGGAAAAACTGTCATGTCTCCTATCTGGCATGCCAGATTAGGACATCCCTCTGAAGATGTTTTAAAACTTGTTTTTATTTCTGCTTCTAATTTATGCAAAGACTTAAAGTTATGTGATATTTCTTCAAGTTCCTTATGTGAACACTGTGTGAAAGGCAAAATGACTAGACTGCCTTATAAATCTTCTCTTTCTGCTTCTAAAAATTCTCTAGATATTATACACAGTGATGTTTGGGGTCCTGCTAGTACCAAATCTTATCATGGTTACAGATTTTATGTGCTCTTTATTGATGATTATTCCAAATTTACTTGGCTATTTCCTCTACATCACAAGTCTGAGGTTGCTTCTGTCTTTGATAAATTCAAAACTCAAATAGAACTCCAACTTGGTAACAAAATTAAAATTCTGAGATCTGATGGTGGTGGTGAATATATATCTTATGTGTTTCATCAATATTTGCAAAATCATGGCATTATTCATCAAAAATCATGTCCTTACACTCCTCAACAAAATGGAGTAGCTGAAAGAAAACACAGACATATTGTTGAAACAGCTGTTACAATGATGATAAATGCTTCTTTACCTAATTATTTGTGGTATCATGCTTTCACTGCTGCTGTTTATCTTATCAATTGCATGCCAAGCAAAAACACTTTCAATAAATCTCCTTGGGAGCTGCTTTATAAAACAATTCCAGATTATTCAAAATTCAAAGTCTTTGGGTGTGCCTGTTATCCTTATCTAAGACATTATAATGTGTCTAAACTTGATCCCAAATCAACTCAATGTGTTTTTCTTGGTTATGCACAAAACTATAAGGGTTATGTTTGCTTTGACAACTCTGCACAAAAATTTTTTATAAGTAGAGATGTAATTTTTGATGAACACATTTTTCCTTATCAGAAAAGTCAAAATGTAAGTGTTGACAAAATTAATGATTTCAAAATAGGAGACATATCTGTCACACTTCCAGATACTGCATTTAATTCTTCCTCTGATTTCATGCATTCACCTGACTTAAATGCCAGTGCTGACACTACACACATTAATGCTTCTAATTCAAACATTAATGTGTCTGCTCCTAATCTTCCATTTACTGACTTATCTTCTGATGTTATGACAGGTGCACTGAATGAGAACTCTTCTACTCTTGATCCTAGTCATACACCTGATACAGAATACACTACTACTCTTGATCATGCCAATCTAACTGATAAGAACAGTGCTACACCTGTCTCTGGGAGCCACCAAGCTCAGGTGGAGCTAGACCCTGTTCCAGCTCTGCAGCCGGGCAATACAAATTCAAATGATGCCTCCCACACAGAAGCTGATGAAACAACAAATGTCCCAACCCCAGGCTTGGCAACTGAACAGGTGTCTACAACTCTTCCAGCTGGTGGCCATCCCATGCAGACAAGAAGCAAGTCTGGGATTGTCAAAAAGAAAGTGATTGGATTCACAGCCACTTCTGGTAACTCTGATATCTCTCCTTTCTTAAATGATCCTACTTGTTTTAGTGAAGCTAGAAAACATTCTCAGTGGCTTAATGCAATGGCTGAAGAATTTTCTAGCCTCCAACAGCAAAACACCTGGACCCTAGTACCTCCTCCCAACAATGCAAATATTGTTGGGAACAAATGGGTCTTGAGGACAAAATATAACCCAAATGGCACCATATCTAGATACAAAGCTAGATTGGTTGCCAAGGGGTTCAATCAAACACCTGGCATTGACTTTGAAGAAACTTTCAGTCCTGTTGTTAAACATGCAACTGTTAGAACTGTTATTGCTCTAGCTGCTTCCATGAAATGGCCTCTGAATCAACTTGATGTCAAAAATGCCTTTTTACATGGTCACTTGAGAGAAACTGTTTATATGCAACAACCTCCTGGATTCAAAGATCCACTTCATCCCCATTTTGTGTGCAAGTTAAACAAAGCCATATATGGTCTCAAACAGGCACCTAGAGCCTGGTTTGAGAGGTTCACTAGTTTTATTCTATCACTTGGTTTTGTTGCATCTGTGGCTGACACCTCCATGTTTATTAGATACACTACTCATCCTCAATCTATTACTGTCTTGTTATTATATGTGGATGACATTATTTTAACTGGAAATGATACTACTTACATGAATTATCTTGTGTCCAAACTTGGCACTGAGTTTAGTATGACTGATCTGGGTCCTTTAACCTATTTTCTGGGTTTAGAAATTCAAAGATCTGCAAAAGGCATTTTTATACATCAACACAAATACATCAATGATTTACTTCTTAGATTTAATATGATGTCCTGCACTACTTGTGACACTCCTACTACCTCTGGTATTAAATACCATGCTCATGATGGTGCTTTGCTTGAAAATCCAACTCCTTTCAGACAACTGTTAGGAGCTCTTCAATATTTGACTTTTACAAGACCTGATATATGTTTTGCTGTCAACCATCTTTGCCAATTCATGCATATGCCTACAACTCAGCATCTCATTGGTGCCAAAAGAATTCTGAGGTATTTGAAAGGCACTATAAATGAAGGAATTTTTTACAACTCTGGTTCTCTTAATTTGCAAGCTTACTCTGATGCAGATTGGGCTGGTAACCCAACTGACAGAAGAAGCACCACTGGATTTGTCATATTTCTGGGAAATAACCCTATTCACTGGGCTGCTAAAAAGCAACCTACTGTATCCAGATCTTCTGCTGAATCTGAATACAGAGCTCTTGCCACCACAACAGCAGAACTTTGTTGGTTTCAGTATTTATTTCATGATCTTCATATTTTTATGCATCAACCTCCTACATTATTTTGTGACAATGAATCAGCTATTGCAATGACTGCAAATCCTGTTATGCATGCTAGAACAAAACACATTGAACTAGATTACCATTTTGTTAGAGAAAAATGTTTAAAGAAACAATTACTGGTTGCATATGTTCATTCTGCAGATCAGCTGGGAGACATCTTCACCAAAGGACTAGCGGCACTTCCATTTCATTATCTTAAGCACAAACTGATGGTGTCTCAACCACCATCAGTTTGAGGGAGGGTATTAGCAGACAAGAGTCAAAATTGGTGATCAAAAGTCAATGGAGTCAAGATTCAAAGAAGAAGTCAAAGTCAAAGCTGGAAAATGAAGTCAACATTGAGTTCTATCATATTTTGGTGCCTTTTGGTATTTTCCAGAACTTGAGTTGCTATTTTATATTTCCCAAAAGAGTTGTTTAAAACTCCTCTAAACCTTGCTGGGTTCTTTTCCAAATTATTCAAAGTCTGTGGAAATATTGTAATTAGTGGATCTTCATCTATGGCTGAGATCTTCTCATGTTCAATCCAACGGCTCAAATTGTGACCGTTTGGATTCAGGCTATATAAGCCTCGCGGCTCTAGGGTTCATGTACTCTGTCTTCTCTGCAACAATGGCAGCGAAGCTCTGCCAAAATTATCAATGAAATTATTCTCTTTTTGTTCCCTTTTCTGGGTTGTTTATCTTTCACATCTTTGAATTCTCTTTGGAATCATTGATTCCTTTCAAAAGTTTCATAAGAAATATTCATTAATATGAATCAATACCCTTAAAGTAGTCTTAACTCTTGGTTAATTCCTCTGCAGCAGAAACAACCAAACAAAAACAAACAAAAACTCTTGGTTAATAACATTTAATAAATAAAGAGAACTAGCAAATTGTAATAATTTATCTGGATAGCTGACAAAGTGACAACAGTAGCCAACCAACTAGCGACCTGCAACAATTTTAGGTAATGTCAATATAGATAACTTTACAGAGTTTTTATATGGCAATATAGTGCAAAATATTTGCATGTGCATAGCCAAAATATTGATAGTTGTAAAATTCTAAAACTTGGAGTTTTTATATGGCAGTGTACTTTGACATCGCTTCTATAACATCATCAGTGAACAAGTTGGGAGCACATATAAAAATTTCCAAAAACTCGTGTATTGGTTCTTTCTTAAACGAATGAGAGAAATTCTACCATTTTAAATTAACGGGGCACTATCAACGCTTGCTCGGTTTTCTCATATATCATTGTTAGACACAAAGAAATGTTGATGAAGAATGATGCGGGGCTTTGGTGTCTTTTCCAGAAGATTTGTTGCTGCTGTTAAAGAAAGGAAACTATTGGGGTCTTTTTCATATTTCCAAAAGGTCATTCTGCAAGACCATACAAATTCAGTTGTCACCTGAGTGTTTTTTGTCATTTTGCTATTTCATCCAACGGCTCAAATTGAGTCCGTTGGATTCCTTGTATCAATCTCTCTTTCTCAACAATTAGGGTTAAGTTGATTTTGCCTCATTTTGTGTTAGCCAATTTCTGGCGATTTCTCTCTATGAAAAGGTTGTTCATCTTCACCCATTTTCTGGGTTTCTATCTATGAATCTTATTTGTTATTGTTGAATCTCTTTGATTCTTTCAATCATAACTTCCATTGTTGTAAGATGCCAGATGACTATATGTTTGTGTGTGTTATCAAGTACTGTATTTATAAAAAAAAAGTTGTTAGCAAACGTATTTATGTAGCCCTAAGTGGATTAAGCTTTTTGAGAGTTTTCTATACTCTACAAAAAGTTGATTGAAGTCTTAGACCAACAATTTTGGGCATTGAAAAGTTGACTTCCGGAGGCCAGCTGCTATTTTTTCATAATATTTTTTTTGAGGAAATTTTTTCATAATATTGTATAGTGTTAAGAGAGATCTAAAATATTATGAAAAGATTAACACATTTTCTTATCATATCTTTAGCTAAATCAGTCGGCCAAAGTGAATTGAAGAGTAGT
Organism: Linanthus parryae; assembly: GCA_023055425.1. Taxonomy (NCBI): domain Eukaryota; kingdom Viridiplantae; phylum Streptophyta; class Magnoliopsida; order Ericales; family Polemoniaceae; genus Linanthus; species Linanthus parryae. The sequence goes on from JALGPY010000017.1 coordinate 1,115,713, forward strand.
GCACTGTGAAGATTTTGGCAAAATGGATGTAGTGTTTAGGATCTTAAATGTAGACTTTAAATGTTTTCAATTTATGCTAACAATTTCTTATACCTTGAGCTACCATTCTTATGTCAAAAAATAAAGAAACAAAAATGACAAGTTCAATCTTGGTAAAAGTGGAATTTCGGGTACATTTTTATAAGTAATTAATACTATTGCACCGTTGATCTGCTCTTTCTTTATTCTATAATACTTAGTTTTTCTATTTCTTACTACCGTGAGCAACTGGTCCTATGTCACAAGTGACGAGTTCAATCTCAGTAAAAGTCTAAATTTGGTAGTTTTTGATAAGTAAATAATTCTACTGCACCTTTGATCAGTCTCTTTCACAATCGCTTCAAAGTACTGCCATGAAGATAATTTTTTTCAACAGGAAATCGTATTATCCAAGTTTCTAATCTTCGATCGAAAAAGTTCGTTTTTCGGCAATTACATTTTTGATCCATTTGTTTGGACCATAGCAGACCTTAATTGAAAAACCTTTTCTAGGAGATAATTGAAAAACTTAAGAAAGTGAAAGCCAACCAATGAAATCGTCGAATTGTGGTTGTCAACATAATCACTCATTAATCATTATCAAAAGACTAGGGTATCAAGTAATAATAAATAATTTTCTCGCATGTTAATTAATGTGCTTCAGAGATTAATAAATAACTTTCCTAGTCGTTCAATGGGCTAGGGAATCAAGTAACTCAATATATATATGCTAACACACGTCATAATTCATCTTCTTTTCACCTAATTAAAAGAAATCCCACATGGGCGTCTTTTCTTAGGAAAATATGACTTATTGATAGCCTAAAAATGAAGGAGGGTGCTTGGAAACAAAATATTCCATTAGAAGTTCATTCGAGGAAGGTACTTTCCTTAACTGAAACTACAAGAAACGATTTTCAGCTCGACTTTAATCACATTTTGTTATTGAATTTATCACTGACGAGATATATTATATATTTTACACCAATGAAAAAAATATTATGCTTAGTTAATTAATTTCACTTGTGGTTATCACTTGCAGTACGAGCTGAGAACATGCACGTGACTACTTAGCTTTAGCAGATAATTGAAGTTCCAAATATTGGTGTGGGTGAAAGGAAGACAAAAGTTAAGTGCCGGGATTTCTATTAATCTTCATATGCTAAAATTAAGATAGTGGATTGGCAGATTAAGATGGCGGATTGGCAGCTTGGTGTCGCTCCCACAACCGGACTATATTGCAAGTTGAACACTATTCAAAGTTTTTTTTTTTTCCTCTAACTCAATATTATCAATCCTCGCATCAAAATAGTGTGTGAACAATATAGAAGTGGCGTCATTTGCAACTATCATCGATGATGTGCATTCACGGAATGAAGCATCATAATACACTATTTTATCCAGCAAGTTGCATCTAGTGTTAATTTAAAAAATATTGCTGACAAAAATACAGTACCTTAATTTGTTCTTATTCCAGTGTTTTATGTGGATTGCCCTGGATGACCAGATCATTGGTCGCAACGACGCAAAATAATGTGGAAATTTATCACATGTTATATCTTAATAGTCATAAATCTATACCACTTGATAATAAAAAGTTTAAATAATTGATGCAGTTGCTTTGCTTGTATACTAACATAGTAAAACTGCATCTCAGTCCGAGGCACTGTTCATGGTCTTTGTGTTTCACACAAGAAACTTCGTCAGTCCCCATGAATGCATCCAAAAATGCATGAAAGGTACGGCTTAATGTACATTCTTCCTCTGATCAATGAAGATAAATGCTTAAATCGACCCTTTGGAGTTCAAAATCTACTTTCATGGAGGGTCTTTCAATCGTATTTGTCGCTGATGGAGAACTAGAAAGGAAGGATTACAAAATGACTTATAAAAGAATCCATAATTTAGGGGCTGATTTGATGGATTGAAAAATAGAAGGTTCAATAGATTATGGGCTGATTTGATGGGATATTTGTGGAGTAAGGAACAAAAATAAATTCTTAGTTATGATTAGGATTTTCATACTTGTATTTACGGTATTAATTTACCATATGTTACAAGCCTATTGCCTATAAATAGGATGCCCTTCTCCTATTGTAAGCAGCTTATTAAGAATAAAGACTGAGTATTGAGAATTTCAGTTGAATCGAGAGTGATTCTAAGTATTGAATCTGAGTGATTCACTGATTGTGATAGTTTGTTCTCGGTGCATGCTGCATCAATTGGTATCAGAGCCAAACTTCAGTCCACCATCCACCGTCTTCCTCCGCTTATCCACTGCCTTACCGCCACTGCCGCTGCTGAAACAACCCGGATCCTACGGTTCCTGCTAGTACAACTTAACGATAATCCAAGAATAATTTATTAAAATAAAATGAGAAAACCTTCCTTACATTATTAAACCAGAAAGTTAAACATTGTCTTAAAATAAGAAACTGAAACTACAATGTTATTGACTAGAAAAGATCTAAACTCCAACTCGTGCGCGCGATTCCCCCAGCTTATTCTTGACCTGCGGGTTTTGAAATAGCGAAAGCCGACCGCAGAAAAATTTTAATTAGTAAAAACTAAGTAAGATATACCACAATATGTAAAACAGAGTTTTGGCTAAAAACAATAACACACGATTTGCTAAAATCTCATTTAAAATATGATGATGAAATTTGATAAACTCAGTGGTAGTAACCCGAAGATGGAGAGATTTCGAGCATATATAACAGTAATCAAGATCCAGACTTTAATGTTCAGTTTGGTTGAGGCATAACACGAGCCCCAACGAGTACGATGTGGACAGAGAGGTCACGATGGAATAAATAATAATAATGGGGTATTGCCCCGGACGTTAGTAGATAGCCCTTCGCTATCCCGCCCGCCATCCCAATTCACCCAGGGCGTTTGTAGGTAGCCCGACACTACCCCGCCCATCACATAGCTAAAGGACCTTAAGTGTCGACACCCCTATACAGTTGTGACCCACACATGCATAGGTAGTAATTGTTGCGTGAACGAAAAGGTGTTAATATAGGATTATGTGATATTGTAGATTCAGAATTCGTAGGAGACGAATTCGTTGAGGACCCCTACTACTAGCTGCGTGCTTGCTTGTGTGTGAAGCTCTATCTGTTTTCAGGTAAGTTTATGCGCACAATACTTTAACTATCAAAATGTTTCTTGGCGTGTGTACTTGTGTTTCAAACAACGGTTTAAAGTCTTGAAATTTGAGAATCTCTATTGCAAATATTCTTTTGGAAGATATGTGGTTACTTCTGAATTTCGAACCGATGTTTACAAAATGATCTTGTGGAATATAAATGAACGATAAATGATATGGGGCGATGTACAGAGGATGTGTGTGAAGGCTACGGCCGGAGGCGCACGTGAGACGACCTCCTAGGGTTTAGGGTTTAGGGTTTCTTTACCTCAACTATTATTTTATATTTAAACACCACTATCTTCTTAATAGATATGTACAATAATCGTGCAACTAGTAGCTAGTGAAATATAACTTGTTGGGGGATTATGTGGGGAATTTCACTTGCATTTCATATAGGACTTTTAAATTGCGAAATTGTTGTATGGATGAATATGTGTTGATATAGAACGATGTGACATTGTAGATTCCGAGTTCGTAGGAGGAGAGTTCGTTGAGGACCCCTACTTCTAAGTTTCCGTGCTGCTTGCGTTGAAGTTCTCTCTTTCCATTTCCAAGTAAGTTATATGCACAATACCTTTAAATTATCAAAATGTCTCTTGGCGTGTGTTATCTTTCAAAATTTCTCATGAACTACTAGAATTGTGATACTAGAAAATTCGACAAGTCTTGAATCCCTTTTTTTTTTGCAAATGAAACTTTGAAAATTTGTGGTTACTTGTGAACAACTCGAAATTTATGTGAAATGATAATTGGACGATAATAGAATTGGGAACGATGTGCAGAGGATGCGCGTGAAGGCCAATGGCCGGGAACACCTATGTGTGATTTCCCTAGGGATCTTACCCTCTTATTTATCGTGGAATCTATGAGTACTACCTATGCAAGTTTAGGTCACGACTGTATAGGGGTGCCGGCACTTAAGGTCTCATTAGAATGGTTAGGGCGGGATAGCGAAGGGCTATCTACTAACGTCCGGGGCAATACCCCATTATTATTATTTATTCCATCGTGACCTCTCTGTCCACATCGTACTCGTTGGGGCTCGTGTTATGCCTCAACCAAACTGAACATTAAAGTCTGGATCTTGATTACTGTTATATATGCTCGAAATCTCTCCATCTTCGGGTTACTACCACTGAGTTTATCAAATTTCATCATCATATTTTAAATGAGATTTTAGCAAATCGTGTGTTATTGTTTTTAGCCAAAACTCTGTTTTACATATTGTGGTATATCTTACTTAGTTTTTACTAATTAAAATTTTTCTGCGGTCGGCTTTCGCTATTTCAAAACCCGCAGGTCAAGAATAAGCTAGCTGGGATGGAAACGCACACGAGCTAAGGAGTAGTGACACGCTAGCAAATAAGTAGTAGTTGTTTCGTTTTGTTTAAGACATGTTTACCTTTGTGTTTAATAATGTAAGGAGGGTTTCTCCTTTACTTTTATTTCAATAAAGCACTTTGGATTTCGTTAAGTTGTACTAGTGAGGAACCGTAGGTTCCCGGGTTGTTTCAGCTGCTTTACCAACGCTGCCTCGCTGTCACTACTGCAGCTACTTCGCCGCCAGATCCACTGCCACTGTCACACCAACGCTTCCTCTTCGCTGTTACGCCAACGCTGCCTCGCCGCCACTTCCACTTCCTTGAAGCCAATGCCACGGCTTCTGCCTTGACGACACGGTTGCTGCCTCACCACCCAGTCGCTGACGCCATCCGAAATCCAGACGATTGCAGACCACCAACCAGCCAAATTTGACTGCTTCAGAGGCCCAAACCTAATCAGATATGTCTAACCTCACACAACTTCGCCAGCGTTTGTAACACAAATACATAATGATGGACCTGAGACCTACTTGGTTGAAGTTGCAACCTATTTGGTTGAAAGAGAGAACACTTACCGAGCAATTGGCGGATGTTGCAAGTAAGTTGTTGCCTCCTCCATCATTGACCCATGAAGTGCTCATTTTACTTGATCGACTTGAACACTTGCTAAGTAAAGTCGATCAATCTCCATCAAATGAGTTGCATAAAGTTCTCTCTCCATATGTTCATTTGTTGGTTCAAGAAGACCTCTTCAAACATCCGGACAATGATGTGAGGATCGCGGTAATTACTTGCATTTGCGAGTTAATAAGAATTACGGCCCCAGTTATGCCATATGATGATGAAAAAATGAAGGATATCTTTGAGCTCATCCTATTTTCTATGGGAAGTTTATCCTATCTTTCAGGTCGGGCTTACGCGAAAGCAATCAATATTCTCAATATGGTGTCCGCTACAAGATTATTTGTGTTCATGCTCGATCTCGAGTGCAATGATTTGATAGTTTCCACGTTTCATTCATTCTTCACCGTCATTAAACCAGAGCATCCATCATCGGTGTTTGAAGATATGGAGAATATCATGAGTATGATGCTCAACGAAAGCGATGACATTTCGAGTGCGCTACAAGATTATTTGTGTTCATGCTCGATCTCGAGTGTGATGATTTGATAGTTTCCACGTTTCATTCATTCTTCACCGTCATTAAACCAGAGCATCCATCGGTATTTGAAGATATTGAGAATATCATAAGTATGTTGCTCAACGAAAGCGATGACATTTCAACTGAGTTGATGTCCCCAGTTTTTGCTTGTTTGGAAGAAGGTAATAGCATTACAATGATAGCTCAAACTTTGGGACGGAAGGTTTTCGAGAATTGTTCTACAAGATTCATTCCCTATGTGGATCAAGCTAAGAATAGCACAATACTTGAAGATCAATTAACTCTAGAGGACAATTCTCGGAAGGGTTCTACCGCTAAAGATCCTGAGGTTTCATATGCTTTAATTGCTTGGATACCTAAGCCGATTGTGACAATTGCACAATGGAGCATAGTTACTATCCAAGCAAGCAAGTACACCATGTTGAGACCATCAAGACTCTCTGAAGCTGCATGGTTCTCTCGTTGCAGTAATTCATCTGAGCCATTGATCATATACCGCATCGAGTCACATGTTAGTACTTCAAAGGCAATGCGAGTGACCGATGCATCTGGATATGTTGGCCTATATCTTCACCCTAGTTGTGCCGACACTAGGACTTATCTTGATTTTGTTCCTAAAGGGGTACAAGTTCGGTCATTCGAATCTTTTGATTGCCTCAAAGCATGTGACCATATGAGTGTCAATCCTACTTTTCAGCTTCCGACCATCCCATCCAAAGAAGACACCAGAATTGGCTATACCTTTTTTTTTCCAAAGTTTTATCCTTACCACGAGATGATGAAGATCTATATGGGACTGATGGAGGCAAATATGTTTATCCATCTCGAGATTTAATTTGGAAGTATCTCATTTGTTGACTAGTTAACCATATCATTTTTATGACACTAGATCACAACGGTATCTTTTTTATCACCATATGAACCACCATTGTCACTCCAGAATAATCCCAAGTCTTTTGATAATTTTCTTCGGTATTTGGTCCATTGGGCTGGTCGTCCGAAATTTCTAGCTCGCGATAGAATTTTGAAGTATTTGGTGCATTGGATGAGTCGCTCCAAGTTTTTCTTTTCAACTCTACGGAGTAGAGTTTTCTCAAGCCAGGGAGAATGATGGAGAACTAGAAAGGAAGGATTACAAAATGAGTTATGGAAGAATCCATAATTTAGGGGCTGATTTGATGGATTGAAAAATGGAAGGTTCAATAGATTATGGGCTGATTTGATGAGATATTTGTGGAATAAGGAAAATAAATAAATTCTTAGTTATGATTAGGATTTTCATACTTTTATTTATGGTATTGATTTACCATATGTTACAAGCCTATTGCCTATAAATAGGATACCCTTCTCCCATTGTAAGCAACTTATTATGAATAAAGAAGGAGTATTGAGAATTTGAATTGAATCGAGAGTGATTCTAAGTATTGAATCTGAGTGATTCACTGATTGTGATAGTTCGTTCTTGGTGCGTGCTGCATCAGTCACTCTTCCTTATAACCAGAGATAAAAGCTTGTGAACGCAAGGATTTCTCATTTCTTTTAGTTCATACGAGCATTCGACAGTGTCATCATCTACAAGTATATTCATGTTATATATTCCTTATTTCCTATGCTGCACAAGTGTAGGATAGCCAAATGGTTCAAATTATTTTCTACCAGATTCCTCTCTTCACAAGCAATGTTTAAGAGCAGAGAAACATAGTCAACATTGCAAGAGACAATCTACATTCAGTATATCTGTTCTTTTACCTATTAATGTTACACAAGAAATTGTTCTGCATGACTAGAAATTTGATAGAAAGAAATATGCTGAGCTTGAATACCGGACTTCACATGGAAAAAGAGAATATATGTATCAAACACAAAATGACTAGGCAGAACAACACCATCAACATAAAAGGATGGAACTATATATAGGTTCCTACTTTTCGTACTCAAATAAAGAACACATGCATGGCCACTTCACAACTACTAAAACTTTGAGGATATAACTACCTACAAGGCTGCAACGTTACTCGAAATTAATAATAGCGTCTAAAATTGCACCCATATCTGCGGGGTTTGACCAAAGATCATTGTGAGGATCGTCATAAATTCCCAATGGGCTTTGAGGACCTGGCTCCCACCGATCACTGTAATAATTTGCAGAACCAGAATCATGACACGCCGGTTTTAGACTCTCCAAGTACAACATCTCCCAGAAATTATCGGTGACTACCTCTTTGTTCTGTTCAGTTTTAGAAGTTTCAATAGAAGCAGTATCTGATGATGAGCTAGGTCCATATAATGTTGGCGAAATGGAAACCTCACCTGAATCATATTTAGAAAGTAAGGCATTATCTACTTCCAGTGATTCAAATTTGTTCTCATTGCCACTCGTACCCGATATGTGTGTTTGTTTAATCAGTGGTTTTCCTGTGCGCTTTTTCAGGTGAGTGTGCCAGTGGTTTTTTATTTCATTATCGGTCCTCCCTGGTAGTGCTGCTGCAATTTTTGCCCATCTGAAAAAAGAGAAAACACATCAACATTAATTCATAATTAGAAGTTCAAATACTTTGTTTTGATATGAAATACTTAGTGGTAGTCATGATTATCTTCACTATACTACAAATCAACTCATAGTTAGCGTCCTCTACAACATTAACAATTTCAGAGTAGTATTTATACATGTTTCAGCATTTTAATCATAAAATAGTATCGTCTATTTTTTATGACTGATTTCTTCGAAATGTCATTGTGTGCTTAGCATCATGCATTTTTTTTAGTTTAAGGGATTGCCTTGCATAAACAACAACACAAAAAAGCTATAGCAGTTATAAGTAAATTTTCAGAATTTTTCATAGTAAAATGATTCTCATTTTCGATGATTGTCATGGGAAACTGAGCAACTGTTTGTTCTATCACAGGAAACAGTACTGGTCGCCCATATTGAAGGTAAAGATGATATTTTAGTAACCTTTCATGCTTTCAAAAAAATTAAAACATAATTCCTTCAGCTCAAATTTGAATGAACGTTTAACTTAATTGCACATATAAGACATATACACCGGTATACACTGATATTCGTATATGAATTTGTACTAGGTTATCACAACTAGAAAACAGGGACATTTTTAGTGTTTGATCAGTGTATTTGACTGAAATCATTTCTCACTTCCGTGTCAAGTTTATGATCAGTTTCTTACTTGTTTCCCAACACTTTGTGCATCCTGATTATGGTTTCTTCCTCTTCACGGGTATAGTTCCCGTGAATTATGCCTGGCCTCAGATAGTTCCTCCACCTAAGTCTGCAACTCTTGCCAGACCTTAACAAACCTAGAAGGAGGCCAATAACAAAAACTGTGTAAAAATTAAATAAAAATAAATAAATGGTGTGTAATTGGATTATATGTGTGTGTTAACTACCGACCTGCAGGTTCTGCCATCTTACACCAGTTCCAGATGCCATACCGGTTGATATATGCGATCAACTTCCTATCTTCTTCTGGACTCCATATACCTTTCTTGAAAGCCATCTCCTTTCTCAACTTCGTCACGTACTTTAGAGTGTGACTATCGTTCTGAGTTCCAAAACTACAAAGATCTTCGTAGCATATATACAGATTGAATTAGGAAGTACGAACCATCCAATGATCTGCGTTTCTTTGGTTACTAATTTAGTCAAAGACAGTGATCAGCAGTTTGGAAAATAAGGTTCTTCCTAGAACCACTACTTATTATTTGTTTAAAATGACTTGAAAATAAGGTTCTTACTGACATTTTACAACACACAAAAAAGGAAAAACTTGTTAAACTATTGGCTGTGTAGTTTACATCACTGCATTATCTCTTTGGTTCACCTCATCCATATATTTTATTCCTTCTTCCTATTTCCAAGTATGATAATATAAGAAGCCAACATAAAATGTCCTAGATTCCAAGTGAATAATATTGAGTCCCAACCAATTATCTACTCCCTCTCTGTCTGGATTAGTCATATTTTTTCCCAAAGATTATTTGAATGTCATAGTGTTACCCACCCGGGTAACGATCGGGCACACACACTCACACACACACGATAAAATAAACTGAACACTTGATTTATTCTTGATTGATTGAATTAGTTGGGAGATTACAAATACTCAAATAGATAAACTGCTGGACCCTAACTCTAACCATAGACCTAACGGGCCAAGCCTAGATTATTAATTAACCCGAATAACATAATTAAATACTAATAATTGATTAACAACTAAATAAATAATACAATAATATTGATACGAATACCGTATAAACTCCCCCACGCTTGGATATCGCCTTGCCCTCTAGGCGGACTTTGAAAAATTGCTTCTATTCTTGCCCTGATCGAATTGACGCCGAACAGTCTTCAAAACACCACTTTGTAGTCTCAACTTGCCACTAATCTTGCCCGGATCAAATTGGCGTCGAACCGTCTTGAAAAAATTAATTTGGAGGCCCAATCTTGAAAAATGGATGCCGGGATTGGATTTGGGAGGGCGAAAAACCCTAGAAAACACCCCGGGGTTTAGAAATTCGAAGCCACGGCTGAAAAATGAGCCAAAATAGGTTGGTGGCTCACTAGGAGCCAATTCGAAGCCGACGGCTTGAGGTGAGCCAGAAGGAAGCCGTCAAGCCAAATAGGACCTGTCAGCTTAAGCCGAGTCGTATGCCAGCTGGCGGCTAGATCGAGCCGTGACCTAGCCGACGGTTCAAAACGAGCCGAAACCAAATTTTCGGCTAAATCAAGCCAACCCCATATATGATGCAACTCGACGGCGAGTGCAAGGCGCCCTTTTTGCACCGGCAACGGAATTGATCTGTGCGGAGGCCGAATCAGGCGATTGTGTGTCGGAAGGTGGTCAAATGGAGAGTGGGGTGTTCGATTGAATTCGCCGGAGGCGTTTGGTGGGTCAGGCGGTAACGGAGGCTTCGGCGATGGCGGCGTTAGGGCAACGACGGTGATCTGGATGGCGGTTTAATCGTCGGATGGAGGCGATGAAGACCGTCGTCGGTCAGAGCAAGGTCTCCGGACGACTGGACGAGGTCGTCGGAGAGCTGGTCATGTCCGATCGGTATGAGGACCACGGGAGAGGCTTCAGAGGTGGTTAAGAAGGCGGATCGAGGTCAGGGAATGTCGGCTTCAGTGGCAGAGGGGGGTTCGGCGAGATTGGAGGTGGGTCATTTGCCGGAATCAATGGTGCCGCCTGCACTTGCAGCGGCTGTGCCAATTGGTCCTGGAGGTATTCCGGCCCCTGGTTTGACGGAATCGGAGCAGGTGGTTATGGACGACGAGGGTCAACCAGATCTGTTGGATGGTTGGCCGCCAGTAGCTGTTGTGGGGTTTTTTGCGTTGGCGGAGGTAGCGGCGGCTGGGTTGTTACTGGCTGCTGCTGCTGTTGTTTTTCATCTAGCGACAGTTCGTCGGCTCTGAGAATGTGCTGGAGACGACAGAGCTCATAAGTTGAAATCAATCTGAATTGATTTCGCCTAACTTTGAGGCCTTCAAGATCTGCTCGGGTGATGTACGCGCTGGTTTGAAATTTTTCCAAGTCTGCCAAGGTAAGATAATAAATCGCTTCACCTTGCCGGGAGAGCTCATCGATTTCATCGAAAGCACCAGTTGGACACCCTTGCGACTGAGATTCATAACAGCGTAAGGGAGATCCATGAGTCCGGGGGCGAGTGTCGCGAACAATATTCCGACCGACACTCTCAATGAAAGCACCAATTGTTTCCCACCCGGGTAACGATCGGGCACACACACTCACACACACGGGTAACGATCGGGCACACACACTCACACACACGATAAAATAAACTGAACACTTGATTTATTCTTGATTGATTGAATAAGCTGGGGGATTGCAAATACTTAAATAGATAAACTGCTGGACCCTAACCCTAACCCTAGACCTAACAGGCCAAGCCCGGATTATTAATTAACCTGAATAACATAATTAAATACTAATAATTAATTAACAACTACATAAATAAATAATACGATAATATTGATACAAATACTGTATCACATAGGGTTATTGTACCTCTACAACATTATGAAACGAGATGTAATTCAGCATCTTCGTAACTGCAAAAGTAACTAACATAATCATGATATGGAACAAACAACGATTGTCAATGGTTGTTCTACAACTTTGATAAACCAGCAGGTAGGAAGTGAAAAATGATCCAAAATATAGATTCGTATCTATTCGTTTAGGGATTTAATTTCTCTGCTGCCTGTGGTTAGAGACCAATGAACTTGGATTGTTATATTCAACTAATTAGATAGATTAAATAACACCAGTACTTAATGAGCTTACACACTCGTTGTTTGCTTGCATTTTAGAAAAAACCTCATCACATATGTTGTTTTAGTAAGAATTAAAGATTTTGTTCCTCAAAAAAAAAAAGAATCAAAGATTTTGTGCATTGCATTTGACACCAGCTCCAATGAACTCGGTCATCATACATGGAAATTAGATAACTTATTTCACAGTTTTGTATTGTCATTCACACTGAAAAATGGTCAAGTATGTATAGTTGAAGAACATCTTCTTAGACTAAACATCATATCAAGGTACTCAGCCCCTAATGACTTGGGACTTCAATTCTTATTTATTAAGCGTGTAGTTGTCAATCTCAGTGTGTACTAGGTTTTTTTTTTTCACCAAAGAAAAAGCATTGAAACTTTCCACTTCGTAATAAAAAGATAGTGAAAGTATAAATAAACACAGATTTATTTCCACTAGCTAGATATATTATATCACCATCTAATATCTTTTCCTTTCTTCCACTACAGTACTAAAAATGCTCCAAGGTCGATGTTCCAAAAAATGTTGAGGATACATGAAAAAATTTAAGAAAATGTGTTTCTGTGTGAACACTTATTTTTTGTTCTCTTGATGAAAGCGATCATTATCGTACGAAATTAGAATATGTGATGCCAAACTAGAGGAGGCGATGTGAGTGCATTCACCGTAGAAAATTATGTCTACATAGGACTGTGACATTGCTATCGTGGGAATTCTAGTAATCTACGATATGTCAACACAACCAATGATCTATGTTTCACACTTGAAACTTCGTTGGTCAAACACCACAAGAAAGGTACAATTTAACGTATATCGATCCTTTGGTTGATGACGGAAGGATCGTTCTCTGGAATTCATACATAGACAAACTGGACGAAATCAACGCCTGTATGGTGACCAGACTTCCGAAAATGTCGCAAGAAACTGAAGCATGTCTTCTCTTCAAGCCCTCTTTCCATAGCAATTGCAACAGATTAATCCGAGAAACCTTGTCAGCATGCATAGCCTGCCACAAAATCTGAGTTGTTTACATAATAGAAAACTTGAAAAAATGAGAAATTTTCATAATATCAATTTCTATGTAATAAATTTTGTAGCCTTTGAAAGCTCAAGGGGATTTGGTGGTTCTATCAGCTATTGTCCGGGAGAATCGCTTTTGAATCACTATGTGTTTCTGAAATTAGAGAGGCTACATGTCATATATGGGGAATGTGAGCGAAGAAGATCTGTATCTAGGGTTTTACTTTATTTGCTCGAAGGTAATTTTGTCATTTATGAAAAAATGATAGGTCGAGTTAGGAACACCTCAACTGTTTGACCAGTACATATATTTGAGGGTTCATAAATTACTTGCTATCTAAAATAATCTAAGCTCAGCAGGGCATTTTCACAGAATGGCCATATTTGGAAATGATCTAGACTTGAGAATACTAGAACGACAAAGTTGTCAAACATATGATTTATTGAATAGAGATGGCTGCAACCTCAACAACGAACAACAACTATAAACATATACATACTGAAGATACAAATTCACACCAATTAGGTAGAATCGAACAAATTTATATGCAACTTAATTAGAAATGGAAATTATCCCCAAGGAACAACCCCTCCATATGATCAGCTGACAACAAATGGTCGGTCAGAAGATTATCAATAATGCTCTCATCGCTGAACATACCACATGAACGCATCAGATAAGTTGGGTCAGCCCACATATCAGAACATGGAACCACGGGCTTGGATTCATGATCGTTCACCACCTCCTCAAAGATTTTCGAGTAAAAATCCGCACAGTAACTTGGCATTGCAATGCAACTGTCCTTAATCTCCAAATTGGATTTGCAAGTTTCGTTGGAGAGCGTACTATTAATAGTCCCACTACCAGAGTGTGGTGATGATGAGCTGATTGTGTCAGATGGTGGATCACCAGAAGTAGTTGTTGCAGAAATACTTGAACTTCCCGGTTCTTGGAGCAACTTCTTCTTGAGATTGGTGTGCCAGTGATTCTTTATTTCATTGTCTGTTCTTCCCGGCAACGCTTTTGCTATTTTACACCATCTGAGAATAACAGAAATTACGAGAGAAAACTTAAACTTGACCGACTGAATGCTAGATCAAGTAGATCGCTGTAAGAGTTAGCTCAAACATGGATTCAGACGGTTTGAGTATGAAAATCTCTAGGCCTCCTCATAAAAATGAGTAACTTTTTTTTTTCTTTTGATATATTTGTCACCTACAGTTATGATCTTCCACATTTTCTTCTTGTAATATGTTCTCTCAAAACGACCAGACTTCAATGCTAATTTTGGGTTTTCATGTTTTATGCAACTCAACTCAACAATCTTTTCTCTCGATTCAATCGAGGTCGGCTACATGGATCAAGTGACTCCATTGGTGTCTGTGCAAACTCATTTCCCCTTTTAGGTTCAAATTGATTCATTCTTGCCCTATTGTCCAAGTTTATTATGATCTCACTCTTCTACCATCCTTGATCGGAACCAAAAAAACGTATCTTAACCAGGGAATCCGGAAGCTTACGATACACATGAGTGAACCACCTGAAATTATTCTCCCCTATCTTTTCTTCTATAAGAGCTACGTCTAGATTCTTTCTAACTATGTCATTGTGTATTCTACGCATCCACCATAGCATTGCATTTATGATACGCTCATTTTCTGATTATTATTTTTTATTATCTTCCAACACTCAGTTTTATACATCAAGAACGTTCTTACACTGTTTCTATTGAGCTAACTGATGAAATAGTGTCTGGAAAGAGTAACTCGCACTAGCAACTTCAGGTACTCGTGCGAGCAAGAGCAAATCTGAGAGTTGCTGATGAAGCTGCAGGACCAGAAAAGTTAGGAACTCGTATGTGCAGCATGGTGCTCGCACGAGCTTAGAGGTACTCGCACGAATTCAGTTGTGCTTGTACCAGGTCGGTGGCCAAGGTTTCAAGGTTGGCAATTTGGCTTAGTTTTGGACTTCTCTTGATCATATATAAGTGCCTATTGATAGCTAGCAGTGAGTATCTCGATGTAAATTGGTTTTCTCTCGGTAAGAAAATATATTTCTCTGCCTTGGACGTAGCTAGCAAAATTAATTAGTGAACCATTTAAATCTTTGTCTTTGGCATTTGTTTACCGTTCTAGATTGTGTTCTCGTTACAGCAAACTAGCATCGCAGCCAGATTTTTGAGTTTCCGTCAAGAATGATATATTATTCAATGATGAAGATCGACAAGTTTACCAGAAGGAACAACTTCAATCAATGGAAAATCAAGATGCGTGTTTTATTTAAGCAGCAAGGGATGCATTATGTGTTGAGTGCTTGGTGATGAAGGATAAGGCTCACTCTACGATTATGTTGTGTCTTGATGACGACGTAATCACTGAAGTTCGAGCTCAGAATCAGGAAGTTGCTTTATGGCTGAAGTTTGAGAGCCTCTACATGACGAAGTCGCTAACCAAAAAGTTGATGTTGACACAACATCTTGTTAGTCTGCATTTGTTTGAAGGTATGCCTCTTAGAGATCACCTAAATCAATTCAACACTATTTTGCTAGAATTAGGGGTGCAACTTGGGCGGGTTGAACCCGATCAACCCGAGCCCAACTCGAAATAAAATAGAGCTTGGAAACATATTTTTAGTAATTTGGACGGGCTTGGGCAAAAATTATCAGCCCGAATTGCAATTAGGGTCAGGCTTGAGCACACATATTAAACAACAGGCAAACCCGAACTGACCGATTTGCATCATAACTACCTATAAATATTACATTTTTCAAGAGAATTATGTAGCATATCTAACATAGATCTGTTTGTTTTCTTTTGATTATTAGCGCTTTTAATCATATTTTTGGTTTTTGAACAACTTAATTAGTTTCTTTACGAATAATTTATTATTCTTTCGTGTTTAAAAAAATATTAAGTTTAATTTACTACCCCGAATTCAGCCCGAACCTGAATTGATTTGTATGAATCTGGGCTTGGGCGGGCTGACGATGCTCTTAACTCGGGCTGTGCTGGGCTTGGGCAGCCCCGACAGAACTCGGGCTCGGGCTCGATCAGGGGTGCCAACCCGACCATCCCGCCCGAGTTGCAATCCTAGTTAGAATTGCGTAATATTGATGAAGCAGTGTACGATGAAGATGCTGTCTTAATTTGGTTAGTGTCCCTACCTCCATCATATGATGACTCTGTATAGTCTTTTATCATTGGAAAAGAGACTGTAACCCTAGAATAGGTGAAATCGTCTCTTCATACTAGGGAGGTATGCCATAAGGCTGCAGGAGAAGGTACAGAGAAGAAGGCTTCCGTGTTGATGGAAAGGGAAGCAAGAAAGGTAAGAAGAGCAAGAAGAAGTTCGCAAGCTCTAAGATACCGAATGATATATGTGCCTATTTCAAAGAAAAGAGTTATTGGAAGAAAGATTGTCCTAAAATTAAGAAGCAAAAAGAACAGGACTTCGGATCTGTAGCTTAGGCTGAACTTTGAAATAGATCAGAAGATGATTATGTCTTTCTAAAAGATGATAACATGCATTAGTCTGATGTGTGATCTGGGGCTTCCTACTATATATGTCCCAACAGAGAGCTATTTCATTCAGCTAGCCGTGCAAAGACGGATAATGTCTTTATGAAAATTCGGCTATCTGTAAGGTGATTGGAGTTTAATTCATTAGGTTCAAGACACATGATGAGAAGATTTTTACATTTAAGGACGTCAGGAATGTGCCACTAATAGCAAAGAATCCAAGATCCTTGAGTTCAAAGGTGAAGGTGGAGATATACATGTTTGTAAGGGTTCCCATGTATTCCGAAAGGAGTCATGCATGGAACTTTGTATTTTTTACAAGGTTAAACAGTAACAGCATCTCCAGGTGTTGCTTCAACTGAGATTCGGGACTGTGATCAAACCAGACTATGGTGTATGAGACTTGCACATATGAGTAAACGTGGAATGCAGATTCTCTCAAAGGAAGAACTTCTCGAGGGTCATTAGCCCAAAATCCTCGAGTTTTGTAAGCAATGTGTGTTTGGGAAGTTATAACACAGCATGTCTCCAAAAGCACTTCCTCGGACTAAGTGCATATTGGATTACATCCATTCAGACTGTTGGGATCCCTCTCGCGTTTATTCTTTGGGCGGTCACATGTATTTCTTAATATCATCGATGGTTGTTCCATGATGACTTGGATATTCCTGATGAAACATAAAAGGGAGGTGTTCGACAAGTTCAAGGAGTGAAAGACACTATTAGAAAATTAGTTCGGAAAGAAGGTAAAGAGGTTGCGCATGGAATATTGTCTAGAATTTTGTTCATCTGCGTTTGATGATTTCTGCAAGGATCAGGGTAATGCTCGCCATCATAGAGTCAGAGCTACACCACATCAGAATGATCTTGCGGAAAGAATGAATCAGACACTTTTAGCAAAGGCATGGTGTATGCTTTCGAATGCAGGTCTTGCTAGCCGTTTATCTCACATATCAGAGCTCGCACACAAGTATCGGCTGCAAAACACCTTATGATGTGTGGAATAGAAAAGTTGCTAATTACTCAAAATTGAGAGTCTTTGGTTGCACTGCTTATTATCGTGTTGATGAAGGTAATATAGATCCAAGAGAAAAGAAAGGAGCTTTCATGGGCTACGAAATAGGTGTGAAAGGGTACAGATATGGTCTGGGAAAAAAAATTACTTAGCAAAAGTCTAGTCTTTGATGAGATTTCTATGTTCAGAACTAAATAGAACATCACTGATGAGGTAGAGAATGATGGTTTCGATAAAGAGGTGGAGGTGCAACGCCAAATTTGGGTGATAACCAGCTACCACCACCACTAACCGAAGAAAAAGAAGCAGAAGAGCATGAGAACGAACCACCAGAGGAAGTTGAACACCAGAGTATTTCTACATGTTGTCCTAGAAGGGTTATAAAGCCTCCAGCGAGGTATAAGTTTGACTAAATGGTGGGATATGCATTGTGGGCGGTCGAGGAGGTGGAGGATGAGCGGTTCAACTACAAGGCTGCGATATCCGAAAGCGATTCAGCACAATGGATTGCTGCAATGGGAAAGGAGATGGAGCACGTAACAAAAATAAGACTTAGGAGCTTGTAAAACTGCCAGCAAATCGAAAGGCAATTACTTGTAAGTGGGTTTTCAGAAAGATGGAAGGCATGTCGTCTGCAGAAAGCATCAATTATAAAGTAATAGTGGTTGCAAGACGTTTCAGTCAGAAATAAGAAGTTGACTACAACGGGACTTTCTCACCGCTCGTCAGGCACACGTTCATCAGAGTGCTACAAGATATAGTTGCACACCAGGATCTGTAACTTGAGCAACTAGATGTGAAAATGGATATCCTACCTGGAGATTTAGAAGAAGAAGTATATACATGATCCAGCCAGATGAACTCCAAGTTCCAAGTAAGGAAAACTATGTTTGCAAGTTGAAGAAACCAATACATGGGCTAAAGTGGTTTCCTAGGCAGGTGGATAAGTGATTCGATAGATATATGGTGAAGCTTGGCTATCAAAAGTGTATGTATGATTATTTCGTACTAGATTGTGTTCTCGCTACAACACTAACCCTTAAATTCTAGCCTAGATTCTACTGTCCCACAACACCCCAGATGCACTCCTCTACTTTTTCTACTTGCTTTTATCATTTCGATAACATCACCGTTATCTCTTAGTAATTACATAAAATTGGCGCAAAAATTTTAAACTGATAATTCTTTGGCACCTCTTGCCACCAAGTTATTGCGCCTTCTATCACTCTCTGATGTCCACTAAAGTCACAATCCATATTATTGGCCCGACTAATCATAATATTTTTAGATTTTTTTTATCCATCCGTTATTCTAAATCAGCGTTTAGCCCACTATTTATATTATCAATTAAAATTACATCATCTGAAATGACACACACCACAGTATATAATCATTCGATACTCCTTACAACCCCATTCATTACCAAAGTGAACTTTTAAGGACTTAATGGCAATTCTTATTGGGAATTTATTTGGTCTCTCCCCACTATCACAACACTAGTAACTTGGGCCTTAGTCACCTCAATGTATTTAATTAAAACACCTCTTATCTCTTACACTTTTTACTAAGCTTCTAGGCACTATATCCTATGCCTTTTCTATGAACACTAAATGGAGTTCTTTCTTATTTTTTATGTTCTTTGTTATGTTTTTGGTGATTCAAGCTCCTAGCTAACTATTGGACGAAACGGCGAAGCAAGGAAGAAGAACGAATCGGCATTGAAAGGTAATATTGGGTCTTCGTGCGAAGACACTGGGTCTGTGGCGGTTTCGTTGTTTCCTTGTTCAATTTTGGAATGTTTCTTCGTTTCTTTGGATATAAGTCAGTATCCTAGACCTATATAAGGATCTAGGATCGAAACTAACATTGTGCGGTTGAGTGTGGTTGATTTTAATTGAGTTCTCATCAATAAATTGGTTCGTTTTAACCGTGGGTGTAGCTAGCCTCAAAACTAGTGAACCACGTTAATTCTCGTGTTGTTCTTCATCTTGTTATTCGTCTTATTAGTCTTCTTTATTCCTAAAAATTTGTATCGTGCGTTTGCAACATTTTCTAACAAGCGGGATCGGAGCCAAGTTGTTGGGTTAGGGTTTGTTGGTGAGGAGTGATGGTAAATTCGTTTTGGATGAAGATCAATCGTTTTGATGATGTGGATATCGTTGATACACCCACCTCCAAGTTCCTTATTGGGGTAACTATTGATTTCCTTGTTGTGGGATCTATCAGGTTCCTTATCGGAGGAGTTATCGAGTTCTTTGTCATGGAACATCGGGCGCGCATTCCAGCGCAAATCTGAAGGTTCACATGCAGTTGACGTTCCAGCGCAATCCGGGTTCTGGCGTGGGGTATTGGGCGTGTGAATCTCAATTGTGCTCTTATGTCTCAATAACTTGCAAGAGTTGGAGCATCGGCACGGAGCGATCTTGTTCTGACCGCTAGGAGGATTCAAGTCAAGAAGGCGACGACTTGAGTCAACTTGCGTATCTGGCTTGTAGCTTGGAGCAATTGATGCGTCTTGGATGCGATTGGTGGCACAAGTTTTTTGGGTGGCATTGATTGGACGCATGTTATTGGGCATGTATTGATTGGCGGTGTGTTATTGTGCACGCATTTATTGTTGGCGCGTTACTGGGCGTGTCTCGGTTTGCGTCTTGGTGCGGTAAGTATTGGTGGCGCAATTGGCATGACTTGTTTGATAGGAAATTTTGTCGTTAAGTGTCATTGTACCGACGTTGGGGAGATGCATTGTGTCAAGTTGCATTACGGTGTGTTGATTGAGACACACAAGTCTATGTGTTTGTTGAGACGCAAAGACGCGCTTGTTGTGGCGCATAGTGGATGTATTCCAATACTGCAAATTTGAGAATACATTATGTCGATTGATTGGTTGATCGTTTAAATTTGGTTTGAGAACTTTGATTTTGATTGTTGGGGGTGTATCCGTAATTGGCGTATTCGTTGAAAGGACGGATGACAATTGAAGAAAATATTTGGTGTTTATGTGGAGGCGTTCTTGATCGTGAGGCGAATCCACAATTGGATTGATGAGAGCAGTGAATTGGTTGCTAGGGAAGTTGAATCAAGGTGGAGATTTATTATATTTTTGGTGATTCAAGCTCCTAGCTAAGTTTTGGACGAAACATCAAAGCAATTGGCGAAGCGATAGAGAAGAACGAGGCGGCATTGGAAGGTACTGTTGGGTCTTTGTGCGAAGACAATTTGTCTTCGTGCGAAGACACTCGGTTGTTGTGTCCTTGTTCGATTTTGGAATGTTTCTTCGTTCTTTTGGGCACAAGTCGGTATCCTAGGTCTATATAAGGAACTAGGGTCGAAACTAACATTGTGTGGTTGAGTGTGATTGATTGTAATTGAGTTCTTATCAATAAATTGGTTCGTTTCGGCCGTGGATGTAGCTAGCCTCAAAAGTAGTTAACCACATTAATTCTGCTGTTGTTCTTCATTTTGCTCTTTCTCTTATTACTCTTCTTGATTCCTAACAAGTGGTATCGTGTTTCCGCATCGTTTTCTAACATTCTTTTTCAATAAGCGCTTAAGTAGGAATATAGCCTTCATTGTCGATCTTCATGCCATAAAGTCTAACCAATTTTGGGTAGATATTGTTTCACATCTTCATCTCACCTCAATACCATTATGCCAACGCTTCATTATGCGGCTCTTAAGTTGGTACCTCAATAACTAGAGGAACTTTGAATTTCTAATTTGTTTGTAAATAGAGGCATTGGTGTACTCTTCCTCCATTCTTCTGGCTTTTTCTTGCACTCTAAAATTTCACTAAAGAGACTAGCTAGCCCACCATACTGCCCATCTGTCTCATAAGGACTTCAACACTTCAATAGGAGTGCCATCACGACCTACTGCTTTACTCGATAAAATCGGTTTGGCTTACTGCGTACCTATACAATAGAAATCTTACATTGGGCCTTTGCAAAAATATGAATTTTATTTATTTAATTTTAAATCACTCTTCTCAGTGCTGTTTAATTTTGAAGTAGAGTTGCCTAATTATTATTTTTCAACATTGTATCCGATGATTTGATTTTAGTGAAAATTTCATGAATAGTAGCATTGGCTGAAAGAAAGAGAAAAGAAACTAACTTATGTTCCATCATCCAAAAAGAAGAATTTAACTTGCTCGCAGCTCTGGGAATAAATCAAGCTTGTAAAAAGTTATTTAACCTCCAAGGTCACAAGATCCTTTGAAGTTTTTGGTTTATTATGATTTGACAAACAAAAGGCAACATTTAGATCGGAATTCCAAAGTCACATAGGAAGCTTAGTTCTAAATCAAGATTTTATAAAATCTCTGGAGATGTTGGAGACCCTATTTTCATAATTGGTTATTTGCGTAGTTTATTCAAGAACTTACATTAATCATGAATAAACCAAATGTAAAAATCAGAAGAAATGAACTGTCAAATACTGGGATCATAAAACTTACCTATTTCCCACCATTTTCTGCATTCTGATTATGGTTTTGTCTTCTTCAACTGTAAAGTTCCCTAGCTTGATGCCTGGCCTCAGATAATTCATCCATCTAAGTCTGCAACTTTTTCCGGTCCTTAACAAGCCTACAAATTAACAAGAAATGCATCAATAGTTAATCGATGCCCGAATCATGAGGGAACTAATAGATGCATGATTGAATAGCTATGTGACCTGCGGGCGCTGCCATCTCCTTCCAGTTCCAAATGCCATATCTCATGATGTAGGATTTCAGTTTCTCATCCTCTTCTGGACTCCACATGCCTCTCCTTAAACTCATCTTCTTCTTCTCAGATCCTTAATATGCACAAATACACAATGGCTTGGCTATCTAGTTCTGTTTTTGAGTTCAACAACCCTCCAATCTATACCAAAGAAAAAGCACTTCCAAGCCTCAGTTATATACCCAAAATAGCATCTACTTCTACTGTCTTATATTGAGTTTCTGTAAACCTATCATACATGGTGATGCAAGTGATTCTCTATTAGAAAAACAATAGTGGACAGTGGTGGTGGGTCTTTTAATAGTTTTTCAATAAAGCATTGCAGAAACAACAGTAGAAAAACTTGTATTATCAAATCAAATTAAATTAAAAATTGTGAAAATAGAATAAGTTTTCTGACTTACCCATCATCAAAGCATGTCAGACGCTTCTGTTTTGTGCTCTGCCCAGGACATCCATCGTTTAGGCAATATGGTTGTAAATGCATTGGCAGACTGTGACCAAGCCTGTTGAGTTTTTTACATTTTTTTTTTTGCCGCTGCTCTCGGCGATAATAGCTGTTATGTCAAACCACCTCACGAACGAAGAACGAATAAAAGAAGAACACGAGTATTATACGTGGTTCGCTAGCAAAATATTTGCTAACTACCTCTACGGTGGAAAAGCACTCTTTATTCACTTAAGATGAACAATTACAATGTTTTTCATACCTAATAGTGTGACTACTAGGTTCTATATATAGTGCTAGGAAATTCCTAAAGTTTCCAAATCTGATTTGGAAACAAGTTGTTTCCTAACTAATCCTCCACCGCCTTTGACTTCCAATGTTTTCCTAATCAAAGTTGGAAACAATGAGTTTAGCCGCCTTTGACCAATTCAAGGCACCAACTCAACAAATCTCCACCTTGACTTGAATTGTCTCGCCAACAGCAGCTGCTTCTCTTCTCGTAAATAAAGCTACGTCTTCTCCGCACCCAATTGTCTCTCGTCACAGAGACTCACTGGACCCCCACCGGGTCCGACATGCCCCGAAGGGCTTCACTGGCTCAAGATGTTGAGCAATTCCAGACAATGCTGGAACTTGCTCTCCGGAACCGGCTTGGTGAACATATCCGCGGGGTTGTCAGCAGTCCCCACCTTCATCACCTTGATCCTGCTCTCGTTTCTCAGAAAATGATACCTGACGTCGATATGCTTGTTCCTTTCATGATGAACCTGGTCCTTAGTCAAGCAAATCGCACTCAAGCTATCACAGTAGACTATCGCCTGATCTTGAAGTAGCCCTAGATCATTGACCATTCCCTTAAGCCAAATTGCCTCCTTTGCTACTTCCGTTAGAGCCATATACTCCGCCTCCGTGGTGGACAAAGTCACCGTCGGCTGTAGCGTCGCCTTCCAACTCACAACAGATGCTCCCAGAGCAAATACGTAGCCTGTCATTGATCTTCTACTGTCACTATCCCCTGCATAGTCCGCATCCGAGAAACCAGCTACCAAGATGTTTTCAAGTGACCCATAGCATAGGCCAATGTCTGACGTACCCTTAAGGTACCTGAATATCCTCTTCACCGCCTGCCAATGGTCCCTACCCGGATGAGCCATAAAACGGCTAACCACACTAACAGCGAATGCTATGTCCGGTCCAGTGCAGACCATAGCATACATGAGACTTCCAACTGCGCTAGCATACGGAACCTTGGACATGTACTCCTTCTCCTCCTCAGTCTGAACGGTGTACATTCCTAGCTTGCTGTTAGTTTCCATAGGAGTATCTATAGCTTTAGCTGATAACATCCCGAATCTTGCCAAGATCTTCTTGATGTATCCCTGCTGTGATAAGAAAAGCTTCTTCTTCTTCCTATCTCTATAGATCTCAACTCCCAATATCTTCCGAGCAGCTCCCATATCCTTCATCTCGAATTCTGCACTAAGGGACCTCTTCAGTTCTCTAATGTCCTTGATATTTCGAGTTGCAATCAAAATATCATCCACATATAGAACTAGGTAAATAAGTGATCCACCATGCAACTCATTATCATACTCGCACTTGTGGTAACCAATCTTCAACATGAAGCTGTCAAACCTCTTTTACCATTGCCTCGGTGACTGCTTAAGTCCATAGAGAGATCTCTTCAGCTTGCACACGTGGTTCTCTCTTCCGGGAACTTGGAACCCCTCCGGTTGGCTCATGTATATTTCCTCCTCCAACTCTCCGTGCAGGAAAGTTGTCTTGACATCCAATTGCTCAAGTTCTAGGTCGTGGTGTGCCACTAAAGCTAGTAACACCCGGAGAGAAGTATGTCCGACCACCGGTGAGAAGATCTCGTTGTAGTCAACTCCCTCTTTCTGACTGAACCCTCTTGCAACTAGCCTTGCCTTATACTTGACGCCCTCTCCAGATGTAGTTCCTTCCTTTCTTCTGAAAACCCACTTGCATTTGACTATCTTCCTTCCCGCTGGCAATTTAACAAGCTCCCAAGTCGAGTTCTTGCTAAGAGACTCCATCTCTTCTCCCATCGCGGCAATCCATTGTGCTGACTCGGAACTAGATATAGCGGCCTTGTAGGAGGATGGCTCGTCCTCTACCTCTTCCGCTACCTGTAATGCATATCCCACCATACCATCATCTCTGAATCTCTTCGGAGGCTTTATGACTCTCCTTGGTCTTCCTTCAGCAATACTTTGATGAACCGGTTCCTCTGGTGTAGACGCATCTTCACTATCAGACTCTTCTGCTTCTTCCTCTTCGGCTTTCGGTGGTGGTGTAGGGATTTCAGAATCCTTAGGATCAGTAGGATCCGAATCTCCCTCCACCTTCTTCTCTGCATCCCCAAGCTCCACCTCCACGGAGTTCTTCAGCATATAAGTCTCATCAAAGACTACACTTCTGCTAAGTATAATCTTGTTGTCTGCCCATATCTTGTATCCCTTCACACCTGTTCCGAATCCCATGAATACTCCCTTCTTAGCTCTTGGTTCTAGTTTTCCATCATCAACGTGATAATAGGCAACACAACCAAAAACTCTCAAATCCGAGTAATCCACTACATTACCGGACCAGACTTCCATAGGAATCTTGCATCGTATACCTATGTGCGGGCTCCGATTTATGAGATAGCATGCCATGGAAACTGCCTCTCCCCAAAAACCTCTAGAAAGACCTGCATTCGAAAGCATGCACCTTGCTTTTGCTAAAAGTGTCTGATTCATTCTCTCGGCTACACCGTTCTGATGCGGTATGTGCTGGACGGTGCGATGGCGTGCTATTCCCTGATCCTTGCAGAATCAATCAAACTCTGATGAACAAAACTCTAAGCCGTTGTCCGTGCGCAGCCTCTTCACCTTCTTTCCCACCTGATTCTCTACTAGCGTCTTCCACTCCTTGAATCTTGCGAAGGCTTCACTCTTGTGCTTCATTACGAATATCCAAGTCATTCTTGAGTAATCGTCTATGATGCTCAGAAAATACCTATACCCACCAATCGCCTCGACTCGAGATGGACCCCAGCAATCCGAATGGATATAATCAAGAGTACCTTTCGTTCTATGAACCGCCTTAGGGAACTTGCTACGCTGTAGCTTCCCATACACGCAGTGCTCACAAAACCCTAGGCTCTTGGGCGCATGCCCGGTGAGATATCCCTTCTTGTGAAGTTCCTGCATTCCACGTTCACTCATATGACCGAGCCTCATATGCCACAGCTTAGTTAGATCAGCTTCCTTAATCTTGGCTGAGACAACTTCAGCAGAACCTGTGATCGTCGAACCTTGCAACATGTACGAAGTCTCATTCTTGACTCCCCTGAGAATCACCTTAGAACCCTTGCAGACTTGTAGATCTCCACCTTCACCTTTGAAACTGTATACCTTGCTGTCGAGTAGACTCAAGGAGATCAGATTCTTCTTAATAAGTGGTACATGTCTGACCTGCTCCAAGGTACATAACTTTCCTTCATTCGTCTTCAATCTAACTGAGCCGCTCCCAATCACCTTACAGATGGCTCCGTTTTCCATGTAGACAGACCCTCCATCCATTTGGTTGTACGTCGAGAATAGCTCCCTGTTAGAGCAAATATGATGGAAGCTCCGGAATCAAGGACCCACGCATCCTGAGAGTGCGTGACAACATCCACCATTAGAACATAATCATCCTCGGACAAGTTACCTTGTTCTGCTACGACTGCGGACCCGTTCTGCCCCTGTTGTCCTCGTTTCGGGCAATCTCTCTTCCAATGCCCCTTTTCCTTGCACCAAGCACAGACATCCTTGGGAAACTTAGAACCAGAAAACTGCTTTTTCTTGTTCTTCTTACCCTTCTTGCTTACCCCCGTCGCCATCAGTCCGGAAGCATGGTCCTCTGTACCTGTGCCTGCACCCTTATGGCGCAACTCTCTAGCATGGAGTGCCGATCTGACTTCCTCTAGAGATAAGTCATCCTTGTTCACAATGAATGACTGCACGAAGTTCTCATACGATGGAGGTAACGAGATCAACAACAATAGTGCGGCATCCTCATCACCCACCTTCTCGCCAATATTACGCAAATCAAGGAGAATTGTGTTCAATTGATCAAGATGGTCTTTGAGAGCCGTACCTTCGAGCATCCGCAAAGTGAAGAGCCTTTGCTTTAGAATCAACTTGCTAGTGAGACTCTTCGTCATGTAGAGACTCTCCAACTTGAGCCAGAGCTTCGCTGCTTCCTTCTGATCTGTGACCTCGATGATCACGTCATCCGATAAGCACAACATAATGTTTGAATGTGCCTTCTCCTCCATTGCCTTGAACTCCGCTGATGCAACATTCATGCCTCCCTTGTCTGCGGTCAAAGGTGCCCACAAGCCTTGCGATTTGAGCAAAGCCTCCATCTTTATCTTCCACAGACTGAAGCTGTTCCCTCCTGTGAACCTGTCGATCTTCAACATCGATCCGGACATTGTTCTTGGTGGATCTTGAACTCTAGTCGCGTGCTCCACCTAGATTGCAAAACCCTAGCTTTGATTTCACCAAGTTGTGAAACCCTAGCTTTGCTCGCCTTGATCTTGATCTTGAAACACCGTCAACCTTGGCTCTGATACCAGTTTGTTATGACCAACCACCTCACGAACAATGAACGAATAAAGAAGAACACGAGTATTTTACGTGGTTCGCTAGCAAAATATTTGCTAACTACCTCCACGGCGTAAAAACACTCTTTATTCACTTAAGAGGAACAATTACAATGTTTTGCATACCTAATAGTGTGACTACTAGGTTCTATATATAGTGCTAGGAAATTCCTAAAGTTTCCAAATCCGATTTGTAAACAACTTGTTTCCTAACTAATCCTCCACCGCCTTTGACTTCAAATGTTTCCTAATCAAAGTTGGAAACAATGAGTTTAGCCGCCTTTGACCAATTCAAGGCACCAACTCAACAATAGCCTTGGCAGACATAATGTTCTAGATCTTATGTATTATCGACATCCATGATGGCGTGCTCTTTAGTTCCTAGCGCTCTAGCTCTTATTTTTCTTCAGATTTTTAGGCTACTCACTGAAGTAGTTCAAGTTTATGATCTCTGCCCCCACCCCCCCCCCCCCTCACTTTCTCCTTTTTATTTGAGAAAAAAATTATGTCACGGCATAATAGCTTAGATTAGACAAAAACATATAGTGTTTAACAGCATTGGGACGCAGTGTGTGGCACTTCTTTTCTCCATAGGGAAAATGACATATTTTCTTGATGCTTTCGTAAAGTACCCAAAATTTTCTTGAAGATAATGAATTGAAATGGTGCCATGGTGGCATGATTCATGAAATATCAACTTTCAAGACTTCAAAGCTCCAAAATAAGAGAAGTTTTAGTTCTTCGATGGGTGTGGTTAGATGGCAGGTGGGAACTATCCCGTAAATGTGATACACATGTGTTTTTTTTACCGAAATATTATTGTTATGCTTTTGCAAACTTGTCATGATTTAACATTAGGACCATAATGCAAAAGTTCACAAGTTAATTTCCTAAGGATTGAGCTTGTCTTATGTTAAACCACACTACAACAATGCAACGTTTGTTATGTGGGGAAGGGAATATATATATTAGCATCTAAGGTTCATTCATGCCCTCTAAAGCCTGTATTTTGGTTAATTTTTTATGTTCTTTAAATTTCCTAGGAGCATCAAGTTGTGCGTCCGAAAAATAAATTTTTCTAACAAAAAATTGTTCTCCCATAATCTGGGCTTATTTTCGGTAGCTATTGTTTCAGGTTTGCAGTTTGTTTAAGCCTGTTTACCCTGAGACAATATTATGTTCCCTCCTTCTGTATTTTTCAAGTTTCCTTAAGTTTGTGTGAACTTATCCTCTTTAAAACTGACATCAACTTTCTCTATCGGATGTCACCTGTCAATGAAAACACTCTCTGCCATGATAATCGGTATTAAGGTGTTCTTCCATTGGACCGAAAGGTCATTGGTACTACGTTGTTCAAACCAATAAGTTGGGAACTCCCACTAGAAAGGAATCAAATTAGTTGTGCCTGATGTGATTGCTTAATTAACAAGTTGACACAATGAGACAAACACTATTAGCTTTTTTATGCGTGAGAATTAATTAACATCAAGTAGTCCTAAACACAGTGTTAGAGTTTTGTTTATAATTAAGAATAACATGTTTTAATAAGATACCTAGCTGTTGTAGAACTGACAACGATAGCCAACCAGCTAGCGAACTTCAATAATAATATGTAAGCGTTTTATTATAAGTAAGCTCTCTAGATGTAGTAAGTGATTATGTACCTTAAGTGCTGTAAGATGTACTTGTGACGTCACTTATGTGATACCATCCATGACATCAGCTACTTTGAACTTTGAAGCATCGGTCATTGATATATATATATATATATATATAACTTGGGATTTCCTGTAAAAATGTCAGAGAAAAAAGGTGGTTGATTCTTTGTTGAGAAATGTAACAAAAGCTAGGATTTAAACTACAATTAACCAGTTATGTGTAATGAAGTACAAATTAATTGTGTAAGGCGAGCTATTTATGCTTATTTAAGTGGATGGTTTAGGGTTGATTGCCCTTTGCTTTTATGACAGATTAAGTAACACAGACCATCATTTCCGCTAATAAAGGAAGATACAGCATCATTACAATCTGCAGGCACTGGGCCGGGGGATAACTATATAAGTTTTTTACAAGTTCATATAACTTGCATTGCCAAAAACATAATATTATCATCGATCCAGCTTTGAGGATACATAAATCCAGCTTCACCCCTTCCTGCATCATCCCTAATTGTACAGTTTAGTTGTGTGGTTACTGTGAGGTGTTCTTAACTTTGAATTTAAAAGAGTACGTTGATTCAATACTAAAGTTTGTTATACAAACACTCTCACAATTATGTAGTTAAGTGTAGGGTAGAGTTTAACATTCATGACATGTTTGTTTTCATTCTTGGACATTTGGGATAGGATTTCCAAGCCGAAATTCCCTGATAATGTTGTTTGGTTGCAAATATGTACTACCTCTTACAATATCCGGGACTACTTAATACCTAGCTCGCCTTTCTCAAAAAAAAAATACCTAGCTCGCCCCACTAGGTACTAGCTATTGATAAGGAGTGGTGCAACTGAGCAACAAACTCCCTTTCCTTCTCAAAAGGATTCAGCAAACTCCCTTAAATTCCCAACTCTCCGATCTTCTCGTCTCTCTTTTGGTTCTTCTGTTGGAAAGGATAAATAGGTATTTGCCTAACTAGTCATTGTCCAATTCCATCTTCAAACTACCATTACTTTTAATTTACAGAGCACTAATAATATCAGCACTCACAATATTACTAGCAATTTCAATATTCTGAATCTCTCAAATATAAGCTGAAAAACAAAAGAGTCCTTAGGCTTGGAATATAACATTTTTCAAGTTGGGTTATACAAGTTACAAAATTTCTCAAAACATGTGTTCCAAGTCCAGTAGAGAATCTTATGTTTCATTTTTTAAGATTGTTTCGGGGCTTCTTTGTTAGATCTATCATCAGCCCAACAGAATAAATAATCTGTTATTTATCTTCTTCTTTTTTGAGAATCAAATTATATAAAAATGAACTAATCAGACACTGTGTTCATGACATCATTAGCTACTAAAATATGTAACCAATCCGGTGGATCTTCAAACCACTGGAAGTCCACTTCTTCCTTCTTGTTGAACTGCGAGAACATCTGTTCTGGGGTGTTGCCATTTCGCCGAATGAACTCCATCTTGTTTTCCTCAAATTCCTGCAGTAGTTCAAGGATCTCATCAATTCCTTCCTGCGCTTCAGAAATGTCAGTGGGTGCTTTGCCTTGCTTCCTTCTTTGAATTTCTTCAATCACTGTCTTCGCATCGCCCTCTAACACCACCTTCTTATATCCCAGACAAAGTGCCAATCTTATCCCAATCACCGCTGCTCTAATCTCCACTGATTTTACCGACGGCCAATAGCCACTGTTTTTGTGAGTAGCTGCCAAAATATCACCATTTTCATCTCTAATCAACACCCCAGGCTCTGCCACTTTCTCGGTCCCGTGCTCCGTCAAAATTGGTATTTACCCAGTTTTCCTCCAGTTTCTTCCACGGTGAATGTGTATCTTGAGTAGCTCCACTTCTGTCCACAATAGCCTCCAGTTCCTTGCTTTTATCTCAAACCATTTGAGCTATGGATGTCGGATTTGTATCTAAATTATTGAATCTTCTATTGTTGCGATCTAGCCACAGTTCGTGAATTGTAAGAAAAATAATCTTAAGATCATGAGGGTTTTTTGTTCTTACCTGAGCATTGATCCATTCGAAATAATCGCCTTTCATCTCAGAACTGAACTCCTGACCGAAGAGTAAAGTCCAAACCCTTTTCGATTTTGGACATTGCATGAACATGTGAGAAATGGTTTCGTGCTCCTTACCGCAGCGTTCACAAAGAGGGTTAAAGAAATCTAAAAAATGAACACTTCTCCGCCATCCTTCTAAGGTACGAGGGTTAAAGAAATCTAAAAAATGTTTTGAATTTGGAAATCTGAACAATGTTTTGAATTTGGAGGAATTGTTGTGGACATGCAGTGTAATTAATATTTGGAGGAAGTTTCTGTGTGGATGTGTATATGGCCGGGTCCTGTGGCTTGTTTCGAACAATTAAATTCTTGCAACTGTTGGTGTAAGTTTGGATTGCGCTTAGATTGAAAAGTAGTATTTTGCAACTGTTGGTGTTGTATGTGTGTATGCATGGGTGATCAAAAATGATCACCTAGCTAGGTACTGGTTTTTTTTTGTTATATTTTATGAGCAGGTATTTAAGAAATTTGTGAGATAGGCGACTACGTTAGTAGTCATCTATGAGGATCACCAAAATAAAAAGACGACGAGGAAATATCTCGACAAATACATAGCAATATTTGAAAATAAAATTAAAAAAAAAGACAATCGAATAAAAGTTAACAACGACGAGTAAAGTCGTCTGTATTAGACCTACAACAACAATAAGTAGCCGATAAGTTCGTCGGCATTAGTTTTAAAAAAGAAAGCAAATAGTCGGCACGTGGTCAGGGAAAGATCAACGACTATATAAGTTGGTCAAAATATTTGTCCACAAAAGTGTCGACCACGGAATATGATGGTCGGTTAGTCGTCGGCAAAAGTTCAACGACGAGATGTTGTAGTCGGAATATGTGGTCGGTAAAAAAAACTTTTACCGACCAAGGGATATGTTGTCGCCCCGTCGAACTAACGACGAAGCTATCCCGACGCACTTTTGACAAATATTTCTCTCATCTTTGCATTCTAACGACGAATTTTCGGGATATAACGACGAGTTGACTCGTCGTAATAAATTGAATTTTTCGAAGTGTATTGAAACCTACCCTTGCGTCTCCACCGGTTCTCTCCTGGCTTCCATTCCAAAAGGATAGGGATATGATCTAAATTTGGCCACCAAATATGTGTGACTTTGGCACCAAGAAATATATCCATCCACTCATCATTTGCTACTACCCGATCTAGTCTCTTGCAAATATTATCTTCAATGCTCTGATTATTACTCCACGTATACAGAGTCATGTGGAACCCAAATCAAAAAGATCCCCATCACTGAGTGCTTCTTTAAACTGGTTGAGTTGACTGAAACTAGCCCCTTCTCCTCCATCCTTTTCGGCGTATGACGAGATGGCATTAAAGTCTCCTACAACGCACCAAGGAATATCATGTTGAAGCTTTAGTCTTCTCAGTAACTCCCAAGACAAGAAGTGTTCACTTTTGTTAGGGTCGCCATAAAACCCTGTAAACTTCCACACATGTGCATCATCATCTCTTTTTACTAAAGCATCAATATAGTAAAACGAGTGATTTAGTACATGAACTGTTATGTTGTTCTTCCACAAAAGAGCCAGTCCTCCGCTTTTACCTCTGGATTAAACTACAAACCCATCGTAAAAGCCCAGACCCCTCATTTTGTGTTGCATCGCTACACGAGATAACTAGGTTTCAAGCAGAAAAAACCAAGTCAGTGGATTTTTGCTTCACTAAGTCACGAAGCGAAAGGAACGTGTCGTGGTTTCCCAAACCCCGCACGTTCCAACTCAAGAGACTCATTGGAGCTGGCGGGACTGCACCGCAGATGCCGCCAAATAAGTTTGAAGTGCCCTAGCCACATTCTTCTCTGTCGTCCTTCTTCCACCACTCTCCCTCAAACCCATCTGCTCTTCCTCCGGCGAAGATACTTATTCAACTACCACCGTCTTTGTCGGGTGTTGTGGAGGACTAAAATTCATCAAATGCCCCTTTCTTTTTCCGGCTTCACTTTTCAGAACACTGATAGGATTCTTTGATACAGTTCCATTAGATTAATTTTATCAAGAACTCCCCCACCTGTTGCACTGACCGCACCTCCGAGAGCTTCTTTATTCTTGTAGTTACTAGCACCCATTGTATCCTCCACATGATCAATCACCATTTCCGTAGCTGGGTTTTGCTCCTTCTGCCCCCTGATCTCGTTCGGTGCATCCTTGTCACTGTCTTCATTCAACCCCCCCCCCTGTGCATTCTTCTTTGGAGATCCAACTACTACCGTATTTGGTGAGTTCGTTGCATACTCCTCATCCTTGTTCGCTCCTTATTTGGGTATGTTCTTCTCTAGGGATTTCTTCGTTGATACCCTTCTGAGACTTTGTCGGTGGCAAAGGGGTAGTCTCCATATCCTGGCTCCATATCGGCTTGAACTTCTTTCGGGTAGACTCCACATTCTTCACCAGCGTGTGAGATACATCCACACCAACGACACACACTAGGGAGACGTTCATATTTGAAATCAATTCACACCTCTTCTCCTTTGACAATTTGATGAACCCCCCTCGGTATAGTCTCGTCGATAGGTAGGCGTGCTCGAGCTCGAATATAGTTGATCCCGTCTTCACTTTCAATCCGACCATCTACAAAAACTGACTCCGCCACCAAGTCTACTATCATCTTCCCCGTTTATTTTTTCATTAGATGGATTGGAATATTACTTAGTTGAATCCATACATCGAAGTCCTTGAACTCAACATCCTTTGTTTCTTCTCCAAGCTTCCATGGCTTCAGCAGCAACAAGCTGCCATTAAAAGCCCACGGTCCGCTAGAAGAAACTCTCTCCATGCTTGTTTGATCAGGGAATACGAATAGAAAGGTGTTGTAATCTACTTCAATCATATTGACTTGTTGCCTATGTTCCAAATCTTTCGGAACACTGGTCTCATGGTAGCACTCACCACTTTCTCATCTGACATGAATAACCCAATCAGAACATAGTTGAAACTTTCTTCCGCCGCCTTGCAGAACTCATCGCCTAAAACCACATGTCTTCTCTCCTTCTCATTGTAATTAGTGCTCGCCATTGTAGAGCTTCGTAGGTCTCTGCAAACTTTAGGGATCGTTAACGGGGAGATCGAAGCCGCCGGTGCGTTTGTCTTCAGTTACCCTAACCATAAGCCTCGCTTTTTCACCTTAGTCCGAGAAACTCGGAGAACTAGTCAAACTTTTTATGGATCTTTTCTTTTGTCAAAACATAATTGTTCTATATCAAAGGAAGGACGCCCATGCACGTGAGAGGGAAAAAGACCCAACAAGAAAAGAGCTTTGTCATTTTCCTTTGTTTCTATGTCGATATAATTGTTTGTGTATCAAAGTAGGATCTGAAAGTGGGAGAAATATTCCGTGAATGTTATTCAATCTTCAACATTTGTAAATAGTGGTTACAAACAAATCCTACTAATTACAAACATAGTCCTCAAATAAGTGAGGTATATACAAAAACGTCCTACGCCTATTACTCCTCCGTAGTCGAAACTGTAGGCGCGCCAACACTGAGACTGGATCGGAAGCGCTGGAACAAGGGTCGAAGAAGACCCTTGGTGAAGATGTCGGCGTACTGATAATCAGCAGGAATGTCCAACACGCGAAGCTGACCCAAACAAACCTTCTCACGAACGAAGTGTAGATCAATCTCAACATGCTTAGTACGCTGATGCTGAACAGGATTACCAGAGAAATAGACAGCACTCACATTGTCACAATACACGACAGTGGCCCGGGGCGGGGTGACACGAAGCTGAAGAAGAAAATTCCAGACCCAACAGAGTTCGGATACGGCGTTAGCAACACCGCGATACTCGGCCTCAGCACTAGAGCGAGAGACCGTGACCTGTCGCTTGGACGACCAACTAATAAGATTGTCTCCGTAGAAGACACAGTAACCAGAAGTGGAGCGGCGGGTGTCTGGACAACCAGCCCAATCAGCGTCAGTGTAGGCGGTGAGGGAATCAGCAGCTGAGGCAGAGATTCGGAGACCATGCTCAAGGGTCCCATTATGTAGCACAAGATACGCTTCAGGGCATGAAAGTTCGGCTCACGCAGGTCATGCATGAAGAGACAGACATGCTGAACGGCATACTGGATGTCCGGTCGAGTGAATGTGAGGTACTGCAAGGCCCCAGCAAGGCTGCGATATAATGTAGGATCAGCAACCGGTGGACCAGATGTAGTTGTGAGTTTACTTCCTACCTCAAAAGGGGTGGCCGTAGACTTACAAGTCGACATAGAGGCACGACGAAGAATGTCTGTCGCATACTGATGCTGAGACAAGAATAGGCCGGACGAATCACAGGTGACAGCAACGCCCAGAAAGTGATGCAAATGGCCCAGGGCAGTCATAGCAAACTCTCCAGAGAGCTGGGAGACAATCTGATCCAAGACAACCGGAGACGACCCAGTGATGAAGATATCATCCACATAGAGCAGGAGGTAGACGATGTCTGAGCCACGACTGTAGACGAAGAGAGACTCATCACACGAGCAACCAGAGAAACCGATAGTCTGTGTGAGGAGGTGGTAAATCGCTGAAACCAAGCACGGGGAGCCTGCTTCAGACCATATAAGGATTTACGTATTCGGCAAACAAAGTCAGGATGGCGTGTGTCGCGGTAGCCAGGGGGCTGATGCATGTATACCGTCTCAGAGAGATCACCATGAAGAAAAGCGTTCTTGACATCCAATTGAGGGATAGGCCAAGAGCGCGTGACGGCAATGCTGAGAACTGTACGGATGGTGGTCGGTTTGACAACCGAGCTGAAAGTCTCCTCACAATCAATCCCAACCATCTGGGACTTCCCATTAGCTATCAATCGCGCCTTATAGCGCTGCAGACTACCATCAGCGCGAAACTTGTGGCGAAAGAGCCACATAGATCGCATAACATTAGCCCCTGTCGGGCGAGGAACTAGATCCCAAGTGTGATTCGTAACCATAGCTCCAAACTCATCATCCATGTTCGCTTTCCAGTGAGGATCCGACAAGGCTAGGATGGGTATTTGGGAAGGGGCGAGATGGGTTCTGGTGGCTGGGCCGCTAAGGTGACAGGTTTGACTATGCCATGCATGGATCTGGTGGTCATCTAAGGAGAGATATGGGGAGGAGAAGTGGCCATTGGGCTCGGTGTGGGTGACTCAGGGGGGTCAGGTAACACAGGCACAGAGGGTACAGGAGGAGGGCGAGTGGACACAGACCGACGGACGTAGTGCTGAGGAAAAGGTGTTGGAATAGATGCCCTAGAGGCAATCTAATTTTAGTATGAATTGCCTAGAATAATCATTATATTATTTATAGAGATATTTAATATAATGAGGTCCTTAGATTTACAAATCGTGTTGTTTATTTGAAATATCCTTAGTCAAATATAATATTTAACAGGACGATCATCTATAGACTAGTATGGGGCTGGATTGATATGGAGATATCACGATCCAACACATATGTATGTATTAGGAGTAATGACATACTAGATTGACCCAAATCCGAGAAGGTTACATACAAGTTATGTAAAGTCACAAGCGCTTCTCGCGGTGATAGGATATTATCATCCTTAGACTTGAAGTTACTAGATCCTCTAGCTGTGGAATATTGTGCTTTGACAACTTCAAACGCTACTCCGTAACTGGGTAGTTATAAAAGCGCATGTTGGGTACAATAGGAAGCAAGCTTAGAGATGGTGAGTGATGTAGATAGGATTTGTCCCTCCCACATAACGGGAGCAAATATCCGAGGGATGACGCCTATGAAATGTCTGTCCAGACTCATATGAATCAATATGGGAATATTGATGTCATATGCATGGATAGGGCTATTCCCAGGATCGAGAAAACATGGATTGGATATACGAGTGTGACTTGTATGTCTCGTGTCCAATCCGGATAATGCAACAAAGGGATGCGATAATGAGATCACAAGGTTTGTCAAGATGACTATTTCTATTAATTGGGTGGCATGGATGTGTTGCTAGACACCGCTTCATGTTTGTAAATAGTTACTACCAATTAAGTAGAAACTTATGGGGTCACACTCCATATGGATATAATTGGACAAGAGACTTAATTAATAGAGATTAATTAAAAGGGTCATATCGCAACAAGTTGCTAACTTAGTAGGACTAATTAGCAAATAATATTAATCCATATATGGATATGATTAGTATTGGGCCCTTTATGAAAACATCTAGGAGTAGTTGGACTATATAAAGGAACTCCTTACTTCCCTCTCAATACATGTTATTCATAACACATATTGAGAGGAGAGAAAAGAGTTGAGAACAAGCAAAGGCAAGAGGCGTCGGCCCCTTACCCGCCGCCCCAAACTCGTCGGCCACACAAGGAGGCCGAGCCCCTCCTTTTGGCCTCGTTGCGTGATTCTGTTGTCTCCTTCCTCCGTTCTAGCTAGCACAAGAAAGGTCCAATTCTCTATCCTAGGCGTGGATCAACTGTAGATAACGTGACACTATTCGAGTTTGAAGTCATCAAAGGAGAACCCAGAGGTAAACACATATTAATCCTTTACTATCGTTATGTGTTCTTGACTTGTGATCCTTTGGAGGGATTTAAACGGAAAAATTATCTTCTTCCAATGCGATTCCATGTTCAAAACCCTACAGTGGTATCAGAGTCTGGTCGTAGAGCATAACGTAGTTTATGTGTTACGATTTTGTTTTTTTAACATTTTAAATTCATGTTTATCGCGTAAAACGACAGATTAAGCATAGTAGATGCAATTGAATGGAGATTCAATCTAACAAGATCTAATTGTGTATTGGATGCAACAAATTAGTGAGTTTCTTGGTTTGAAGATTAGGGTTTGGGCACATGTTTGAAAAAAGGGATTTTTCAACATGGAAACAACTTGGATTGGGCAACAAGGAAGGAGTTATTTTTGGAAACAACTCCTATAAAGGGTTCAGCCCCCCATAGGGGACCGTCCGTATGCCTTGCCGCCCAAGCCACGCACGACCTAAGGGCCGGGCGGGCCTAGGCGCGACCGGGGGGACCGGCGGCATGGGCTAGGCCGGGCCCTAGGGTCGTGTGTGATCCAATAGCGCTTTAAGAAGTTCTTTTGGATTGTTTTTGACCCTACTTCTTCCAAAACAATTAAATTGAACAAGCGCGTTAAAATTGGTTTTTACTGTTTATGTGCTATTCACATGGTGGTTGGATATGGCCCTAGGTTGCGGTTTGTGTGTGAATGTTTATTTTGTGGTTTGTTGTACGGCCTGCAAGCTGATCAATTAATGTAATAATTAATTAAGGTTTACGGCCTGCGAGTCGTTTTTCTTCTCAACTTGTGGGATTTATTTTATTTAGTATAAGTGTAGCTAGATAAAATAGATTGTTAGCCAAGATTGAAGAAAAGAAGCCCAAAGACATTGGAGCCATGGAGATGGAGCATTCCACAAAACTATGAAGGACGGACCAAAAGATGGAGGCGCATGGCGATGTGATCTATTTTAGGGTTCATTGATATTCTCATTTGCTTGGGAATATCTTATTCTAGAAAGGCCATATCCACATCACGTTTATTTTGTTGTGGTTGTTTATTTTATTATCTTATTATTTTGTGATTGGTGTATGGTTGATGCATGCGATTAGGATAATAAGAAATTAGACAACCCGGATCTATGATTTGGAGTTTTTCCCAAAACTCAAACATATAGATCATGTTGATATGGATCAGCAATACAAGTTAAAATTGAAAGGCAAATCCCTCAATCAAAATATTGTGTTTATGCCTTCTCGTTATTTAAACACTCATCATGATCACTATATCCCATGATTGTGCGTGCCAAAGCATGGCAACATGGTTTATCGTGATTAGATGCGACGGCACGTAACAATGTGCAATTGTATAAGTAAGAGGTTGGACACAACTAGGTAGATTTAATAAGATTAAAAGAACCTAGAGGCATACAATTGGGATTATTCATGGGGATGGATAAATAATGGTTATTTTCCCAATTGAACCAAGAGTTACATATGATGTAATTGGAATGGTTCCTACCTAAATAACCAATTCCGGGTGACTTGCCAAAGCAAGTTCGGAAGAGGCAAAATATGGATCTTGGCCCACTAGAAAATATAAGGATATTTTCTGCATTAATATGGAGGGTTATTAATCCAAGAAAAATAGTGGGAGCTATATTTAATAATCTAGCCATTATTGAGTATAGTAAAATCATACTAAAATCTTGTATATTTCTCGTTTTTGTATAATTCCAATGGCAAACAATTCATCGAATTCATCACACTCCCTACGGGCTGTTCTTGAGAAGGACAAGCTTTCTGGAACCAACTTTCTGGAATGGTATAGAAATTTAAGAATTGTTCTTAAACAAGAAAAGAAAATGTACACACTAGAAGAAGACGTTCCAGAAGGTCCAAAGAACAATACCCCTGCAGCTCTAAAGGCGTATCAGAAACGTGTTGACAATGCTAATGATGCGGCCTGCCTTATACTTTGCATCATGTCTCCTGAGCTTCAGAAGCAACATGAGAACATGAATGCAGTCGATATGATCGAACACTTGAAGGAGCTCTTTCAAGAGCAGGCAAGGGTTGAACGGTATGAAGTTTCTCGGGCATTGTTCAAGAGTCACTTGGCGGAAGGGAACCCAGTAGGATCGCATGTGTTGCGGATGATCGGGTATCTTGAGAATCTCGATCGCCTAGGGTCCCCTATTGGTCAAGAGTTGGCCACGGATATCATTCTGCAATCGTTGCCGGATAGTTATGGACAAATCATCATGAACTATAACATGAATGCGATCGCCAAGCCTCTTCCAGAGCTACTCAATAAGTTGAGGACAGCTGAACAATCCATCAACAAGGGAAAGAGCAAGGCCATAATGATGGTGCAGAAAGGAAAGGGTAAAAGGTTTTCCTCTACTTCAAAGGTAAAGGCAAGGCAGTTTCTAAACCTAATGACACTGCTCTTAAACCTGCTGGTGGCGTGGCCAAAGGCGTGATCAAGGGTGATTGTCACTACTGCAGTCAGCCTGGACACTGGAAGAGGAATTGCCCAAAGTATCTGGAGGATAAAAGTCTTGGGATAGTGATCCCACAACCACCAGGTATTTTTGTTATAGATGTTAATTTAACTACTTCTTCATCATGGGTATTGGATACTGGATGTGGATCTCATATTTGTCGAAATATGAAGGATCTAAGTAGAAGTAGAAGATTAGCAAAAGGAGAGGTGGACTTGCGCGTTGGGAATGGAGCAAGAGTTGCTGCATTAGCTATAGGCGTGTATAGGCTGTCTCTGCCTTCTGGATTAGTATTAGAATTAGATAATTGCTTTTATGTTCCTGCTATGAGTAAGAACATTATTTCTGTATCTTGTTTGGACAAGAAAGATTTTACTATTTCAATAAAGAACAATTGTTGTTCCATTTATTTTGATAGTATTTACTATTGTAGTGCGCAATTATTTAATGGATTATATATCCAATCTATAACATAAATACTAAGAGGATTAAAATGAATGATTTAAATCCTGCTTATCTATGGCATTGTCGTCTAGGCCATATAAATGGGAAACGTGTATCTAGACTCCATAAGGATGGATTTCTAGACTCATTAGATTTTGAATCATATGAGACATGTGAGGCTTGTTTGTTAGGGAAGATGACAAAGTCCCCTTTCAATAAGAAAGGTGAAAGGACTAGTGAGAAATTAGCACTCATACATAATGATGTGTGTGGGACGTTTGCTACACCTGCCAGAGGTGGTTACGTCTACTTCATTACATTCACTGATGATTTCAGTAGATATGGATTTGTATACCTTATGAAGGCTAAATCCTAATCTTTTGAGAAATTCAAGGAATTTAAGAATGAAGTAGAAAATCAACTTGGCAAAAGTATCAAAGCTCTACGATCAGATCGAGGAGGTGAGTACTTAAGCCAAGAGTTTGATGATTATC
The DNA here is from genome assembly GCA_023055425.1 of Linanthus parryae. Taxonomy (NCBI): domain Eukaryota; kingdom Viridiplantae; phylum Streptophyta; class Magnoliopsida; order Ericales; family Polemoniaceae; genus Linanthus; species Linanthus parryae. Next base: position 1,156,740 of record JALGPY010000017.1, read on the forward strand.
TTAGAGAGTGTGGGATATTATCCCAACTCACTCCACCCTGAACGCCACAATGGAATGGTGTATCCGAGAGGTGGAATCAAACCTTGTTGGACATGGTGAGATCTATGATGTGTCAAAAAGATCTTCCGTTATCTTTTTGGGGCTATGCTTTAATGTGTGCATCTTTCACCATTAACCGTGTTCCATCTAAATCAGTCATGAAGACACCACATGAGATGTGTAGTGGGAGCCGTCCCACAGTGTCGTTTATGAGGATATGGGGCTGCGATGTTTATGTAAAACGTTTACAGCCAGATAAACTAGGGCCGAAATCGGATAAATGTAAGTTTGTAGGATACCCTAAGGAAACTAACGGCTATTACTTCTACAATCCAACCGATAACAAAGTATTTTTTGCTCGGACCGGCGTGTTTCTAGAAAGAGAATTTTTCTCTAAAGAAGCAAGTGGGAGGACTGTAGAACTTGAAGAGGTTCAAGGACCACAAGTTACTGATTCGGTTATGGAAGATGAACAGGAACCACAAGAGGTTGTGGAGCAACCTGTTCAATTAACACAAGAGCTTCTTCGGTCGAGTAGAGTGCTCCAGGAGCCAGAGAGGTATGGACTTCTCGTGACGGAAACGGGTGACACTATGCTCATAGGAGATGAGCCTACTACCTATGGAGTGGCCATGCAAGGTCCGGACTCACAGAAGTGGCTAAAGGCCATGAGATCCGAGATGGAATCCATGTATACAAACCAAGTATGGACTTTGGTGGAACCACCCCAAGGGGCACGCCCCATAGGGTGCAAATGGGTCTTTAAGAAGAAGACCGAGACCTGGATGGTAATGTAGTTATCTATAAGGGCCGATTGGTGGCTAAAGGATTCAGACAGATTCATGGTATAGACTATGATGAAACTTTTTCCCCAGTCGCTATGACCAAATCCATCCGAATCCTACTTGCAATTGCGGCTTACTATGACTATGAGATTTGGCAGATGGATGCCAAAACAGCATTCCTTTATGGGAATCTTCTCGAGGATGTGTACCTGACACAACCAGAGGGTTTTGTAGATCCAAACATGCAAATAAATTCTGTAAGCTTCAACGATCCATTTATGGATTGAAGCAAGCTTCTAGGAGTTGGAATCGACGTTTTGATGAAGTTGTCAAAGAGTTTGACTTTGTCAAGAACGAAGATGAGTCTTGTGTCTACAAGAAGGTTAGTGGGAGCTCCGTAGCGTTCCTGGTCTTGTATGTGGATGACATACTACTCATTGGAAATGACATTCCTATGTTGCATCAGTTAAGGATTGGCAAGGAAAGTGTTTCTCAATGAAAGACTTAGGGGAAGCAGCCTATATACTCGGTATAAAGATCTATATGGATAGATCTAAGAGCTTGCTAGGCCTAAGTCAAAGTACATATATAGACAAGGTGTTGAAACGGTTCAACATGCAAGATTCCAAGAAGGGATTATTGCCCATGTCCCATGGAAATACTCTTTCGAAGAGTGATTGTCCATCCAATAAGATTGAGATGGACCACATGAGTAAGATCCCCTATGCCTCGGCCATAGGATCTATCATGTACGCCATGTTATGTACTAGACCGGACGTATAATACGCGTTAAGTATGGCAAGCAGATATCAGTCTAATCCGGGTGAGAGTCACTGGATAGTATTCAAGAACATCCTCAAGTACTTGAGAAGAACTAAGGATGCGTTCTTGATATTTGGAGGTGAGGAATAGTTGCGTGTAACTGGTTACACGGATGCAAGCTTCCAAACCGAAAGAGATGATTTCAAATCGCAGTCGGGATTTGTGTATTGCCTAAATGGAGGAGTTGTGAGCTGGAAGAGTTCCAAGCAAGAGACGGTTGCTGATTCTACAACAGAGGCTGAGTATATTGCTGCAAGTGGTGCATCAAAGGAAGCTGTTTGGATTGTAAAGTTTGTTTCTCAGCTTGGTGTAGTTCCTAGCATTGAGGATGCCACAGTGTTGTATTGTGACAACACATGCGCGATCGCTCAATCTAAGTAACCTAGATCACACCAGAAATCCAAACACGTACTCCGGAAGTTCCATCTTATTCGAGAGATTATATATAGAGGAGATGTGAAGATATGAAAGAGTCCTACAGATGATAATCTGGCAAATCCATTCACGAAGCCTCTTGTTCAGCGCAAGCATGAAGAGCACACTAGGGCGATTGGCATACGCGATGCACTAGATTGGCTCTAGTGCAAGTGGGAGACTGTTGGATTAGATGTCCTAGAGGAAATCTAATTTTAGTATGAACTGGCTAGAATAATCATTGTATTATTTATGGAGATATTTAATATAATGAATTCCTTATTTTTACAAATCGTGTTGTTTATCTTAAATGTCCCTAGTCAAATATAATGATTAACAAGACGATCATCTATAGACTAGTATGGGGTTGGATTGATATGGAGATATCACGATGGGTCTGTATTAGGAGTAATGACATACTGGATTGACCCAAATCCGAGAAGGCTACATACAAGTTATGTAAAGTCACAAGCGCTTCTCACGGTGATAGGATATTATCATCCTTAGACTTGAAGTCACTAGATCCTCTAGTTGTGGAATATTGTGCTTTGACAACGTCAAACGCTACTCCGTAACAGGGTAGTTATAAAAGCGCATGTTGGGCACAATAGAAATCAAGATTAGAGATGGTGAGTGATGTAAATAGGATTTGTCCCTCCCACATAACGGGAGCAAATATCCGAGGCCACTTGATGGATGGCGCCTATGGAATGTCTGGCCAGACTCATATGAATCAATATGGGGATATTGATGTCATATGCATGGATAGAGCTATTCCAAGGATCGAGAAAACATGGATTGGATATACGAGTGTGACTTGTATGTCTCGTGTCCAATCCGGATAATGAGACAAAAGGATGCGATAATGAGATCACAAGGTTTGTCAAGATGACTATTTCTATTAATTGGGTGACATGGATGTGTTGCTAGACACCGCTCCATGTTTGTAAATAGTTACTACCAATTAAGTAGAAACCTATGGGGTCACACGCCATATGGATATAATTGGACAAGAGACTTAATTAATAGAGACTAATTAAAATGATCATATCGCAACAAGTTTCTAACTTAGTAGGACTAACTAGCAAATAATACTAATCCATATATGGATATGTTTAGTATTGGGCCCTTTATGGAAACAACTAGGAGTAGTTGGACTATATAAAGGAACTCCTTCCTTCCCTCTCAATACATGTTATTCATAACACATATTGAGAGGAGAGAAAATAGTTGAGAACAAGCAAAGGCAAGAGGCGTCCGCCCCTTACCCGCCGCCCCAAACCCGTCGGCCACACAAGGAGGCCGAGCCCCTCCTTGTGGCCTCGTTGTGTGATTCTGTTGTCTCCTTCCTCCGTTCTATCTAGCACAAGAAGTTTGGGAGGTCCAATTCTCTATCCTAGGCGTGGATCAACTGTAGAGAACGTGATATTATTCGCGTTTGAAGTCATCAAAGGAGAACCCAAAGGTAAACACATATTAATCATTTACTATCGTTATGTGTTCTTAACTTGTGATCCGTTGGAGGGATTTGAACGGAATAATTATCTTCTTCCGCTGCGATTCCATGTTCAAAACCCTACAAAAGGTTCCACAAGGGTCCTGGACGGGGAAAGCTGTGCGGGTGGCCTAGTAGGTGCGGGTGGTGATGTGGATGCCGTAGGAGGGTGGGTGAGGGTGTGCGTGCCACAGGGTTATGAGCACGATGAGTGAAAAGGGGAGACGGAAGACTGTCATCGGGATCAGACGTCCTGTGGTAAGAGGGAGACACAGACCCAGGAGTGGATAAAGGAAACACCGTATCATCAAAGGTGACATGACGGGAAGTGTCAACCCGACCAGTACTCAAGTCTAGACATATGTACCCACGATGATTAAGAGGGTACCCCAGAAAGACACATCGAACAGAGCGTGGTGCAAGTTTGTGAGGTGAGGTGGCAGACAGGTTCGGGTAACACAAGCATCCGAACGTGCAGAGATGCTCACAGGATGGTGAGCGATGGTAGAGGGCAACAGTAGGAATATTGTTGCCAAGGACTTTGGTGGGAAGCATGTTATGAAGGTAGACAGCAGTCAGAAGAGACTCAACCCAGAAAGAGGTTGGAAGGGAGGCCTGATCGAGGAGGGCACGACTGATGTAATTGATTCGACGAATCATGCGTTCAACTTTGCCATTTTGAGATGACGTCTCAGGACACGCAAACCGGAAGACAAGTCCAAGATTAATGGTGTGAGAGTGAAAAGAGCCATTATAGAATTCTCACCCAAGGTCACATTGAAAAGTTTTGATGGGTCGCTCAAATTGAGTTTGTACAAAGGTAGTGAATTGTTTAAATTTTGATATCGCTTCGCTTTTCTGTTTAAGTGGGAAAACCAAGAGAAAGTGGGTATAGTCATCTAATAGTAGGTAGTATTTGTAGTGCGATTTGATTAAGACCGGAGATGTCCATAAATCACTGTGAACAATGCCAAATGGACTAGAAGTAGAAGAAGTAGATGGTGAAAAAGGCAAACACACGTGTTCACTAATTTGACAAGCATGACAAAGAGAATCTGAATTATGCCTACTACAAGAAATGAAATGACTACTACGAAGGGAATCTAAAACTAGACGCCCGGGATGACCAAGGCGGTTGTGCCAAACGGAAGAAGGAAGAGTAGCAAAAGAGACAGCAGACAACGGTGGTGGGACAGACTGGAATGGATAAAGATCACCTGAACTATTGCTCCTGTAAAAGAGCTCCCGATCGTAGGTCCTTTACAGAAAAACCAAAAGGGTCAAGCTCAACGTAAACATTGTTGTCAGTAGTGAATTGACGAACAGAAACTAGGTTTTTTATAACGTTTGGGGTGATTAAGACATTTCTAAGGTGAAGGGAACGGGAGTTGGTGGTAAGGGTGTGATTTCCGAATCCTTTGACTATAATGCTAGAGCCGTTTCCCACAAGTATGTTAGGAAAAGGACAAGATGACGAGAGAGAGGAGAGTATACCTGACTGCGGAGTGACATGAGCAGATGCGCCGGAATCAAGATACCAAGTCTGATCCGGAACGTTGGGTGGTAAGGGTGTAATTGCAGGATCCAGTAGGAATATTGTTGCCAAGGACTTTTGTGGGAAGAATTTTATGAAGGTAGACAGCAGTCAGAAGAGACTCAACCCACAAAGAGGCTGGAAGGGAGGCCTGAGCTAGGAGGGCACGACTGATGTCATTAATTCGACGAATCTTGCGTTCAGCTTTGCCATTTTGAGATGACGTCTGAGGACACGCAAATAGGAAGACAAGTCCATGATTAATGGCGTGAGAGTGAAAAGAGCCATTATCGAATTCTCCACCAAGGTCACATTGAAAAATTTTGATGGTTCGCTCAAATTGAGTTTGTACGAAGGTAGTGAATTGTTTAAATTTTGATATCGCTTCGCTTTTCTGTTTAAGTGGGAAAACCCCGAGAAAGTGGGTATAGTCATCTAATAGTAGTAGGTAGTATTTTTAGTGCGATTTTCTTAAGACCGGAGATGTCCATAAATCACTGTGAACAATGTCAAATGGATTAGAAGTAGAAGAAGTAGATGGTGAAAAAGGCACGTGTTTACTAATTTGACAAGCATGACAAAGAGCTTCTGAATTATGCCTACCACAAGAAATAAAATGACTACTACGAAGCGAATCTAAAACTAGACGCCGGGGATGACCAAGGCGGTTGTGCCAAACGGAAGCAGGAAGAGCAGCAAAAGAGACAGCAGACGACGGTGGTGGGACAGACTGGAATGGATAAAGATCACCTGAACTGTTTCTCCTCTGTAAAAGAGCTCCTGGTCGTAGGTCCTTTACAGAAAAACCAAAAGGGTCAAACTCAACGGAAACATTGTTGTCAGTAGTGATTTGACGAACATAAACTAGGTTTTTGATAACGTTTGGGGTGAGTAAGACATTTCTAAGGTGAAGGGAACGGGAGTTGGTGGTAAGGGTGTGATTGTCGGATCCTTTCACTGGAATGCTAGAGCCGTTTCCGACAAGTATGTTAGGAAAAGGACGAGATGACGAGAGAGGAGAGTATACCTGACTGCGGAGTGAGATGAGCAGATGCGCCGGAATCAAGATACCAAGTCTGATCCGGAACGTTGAGTGTCATGCCAGAGAACTGAGATCCCGAATCAGTAGCAGTCGGGTAGGAAGAAGCGGTTGTGAGGCCCTGCTGAGAAGGTCCTGGACCAAGAATACCTAACGTAACTGTAGGCTGAGAGGGTCCTGACTGTGTTCAACCCGGTGTCGGGGCATAGGGGCCCGACTGAGCAGTCAGGGACGATGGGGCAGGACACCACACGCAGTCGCCATGAGGGGAGGCAAGGTGTTGTTGTGGGTGATGCTTAGCAGCCGGGGACGATGGGGCAGGACACCACACCCAGTTGCCGTGAGGGGAGGCAGGGTGTTGCTGTGGGTGCTGCTGAGTAGTCAGGGACGATGGGGCAGGACAACACACCCAATTGCCGTGAGGGGATGCCGGTAGTGCAGCGTATTGCGGGGCGTGGCCCCGCCCTTTCCTGGAATTATGGCGTCGGACACCGTGATTGTGGCGACCCTGTGACACGGGATGTCGCTGTTCCGCACTATTATTAGCCATGACAAAAGAGAATTTGTACAAAGAAATGACTTTAACCCACTAAATTTTGCAATCCACAAAATATTATAGCACAATTTGTCCACCAATCAACAATTGGCCCACCAGTTGAATAAGAATGATATCTCAATAAGAATATGAGAAACACTTTTTATCACTATTTGTGGTCAAAGACAGGCACAACGCAAATTCCACTGATTGTGGTCAAGAGAGGCAAATACCACTGTTTGTGGTCAAGAGAGGTGCACGATCACAATCTGGTTGCTGCTTTGGAGTGCGTTGAAGAGAACAACGCCGACAGAATCGCTGGTGGGAGGGGCAGCAAGCAGATCACAGGAGTGAGGGGGGCTGCGCCACAATCCAACTCTGGCAGAGTTTCGATTTCTAGGGTTTCGGAAGGGGACGCCGGAGGAGAACCGGGACTGAGCCGGTGGCGTCGCAAGAAGAACAGGAGCCGACGGCGACGCAAGGAGAACAGGAGGTCGACGACAATTGAATCGGAATCTGGGCTCGGCTCTTCTGGGTTCGCTTTGGTGAACCAAAAAAAAACAGAGAACAGACTGTACGCTGGTGAGTGCGACGGTGCTGGTGGAAGCAAGAGAGAGAGAGATTGGAGTGCTCGGCGGCGGCGGCAGTGCACAGAAGGCTGACGTGCGGCGGCGGCTAGGCTAGCTCTGATACCATGAAAGTGGGAGAAATCTTCCGTGAATATTATTCAATCTTCAACATCTGTAAATAGTGGTTACAAACAACTCCTACTAATTACAAACATAGTCCTCAAATAAGTGAGGTATATACAAAAACGTCCTACGACTATTAGGATCCACAGGGCTTCTTTGTTGGATATGGACTTCTCCACAGCCCAACAGATTAAGGATCCGTTATTTACATTTTGTACCTCAAACTGATTTCAATTGGGCTTTCCGTATAAAGACACTCTCAATGTCCACACCGAGGTAGACCAGTTTTTTTCTGATCAATTATTTTCCCATCCAGTGTTGCAGGTAACTTCTTCGTTTCTTCTTGGTTTCGATTTGAACCGAAATGATCCTAAGAGATGTAGAGTGCATCTATGCCCTGAAATGGTACCCATCAAATTATTTAGGGCAGGTTTGATTTGTGGTTTGGTCGTTTTTTTGGCGGGTCTCCACCGTTGTAAACACATGGTATCTCTGCCATTTCTTCATGATTTTGTGTGTGAATTGGACCTATGAGTTCCTTGCACTCCCTTCTACATAGTTTATGCTGATTATACTCTGTGAATCACCCTATAAGGGCTTGGAAATCGGGCTGCAAACCGGGGGGAAAAGCTGTGAAGAACACTGGTAGTGTTCTTGAGCTGCTGTGGTAGTCGTCTTTTAATCCCTACATCTTCCTTGTTACTAAGTGGATTGGGGTGATATCTGGCTGTTTGAACTCCCTGTTTATCCCTCTACAAAATAATGCTAAGTTCCATCCACAACTTTAACTCTAAATCACTCAAAATTCAGACCAAAGCTTCAAGAAAATGAGATGATACTAACCTGTTCATGAGTTGTGTATATTGTGTCTACTTCGCAGCCTTATATTTTCCTCATTACTCCATGAATTGGCAATCTGTTTTCTCCTACTTGTAGCTAAATATAAAGACTGCAAATACACATAAAGATCTCTTTCTGTAATCCTGTGTTCTTGCCTAAAAGTTGTGCCAAAGTGGCTGCACAACCATAGTTATAAAAAAAAAAAAAAAAAAAAAAAAAAAAAAAAAAATGTATATGGAATTTGCATGATTTAGCTCAACTTTGATATGTGATTTCTCTAATATTATGAGCCATTAAGCACTTAAATATATACCGGAAACCTTGTTCAGCCAACTTTAGAACCCTACTTCCAGTTTACTCAATCTCTTTATCAGTTATTCATAAATGGACTCTTGAAATTGGTTCCTTGAACTCATTTCACTCCAACTTTGACTTTCTAGATTGTTATTCAGATGGCTATACTAGCCTTAATACTCTTGAACAAAGTCATTCTCAATGTCATTCTGGATCTATATATTAAGTCTATTGAAGTGAACTTCTTGGAAAAAATCTTGTTTTTGACCAAACTAAATAAGAGGTAAAATAGTAATTTTGCATAAAAGTGGTGTACAGTTGAAATAAATGCTTTGGAGTTAATGTTTTGGGGTTATTCACATGTCTTGAATTTGTAATTGGAGGTATAATAAGCTACTCTTAGCTAATGTTGACCAAGTCAACTAATTAAGGGTTTATATGTAATTTTGTTAAAATTTAGGGGCCTAAGTAAAAACAACTAAAAGCTGTAGTTTTCAACTCTCTGACTACCTGGGAATGTTAAACAGGATAATTTCATACCATTGATCATCATTTGACTTATTTAAGGAGTTCAGGCTCCACCTGGGGACTCAAATGCAATTTAGACAAGCTTCAGGGACTTAGGTGTAGATAGTCTGAACTTGAGAATTCAATTTTACATAGGTAACTTGGAGACTTAGTAACCGACATGACAGGCCAACCAGACATTCAAGAACATTCAGGATAATACTGCATACGCAATGTAACTCTCTACCGAGGACGGGTACTGATAAGTATTTATACACTTGTATGCGTAGAGTTTATCTTGTAGAGAATCAGCGTCGCTGGTCAGGAGTACTAGGCGGGCTATCAGGTAAGAATATGAATGCTTATTTACTATTGAAGAATACTAGACCGAACGTATGCATGTCTCTATGGGTAAGGGATACAAGGATCATGGAATAACAAAATGATGAGCTTGGACATCTATATATGTTCATAAACAGGTAAGTACAAGTATTTTCATAATGAGTTTGTATACTTATCTAATAACGGATTCCTGTACCCTTGACCTCTATTTGGTCAAATATCTATGGGACCCAATCTATGGGCTTGAAACAGTTATGGGACCCGTTCTTCGGGCTTTACATTCACAGCCTACGGGCTAAGTCGGTACATTGCTAGCTCCCGACTTGTAGGCAACTAGTACTGCCCTCTGGACTGACGATCCAGAAGGGGTGTGCACACTTAAGGTCTAGTTTGTCTTGGTGGATTCATGGGTGGTACAGGAATGAGGAACTGAGTATGGAATTATCGTGATTGAGTTTTAACGGATAACTTGAACTACTGGTATAACAATTTCCTTCACTAATTGACATGGATCCAATTATTAGGTCATATGTCTTATATGCACGGTTATACGTTTCAAATTTGTCTATACTTATTTCATCATGAATTCTATATTGGTTGTTATAAACTGATATCGTGACATCACTGCCTTCTATACTTGGCAGGTGAGTACGCGCATGTTCGGGGGATAGGTCATCTCTTACATGATTATCACAGCAGTATTTACACACTATAAAGCTTCCAAGCTCCAAGTAAAAACTGTCTAGTGAGTTATATAACAAGAAAACAAACTTACCATACATATTTTTAGGTAACTTACAGTAAATTTTGTACCCAAATCATTGTTAACTCGTCACTCCCATTATAACTACTGCATGACATTTTATAAATCATGGACTGATCAATTCTCAAGTCAGCAAGTGCATCAATCATTATTTTCCATTATACAGCAAGTTATAAATAGTAGCAATATTACTACACCCTTGTGGACACGTGTACGTTTAGTTCACTCTGCATCGACTGCATTATCACTAACTTATACTTCCTCCGTCCCATTATTATTGCAATACTTTCCTAAATTGAGATTCCCAAAATTATTGTCAAGTTTTAAAAAGTTACCTACTACTCTCCTCAAAAAAAGAAACTACTACTTCTTTACATATTTTTCTTCTCTCTCTTACTTTTTCACTTTTCAAAAAACAAATATGTGTCCTCTCAAAAAAAAAAAAAAAAAAAAACAAATATGTGAAACAAATGACAATTCAGTAAATTTATCAAGTCAAAAGTATCTCTTTAAATTTTATGAAAAATCACCAGACAATTAAATTTGGACGGGTGGAGTATATTTTATGTGACCTTGAGGACATCTAAAGAAAGAAATTTATCAACCCGCACCAGAAAGAGAGCTAACCAATGTAGTCAACTGTGGTTAACCGGTATAAATTAAAACGACTAAAGAATAAAGTAAGTGTTTGTTGAAGTCTACTACCTATTTATATACTTTGGTTCACATGTCCCATGTTGCTTTGTGCTCAATATAATTAGCATTACAAAATGCAAATAGTCGGTCAAATGTACTACTAACCTCTACATCAAACAAATTATATACACTCGATTTATGTACGTCATGTAGTAGACGTCACACATCCATATTCTTTTGACCAAATTTATTAAAACTTGAATGTCACTGTCTTCCATATAGTTAAAGTCTGTGTCGTTAGATTACGTTCACACACTTTATCGTCAGCTATATTACAATAAACGGGAAGTAAACAATGTACTCAATTCTCAAAAAATATGTACCTAGTTGGTAAAGATATACCACTCCGTCCCAGCTCTTTCTACCCAAATTGACTTTTTGACTCGTATCTGGGTCATTTTGACCGGGTGATTTGGATAGCAAAATAATACGATTTTTTGATAATTTTTTCACCGTATTATAGAGAAACTTTTACTCTACAACACCATGAAAAATTTATCGAAAAATTGCATCGGTTTGCTATTCAAATCAATGGGTCAAAGTGACCAAGTGAATAGTGGCAAAAGTTAATTTGGATAGAAAGAGCTGGGACGGAGTGGTATGAAAAATGATTTTTCTTTTTCAATTTGAAGACATATGCTCCAGCTAGATAAATAATGACAGGAGAACAACCATACTACAATATATTGAAACATTGAAGAATTAACAACCACTTTTTGTTCTCTCGTTCAAAATTTATGAACTACTTGGATGACCTCAGTTAATTTGATAATATTCTTCATTATTGTTTTACAAATTTTTGAGTGTATAGACTTTTTTTCCCATTTTAACCCAAAATTTATTTATTTACTAATAGTTTTCGAAACATACCCTTTATAATCCCGATAGACAAGAAAAAGTTAATTATTTTTGTGAATTCATACACCGCTTCAATTGCCGCGTTGACAACCATAGAAAGAGAAGTGGATGGTAACTAGTTATATATTCATGGGGGATTTTATCTTGCCTTGTGATCGTCATGCAACAAAGTAGAACGGGAATCTTTGAAGAAACAAAGCTATCACAAAACTGAGTAATTGAACTCAACATACAAACATGGATTTTCACTTCACCTCCTAAAAACAAAATTTGGTGATGATCACAGTCTTACTCACCTAAAACTGGAAAATAGGGTCTATGAGGACTCCATCTATATCTGCAGACACTGGGAGGTCTGTCCAAATATCATAACTTTCCCCACTGTAAAAATCAAATGGGCACATCGGTTCTGGCTCCCAAAACTCATTGATTGGATGCAAAAATCCAGATTCATCAAAAACCTGCTCAAAAGTTTCCCGATATAATTCTTCACCGAAGTTGGGGAGACTGCTTGCCTCAATGTTCTGTTCAGCCTCAGAGGGTTCAACCAAAGTACTGCTACTACTACTAGTATCTGGCGAAAGTCCAAATCCATATGGAGATGGTGAAATAGGAGATTTTGTAAAATCATATTTCGGAAGGAGGTCGAGTTGAGACAGATCAAATTTGTGGTCATCACTCATAGTACTGGGTGCTTGAGATTGTTCAGTCATGGGCTTTCTTATACGTTTGCTTAAGTAGGTGTGCCAGCGATTTTTTATTTCATTGTCGGTTCTCCCTGGTAAAGCAGTTGCCATAGCCGACCATCTGAAATAATGAGAGAAACATCAGAACGATTTCCCAGAGACAAATGCCACGAAATTAGCAACTTTAGTCCTAAATAAATTGATTGCTTACTTATTTCCAAATGCTTTGTGCATTCTGGTTATGGTTTCATCTTCTTCACAAGTGAAGTTCCCACGCCGGACTTTTGGGCTCAGGTAATTCAACCATCTCAGTCTGCAACTCTTCCCTGACCTTAACAAACCTATAAATAGCAAGTAATGAAAACAAGTTAAGCAACTTCCAACACTTATGTTACATAAGCATGAAACAGCATTAATGAAGTGTGAAGTTTGAAATGCATTCAAATATGTACCTGCAGGTTCTGCCATCTTACTCCAGTTCCAAATCCCGTATCTGTTAATGTACGCAATCAACTTCCTGTCTTCTTCTGGACTCCATGCCCCTTTCTTTAGAGACATCTTCTGAGCTTCACTATGTACGAGAGTCTGACAATTTTCAATTTCGGAAACCTGAAAGTAGTGCTAAAGGAAGTGAGTGAGCTTATGTATATATATGATGTGGTTTTGGGACCGAGCGTGTTTCAAAGTTACTTTTTATATTACAAGGATCCCTCCCAGAACCTCTCTTAGTATATATTTTTCTAAAAAACAAACTTTTAAGTTACATTAGAACCTTCCCTTTCACTGCTATTGTTCCCACTTCAACATCTTCAACGGTTCAAGGTCATAGGAAAGAGAATTCTTTACTTCAGTCTAATATTTCTTTAGCTGATTCACCCAGTCTATATGAGCTGGTAGGACTTGAATCTTGGGGTTCAATACTAAAAAGTTCAAAAGTGTAGGATCCTCACTATAGTACTCTTAAAGGGCTGTTTTAAACCACGAGGAACCTTCAAAATAAGTGAACCTCTGGTGTTCTCTTTTCGTTTCCTCTACTTGATGAATGAGATGGAAATCAACTCAATTGAGGACTTTCAGGCAAAAATACTCGTAATGGGATTATATTTCCAATATTGATGCACTTAGATATGCTACAAGTAAATTGCTTAAAGGGTGATGAGTGATGACATGCCAACAAGTTACCTAATAGAAACTGATATAGTTTGCCAGTGCAATCTTGCTTGTATACTTTGAAACGATTTTATTTAGAGCAGGGTATGTTAAGCTGGAGTGCTTCACATGAGAACATCACCAAACGGAATAGCAAAATTATTGACGACAAGTGGAGAGATAATAATTACAAAGGAAATTCAAGAAAATGCAAGAGGCACATGCTGAAATAAAATTGATGAAATTTTATAACATCCAACATGCACTTAAATAATCCGGCCAATGGAACTCCCTCTTGTGCCGGAAATCTTTTACAATTGACAATTTGGTGAGCTCATACTACACGACAGTTTAAGAAGAAAATGTAAATGATGTGGTCAGATTCAAGTATTACTACAAGATTAGTTCATAAGTAACTTAATCTTATCCTATGACCTCTGTAAATAAAGCTATGTGAACACGGATAAAGTGACATCATCACATATAACCTCAATGACGTGTAGCATTGAATAAAATACCATAATACAATATATTAATCTACAAGTTGTATATGGTGATTAGAACCAGAGAGAAGACAAACAGTAAACTAAGTTTAAATATTTTTTAATAATTGTACACTTAATAATAACTGTACTTTCAAGAACGTGCATACCTGTCCAACTACTACATTTGGGAAAATTACAGTAGTCAAGGAGTATTTAATTTGTTTGTGTTGAATTGTCTTTTGTGAACTCCATATTGACTAGATATTTGGTTGCAATGATACAAAAGGATGTAAAAGTCACATGTTTGTGATGCAGGAGCAGACGATCCAGATGAAGCAGAACTGTCAGATGCGACTAATTTGGCTATTCTCTACCATGAAATGGAAGATAAGCACAAGGGACGGAGGAAATTGCAGTTTTTGGTGTCGCCGCGCTGTTCGGGCCATAACTTTGGCTACGGGTATCAGAATGACGCGAGCCACCCCAATTCGGAAAGCTCTCGACGAGACGCACGACGTCCCGATGGGGTCCATCTTCATCCCCAAATTCCGCTGTTTGACCCTTCAAACGAGCGTTTTTAGTTATTTTTTACTATTTTTAGTAACATTTCTATTGCTTATTAGGACCTCAGTTTGAAACCGTTTTGGGTCAAACTTTCACGTACGTGTTTCTTTCAATAAGGCCAAACTGTTGGGCCAATTTCGGGATTTTGCCATTTTTGGCATATTTTATGATTTCAGCTATATATGCCCGGCTTGTGGGCAGAATTGAGGAGGTTTTTGAGTTATTGATATTTTCTTCGAACCCTAGAGAACCTCTCTACTAGTTTATGCCCTTTTATTCGTTGTTCTGCTGCGTTTGATCCCTCGCCTCGATTCAATTCGGCGTCAGGTTGGTATCAGAGCTCAGTTCGGCGTGGGAGGAAGATCACCATCGACGATGCCTCGTGGACGTGCTCGTGGTCGTGGGCAGCCTCCGGCTGAAGAAGCCCCCCAGCGAGAACGCAACGTGGAAGACGTGATGTTGATAAAGGATCTGCAACGGCAGGTCACATAACTGACACGGCGCTTGGCGGCGCAAGATCTGCAGGAAGACGAAGCCTCAGACGACGCCTCTGTGTCGTCGTTTGAGAACCCCTACCATCGTGGACCACGCGTCCGGGAGCACCGCGGTTAGCACGAGAGTCGCGGAGGTCTAGGGTTCAAGGTGGAGTTGCCCAGCTTTGAAGGTACGTTGAAAGCCGACGATTTCATCGACTGGCTCAACGAGGTGGATCGCATCTTTGAGTATAAGGAGGTTACGGATCGCGAGAAGGTGAAGCTAGTGGCCATCAAACTGAAGGGCAGAGCCTCTGCGTGGTGGGAGCAGTTGCGCCGTTCCCGTGAAAGGCAGGGCAAGGCCAAGATCACGGACTGGGAGAAGATGAAGAATAAGATGAAGGCCCACTTTCTTCCATTCGGCTACACCCAAACCCTATTTCAGCGACTCCATACGCTGAGGCAGGGCGCCAAATTCGTTGACGATTACACGGAGGAGTTCTACCAGTTGATCGCCCGTAACGATCTATCGGAGACGGAGGAGCAGATGGTGGCTAGATATCTCGGAGGTTTGCGGCAGCCCTTGCAGGACGTCCTTAGCCTACACTCGCTGTGGACTGTCTCTGAAGCCTACCAGAGAGCACTTTCTTTGGAGAAGCAGCAGGGCAGGAAGCCCGTAGCGAGGAGCGATCAAAGCAATCGATCGGCCCGACCCCAAGAATCTCGTCCTACCACGCAGGCAACACAGGGCGCTTCCAACAGTGCTATCAAGTGCTATCGATGTGGTGAACCGGGGCATAGGGCAAACGAGTGCAGCAAGCCTGCTGTGCAAAGGGGTAAAGCCCTATTTATCGAGGAAGGTGTGAATGAAGAGGTTGAAGGCACTGAAGATTTGAGTGAGCCCGTCTATGATGATTACGCAGATGATGAAGTTCTTTACGGGGATGGCCACGAGAATCTGGTCGTCCGCAAGAGTTTGCTGGCTCCAAAGGGCGATTCTGAAGATGATTGGTTGAGGACCAATATCTTTCACACCACCTGCACCATCGGAAACAAGGTCTGCAAGGTGATAGTGGACGGCGGTAGCTGTGACAACATAGTTTCTGAGGAAGCTGTCAAGAAACTGCAGTTGAAGACAGAGCGTCATCCTACACCCTACAAGCTGTCATGGCTGATTAAGGGCTCCGAGGTAACAGTTGATAAGAGATGTCTTGTTTCTTTTTCAATTGGTAACGAATATTACGACAGCCATTGGTGTGATGTGGTTAGAATGGATGCGTGTCACATGTTGTTGGGTAGGCCTTGGCAGTATGATCGCCATGTTTTCCATGATGGTCACAAGAACACCTACTCCTTTGTCATGAAGGGGAAGAAAATTGTATTGGCACCACGGCGAGAGGGGCCAACTCCAACCCCGACTGCTGCCACTACTAATCTTCTTTCGAGATCCAGGTTCTTGGAGGAGCTTGAGCATGAGAAAGTGGTATATGCTCTACTGCCTTCTACTAGTGATGCAGGTGATGAGGATGATGACTTACCGCAGGAGGTGCAGCAGTTATTAGCTGAGTTCTCTTACATGATGCCAGAGGATCTTCCTCCTGGTCTGCCACCAATGAGAGACATTCAGCACCAGATTGACCTAGTGCCTGGATCGATTCTACCTAACAGGCCAGCCTACCGTCTCAGCCCCAAGGAGGCAGAAGAGTTACAGCGGCAAGTTGTCGAGTTACTTGAGAGAGGCTACATCAGAGAGAGCATGAGCCCATGTGCAGTCCCTGCTCTGTTAGTGCCGAAGAAGGACGGTTCTTGGCGGATGTGTGTTGACAGTAGAGCCATCAACCGGATTACAGTGAAGTACAGATTTCCCATCCCGCGACTTGATGACATGCTAGACCAGCTATCCGGCTCTAAGATCTTCTCAAAAATTGATCTTAAGAGTGGATACCACCAGATTCGGATCAAGCCTGGAGATGAGTGGAAGACAGCGTTTAAGACCCAACATGGCTTGTACGAGTGGATGGTTATGCCTTTTGGGTTATCCAACGCACCCAGCACGTTCATGCGGTTTATGCATCAGGTATTGAGGCCTTTCATGGGAAAGTTTGTGGTCGTTTATTTCGACGATATTCTTATTTACAGTCCTACTTGGGCTGCCCATTTTGATCATCTACGTGTTGTGTTTGAGGCACTAAAGGCGGAGAACTTGTTCATCAACAGAAAGAAGTGTTTCTTCTTTACTACTTATGTGCAGTTTTTGGGATTTGTGGTGTCTACTGATGGTGTTCATGCAGATCCTTCAAAGATTGAGGCGATTGTGGAATGGCCTAGGCCAAGGACGCTGCACGACATTCGCAGTTTCCATGGTTTGGCATCTTTTTATCGCAGGTTCATCAGAAACTTTAGCGCCTTGATTGCCCCCATCACCGAGTGTCTCAAGGGGCGTGATTTTCAGTGGTCTGATGAAGCCGAGTCCAGCTTTCAGGAAGTGAAGAAGAAGATGACTGAAGCACCAGTTCTAGCACTTCCCGATTTTGACAAAGTGTTTGAGGTTAATTGTGATGCATCGGGCATAGGCATTGGAGGTGTTCTTAGCCAGTCAGGGCGTCCGGTTGCATTCTTCAGTGAAAAGTTGTCAGGGTCCAAGAAGAATTACTCCACTTATGATCTGGAGTTCTACGCCATAGTTCAGTCTCTGAAGCATTGGCGCCATTACTTAATACATAAGGAGTTTATTCTGTTCACTGATCATGAATCCCTGAAGTACATCAACGGACAAAACAAGCTTAGTCGGCGGCATGCCAAGTGGGTAGCGTACTTGCAGGAATTCACTTTCGCACTAAAGCACCAAGCGGGAAGTTTGAACCGCGTGGCAGATGCTTTGAGCCGTCGCAACGTGTTTCTCTCCACCATGAGCAGCCGTGTAGATGGATTTGAGGCGTTCGCAGACATGTATGAGTCTGATCCTTCGTTTGGGAAGATATTTATGGAGGTAACTTCTGGTCAGCGCCATGATTTTATTGTTCATAATGGTTATCTGTTTCTGGGGCATCAGTTGTGTGTTCCAGACTGTTCCTTGAGACATCAGATTATTAGTGAGCTCCACAATGAAGGACACTTTGGCCGAGACAAGACGTTGGCTCTTGTATCTGCTGACTTTTACTGGCCAAAGTTGAGTAGTGACGTGGCCCATTATGTGGATCGATGCTATGTTTGCCAGCGTTCGAAGGGAGTTCTCACTAATGCAGGTCTTTATACTCCATTACCTGTCCCTGAAGCTCCTTGGTTTGATGTTAGCATGGATTTTGTGCTTGGCTTACCCCGCACACAAAGAGTGGCAGATTCTGTTCTTGTAGTTGTTGACAGGTTTTCCAAGATGGCACATTTTGTACCATGCAGGAAGACTATGGATGCTGTGCGGATTGCTCACCTTTATTTCAGGGAGATTGTGCGGTTGCATGGAGTTCCTCGTTCCATCACCTCAGACCGTGACACGAAGTTCCTGAGCCAATTCTGGAAGAGTCTGTGGGAGAAGCTGGGAACTCAATTGAACTTCAGTAGCGCCTATCATCCTCAGACAGATGGTCAGACCGAAGTGGTGAATCGCAGTTTGGGCAACCTTCTCCGATGTTTGGCAGGATCTAAACCGAAGCAGTGGGACTTATCACTTCCTCAAGCAGAGTTTGCCTACAACAGATCGACGAGCAGGACCACTGGCTTGAGTCCATTTCAGGTTGTCAATGGTCAAAATCCATCAGGTGTGTTGGACTTAGCCCCTATTCCGCGTGTGGGCCGCATTCATCCTAAGGCCGAGGAGATGGCACAACACTTGAGAGGTATTCATGACCAAGTGAAGAGCAAGATTGAGGAGAATAACAGCAAGTACAAGGCTCGGGTGGACAAGCATCGTCGTC
This sequence comes from Linanthus parryae, assembly GCA_023055425.1. Lineage (NCBI taxonomy): Eukaryota > Viridiplantae > Streptophyta > Magnoliopsida > Ericales > Polemoniaceae > Linanthus > Linanthus parryae. Next base: position 1,175,663 of record JALGPY010000017.1, read on the forward strand.
AGGTACTATTTGATGTTGGTGATTTTGTATGGGCTGTATTGACTCGTGATCGTTTCCCTGTTGGTGAGTACAATAAGCTCAAGGATCGGAAGATTGGGCCTTGTGAGATCGTGCAGAAGATCAATGATAATGCTTACAGGTTGAGGCTTCCCAGTCACCTGAAGACCTCGGACGTGTTCAATGTGAAGCATCTCACTCCTTGCTTTGTGGATTCTGAAGACATTGCTGTGAACTCGAGGACGAGTTCTTTCCAACCCGGGGAGACTGATGCAGGAGCAGACAATCCAGATGAAGCTGAACTGTCAGATGCGACTAATTTGGCTATTCTCTACCATGAAATGGAAGATAAGCACAAGGGACGGAGGAAATTGCAGCTTTTGGTGTCGCCGCGCTGTTCGGCCCATAACTTTGGCTACGGGTATCAGAATGACGCGAGCCACCCCAATTCGGAAAGCTCTCGACGAGACGCACGACGTCCCGATGGGGTCTATCTTCATCCCCAAATTCCGCTGTTTGACCCTTCAAACGAGCGTTTTTAGTTATTTTTTACTATTTTTAGTAACATTTCTATTGCTTATTAGGACCTCAGTTTGAAACCGTTTTGGGTCAAACTTTCACGTACGTGTTTCTTTCAATAAGGCCAAACTGTTGGGCCAATTTCGGGATTTTGCCATTTTTGGCATATTTTATGATTTCAGCTATATATGCCCGGCTTGTGGGCAGAATTGAGGAGGTTTTTGAGTTATTGATATTTTCTTCGAACCCTAGAGAGCCTCTCTACTAGTTTATGCCCTTTTATTCGTTGTTCTGCTGCGTTTGATCCCTCGCCTCGATTCAATTCGGCGTCAGTTTGTATGGTAAACTTATACACATAACAAGTCCACTGGTTACTAAGCTTAAAAAACTGCAGTGACTTTGGCACTGCGTTTCGCAAAACAAAACTTCAGTCTCCAGCATCTCTAGACTAATTCAATGTGGGACCACCGATGATTCTGCATGTTTCACACTTGAAACTTCATCATTCCACACTTTACGAATCCAAAACTTGTGAGCGATATGTCCCTTCATAGGAATGACCCTTGGGATTCAAATGTTAGATTCCAGGAAGAACACATAAAGTTCTTTTTTATCTCATGCTTCAAAGAAGAAGACCAATACTTGTTGCTAAACCTTTATGACCAAGTTCCTTTATTTTCAATGAATAATAATGCAACAGGATCAAACTGTGTGCAAGGGCAGGTCGAGTATGAAGAAAGAAGACTGCACCTGTGTCAGTTATGGCTGCTCAGAAGTCGGGACATTTTAAAAACCAATTGCTCGCAGCATTGGCTGAAAAGTACTAAGTAAACTGAAGTGACTCACATAGTAAATATTACAAAGCCCGATCAATTTGGAGTACCTTAAGTGACTTGCAAACCCTGATTGGACGCTGTTAGTCTAGGGGTGGGGCTTGTCAGTGAATATAATTTTGCCGACAAATTTACCCTCCATATCATGCATAAAGTCTATTATACCCTTGGGTAACCCCATATTTTGTACAATATGGGGGTAAATTTGTCCAAAAACTATCCTTTAGCTACAGAACACAACTCGTCACAATAAGAAGTGCAAGTTTCACGAATTTCGGCACACTAAAGGGGTGAAAGTGTCCTTTTCCAAACAAGAAGGGGGAAAAGTGTCCTTAGTAAAACTAGAGGGGGTGAAAGTGTCTTTTACCCATTAAATTTTGCAGAGTCTTGCCCTAATTCACAACAAAGTGCATATTAACAAAAGATCAACTTGTAGAATATAGTGATATTTTCTGTGCAACCCTTGGGATTTATAAGAACAAAGTAGAATTGAAATAAATGAAGGCTTCAAAAAGAGAGGAAACTCCACCCCCGAATAAGGAGTTGAATTCTATTTGATATGCAACATGGAACTACACTCCTTAACCATAAAAGGTTGAGGAGCAGAATATCAAACTAAAAAACTAGGATCTCTGCTAATTCCATCTATATCCTCAGGCAGTGGGAGGTTTTTCCCAACATCATAACTTGGTTTTCCCCAACATCATAACTTGTATTATCATAAAAGGGGCTTGTAGATTCTGGGTTGCAAAACTCACCGAATGGATGTAAGATTCCAGATTCGTCAAACACCCGTTCGAGATATTCCAAGTGTAAGTTCTCACAGATCATAGAAGAAAGATTTCTGCTAGCCTCTGGTTTCTCTTCAGTTGCAGAAGTTTCAACAGATGCAGTAGAACCACCAGTACTAGTACCTTGACGGAATCCATGTCCATAGGGTAATGGTGAAAATGGAGAGTCCGGAAAATCATATTTAGGAAGTAGGCGATCCAGTTCAGCCAAATCAATTTTGTTGTCATCAATCATAGTACTAGATGATTGAGATTGTTCAATCACTGCTCTTTTTAAGTTGTTGCTCAAGCTTGTGTGCCAGTAATTTTTTATTTCGTCATCGGGTCTTCTCGGTAATGCAGCTGCCATTTTAGACCATCTGAAAGTGAGAACTTGTAAACATTAAAACACTCTCTATGGCGCTTCCTTAACATAAACTTTAGTAGATATGGATTACTTACTTATTTCCCGGTACTTTATGCATTTTAGCTATGGTTTCATCTTCCTCTGAACTCAGAAGTGAAGTTCCCACGCTTGATATGTGGGTCCAGAATCCAGATAATTCATCCAGCGGAGCCTGCAACTCTTCCCGCACCTTGAGAGACCTATGAAGACGAAAAAGACGAATTCATGAAGAGTTTTAACACTACAAGTAGAATGCAGAATTCTTACGGAATTGTAACACTACAAGTAGAATGCAGTATATATAATATTGACATACCAGCAGATTCTGGCATCTTCATCCAGTTCCATATGCCATACGTGTTTATACAAGCTATTAACTTCCTATCTTCTTCCACACTCCATGGACCTTTCTTTAAAACCATCAGTCTCTAGGAACTCTAAGCTTCTCTAATGTAGTGTGACTGACCTAAATTTTGCACGATTTGGTAAAACTTCCTTGCTGGATTCTTTATTTACATCTCAATATATTGACAAGTACATTGTTCTAACTTATAGACTAAGTCCGATGTGGGACTTTTATTTACATAAAAGTACAGTCACAACGGGAGGTTCTCGAACGCTGAGACAGGAACGAAAACGCTGAAAAAGAGCCCAAGGAAGCCCTTTGGTGAAGATGTATGCATACTAGTAATCTGCCGGAATGTGTAACACGCGAAGTTGACCCAATCGAACTTTCTCACGAACAAAGTGAAGATCAATCTCGACATGTTTGATGCGCTGATGTTTTAAGATTCCCAGATAAGTAGACGGCGCTGACGTTGTCACAGTACACCACCGAAGCCCGAGGTGGAGTAATACGAAGCTGGAGGAGCAGGTTCCGAAGCCAGCAGAGTTCAGACACAGCATTGGCCACGCCGCGGTATTCAGCCTCGGCACTGGAGCGAGGAGCGAGTTTGTGTGGAGATGTGGCTGACAGGTTGGGGTAACAGAGACACCCAAAAGTGCGAAGGTGGTCATAAGATGGAACACGATGATAGAGGGCAACCAGAGGAATGTTGTCCTGCAGGGCTTTAGTGGGAAGAATATTGTGAAGGTAGACAGCGGTCAAAAGAGACTCGACCCAAAAAGAGAAGGGGAGCGACGCATGTGCTAGAAGTGCACGACTGATGTCGTTGATTCGGCGAATCATACGTTCAGCCTTGCCATTCTGGGACGATGTCTGAGGACACGCAAAAGGGAATACAAGGCCATGCTGGAGTGCAAAGGAATGAAACAGGCCATTATCAAACTCACCACCACGGTCACACTGAAAACTTTTTATGGGACGCTGGAACAGAGTTTGCACGAAGGTGCTAAATTGCACTACTAGAAAAGTAGCTTGATACGACAGTTTTTAATATGGCAGAGGCCAAAACCGCCGTTTAATGAACAAAATAACGTCGGATTTTATAAGGCGCCGTAAATAACGGCGGTTTCTTCTTTCTGCCGTAAATAATATCCTTGTTGCGGCGGAAATCACAAACCGACCTATAATTACGGCGGTTAGTAAATCTTGTGCCGTGATGTATACGTCGGTTCCTGTGAAAGCGCCCTCCATTATCTTTTTATTCTTTTTTTGTCAATTTTTTTTATTCTCAGATTCAATCTCGGCCGTTAATTGAAAACCGCATCAACATTTAATCTTCACCGTCCAATCCTTAACCCTACCCTTATAACTCCCAAACCCTCTCTCTTCCCCTCATTCTCAGCCGTCTCCTTACATCAGGTACGTTTCTTCTCCGAATTCTCTCCATGTTGAGTCACAAGCGCTTCTCCCTCTCTCTCCGTCGTCCGTTTATTCTTCGTTCACTGCCGTTCTCCGAATTCTCTCCATGTCCCTGACTCCTTCCTCGTCTCGACATATGCCTTCATTTACCGGCGTCAATGTCGTATCCGTGTTGCTGCCTCCGGCGACCTCTAGAACCCATATGTGAACTCAATTTATGTTCCGAATCGCTCTGTTTCCGTCTCCATCTTCTCTCTTTCTCCATGGACGACCAGATCCGGAAATTTTTTCTTAGAAACTTTCGAGTAATCTGGGTTGGACATTCAAAATTCTGGGTTTGATGCTCATGGGTTTGATGTTTTTGTTGTCAAACTGAGTTTGGTGTTCATAACAACAAACAGGAATTCAAAGTGATAATAGCCGGAAAAATGGAAACAAAAAAAATTGATAAAAAAAATCGTAATTAATTTTATTTTATTTTTTAATTTTGGAAAATGTAAAAACGTCGGTTTTAATAAACCGCCGTGTACTTGAAACTCACCTATTCAGTAAACGTCGGTTCCATAAAACCGCCTTGAAGAGAGATACTCGGCGGTTCAATCCGCCGTTATGCTATTAACGACGGCCTTCTTGACGGCATAAAACAAACCGCCGCAAAAATCGCCGTGTACTTTAAAAACGGCGGTTTATGTGGGTTTTAAGGCAGTTTTAATCCGCCGTGTCAGACTGTTTTTCTAGTAGTGTTGTTTAAATTTTAGTAGTACGCCAGATTTGTGTTTTAGGGGAAAGACCCAGAGAAAGTGAGTGTAGTCATCAAGTAGTAAGAGATAATATTTGTAGAGCGCTTTACTCAAAATGGGAGATGTCCAAAAATCACTATGAATAATGTCAAAAGGAGCAACTGTAGACGATGGAGAAAACGGCAAACGCACGTGTTTACTAACTTGACAAGCATGACAAAGATTGTCTGAGCTATCCTTATTATATAAAATCAAGTGACTACAACGAAGAGAATCTAAAATTAGACGTCCAGGATGACCAAGGCGATTGTGCCAGACCGGAGCAGGGAGGGCGGAAAGAGAGACAGAGGAAGACGCAGGCAAGGCAGACTGGAATGGATAAAGATCACCCGAACTGTTGCTCCTCAGCAAAAGAGCTCCCGTTCGAAGGTCCTTCACAGAAAAACCAAACAGATCAAACTCAATAGAAACATTATTTTCAGTTGTGAATTGACGAATAGAAATTAAGTTTTTGATGATGTTGGGTGTAAGGAGGACATTGCGAAGGTGTAAAGGACGGGAGGTTGTTGGGATAGTGTGATGGTCGGATCTTTTAACTGGAACGCTGCAACCGTTTCCTACCATCATGATAGGAATAAGACAAGATGACGAGAGAGAAGAGAGAATACCTGACTGGGATGTGAGATGAGCTGAAGCACCCGGATCAGAATACCAAGTCTGATCAGGGACATTGAGATTCATGTCGCTGAGCTGAGATCCCAAATCGGTGGGGCTTGGTGCAACAGGAGTAGTAGTGAGGGCGTGAGCCGGGGCCGACAGTGGGGGACCGAGGAGGCCGGCGGTCGGGGGCCGAGAGGTGCTCCAGCCCGCTGTCAGGTACGGGCAGGGGGGTGTGGGGCCCGGGGGGCAGGGGCACCAGACCCAATACCCGTGGGCTCTGGGCGGTGTAGGGGGTCCCGAAATTGCGGGTTTGTTGCCCGGTTTGCGGCGATTGTTCCGTACGTTCCCGGGCTTGCGGTTCCCGGTGTTTGGGTTACCCCCGGTTTGAGGTGCCGAGGCGGGGTGAGGGGAAGGCTGACGTGCCGAGACAAGAATCTGTGGGGGACTGGGACTTGCCTGTTCCTGTCGAGCGAGCAGACGCTCATGTAACCGAAGCATGGAGATCGCAGAGAAAAATTCAGGGGTGGGATCAGCTTGCTGGATGAGCATAGCAACGCCAATGTAAGCAGGGGACAAACCATTAGTGAGTTGAATCACCAGACGTTGATTCGAGACACGTGAACCAACGTTTCCAATACGATCAGGCAGGTTCTTGAGCCGAGTTCAGTAGTCGTCAAGGGACAAGCAGTGTTCCATACGAGATTGACAAATTCAACCTCCAGCTCAGCCATGCGGGAGCCCTGGTTATCCCGAAAACAGTTTTCAAGCTTCACCCAGGCTTGCCGAGCAGTGTGCTTAGGGGTGAGAATACCAATGACCAAATCATCACTGATGGTTTGGTAGATCCATTTCAAGATCACGGTGTCCACCACACTCCAGAGGGGATGAGTAGGGGCTCCAGTTGGAGGGTCAATGTGATCTGAGATGCCAAAGGAGTGGGTCTGCAGACGAAAGAAGGTAGCCCAGTGATCATACTAAACTTTTTGAGTTTCCGGTATGAAGCGGACCCGTTTCTCGATATTGGTGACAGAAAAAACTTGGTGAAGAGGCTCCTTGTTGTTCTCGGAGGTGGGGGAATCACTGGTAGAGAGAGTAGACATATTGAGCAGCGGTAGGGGGGTGTCGGGCCGATCGAGAGAGCGACGGACAGAGGAAGGAAGAGTTGGCGTCGAACGCGCACGGACAGAGCTCACTACCGAGCATGACGAACGACCGAGAGAGGGGTCGTCGGCGCTGGTGGTGGGCGGGCTGTTTGTGGCGTGAGGCCGGCGGTGGGAAGACCAAGTGACTAGGGTTTTGGTAGCTTAGAACCTAGGCTCTGATACCATGCAAGATTTGGTAAAACTTCATTGCTGGATTCTTTATTTACATCTCAATATATAGACAAGTACATTGTTCTAACTTATAGACTAAGTCCGATGTGGGACTTTTATTTACATAAAAGTACTATTACTAATAATAAATAAAAGTCCACTAAATTTATTAATCCGATGTGGGACAATGAAATAGTCCGATGAAAAGTCCGATGTCCTATTACTAATAAATTTAGTGGTCAATGAAAAGTCCAATGAAAAGTCCGATGTAAGACAAGTACATTGTTCTAACTTATAGACTAAGTCCGATGTGGGACTTTTATTTACTGAACAACATTTGCAGAAAAGTCCTGTGAAAGATAAGGGGTTTTAGTTTAGTGGTCAATGAAAAGGAAAGAAGTGTGTGTTAGAACTTTCAACATCTGGCAACTTGGTGTAATTCACACAATGGCAGTATTAGGTGGCAATGTAATGACTTTGTCAGAGAGAAAGATGTTCATTTTTGTGGTTCACAAAATATAGATGCAGTTCTGGTTGAGATGGGTATAACTTATATAAGTCGTGTTTGGTATGGACTTATAAGTTTATAATTTGGATGTGGACTTAAAGGTTCATGTTGTAAAAATGGATTATAGAAAATGTTTAGTTTTTTTTAAGCTTTTCTTAAACTTTTTAATTACTCAAATGTTTTCACCAACCATACCCAGCTTTTATCTTCTGTTACAGACTTCTTTTAGTATAAACTTACTGAAACGGCAAATCAGTCGTAACAAACTCTAACAAGATCCTCCTATTATTAAATCACAGCCTCTCATTTATCATAGACTACTTAATGTGACATCACTCGGTATCATCATCCATGACATGCAATGTGAAAGGAAAATATTTAATGCAGTATTTCCGAAGGTTGTATCTGGTGGCTGGGATATTGCAGGGAAGAAGAACCAAAATTGACAATTTCGGTAATTCTAAGAGCATCTCAAAGAGGAATGTGTTATTGCCTTATTGGCGTGTCTTTTAACATGTAAGCTCCAATAAAAGGATACTATACTATTGTTTGGCATCAATGTACTACAAACAATGCATAGCAAACAACACCAAATGAAATAACAAACAAATATTCATGTCCAAATGCACAAATGTACAGCATTTATCCTGCTCTATTACTGGTGGCTCAATGCCAAAAATGGCACCCCCTTGGAGCTCATCGAATGCCAAAATTTGGCATCTGTACAAAGATCCTTCTTCATTGGAGATGCCCTAACTAGCAAGTTATCGAACAATAGTACCAACAGGAAAATGTGCAAGTGCAAATCTCTATATGCATCTGTTCAAAGATGATAGGTACGGTTCAGGGGTTGTCTATGGTGCGTCCCTTAATAGAGTTCCGTACAACTTTTTATTTTTTTTTGTGGTCCCCGCTACTACAGGACAAAAACTTTTACCCGCTATAGCAGGTAACCTCGGCTGGAGATATAGCTGTTAACAGTTTTTCTCGCTTTAGATAAAGTTCTTAATATCTACGCGGCTAAAAGATAGAAAAGACTACCCTATAGTTAGTAGAGTTCAACAGGTAGAAGGAGTTGTCTCATTTAAGAAAGCAGTATTAACAACATGAGTTTTATTGTTAATAAATAACGATGAAATTAACTACAAGCAGACGAATATCAACTCAGAAGTACTTTAAAGGCATGTTTAAAGATTAATACCAGAACAATTCAACAATAACATTAAAATAAGGTGGTACTTGTTCAATATCATCTCCCGGGTCGTCTTTCTTGTCAAGAAATCACGAATAAAATCACTCTAAACAGACCTATATCATTCATGCTTGTTTTTCTTGGACTGACTACTCGATTGAGACCAGAAGTATTCCTCTTTAACATCAAACTCAAGTGGCAGTTCTGCAAAATCGTCTTCCGGATCGTCCACTTGTTCGACGGAGTCCACCGGAGGATTGGGGCATGTTGTCCTGTTGTGTCACAGCTCCTTGCAATTGCCACACCTCCTTCTCTTGTCTTTCTTTTGTCCCTTTGGGCATTTAGTGTCCGGGGGGTTCGGATTCTTCACATGGGCGTAGGGATTTTCTTCCTTCTTAATCTCTCCTTGTGTCCCGGCTCCTTGTGTACCCTGAAAAGTTTTAGAAACCATTCTCTGCATTTTCCGAATCCCGTCGGCCATATGCTCTCTGAAGAACCTCATTGTCTCGCCAGTAGTACAACCCAAACTGTAATACAGTTGAACTTCGTTCCTCGAGGAAGCCCGGCGCATGGCTTGCAAATCTGGGTCATCACTTTTCTTCCCAACAGGCTCCTTCATTGATGGCTCGGTTCGGTAGAATTCTTTGTCAGTTTTGGTCCACCTTTTGGCAATTAGAGAGTTTGGGATCCTCTGTACTCCCTTTTGTTTCAGAACAAACAACATGTGTTTGCAAATCATATACGATGTTTCCCAACGAAAACACGTGCAACGGAGAAGCCTATTATCATGACGACATTGAACAACTTGCTGAAGCAAGAAAAGATAGGGTGGTTAGAAATTAAGAAGGAAATGAAAATACAAATGAACACAAGGATAGACAGATTGTAACCTGGTACTAGATAGAAGAGGACAATAGTTCAAAGACTGTGACATCAATACTTATTTGTTACACTTTAAGACTTAAGATAGCATTGATAACATTAAGGAAACATGACAAGATTATTTAGAAATAAAAATGCAGTACACGAGTACATAGTATATAAATATGTAAATTGAAGCAGATGTACATACCACGGATCTCTTCATTTGACCTCTCATCACGTAGAACAAGTCCAAGCTCTCTTCTGGAACAGTTTTGACTTCAAACACTCTATAATCATCACCCTTTGCAGCTTGTTTCCTAAACATGTTGAAGACATTTTCGGTGAAGACCTCTATAATCATCACCCTTTGCAGCTTGTTTCCTAAACATGTTGAAGACATTTTCGGTGAAGACATTTTCGGTGAAGACCTCAACCTTATATTCAAAGAAGAAGACCCCAACAACCAAAAGGTAGTATTGCACTATTTTGGATACAAAATTTTTAAAGACATGAAGAACTCTTTAATTTTTTACCTTAATGAATACGAAATCTCTGAAAAGTTTATCTCCTCATTAATATATGGATGTAGTATAATAAATTCCTCAGCTACCAAGACTGTGGTGTCAGTGAGATGAAACTTTAATATTCTCGAACCCAGTTACAGGATTTAAGATAGCAACCTTAATAGTTTAAAGAGAAACAGTTCACTAAGCTTATTTTGTGGGCAGCAGAACCATTCAATGCCTAACATAAATGAGCCAGACCAACCATATCCTTAAATTCTAGCCACTTTGGCAGGAAAAGCTGAAGTTTCATCAAGGATACTTTAATTCTGCTAACTTCCAAGCCATATGAGGTGTTCATATGAAACTGTTCCATCCTATCTAAGATTGTGAGATACCTTAAAATAGCAGATTTTCAAAGAAGAAGACCCCAACAACCAAAAGGTAGTATTGCACTATTTTGGATACAAAATTTTAAAGACACATAGATTGCTTTAAGTTATTACCTTAATGAATACGAAATCTCTGAAAAGTTTATCTCCTCATTAATATATGGATGTAATATAATAAATTCCTCAGCTACCAAGACCGTGGTGTCAGTGAGTTGAGAATCTAACAATCTTGATTTTACTTTTTAGAGAGCATCTTTAAAATTTTTAACTGCTCTTAAAGATTTAAGATATCATCATTAATAGTTTAAAGAGAAACTGTTCACTAAGCTTATTTTGTGGGCAGCAGAACCATTCAATGCCTATTATAAATGAAGCATACAAACAATATAATACAATTATAGCCACTTTGGCAGGAAAAGCTGAAGGTTCATCAATGTTGATTTAACTCTGCTAACTACCAAGCCATATGAGGAGTACAAAAGATGCGACATCCAAAACAACCCACAACATCCAAAAGGACAGAAACATTGTTCGTAAAACAAAGTCACAACAACATTACACAAATTTACTTTTTCTGCTGCTTCTTCCCCGCCGTCTTCTTCTTCTTCTTCTTCTTCTCCGCACACCTCAATGCAACAAAGGAAACAGTCGAAAACTTGCGGTACAAACTGTAAAATGCATACCGGTGGTCCTCATCCTCCATCAGTTCCTTTAACCCAAGATAATTCTTGTTAAATACGCAGTTATACCTCGATCTCCCCATTTCATTCGCAATCCAGATTCTGAGGTTGGGAGCCTGGACAGAGAACTTCTTCTTTGGAACTGGAATCAGGTCCCTCAAATGACTCATGAAGAAGCAGACATGAGGACCACAGTCATTCCTGACAGATGAAAATAGAATGCAGCCTTAATATATATCACAGACATGTAAATGGATTAGTTAGCTATGTTAAGTAGTTAGCTTATTACCCATTTGATTGCTGGGGAACATCGTCGTTCATGTACCACACCTGCCAGCGTCGTATGTCATCATTGTATTCTGAGTAGTTGGTGAGCATTGTGTGCATTTGCCCAATTTTGGCAGCAACTTCGAACTCAGAATACCCCATGCCGGTATGCGAGTCCAAGACGAATATTTCTTGGTCAACAAAAGAAATAACCATCATGAACCAGTGCAGGTGATCGACATTCAACGGAACGGCGATCTAATCATTAAAAATTCAAGATAAAGTAAGTCATACAAAAGAACAAAGTAGCTTGTATTGATAGTATTCGGAATACTTACGTATCCCATCTCGCTCCACTCTCCTCCCGACTGTTCGTGTGCCTTGACGTATTCGAGGACTTTTGTGGGCTGAACAAAAATTATAACTAATCAGGTATTTTCCTAGATGAATTTTGAATTGAGTCATATCATAAAAATGACAAGGCAGTGAACTTACAGAATAACACGTGCCGAGGAACCAAATCCGCTTGATTCCTTGGAATTCCCGGCTACGTTCATGAAGATGAAGAAATTGCATGTAAGCATCCATCACCTCATCGTCAAACCATTTTGATTGACGTCTGTGCATCTCATTTGTGCCACCACTCAACACATACTAGCACTATGTGACATTTTAAGACCAATTCTGATACCTACAACACACGGTCACTTCTCACGACGTCAAGTCTCACAATGTCGATAGTCGGTTACACCCTTATCCCTCGGTGTTCAAGTCCCATGGTTGGGTGTGACCTCAAAACTCCCAGTCTTGTGAAAATGACCCAAATACAACATTAAATCAGAGTTGGCATGCTGGGGGCACATTTCATGGCTAAACTCGTACAATTATCGAGTTTTCATTCGATTTTTGCCCCTTTATGTCACTTAGAGGAGCAAAACTTGAAGCCATTTCAAAATAACTCCCAGCACTGTCCTTGGCATGTTTTCCAGGACACATGGTGACACCCCGAGTCATTCCATCGACGAAGAAACCAAAATAAGTGGCATTTTAAAGGGATATACATTTTAAAGTTTAAGATAGACCCCTCTCTAGGGTTTAGCATTTAAGAAGGTGCATGCATTTTTTTAGAATGAGTTGTTAATACTCCATCAAATCAATACTCAAAGATGCCTATTTGTGGGTTTTTGGAGGTTGTGCACACTGCCATGCATGGTACAAACACAAGGCAGGCACAAAGTCCTCAAATTGGGTACAGAATTGTGTTGGTGATGTAGTTAATGGGAAAGAACAATGTTTCCAACGGGTACGCGTTACCCAAACTGAGTTTGATTGACGTCTATGCATCTCATTTGTGCCACCACTCAACACATACTAGCACTATGTGACATTTTAAGACCAATTCTGATACCTACAACACACGGTCACTTCTCACGACGTCAAGTCTCACAATGTCGATAGTCGGTTACACCCTTATCCCTCGGTGTTCAAGTCCCATGGTTGGGTGTGACCTCAAAACTCCCAGTCTTGTGAAAATGACCCAAATACAACATTAAATCAGAGTTGGCATGCTGGGGGCACATTTCATGGCTAAACTCGTACAATTATCGAGTTTTCATTCGATTTTTGCCCCTTTATGTCACTTAGAGAAGCAAAACTTGAAGCCATTTCAAAATAACTCCCAGCACTGTCCTTGGCATGTTCACTACAAGAAATCAAGGCTGTAGCAGCGGTCGGAACCGCTGGTATAGCCTGCAAAAACCGTGGGTAAATGTTTCTCCAGCGGTTGCAAAAACCGCTGGCACAGAAATGACAACCGCTGGCATGTAGGCGTCGCTAGAAGTCTTGCCCGCGGTTTTCTTGACCGCTGTAGCAGGCTATTTCTGTACCAGCGGATTTAAAAACCGTGGGCGATAAGAAGCCAACCGCGGGCACTACTGAAGGCTTTACCGGCATTTGGAACCGTCGATGTATCCTACAAAACCGCGGGTAAATATTTCTCCGGCGGTTTAGACAAACCGTCGGTATAGCCTACAAAACCGATGGCACACATTGTGGCAACCATTTGAATGTAGGGGTGGCTAAAAGTCTTACCCGCGGTTTTCTTGGCCGCTGTAAGAGACTATCTATACCAGCGAATTTCGAATTTGCAAGCATTGTTATCCCGGCCAGTGGCACTAATAATTTCACATCGGTTGATATGAATGGTTAAAATAACCTTTGGTGTGTACTTTAAACAATCATATTGAAATCAACAGTGATGCTGGAGAAAAAAATGATTTAATAAAAAAAGTCTTAATACAGATAATGTATCAATTCCATATATACATTTTCTTCACAAGAAAACAAATCCAAACAGCTGGAAGTAGTGACACTACTTGAGCAAAAAAAAAAAATTACACAAATGATGGTGTCAGCCTTCAACCACATAGCTGAGGGGGGAGGGTGTAATCAGCCTTTGACACTTCATTTCAAACAGGGACTTCGGAAAATGTAAAGTCCATTGTAGTGTAGTTCTTCATTCTCTGGCAAATAGCTCTACTGGTTAGCACACCGCTAACAATAACACTCAACCCAGGTTCTGCACGAATGAAGTCAGAAGCGCTTCTAGCAGCATCAGTGGCATCGGCCACAACAATACAAATGTCGACCTTCTTCAAAGCAGGGGCGTCGTTGACACCATCTCAGATCATACCACAAATGTGCTTCCTCTATTGCAGCTTCATGACGCCTTCATACTTGTGCTCTGTGTAACAAAAAGGATCAAGCAACTGGTAGGAGCAATCTTTGAAAGCGAAAGATAGAACGCAAAATTCATGTTCATCGTCGACAAATAGGGTTAAAGAAGAATGAGCACACACCTGGAAACACCCCAGCGAACCATCTTCCTTCTAAATTAGCTCTTCAACAGGAATAGAAGCGTTTGATTTATACTTGTGGTTACCAAGTAAAGCAACAGATGTGTACATGTTTCTTCCCATTCATAATCTTCTTCATGTATACTTAGCAAATAGCAATATCAAGCTGGTCACGTGGTCATTACCTTCAAATCCCTGTGGTCCACTGCAAGTAAGGATCAGTTTCACCAAGCTTCCTACAATAAGAACATATCAACCGAACCTGCACTTTGATCAACAATCCTCATCAGCGCGAATTTTTTGACCAGTATGGGCTAATCAGTTACCAGATAAACTCTAATAAAGCATCCATCAACTAAAAACTAAAAGCACTACCCGATCCCCTAGGGTTCATCCCTCTACCTACTTGAAATATGTATCAAATTCATATTAAAGCATCCACACCCCTATAATGTCGTTTTATTCTGCCTTTTTACTACAACATCCAATGAATGAGAAACAGAACGAGAACACAGTTTCTAGAGAGTGATGTAGCTTTTGAAAAGCTGGAAGTTTTACCTTCATGAAATCTTCATGGATGACATAATCACGTTCAGCACGGATAGCTGACATACCAGCCTCAGTGCACACATTACGCATATCAGCCCCATTGAACCCCTGAAACCATGAGTAACTAACTAAACCATGTGCATAAGGATATAACAATCCATAATGAGCCACTAGAACAAGATAACCTACCTCAGCAAGCTTCACAACTGCCTCATAATCAATCTCCCCGTGTTTGGCAATCCCGGCAGCATGTATCTTCAGGATTTCAGTCCTCGACTGTTCATTAGGCAATGGGATCTCAATTTTCCTGTCGAGTCGTCCCGGCCGAAGAAGTGCAGGGTCCAGAACATCGGGTCTGTTTGTAGCCATAATCATCTTGACCTGTAAAATTAATTTTGCAATAAATTACGAACAAGCAGAATTTAAATGACCAGTGTGATTAACTACATCTAAGTTAATGCATTGGTATACAATTTTATATAATACCTTCCCGAGCTGGTCAAATCCATCCAGCTGGTTAAGCAACTCCATTAGTGTTCTTTGAATTTCACGATCGGCACTTGTTCCTTCACTGAAACGGCGCCCAATGGCGTCGATTTCATCCATGAAAACGATACAGGGCTAAACAAGAAGAAAAGTATGAGCCTTTAAATGTCGATGATGCACGTACGTCGATAAATGGAGAGTAGCAGCCGGTACATTTTTCATACCTACATAGTTACATGTTCTGTTCACTTACATATAGTGCATAAATTTTATCTTACCTGATGATCGCGAGCATAACTGAACATTTCCCTGATCAATCTTGCACTCTCTCCTATGTATTTGTCAATTATGGCACTTGATACAACCTGTGTACATCATACACGAAGTAAATTTATGTAAGTAGTTCATCAGAAGGAAGGCATGTCTACAGCCTACCATACAAGTGACCGCAGATACAAAAAAAAATACAATACGGAAAAATTGTTATGCCATTACCTTTAGGAAGTTAGCATCTATGTTGCTGGCAATGGCTCTTGCTAATAGCGTCTTCCCAGTTCCAGGAGGTCCATAGAGAAGAACACCCTGATCAAGTTGAATATGGATTCTTCATAAGCATGTCAACACTGGACAGATATTCGGAAATACCCGGCAGATTACATGTACAAGTTAAGTTACCTTGGGAGGTTTGATGCCAACCCTAAGGAAGAGCTCAGGATTCATCAACGGCAATTCTATAGATTCCCTGAGCTCCCGGATCTGATCAGAAAGCCCGCCGACTGCAGAGTAGCTAACATTCCCAGGGTCTTCATGAAGCATATTGTATACGACTGGGTCAACCTATGCACCACACATAATCAACCTTTGAGCAGCCAAAATTGTGGAAGATATGATAACCAACAAAAATAATACTACCTCCGTTCTCTCTGAATCTTCACCTTTCGACTTTTTCTTTCGTAATCGGGTCACTTTGGCCCGGTGATTTGGATAGACAAACGATGCAATTTTTTAATAATTTTTTGATGGTGTTGTTGAGTGAAGTTTACTCTACAACATCGTGCAAAGATTATCAAATTCTTGCATCGTTTACTTATCAAATCACCAAATTAAAGTGATTCAGTGATTGGTGGTAAACTGAAAAGGGTGAAGAATCAGAGAGAACAGAGGAAGTACAAATCAAGTAACAAAAAACTCACTTCACGGGGAAGAGCTCTCATAATTGTGAGGGTAGTCATATCAAGAACCACTCGTGTGCCTGAAGTAAGTTTTTCTTTGTCCACCTTACTGCGGCAGCCAACCACATACCTAGGACCACTGCTTGCTTTAACTATTACTGAAACAATCAAAAGGTAAGAAGATAATAAACTCAATAGGCGTACAACTAATTTGGTAATCATAAATAGTAACAGGTGAGCTGTTTCTTCAAAAGAGATCAAGAATGTCATCCCGTCAACTTCAAAGGATTGCATCAGGATTTATATGCAAGTGAGAAAATGAAGAGAGAAGATAGAGCTGGAGATTATGCATAGATGATTCCCAAAAAGCTCTGCTCTCTACAGTAATCAGGTTTAGAGTTAAAAAGAAGAGACAGCAAGGATGGAATAATTACAGCGCTCATTGTCAAGTGGTCTAACGACTTCTCCTATGATCTGCCCAACACTCTGGAGTGACTTCAAATCATCTTCAGTTTTAGCATACTCCTTCTTCGTAGCCCGCAGACTGTCTCTCACTGCATATTATTCAATTCCCAGCAAAATTTAGTACCAGACATGACATGAATAACACTAACAGTGTTTGCGTAGCTGCTTAAAAGAAAAACATCTATAAACAAAAATAAAGACCTGAGATTGAAAGTATGACATTCAATAGCACCAGAGCTGAATATTATACCAAGGGGGGTCAAATAAGTAACATAACAGTACGGCCTGTAAGGAATGAGGAATATTGTACGGTTAATTCAAAACCTACATAAATTTTACGAACAGAATGCAAAAAATAAGGGTCATATTAAATACAAGAATTATCAATACAATGGGTATGGCCTGTAAGGAATGACGATTCCCTCGGATCAGGAAGAGACTACGAGTGACTTGTACGGATGCATTACCTATGTTCTGCAATAGACCAACCTTGAGTGGAATCCTCTGCAGCCAAGGACACCGCCCCTCACATTGCAGAAGCTCCTTGGCTTGGTGTGAATTTACCTGCGATTTTACAGAACAACAGCAAAGAGCTCGGCGAGAAAAACCGATGCAAAATCGTACAGCATAAACAAAATACTAATACAAGCTATGCTTAAACTGTTATTAGGTAATCTTTCTTACCCAATCTCTCATGACACACATTTCAGCATAATATATTCACATTAACTTTTGAAAAGTTAAAAACAAATCATTAAAAGAATCCCCAAAAGCATTCAACTTCAATCCAAAAACATCCAACTCTGCATCAATCGATGTCATTAACACTTAAACAAAAATAAATTGTTTCCAACTGAACTAAAAGATTCACTAAATGGAATTGCTCGTAAATGTTTGCAAATTGTTCAACGATTTCCTTCCAACGTCTGACTCCTGTAGCAAGGAACGCATATACGTGTTAAGGAGGATAACACCGTCATCTAAACAGATCAAGAAATCATAATTGTATTCTAAAAAAGAAAAATTCAGAATTGTATACCTGTGCTTCGAAAAAATATTTCTCCTTACTTAAACACCATCGAAGCCCTCATCATTTATCATATCCTACATTGTAGATAACTAATAAATTTAAAATATCACATAAAAACAAATATAGAGCTTATGATGTAACAGAAATGACCAACATATATTACCTCTGCACCATTTGAATTAGGTTCCTCTGTTGCCGTTTTCCCCCTCTCTCGTTCTAGAGCTGCCACTCTATCTGCCAGATCACGAATGGTTTCTTTGTCTCTTGCTAACTCTTCTTCTGAAATAGTGATTAACTTTCCGGATGCATTCGTTGAGGAACCAAACATTGAAGGAGTTGGACCGAATACAACACCTCGAATACGACCGTGCCGTTCTTTGCCCAAGACTTGCGAGAAAATGTCATCCGAACTCCATATTGGGGTCTCAGAAGCACTCGATTCTTGATTTGGTTGTTCCTTTTCAAGGACATCAATCTGTGCCTGAAACATTCATGTCCAGTTTGCTTGTTAGCAGTTGACCGTATTTGCACCATTATTTAAAAAAAGTCTAAATAAACTAAGAAGTATATAAATCATACAATGTGCTCAGCTGCCTGTGTTGTAACTGGTGTTTTGTCCTTCTTGGTGCGAAAATCTTTGTACATGCTAGCTCTAGTTGGAGCTTTTCCTTTCTCAATCTACAATATTAGAATTCATATTCAAAAGTTGTGTAGAAAACAGAATGGGATAGAATATACACCAAAAAGATAAATATTTCATACTAGTTCATCAGCATATTGAGCTATTGACTTGGACCCAGCAGTGTACACTTCCTTCTGGTTTGCACGGTTTGCTTTGTTTGTCATGCTCCGTTTCTATATTTGAAGATAATGAACGATAAGACCAAGCAATTAATAAGTCATGAGATTAAAACAATTGAATACCTTTCCCTCGTCAGATTTCCAGAACTTAACAATACGCTTAAACTGTTTAATATTAACAGTTGGCGGAGCCTTAGCCACAATTGCACGCCTTCCCAAAGATGGATCAAAGTACTTAGCCTTCAACTCAGCCTTATAATCCTTCCACAAGTTTCCCAACTTTTTCATGCAATAAATCTTGACCTTTCCTCTCACATAAGCATCAGTTGGAAATAAGAACTTGGACTACAAAATAATAAAGTTGAAGGTCACAATAGTTATTGACTTTAATATACACAATAAAAATAATAAGACATTGTCTTGAAGAAAAGTAATAAGACAGTGAACAATAAGAACTATCACCTCTATTATGTTCCAGCATTCATCCTTTTTAGCTTCGTCCATCTTTCTCCAACTTTTGCAGTTAATTTTCAACAAATTGTGTTTTCTTGCCATGGTGCCTAGAAAGCGGTTCAGTGCACCGCCTTCTTTCTTGATTGGCTGAATCAAATCGTTGAATTGTACGACAACACGTTCTCCCGGAGGCAAATTCCATATGAAATTCATATGTGTCATTCCACGTCTCTTTTGATTACCTGGAACATCTGACACAAAAAAATACAATAACTTTTTAGCAGTAAACGATTCTGTGTATTCTCTAAAACAAATGATGCAGTGTCCTTATCCATATTTAAGATTTGAAAATGTACTATGGGTTTTGATATTAATTATTTTGACAATTAGGAAGCAAAATTACCAGCTACATGGTGTTCTTGTTCAACCATAGCTGGCACAGGTTGTTCTTCAGTTGATGGTGATGAACCATGAGTCTGCAGTGCTGAGGTTTCCCCTTGGGCAGTTTGTGTCTGGAGTCTTCTCTTTGCCATGGCTATAAATAAAATCAAATAATTACGCTCGGAAATTCCATGAAATATCAGATTCTAAGCATAATTTTATCCCCAAAAAATATGGTAGAGAGCATTCACAAAAAAAGACAGCATCAAATGTCTCTTGTTATACGCATTGAACAATAAAATAGATAAATTTAGCCATTTCAGACACGTAATTTGAATGATGGTCAAATGAAGGCACCAGCAGCTCAAAATTATTACTCCCAAACCAGTGATTTGAATGCTGCAATAATCAACAGCAGATGGTATGATAGCATTAACGAAAGGAACAAACTCACAAGATCAAAAGATAGATTTGGTATTTCAATAACAATAGTCACAGAGATTGGGACTACAATCTAATACCAACACCACCAACATAATGAGAAATGCTAACCACTGACTAAACTGTAACCACAACTACACAGAATGAAGAACAAACAAATATTTGTTTATTCTGCTATTAATTTGTAGAGCTCGACTGAAAAAAACTGCGCAATGGAGATATGCAGAGGACTGTGGTGCAGAATCCAACAATCTTGGAAGCCGACTCCTCAATTACAGCAGAAAGATATTTCTAGCAAGAGTCTAAGATCATCAGAGGTGCCCTCCGAAGCCAAATGTGCTTAAATGCAACTATGATGCAAGGTGGAACCAAACCTCTGGTTTTGCACAAAATTTGTGTTGGTTGATGAGGAATGACAAGAGTGAAGTTATGAAATGGGGATTACAGAATTTGCAGAATCTGCAATAGCAGCAGAAGCCCAAGCCTTAGACTAGCCACCCAGAAAAATCAACTACTGGAATGAAGAAAGTGTTCTTCATATTTGAGAAAGACAACCAAAAGGATTGTGGAGGCAATCAAAAGAAAGAACATTCAGGGTTGTACAATGCCTTTGTTGGATGTCTTTTCTGCTTAAGTGGGTACCCAGATAAGCAAATTCAGATGCAGATTTTATAGTTCAAAAGACTATGAACACTAAATGGTTGCAAACTTGGATCAAAACATTCAGGCCAGGCAACTCAAGTCTCAAGATATGGTTTAAGGTGTGTTAGCTTTTTAGAAGAAAAAAAAAATCCCAATTGTAACTTGTAGAGTAGAAGCTGATTTCACCTTGTCAATTGGAAAGAGTGAACATTGTAGCAAGTGGAGGATTGTCAAATGTCAAGCCACCAGTAATTTGAGTAATGGAATAATCATCAGCAGATGGTAAGAATGCATTAACGAAAGGAACAAACTCGTAAGAACAAAAGATAATTTTGGCATTTCAATAACAAGAGTCACAGAGATTGGGACTACAAACTACCATACCAACACCACCAACATTAACAAGAAATGCTAACCACTGGAGAAGAACAAACAACTAATAACCCCAAACCCCACACTTTTCCAGAAACATTACCACTTCTTCTACTAGTAGATTTCTAAACCCTAACCGCCGAACCCGTAGAGAGTCCTTCCCTGCCTCTTGAACACCCCCAAATCAAACCCTAAACGAAATCAAACACTAAAACCAAATAATGCCTGAAAAAATCAAAATTGACAGCCAGACCTCTCAAATCACAGTATATGACATTGAACTACTGACTAAATAAAGTAATTTGAACAAACATACTGACCTTGGTAAAATCCAATCTGCAACGAGGACTGTGTTCAAGAAAACCGAACAGGTCAATTCCAGAGTTGGAGGCTCATCAATATATAGATCGTGTTGGTAGTGGGTGGTTACAGAGTCGTGAGCGCGCGGGAGTGAATTTGGCGGCAATAATTCCCTCCATCCCCTCCACGTTCCCATGTCCTCTTCTTGCTCTCTATCGTCCCCGTCGTTCGGCGCCTGTGAAAAATAGGCTTCTGAATCTTCGATTGGGAAGATGGAGAGAAATATGGGACGATAGAGAGAAAGAAGAAGGTTGAGTAAAAGACACTTTCACCCCCCTCAAGTTTTACATAAAGTTAAATTCTACCTTTTTTTTTGAAATAAAAGTTAATTTCTACCTTATCTCCTAACAACTACTGTTAGTTCGACCTTATCAACAAGCAGTGAATTATTTGACTACATATTCGTTGCCAATAGAGTAATAGAAGTTAAGTTTTGTTTGTTTGTACTTCTTTTAGGTGGAAGATTTATTTGATTAGTTTTAATACAATGTGACTTGAAGTTCCAATCATGCTATATAAAAGGCTATAAATATATTTAATATACAAAACAATGTCTTAAATATACTTTTTTGTTTCAAAATATATTTTTTGTTGATCAAAAACTAATTTTTTTTTGTGTGTGTTTGTTTACTATACAAATATAAAAATTAAATTTACATGTAGTGAATAAAAAGATCATTAAGAATATCGATTATTTTTCATTCAGAAAAAATAACGATTATTCTATACAAATAATTATAATATATAATAAATTAGAATATAATAATGGTTGAGGGTTTCACACACCTGTAGATAGGCGCTTTCCAGACAAACAGATCACAGCTACGTGACAGCCATCCAACACACCCAGTTGTGCTCCATATACACCGGATAACTACCTATGCTTATCCACGTGAGGGTTGCGAGACAGGGCCCTCGCGTTCCACCACGGGAGTGGTAGGGACTTAGTGGTTTGGAGGCTAGGGTAAGGCCCGTGTCGCGCGTGCGACAACCAAGCTCGCGCGCGATCCTTTGTAACTGCTTTGAGAGACTTAATGACCAAGTCCTGTAAACCCGACTTGACCTAATAATGGTCTCCGGTATGTACGGTCAGGTGCCTAACGGTTCCTATATACACGGTCGAACGTGCCGTTACGGGGGTGTAGATAGTGCTTTCTAGACAGACAGATCTTAGCCACGTGGCGATCATCCGGCACACCTAGCTGTTCTCCACACACACTAGATCACCACCCGCGCTGATCCACGTGGGGGCTGCGAGACAGGGCCCTCGCATACCACTACACGAGACTTGTAGGGACTTAGTGGTTTGGAGGCTAGAGTAAGCCCTGTCGCGTGCGAGCGACAACCAAGCCCGCGCGCGACCTTTAGTAACTGCTTTGAGAGATTTATGGCACGAGCTCCATAAACCCGGTCAACCTCATAACGGTTCCGGTATACGCGGACGAAGTGCGTAACGGTCCCTATATATGCGGACGAACGTGCCGTTGTGGTTAAGGTAATTAAGCCGCCATTAATAGGCGCATTAACCCACTACAACGGTCATATTCTCCGTTATATATAGGATCGTTAACCCTTCCTTACAGAGGACGAAACACCTGAACTACGCGGAAGCTCTGCCAAAATTATGTCTCTCTCTCATACAGTTGCCATTGCCTTACTCTCTCCCTACACACAACTCTACTCTTCCTGTGTTCTTCTTATCCCCTGCTCTTGGTGTACGTTGAATCTTCCCAAACGGATTCTTCCGTACACAGGGGGCTACCATTAAGCCACCATTTATGGTGCATTAACCCCCTCACAACGGTCACTTCCCCACTATATATAGGATCGTTAGCCCTCCGTTGCGAAACTAGTCCATCTACGGTTTTACACTAGCTATTAAGTTGTCTCTCTCTCTCAGTTGCAACTGCTTACCTTCTCCCTACACACAACCCTATCTCTCCATGTGTTCCTACTCCTATTCCCTACTTGAGGTACACACTTGATATCTCTGAAGGATTTCCTTGCGCAGAACACCCTCCTTCTGTATTACCAATGATTACTGATGAACTCAACTGAACTTCTTTTGAACTAAATCTGAATTTCATTTGTGACTCACCGTTCAATTGGACTATTGAGTATCATCATTGAACTTAATTTAACTACTTTTGGTTCTCAATTGGCGCTCTGGATTGGTATGTTGATCCTTACAAGTGAGCTCAATGAGACCTGTTATAAAACTGAACAATCAAATGCAGATCATCGCCAATTTAAATGTTTGATCCTTACTAGTTAACTCTACCGACTAGTAGAGTTAGCGCTCAACTTAACTATTGATTTCCTTATTAAAGTCAATCGTAGTTCTTGAGTCCAGCTAGTACAAGCTTCGTTAACCCAAGAGTGTCGGAACACATGGAGATTGGTGAAGATAGGGCACTCGATCCACTGCATCTCGTGCGGGGTACAATATGCGAGGGAATCTGCCTCGAAGTCCCTATATGCTGATATGTCATGATTTGGTATGCATGGTGATGTAGTCAACTAAATGCAGCTGGTCGGGCCACGTGTATGCGGACCTGGACTATGATATGGACTATCTCCAACAATGTATGCCAGTTAATAAGTGAAGTGCTGAATTTAAGACACCTCAAACAAAATACATGGTTGCCCTCAGACAATTGCGGTTTGAACGCATTCACAGAACTTGGGAGCTCGATTAGCTTGATACAGCCATCTCAAAGATCGGGGATCGAAGCTTGACATAGCTTCAATGGGCTCTCAGCTAGGGTAATCGACTTGCTGAGGGCAACTGTGATTCTGAATATGAATAATTTCTTTTTTCCTAAGTCTGTATCTCTCGTCCTTATCATTCCACGCTGATTTGTTTGTTAGAGAAAACATATGTGTATGTTACGTTTATTGTTTTAGACAAAACGTACAGCATTGATTACAGTAATACTTAAGGAATTCAATAGTTTGATTTGTTAGATAAAAAAGAAATAAGAAATAATTGCCACTCCATTATGTATCGACAAACATTATCTCAAATAGTCTGATTTGCTTTATTTGTTGGAAGCCCCTGCATGAGGTCCTGTGATCAAACTCGGTTGACGACAAAACAATTTCTAAAAAAAAATAGATTTTTCAAATTAAAAAAAGGTTTTTTAACAATTAGTTAACTTAATATACAAAGATATATAAATTTAAAATTAAAAGCAATGAAAAAAAGACGGTATTTGCGGTTATCGCGCTATTTCAGCGTAACTTTTGCCACGAGTATCGTGATGATGTTTGTGACCCCACTTCGAGAAGTTCCGAAGAAGACACACTGGACCGATTGACCCCACTTCGAGTATCGTGATGATGTTTATATATAGACTCATAGTTTTAAAAACCGGACCGGACCGGCCGGTTCGACCGGTTGGACCGGTGAACCGGTCACTAACCGGTCCGGTTCGTCTATTAGACCGCCTGTGCAAAAAACCGGTCAAAACCGGTCAAAACCGGCCGGTTTTTAAAGAACCGTTGAACCGGCCGGTTTTAACCGGTTTGTCCGGTTTTTGCATTTAAGTTTGAAGTACCAATATTGTCCCTGGTTTGCCATCAAAAGTGAGGGCATAATTGTCCTTTCAATTAAAATAGTAATTTCACTAACCCTAGCTGCTGACTATACCCCGTCCCTCCTCTTTGTCTTCGACAGAGACCCACAAGGCCAGAGCCGCACGACCATAGCCGCACGACCTCCTTTCAGCGGCCATAGCCGCACGACCTCCGTCCGTCGCGCCTCCGTCCGTCGCACCTCCCACCGTTGCGCCTCCCTCAAGTCTCTGTCGGCGACGACGAAACGATTCTTCTGTCTGTCAATTGGGACTGGGACTGGGAGTCACCCACCGGTCAACTCGGGGCTCTTTTGTTTGTTTGAAGTCTGAACAAGCAAGTAAGTGAAATCGAATCTTCAATTTCATGAGATTCAGTTTATGTAGGCACAGTAACTGAATTTCATGGATTTCTTGCAATTAATAACTGAATTTCAGTTTGTGTGAGTATATGACTGTGAATTTCAATTAGTAACTGACATTTTTCTGATCAAGAAACTGGAGAAACTAAGTATGCTTTTAGTTGCCAATTACTCGGTCTACTTTTGCTGACACTGTAAGGCAAATGTGATGAAATTTGATGGGATTTCAAGTCTATTTGTTATGTGTATGTTATTTACAATCTATGTTTGAGAAACTTGCTAGAAATCCAGTGTGGTCCTTCTCCTTCTCATTTTAGTTTCAGCTCTTTGAGACTCCAGAGGCTAATATCTCTTTGCTATTTGCTATAAATTCTTTTTGTCACTGCTATTACACCTAGACTTCTTGAAGTCAATAAATTGTCATTGTAGAGTACTCAAGGCATTTTAACTCATGTGTTGTCATCATAGAGTACTTAAGGCATTTTATGTTGCTTCTGTTTCTCTCAAGTGGTTTTCATTTTGATGGCACATTTAAAAGATGTGATCTTTCTTGTTCTTGTTATGAATTGCAATTAATAACTGAATTTCAAGTGTATGTGAGCACTGTAATGCCTGTGATCAGTTTATGTAGGCACTGTAATGCCTGTGATCAGTTTATGTAAGCACTGAATTTCAAGTGTATGTAAGCACTGAATTTCAACTTCTTCCTGATTTGTACAAGTTTTACACTGTTTAATGAATTATTCACGAAGTTCGTCATAAAGTTGCTTCTATCTTTGAAATTCATAGTTGAATCTACTGTAACAAAATACTAATCAGGAAGAAGTTTGTGAATTTATGTTGTTCACCATATTTTTATATAAATATTTTTGTCAAAGTATTGTACTATTATTGTTTCATCTCATTTTCATGTTATGTATTACATATTATTACATATATAACTATATAAATAAAAATAATTATTATTTTATTATTATTAAATAAACATGCAATTGAACCGGTCCGACCACCGGTCCGACCGGTCCGACCATGAACCGGTGCCTCACCGGTTCGATGGCCGGTCCGGTTCTGAAAACTTTGTATAGACTAGTTTTGTGCACGAGCGTTGCTCGTAATCAATTGACTCAAAAAATTATGCCTTTAATGCACATGTTAATAGACAAATTATAATAAGATTCGGCTTAGGATTTGGGACAGATGTTTGAACAAAAATCTATTTTCATTTTCGCTTAAATTTATTATGTCCTTCGTATAATCAAAGATAGATGAATACTACATACAAATTACCTTATGAGTCGCCTGTGTTGTGTCAGCGATAAGTTGGGATTTTTCCAGACGAACCGTTGTTTGATACTGCGCTGATTTCTCTTCCATACTGTGGGTGTGTGATGTTCGGTTGGGGTTGCTGTTGCCTGTCTGTAATTATATGATCACATCCACTCAATCACCTTGATCAGCCACTGCCTAGATTCGTTTCAGAAGAGAAATATATGCCTGCCCGACTGCAACTAGAATACGAAGGCAGCCTATCATCTGCAGTCAATAGTGTAATTGAATGGCTAAACTGATTTTTAGTTTAAACAGATAACCTAGGCTTTCTTCTTGCCTGCCATTCATGATTTAACATTTCATTTGAAGTTAACTCGGCGTATTATACCTGTTGATTTGTAGCGTGGATTGATTTCTCGCATAAAAATTCAAACCATCATTGCTGCTACATCGAACGTAGACCGGTAAGAATTAAGAACTTGCGGTGTTATGTGCTACGAAAACGAAAAGATAAGAGGTTTAACTTAATGTATATTTTAACTTTGATTTTTTTCTTTTTTTTTTCTTTTTTTTTTTTGCGAAAATTATTTTGATTTCTATTGATCTTAGGTAATAGTATGAGACATGAAAGATTGGTGTAATAGGCATCTAAAAAGTGACTTTCTTTAAGACAGAATGCATAGTGATCACATAAGCTGTATGTCTTAGTGTATTAAACCAGCCCGTTTTAAATGCCTACAGTTTGTTTTTCTTCAAATTCACTTGATTTCTTTCTTTTGTATCTTGATGACCATAAACAACTTATTTAATCATACGGGTGAGGGGCAAGTTATTTACTCCCATGTTATTTTGTTGACAAGTGATATACTTCACTCTTCGTCTCTGTGAATTTTGAAATGTTTTGTACTGTTCGGTTATCTCTTTCATGTATGGTGAAGAGCGTCAAAGCTTTGATATCTTCTCTGCGGGTCTGATTTATTCGATTTTGTATTTAATCGCTTCTCTTTTTGCAGGTAGTGGCGATTGAATCTGATGAGTGATGGTGTAGTCCGAATCTTGTGGCTCCATAGAAACTAAGGTAAAACCTTTTCTGTCCCCTTCTTTTGATATCGACCCCTTTCTCATGTTTCTATTATACTGTGCTACCCAGAATATAGGTGTTATGCCAAAAAATTGTATTCACTTAGCCCAAATCATGTGTTTGATGGTCTCTATGGTAACGGGTGCTTTTCTGTTTGCACTCCCCTTGCTTCTTTCTTGAAATAGTTAGTTTGCCTGGTTGCGAATATGAACCATGTTAAGAGTCAAATTTAATTCGCGACCATTTGATTTTGAAATTGGTTTGCTTGATGCGAGACTCGAAGGCCGGAAGCATTGGTGGAGACTTACTCTAAGTATACTCTGCTGAGACCAGAGGGTGTTGACAATTTTCTCTCATTCGCTCTTTTTTCTCATTCAGTTGAAAGCTGAGGGTGTCGATGTTTGTGTGCAATTTTGATCAATCTTTGATCATAACTATCGTATGTTTTTCGGGGTTTGAATACTGTAGGGCTTCGTTCATTTTAATATTCGGGATTTGAATACTGTGGGGGTTCATAACCATTTTGCTCCTATTTTTTGGATTTGTTCCAATCGAGCTTCTCATTTGGGTATTTGAACTTGACTTACTGGAACTTTGTTTTCACCTCAGCCGAAAACATGCGTCGTTCTTGATAACATGGAAGGACAATAACTATGAAGTTTTTTTTTTCTCACTGTTGTGATTTTTTTGCCGTAGGACACTACAGAAAAGATGTAGACATTCAACGCATGATGAATTGATTTCATATGATATTTGAGAGTAGGGTGGACTCTTATTGTGAGATTTAATTATAAATTGAGTATATTAATTTAGGAAGTATGAAATTATGTATTTTTTTTCTGTGGTTCGAGTGTTTGGTTGGTTTATATGAAACCTGTTAGATGTTAGGGGCACAAGCTCTCATTTGGGTATTTTTTTCGCTTAATTTTCTCTCTTTAGTTGGTTTGCATATCTTCTAAATCCAGTAGCTTCAGCAGGTCCCTAGCTATATTTCTTGGTTTCTTAGTATCAAATCATTGCACATGCACTTGACATTATTTTGCCCTCTGAACCAGTTCCTACGCAGAGAATCGGAAGCAACCGAGAGGAGTAAAATGGCGATCGAATTTTCTTCAGTGATTTTCATTTTTGTTACTTGGTGGTCATGTTGACTTCCGAAAAATTTGCTCTCTCATTTGCTTGGAAATATAAAGTTCACTACTAAGGTACATAGAGGAAGTTCCCAATTTTAATAAACAACTGAATGGTGTTCTACATACTCTGAAATTTTTGATTTACATCTTGATTTGTGTTGAAATGCATATAAGCTACATTTGTTTATATCTCTACTGATTATATGTACAGTTCAGTACGGCATTGAATCGAGCAAGGCCATTCCCCATCAATACCGGCAATCTAGCTACATTTGTTGATATCTGGCAGCCGTTTCCTTTCTTTTCCTCGCAGCCGTTTCAACCCCGACCGGTCCTCGCTGTTCAGGTCAACAGGTAAATGCTCCCTTAACTATTCTAAAACTTCTCGATTACTGAGAAACTGCAAAGTAAGTGCGCCGAGACATTATGTTATCTCGAACAAATATTTCCACCCTCATTTTTTACCGTAATGGTGCACTTGGTCCTTCATTTGCCCAATGAAGCCATGATTAATGGGCCCGTTCTCTTTCGATACATGTTTCCTGTTGAGAGGTTAGTCATTACAAAAAATATCATTTTACTAAGTAGCCTAGATTGACATTACAACACATTCTCATTTTCTACACAAGTAATTATTTTTTCAATATAGGTACCTGTATGAGTTGAAAACTTTTGTGAAAAATAAAGCCCACCCTGAAGGCTCAATTGCAGAAGGATATCTAGCAAAGGAGTGTGTAACATTCTGCTCTAGGTACTTGGACTCTGAAGAAACACTATTCAGCGAACCATTGAGAACTAGTGGCGAAGAAATCGGTTCAGTAGGCACAGTTGAACTTGATTATAAATCGTGGGTCCAAGCCCATCGATATGTGTTATTCAATACTGACGAAATCAGCCCTTTCCGTACGTAAGTATTCTCTAGAGCATTGCTAAAATTATTTAATTAGACGATTTTAAGAACTTTGAGTGTATTTTCCTTTATGCAGCATCCACAAAGATTCAATCAAAAGAAAAAATAGGGGATCTCGCTTGAATGAGGCAACCTTGGAAAGACTTCATCTGGAATCATTTGTGGATTGGTTCGAAGCATATGTAAGTACATATTTTTTGTTTTTTTTAATAATTCTTAATTTATTGTTTTAATAAGTCACTACTTCACTGCAGGTTACCCAATCTGGTGAACATTTTACCGATAGAATCAAATGCTTAGCTCGTGGTCCAAACACGTCATGTAGAAGGTTTAAGAGATATTCGATCAATGGTATTCTGTTCCGCACCAAAGACTACGAGGGGAATAAAAAAACTCAAAACAGTGGAGTTTATGTGGACACTGAAGGTGACATTACTTACTATGGGATTTTGCGAGATATAATTGAGTTGAATTACTTTGACCAGTTCAAACACGTTATTTTCAAGTGTGATTGGGCTGATATCAATTTAAATAAGGGTAGACGAGTAGATGAGTTTGGATTCACATTGGTCAACTTTTCTAGATTGATGCATACTGGAGCACGCATAACTGATGAACCTTTTGTATTAGCTAGTCAAGCTAGACAAGTTTACTTCGTAGAGGATGAGAGACACAAAAATTGGTCAGTACCCGTGAAAACAAAGCCTAGACATGTATTTGACATGGGTGGTAATGGTGCTAGTGAAGACTCCGATGACCCTTACTGCGATAACGAGCCATTCAATTTGGAGTTGCGGCATATACTTGAAAATGAGCAGGACACAGTTGGCTGGAGCAGGAATGATGTTGAGGGAACCATTGTTGATGAAATGCACGTTACGGATAATGCACCTCATGAACAAGGCAATGCGGACGAGTCTGATGACGATGATCTCTAGTGTCAAAACTTTGGCTTGAAGAACCTGATTCCATGCTACTGAGGTAGTATCGGTTATTTTTATTTCATAACCAGTTCTCCATTATATCGATATTCTCTAAACTTGTGTATTACTTGTATTAGGTCCTGGAATGTGATGTCAGTTTGGATGGTTCTTAAGCTCTAAAGTCCTGATTTGGAACACAGGTATGCAATTATATTTTGACAAAAAAATAGTTTACTCACTTTGTTATTAGGGATTATTACAAGTTATCTCTCTTCATGTTCATGCTAGTATGTTTTGGTTCGTATTTACATTTTCAGGTTATATCCATGTCTAGGAAATGAGAAATTAATTGATAAAAAATTTGACGAAGAAGAAAACTATGGAGCCAATATATAGCAGTAACAACCTTTTTTAGAAGAATGACGACTATTAAGGTGTCAACTGCAATATCAATATTTTTTAATTTATAAGAAAGGAATTAACATTATGGTGGTAATTAGCAAACTCTAACCAAATTCTGTTTTATAATAATGCAATGAGCTAGCAAAAGTAATTGTCTTGAAGTGTCCTGAAATTTGGCAACCAGCTGTAGATCCTGGTAACTTCCATTAATTACATCTCCTTTAAAGCCTCGTTAGGAATGCCTTGGTTTAGTTATGTGGATCGTCCAGCATTCTTTGCGGCGTAAACTATTGGTCATGTTTATTTTTCTCTTAAAAAGGAGATGGCAAGATGATCGTGTATCATCTTTTAAAGTTGCATCTTGCATTGTCTTGAAAGAGATTATCGTGCCTCCCCCACCTGTAGCACAAGAACCTACATTACGTTGCCTACTGAATGAACAAGTTCCAATACTGCTTCTTCTTCTTTGTGATAATGGTTCTAACATGGTGGATGAACCCACATTTTCTTGATAGTCCATCACCAATGTTGCTTGGACGTACCCTGGTAGTGGAAAAGAAGATGATGGTGTTACAGGGAATCCAAATGTTAGTAAAACATGGATTGAAGAAGGACCGCTAGATTTACCATCTGTAAGTACTAAATATTGATCTAGGCCTACTAGTTCCGAGATTTGGGGACCGCTAGATTTACCGGACCGGCCCATCGAAAGCCCAGGACTGTATCAGCCCACTAACCAGGACTGGCCCACCAGGAAAGCATATTGGAAACTCAAAGAGTATTGACAGATTATCTAATTGGTTACTTAGGCCTTGTTGATATCCAAACACTTTTTCGTAAAGTCGCACCAAAAGCTTTGGCAACTAAGACTCCTTTGTTTAAAATAATATTAGTGCTTGTTGAAGTATAGCATCATGCTGATTTTACTGGAAATATCACTTTTAGGGTATGCGGTAGTAAAACTTCTCTTTGCAGTTTGAAACAGGGTTGAAATATATACCATTATGCTATTTGATACATGAGACTTTATTCTTATTTTATTAGAATGTATGTCGTGAGCTTATTGCTTGGTAAGTTGGAATAATGCATCTCAGGTTGGCTCACATGAAAATGGAGCAATGTTGCCTCCTATTGATGAGCAGGTCATCAATATGAAATTGGACACTCCTGCCACGGGTAAAATATAGCTTTCTAAATAAAATATATAGAACTCTTCACTGTGGACTTGGGGGTAATGGCATAGTTGTAGAAGTCACTCTCCAATGTGTTGGGAGAGAAGAGCTGGGGGAGCACACATTTGTCTCTAATGCGAAATAGATACATCAAAACTACACGTAACTTTTTGGAACTTTTACTTTATTGTATCCCTGTGTAGATGACATGTTTCTAGTTCGGCGTTAAACCTGCATTGGTATTTCAGATGCACAAATTGATCTCTTTTGTTAGTTAAAAGCACTTCACATGTCATATCTCCCCTCTCTGTGTGTGCCTGCACGTGTTTCACTTGCAAGAAAGTTCACATTGATGGCGTAGGATCATAATTTTGGTTAATGGTCATATGGATTATGTAGTTCTGCCAGAATAACAAGAATAGTTTTTCTTAATTTCTTTAAGGAAGTTGTTGTCTTAACAAGAACATAAAGTATCTCTATATCCCGTATATTGCTACTGTTGTGGTAGTGACCTGGAACCGTATTTCCAAACGGAAAGGCTGCCCAAATATAGACCAAAATCTAGCCTTGATGAAGTTGTACAGCATGTTTGTGATCTCTATCTGAGAAACTCTCAGAAAATACGTAAAGGTACAATCTAATTTTTCTGCAGCATGTAGATGTTAATCATGATAATGATGTTCTCTTGTTGAACCTGTTTTTGATGTTGGCGGAGTTGCTTGTCCTTTTTTTATGAATGGTTTAGCTCATTAGCAGTTGGACTGAGTGTGAGAACATAAGTTTACACTTACTTTGCTGGAACACAACTCTACTATGGGTTTAAAGTTTTTCCTAATGGTCATTGACTCCTTAGTTGGCTCATGGCTGTATGCTGTCTCAAATGCATTATGCTAATTTTTATTGCTTCTTATTTTCAGCTCATGAGTTGCTCTGTTAGCTATTCGAAGAGGTGAAGCAGCTGTTGCCAAAGCTCTAGCGTGTCTGTTAAAGTTTTAGTTTGGTAATGAAACTTGAACAACTTAAGTTTGCTACGTTGCTGGACCTGCTATTTGAAGTAATAGTGCTGGAGATGGACTGCATATGATGGGGGATCATGTACCCTGTGAGGATTGTAATAAGCACTTAGTATCTTCTTTTGATTTTAGTTTTTTTTTTAGAGAGCTTACTCTCTTGGCTGTTCGTCATGCCACATTGAGTTCGATGGTCTCTTTTAGATTCTTAGATTGGCTGTAACTCCATGCTTCATGTATCTTTACGATGCTTTTGTTATCACGATAAAACTTTAATCTTTATTACAAATATTACAATAAATCTTTAATCTTTATTACAAATATTTTTTGTTCATTGGTATGCTAATTTTAGTTGGAATGGGTTTTGTTCTTTTTAAGTCAGTGTGTTCTTCATGGTAAGTGAGTATATTTTCAAGTTTTTAGGTTAAGATGTAATTACATTAAATGTTATACAGTGGAAAGCATTTGGAGTCGAACTGCTCGTGTGGTGAACTGAAGTGTCCCAAACTGTTTGTATATAATTCGATTTATGTTAAGTGTCTTTGCCAAATCAGAAAGCACGATTTGGATATTCAAGACTACAGGGCAAATGTTTCTCCATCTCTATATAATTAGGCAAAATCTAATCATTTCCTTTAGGTAGAAAAACTATGCCAAATATTTGTTGCAGATAGAAAAAATATGTGCCAAATACTTGTTGCAGATCGAGGACGAACACCGTGGTGATCATATGATACTTTAAGGTTCAAAATCATATTAACATGTTCGAAAAATGCTTGTTACATGGTACCAGCGACTTAAGGATTTGCGGGCACTTATGTTACTTTAGCCACAGTTACTCTTACATTTACCAATAGTTTGAGAAACCGTTGGCATTGGCATCGCTTATTGCAGCGGCCGAGAACAAACTGCTGGTATATTTTTTTCCTTTACCCGCG
The DNA here is from genome assembly GCA_023055425.1 of Linanthus parryae. Lineage (NCBI taxonomy): Eukaryota > Viridiplantae > Streptophyta > Magnoliopsida > Ericales > Polemoniaceae > Linanthus > Linanthus parryae. Next base: position 1,209,854 of record JALGPY010000017.1, read on the forward strand.
GTTTTTAGGAACCGTGGGCAATGCACCACTTTTAGCTGCGGTCACGACTGCAGGTAGAAAACTGCTGGTGTATGCGCACTATACCAACAGTTTTTTACAACCGCGGGCAGTAAAACCGCTGCTACATCTCCTGTTTTTTGTAGTGGTTTTCCAGGACACATGGTGACACCCCGAGTCATTCCATCGACGAAGAAACCAAAATAAGTGGCATTTTAAAGGGATATACATTTTAAAGTTTAAGATAGACCCCTCTCTAGGGTTTAGCATTTAAGAAGGTGCATGCATTTTTTTAGAATGAGTTGTTAATACTCCATCAAATCAATACTCAAAGATGCCTATTTGTGGGTTTTTGGAGGTTGTGCACACTGCCATGCATGGTACAAACACAAGGCAGGCACAAAGTCCTCAAATTGGGTACAGAATTGTGTTGGTGATGTAGTTAATGGGAAAGAACAATGTTTCCAACGGGTACGCGTTACCCAAACTGAGAGAAAGAAGCCGACCATTTGGTGGAATCCCTCGCATTTGGTACCTCGGAACACATTATGCCGTAAGTTCATTCCCTTTTCATTGGATAAAAACTCAATTTAAAATTCTTCCACAAAATAGCATCATTAATTTTAATTCTTGTTCAGCCAACGAAGGGTAATCGATATTTCCAAGTGTCCGATAAATACGGAGGAACGTGGAACGAGATGGGCTACGTAAGATTTACGATTTCTATCAATGCAATCTGCTTTATACATTCATATTTTGTTGAACTTATTTTATGTTGAATTGTTTATGAAATAGATTGCCCTGCCCATGAATGTACATCGAACCCACTGGTTCATGATGGTCATTTCCTTTGTCGACAAGGAAATATACGTCTTGGACTCGCTTTCTGGACATGGGTATAATGAGAGGGATGTGGCTAGAAAAGTTAATCAAATTCACCAGGTGCTATCCTCCTATCCAGAGTACCATGATGACATCACAAAGTGGGATGTGTGGTACATGAATGACGACGTTCCCCAACAACCAAACGGGTAAAAATCTTATTCATTAACTCCACTCATCATTTTCTTAAACTCACTATCTTATACATCACAACTGCATTCTATTTTAATCTCTCAGGTGGGATTGTGGCCCTTTTGTATGCTTCTTCATGACCCATGACCCACTTGAGGGACCTGATTCCTAATCCAAAGAAGAACTTCTCTATTCAAGTGAAGCATCTGAGAATCTGGATAGCCAATGAAATGGCTAGATCAGACTACAACATCCACAAGGCCAAGATGTTTGAAGAGTTACTGAGCTTCAAGTCTATTGATGAGAATGTTCATGAGTTTGAAAGGATGTAAAATTTCACTTCTTTTCCTACTGTTCCATTGGAATCCGGGGCGAAGACGAGGAGGTCGGCGCGAAAGTCGCCGGGGAAGAATGGAAAAAAATGAGTTTGTCTGTTATGTTGTTTGGGAATTTGTAATATGAACAATGTTTATGTCATTAAATTTTGTGGGTTGTATGTTTGAGATTGTATGTTATGAACAATGTTTCCCAATGATGATTAGGCAATGTTTGTTTGCTTATGACTTGATGACTTGTGTTGTTTTCTGAAAAATTTCTTGTGATTTTTTGTGAACACAAACTGTACATTTAAGGTGCATTTGGTGTTGGCCAACTACCCTCACCTACCAAAACTGAATTAATAAATGCACTACTACGTTATTAGGTGCCAATTCTAAATTGTTAAGTACTCTATCTTAAAGTTAGATACCTGCATTTATATCAGCCAACCTACCCACTGCCCGCTTTTAATACAATCTCCAACCACACTCAACTAACTCTTTATTTTTTCTCTTCACTCTCAGATCTCATCTGTTCTCCTTCTCTTTCACCCTTCTCTTCTTTCTCTCTAAGAAATGTCTCAACATAGTGTAAGCTCTTCACCCTCACCAAGCAATCCACCTTCATATTCAAGAGGAGATTCATCCCGGAGGTCAGGGTGTAGGCCTGGGCAGTGTTTCTGTGGCCGTTACTCGGTAAGTCGTACCGCACATACGCCCGGAAATGACGGACGCGTGTTTTGGAATTGTGCCAAGCCTAGAGGTCAACAATGCAACTATTTCTACTGGGAAGATGAATTTCCCAGTCCTTGCTGTGCTCCAGATCTCCAACAACTTCAGGAGGAGGTAACAACGTTGAGTAGGAGAGTCGTAGGGGCCGAGAATGCTTCCAAAGCCCAATCTTTTCATGTGAAACTGCTGTATGTTGTGATTTTTGTCATTCTCATCGTTTTAATTTCAAAGTAAGATAGTTTGCTTCTCTATTCTGTTGTGTTCAGTTAAGTGTGAGACTCGAAGGGGCCGAGAATGCTTCAAAAGCCCACTATTTTCGTGTGAAACTGTTGTATGTTGTGATTTTTGTCATTTTCAACATTTTAATTTCAATGTATGATAGTTTATCCTGTATTTAATTCTAATTCTGCTGTGATTAGTTAAGGATTAAAGTTTTGTTAACAATGATATCTCAGTTTTTATCTTAAATGAAAGTGTTAATATCTTAACTGTTAAACTTACTAACTAAAGATTAATCAATGATATCCTCATGCAATCTTATTCAGCTTAGTTCATTCTATATTGTTAACAATGCTATCTAGGTTAAAAAGGAATCTTCCTGGGACCACTTTTTTTGTCCCGTAGCTGGCCTCTGGGACCACTTTTTTCGTCCGGTAGCTGGCATTTTCGTAATAACCGGCTAGTACCGGCTTAGCCGGTTACCTTTGGGACGCACCAAAGTTTTTTCCTACGGTTCAAGGTGCTTAGGTCAATCACAGTTGCAGAACTATTGCATTGACACTAGGAATTTAGTGAATGCAATTTCAAGGAAGGACTCCGTCCTGTTTTATTGTCCTTTCTTTCAATAGTAGAAGAACCTACCAAATTGCATGCGATAGATCACCACAATATTGCCATTATAAAGTCGAATCCTTTGTAGAGTACAATACGCAAGAGAGCTTACGCACCTTAGCAATGCCAACTCTAGGTGGAGCAGAGGTACTTGCATCGGCTGGAAAAAAATGAAAAATCAGCATTCTTAAGTTCCCACTGACTGCAAATTGGGTGCTAGCTCAGCGGTAGAACATTCAAAGGCCCTTGCATGAGCTCTAGGGCTAGAAATAGGCTAGTTTAGGATTTAAGAAGGCTGTTCCATCTATATGGCCAAAAAAAAGTTCCCACTTGCTTCAGATAGACAGAATAATGAAACCAAAACTGGTAAACAGCACCCCAAGCCATTGAGCGTTGCAGCTTGATGGCAGAACCTGATCATATCCACAACTTAAGCGTAAGAGCACACGATATAAAACCAATGGTATCAACTGGAGCTTGAAACTGGTATTATCAACTTATTAATCATTTCAACGAATTCAAAATGATGTTTAGGCATATTGCAGTTAGCCCCGATGCTTTACACTTCTGAAAAAAGAAAAAAGGCAGGAAGAAATGAAAACCAAAGTCTTAGACCAAGATCAAAGATCTAGACCTTTCCAACTTGACCAAGATCTACATCTGTAGATCAGTTACCACCAAAAGAACATGTCAATAAGCGCATCCGTTCCACTAACAAAACACTCGCTCAGGGAAACTAATCATCGCAAACAAGTATATTCATACTACTCCATTGTGGGGTACACTAGATCTAAACTTTATTGTTGCCCAAATACTTTGCTACCAGAGAGTCCTCTCCACACAGTGCTCCATGGTGATTAGAGAAACCTCGTCAAACTGCACACCACCTCCACATTTCTACAGTTACCAGTTTCTTACATTTTGTCCTCTGTCCTACTAGGCAGCCTAACTGAAATACTAGACATCAAAACCAAATCCCAATTTTATTTCATTATTTTCCAAGTCTTTGTGAAGTTTGATTATGGTTGCTTAAGTTGTTTATTCGCTATTATCTTGTCCATTCCAAGTATGAGTGTGACATTTTTACTTTCTCTTGATGGGACTACTAGAGCCTTCATGGTTGAGGACGAACAACCAGATTACACCTGCCAATTGAAGTAGTGAAGTATTTAACAAGTATGCTGTCCAGGTTGTTGGAACATGGACTTGTCCTTAGATGTTGTTGGTCTATTTCGCCTGAAAGTTTCTAGTTGACTTTAGGGAGGTAACTTGGACCGACTAATTTAGTTAACGATAAAATATGAAAATTTACTATTTTTTTCATAATATTTTTTTGAGAAATTTTTTTCATAATATTGTATAGTGTTAAGAGAGATCTAAAATACTATGAAAGATTAACACATTTTCTTATCATATCTTCAGCTAAATTAGTCGGCCAAAGTGAATTAAAGAGCAGTGCACTGAGAAGAGTTTGGCAAAATGGATGTAGTATTTAGGATCTTAAATGTAGAGTTTAAATATTTTCAATTTATGCTAACAATTTCTTATACCTTGAGCTACCATTGTTATGTCAAAAAATAAAGAAACAAAAATGACAAGTTCAATCTTGGTAAAGTGGAATTTCGGGTACCTTTTGATAAGTAATTAATAATATTGCACCTTTGATCTGCTCTTTCTTTATTCTATAAGTACTTAGGTTTTCTATTTCTTACTACCGTGAGCAACCGGTCCTATGTCACAAGTGACGAGTTCAATCTCAGTAAAAGTCTAGATTTGGGTAGTTTTTGATAAGTAATTAATTCTACTGCACCTTTGATCAGTCTCTTTCATAATCGCTTCAAAGTACTGCCATGAAGATAATTTATTTCAACAGGAAATCGTATTATCCAAGTTTCTAATCTTCTATTGAAAAAGTTCGTTTTTCGGCTATTACATTTTTGATCCATCTGTTTGGATACCATAGCAGACCTTAATTGAAAAACCTTCTTTAGGAAATACTTGAAAAACTTAAGAAAGTGAAAGCCAACCAATGAAAAACTCATTAATCATTATCAAAAGACTAGGGTATCAAGTAATAATAAATAATTTTCTCGCATGTAATTAATGTCCTTTGGAGATTAATAAATGTCTTTCCTAGTCGTTCAATGGGCTAGGGAATCAAGTGACTCAATATATGCATGCTAACACACGTCACAATTCATCTTCTTCTCACCTAATTAAAAGAAATCCCACATGGGCGTCTTTGCTTAGGAAAATATGACTTATTGATAGCCTACAAATGAAGGAGGGTGCTTGGAAACAAAATATTCCATTAGAAGTTCATGCGAGGAAGGTACTTTGCTTAACTGAAACTACAAGAAACGATTTTCAGCTCGACCTTAATCACATTTTGTTATTGAATTTATCACTGACGAGATATATTATATATTTACACCAACGAAAAAAATATTATGCTTAGTTAATTAATTTCACTTGTGGTTATCACTTGCAGTACGAGCTGAGAACATGCACGCGACTACTTAGCTTTAGCAGATAATTGAAGTTCCAAATATTGGTGTGGGTGAAAGGAAGACAAAAGTTAAGTGCCGGGATTTCTGTTAACCTTCATATGCTAAAATTAAGATGGTGGATTGGCAGATTAAGATGGCGGATTGGCAGCTTGGTGTCGCTCCCACAACCGGACTATATTGCAAGTTGAACACTATTCAAAGTTTTTTTTTTCCTCTAACTCAATATTATCAATCCTCGCATCAAAATGTGTGTGAACAATATTGAAGTGACGTCATTTGCATCTATCATCGATGATGTGCATTCATGGAATGAGCATCATAATACACTATTTTATCCAGCAAGTTGCATCTAGTGTTAATTTAGAAAATATTGCTGACAAGAATACAGTACCTTAATTTGTTCTTATTCCAGTGTTTGATGTGGATTGCCCTGGATGACCAGATCATTGGTCGCAACGACACAAAATAATGTGGAAATTAATCACATGTTATATCCATAGTAGTCATAAATCTATACCACTTGATAATAAAAGGTTTAAATAATTGACGCAGTTGCTTTGCTTGGACTAACATAGTTAAACTGTGTCCCACTCCGATGCACTGCTCATGGTATGTGTTTTACACAAGAAACTTCGTCAGTCCCCACGAATGCATCCCAAAATGCATGAAAGCTACGGCTCAATTTACATTCTTCCTCTGATCAATGAAGATATATGCTTAAATCGACCATTTGGAGTTCAAAATTTACTTTCATGGAGGGTCCTTTAAAATTATTTGTCACTCTTTCTTATAACCAAAGATCAAAGCTTGTGAACTCGGGATTTCTCATTTCATTTAGTTAATACGAGCATTCGAAAGTGTCATCATCTACAAGTAGAATCCTGCTATATATGCCTCATTTCCTATGCTGCACCAAAGTGTAGGATAGCCAAATGGTTCAAATTCTTTTCTATCATATTCCTCTCTTCACAAGTAATGTTTTAGATCAGAGAAACATTGTCAACATTGCAAGAAACAATCTACATTAAGTAAATCTGTTCTTTTACCTATTAATGTTTCGCAAGAAATTGTTCTGCATGACTAAAAGTTTGATAAGAAAAAAATACGCTGAGCTTGAATGAAAATGAGAATATATATATATATATAACAAAATTACTAAAAAAAACTTTATTTCATGCACGAACAACACCATCAACATAAAAGGATGAAACTATATATTCCCACTTTTGGTACTCAAATAAAGAACACATGCATGACCACTTCACAACTACAAAAAGTTTGAGGAACACACTATATAACTACCTACAAAGCTGCAACGTTACTCGAAATTAATGATAGCGTCTAAAATTGCACCCATATTTGTGGGGTTTGACCAAAGATCATTGTGAGGATCGTCATAAATTCCCAACGGGCTTTGAGGACCTGGCTCCCACTGATCATTGTAATAATTTGCAGAACCGGAATCATGACACGCCGTTTTAAGACTCTCCAAGTACAACATCTCCCAAAAATTATCGATGACTGCCTCTTTCTTCTGTTCAGTTTCAGAAGTTTCAATAGAAGCAGAATCTGATGATGAGCTAGGTCCGTATAACATTGACGAAATGGAATCCTCGCCTGAATCATATTTAGGAAGTAAGGCATGATCTAGTTCCAATGAATCAAATTTGTTCTCATTGCCACTCGTACTCGATATGTTTGTTTGTTTAATCAGTGGTTTTTCTGTGCGCTTTCTCAGGTGAGTGTGCCAGTAGTTTTTTATTTCATTATCGGTCCTCCCTGGTAGTGCTGCTGCAATTTTCGCCCATCTGAAAAAAAAGAGAAAACACCACAAAATTAATTCATATTTAGCGGTTCAAATACTTCATCTTAATTTACACTACTTAGTGGTAGTCATGATAATCTTCACTATACTACAAATTAATTCATAATTTGCGTCCTCTACAAATTCAAGAATTTTAGACTAGTTTTTATACATGTTTCTGCATTTGGTTAGTCATAAAATAGTATCGTCTATTTTTTTATGACTGATTTCTTCTAAAAGTTCATTGTGTGTTTAATATCATGCATTTTTTAGACTAAGGGATTGCTGTGCATAAACAACAATACAAAAAAGGCTATAGCAGTTATAAGTAAATTTTCAGAATTTCTCTTACTAAAATGACCTCATTTTTCGACGATTGCCATGGGCGACTGAGCAACTATTTAGTCTATCACAGGAAATCACACCAGTCCCCCATATTGAAGGTAAAGATGACATTTTAGTAAATTTTCATAATTTGAAGAAAATTCGAACCTAATTCTTTCAGTTGAAATCTGAATGATCGTGCAACAATTAATCGTACATATAAGACATATACACTGGTATACACTGATATTCAGATATGAATTTGTAATAGGTTATCACAACTAGAGCACAGTAACATTTTAGTGTTTGATCAGTGTATTTGACTGAAATCATCTCTCACTTCAATGTCAAGTTTATGATCAGTTTCTTACTTGTTTCCCAACACTTTGTGCATCCTGATTATAGTTTCTTCCTCTTCACGGGTATAGTTCCCGTGAATTATGCCTGGCCTCAGATAGTTCCTCCAGCGAAGTCTGCAACTCTTGCCAGACCTTAACAAACCTAGAAGGAAGCCAGTAATAAAAACAGTGTAAAAATAAATTGAAAAAGTGAATGGTGTCTAATTGGAATATATATGTGTGTCTACTGACCTGCAGGTTCAGCCATCTTACACCAGTTCCAGATGCCATACCGGTTGATATATGCGATCAACGTCCTATCTTCTTCTGGACTCCATATGCCTTTCTTGAAAGCCATCTCCTTTCTCATCTATATTACTTACTTTAGAGTGTGAAGATCGTTCTGAGTTCCAAAACTGCAAAGATCTTTGTAGCATATATACAATTTGAATTAGGAAGTAGGAACCATCCAATGATCTGCGTTTCTTTGGTTACTAAATTTATTCAAAGACAATGATCAGTTCATTGGAAAATAAGGTTCTTCCTAGAAACTCTACGTATTATTTGTTTAAAGTGACTTGAAACTAATGTTCTTACTGACGTTTTGCAACGAAAAAATAAAGGAAAAACATGTTAAACTATTGGCTGCATAGTTTACGTCACTGTATTATCTATTTGGTTCACCTCATCCATATGTGTTATTCCTTCTTCCTATTCCCTTACAAATATGATAATATAAGGAGCCAACATATCATGTCTTAGATTCCAAGTGAAAAATATTGAGTCCCAACCAATTATCTACCCCCTCTATGTCTGGAATTAGTCATATTGTTTCCCAGATTATTTTAATGTAGTCATATTGTTTCCCAGATTATATTAATGTCATAGGGTTATTGTACCTCTACAACATTATGAAAAGAGATGTAATTCGGCATCTTAGTAACTGGAAAAGTAACTAACATAATCCTGATATGGAACAAAAAACGATTTTCAACGGTTGCTCTAGAACCTTGATAAACCAGCAGGTAGAAAGTGAAATATGTTCCAAAATATAGATTCTTATCTATTCGTTTAGGGATCGTTATATTCAACTAATTAGATGAATTATAAACACCATTACTTAATGAGCATACACACTCAGTGTTTGCGTGAATTTTAGAAAAATCTCATCACATATTTTGTTATATTAAGAATTAAAGTTTTTGTGCATTGAATTTGACACCAGCTCCAATGAACTCGGTCATCATACATGAAAATTAGATTAACTTATTTTCACAGTTTTGTATTGTCATTCACACTGAAAAATGACCAAGTATGTAGAGTTGAAGAACATCTTCTTAGACTAAAGATCAAGTCAAGGCAATCACCCCCTATCACTTGGGATTTAAATTCTTATTTATATTATGCATGTAGTTGTCAAGCTCAGTGTGTACTTTGTTTTTTTCACCAAAGAAAAAGCATTGAAACTTTTCATTCGTGATAAAAAGAAAGTGAAAGTATAAATAAACAAAGGTTTATTTCCACTAGCTATAGATATTATTTCACCAACTAATGCCTTTTCCTTTCTTGTATTGCAGTACTGAGAGTTCTCAAAGTTCGATGTACCAAAAAATTGAGGATACACGAATAACAAAATTAATAAAACATGTTTGTGTGAACACCTAATGCCCGTTCTCTTGGTGAAAGCGAACATTATTAAGCGAAATTAGAAACCGTGATTCCAAACTAGAGGATGCAATGTGAGCAAACTCACCGTAGCAAATTGTGTTTACTTAGGACTTTGACATTGCTATCATGGGAATTCTAGTAATCTACAATATTTCATTACAACCAATGATCTATATTTCACACTTGAAACTTCGTTGGTCAAAGACCACATGAATGGTACGATTCAACGTACATGAATCCTTTGGGTTGATGTCGGATGGATCGTTGACTGGAAATCATACATAGACAAGCTGGACGAAACCAAAGTTTGTATAGCGACCAGACTTCCAAATATGTTACAGGAAACTAAAGTATGTCTTCTGCAAGCACTCTCTTCATAGAAATTTCTACAAATCAATCAGAGAAACCTTGTCAACATGTATAGCCTGCCACAATAACTGAGTTACTTTCATAATACAAAACCTGAAAAAATGAAAAGTTCATAATACCCATTTCTACCCATTTCTATGTAATATATTTTGTCGCCTTTGAAAGCGCAAGGGGATTCGGTGGTTCTAACGGCTATGTTGTCGTGGAGATTCGCTTCTGAATCTTTTGAATCACTGTGTGTGTATCTGCTATGAGAGAGGCTACATATCATGTAGGGACTGTGAGCGAATAAGTACTGTATCTAGAGTATTACTTGATTTGCACAGAGGTATTTTGTCATGTACAAAAACAAAAACAAAAAACTGAACAGTCAGGGTTAGGAACACCTTGAACTGTTTAACAAGTACATATATAGAGGTATATTTTAGGGTTCATAAATTACTTGCTATCTAAAATAATATAAACTCAGCAGGGCATTTATTCAGAATTGACAGATCTGGAATGAGCTAGACTTGTGAATACTAGAACGACAAAGTTGGCAAACATACAATTTATTCAATAGATATGGCTGCAACTTCAACAACGAACAACAGCTATAAACATACAGATTGAATATACAAATTCACGCCAATTAAACACCATCAAACAAATTTATACGCAACTTAATTAGAAATGGAAATTATCCCCAAGAAACAACCCGTCCATATGATCAGCTGACAACGAATGGTCGGTCAGAAGATTATCAATAATGCTCTCATTGCTGAACATACCACATGAACTCATCAGACAAGTTGGGTCAGTCCACATATCAGAACATGGAACCACAGACTTGGATTCATGATCGTTCGCCGCCTCCTCAAAGATTTTCGAGTAAACATCCACCCTGCAACTTGGCAGTTCAATGCAACTTTCCTTAATCACCAAATCAGATTTGCAAGTTTTGTTGCAGAGCGTACTATTAATAGTCCCACTACCAGAGTGTGATGATGATGAGCTGATTGTGTTGGATGGTGCATCACCAGAAGTAGTTGTTGCAGAAATGCTGGAACTACCTGGTTTTTGGAGCAACTTCTTCTTGAGGTTGGTGTGCCAGTGATTCTTTATTTCATTGTCTGTTCTTCCAGGCAACGCTTCTGCTATTTTACACCATCTGAGAATAACAGAAACTATGTGAGAAAGCTGAAACTTGACCGACTGTATTGCTAGATCAAGTATATCGCATTAAGAGTTAGCTCAAACATCGGAGTCAGAAGGTTTCAGTATGAAATCCCTAGGCCTCCTCATAAGACTGAATATATGTTTTTTCTTTTTCTTTTTTATATTAGTCACCTACTGTTATGATCTTCCACAATTTCTTCTTGTAAACTATATGTTTTCTCAAAACGGCAAGACTTTGATGCTAATTCGGATTGTCATGGTTTTATGCAACTCAACTCAACTCAAAAACCTTCTCTCTCGAGGTCAGCTACATGGATCAAGTGACTCCATTGGTGTCTGTGCAAACTCATTTCCCTGGGTTCGATTTGATTCCTCCTTGCCCTATTGTCTCTAATCAGGTTTTTTTTATCTCCCTCTCACTCCTCTACCGTCTTTGACCGGAACCAAATAATGTATCTTAACCAGGGCATCGGGAAGCTTACGATACACATGACTAAACCACCTCAAATTATTCCCCATCTTGTCTTCTATAAGAGCTACGTCTTGATTTTTTTCTAACTATATCATTGTGTATTTTACGCATCCACCATAGCATTCCATTTCTGCTACACTCGTTTTCTGATTATTATTGTTTATTATTTTCCAACACTCAGTTTTATACATCAAAAAGTTCTTGTGGTTCTGTAGAACAAACCCTTCAACCATGCCAGGATTCTACTGTCCCACGACACCCGAGATGCATTCCTCCACTTTGCCTACATGCTTCTATCATTTGGGATAACATCTCTCAATCATTACATAAAATTGGCGCAAGATATTTAAAATGATAATTCTTTGGTACCTCTTGCCCACCAAGTTTTTGCCTCTTCTCTCACGCTCTGATGTCCACTAAAGTCACGATCCATATACTTGGCCCTAATCATAAGATATTTAGATTCTTATTTATCCTTCCATTATTCCAACTTAGCATCTAGCCCACTATTTGTTTCATCAATTAAAACAATGTCATCTGCAAATAACATACACCACAGTACTCATTCATTACGAAAGTGAACATGTAAGGACTTAAAGCCAATATTAATAGGGTATCATCTTGCTATCCCACCACTATCACGACACTGGTAACTTGGGCCATAATCAGCTCAGTATATTGAACTGGTACACCTCTTTCCTCGTACACTTTTACATAAGCTTCTAGGAACTATATCATCTGGCGTTCCCAATTCTATGAACACTAAATGGAGTTCCTTCTTATTTTGTCTGTTCTTTTTCATCAAGCGTCTAAGTAGGAATATAGCCTCCATTGTCGATCTTCCTGCCATAAAGCCGTAGATAGTCCAATATAGCTATTTCAGATATTATACACGTCGCATTCAAAGGTAAAGGTTATTAGTACTCCATGAGTAGCATATCATTATTATCTATGTTCTCGCACATCATTATGGGGGCTGTGAGACAGGTCCCCCTCGCATATAAACCATGCAGGAGCTAAGGGACTTAAGTGTTTTGGAGGCTAGAGTAAGGCTCGTCGCGTGCGAGCCACAACAATACTCGCGTTCGACCCTTGTCTATTATCTGAGAGATTTGCGAAACACCTGACTATATATACGGTCGATGGTACACGTGTGCGAGGCAGTTATATAACCGTCCCGTGCGGTTATATAACTTCCCATAACGGTTGTCCTGAGACTAGTATATATAGGATGGTTTTCTTCTGATAAAGGTTCAGATCTTTTAGATCTTCACCCCTCTTGCTTACTGCCTCTCTCTCAGATAATAGACTTACTCTCACCCCTTGTCTGCTTAACCTCTTACTCTCTTAATCTTTGTGTTTCGTTAGTTGTTCTTGTCTATTGCAATGACACGCTCGGATCCTCTGCATACTCTTCCTTAAATCCAAAAGCCGAACCAATGTTGGGTGGCTATTGTTTCACATTTTCATCTCCTCTTAATACCAACCATTATGCCAACGCTTCATTATGCGGCTTTTAAGTTGGTACCTCAATAACTAAAGTAACTTTGAATATCTCATTTGTTTGTAAATAGAGGCATTAGTGTACTCTTTCTCTGTTCTTCTGGCGTTTTCTTGCACTCTAAAATATCATTAAAGAGACTAGCTAGTCAACCATACTGCACATTTGTCTCATAAGGACTTCAACACTTTGATAGGAGTGCCATCACGACCTACTGCTTTACCCGCTAAAATCGGTTTGGCGTACCTATACAATAGAAATCTTGCATTGGGCCTTTGCAAAGATATGGATTTTATTTATTTAATTTGAATCACTCCTCTCGGTCAGTGCTGTTTAATTTTGAAGTAGAGTTGCCTAAATTATTAGTTCTCAACATTGTATCCGATGACTTGCTTTCAGTGAAAAATTTCATGAATAGTAGCATTGGCTGAAATAAAGAGAAAATAAACTAATTTTCTTTCCATCATCCAAAAAAGAAGAATTTAACTTGCTCGCAGCCCCTTGGCATAAACCTGGCTTATAGAAAGTTGTTAAACTCCAAGGTCACAAGATCCTTTGAAGTTTTTGGTAATTGGAAAACAAAAGGCAACATTTAGATCGGAATTCCAAAATCGCACAGGAAGCTGAGTTCTAAATCAGGATTTTCCAAAATTTCTGGAAATGTTGGAGACCCTATTTCAAACCCTTTTTCATAATTGGCTATTTGCATAGTTTATTCAAGAACTTACATTAATCATGAATAAACCAAATGTAAACATCACAAGAAATGAACTATAACATACTAGGATCATAAAGCTTACCTATTTCCCACCATTTTCTGCATTCTGATTATGGTTTCGTCTTCTTTAACTGTAAAGTTCCCTAGCTTGATGCCTGGCCTCAGATAATTCATCCATCTAAGTCTGCAACTTTTTCCGGTCCTTAACAAGCCTACAAATTAACAAGAACTACATGAACAGTTAATCGATGCCCAAATCATGAGGGAACTAATAGATGCATGATTGAATAGCTACGTTACCTGCGGGTGCTGCCATTTCCTTCCAGTTCCAAATGCCATATCTCGTGATGTAGGATTTCAGTTTCTCATCCTCTTCTGGACTCCACATGCCTCTCCTTAAGCTCATCTTCTTCTTCTGAGATCCTTAATATGCACAAATACCAATCGCTTGGCTATCTAGTTCTGTTTTTGAGTTCTAAAAACCCTCAAATCTGTATGAAAGAAAAGCATTTCCAAACCTCAGTGATGTACCAAAAAGAGCATCTACTTCTACTGTCTTATATCGTATTTCTGTAATCTTATCATACATGCTGATGCAAGTGATTCTCTACTAGCATGACAAAGGGAGAAAAACAGAGTGGACAGTGGTGGTGGGACATTTAATATTTCTTCAATAAAGCATTGCAGGAACAATACTAGAAAAATTTGTATTATCATATTATTAATAGAATTACTGATGTATAATAAATTGGAAATTGTGCAATAGAATACATTGTAGGGTTATACCTCCCTTTCACTATGCTATGTTCAAGAAAAAATATGTTGACAACATAATAGCTTAGAGTAGACAAAACATATTGTTTTACCACACCCGGACGAACTGGGTTGTACTTTTTCTTTTCTCGATAGGGAAAATAACATTTGTGTATCAATGTTCTCCTAAAGCAAATCTTCTTGAAGCTGTTGAATTGAATTGATGGCATGACCCATGAAATATGAACTTGATTTCAAAGCTGTAAAATGAGAGAATTGACAGTTCTAAGATAAGGACTTTATTAAGGATAGATCAAAGCATTCTTCTTCAATGTTTGTGGTTAGATTGCTGGTGGAAATATTGTTTCTTTGACAGATATGATATTGTTATCCTTCTACAAACTTGTCAACATTTGACAAATAGGACAATAGCGCAAATTGGGCAAAAGTTCAACAGTTTTTTTTATTTGAGGAAAAGTTCTACAGTTGAATTACGCCGAGACTGAGCTTATATTCTGTTAAATGACACTACAAACATGCCACTTTTGTAATGTGGGGAATGGGTTATTTTCACGTATAAGGTTCATTTAAGCCCTCAAAAGCCTATGTTACGGTTTTTAGTAATATTTTAGACGCCTTAAAATTTCCTATTTGCGTCAAATTGTGACCTCGAAAAAATCGAATTATTCCATAAAGAATTGTTCTCCCATATTCTGGGCTTATTTTCGGTAGCTGATAATTTAGGGTTTGTAGTTTGTTTAAGCATGTTTACCCTGCGGCAATATTTTGTTCCCTTCTTCTGTATTTTCAATTTTCCTTAAATTTTTGTGAAATTATTCTCTTTACAAACTGACGTCAATTTTCTTTCATGGACTTCACCGGTGTCAATGACAAACACTCTGCAGTGATAATCCATGTTGTGAGTTCTTCCATTGGACCGAAAGGTCATTGGTACAACGTTGTTCAAACCAAGGAATCAAACAAGTTGTGGTTGATGTGGTTGGTTTAGTTACAAGTTGATAGAATGAGACAAAAATTATTAGTATTTTGATGTGTGTGAATTAATTAACACCAATCATGTAGTCCTAAACACGGTGTCAGAGTTTTGTTTATAATTTTATTCTTGAATTAAAAATAAATAAATAAATAAATAAAAGAACAAGTTTGAATAACCTACCTAACGCTGATAGCCAACCAGCTAGCAACCTTCAATAACATCATTTTATGTAAGCGCTTTATTATAAGTAAGCTATATAGATGTAGACAGAGCCTATATATGTGCTTGTGACGTCACTTATCTGAGATCATCTGTGACATCAGCTACTTTGAAACATCGGTAATTGATATATATATATATATACGACATTTTCCCAAAAAAATGTCAGAGAAAAGGGTTTGAGGTTGATTCTTTGTCGAGAAATGTAAGAAAAGCTAGAACTCAAACTTCAAGTGACAGATTAAATGTGATGAAATATAAATTAAATGTGTAAGGTAGCTGTTCACTCTTTCTTAAGTGGATGGTTTTGGGTGATTGCCGTTTGCTTTCATGACAGTTTAAGCAACACGGACCATCGTTTACGCTAATAACAGAAGGTACCGTGTAATCAGTATCTACAGGCACTGGGGATGACTAGGTTTATCAAAAGTTCATAAATTGCATTGCCAAAAACCTTAATAGAACATTAATTCACTAGTATTGGGTCTCAAGAATTTCTTAAGTTGGAGATACATAAATTCAGCTCCACTACATCTTACCCCCCCCCCCTTTTTAGGGTAACTTATCCGTAGCGCAGATAAATAAAAAAAAGTCGAGCTCCTAACCAGAAAAAGATAACGTGGGGGACATTACGCCTTACCCACTAGTAGAAGACGATACTGTAAATAAGTTAGAAAGACGGATATTACACAAAGATTTAAAGCATCCTGACTAAAGAGACTACAAATAGTTGGGGACGCTCCACCTCACACATGAAACTCTCAAAATCGATACATATGCCCATGAGATGCAAGGGCATCTACGAATATATTACCCTCCTCGTGTGCCTGGTGGATCGATGCCCCAAGTAAAAGGCCACGGCATACTGTCATTGTGGGGAATATATGCCAAAGATAAACAAGGTCCTTAAAACTTGATGGATCACCAATATGGAATCTCCAAAGAGATGCCCTGGTTGTACGTGGATACCCCCTCCTCATCCTTAATTGTTCGATTTAGATGTACGAATTGTAAGTTGTTCTTAACTTCTATTTTAAAAGAGTGTGTTGATTCCTTTTTCTGGTTTGGTTATACAAACACTATGCGATTATGTAAGTTGATTGGACCTGTGGGATAAGATTTCCAATCAGAAATTATGTTGGAATACGTCTTGAATGGACAGTGGAAGCTTGGTGAGGAGTTAGAGATAAAGCAAGGAGAAGCGAAGGACCAACAGACAAAGGAAGCCACATGACACACTGCCCTTTCGCACGAAAGGACGAGGGCTTACGCACAAATCATTCGTGCGAAAGGACGTGCCATTCATGCGAATGATACAGGGCAAAATTTGGTCATTTGGTTCCCAATCCATTCGAGGGTCGTTTCGGGATGTCTTGGGCAGTAAGTCGGTCATATATGTCTATATAAAGGACCTAGGTCGTGCTCTTACATTTGTGGCTTGTATTCATGGGTGTTCTCTTATAATCGGGGGTTTTGGGTGGTGGAGGTAGCTAGTTATTCGCTAGTGAACCACGTTAGATCGGTTTGTTCTTGTTCTTCGTGTTTACATCGTCTTATAGGTAGCTAGTTACTCACTAGTGAACCACGTTATGTCGGTGTTCTTGCTTTCGTGTTTACATCGTCGCAATATCTAGGTCATAACAAACTGGGGTCAGAGCTTAGGTGATCGGTGTTCCGAGATCACGGTGGAGTTAGAGAACTAGGGTTTCACAATCCGTAAAATGCATAGATATGATTTCGCAATCGGGGTGAAGCACGCGACTTCAGAGCTGATCAGAGCTGAGGATACGATGTCGGGGGAAAGAACAAGATAGACAAGTTTAATGGAAGGAACAACTTCAGTCTTTGGCACATCAAGATGTGTTCGCTGTTGAAGCAAAAATGCCTCTGGTTTCTGTTGGCGGAGTAAAAGAAGGGGGCAAGCACAACCCCCGGGGAGTACAAGACGATGAAGGGAAGGGCGCACGCAATGATCATGTTGTGTCTGGTAGACGACGTGACACGGAGGTCGCAGATCAAGAGAAAGACGAAGGGTTATGGGTCAAGTTGGAAAGCCTCTACAAGACGAAGTCGCTCACCAACAAGTTGATGTTAAATCAGCAATTGTTTGGTCTACGGATGACGGAAGGTAGGGATCTAAGAGATCACTTGGAACGTATTATTTTGTTGGTGTCACTACTACCATCGTCGCAAAGCAATAAGGAAACGATAACTGATGAGGATGCCGCTCTGATTTTGTTGGTGTCGCTACCACCATCATATGAGGGGTTCATGTAGTCTGCTTGTGCGGGGAAAGAGACTGTGACATTTGGAAGAGGTAAGATCGGCTCTTCACACCAGGGACATGCGTGCAAGGCTGCAGATGGGGAGTACGACATTCCGAATCCAGGCGCATTGAAAGTGTCTAAAGGGGGTTATGGTAAGAGGAAGAACAAGGATTCTAAATTACCAAACAATGTATGTGCTTTGTGTAAAGAGAATGGTCATTGGAAGAGGGAGTGTCATGTTGAAAAAAAAAGCTCTTTTTAAAGGGATACCAATGTGAAATGAGCACAAAAACTAACACCTTGGGTGTGTCATGTTGACGAAAATAAAGAAGATGCAAGGAGAAACAAATTTTTAAGAATCTGAACAAGATGAAGATCAGGACTCAGGAAACGTCACAGATGAAGAATGAAAAAAACTAACACCTACAACCAGGCTGGAAACCGAGCTAATACTAATAAATTGGTAGGAAATATTCATAATTATACGGATCCGACATTGAGAAATGTTTCAGCTGACTCTGATTACAAGTAGTTTAGACTCTGGAATTGTTCCAAACCAAATCACATTACTTAGTTTCCGGGATACTAAACACAATGTTATCGAGACTAAGACAATTCCAAGCTTCCTCTTTTATTTCCTTTCTCATACATTTTGCTCAGTTTTTTTGTGAAATAACTTGCAACTTTGAATGTCCGCTCTCCAGGAGGTTAAGGAGTACATCACGAACTGCATTTTGAACGACAGCTTAGGAGTTATTGCCAACGCCCACACAGTTTTCACCGACAAGAAGCCAAACAAAGCAATGAGTGCGGAATGTCTAAAGCTCGCCTATATATTCTCACTCACAGTTGATTTCCTCAAAACCGGTGTGCTGGCTGAAATACCCAGCTTGCTAAGTGTTCAAGAGTACCCTGATACCATAGAGAAGCCCGACAAGACCACCTACGTGCGGAGAATGTAACCGGAAAGCTATTCCGGCAGGTGAAGGACATGGCGCCCCACTCTGGGCCCACATGAAGGAATACGATTTCAAGTAATCTCATGAAAGACTCTGGATGACGCCCTTGATTACAAGCAAGAATACGATTTCAAGTGATCTCATGGATTACTACGGGATCAAGACGGAAGCTGAAATACTCGGCGGTAGTAGTCCTCTTGTTTTATGTACACTAACAATCAAGGAACATAGAATATCTATCTAATACAAGGGATATACACTAAAGATCGATTATTAACCACATAACATGAATATACAATTTGTTTACCGTCTGTTCTCTAGGCGTGTCATAATGATGTACTTAATGTCATGGATATGTTATCCATGTTCTCATTCATTACCGCTTCGTCTTCACGAATACAACATCATGAATACTTCCTCCGTATTGCCTCTTTCCCTACTCTTTGACTCGTATCTAGATCACTACCGGGTGATTCGGATCGCAAAACAATACATTTTTTTGATAATTTTTTCACGTGTTATAGAACAACTTTTACTCTACAACACCATGAAAAATTATCAAAAAATTAGATTGTTTTGCTATCAAAAGTCTAAACGTAGAGAGAGTGTCATGATTGGGGTCCAAGGTGCTATTTTCATAAACTTAAGAGGGATATATGTAATTAAGTCAAGCTGGAGAATATGACTACCGTCAGATACATCCAAGCTAACGGCTCAAATTAGAAGCGAGATTAAAAGTAACGACATCGTATCAAGGCGCAAAAGGAATTAACTGTCCTTGTAAGGGGTAACTCATGTCCTTGTAAGGGGTAAATCAGTCAATCCGACCAATTGCCCTAATCACCATCAACGAGCATAAGAACAGACGGAAAGAAGGAGAAAGCAGAATGATGAATTTGATTTTATTTCCTTTCTGTCTGCATTGTTTCTTCGATTCAATAATTAGGGTTCTTCTTGTACTCCGAATTCATTCCAATTTCTTCTCATTTGCCGTATCCTTGTGTTCTTCAACTTTCGATTGGATACTTCAACAATCATTACAAAGAGGCTGTAAGGAAATAACCCACTATTGTATATGAAAGGTGAAATATTGCACTGTCCAAGACAAGATAGTACAGGCAGTGGATGAGAACATAACAGGGTTTTTGCAGAATAAAAGACAGAGGAATGTAAAATACACACAAAAACAAAATTTGGTACTGGAATAAAAAATGTCATGGTCAATTAGGTAAAAAAAAAAACTAACCGAAATCACCCTGACTCCTCGTAGCCCCACAATCGATCTTCTGCCTCCACTGCGAGAAACCCTTACATTACAGGTTTGGGAAGACAAAAAATCAGTCTATTCGACTGAGTGGGTGAGTCGGTGAGAAATAGAGGTTTCTATGTTTAATTAGCGATTTTCCTAATTTTGTTCTTTTAGCCTCTTTCTTTAGGGTAAAAGACCAGTTCCACCTCTTGAGTTTCGATTATATACAAATACCCTCTGTTGTTTGGATAAAGACCTTTACCCCCCCCCCCCTCTCCCGGTCAGTGGATGGACGTTGGACGAATACCACTCTTTTCTTAAATCACATTTTTTGTGACAATTCTACCATTGGAAGGGTGGACATTATTAACTCGTCACTCTCATTATTACTGCATGAGATTTCACCAATCATGAACTAACTTTGCAAGTTAACAAGTTGCATCAATTAATGGCGGACACATGATTTGAGTCAATGGTGGGCGATCATAAATATAAAATTTATACAGTAAATTTTGTTGTATTTTTTCTACATAATTCATTATTTTTAGGATAATGTTGTAATAATTTAAGTGAATTTTATAAACCACAAGTAGATGTGTCAAGAGTTTTTTAGGTATATGTCAAGAGATTTTGGAGAGAGTGAGATATTTTATCTTCTTATCATAAAATAATCAAGTTAGAAATGTGTTAATTAGATTAGTGTAGTTTAGAAATATCCAATTTCGAAGGGACATTTCCTACTAAGCGAAAGAATTCAATGTGAAATAAACGAGGTAGTTATGAAATTTTACAACTGTAGATGGTGCTTTTTGAGCTGACAGATTTTGGCCACGTGGCAACCATCTAGCACACCATATTGTGCTCCACACACACTGGATCACCAGCCGCGCTGATCCATGTGGGGGCTGCGAGATAGGGCCCTCGGATACCACTGCACGGGACTTGTAGGGACTTAGTGGTTTGGAGGCTAGAGTAAGTCCTGTCGCGTGCGAGCCAAGCCCGCACGCGACATTTAGTAACTGCTTTTGAGAGATTTATGGCACGAGCTCCATAAACCCGGTCAATCCGGTCAAACCCGGTCAACCTCATAACGGTTCCGGTATTTGCGCATAACGTGCTGTAACGGTCCCTATATAGGCGGACGAACGTGCCGTTGCGGTTAAGCTAATTAAGCCGAGCGCATTAACCACACTGCAACGGTCACATTCTCCGTTATATATAGGACGTTAACGTTTCCATACAAGGGAGAACACACTAGCCATACGCGGAAGCTCTGCCAAACCTCTGTCTCTCTCTCAGACATTACTACTGCCTTACTCTCTCCCTACACACAACCCAACTCTTCCTGTGCCATCTCTGATCCTCTACTTACGGTGTACACGGAGTTCTCCCCGCCGGAATCTCTTGTGCACATTTTGGTGAACCCGACGTGAATCTTACCATCAAAAGCAACCATGTCTCAGGAAGATGATGTCAGTAACAGATCGCCTTCCACCGAAGCCGCCTCAGGAGAGGAGATCCGCCGCACTCCTACGACCACCGGTGAGGCCCCGACGCTAGAATCCTTGGACACCACCATCCAAGGTCAGGCGAAAGCCCTCAAAGCTCAATCCGCGCAGCTAGAACGGATCATGGCTGTCTTGGGGACTCTTGCACCAAACCCTGCACCAGCCACCGCCGTTTCTCAGGGAGGAGGAGCCCCTACCGCTCAAGGACTGGGAGTGTCAACCACACCCCCCAACCCTAATCTGCAGGAGCCCCTACTCATGCGATGTGTTTCCGAGCAAGAGGGACAACTGCTTCTAGAGAAGATTCACCAACATGCTTGCGGAGAAAGCGAGTCAATCTACCGGAAAGCTCAGAGATATGGTATTCATTGGCCAGACATGTCAACGGTCGCGGCACTAATACAAGGAAAGTGCGAGAGTTGCGCACTGATCAAAGATTCTTTACTCATTGCTCTGACCGATGATGATGCGGATTGGAGGAAACCGCTCTTTGATTTTCTCACCCAGGGTACTGTACCTGAGTCAAGAAAAGAAGCTGAGAAACTGAGAAGGAAAGCATCCCGATACGTGGTACAAGAAGACCTGCTTTGGCGAAGAGGCCATGAGGGTAACTTGCTGCGATGCCTCGACAGCAGGGAAGCACAATAAGTGATGGATCTTTCTCATCAGGCGGAACATCAGGGGGGTGCGAAATTATGCAGACAACTCCTCTCAATTGGATATTTCTGGCCCACGATGGAGGCTGATTGTCGTGCCAAAGTACGACGCTGCCAGGAGTGTCAATTTAAAGGAAATCTAGTGCACGCTCCTGCTGTAGATCTACATGCATTGGGAACACCATGGCCGTTTCACACATGGGCTCTCGACTTTATTGGTCCCATTCGACCAACCTCACATGGGAATCACTTCATTCTCACCGCGACGGAGTTGTTCACCAAGTGGGTGGAAGCAATACCGCTGAAAACGGCAAATGCGCTAGCTGTGGTCCGTTTCATCCAGGAAAGCATTATATGCAGGTTCGGAATTCCCAACACCATCCTTTCAGATAATGGCACTCCTTTTGTTAATCGCCAGGTGGCTGCGAAGCTAGCAGAATACAACATCAGGCAGATATGCTCCACCCCTTACTACCCGAAGGGGAATGGGCAAGCAGAAGCGACCAACAAGACGCTGTTGAGAATTTTGAGCAAGATGGTCGCAGACGACCACAAGAAGTGGGCTGATTCCTTAAGCATAGCCCTGTGGGCTTACCGGACTTCTCCAAGAACACCCACAGGGGTCTCACCATTCCTCCTATGCTATGGGGCTGAGGCAGTGGTACCTGCGGAGGTAAAAGTTAACTCAGCAAGGTTGGCCTTCCACGCCTTGTACGACAACCAACGCGATCATGACTTAGTCCTGCTAGAGGAAAAGCGAGAGCAAGCTAAAAGGACCAACAAACGGTATCAAGAAAGGATTGCTCGTGCGTACAACAAAACAGTCCAACGTAGAGATTTCGCAGTTGTAGGTTTGGTCTTGCGCGCATCTGACCATTGCATGCGAGAAGCGGCTCACCCAAAGTTCGCAGCCAATTGGGAAGGCCCCTTTGAAGTCACAGAGGTCTTTGACAGTAGCTACTGCAGCATACGGAGGTTGCACGGAACGACCTCCACCCCAAGCTCAGTCAACATGCGCTGGATTAAGAAGTACTATCCTTGACTTCTCTCATTTTATGCGTTTTATTACAACGTTGCCCTATGATCTGTATAGCTATGATTCGCACATCATCTCTCCCATATGAGAAAACTGTAATCTCATCTCTCCCATATGAGAGTGCTATAATAAAAGACTTCTCCGAAATGAGAAGATCTTCATACTTCCGAGCTGTTTATATTGCTTAATTTAGTTTATTATTACTGTTAGCAAGAGCTTATCCGTCGCGATGGCAACCTACTCTAATGCGATCTTAATTGATCTTTTAAGCCTATCTGTCACGATAGCAGCCTATGCAAATGCGATCTTAATTGATCTTCTAAGCCTATCTGTCACGATAGCAGCCTATGCAAATGCGATCTTAATTGATCTTCTAAGCCTATCTGTCATGATAGCAGCCTATGCAAATGCGATCTTAATTGATCTCCTAAGCCTATCTGTCACGATAGCAGCCTATGCAAATGCGATCTTAATTGATCTTCTAAGCCAATCCGTCACGATAGCAGCCTATGCAAATGCGATCTTAATTGATCTTCTAAGCCTATCTGTCACGATAGCAGCCTATGGAAACGCGATCTTAATTGATCTTCTAAGCCTATCTGTCACGATAGCAGCCTATGCAAACGCGATCTTAATTGATCTTCTAAGCCTATCTGTCACGATAGCAGCCTATGCAAATGCGATCTTAATTGATCTTCTAAGACTATCTGTCACGATAGCAGCCTATGCAAATGCGATCTTAATTGATCTCCTAAGCCTATCTGTCACGATAGCAGCCTATGCAAATGCGATCTTAATTGATCTTCTAAGCCAATCTGCCACGATAGCAGCCTATGCAAATGCGATCTTAATTGATCTTCTAAGCCTATCTGTTACGATAGCAGCCTATGCAAATGCGATCTTAATTGATCTTTTAAGCCTATCTGTCACGATAGCAGCTCATGTGAAAATGATCTTAATTGATCTTCTAAGCCTATCTGTCACGATAGCAGCTCATGTGAAAACGATCTTAAGTGATCTTCTAAGCCTATCTTCTATGATAGCAGCCCATGCGAACATGATCTTGAATGATCTTTCAAGCATATCTGCCGCAATAGCAGCGCTATACAAATGCGATTTTAAAATCGTTCTTAAGTCTATCTGCCATGATAGCAGCATTATGCAAAATGATCCTAAGTGGTATAAAAAAGCTTATCTGATAAGATAGCACTTGCACTGAATCCAAAGCAAATCACAAGCCTATCTGCCAAGGTAGCACAGCTGCGCAAACACGATCTCGAATGATCTAAAAACATATCCAAGCGACAATGCAAAGTGTGTATATAGCACTACAAAAGGCGAAACATGCCGATACGCATGCGAAATTGTATTTTGTTGTAACAAAACAGCAGATCATACAAAGCGATTTATCATTATGAGTCAAAAGAACTTAAAATTTATCTGTCTAGATAGCAGCATACAAGCGAAAAAGCTTAAATCAAGCTAACTACGCAGCCAACATGGCTTACAATGCATCTAAAAAGTAACTTACGAACAAGAAGTTACACATCGCGGAAATCCTAGCTGAAAAAGGATGAACCTAACGGTCCTAACACCAGCTATGTGATGCACAGATCTGCGACCAAAGATCTGTAGCAAGTAGGGCGCTCCTGCGAAGAGATCAGCTCGCCATCCGCTATGCCCACAACCGCAAAACTTGGGTGACGCTGCGTCCAAGATCTCAGGTTCTGACAAGGCCTCTGTCTGATCAAGATATGTGCCAGAGGAACCACCTGTTTCGGCATATGCAGCCGTGCAAAACAGGGGAGCAGTCATTCCTCGGGCAATAGGCTCCTTGTCTGAATAGACAAGCGCATTGGCTTGCCACCCTGAGTTCAAGAACGAGGAGGCAAGAAATTCTCCTCCGGGCATGCTGGAGGAGAATCTCGCCGTTCATTACGAGTCGGTAGCAAGGTCAGTACGGTGCTGCACCTCGCCGCGAGGCGGCCGGAAACATGACCTGCAAGCATAATAGACGAAGAAAATTCTTCGAACAAATGTGAGGTATTATCTGCATCTTCTCTATGAAAGATAAAAAGATCAGTAAGCCTCATAAAGCGGATCTTGGAAACTATTTCTATAGCACAAAGCGCAAACTCAGGTTTCACAACTTGAAGTTGCCATGAATCAACGGAAAATAAGCGTTGAAGCCAGCAGTCGTAAGGACTCACGGCAAAGCACATTTTGGGATGAAGAACCCAAATGGCCAAAGACAGGGTTTATATAGACCTTGTGGAGACTCTTCAGTTGCCAAGATGAGTCAGCAGAATTTGAAAAGAGGGTAAGGTCAATCACTTACGCCTCGAAAAGCGGTAACGACAAGGCAGAATATCAATTGCTGATGTCATAATTGGATATGCACAGAGATATTCTAGCAAATCCCGCAAAGGGCAAAACGGGCATTTCGATTCTTCTTTTTTGAAAAAAAAAGGGGGGGAGAAACCCTAGCAACATTACAATAATGTTTCTGCTATTCTGCTATTTATTTGCTACTTTTCAAAAATCAAAATGAACCCTTGATCAAGGAGTCATGGGGGGTAAACTGACGGCTCAGATTTTCCACCTGCTCCACTTCCTGCTTCAATTGCTCACACTTGGCATTCATCTCATGATAGAGCTTCATAGCCTCTTCAACCTTTTGCTTTTGCTGCTCTACCTTCTGCTTCTCAGCTGCGAGGTTTTGGTGACCGCATTTCAAAGTTACGGCTGCGCGAATCAGGGTAACTCCTTTCATAAGAAACTTGAAACCCAGCCTGCCTTGAACTTTGGCGAGAAGATTTTGGCACATGCCAAAAAGCAATTCGGCACTCTGAGGAGAAATGGTCGCAGGTGTGGCCGCGGACAGCTGCTCCAAAATCCAAATGGCCTCAGTAAGAAGCAGCCTCCTGTCAAAGGGTCCTATCTCCAGAGACCTCGCGAATGATTGGGGGTAGGTGAGGCGCATCCGAACTAGCCAGTCCACATCTGCTTGCTTCAAAACTGAAGCAATGTCAAAGCCAAGTGTAGATAGTGCTTTCTGAGCTGACAGATCTTGGCCACGTGGCAACCATCCAGCACACCATATTGTGCTCCACACACACTGGATCACCAGCCGCGCTGATCCATGTGGGGGCTGCGAGACAGAGCCCTCGCATACCACTGCACGGGACTTGTAGGGACTTAGTGGTTTGGAGGCTAGAGTAAGTCCTGTCGCGTGCGAGCCAACCCCGCGCACGACCTTTAGTAACTGCTTTTGAGAGATTTATGGCACGAGCTCCATTAACCCGGTCAATCCGGTCAAACCCGGTCAACCTCCTAACGGTTCCGGTATTCGCGCATAACGTGCTGTAACGGTCCCTATATAGGCGTACGAACGTGCCGTTGCGGTTAAGCTAATTAAGCCGTCATTAATGGGCGCATTAACCACACTGCAACGGTCACATTCTCCGTTATATATAGGACGTTAACCTTTCCATACAAAGGAGAACACACTAGCCATACTGATGCAGGAAGAATTTTGCCAGTTTCAGAAAAACTGTTTCGGTCCATACGCAGAATCAGGGGCAGAATTGAAGGATTGATGAACGGGGTCGAACCATACATGAATCTGACCAGAAACGACGTTCTAAACATAAGTCGTGACTTTAGTCACGAGCACCATGCTGATTTGGCAAAATACGGCTGTTTAGGGCACCAAATCGTCAAATTTGCTATTTTTAGTAATAATCTTTTGGTTAATTAGGAGGTCAATTTAAACCCGATTTGGGTCAATCTTTTTCCAGTATGCTTTTCTTTAGTAGGACTTTAATTCAGAATAATTATTGAGATTTTGCTATTTTAGGTAAATTTTAGGTTTTTGGCTATTTAAGTCCGGCTTGTGGACTTATTTCATCAGATTATTGAATATTGAGTTTATTTCAGAAAACGTCGTGTTTTCTTTGAACCCTATGGAGGTTCTTTCATGATTTCCCTTCCATCTTCGTTGCTTCTTGCTGCTCCCATAAAACG
This sequence comes from Linanthus parryae, assembly GCA_023055425.1. NCBI lineage: Eukaryota > Viridiplantae > Streptophyta > Magnoliopsida > Ericales > Polemoniaceae > Linanthus > Linanthus parryae. The sequence continues at coordinate 1,237,277 of JALGPY010000017.1, forward strand.
CCTCGATTCAATTCGGCGTCAGTTGGTATCAGAGCTCAGTTCGACGTGGGAAGAAGATCGTCATAACCATGGTGCGTGGACGACCTGGCGGCTGCGGGCAGGTTCCGGCTGAGGAAGCCCGCCAACGGGAAATTAATCTCCAAGGGGTTATGATGATGGTTGCAGAAGGTCAAGCCTTGGATCATGACATGGAGCCCGCGTTCGAGATTGCATTCAATCGCGAGCGTTATGGAGGACCAAGTTCCATGATCGACGAGCTAGATTCTACGGGTATGTTTCAAATCGAACATATTTTTCGTGATGCAATCTTTTACAGGCTTATTTCTAAATCATGTGAATCTGAGGTGGATTGGACAATCCCTCCGGTTTATGATGACTATGGAGATGGCGATGAAATTGCATATGACGACGAAGAGACAAAATTTGAATTAAACGAGTCAGTAGCTTTTCCGTTCAAGGTTCCATCCTTCTATTGTGATCCTTTCTTGGTGGAGCGGATCATTCAAGTTCCTAAATAGAACTCGAGGACGAGTTCTTTTGAAGAGGGGGTGACTGATGCAGGAAGAATTTTGCCAGTTTCAGAAAAACTGTTTCGGTCCATACGCAGAATCAGGGGCAGAATTGAAGGATTGATGAACGGGGTCGAACCATACATGAATCTGACCAGAAACGACGTTCTAAACATAAGTCGTGACTTTAGTCACGAGCACCATGCTGATTTGGCAAAATACGGCTGTTTAGGGCACCAAATCGTCAAATTTGCTATTTTTAGTAATAATCTTTTGGTTAATTAGGAGGTCAATTTAAACCCGATTTGGGTCAATCTTTTTCCAGTATGCTTTTCTTTAGTAGGACTTTAATTCAGAATAATTATTGAGATTTTGCTATTTTAGGTAAATTTTAGGTTTTTGGCTATTTAAGTCCGGCTTGTGGACTTATTTCATCAGATTATTGAATATTGAGTTTATTTCAGAAAACGTCGTGTTTTCTTTGAACCCTATGGAGGTTCTTTCATGATTTCCCTTCCATCTTCGTTGCTTCTTGCTGCTCCCATAAAACGCCTCGATTCAATTCGGCGTCACATACGCGGAAGCTCTGCCAAACCTCTGTCTCTCTCTCAGACATTACTACTGCCTTACTCTCTCCCTACGCATAACCCAACTCTTCCTGTGCTATCTCTGATCCTCTACTTACGGTGTACACGGAGGTCTCCCCGCCGGAATCTCTTGTGCACATTTTGGTGAACCTGACGTGAACTTACCATCAAAAGCAACCATGTCTCAGGAGGATGATGTCAGCAACAGATCGCCTTCCACCGAAGCCGCCTCGGGAGAGGAGACCCGCCGCACTCCTACGACCACCGGTGAGGCCCCAACGCTAGAATCCTTGGACGCCATCATCCAAGGTCAGGCGAAAGCCCTCAAAGCTCAATCTGCACAGCTAGAACGGATCATGGCTGTCTTGGGGACTCTTGCACCGAACCCTGCGCAAGCCACCGCCGTCTCTCAGGGAGGAGGAGCCTCTACCGCTCAAGGATTGGGAGTATCAACCACACCCCCCAACCCTAATCTGCAGACTCCACCAGCAACTACGCAGCTACCCTCGATTCAAGGGTCGACAGCTCAAATGTTGCCCCTCACGACTCACACCCCTCAGCATCCGGCCTTGGTACCTAATCCGGCCTCGCAATATCCCTTGCCTCCTCCAACGGCAATCTGGGGTAATGCGAACGCTCAATACGTCCCCAATCCTCCTACGGCATATGTGTCGCCTCCGCCTTCGGCGACCCCTCCACTTGCTACCGAGGGAAACACCCCAGAATGCATGACGTCTCTGCAGAAGCGCATAGACACCATTCTTGCTCACCAATCGTTCGCAGATACCATCATTCCGAAGCTAGACAACGATCCACCTATCCCGCGAGAGATCTATCTCATGCCTAACCCGGTTGGGTACAAGGCTCCCAAATGGGACAAGTTCGAAGATGTCAATGGAAACGCTCATGAACATGTCATGCGTTTCATCGATGTCATGGGGCCGTATGGAGCTGATCCCAAGCTGCTGATGCGAGAATTTCCGAAGTCTTTGGGAAACGTGGCGTACAAGTGGTACAGGACGTTGGAAGCTGGGTCCGTCAAGACTTGGGGCGACATGGTCCAAAAGTTCTACACCAAGTTCTTCCAGATGGAGGAAAAGGTGACAATGATCCACCTCTCGCGGATGTATCAGAAGCGCGAGGAGGAGGGGATAACTTTCATCAAGAAGTTCAGGGCGAAGTCCTTGGAATGCAAAGATCCGATGCTCGAAAGTCGGCTTGTAGAGATATGCCTGCAGTGCATGCGAGATGAATACAAAGGTATGCTCATCAACCTGCAAACGCCCACGTTTTCAAAACTAATCGAATGCACGAAGAACATCGAGCCCATAGTAGAGAGACAGAAAAAGAAAAATGCTCCGGAGCGATCCTCGAGCGGTGCTACCTACAAGATCGGGAGATTCAGTTACAAGAGGGGACGCGAAGCTGAGGTCAATACAGTTTCACCCCAGAAGCAGGCGAAGATTGCGAACTTCGACGCACCACCTCTGCCACGTTCGGTGGAAGAAGCAAGCGACCTCTGTAGGCAGTGGCGCAAGGACGGCGTCCTACCCCCACTCGAGAAAGCACCCTCCAAGGAGATGGTGAGGGACCCGAAGTGGTGCGAGTACCACGGCAAAGTCATGCATCCCACAGCGGACTGTAAGAAGCTCAGGATTGTATTCAGCCAAAAGATGAAGAACGGCGAGTTGATCGTCAACGATCACAGGAAGGATGTGCGCAACAATCCACTTCCTGCCCATGCGGAGCAAAACTCGAAAGGTAAAGAGGTCGCCATGATCTCGATTGTGGATCTGGAAGAAGTCGCAGAGGATGGTCTACCCATCATTGCTGAAGTCCATGATGATGAGGACTATAGCGTAGACACGGAAGACGAACATGCCGACCGGATGAAGGGGTCGCACGGCTTTAGCAGATTCTTCGACGAGATGAACTTCTCAGAGAAGTGCCGGACAGAAATGACGAAAGCAATCTTGAGAATAGCAGAGGACTACGAGGAGGATCTTGTAGTCTCCAATGGAAAAGTCATCAGGGCGTCTCGCCCTACAGAAAAGATTATGACCTTTTCTGCCAGCGACAAGAAGACAGATGCGAGCCATCAGAGGCCTCTGTATGTGATAGCCATCATCAATGGCGTCGAATTCAAAAGAGCGTTCGTCGACGGAGGAGCAGCGGTTACCGTCGTTTCGCTCCACACACTGAAGCTAGCAGGGATCCCCGAGTACAAGATTTTCAGGCGTCCATCTCCGCTGATGGGATTTGGAAGCGACTCCAGGATGACGATAGGATGGATCCGCCTGGGCGTTCAGATCGGCAAAATCAAGTGCTCAGCAAAGTTCTATGTCATAGATGCGAACACTACGTATCACATGATCATAGGTCGAGCCTGGATTCCTCGCTTTGACGCGGTCCCTTCAACAGCTCACCAAGTCATGAAAGCTATCTGGATTGACAGAATAGTCGAGATACCGGCTTCGACGAATCCATTCAACATGGATGAAGCACATCTCAGCGAGGCGGTGTGGTTCACCGAGATGGCGGACGAGCAAACTCCGGGACCATTCAACCCTACTCCGTTACCCCTATGGGAAGATATCAAGGATCAGTCGCCTCCGGGAGTGATGGTGACAAGGGAGGATGCCAAGGAAAATCCGCCCACGCGGGAAGAGGCGCCGCGAATCGCTTACCAACGAAAGAACGTATATACTCTGAAGAGAATAGCAAAGCATGACCCTGAAGGCAAAGAGATAGAGAGTTTCTACGCCAACGGGAAGAAATGCTATCGCATATGAAGGTGCGCGGGGATGTCCTCACGCGGGCATGGGGATATCCCTGGGCAAATCAACCAAATCGAGCAGATTGCGGTAACGGAAAAGCCAATGCAGAGCACTCCAGATGAGAAGCTCAAAGGAGCACCCGAATGCATGGAAGATAAACCCAGGCCACAAAAGCAGGAGCTAAAAGAAGTGTTCCTAAGCCCAAACGAAGAAAAGAAGAGACCAGTCTTTCTAAGTGCGGACCTCACAAGCGAAGAGGAGCAAGGACTATTGCGGCTCCTGACTGAGTACAAAGACGTGTTCGCATGGGAGTATGATGAGATGCCCGGACTGGACACAAGCATCACCATGCACCGTTTAGACATCATCCCAGGGTCTAAGCCGGTAAAGCAGACCACAAGAAGCTTCAGGCCGGAGCTTAACGTGAAGATCAAACAGGAGATTGTCAAACTCCTGGAGGCCAGGTTCATAGAACCGAATCACCATCCCACGTGGCTGGCCAACATTGTGCCAGTGGTAAAGAAGAATGGACAGCATCGCATCTGAGTGGATTTCCGAGACCTCAATCGCTTCTGCCCCAAGGACGATTTTCCGCACCCCAACATCGATTTGCTCATCGATTCGACAGCGGGTCATCGCATGTTCAGTTTCATGGACGGCTTCAGCGGGTACAACCAGATCAAGATGGACCCTGAAGATGCACGGAAAACTGCATTCATCACCCCAGTGGGAGTGTTCAACTACACGGTGATGCCCTTTGGTCTCAAAAACGCAGGTGCAACCTACCAGCGGGCCATGATGGCCCTATTCCACGACATGATGCACAAAGAAGTGGAATTTTATGTAGATGACCTCGTGGTTAAATCCAAGCAGGAGACAGATCACCTGGCAGATTTGCGGAAAGTATTCAACAGATGCAGACGCTTTCAGTTGAAGATGAACCCTATGAAATGCGCATTTGGGGTAACGTCAGGGAAATTCTTGGGATGTGTGGTACATCGTCAAGGAATCGAGCCTGACCCTGCGAAAGTTTCGGCCATCATCAGCATGACTCCGCCGCATGACCAGAGTGCCTTGAAGACATTCTTGGGGAAGCTGTCGTATCTGCGAAGATTCATCCCAGCGATTGCCGAGATCACTTTCTGTTTCAGTAATCTTCTCAAAAAATATGCTGCATACAACTGGACTCCGGAGCACGAAGCTGCGTTCGGAAAGCTAAAAGAGCTGCTGACGTCTTCAAAAATAATGATCGCACCTCAGCTAGGATCACCGCTTTTGCTATATCTGACATCAACGAGGAAATCCATAGGAGCACTTTTGGCTCAGGAGTACGAAGGTCAAGAAAGGCCCATCTACTACATCTCTCGCATTGTGCAGCCCGCATAATCAAGGTACACGGACATTGAGCGTCATTGCCTTGCCTTATTCTTCATAATAGAGAAGTTGAGACACTACTTTGCGTCGCACAAAGTAGTGGTGGTTACAAAAAGTGATCCCATACGATATCTGCTAACTCACACTACTCCGGGAGGAAGATTGGCAAAATGGTATATGACCATTTCCTAGTTTGATATCACATGCGTTAGGCCGCGGGCGATCAAGTCGCAGGCGGTAGCGGATTTGTTGGCGCAGTTCCCCGAAAACAGCCATGAGCCTGTGGTCGAAGAAGAACTCGAGGGACCTGAAATCTATGCAGTCGATGTACCCTATTGGACGCTCCATTTCTACGATTCGTCAACAAGGAAATGTGGAGGCATTGGGATAGTCTTGACCAAGCCAGATGGGGAGGTCATACAGATGTCCGCAAAGCTTGACTTCGCAGTCACCAACAACGAGGCAGAATATGAAGCCCTCATAGCGGGACTTCGTGCAGCGAAAGCTTTGGAAGTAAGCAATCTGACGGTCATGGGAGACTCCAAGCTGATTGTCAAGCAAGCCTCGGGCGAGTACGGTTTGAAGGAGATAAATCTCCTGTCCTACCGGACTTTAGTACAAAAACTGGTGCAGCAATTCTGCGACGTTAGGTACGAGCACAAGCCCCGAGCGGACAACAGACATGCAGACGCTTTGGCCACCTTGGGATCCAAGTTTAGTACAGACAAATGTCCCGCAAGAATCTCGATCGAAGTGCGGACATCGTCGGCGTTAACAGAAGACGCGTGCGACGATGAACGCATGGACGATGCGGACTGGAGAAAGGCAATCTTACGAGCCATTGCAGAAGGCACCAGCAGCGAGAACTGGACACTCACAAAGGGGTATTGCATACATGACAACACCCTTTACTACAAGGGCCCTGGAGGAATACTCATGCGATGTGTTTCCGAGCAAGAGGGACAATTGCTGCTAGAAAAGATTCATCAACATGCTTGCGGAAAAAGCGAAGTGTCAATCTATCGGAAGGCTCAGAGATATGGCATTCACTGGCCAGACATGTCAACAACCGCAGCACTGATACAGGGAAAGTGCGAGAGTTGCGCACTGATCAAGGATTCTTTACTCATCGCTCTAACCGATGATGATGCGGATTGGAGGAAACCACTCTTCGATTTTCTCACCCAGGGCACCGTACCCGAATCGAGAAAAGAAGCTGAGAAATTGAAGAGGAAAGCATCCCGATACGTGGTACAAGAAAACCTGCTTTGGCGAAGAGGCCATGAGGGCAACTTGCTGCGATGCCTAGACGGCAGAGAAGCACAAGAAGTCATGGACCTTTCTCATCAGGTGGAACACCAGGGAGGTGCGAAATTATGCAGGCAAATCCTCTCAATTGGATATTTCTGGCCCACGATGGAGGCTGATTGCCGCACCAAAGTACGACGCTGCCAGGAGTGTCAGTTCAAAAGGAACCTAGTGCACGCTCCCGCTGTAGATCTACATGCATTGGGAACGCCATGGCCATTTCACACATGGGCTCTAGATTTCATTGGTCCCATCCGACCAACTTCGCATGGAAATCATTTCATCCTCACTGCGACTGAGCTGTTCACCAAATGGGTGGAGGCGATACCACTGAAGACGGCAAATGCGCTAGCTGTGGTCCATTTCATCCAAGAAAACATCATATGCAGGTTCGAAATACCCAACACCATCCTTTCAGATAATGGTATTCCTTTTGTTAATCGCCAGGTGGCTGCGAAGCTAGCAGAATACAACATCAGGCAGATATGCTCCACCCCCTACTACCCGAAAGGGAATGGGCAGGCCGAAGCGACCAACAAGACGTTGTTGAGGATCTTGAGCAAGATGATCGCAGATGACCACAAAAAGTGGGCTGATTCTCTAAGCATAGCCCTGTGGGCTTACCGAACTTCTCCAAGGACATCCACAGGAGTCTCACCATTCCTCCTATGCTACGGGGCTGAGGCTGTGGTACCCGCGGAGGTGAAAGTTAATTCGGCAAGATTGGCCTTCCACGCATTGTACGACAATCAACGCGATCATGACTTAGTCTTGCTGGAAGAAAAGCGAGAACAAGCTAAAAGGACCAACAAGCGGTATCAAGAAAGGATCGCTCGTGCGTACAACAAAACAGTCCAACGTAGAGATTTCGCAGTTGGATATTTGGTCTTGCGCGCATCTGACCATTGCATGCGAGAAGCGGCTCACCCAAAGTTCGCAGCCAATTGGGAAGGACCCTTTGAAGTCATAGAAGTCTTTGACAGTGGCTACTGCAGCATACGGAGGTTGCACGGAACGACCTCAACCCCAAGCTCAGTCAACATGCGCTGGATTAAGAAGTACTATCCTTGACTTCTCTCATTTTATGCGTTTTATTACAACGTTGCTTTATGCCTTGTATAGCTATGATTCGCACAATTTTCTCTCCCGTATGAGAGAATTGTAATCTCATCTCTCCCATATGAGAGTACTATAATAAAAGGCTTCTCCCAAATGAGAAGAACATCATACTTCTGGCTTTTTATATTGTTTCATTTGGTTTATTATTACTGTTAGCAAAAGCCTATCCGTCACGATAGCAGCCTATGCAAATGCGATCTTAATTGATCTTCTAAGCCTATCTGTCACGATAGCAGCCTATGGAAACGCGATCTTAATTGATCTTCTAAGCCTATCTGTCACAATAGCAGCCTATGCAAACGCGATCTTAATTGATCTTCTAAGCCTATCTGTCACGATAGCAGCCTATGCAAACGCGATCTTAATTGATCTTCTAAGCCTATTTGTCACGATAGCAGCTTATGCAAATGCGATCTTAATTGATCTTCTAAGCCTATCTGTTACGATAGCAGCCTATGCAAAAATGATCTTAATTGATCTTCTAAGCCTATCTACCACGATAGCAGCGCATGCGAAAATGATCTTAATTGATCTTCTAAGCCTATCTGCCACGATAGCAGCTCATGTGAAAACAATCTTAAGTGATCTTTTAAGCCTATCTTCTATGATAGCAGCCCGTGCGAACATGATCTTGAATGATCTTTCATGCCTATCTGCCGTGATGGCAACGCTATAAAAATGCGATTTCAAAAATGATCTTAAGTGATCTCCAAAGGCCTATCTGATAAGATGGAACTCGCACTTGAATCTAAAGGCAAATCACAAGCCCATTTACCAAGATGGCACAGTTGCGCAAACACGATCTCGAATGATCTAAAAACAATACAAAATGTGTATATAGCACTACAAAAGGCGAAATTTGCCGATACGCATGCGAAATTGTATTTTGTTGCAACAAGACAGCAGATCATACAAAGCGATTTATCATTATGAGTCAAAAGGACTTACAATTTATCTGTCTAGATAGCAGCTTACAAGCGAAAAGGCTCGAATCTAACTACGCAGCCAACATGGCTTACAATGCATTCGAAAATTAACTTGCGAACAAGAAGTAACACATCGCGAGAATCCTAGCTGAAAAAGGATCGACCTAACGGTCCTAACAGAAGCTATGCGATGCACCGATCTGCGACCAAAGATCTGTAGCAAGTAGGGCGCTCCTGCGAAGAGATCAGCTCGCCATTCGCTACGTCCCTAGCAGCAAGATCTATGTGACGCTAGGTCCAAGATCTCAGGTTCTGACAAGGCCTCTGTCTGATCAAGATATGTACCAGAGGAACCACCTGTTCCGGCGTATGCAGCCGTGCAAAACAGGGGAAGCAGTCATTCCTCTGGCAATGGGCTCCTTGTCCAGATAGACAAGCGCATTGGCTCGCCTCCTGAGTTCAAGAACGAGGAGGAAAGAAATCCTCCTCCAGGGATGCTGGAGGAGAATCCCACCGTTCATTACGAGTCGGTAGCAAGGTCACTACGGCGCTGCACCTCAACGGGAGGCGGCCGGAAACATGACCTGCAAACATAATAGACGAAGATAATTCTTCGAACAAACATGAGATATTATCTCCATCTTCTTTATGAAGGTTACAAAGATCAGTAAGCCTCATAAAGCGGATCTTGGAAACTATTTCTATAGCACAAAGCGCAAACTCAGGTCTCATGACTTGAAGTTGCCACGAATCAACGGAAAATAAGCGTTGAAGCCAGCAGTCGTAAGGACTCACGGCAAAGCACATTTTTTGGGATGAAGAACCCAAATGGCAAAAGGCAAGGTTTATATAGACCTTGTGGAGACTCTTCGGTTGCCAAGATGAGTCAGCAGAATTTGAAAATAGGGTAAGGTCAATCACTTACGCCTTGAAAAGCGGTAACAATCAATTACCCTACTAAAGGCTACGACGATTCAGTTGCGTATCCTAATTAATGACGGATGGTCATGATTTGGATGGACTTCCCAAGGAAAGCGTGCTTATCTAATGAGCAATTAGCGCGAAAATCAAGGCAGAATATCAATTGTTGATGTCATAATTAGATATGCACAGAAATATTCTAGCAAATCCCGGAAAAGGCAAAACCGGCACTTCGATTCTTTTGTTTTTGAAAAAAAGAAAGGGTAGAAACCCTAGCAACATTACATTATTGTTTCAGCTATTTATTTGCTGCTTTTCAAATTCAAAAATCAAAGTAAACCCTTGATCAAGGAGTCATGGGGGGTGAACTGACGGCTCAGATTCTCTACCTGCTCCACTTCTTGCTTCAATTGCTCGCACTTGGCATTCATCTCATGATAGAGCTTCATAGCTTCTTCAACCTTTTGCTTTTGCTGCTCCACCTTCTGCTTCTCAGCTGCGAGGTTTTGGTGGCCGAGTTTCAAAGTTACGGCTGCGCGAATCAGGGTAACTCTTTTCATAAGAAACTTGAAATCCAGCCTGCCTTGAACTTTGCCGAGAAGATTTTGGCACATGCCAAAAAGCAATTCGGCACTCTGAGGAGAAACGGTTGCAGGCGTGGCCGCAGACAGCTGCTCCAAAATCCAAATGGCCTCGGTAAGAAACAGCCTCCTGTCAAAGGGCCCTATCTCCAGAGATCTCGCAAATGATTGGGGGTAGGCAAGGCGCATCCGAACTAGCCAGTCCACATCGGCTTGCTTCAAACCTGAAGCAATATCAAAGCCAAGTCATACTATCAAAATTGCAAATGAAGAATGCGAAATGCAAACAGCAAACCACGACTTACCAGTTCCTTCAAGGATCTCATGAAGTGAAGGAATGCGCATTGCTGGGATGGTCGAAGACTGTCCTCGCTCCATTGCCCTTCTGTCAGCTGCGAGCTCTAACTCCTCGTAGTTGAGGGGAAAAGTACAAGCCGCACTAGTTGCGATTGCAGCCCTGACCTGCGAGCCCCAAAAGCTCCACGTAGGGAGAGGCGCCACCGATTCAGTCATGGCTGGAAGCGTAGTAGCAGCCGAAGTTGCTTGGCGAGGGACACTCTCAGATGCGGTAGCATCAACAGCACTTGTTCTCATTTCCTCAGCGTTAGCATGGACATCTTCCTCCATTAACACAGTGTCAGCCTCGGCATCATCAGAAAGTTCGATGACGTCCTCAAGGGGCTCTTCTGCGTATTCAGCAGCTGCGACGGGTTTCTCGGTATGAGAACTCGGCACCGGGACATAGGACGCAGAAGGTTGACTCCTTTGCTCCAGCACGGGTCCATCAGCATTGCCTGCGATACAAAATGCGATGGTATGAGGTAACTTGTATCGTATGTTATTTTACTATCTTCGCTAAAGCTAAGAGCAAGCACCTCCACGCGAAGGTGGGATTGCAGTATCCTCGTCATACGCTAAGGACGTGGAACCTTGCCCTATTAGTGTGTCCTCGTTAAGCATGTATTTAAAATGAGCGTGGCCTGGGGCGCGAAGAAACTAATCATGATTATGCTTCGAGTTGCTAAGCCTAGTTCACGCATATCGTTCAAGTGATTACCTGAGGGTTCACCGCACTTGCCTACTAGCCAACGGCGAATGTCAGCTTTTGACACACCATGCTTTAATGCACCCACAATAACATCTCGATAAGTTACTGCGAGATTAAAAATCTCACCTTCATTGCCGCCTGCGATTTCTTCAAAATCTGCTTGGGCTTGCTCCAAAGCTGCTGCATCCTCTTCTGGAGCCACATCCTATTCCTCAACTCGAGGAGCCACCTCTTCGGGAAGCACATCTTCCTCATTGGTTGGACGCACTAAGTCGTCAACATGCTGTTCTTCGAGGCTCCTCTGCCTCACACGCTCGAGCTCCTCCTCTTCCCGCTTTCTTCTCCTTTCAGCAGCTTCCGCAGCTGTCTTCCTGGACTCGGCGAGAACGTCCTCGCTTATGGGTTCATCAGAAGCGCCAGAATGAGCACTCCTCTTCTGCCTCTTGGCCAAAAGGCCGCCGATGGTATCATCATCATCTGCAAAGAAACGATCTGCTCAAATCAAATTGCAAAAGAACTAAGATAATGAGGACGCAAGTGCGATTGAGGTACCTCCCGATTCTTCCTCATGTATCGCATCTTCAACTCTTTCTTCTTCTCCTTCATCCCCTTCTCTTGGCTCCCGCCTCTCCTCTTCTTCCTCCTGGCCGAATGGAACGAAGGTCTCCATTGCGAGCTCCTTCCGCGTTTTACTGGGCATGCGGCCTTTGCCTTTGTCCTTGGCAGAAAGGGACCTCGCCGGAGGAGAAGTTGGAGCGCTTCTAGGGGAAGAAATTGTAATTCCCCTTTGCCTGGGTCTCTTCGCTCTTGGCGCGGCAGTCGCTGGAGGAGACGGATTATCTCTAGGGGGAGACAAGGCCGGAGCATTGTCTATCAGCGAGTCAGCAAAAGCATTCATGACCTCGCGAATCCTGGTTTCGACCTCAGGATCCATCCTCGATGCTAGCAGGAACGACTGTCCTTGTCTTCTTGTGGTAACAATGGTGTTAACCAGCGATTTGGAACGATCGCCAGACGCGAACCTCCGCACATGGCACTATAGCAAACAGTGTAGAAAAAAGATGTCAATATGTAAAAATAAAGAAGCTTAGCGCATGCAAAAGAAATTGCTTACCTTAGCAAAAGTCTCGCTATATCTGATGACATGAGAGTCGCCTTTCTTAACTGCGGCGATCTATTCATCCAGAATGACGGCAGGGCACAAATGGTTCTCATGATCCAACAATGAGTAGCAACCATAATCAGACTCGTCCAGGCTGCAGTTGGGACGAAACGGAAAAGAGTTCCTTTTGATCACAGGAGCTCTGCTTGGCTGAGGGGCTGACTGCGTCTCAAGCCTTGTTTGCTGGGCGTGCCAGTATGCGAGCCAGTTCTTAGAACAACCACCTTCGCGGTTATCCGCAGGTTGCTCAAAGGGAAGGTTGCTCATGAAGACTGTTTTGCACTCCTTTGTCAACAAACGCTTATAGCAGCCTCTGATAATAGACTGTGGCCAGATTGATGGTGCCACTGCATCAAATCCGAACTGGGGAGAAACGCGAGTGGGATCAACATCCACGGTAATCCTCTCATACCTTGGCGCGAGCTCGCGAATATGCTCTGCGAGAGCAGGAAGGGAACCTCGCAGGCACCAGCAAAAGAATTCGCGATAGCGCTCATGGAAATGCTCTCCATCTTCGAAGAGGAGCTCTTCTGAGAAGACCACACCCTTAGAAGGGTACAGCTTTGGAAACCATCGCACGTTTTCAATACACATGGCATAGGGCCTGGAAATGAACTCTCGCCGATTGTCGCATATCAGGCTCCAGACGCACTTGGTATTGTTCGTTCCGAACCACCTTGCAGCTCTGCCGCTGTTACGCTCCTCCATCGCACCGGGGGGACACCACCTTGTTGGGCTTAGAAGCAGTTGGGGCATAGGAAGGCCATCGCTCAAAGACCCACATCGTCAAAAAGGCAATGTTAACGAAAGTCAGTATGTCGAGGCGGCCACGCGATTCTTTCATGGCCACAACTAGCTGATCCAGTCTGTAGTACAGTGTGCCCAAGACCAAGGGTCCAAGTGCGAATTTCAGGCCAAGGGCCAGTTTCACAGCAAGCGGCAGAACGTGATAGAAGACCCCATCGTGCGGGTGACCATCGATTAAGTACCTCGACAACCAGGCACAGAGGAAAGCACAAAGGTTCAAGTGATAACCCTTACCCTCCACATAATTCTTGGCCTCTGGGTCTTGGCTCAGAAGCTTCTTGGTAATGCTGCTGTTTGCGTAATCACGGAAGAAGTACTGCACCCATTTATTCCAAGTATTCTTCGCAGACGTGTCAACCAACTGCCAGTCAGGAAGGGCTTTTGTAGTGGTCCACCGGGTGGAGATTTTCTTTACCTCTGACAAGCACTCCTCCATCTGCGTGTACAAAGCAATCTCCGCATCCGTCCTCAAGGGACTCAAAGGGTCCACCTCGCCCATGGGAGACAGATCATACAGCATGTGCACGTCCTCGAGCGTGGGAGCAGCCTCGAACTCAGCAAAGTGAAAAGTGTGAGTCGCAGGCGAGTAGCGAGAAAGAAGGTTTAGAAGCATGGACTGGTCCAGCTTCACGGCAGCACCCTTCATAGCACGAACGGCGAAGTATACGCCGGCCTCATTGAGAGTCACAGCATGATTGGTCAACACATGGTCAATCCATTCATCCATGTAGTCCAATTACTGAACAAAAGCTTGGGTGGAAATCACGGCATACGGGAAGTACCCATTTTCGATTCCCAATCGAACCACGTCTTCGGAACCAATCAAATCGAGTAAAGCTGAGTTAACTGGAGGGGTTAATGTTAGCAATCCCTCATTGGGGACAGAAGCAAGCAGTTTCTTTGCCTTAACTCTCGCATGGTAGAAGTCCTTGCCACCCAGATAGGGGGCTTTCCGCCATAAAGCTTGCGGAAGATCAGGTATTTCTTCGTCCTCCTTGGTGGGTCTAGTTCCTCTTGTCTTTGCCATTCCTGCGGAAGAACAAGAAAAAAAGGGGGAGAAATATGCACACACTTCAGTTTGAATTCTGAGATTCAAGATCTATGGGAAGAAATATGAACAGTTTCTGGTACCAATTTCAGAAATTAGAGGTTGGAAATTGTTTGCATTATCAGGAATTTCAAAACCCTACATCCAAGGTCCTTATCATTGGGGGTTAAGCCGAAATTGGGTTCAAAGATTGGAGTTTCTTCGCAAGTTTTCAACAGATAATATGTCATGGGTTTGCAGATCCAACACAGTTCAAAGCATACATTGGTATGATAAACAAAATTGAACAAGGCCAACCTTGTTCTTGTAAAGCTTGCTTGGATACACACAGTTGAAGAAGACGATTGATGAGATAGAACTGGTGATTGATTATCTGAATCTGCTCTCGAAGACTTCCGGGTACCATTCACTTTAAGAGAAAGAAGTGATGCTTTGCAACAATGGAGAGTACAGAGTATTTATCCAAAAACAATGAAGGGTTGCGTCCTTTCAGTAGTCGAATCGCAACCGTCACCGTCAAATCGCGCAATCACAGAACAAGATGACGTCACCCCTAAAACCCTAAAGGCCAGACGGCACGACTCTAGGGGTTTTAGGTCATAATGGCACGCACGGGGGCTGAATTTACTCGTGTTTGAATTAGTGCGTGGCGGCGACGCGTATGTTGGTTTCCGCGCATGGAAGTCTATCCAGCTATGAGTCTTCACGCGCAGAAAGGGGGATAATGTAGATAGTGCTTTCTGAGCTGACAGATCTTGGCCACGTGGCAACCATCCAGCACACCATATTGTGCTCCACACACACTAGATCACCAGCCGCGCTGATCCATGTGGGGGCTGCGAGACAGAGCCCTCGCATACCACTGCACGGGACTTGTAGGGACTTAGTGGTTTGGAGGCTAGAGTAAGTCCTGTCGCGTGCGAGCCAACCCCGCGCGCGACCTTTAGTAACTACTTTTGAGAGATTTATGGCACGAGCTCCATAAACCCGGTAAATCCGGTCAAACCCGGTCAAACCCGGTCAACCTCATAACGGTTCCGGTATTCGCGCATAACGTGCTGTAACGGTCCCTATATAGGCGGACGAACGTGCCGTTGCGGTTAAGCTAATTAAGCCGCCATTAATGGGCACATTAACCACACTGCAACGGTCACATTCTCCGTTATATATAGGACGTTAACCTTTCCATACAAAGGAGAACACAGTAGCCATACGCGGAAGCTCTGCCAAACCTCTGTCTCTCTCAGACATTACTACTGCCTTACTCTCTCCCTACGCACAACCCAACTCTTCCTGTGCTATCTCTGATCCTCTACTTACGGTGTACACGGAGGTCTCCCCGCCGGAATCTCTTGTGCACACCAAGTTATACTATCAAATTCGCAAATGAAGAATGTGAGATGTGAACAGCAAATCATGACATACCAGTTCCTTCAAGGATTTCGCGCAGAGAAGGAATGCGCATTGCTGGGGTAGTTGAAGACTGCCCTCGCTCCATTGCCCTTCTATCGGCTGCGAGCTCTAACTCCTCATAGTTGGGGGGAAGAGTATAGGCTACACCAGGTGCGATCGCAGCCTCAAACTGCGAGCCCCAAAAGCTCCACGCAGGAAGAGGTGCCGCCGGCTCAGTCATTACTGGAGGCGTGATGGCTGCAGAAGTTGCAGCTTGGCGAGGGATATCTTCAGATGCTATAGCATCAGCAGCATTCGTTCCTATTTCCACAGCACCAGCATGGGCATCTTCCTCCATTAACACAGTGTCAGCCTCGGCATCATCAGAAAGTTCTATGACGTCCTCAAGTGGCTCTCCTGCGTATTCAGCAGCTGCGACGGGCTTCTCGGTATGAGAACTCGGCACCGGGACATAGGACGCAGAAGGTTGACTCCTTTGCTCCAGCACGGGTTCATCAGCATTGCCTGCGATACAAAATGCGATGGTATGAGGTAACTTGTATCGTACGTTATTTTACTATCTTTGCTAAAGCTAAGAGCAAGCACCTCCACGCGAAGGTGGGATTTCAGTATCCTCGTCATACGCTACGGACGTGGAACCTTGCCCTATTAGTGTGTCCTCGTTAAGCATGTCTTTAAAATGAGCGTGACCTGGGGCGCGAAGAAACTAGTCATGATTATGCTTCGAGTTGCTAAGCCTAGTTCACGCATATCGTTCAAGTGATTACCTGAGGGTTCACCGCACTTGCCTACTAGCCAACGGCGAATGTCAGCTTTTGACACATCATGCTTTAATGCACCGACAATAACATCTCGATAAGTTACTGCGAGATTAAAAATCTCACCTTTATTGCCGCCTGCGATTTCTTCAAAATCTGCTTGGGTTTGCTCCAAGGCTGCCGCATCATCTTCTGGAGCCACGTCCCCCTCCTCAACTCGGAGAGCCACATCTTCGGGAAGCACGTCTTCCTCATCAGTTGGACGCACTAGGTCGTCGACATGTCGTTCTTCAAGGCTCCTCTGCTTCACGCGCTCGAGCTCTTCCTCTTCTCCCTTTCTTCTCCTTTCAGCAGCTTCCGCAGTTGTCTTCCTGGACTCGGCGAGAATGTCCTCGCTTATGGGTTCATCAGAAACGCCAGAATGAGCACTCCTCTTCTGCCTCTTGGCCAAAAGGCCACCGATGGTATCCTCATCATCTGCGAAGAAACATTTTGTTCAAATCAAATTGCAAAAGAACTAAGATAATGAGGAGAGAAGTACGATTGAGATACCTCCTGATTCTTCCTCATGTATCGCATCTTCAACTCTTTCTTCTTCTTCTTCATCTCCTTCTCTTGGCTCCCGCCTCTCCTATTCTTCCTCCTGGCCGAGTGGAACGAAGGTCTCCACTGCGAGCTCCTTTCGCGATTTACCGGTCTTGCGACCTTTGCCTTTGTCCTTGGCAGAAAGGGATCTCGCACTAGGGGAAGTTGGAGCGCTTCTAGGGGAAGAAATTATAATTCCTCTTTGCCCAGGCCTCTTCGCTCTTGGCGCAGCAGTCGCTGGAGGAGACGGATCATCTCTAGGGGAGACAAGGCCGGAGCATTGTCTATCAGCGAGTCAGCAAAAGCATTCATGACCTCGCGAATCCTGGCTTCGACCTCAGGATCCATCCTCGATGCTAGCCGAAACGACTGCCCTTGTCTTCTTGTGGTAACAATGGTGTTAACCAGCGATTTGGAACGCTCACCAGATGCAAACCTCCGCACATGGCACTACAGCAGGCAGTGTAGAATGAGGTTGTCAATATATTGAAGTAAAGAAGCTTAACGCATGCGAAAGAAGTTGCTTACCTTATAAAAAGTTTCGCTATATCTGATGACATGCGAGTCGCCTTTTCTAACCGCGGCGGTCTTTTCATCTAGAATGATGGCAGGACACAGATGGTTCTCGTGATCCAGCATCGAGTAGCAACCATATTCAGACTCGTCCAGACTGCAATTGGGACGAAAAGGAAAAGAGTTTCTTTTGATCACAGGAGCTCTGCTTGGCTGCGGGGCCGACTGCGTCTCGAATCTTGTGTGCTGGGCGTTCCAGTATGCGAGCCAGTTTTTGGAATAACCGCCTTCACGAATACCTGCGGGTTGCTCAAAGGGAAGATTGCTCAGCAAGACTGTTTTGCATTCCTTTGTCAACAAACGCTTATAGCAGCCTCTGACAATAGACTGTGGCCAGAATGATGGCGCCACTGCATCAAAACCGAATTGGGGAGAAACGCGAGTGGGATCAACGTCCACGGTAATCCTCTCGTACCTCGGCGCGAGCTCACGAACATGCTCCGCGAGAGCAGGAAGGGAACCTCGCAGGCACCAGCAAAAGAATTCGCGATAGCGCTCATGGAAATACTCTCCATCTTCGAAGAGGAGCTCTTCTGAGAAGACAACACCCTTGGAAGGATACAGCTTTGGAAACCATCGCACGTTCTCAATGCGCATGGCATAGGGTCTGGCTATAAACTCCTCCCGATTGTCGCACATCAGGCTCCAAACGCACTTGGTATTGTTTGTCCCAAACCACCTCGCAGCTCTGCCGCTGTTACGCTCCTCCACAGCGCCTGGGGGACACCACCTGCTGGGCTTAGAAGCAACTGGAGCATAGGAAGGCCAGCGCTCAAAGACCCACATTGTCAAGAAGGCGATGTTAACAAAAGTCAGTATGTCGAGGTGGCCACGCGATTCCTTCATGGCCATGAACAGCTGATCCAGTCTGTAGTACAGCGTGCCCAAGACCAAGGGTCCGAGTGCGACTTTCTGGCCGAGAGCCAACTTCACAACAAGGGGCAGAACGTGATAGAAAACCCCATCGTGCGGGTGGCCATCGATTAAGTACCTCGACAACCAGGCGCAGAGAAAGGCACATAAGGTTAAGTGATAACCCTTACCCTCCACATAGTTCTCAGCCTTTGGGTTTTCACTCAGAAGCTTCTTGGTGATGCTGCTGTTCGCATAATCACGGAAAAAGTACTGCACCCATTTGTTCCAAGTATTTTTCGCAGATGTGTCAACTAACTGCCAGTAAGGAAGGACTTTTGTAGTGGTCCACCGGGTGGAAATTTTCTTCACCTCTGCCAAGCACTCCTCCATCTGCGCGTACAGAGCGAGCTCCGCATCCGTCCTCAAGGGACTCAAAGGATCCACCTCGCCCATGGGAGATAGATCATAAATCATGTGCACGTCCTCGAGCGTGGGGGCAGCCTCGAACTCAACAAAGTGAAATGTGTGAGTCGCAGGCGAGTAGCGGGAAAGAAGGTTTAGAAGCATGGACTGGTCCAGCTTCACGGCAGCACCCTTCATAGCACGAACTGCGAAGTATACACCGGCCTCATTTAGAGTCACGGCGTGATGAGTCAATACATGGTCGATCCACTCATCCATGTAGTCCAATATCTGAACAAAAGCCTGGGTAGAAATTGCAGCATATGGGAAGTACCCATTTTGGATTTCCAATCGAACCACGTCTTCGGAGCCAATCAATTCGAGCAAGGCCGAGTTAACTGGAGGAGTTAATGTTTGCAACCCTTCACCAGAGACAGGGGCAGGCAATTTCTTTGCCTTAACCCTAGCATGATAGAAGTCTTTGCCACCCAGGTAGGGGGCTTTTCGCCATAGAGCTCGCGGAAGATCAGGTATTTCTTCGTCCTCCTTGGTGGGTCTAGTTCCTTTTGTCTTTGCCATTCCTGCGGAAAAGCAAGAAAAAAGGGGGGAGAAATATGCACACTTCAGTTTGAATTCTGAGATTCAAGATCTATGGGAAGAAAGATGAACAGTTTCTGGTACCAATTTCAGAAATTAGGGGTTGGAAATTGTTTGCATTATCAGGGATTTCAAAACCCTATATCCAAGGTCCTTATCATTGAAGGATTAAATCAAAATTGGGTTCAAAGATTGGAGCTTCTTCACAAGTTTTCAACAAATAATATGTCATGGGTTTGCAGATCCAACACAGTTCAAAGCATACATTGGTATGATAAACAAAATTGAACAAGGCCAACCTTGTTCTCGTAAAGCTTGCTTGGATGCACACAGTTGAAAAAGACGATTGGTAAGATAGAACTGGTGATTGATTATTTGAATCTGCTCTCGAAGACTTCCGGGTATCATTCACTTTAAGAGAAAGAAGTGATGCTTTGCAACAATGGAGAGTACAGAGTATTTATCCAAAAACAATGAGGGGTTGCGTCCTTTCAGTAGTCGAATCGCAACCGTCACCGTCGAATCGCGCAATCACATGACAAGCTGACGTCACCCCTAAAACCCTAAAGGCCAGACGGCACGACTCTAGGGGTTTTAGGTTATAATGGCACGCACGGGGGCTGAATTTACTCATATTTGAATTGGTGCGTGGCGGCGACGCGTATGTTGGTTTCCGCGCATGGAAGTCTATCCAGCTATGAGCCTTCACGCGCAGAAAGGGGGCTAATGTAGATAGTGCTTTCTGAGCTGACAGATCTTGGCCACGTGGCAACCATCTAGCACACCATATTGTGCTCCACACACACTGGATCACCAGCCGCGCTGATCCATGTGGGGGCTGCGAGACAAGGCCCTCGCATACCACTGCACGGGACTTGTAGGGACTTAGTGGTTTGGAGGCTAGAGTAAGTCCTGTCGCGTGCGAGCCAAACCCGCACGCGACCTTTAGTAACTGCTTTTGAGAGATTTGTGGCACGAGCTCCATAAACCCGGTCAATCCGGTCAAACCCGGTCAACCTCATAACGGTTCCGGTATTCGCGCATAACGTGCTGTAACGGTCCCTATATAGGCGGACGAACGTGCCGTTGCGGTTAAGCTAATTAAGCCGCCATTGATGGGCGCATTAACCACACTGCAACGGTCACATTCTCCGTTATATATAGGACGTTAACCTTTCCATACAAGGGAGAACACACTAGCCATACGCGGAAGCTCTGCCAAACCTCTGTCTCTCTCTCAGACATTACTACTTCCGTACTCTCTCCCTACACACAACCCAACTCTTCCTGTGCCATCTCTAATCCTCTACTTACGGTGTACACGGAGTTCTCCCCGCTGGAATCTCTTGTGCACAACAACCTTGCAGAGGTCGCGGCCCCTCCCTCCCTGCCTAAGTCCTCCATGTTGGCAAGGTCGGCCCATTAGGAATTCAGCATGATGTGGTCGACGGCCCTCTTGGATTGGGCTACTTGAAGTTATCACCACCTCTGGTGATTGATACTGATCGGATTCTATTCCTAATTAGTTGGTTCAAGATTTGCTAAAATATCTAACTTAAGGAACAAGATGTGGTGAAGATTTGATCAGGATGTGCTAGGCAATCCTAGCTTGGAAATCAAGTAATCAACATGGACATCGTTCGCTAGAGGATTCAAGCATGTTGAAAAACCAATAAGATTCTATCAAAATTTTGGACTCTCGTCTTAGATTCGTTTCCGAATCTTCTAAGGAGGTTTTTAATTTGAAGGAGGTGATGGGTGCTTATAAATATGTGCTTCTTCCACCATCGAAGAACTTCTGCTCCATTGGGGGTTCAGCCATGGGGACTGTTTGTTCCGATTGATAGAGAATTATGTGTATCACATTGATGAGACCCGTAGGGGATCCCAGATCTTCGAGTGCATGATGTGCCTAAATTGAGTATTAGCATACATTGTAGAGAGAGGAAAATAGACAGTTTGAGAGAGAATTTGTGCTCCACCTTGGGAGCCGAATTCTAGAGTAGCTAGGCCACACGAGGGACTTCGGTCCATTATATCTCCTCCATTCTCCTCATGGAATGAACACATGATATTTTTTGGTTTGCATCGTGGACGTAGGAAACTTGCCGAACCACATAGATGGTTTTTATGTGATCTTTATCTTTTCCAGTTCTTTACTTGGTGAATCGACACAATACGCTTCCACCGCCACAACAAGTGGTAACAGAGCTTCGGTTAGACCTAAGGAGAAGATAATGTAAGGAAATCAAGAATTTGGTGGCAGAGTATCATAGAAGAAGGACCCGAAAGATATGCATCGATTTTCAGAATTATTGGTACCTTTATTTTTTTTAGTTTCTCTTCTTCAATGGCTTCTTAAGTACCCGACAAAGGTGGAAAATATATTCCCATGGGCTGCTAAGTTGAAGGCATCCCGGATCTTGAATTGGAGCAGCCCGAATACTATTTTTACATAAACCCTAGAATTGGTGGCCAAAATATGTTTGGGTCATAAGCCGGCATCCAAGAGTCCAATTTAGAAAATTCTTGAGCCTAAACTGTGTTTCTCGGACGCTCTGAGTCCATCCGTATGGTTTAATTTCCTAGTATTTTTACGAATTCAATGTTTTTTGGACAGCAACTTCAAAATATATTATCATTCTGTATTTAAATAAAAAACATAGACATGTCCCATGTCGTTTGCGCTCAATTACTATAATTACCATTACAAAATATTGTAACAAAATTTACATTATAAAATCAAAATATTAGGTCAAACATAATACAAACTTCTACATCAAACACAGCCTTTAAACTCTGTATGCCACTAATATAATTAATAATCAGTTAGTAGAGTAATTAATATAATTAATAATTAGTGACGCAATGTAGCATACGTCATATTTTCATTTTCTTTTGACCAAAATATATTAAAACCTGCACATCGTTGTCTTCCACACATAATTAAAGTTTGAGTCGTTAGATTTCTTTCACACACTTTATGGTTCTGTACTAAAAAAAAATTATTCTTGTACCTACTCATCTATATATATATAAAAGCAGACAAGTGCTAAGGTTTAATCCGAGCATGCCATTTGTCATTTGAAAGCTCTCATTATGAGAACAAATGTCGCCTACATGGACTACACAACCAATAATTATAGTCCACATATAAAAAAAATTAAACTAGAAGTGTGACGTGGCAAATTAGTCATCACAATTTCATTTATTAATTTATGAGTCACCACTAATAGCCTTAATGACAATGGGGGTTACAATCTACTATTAATTATATTGGACAGTAAACTTAAGTTTTTAATTTTTCTTTTTTGATTTTCTTAGTTTTGTGCACCAGAATTCATATTTTTGATTTATTGTATCACGAGATTATTTTAATGAAAAACGAATTCTCAAATTCCCCAAATTATGACTTAGTAAACATTTGCAACATCACCACACCTGCACCTGATCTTTTTAAAAATATACTTACCATTGTTTCTTAAAATGTTTTTTCTATCATTTATGTACGTATTCTTTTAATAAAAATGTATACACACATATAATTCCTATATCGTTGTTTTAAAACATGATCTTAAATTTTAATTATATCTTAATACTTCTAACATTTAACTTAACAAGTGATATTTACTACACATTGTAAGATATCTAAAGTTTCCTTGGCGAGATGTATTTTAAAATTAGTTCATTTGGTCCTTTTTTAGACAACTTTACTACTGATTATGATTTTTGTTGTTGAGAAAACTTTTATTTTCTTTTTTAGAAAAATAATTATGATTTATTGTCATAAGTGATACTCGAACCCTGTGACCTGCGGAGATCTTTCAAAGCCCTAACCACCAAGCCACTGGGAAGTTCTTAAATCATAATCATTTCTTTAATCTTAAAAAATGATTATGATTTAAGAACTTCTTTGTCATTTTTTTTGTTACTCTGTATATTTGTAATAATTATTTATTTGAATTTTGTAGTGGTACTATTTTTTTTACTAATATTGATATTTGATTTTGTGATACAATTTTACAAATAATATTGGACACAATACTTTCTGAAGTACTCTACTTATTCCTTTAAATATGTAGTTCTTTGAATAAATTTGTATCTAATAAGTATAAAAATATATTAATTATTTTATCTTTTCTTTCTAAATTGGAGTCAAAATCTCCTATTCCGATAAATATTTGTAAATAAATTTGTATTAAATTATTATTTTCCGAAATATAGGTCACCGGAGCGTGTCCCTCAAGGGGAACGGTTGATTTCACCGCACTCATGCTGCTATATGGGTATATGCGACTCAGAAGTACTTTTTATTCCTTGAAATGAAGAAAATTGTGATGAATTTAATAAATAAAAAAATGTTGCACATACTAAGCGTGCACAAATCGAAAAATATAAATTTGAGTATACACCAAATGGCACACATGTGTTGTTTAACAAATAGGATAAATGACACTAAACATACATGGAATTTGACACTTCTAACACTAAACCTCCAACACTTTAATTTCATCGAGAAATCCAGAGCACATTTCATTTTGAGACAAATGCCATGCAATTGTTACGAGGGTAAAACTTGATTAACAAAATTTTCAGTAAATGAAGAAAATTGTGATGAATTTAATAAATTAAATTTTTTTGCACGTACTAAGCGTGTACAAATCGAAAAATCTAAATTTGAGTATATACCAAATGGCACACATGTGTTGTTTAACAAAGAGGATAAATGACACTAAACCTGCATGGAATTTGACACTTCTAACGCTAAACTTCCAACACTTTAATTTCATTGAGAAATTCCGAGCACATTTCATTTCGAGACAAATGCCCTGCAATTATTACGAGGGTTAAATTTGATTAACAAAATTTTCACTAACGCCCATCACGAGATGGGTATTACAGTCCGTCACGTGCTGGAGATTTAGTGTCACAAGTCCGACTGCATACATGTTTATTGTCATTTGTCCTAATAAATATGAACTAATACACACACACGTGACATGTGAACCATCATATTGAAAACATATGTAAGAAGAATAATATTTTTTTAGAGAACAAGATTAAAATTTATTGAGGAACATGAACAAGGGGCGCACCTAAAGGGAACAACCACTCAATTTTTATTTTCTATACTTTTCTTGTGGGTTTATTTAAATAAGCGCCTCACATTCTTAACATTACAGCCTCGATTGTTGGTATTTCTGTTGAGTTATCACACTTTAATTTGATAGCTTTCATTTTTATTTTGTCATTGTGTTTAAATTTGTCCAGACTATATTAAGTTTTCGCCCCACAACATATATTTCTCTTAATTAAAATTATATTTTGACTCTAAATATATTTAATGGGCCATAGAATCAACATTTAAATTTGTTACATCTTTTTTTTTGAGAAAATTTGTTTGTTACAACTTTTACGCCCCCACTATGTTAAATTTTTCGATATGCCCTTAACATGAACATGATTATAGTTGGTTAGTACCAACCGCATTATCATACATAATGTGAAGTAAGATAAATATTTTACATCATTTGTAAGGAAATACAGTAAATGCCCCTGTAGTGGAATACCATTTTTTTGTGCAAACCCGCGCTTTAGCGCGGGGTACCGCCTAGTAATAATAATGGAGAAGTAATTCTCAAATTCTCCAAAAGCTTACAATGTACCCAATTGGTATAGATATATGGAAAATGGCTTTTTTTTCTATTTGAAGGCATATGCGCCAGCTAGAGAAACAATGACAGCAGAATAACCATGCTATAATATAAATGAAAATATTTAAGTATGAACTACTTTTGTTTTCCAAATATGAGCTACTTGGCTGGCCTCATTGGATAATAATTTTCAATAAATTTTTGATATTTTCATTTTTTCCCCCAATTTTATACCCAAAATATTTCTTCATTTGATGAGATAGTTCTCAAACCAAGACTACTTTGACAAATATTATTAACTATGATATTTACACAATCAACAATTACAGAAAGTGGATAATAACTAGAATTAACATGTAGAGTTAAATCTTTCATGTGTTCTAAAGGATGGCTAGTTCAAGATGTTGAACAAAAAAGTTTGATTTTGGAAAAACACTACATTTTGGGAATAAACACGCGGTAGAAAAATTATGTCAATCCATTGAGATATGGTATGCTACAAGTGAGTAGAAAACGCTCTGGCGGGATCCACGCCGACAGAAAAAGATTGCAGTCATTTTGACAATGATCGAATGATACTGCTTCGTCGGCCCGGACCAAAATCTTTGAAGAAATAAAGCTAGCACAAAAAATGAGTAGTTGAACTATTTATATGTTACGCATAATGTATGACATATATGGATTCACTTCACCTCCTAAATACAAAATTCGAGGATGATCACTGTATCGTTACCTAAAACTGGAATAACGGTTCTATGAGAACTCCGTCCATATCTGCAGACACGGGGAGATCTGTCCAAAGATCATAACTTCCACTACTGTAACGATTAAACGGGCTCATCGGTTCTGGCTCCCAAAACTCATTGAATGGATGCACAAATCTCGATTCATCAAACACCTGCTCAAAACTCTCCTGATATAAATCCTCGCCGAAGTTGAGGACACTGCTTGCCTCTATGTTCTGCTCAATCTCAGAGGTATATAAATCCTCGCCGAAGTTGAGGACACTGCTTGCCTCTATGTTCTGCTCAATCTCAGAGGTTTGAACCAAAGTACTGCTACAACTACTAGTCTCAGGCGAAAGTCCAAATCCATATGGTGATGGAGAAACCAGAGATTTTGTAAAATCAAATTTGTGGTCATCACTCATAGCACTGGATACTAGAGATTGTTCAGTCACGGGCTTTCTTATACGTTTGCTCAAGTGAGTGTGCCAGCGATTTTTTATTTCATTGTCAGTTCTTCCTGGTAAAGCAGCTGCCATAGCCGACCATCTGAAAACAATAAGAGAAACATCAGAACGATTTCTCAGGGACAATATTCCACAAAATTAGCTAAGCTTATCTGTCCTAAATAGATAAATTGCTTACTTATTTCCCAATGCTTTGTGCATTCTGGTTATGGTTTCATCTTCTTCACAAGTGAAGTTCCCACGCCGGACTTTTGGGCTCAGGTAATTCAGCCATCTCAGTCTGCAACTCTTCCCTGACCTTAACAAACCTATAAATAGGAAGTAACGAAAACAAATTAACTAACTTCCAAAACTTATGTTACATAAGCATGAAACAGATTAATGAAGTGTGAAGTTTGAAATTGTAGTCCAAATATGTACCTGCAGGTTCTGCCATCTTACTCCAGTTCCAAATCCTGTATCTGTTAATGTACGCAATCAACTTCCTGTCTTCTTCTGGACTCCATGCCCCTTTCTTTAGAGACATCTTCTGAGCTTCACTATGTACGAGAGTCTGACAACTTCCAATTTTGGAAACCTGAAAGTAGTGCTAAAGGCAATGAGTGAGCTTATGTATATATATTATGTGGTTTTGGGACCGAGCGTGTTTCAAAGTTACTTTTTATATTACAAGGATCCCTCCCAGAACCTCTCTTAGTATATATTTTTTCTAAAAAACTAACTTTTAAGTTACATTAGAACCTTCCCTTTCACTGCTATTGTTCCCACTTCAACATCTTCAACGGTTCAAGGTCATAGGAAAGAGAATTCTTTACTTCAGTCTAATATTTTTAGCTGATTCACCCAGTCTATATGAGCTGGTGGGACTTGAATCTTGGGGTTCAATACTAAAAAGTTCAAAAGTGTAGGATCCTCACTATAGTACTCTTAAAGGGCTGTTTAAAATCACGAGGAACCTTAAAATAAGTGAACCTCTGGTGTTCTCTTTTCATTTCCTGTACTTGATGAATGAATGCAAATCAACTCAATTGAGGACTTTCGGGCAAAAACACTCGTAATGGGATTATATTTCCAATATTGGTGCACTTAGATATGCTACAAGTAAATTGCTTAAAGGGTGATGACATGCCAACAAGTTACCGGTAGAAACTGACATAGTTTACCAGTGCAATCTTTCTTGTATACTTTGAAACGCTTTTATTTAGGGCAGGGTATGTTGAGCTGGAGTGCTTCGCATGAGAGCATTTCAAATGTTGAATAATAAACTTATGGATGACAAGTGGAGTAATATTAGAATTGCCAAGGGAATTCAAGAAAATGCAAGAGGCACATGCTGAAATAAATTGATGAAATTTTATAACATTCAACATGCACTAAAATAATCCGCCCAATGCAACTCTCCTCTCTTGTACACGAAATCTTTACAATTGACAATTTGGTGTAGCTCATACTACGTGACAGTTTAAGATGAAAATGTAAACGACGTGGACAGATTCAAGTATTATTACAAGATTAGTTCATAATTAACTGAATCTTATCCTATGATCTCTGAGAACAAAGCTGTGTGAACACGGATAATGTGACATCATCACATCTAACCTCAATGACGTGTAGCATGGAATGAAATATCATAATACCATACAATATATTAATCTACAAGTTGTATATGGTGATTAGAGTCAGAGAGAAGACAAACAGTAAACTAAGTTTAAATATTCTTTAATAATTGTATAATAACTGTAGTTTCAAGAACGTGCATACCTGTTCAAGTCCAACTACTACATTTGGGAAAATTAAAGTAGTCAGGGAGTATTTAATTTGTTTGTGTTGATCATTGTCTTTTGTGAACTCCGTATTGACTAGATCTTTGGTTGAAATAGACAAAAAAGGATGTAAAAGTCACATGTTTGTATGGTAAACTTATTCACATAACAAGTCCACTGGTTACTAGGCTTAAATAACTGCAGTGACTTTGGCACTGCGTTTTAGCAAAACAAAACTTCAGTCTCCACCATCTCTCGAATAATTCAATCTGGGACCACCGATGATCCATGTTTCACACTTGAAACTTCATCATTCCACACTTTACGAATCCAAAACTTGTGACTTGCGAGTGATATGTCCCTTCAGAGGAATGACCCTTGGGATTCAAATGTTATATTCCAGGAAGAACACATAAAGTTCTTGTTATCTCATGCTTATGCTTGTTAAACCTTTATCACCAAGTTCTTTTATTTTCAATAGAAAAAAAAAACGATGAATTTCCATTAAATAATGTTTTACAAGATGGATAAATAACCAACCAGTTTTCCATTTCCCTAAACTTACCGTGTTTTACTACAGATTTTTAGACTAAGTATCATGTTGTCAGTTAGAAGATTATGGGCTTATTTACTTATCTACCCTTCATTATGGGTATTTTAGCTTGAATGGTGGAGTTTCCGTAATTGCTAAGTTGTAGGGGATCTGTTACCCGAATTGAAATCGGAACGGGTGAACTGGAAAGTTTGATAAGTTGTAAGGAGGTTACATGTTTTTTGTCCACTAAAAAAAATATTATTAATCACTTAATGTATACCCCTAGTTTGCCAAAATTATCACGTTGCAACTTCCAGTTCTAGAACTAGCTGATTGCATCCTTCATTTGTAAAAAAATAAGTCAATGTCAAACTGGGAACGAAATTCAATCATCAAATTTGAGCCCGAAGAAGTCATTTTCATAAATTGCACATCGTCTAAGATACAATCGCATCACATTGTTTGAGATAATGTGCTTCACGTACGTAGTTTTGCGATAAAATCTCGTTCCCAATTTCACATTGATGTTTTTCTTGCAAATGGGAAATGAAATCAGCTAGTTCTAGAACTGGGGGCTGTAATGTGATAGTTTCAGTAAACTGGGGTATACATTAAGAAATTATTTTTTCTCTTTAACTTGATGTTTAAGAACTATATTATTATTTCTCAGTATGCCCCTACTCCGTTGAAAAGTGTGTGCGCAACTGCAGATAAAATCTATTAATTATAAACTTCCACTTGGGGCATGCATTAAGTAATTAAGCCAAAAAAATATGACAACTTTTAATATATTTTCAACTTTAGGTATAAAAAACATACTCAAAGTAACATAATAGGGTAAAAGACACTGACCACCCCTGAGTTTAGGGAAAATTCCACCCCGCTACCCTGGGTTTTGGATAAAGACACTCCGCACCCAAATAACGGAATATTCCGTGGACAATGACCACCCTTCTGTTATGTTCCGTTAGAAAAGTGGTTGATTTATTTTTTCGGACCAAACTGCCCCTGTCATATACTTTTTGTTTTGTTGTTCTTGGTGTTGAAGAACACTTTCATGGAGATTCATCATACCCAAAAAAAAAAAAAAAAACGAAATATTCCACAAAGTTGATTGGATGCCAAGTTCCAGTAGCTTATGTTCAGCAAAGAACACTTTTCGATATACATTATTTGGCAATTTTTTTCACCTCTACGCATACAAAACAAATGTTTATAATCGAACTATTGAGGTCCAAGGGCTGGTTTACACAGCTCTTTCTTTGAGCTGTATCCATAAATGGATTTCTTAAAAAGAAAAA
This sequence comes from Linanthus parryae, assembly GCA_023055425.1. Lineage (NCBI taxonomy): Eukaryota > Viridiplantae > Streptophyta > Magnoliopsida > Ericales > Polemoniaceae > Linanthus > Linanthus parryae. The sequence continues at coordinate 1,267,072 of JALGPY010000017.1, forward strand.
AAAAAAAAAAAAAAAAAAAAAAAAAAAAAAAACAGAGGAGAAGAAGGACAGAGGCAGGGAGAGGGATGGAACCAACCATATCTGGGCGAACTTCATAGATCGGAGGTTCAAATTTTAGACCTGGTGATTTTTTACTTCTTCTTTTCGTTGTTTGCCTCTTCTTTTCGTTCTCTGCTTCTTCTTCGTCGCGGCAGAGAGCTCAGAGAGAGAGGAGAAATGAAGATGGAGGAGAGCTCGGAAGAGGGTGCCAAGCGGCGGCGGCATCCGGAGGGGCAGAGGCGGTTGCCGCCAGCGGCGGTGGTCTCCGACTGCGTGAACGCAGCGAATTGAGTGGTGAACACAGCGTCGCCGCCGAGATTCTGTCTCGCCGCCGAACTCCATAAAAACAGGCGACCCAACCTCCAGCCACCCCAAAACGCAGACATGCGACCCAACCTTCAACAAACCACCGTCGAATCTGACCCAAATCCTCTGTTTCCGTAGAAGCAAACAAGCTTCGCCATTAACTACAAACCCATTTGTGAACGAATTGCAAGGGTATGGAGGGAGGAGGATGGTGAATTAGGGAATCGACAATTGATCGCGATTTGGGAACGAATTAGTAGTTACCATCAATTGGAAGCTCCAATTTGGAATGGATGAGGAAGAGGCAGCTAGGGTTTGGGTGAGGAGGAGGAGATGAGATGAGAATAGAAGAGAAGAGAGAGAAAAAAGTCTTCTAAATCTGGTAGAGAGAGAAATTAGTATGATATATAGGGGTAATTTTATAATATTGCAGGGATAAAATTGTCTCTTCATTGCAACTGTTAGGTTCTGTTAGTCAAAAGGGTGCAGACTGTCTTTTTTCAAAAGTCAGGGATGCTGTGTGGAATTAATCCTAAACTCAGGGGTGGTCAATGTCTTTTACCCAACATAATAATATACTGAAAGGAACCATATAAGGAATGAGTGAGTTTAGTTCACTTGCTAACAAGGGCCCGATATATGTAATCCAAAAATAGATAAATCTGCAAGAGGAGAATAAAATTAATAACCACAAGTAAGATACTCTCACATGCTAGAATAAGAGTTTGGGAGAGGAATTAGTGACGCCCATACTTGGTGAGCAACTGGTAGACTCTCCGCAGACGCACACAGACGGAACAAGATGAAAAGGCATTACGTGATGCCGGTCTGGTGCCTCCCAGTGATGAGGTAAATAATGACACCGAAAGGTATGATCGATGCCACATCCAACACAAAGGATGATGCAAGATACCTACATGCAGGCATACTCCATAAAATGTTAATATTAATGTGAACAATTATTTAGTTGAATTAAGAGATTGTATTGAATTAACTAACAGTAACTAACCTCATGACTGTCATATGGGAGACCACATATGCCAGAGCGAGCATCAACACGTAAGTTGCAAAGAAAGCATCGACCCAACAGTCCACTATGAAGAGATTTCTCGACGGAGTGAAGTCGAGAAATGCCGCCTCAAATGGGTATACCCATCCCGAGTATGCACTCATCAGTGCCAATAGGATCTCCCAACACCTAGTCACACAGGACAAAAAAATACAAGAAAACAAAAATAA